>CM048755.1:168304820-169554820 GCA_026315105.1 Locusta migratoria | reverse complement strand
CTCTCGTGCGGTGACTGTAATACCAGGTTGAAACTCACTTAAATCGTAATAAACTAACAAATGAGCTGCAATTACCGATCTTACGCCGGCGCTAGACCCCTGCTCTCTTACACAGGTATTGCCGACCGCATTACCGTCTTTTGTTAGCATGTTAAACAAGTGTCCCTTCTCTTCTCTCCTCACCAAAATACTATACGAACAGCCAGTTCATAGAGGATGCCCTGACTGCATGTACGCAAGTTCGACTGTGATTTTAATTTTCAGCTCCAATCACATTCCATCTGGGTAATCAAGTTGCTTGCTTCAAGAAAATGGCAGTTTATCTACAAATCCGTTCGTATTTCCCCCTCAGTAAATCATTCTAGGAGAATCGCCACTCCATTCGCCAAGCTATTCACCGGTATTTTTTGATAGGAATGGAGGCATTTCCTAACTGCATCCAAAAATTGTAGGGCTGTTGCTCTGCAGAGGCGGTCTCCCTGGATTTCTGCACTCAGATTTTACGAGCATCCGGTGCTCTTTTAACGAAGCGCTGCGATGGCTATCTGTTACGTGGACGACGGAAAATATGCACAAAGACGGCTGAATCGTTTTTACGAATCTACCCACAATGCGTGACCTCAAACATTCGCATGGTGACTCTCTGTCACCCCCGTCGGCTTTCGTTTTAAGAAGAAGCTAAAGATTAAGCTATATATCATCTGGTAGATAACATACTGGGCAGGCTAGAAATACATGAATGGGCTAGTAGATAACATCGGAAGTTGAATAAGGCTTTTTGTGCGTCATCCTGGATTATAGAAAGAGGTAAAAAAGCTGGACAAGTTTAGCCAAATGTTGGAGTATCTGCAGCGAGTCGACACTTGGTGCAGGCAGTAGCAATAAACCTTCAACATGAAAAGTTTAACGTATAGCGAAAACATATAAATAATGTTTCTTCACCGAGTAACAACAAAATACAGAACTATCATCAAAAACAATTCCTCATAAAGGGTTTAGAATAGGCCTAACTGTCGGTTTGAAGTGGAAGAACCACGTAAAATTAATCGTTGGAAAGGGAAACGCTGGACAAAGAATCATTATGGAGCAACTTATTCCGAAAGCGAAACTGTCGAGTGATTTGAGTCGGATGCGCCGGCCGCGGTGGCCGAGGGGACTGAGGCGCTTCAGTCACGGTCTGCACGGCCACTACGGTCGGGGGTTCGAATCCCCCCTTGGTCATGGATATTTGTGCCGTCCTTAGTTGTAGGTAGTTCATAAGTAGTTTGTAAGTTTAGGGACTGATGGCCCCGCAGTTAAGTCCCATAAGCTTTACAAACATTTGAACATTTAGAATAATGTTTTTCCGCGATGAACTGATCTTAATGAAATGTTGCTCTTTGTCACTGTGGCACCCTAAAATATAGGATAGTTTTTACCTCCATTAATCAACTCAATATTATTTTATTGCAAATTAACTGTTGGGTAAGTATCCAATAATTGGCGTTGTTCTTGAACTTAGAAGATGGCCTATCGGCAGTATTGCCACTTGGAGAGCGAAAAGTCACGGCTTCGAAACTCCCCGGATCACGGTTTATTTTATTTTTCGTTTTCAGTTATAACCGACCATGGTAGTCGCTATACACGACAAGCGATTCGGATTCCTCGTTAAAATTTAGGCCCCATTTACCCAGTAGGATAACTGGGGTCAGTTAGGAACACGTTTCGCAGCAAAGTGGCGTCGAATCTAAACACTTGTACCAGGTCACTGAGCCATACGAAATTATTATTATATTTCATTTAGAACGTTTTCTTGATGCTACAATTTATTGAACATTAAACTTTTTCCTCATTTACATAAGGCATAACCATGCTTTTAAAATTGTTTGTGAATGTCATTTTATTCTAATATTGCTGTCTGTTATCTCCACAAAACATCAATTGCAGTACTTTACATTCGCTAAAACTCGGATATGGATTCACCAATATACAGTTTTATTACTATATTGATTATATTTTGCGTGCTTGCTTTCAAAACAAGAGAAACATCACTCTCTACATACTATTATAATATTTAGTAACGTCATCTCGGGATACCTTAATCCATACTTCGACACAGAGTTACCAGTCAGTATGAAATTTAATAGATATATACAAGGATTGGAACTTAAATAGTGGCAGCACTATTGTAGAGACACTATGAAATGGACTCTACTATTGTCACGGATTGTTGTTGACATATCTACCTTACTTCCTAGCAAATTGACTCACCTCTGCCACGTCTCCGGTATTCCCACAAACGAGGGAAACATGACTCTTGTGAACGAGCGGTCTAACGTAACGGTGTCACTGTGCTTTCGAAACAGGAACAAATGAGTTGAATCAAGATTGGATGTGCCATGGGTGTCATCATGGTCTTCAAGAGGCTTGCGGGGAATCGGCATTGCCGTATAGAACAGTGGCATGTTCGGTAAACGCCTTCAACGGAGGTGGGCATACTGTGGCCGACATGTATCGGGCATGTCGTCCTAGCGACTCTGCTTTTTGGAACATCACCTGCGACCAGCCTTGCGAAAGAAGTGATAACACTATCTGTGCACCCCAACCATCACTTTGAACGACAATAGCTGCTCCGTTCGGTCGTTGGGACTGGGAAGTATTGTACCATCCACCATACTCTCCACACTTACTTCCTTATGACTTTGATTTGGTTCCTAAGATGAAGGAACCACTTCGTAGCATTCGCTTTAGAATTTTTCCAGAGATTCGACAGGCAGTAGACTGATCCATTCGCACCATCAACAGAACATTCTCTGCTAACGGTATACTACGCCTTCCACATAGCTGGCAACGTTTTCTACACAACGCTGGTGGCTACTTTAAAAGACCACAACGGGTGCAAACATGTAACGTTTTTGTATCGGTTGGAAATAAATAGTTGCCATTATTTAAGTTCCAACCCTCGTATAATTTTTAAAATATAAGTGAGCAAGGAGATCAACAGAGAGAAGGGACAGGAAGAGATCGATAGAGAAGGGGGATAGGTAATGACAGAGACGGGATCTTGGACTGATGAATAGAGGGGAGAAACTAAAGGTGGCGAAGGAGGTGGAAGAGGAGGAGGGTGTCGAGGAGTAGAAGGAGAAGCAGATATTGACAGAGGAAGAGGAGGGGTTGGACAGAGAGCGGAGGGAGGAAGAGACGGTCCGAGAGAGGTGAGAGAAGCATATGGACTAAATGGATATTGAAATGAATAGATACTCCAACAACGCCGGCCTAATACAGTGAGAAACCTACAAGAACAAAGAAGTAAAAACCGGACATAGAGATACGTGAAGACATGGGCAGAGATATTAAGGATAGGAGTGTAGGATTTGTATCCAATTCCCATACGTATTTGGCATTTGCAAAGGATTTCCGGGTACACTAGTTTCATCATAAAAGTGGGAGCCAAAATGCTAGCTTTTTCAATCACATTTGCGAAGAATACTTTGATGTTGGGTATCCAGAAAACGACCGTGTAAATACTTTGTGTATTTGATAACTTCAGGGAAATAGGAAGACACTAGTTGAAGGTATAGAGTTACACAAAGAATGTGTAGAGGATGTGCCGTTGGTTAAAAATTTAAATTATGGTGGTGTTGACGTCCTTGTCTATTCAAGGAGTGAAGTAAATTTCGTATCTGAATCGCTTTTTAATCTGAAGCTTACGGACATTTTTACGTATACCTTTCGGAAGTACAAGTTGACCATTATTGAGTGGACCTATTTTAGATCTATATACCAATATCTTGCGCCGATCAGATTTTCTACTAATGTATGCTGGTTACGTCTATTTTCTGCATATGGATATTTGAATTGAAGATGGTGCGAATCGGAAAGGCGTTAAATTTAAATTATCTCTTGCTGGAGAGACGCTGGTAGCTACTAGCTTGTTTATGAATTGATATTTGAGGTTTTGGCGTGGGAGCGCTGTTTACTTATGCATGTACTGAATGTAATTTCAGTGGGTGATTCTGTAGAGGCAATTAATTATGTATGAATATAAAAGGTTGAGGTGTTATTTAAGTTTACCTTGGCAAGTTTGTGTGTCGGTTACATTATTGTTTTGCTTATGATTTCCACTGGGATAATATGTGATTCGATTGCATCACGAAGGTATTGAATGAGATAAGGAGAAGTCTTTTACGTGCACAATGTTGTTGTCAGCGCTCTTTCTATGTGAAATCACAGACCAAAACAACTACACCTGCGTGTCTGGATCTCAGCACCGCGGTTGCGCTCCTTTCGGTTTTCTAACCTCATAAAATTTGTGTTGCAGGCGCTTGATCTGCCAAGAATGGGCTTAGACAGCCTCATCCATGGGGGATGTATATAGAATGTCAGATCTGACGGGTGGCTGGGATACATTTTTCCTCAATATGGAATTGATTGGCTATCAAGGTGTAAGGTCAGTACACAAAAGCAGGATTCACTGAAAATATCGCCGCAACAGGCGGATCACAATAGCTGCGATCGCAACGAGCAGTATACGGTGTCCAGTGCTTCGAAGATTGTTTAAGTGTTTGACAAATTTATGTGTAAGGCAAGGAGTCCAACAAAATTTTGAAAGTACTGAAATGACATGTCAGAACGTTAAAATGGCACTCGGTGCTAAGGGCACCTGTAGATCTCAGTCTTATTAATTAATCAGCTCATATACAGAGTATACGCTGACTTCTTAAATTTGAACACAGTGTTTTTACTTAGATGTATAACTTTGTACGACGCAGAGTGTCACTCTGTCACTAATGAAGAGATACGTACCATTTTATTTGTTTTGAAATTTTTTAAAAGAAGTGGATGTTGAGAAGTCAAGAACGCACCACACATACGATACTTGTAAATGTACACGTTGCTGTAATGTAACTTTTTCGTAGGGTAATTTAATTTTGGGGCTGCTCCCTTTCCCTTGTTACAGCGTAAGACATATGGTAAGTGGAGCTACTAGAACAGGACAAGGCATGTCTGTGTATTGGAATTCAATTTGCTCGGGCGCGAAGTTTGAATTACGTACGTGTGCCGCATATGAGGGAGAGGCAAACACGCAGCCGTTGGCCCCTAGTGTCTTTATTTGCATACACGTTACGAGAGGTTCTGCGGGTCCAATGCTTTCAGAGATGTTCTTTCATCGAAAAACCTGAGAGATGTCTTATTGAATCCCGTCAAGCACATACGTAACTTGTTTTATGTAGGGGACTGTCGGGTAAGATGACAGTATTAAAGTTTATTAATTTTTTCTGGTCCTTACGTTGAAAACAAATCCGTTATTTACGATAGAATGATTACTTCATTTACTTCTTTTCTATTCAAGCTCTTGAACGTTTCTTAACACTGAAGATTTTTTAGATACATGATAGTACCATTCGTCATCTTACTCTACAAGATGACTCTGGCGTATGGTTAAGATGACGAAATGAACATTTTAGAAAACAAATAAATTTTATTGATCGTTGTCTATTTATCACAAAAGTCGCAAATATAACAGTCATAATTTGTTTCCCTGTTATTGCAGCCCGTACACCGAGCATGATCCAACTCTTGGAATCGAGAACATTGATACCACATTCCCATCTTGGCAACTCTAACACAAAAGATACAGCCTCATTCACCGACACTAGAGGAATCATTGTCGGAGTACTCAGTTTCGATGGATGAGTTTTAAGATGAGTCGTAAAGGTCTATTGTAGGATAATTTCTTTGTTTAATCCCAAAACCACCGGCAAACGCAATTTTTCGTTCATGAAATTTGCATTCTCTTTTAATTTTGTACCTCTATTCATTTTTCTTTCTTGTCGCTTCTGATTTTTTGTCCCTTTAATTCCAGAGATATTTACACGGGTGTGCTGATTATGTGTGTAGAGGCGGCAACTTATTTCCTCGATTTGTTGGACCTCCTTCAGACGCAGTTTGAGGTAGTGGATGTAAAGCAGAGGTAGATGTACAGATAGAGTTCACAGTGAGATTTTCAAAAGATTAAATGACAATATTTTTATTTTTATTCTATTTTTAATGAAACATAAACAGTGAGAATGTTAATTTATAATGAGATTTCCAATGTATTCGAATATGAATAAAAGCAAAAAGTTATTTCATGTGCGTGATTTTGTACACAACAACGAATAGGAGTTTCAGGGCGGCATTAATAGGATTTCCATGTCATATGAGCTGCTTTGTCTCTTTCATTGCTTCCTTGGCCCATTTATGTCTATCTGTCTTCCTTATGGACTCTTTCCCCATGTTTATTTCTTGGGCTGCAATTAAAATGATACGACCAAACAACAAAAGAAATGACTGCGTAATTCGTCGTCTTAACCGCAGTCGACATTCTGGGTACATACATTAACATGCACAAACGTCTTCCACGATAAATTTATTAAACCGTTATTAACGTATTGAAAATTAGAGAAGGCTTAGGTGCGAACAACCAATATTCGTTCATATAAAAAGTATTACATACATGAAACTTATTTCCACCTTAGTAAAAATTATTACAAAAACAACATCCAGTTGCAAACCTCTGTTTAGAATTTTTTTTAAATTCCTATAGTGTGTGCCAAGGAAAAAGTACCATAGTGCACTTAGCACCGCCTGTTGAGTTATCGCAGAAGTACAAAATTCGTCGTCTCAGATTTCTCGTTAACTTACCCGACCTTTCCTAAATACAGAGGTGGTCACCTTATGCCTTTAAAGTTACTATTTATAAAACTCAATATTGCTATTTCGATCATTCAAGCATTACGAAATGAAAATAATTGCGCTTCAGTACACTCATGTCCGAAACTGAAAATCTGTAATGACATTAAACAGAAGTTTTTTTCATCGTATTGTGATCCTGATTCCGGCTTCTAATGTGTAGCGTACTCTCGAGTTAAAGTGTCAATATGTTCACATACTCTACCTTATTTTGGCATGCCTACGTGACGTTGCACAGAGTAAATGAATTCATACTTTCTTCATCAAAAAGTAGTTGAAACACCGGCGTTCCCCCGGTCTTAAGTGAGTCCATCTCAGCATCCCTTTCCTCTATCCACCTTCTGTTTCCCTCTCTCTTTGTCCATCTTCTTATATCCCCCCCCCCCCCCCCCCCACTTTCGTGACGATTAGTAAAGCGATATATTGTTGCATGGTACACTCCGCTAATTACCGTATGAAATCTTTGTAAATATGCAACTTTTTACATATCGCGAATTTTGGTGTGAACAGGATCGATATGCTGTCACCACAGTAATTTTGCAGCCAATGTTTGGGTTTAGTCTTTATACGTACATATTTTTGAACCTCACCGTCTCTTCAAAGGCTGGACGACAAAATTAGAAATTATTTGCTTCTATGTTGTTTTATATGTCTTGTCCTGCAGCTAGATGTTGTAATTGGAAAACAGGAGTTTTGAGTGATAGCTAGTTGCGTGATGTGTCCACTGTATCAGTCTACCTCGAATTTATGTGTGATCATTTCAGAACACAATCATTATTTAACTAAACTTTCCGACTTCTGGTCTGTAGTCTTCACCTGTTGCTAACCCTTTTTATTAATTCTAATAATATCAGAGGCCTCTGCTAGAAGAAAGGAGGTCCGATGTTTACAACGGTCGTAGCAGCAGAAGATTGTCATGTAAGCCTACCTATTTTAGGAAGCAGAGGTAAGACAGATTAATTAATTCTTGATCGAAAATCTGATTCGTAATCACTCCACTGGTAACGAAAGCCGCACCAGCTACAGATGTGACGGCTGTGACAGGACCGCAGTAGGCTTCTGTCATTGCAGAATTCGTGAACGGCATTGTTCGCGAGTTTTGTACGAATATCTTAAGAGAGAGTGTGTGTGCTAGTTACTACTTGTCGCTACTTGTCGTAGTCAGCTGTTAGCCGTAAGGACGAGACTTAGAAGCCAAACAGGTAGTGCAGAGCAGAGCAAACCGTTCGTCAGTTAGAACAGCGAGTCTGCTAATCCCCAAGAGCTCTGAACTCCGAATACTTTTGTGAATGGCGGTCCCGAAGAGAACACAAAAGGCACAAAAGCGCACCTGTTGCCACTCCCGGAGTTGGCTGCCAGCCTAACTCGGACCAAACAACACAAATGCTTCTTCCTGGCAGATTAACACACTGTGCCGGAACCGGGACTTGAACATAGGACCTTTGCCTTTTGCGGGCAAGCGCCCTACTGACTGAGCTATCCCGGTACGCTTCACGGTCCGTCCTCACAACTTTCAAAAATGTTCAAATGTTTGTAATTCTATAGGACCAAACTACGTTGGACATCAGTGCCTAGCCTTACAAACTACTAAAACTAAGTTAAACTAATCTAAGGACAACACGCGCATCCACGCCCGAGGGAGGATTCGACCTTTCGACGCGGGAGGCCGCGCGATCCGTAACGTGGCGCTCCAGACCGCTCGGCTACTCCCGCGCGACCCTCACAATTTTACTTCTGCCAGTACCTCACCTCCTACTTCCGGAACTTCACAGAAGTTCTCCTGCGAAACTTGCAGAACTACCACTCCTGGAATAGAGGATATGGTGGAGACATGGCTTAGCCACAGCTTAAGGGGTGTTTTGAGAATGATACTTTTACTCTGCAGCAGAGTGTGCGCTGATATGAAACTTCCTGGCAGATTAAAATTGTGTGCCGGAACCGGGGACTCAAACTTCGGACCTTTGCCTTTTATGGGCAAGCGCTCTACCGACTGAGCGAACCCGGCACGCTTCACGGAACGTCCTCACAACCTTACTTCTGCCAGAACTTCTGTGAAGTTCTGAAAGTAGGAGGCAAGGTACTGGCAGAAGTAAAGTTTTGAGGACGGACAATGAAGCGTGCCGGGATAGCTTAGTCGGTAGAGCGCTTGCACGTGCAAGGCAAAGTTTCCAAGTTTCAGTCCCGGTTACGGCACACAATTTTAATCTGCCCGGAAGTTTCATATCAGCGCACACTCCGCTGCAGAGTGAAAATTTCATTCTGGAAACATCCCTTAGGCTGTGGCTAAGCCATGTCTCCACCATATCCTTTCTTCTAGGAGTGCTAGTCCTGCTGGTTCGCAGGAGAACTTGGAAAAATAGGAAGCGAGGTACAGGCAGAAGTAAAGTTATGAGGACGGAACATGAAGCGTGTCGTGGTAGTACAGTCGGTAGAGCGCATGCCCGCGAAAGGCGAAGATCCCAGGTTCGCACACAATTTTAATCTGCCAAGAAGTAGCATATGAGCGCACACTCAGCTGCAGAGTTCATTCTGAACACAATTGCTGTTTTAAGGCGGTACCGAGACTGCCGCCGCGGCTGATGGGGCCCCGCGGCCGCTACCACTGGTGACACCGCCTTCGGCTCGGCCGCCGCGGACGACGCTGCAGCCAGCTCCGTCGTCGACGCGGGCGCCTATCCTCTGCTGCTGCCGCTACCACATCTACGTCCGACGCGGACGAGGGCGTCGTGGAATCACATTCCTACGCACAGCAGTCGACGCCGCCGGACGCAGTTTTACAAAGAAAGGCGAGTACCTCTTCTGAAGCAGCTGTTTCATAATAATTTTATGGCCGTGTTGGGTCAGCTACTAGATTCAGAACTAGCCGATCGAAGTACCAGTTAAGAAGTAAAATTGATCGTAATATTGGATGCAAAGTTCAAAGCGCCCAGAAATAGTCTCAATGCAGTTTCAATTGAGATGGAAGTAGAAACCAGACAGATATATGAGAAATTAAATTAGCTATTGAAGCAGCAGTATATGGATTTGGAAGCGGTCTGTAACGTTTTTAATCTAGCTCTCCGAAGTCATCGTGTAGAGGTTTCCAAGCAGTTAAAGTCTCAGGCCCTAGGACTAAATGCACAAGGGGAACTAACTGACCAAATCCTCATGGAGAGCGAGGGGTCATTGTCAAAAGCAGAGAACAAAGTTTCTGGAGTTGAAATACAAGTGGGATCGATTGCTCATCAAATAGAACACCAGCAAATCAACTTAAAGACTTTAAATGAGCGAGTGACAGAGACTGGCACAGTAATGTCATGTCACACAGTGATTTTGGGTGTTGGAGAACAGGTTCATAGCTAATGAAGGGAAACTTCGGAAACTAGTTTACCAGCAGTTCAGTCCGTTAGGCAGCTTGCTGCGGTCAGCGCCGGAGGTGGGGAGGCAGACTGGCTCCCCCTCTGCCAGATGCAGTCAGCTGGGCTGACCGTCTCACCTGTCCGCTTACACCAGACTGCAGGCTCGTACCCGCCTGCAGTAGTTAGTCCAGTGAATGGGGCTCCAACTGAAAGGGGGATACGTACAGAACACAGCGGACGTACACATACATTACTGTGCTTAAACCACAAATAGAGCAGAGCAGAGACTCTCAAAACTTGAAAGTTCAAAATTCAAATGTTTGTATAGTCTATGGGACTTAACTACGGGGTTATCAGTCCCTAAACTTACAAACTACTTATGAACTACTTACGAACTAGGACGGCACAAATATCCATGCCCGAGGGGGGATTCGAACCCCCGACCGTAGTGGCCGTGCAGACCGTGACTGAAGCGCCTTAGTCTCCTCGGCCATCGCGGCCGGCAAACTTGAAAGATACTAACGAATGTCGACTATATTATCCTCACTGGCAATAAATAACCCCAGACTAGGATAAATTTTGCGGACTGGACTCTCATACCCATCCTGTGGATTTTATCGAGAATTTTTAGGATTGGTACGAGTCGACCAAGGTTAGCCACAAACGACTAAGGGATGCTTTTGGACAACACTTGACATCTGAAGCTAGCCTGTGGTGGCAGATTACGGGCATGTTGTGCCCAGACTTCAAACAGTTAAGGCGTGAGTTTCTCTCGCAGTATTGGAGCAAAGGCTGTCGCCAATGAGCAAACGTTCACAAATGACAGGGCCCTGCTACAGTTCTGGCGGGTGAACCTTACGTCTGTTTTTCTTGTGTGAAGTTTTGGCAGTGCATCATCACAAGATGTGATGTTTTAACTTTTTTATATTTTAGACTAAATGCTGTTGCACGGGCAATTTCATCTCCATTTTTAAATAAACTTGATAAATTTGGTATGAGTAGATGTGGCATAGCCCACTGAAAACGCTCGTCATTAAATAAATATTTTGTGATCTTGGCGTTTCATTTTTGAAGATTATTGTTCCAGGAATATTATTGAGCGGAAATCATTGCGTCGAAGAAACTACTTGTCATACTCATAAAGCAAAATTCGTCTCTGAATTGTCCCAGTATTTACGCAGTGTACCCACGGGGAAATTTGTGCGTATCCTTCTGCATTCAGCGTTTACGAAAGTACATAAATTGACCATACACCAACCGCAAAAAAGAAGGCCATACTGTGGCCTGCGTAGTTCAGAGTTCGCACTACATAGCGTATTATGGCACACAACGTTCTGCAGGCATCTTCCAAAAGCAAATCTCATGTATCTGATTGCCAGTGCGCTTAGTGTAATTCATTGTTTAAAAGCCATCGTTTGCTGTCACCAACAGTCCCGTAATTTCGCTGTTTGCGCCAGTACAAGTGACGCTTAGCGGTGACTAGAGAGGGATTCGGGTTGGAACAAATAAAAGTAGACCGGAAGTATTAAAACCTTTTATGGCAGCATCAACGCAACGGCATAAGACATTCGACAGCCGGCCAAACCTTGCAGCACATTTCTACAATTCTTCACGTCAGACAGAGTTGTTATCAGCTCTAGCTGGTTACCCTGGTTACCTGATCTGTAACTATATGATTAAATTGTTCAACCATTATAGTCTTCAAGAACATCAGCTGAACATTTTGTATCAGATGGCGGCAGTTCGAACAATTCAGCTTCGATCCACCTTCGGCATAATGCTGGCCAGTGCCTAAAAGTGCCGCAGATGAATGGTGGACATATGTACTGAGGATTGTGGCGTGATTCCTTTCTGCAGCTGTGTTTCTCTGTACCCTGGAAGTCTGCATTCTGGGCTGCTCTTATTTGCCCGACCCTGTAAGTGGCATAGTAGGAACTGTTCGACCTCTGCACCCCATTCTTTCCATCTCCTTAGGCACAGTCACTACGCTGGTTGGAGCGATGGTAGTTCCTTGAAAATCTCCAGCAATTCTTTACGTTAACAACAAACTTAGTCAGCTCAATATGGGCCTAATTGTCGCTATTAGCTTATTGTTCAAATCACATCCCGTGATTATTGCACGTTAGTAGTCCCACAACTCTTCTGATCGACCCATTCTGCTGCTACAGATTCTCTACTGACACAACATTCGCTTTTCCCTTTGACACTGGTGTATTCACCCCACGCCGGAATTCAGTGGCCATTTCCGCATTTCAGTGGTGCTATACGGATACTTCTGATCAGATACCGAATATTTGCAGTAAATTTTTAAGGTTCCTTGAGAAAATAAACATTTTTAACCGCAATCAGAGGAACTAATAGCATGAAAACGCACCAAGAAGAGAGAAAAAAAAAAGTAAAATTAACTGCGCGCCACGAAGGAGCTGTGCACATTGGTCGCAAAAGTTTTACTTACTGAGGTAGCCGACAGCCGATGATTGACTGTGTATCGATGCAATGCAGTTTATTGCGCCGTTGGCAAAGATAGAAGTTAAGGGGAATCGCAATTCCGGGATATACAGTTTTGCGAATTTCATTCCGTGTTGGACTGAAACTAAGGCTCACAAAGAGGTATGTAAATAATGTCCCATCTGGCTACGAAGTTTTTGTGACGGAGTCCTTAGATACAATATCCTTAGCAAACTTTCCGCGACAAATTCGGTTTCAAACCCGAACTTTCGATGGATAACTCCGCCGTATTCGTCAGGGTTAACATCTATAGCGCCTGACGACTATGGCTAGGGAAGCCAACGAAAGTTTGGGAGTCAACGCGAATTTTACGCAGCAGCTATACAGAAGAACGTTTCTCCAATAAACGCTTATATCATAATTTGAGAAACTACATGTACCTAGGCTCAAGAAGCTGATCGGAATAATCGGATAATCGCTTGATATCTGAATAGAACCGATCCCGCAATTCAACTATCTTGGCAGGATTGGGTGACCTATGACTTAACTCAGCATTAAGAAGAAAACGGAGGGCCAGATTCAGTATTACCATCGAACGGACCAGCAACTGGTGGTCCACAGACAAAGGGGGATGCGATTATGGCGCTCCTAGACCAGACTTCCGTTGGCTTCTGAACACCAACATCCCGTTTCTTGAAGTGTAGAGCGTATTCGGTAAGAAATTTCATTGACTGGAGTAAAATTTAATTCAGAGCTGATCCTCGCTTCGGACTGAGCACTGATTGCCAGCTAAGACGTATCTAGAGACACCCCGGATATCGGTGGCATACTAGCCTGACAGTCGCCCACCATACGGCACGACAGCCAGGAGTGCTGTTCATGGCGCAGTTTCATTTCATAGCAGCATCCTCGTTGCTGTCATCCACGGCGTCATTACACCACACTGCAAGTCGATGACATACTACGACCCGATTTGTTTCCGTAGATGTGAAGCCATTGTGCACTTAAATTTCATCAAAGTAATGCGCGTCCGTACGCAGCGAAAGATTCTATTGTTTCCTTTTGTGCATACTAAACTTAATTTTAAGTGGCAAGGTCGCCGAATCTGCCGCCGATTGAGAACGTTTGGAGAATTATGAGGCACTCCCAAACCGGCTTGTGAGTTTGATGGAACGACACTCCAATTGGAGATAATTTGAAATAGTATCTTTCAGGATATCCAGTAGCTTTATCAATTAATGGAAAGCCGAGAAACTACTCACATAAGTGTCAGAGGTAGGCCAATGCTTAATCGGATTGTTAAATTTCTGAAGGTCTTTACTTTGATTGTCTTCAAAAGGAAAACGCCAATATCGTAGTATGATTAATTAATTTATTGACAACCGGTTTCGATGGACTATGCCATCGTCATCTGATCGTATAAATTATACAATGCCGTTGTTTTTTTAAGGTGGTTAAACAGAAAGTTCAACATTGCACTTAGTCAAAATATAAAATAAAGAAGTTATATTGTGAACTACTTGCATAAATTAATCATATTGTGCTCTTGACATTTTCATTTTGAAGATAATTAATCAATGCACACCGTTTCCATCCTGCAATGTCAGGTAATGTCTTTTTACTTTTAGGAAGTCATTCAATTTTTTATAAAATTACAATCATGTGGTTGTCTGTGCATGTACGACACATCTGTGTCAAATCCACCAGTCTAGACAAACAGTACGATTGAATATATCGGCTACTGAGAAAGGAAAAATTGAGTTCGAACGAGGGAGCGAGCGAGCGAGAGAGAGAGAGAGAGAGAGAGAGAGAGAGAAGAGCCAGCAGTGAGAAACGGCAATGTAACAGGGCGTCATGTTACGTAGCCTTTAGGAGGTAGAGTCTCATCGTATACGTGCTGACGGCGAGATGCAAGTCATGCTTTCACGCGTAATCCACGCTTTGTAAACCATAAACGTCACCATTTGTATTAGAGGTTCCTACAATTCCTCTATTTGCGCGAACTCTCAGTATAAGCCTCTCGTCAATATGTCGCTTAGCACTTGTTGCACTGTGTTGGATTCCGGCTGCCTGACTCTAACGTTAAGAGTGAATTAGACCAGATATCTGACATCTGATGGGTTCCAACAGCCAATTACGTCTCATCTCAGATGCCTTTGTGCTCGTAGCATACTCGTTCATACAAAAAAAACTTAAATAGCAGTCAGCATAATCTGAAAAGCACCAAATGGGCGTATAAAATCATAAAAAAATAACACAACATATTCACCGTCTATTTCGTTTTAGAAAAAAAGAAAATTATTATGCCTTTGTTTGCACTTATTACCTAAAAATAATTCACTAAATTAAACATGACACTTCATATACCCAAGAGTCTTGAGGCTTAGTCAGGGAAAAATTCATAGTTATAAACTCCTTCTCCATAGACAGAACGATGATGGAATGTACTATTCGGCAGGATTTGTTGTTCAGATGCTAAATATAAGAAAATGGAGGCATAATATCTTTGGTTTTTCCCCTTATTCAAAATGTTCAAATGTTTGTTAAGCTTAAGGGACTTAACTGCGGGGTCATCAGTCCCTGAACTTATGAACTACCTTATACTAAAGACGACACAAAAATCCATGCCCGAGGGAGGATTCGAACCCCCGACCGTAGCAGGCGTACAGACAGTGACTGGCGCGACGAAGACCTCTCGGCCACTGCCGCCGGTTCCCCTTATTCCACCATCACTACAGATAAGAGTGGAGTATCTGTATTTTCTATAATAAGAATGCTGTAGATTTTTTAAATCTCCAAACGAACTACTCCTTTATTATCGTTAGTACAACGTCGTAAATACGTGAAAAATACGTCTCCTGCAGTTACATTGATATGTTGATGTATGGAACTGTTAACTTACCAGCATATTAACCTGGTGATTAGGGGCAGGGCGATGGACGGAACAGTCTGAATGAGATGTAAATTTTGATTGCTGGACTCCTGTTTTTGCGGAGTTCTGAAACTTTACTTTTTCACCACGTGCGTGCGCCTGTTATTCACGCACAAAAATCGGTGGACACCTTTTTTAGAGACAATTCTTTGCGGTTCTGCATTAGCCGTTCTGCGAGGTTACTACGTCACTGATATAAAACTGACTATTTGAAATAACTCGTACACTACAGACAGACGTGGGGCCAGTCACAGGAGACCCCTGCGTGGAGCGAATTACTAGAAGCGGCCTCTCATTTTCACCGCTGTTTTCACTCTGATAAAAGCTGTAGCTTTTGATTATCAAGCAACAGTGGGGGTACTCCCCATTAATGGAACGACAGGGATTTTATACCGTACCGGCACTCCATCAGAGTATTTTTCCGTGGAAATAAAAAAAAATGAAAAAAGGGTTAGTGCATTCAGCATTAAATAATGTTCAGAGATTTAATGCATTTGGCGGTAATACGGATATTTAGTAGTTTAACCTAAAATTTAAAAAAAATTAAAAAGAATAAATGATTTGTATGTTTTGAAACTTTGTTAGCTAAAATTGATTTTTATTAGCTTTAATAAAGTTTCATCTGGACTCATAAGTCTGCGACAAAGGCGACACCTCAGTTTTAGCAACGACGTAAACATATTTTGACGTCGTGCTGTTCCTTCTGATTATCGCGATTATTGACAACTAGCTTAAACCCGCGGCTCCGCTCGCGTGTTGGTTGATTATGATAGATAATGCGCGAAACGTCAAATCGATTGTTTTTTAAAGAGAGGTATTAAATTCTTTTTAGTGCTTTATTTATTCTTATATTTCCTTATTCGTATGCTTATCCTCACAGAGAAAGAGCTGAAGACATTGTAGCACCCATAGACCAAAGATATGGTCTGTGGCATCACTTAAATATTTGTCATTTTTTATAATCTGACGACTTTTAACGACCATATCTTCCACACCCTTGTAGTTATCGGCATGGAACTGCTATTGTGTACAACGGGAGACTTCGGACAACAATTACACACAGACCATTCGTTTGCGTTCTGTAGTTTTCGCTGGAGAGCGAAATATTAACACACACACACGCGCGTAGAATTTTATATACACAGATAACTTTCCATCCCAATAAACTCCACCCTTAAGCAACAATGCAACCAATAAAACCATTTTCAAAGAGTAAATATAATTTTCAAAGAGTAATTATTGTTCCGCATTTCGCGTTATATTCTTCAAATTACTAAATATCTATCAGATCCTTATTAAACCGTGCCAAAATCGTTCCTCACGTATAAATTAGTAACTGTACAAATATTTATGTCTCTGCTTCTTGTCTCGGACGTGATAAGCGTACACCGAACAGACATTCACATTAATGAAATGAGCGTATGGCTTTCTTGGCCGGGAGATCCCTTGCGGGATTGTTCGGGCGCCTTAGTGTAATACTTTCTATTTGACGCCGCGTGGGCGACTTACGTGCCAATGCACACCCAGTCCCCTGCGGGGAATCGAACCCGGGCCTCCTGCGTGGTAGTCAGCGACGCTACAGCTGAGCTACGGAGGCAGACATTCACATTAATATATATATAGATAAATAGCGATCCAATCGCCATAAAACCGTGCCTAAAGCCTTCCCCGGGTAGACATTAGTAACTGTACAAATTTTTTGCTTTTTATGTCTCGTGGTTCAGACGTGATAAACGTACACCGAACAGACATTCACATTTATAGATATAGATTTCAATGCGGATACACAAACATGCCTGATCCCCTGTGCGAATACCGTCATAGCGGCGAGCAAGAGGAAGTAACTTTTTAAATTTGTTACTTACAGTTAATTAAAACTGTCCTGCTGCATATCATGGCCCTTCTTTGGTCTCTAGCAGGTCTTCCAGCTTCTTTTTCACCTTCCTGGATGTTTGTCTTGCTTTCTTGGCCATATTAGATGCAGACCTGTCTTCATCGGCTATCCTCATTTTACCGAAATGTTGCAGCCAAATGATCATATTTTCACCAGGATTAATTCCCAGCTTTTTCAGTACCCAAGACTTTCCAATATTACCACAACCGAATGTAATAACAGCATCATGAACTCCTATTTCCGTTGTACTCATGCCTACAAATATAATTTTAGGAAGGCGGTTCAAAATTATGCTGCTGAAACATTAATTTGGGTTCTGTGTCTGCCCATGCAGACTTTTCCTTAGAAGGTCAGGATGAGCCAAGTCTCTGAAAATAGATTTAATTGCTGTAATAACAGCAGCAGGAAGAGAATGCTGGTGAGAATAAGATTCTCCAGTTGCCTGAGCCCTATTGTATTTCTACCATGAATTTTCTCCTGATGGACACAATGCATGACATGGCTTATCATGAGTAGAGGACGTATGGAAGAATATGGCCCAAACATTTCTCTTCATTGCCACCAGATTTTCTTTATTTCTCCTAATTGCTAGCCCATAGTATACCTGCAAGTTTTCTGTTTCAGTTTTAGTTAACCGACACTCCAGTCAACAATTTTTCATCTTCTAATTTTTTTCCTCTCATATAAACAGTTAGTTTTCTCAGCCTCGTTCCCAAAAGTTTTTGAACATGATCTACACATTCTAATTTACTAATAATGGCATCTCCATATGGCTTAGGGTTCACCACATTGTTGTACGCCTAACTGTCACCATCGCCCAAATATTTGATGTACCGTACGCCTCTTGTTTCTACGGAGTGATGAATTATTTGCTGTATTCCATGATCTTCCATATCATCACCTGTTCCTCTAAAATTAGTCACACAGTTGTGTTCTTTATGTTCATTAACATTACAACATTTGCAATATTTAGACATTATCTCCACATTTAACACTTTAATTGTATCTACACTCGTGGCAGTCACTACTCCTTTCAGTGAACCTTACGTTCTTCACTTACACTTACCGTAAATATCATCGTAAGTATTAAAAATTAATGCCCGGTAGGGGACTCGAAACCATACATTACCGATATTGAGCTAGAAGCAACCCGAAAGACCAATACGCGAGGCTTAAGAGCGTTGTGACTGTATTGTAATGTAATATATGGTTAGTGTACATATAGAAGACAATATGGCTCTCACTGACATGATCAACAGTAAGCAAGCATCTATACAGAGTACAACACAAACAAAAACAGCTGATACACTCAGAGATATAAGAACCAGAAACCAAAGACACATGATAAGCGACAGTTGGCAACTCTGAAGTGAAGTGATGATATAAATGTGTTCATCAAGAATCAAAATATACATCACCCAGGAGAAACACACTCAGCTCCATGGAAACGCCCATGGAGTAACACAAAAAAAGTAATTATTTGTTAAAAATTGAATTCACTTCGCAAAAATTTTGATACAGTAGTTATTTCTAACGTAGTTGGTCAGAATTTGATATATATATAACTTATACAATTTGCCGATGACGGTCAATGATCCTTTCTTCGTGCGGAGGCACTCCTAGGCCCTTACTCTTACGGGAATTAGTACTAAGTTACTAGGGGTTTGAATTCTAGTGGGCAGGGTAAAGTTGCAAATTTGTATCTGACGGGAGGCGTGCTTGAGTAATTCCGTGCAGGGGTGATGATCGCTGTGTCCCCAGTGGTGTAGGGGTTTATATATAACTTATAAATGTACTTTACTTGACAAAGTAGGCTACCAGAGCCGAGATCCAGTGAAACGCCGACAGTCACTATTTATCAACAATTTTGTCCTGATCATGAAAATACCAGCGGCTACGAAACTGATATTAACTGAAATCTTGGATAGTGAGGTACTTCACCAAAATCTACAGACTACCCTATTATGTAAACTTTACAGCCTTTTATAATTGTTACCTGAAATATAACAAGTATTCGACTTTCAGTGAAGTTGGATAGTTTAAAATGTCTCAGATGCTGCCAATGTAGATGTTGCTGTACTTCAAGAAGTGACCGATATTCCCGTAGACGATATATTTGGGTAAAACGTTCACAGGAAAACGGCATACGACGTAGACATACGTAGACAGACCGACCAATGGCCAAAGGATAGCTTACACTTTTCTTAATACAGGAGTGATTAACGTGTATGCACCATAAGGAAGTGCCTAGCGACGCACCAGGTTGGTGTTTCAGGAGTTTGAAATCGTTCCTCTATTTGAAAGCAGTCAAGAAAACTTCAGTTTAGCAGGTTGATTTGAACTGTGCATTGTACACAAAAGACCAAGTCCCAATGTTTAATACCTCTCTTGATTGGTATTACCTCATTAAAGAATTTCGTTTATCTGATTCGTGGGAGTACACAAATGGCCTGGCTCCTTATTTCACATTCTCCATGCTAACTTGAACAATCGGCTTTATATATCGAACTAACTGAAAACCCGGCGATACTCGGGTATTTATTCATTTATTTATTGCTGCCTTGAGTTTGTACTTCTCATATCCCTTCTCTCTCTGGCCATCACCTTTATTTTCTAAAAACATGTTACATTTATCGGATAATATATAAGAAACAATGGTGTCTTGCATAATGTAAAAATTATAAGTACAGTATCCAAACAAAGAAAGATATTAATCAAAATACAAATAACATATAAAATTCGTACCATCTCATATTTGTTGAGTTATATGTTGTACAATTTTATAATTTTTCAGGTATATATTTATTTGTATAAGTGCTGTATGCCTATAAAATTTTTTCGAATACAATTAGTAGTAAAGAAGTAATTGATTAACACTTAGTGTGTGATGGGGCGGTTTTCCATGAACGTTACTGTTTATGTGCTCATATCTCATGAACTTCGTGTCGTACTATGATACAATTTCGAAGGTACATTGAGCTATATTTGTATATACTGTCTCTAAAATTTCTTGTGACTACAATTTGTAGTGTACAAATTATGAATTGTAACGTCATACCGATGCCGTAGTTTTAGTCCATGAACAGCGGAAAAGTAGAAACCGATAAACGTTTTTCCTTTCATAATTTTGCTATGATTATCAAAAAGAAAACGTTCAATAAAGGTTTGAAATTATGTTTAAAGTTTGATACAAGTCGCTAAGTAATATCGTTCTGATACACTGTTTTCAAAAAGTCTCGTCGCATTATGTGGCATTTTCTTGCAACTCAAATCGTTTATAACGTTATATCTCCTGAACCATGTATCATAATGGTTCTTACCATTACAGAATTGGTACCTCACTGTAAGGAATATGTGTATCAAATTTGGTTGACATCATTCCACTTGTTTAGGAGGAAATGTCCAACATTTTCGCGTATTGCAGCAGTTTTCCTCGCATGTCATTGTTTATGACGTCATATCTCGTTAACTACGTGTTGTACGTGATCCTTACACCTACGACGACCGTCCTCGTGGATTGAAGCTTACTTGTGCAAAATTTCATAAGGACTGGAAAAAACTGTAAATTTGTATGCTATACGTACAAAACAACGAATAAACGAACACACAGACACTCTGTTTTAAATATAAAGAAGAAAACATGCTCGACCTCTTTCTTCACACCAAAGTATGGCCAACCAGCTTCACTGACAAAGCTGTAAACATATGTGCACTCAACTTGGAACGCAGGGAACCTACGAGGTAAATGAAAATTAAACTTCAGTCACCTGTATGATGCGGAATGCGATGAAAGACTCATTAAAACATGGGAGGTAAGCGAACGACGTTTCCTATCGTACAATTCTGCTCTTAGTTGATGGTTCACTTGTGCTGAAGTTAGACTAAGGAAAATTCTCATTGACTAAGCCAACGGAAAAGATTTTTGGTACAAGAAAACATCTGAATATTACTTCCAATATTTAAGGGAATTACACAAAATCGACTGATGAATCATTGGTAATTATGTTCATATGACAAATCGAAAGCTTACCATATTTTATTATTATCTGATTTGAAGAATGCTTCAGAAGCTCCCTATTGAGGCGTAACTTGGAGAGCATAAGGAAGGGCTGTGAGGGGAGAAGGGAGGTCATAAGAAAAGAGACAAGAAACAAGAAAAAAATACGCGGAGCCCTTCTAGTTTAATATCCGAAATGTATGGGTTAGATACCCTCATCGGACGCATATTATTATCGGCCACCGCCATATCTACTTCACCTCTTGTAACGCCAAGTGAAAAACGTAAAGTTGCAGCGTAGTTCAGAATCGGTATTAAAGTAAAAGTCAATTCGCTATCAACTGGGACAGAGCCCATTTCTGGTTGTCAGTAAAAGCAGAATACACGGCAATCAGTAACTGTCAACAGAATGCTTTTCTTACATTACAAAATTTTATTTTATTTTATAAATCAGCGTTAGTGTAAGGTCACGTGGTTCTTACTATATTTAAAATTGAGATGTAGAAAATTATTGTGTTTTACTCGGATTTGAATTGGGATCTCCTATTTTGCATTATACAACCCTCTCGGAACCACGTACTTGGGTAATTACGTTCCTTTCTCTGTAAACGTAGACTCCTCTTGGTCTCCACGAAAGGCGCGTATATGGATTCTAATCCTGGTCCAACAAAACATTTTCATAATTTCATTTAAAGCGCTAGAGAGAACAGACTGGACTCCTAGTGAACGATAATTTTTAATGTTTCTTCATGCATTGTCAATTCCAATGATAGGTACCTTTGTTTCTAGTCAGGCACACAGTTCAAATGTTCAAATGTTTGTACAGCTTAAGGGACTTAACTACGGGGTTATCAGTCCCTAAACTTACAGACTACTTATGAACTACCTTATACTAAAGACGATACAAACATCCATGCCCGAGGGGAGATCCGAACCCTCGACGGCGGACGGCCGTGCGCACCGCAACACGGCACTCCAGTACGCGCGGCTAATCCGCCGCGGCCCAGACACACAAGCACCCATATTACTGTCGAGTTAATATTTCGAATTTAACGTTTATTCGTGCATATAAATGAAATCAGGTAAGATCGGGGTTCGATTCCCAGTCAGTCATAACGTAATCACAGTATATCTTTATAATAGATTCAATCTTCTCATTACTTATGAAAAATATTTACTATCATCTGACCTTACGTAGTATCATCTATTAGGTAATAGGTTCGTAACTGCCGCACAGTACTTCACGTCAGGGCACTTTGTTACTTGTTTTTACGGAGACAAGGATGTTTGCTGCATTCCTGGTTCAGTAAAAAAAGGATTTTTTTCGTGTTTAGATTTAGTAACATACTTGCGCTGAAAATTCCGAGTGAGTGAGTGATTAGTATTTATTTATTACTAGCTGAAAACCCGGCGTCGCCCGGGTATTTATTTATTTATTCCTGCCATTTTTCAGGTATATATTTATTTGTATAAATGCTGTATGTATGTAAAATCTCTTGGGAATACAATTAGTAGTAAATAAGTAAAAGATTAAAACTTGGTGCGTGAGGGGGCGGTTTTCCACGAACGTTACTGTTTATGTGCTCATATCTCATAAACAACCTGTCGTACTGTGATACAACTTACAAGGTACACTCAACTATATGCGTGTATACTGTCTGTAAAATTTCCTGCGGCTACAATTGGTAGTATACAAATTATAAATTGTAACGTCATACCGAATCCCGTAGTTTTACTCAATAAACGGCGGAAAAGTAGTAAGCGAGAAACTTTTTTCTTTTCATCATTTTGCTATGGTTGTCCGAAGGGAAAGTTTAATAAAGGTTTGAAATTATGCTTAAAGTTTGTTGCAGGTCGCTAAGTATTCTGATTCTCGTATAGCGTATTTATAAAGTCTCGCCGCATTATGTGGCAGTTTCTTGCAAATCCTATTGTTTATGACGTCATATCTTCTGAATCATGTGTCGTATATTATTATTAACCCTGCAGCAATTGTACCTCACGGTAAGGAATGTGTGTACCAAATTTGGTTGAAATCGGTCCACTGGTTTAGGAGAAAATGAACAGAATTGTCGCTAAATGCAGCAGTTTTCTGCGCATCTCATTGTTTATGACGTCATATCTCGTGAACTATGTACCGTACGTGATTCTTACACTTACGGCGACCGTTCTCATGGATTGAAGCTTACGTGTACAAAATTTCATATAGATTGCAACAAAACTGTAGATTTGTATGCAACACGTACAAATATACGGACACTCTGCTTTTTTATATTAGATACCCTTCTCTATGCATCGTACAATAACTTGCGGTGTACTTATATAGACGTAGTAGCTGATATTAGGTGGCGTGATTAAAATTTTATGTGAACTGTGCATTAAAACAGGTGAGTTCATGAAGTTAGTCCTATGAGTTTCGAGCTCCTTGTAGTTCATAAGATCAGACTTTTTCCTTCTGGGACACGCCGATAGGATTAAGACGGAAAGATGTCTCTGAAACCCCTAGGGGCAATATGGGTGTAGGATGTCAGACTCAACGCTGGCGCCGGCTGCAATGGACCTATTGGGCGCTGAAACTCTCAGGAGAAACGATCCAATGCTCGCCAACTCTTTAGCGGTCTCCCCCGCCTGTCAGCCTTCTATTGGAAACCTCGTAAGAAAATGTGCCCGCCGGCTCTTTTTTAGCCGCTCCAACGCAGTTCGCGACGTAATGGAGGTCTCCACCGCAGCAGTAAGATTTACGCCGTTATTTTAAAATTAATTTTCCAGTTTCTGGGAGTTTCTTAATTGCATATAATGAAGTTCAACCACTATCGATATTTCAGTCATTTCAAATGTAGAGGATTCCATAGGCCTGTCAGTTATTTTATTAAAATACTAGCTTAAACCCGTGATCCGCTCCCGTGTTGCTTGATTATGATACGTAAGCTATCTTTCAGTAGTGTGCTATGAAACTGGTTTTGAAGGAACTGAAAAATATTCCTATCAGATTGCAGAAGTCTATGTACTTATATACTATGTACTTATCAGGAAAGAAAGTAGTTTTGAAGGAACTGAAAAATATTCCTATCAGATTGCAGAAGTCTCTGTACTTATGTACTATGTACTTATCAGGAAAGAAAGTAGTGTAGATCAAATCACACTTAAAAATTCACTAATTTCGAAGAATCCAATCAGGAAATTCAACAATAATGATTCTAATAATATCACAGATCGATCACTTGATGTAATGCGGGAAACGTCAAATCGATTTTTTTTAAAGAGATGTATTAAAAGAAATTTCTTTCTTATTGCTTTATTTAGTTATTCTTATATTTCCTTATTCGTATGCTTATCCTTACAGAGAAAGAGCTGAAAAAATTGTAGCACGCATAGACCAAAGTTATGGTCTGTGGCATCACATTTCGCTATATGTTACCTCCTTGCTATAGAGTCGCAAACGTCATCGCTGGCCTTCAGTCCTAACTTTTTTTATAATTTAACGACTTTCAACCACAATATCATTCACCCCCTTATAGCTTTCGGCATGGAACTGCTATGGTGTACAACGGGATACTTCGGACAACAATTACACACAGACCATTCGTCTTCGTTCTGTAGTTTTCGTTGCAGAGCGAAATATTAACACACACGTAGAATTTTATAGACACCGATAACTTTCTATCCCAATATACTCCACCCTTTTATCATTATCAACCTTCAAGCAACAATGCAACCAATAAAACCATTTTCAAAGAGTAAATATAATTTTCAAAGAGTAATTATTGTTCCGCATTTTGCGTTATATTCTTCAAATTACTAAATGTCTATCAGATCGCTATAAAACCGTGGCTAAAACCTTCGTCAGGTTTAAATTAGTAACTGTACAAATATTTAAGTTTCTGCGTCTTGTCGTTCGGACGTGATAACCGTACACCGAACAGACATTCACATTAATATATATAGATAAATAGCTATCCGATCGCCATAAAACGGTGCCTAAAGCCTTCCCCGGGTAGAGATTAGTAACTGTACAAATTTTTAGAACTCTGGGTCTTGTGGTTCAGACGTGATAAACGTACACCGAACAGACATTTACATTTATAGATATAGATTTGTTCAATTTGTTTCTATATGAATCTGATGTACAGTTTTTAATAATAATTAGTATTTTCCCTTTTGCGTCTTCGACGCAAACTTTTATCGTTTCAATGGATTTATCTATAATTATACGAAATTCACATATAAGATTTGGCAGAGTAGAAATCGAACCAGAAACTACACTAATCTTCGCAAAAAATAACTGAAAACTTGAAAGACCTTAGAAAGGAATTTCCTGTTCACATGAAAAGTTCTTAGTATGTTCTGGAGGAAACATTAGCAATTAAATCACCTTGATTCGCTAGTACCGCCATCGAAGCTGATAACGTTTTACGTGTGTTGTAGCATCAAAACGTAATAGGCGCGAAGTGCGTCATGAGCTATAGCCATCAACGCTGCATTCAGCTGCTTCTAAGGTTCGTCTATGCTGGTTGGCATTGGGTCACTGCGGTGCACAAGTCGTTACACCATGCACAACACATTATCGATCTGCGACAAGTCTGATGATGTAGCGTACCTGGACAAGAGGCTGATGTCTTGTGACATAACAAAAAAAAATAGTTTGTTCGTGCAGCAGCATGTGCTCTTGCATTGTCTTGCTGAAAAATGCTATTGTAATAATAATAATGTTTTTCTGTTCCGCAGACCTAAGTGAGTATTAAGACTCCATGGAAATGGAACAACTCAATACATGAGATTTAATACAAGAATGGTTTGTGGCAGCTTATTGAAAATGGTTGCTGCAGAATACTGCGCACTTTCTGCACAAGTGCCAAGGCGGTGTGATGCAAATGTAGATTCGACTTCTGTCTAGGATGCACCGCGTGAACGCTACTAACTCGTGGGAACAAGATGATATTATGACCAACAAACGACATTAAAAAAAATACATATTGTGATGCCAGTGTCAGAATTCTCAGACTATTGAAAAGGGATCAACATGACGTTCGTGAACTTACACCTCATATTGCTCAAACCGCCCGTCTCTGAGCCAAAAATATCCTTTTTGTCTCAGTCGAATTACCCCAAAAAATAACGCTGTACTTCATAAGTGAACAAAAGTAAGTATAGTAGACTACTTTTCGTGTTGAAAAATCATTTATTTCAGATATTGTTGTAATGATAAATAAAGCAAAATTAAGTTCTGGAACAAGATCCTGAACATGGGCTTTCCACGACAGCTTACTGTCTATCTGAAGACGTAGAAATTTGAACTGTTCAGTCTCACTTATCATATTCCCATTATGTGTAATCAAAATGTCAGCTTTCGTTAAATGATGTCTTAGAAATTGTAAAAACTGAGTTTCGCCGTGATTTAACATCAATTTGTTTTCTACAAGCCATGAACTTATCTCTTGAACTGCATCATTTAATACTGTCACTATTACAAACAATATCCTTTACTACCAAGCTGGTTTCATCAGCAAACAAAATATTTTACAGTCACCTGTTATACTCGAAGGCATATCGTTTATATAAATAAGAAACAGCAGTGGTCCCAAAACAGACCCCTTAATTGTGCCCATTGTGATTTTACACCATTGCCGTTTTCAACACTGCGGAGAATTACCTTCTGCTGTGGTGAAGCAGTTGTAAGGTACTCCTTGTATTCCATAATGTTCCAAATTCTGCAACATTGAGTTCAAAATTTTCAAATGTTTGTCAAGCTTATGGGACTTAACTGCGGGATCATTAGTACCTAAATTTACAAACTAATTATGAACTACCTTATAATAAAGACAGCACAAAAATCCATGCCCGAGGGGGGATTCGAACTCCCGACAGGGAACGGTCACGCGTATAGCAACATAGTGCCTCAATGAGCTCGGCCGCTCCGCCGCGGCCAATATTTTGTGATCAACACAATCAAACACCTTTGTTAAATCAAAGAAGACGCCTAATGTCCGTAGCCTTTTATTTAACCCATCGAGTGTCTCACAGAGAAACGAAAACACAGAATTTTCAGTCATTAAACCACTTCTAAAACCAATCTGTACGTTTGAAATCAAATTATGTGAACTGAAATGATCAATTAATCTTGAATATACAGACTTTTCAATAACTTTAGAAAAAACGGATGGCATAGAATTAGGTCTACAGTTGTCTACATTATCCCTTTCATCTTTTTGTATAAAGTGGTTTCACTACTAAGTACTTTAATCTGTCAGGAAACTGACCATTCTGAAAGAAAAAATTGCTAATATGGCTTAGTACTTGGGCTAACATATGGAGAACAGTACTTCAGAATTCTGCTAGGTACCCCATCATATCCACAAGGTTTCTTAGTCTTTAGTGATTTAATTAATATCCCCTTTGTAAATGTCAAGGAGGGCCATTTCAGGTAATAGCCTTGGAAAGCTATTTTCTAGCAATGTTATATAATTACCTGTAGAAACTAGGGTTCTGTTTTGTTGACGTACTATATTCAGAAAGTGATTATCGAATACTGCACATATATCTAACTTATCAGTAAGAGAAACATTTCTACTACGCACTGACTTTATATCCTCTACCTGCTGCTGCTGACCAGACACGTCCTTTACGATTGACCATCCGGTTGTAATTGTATCCCGAAAGTTTGATATTCTTTTTGCATACCACATACTTTTTGCCCTCTTAATGACTCTTTCAGAACCTTACAGTACTGTTTGTACTATTGCATCTTCATTCTGACTGCTTATAACATTTTGATACAATGTCCGTTTTGTTCTACATGATACTCTTAACCCCTTTTCAGCCACCCTGGCTGCCTGTTACAGGAAGTATCCTATATTGAGCGTTCTAGCGAAAGCAACTTTCAAAAAGCGTAGAAATGTGTTCAGGAATCCATTATATTTATCATCTGTATTATCAGCGCTATAAACATCCTGCCTATCTTGTTCCTTAATTAGGGTTAAAAATGTTTCAATTGCAAGGGGATTAACTTTTCTAAGTAGTTGATAGTTATATTTAACATTTGTTTGAGAACAAATACTTTTTAGAATTAAAATTTGTGTATCGTGGTCTGATAGGCCATTTACTGTTCTGCTAACAGAATGCCCCCTAATAATGAAGAATGAACAAAAATATTGTGATTCTTTAGCTTCTCCCTGCGTAATTCTAGATGAAAAGGTTCACAGGTGTGCGGCCGGATCGCTGTGTCAGACCAGCACAATATTTCGGCAACCGAACCTGTTGCCACCATCAGGTGCTCTGATGAACTGACTGCCTAGGAGCGGTAGTGATGCTTTTATCTCCTCCCTCCGTCCGCTGTTTCATACGCCGTCGAAAGGAAGACCATGGCACTTCTCAATGATTCTGACCAGCCAGATGAAGTTGTCAGAAAGTTACGAAAGAAAGCACCGATTCCTCCTAGACTCTATGGACTTCCAAATGTTCACACGGAAAATGTGTCACTTCGCCCCATGGTTAGCAACATTGATGATCTAACATACCTATTAGCTAAACACCTTAATGAAATGCTTATCCCTTGTGTTGCCAAATGTCCACCTCTCATCAGAAACTCTGTGGATTCTGTGGAACGCCTCAGAAACCTTAGGCTCTCGACGTTTGACCTACTGGTGAGCTTTGATGTCGTTTCCCTTTTCACCAGAGTGCCTCCACAAGATTCACTAGAACTTATTGGACGGATCTTTGATGTAAAGATCACCAACCTTTTCAGGCACGTACTGACATCAACTTACTTTCTTTTTTATTGTTCTCACTACGAGCAGACGGAAGGAGTGGCCATGGGGAGCCCAATATCTCCAGTTGTCGACAACTTGCACATGGAGCATTTCGAGGAGGAAATTAATGGAAACCAACCTGTTTTTTCAGGTATGTCGACGATACATTCGTCGTATGGCCTCATGGAAGAGAAAATTAAATCAATTCCTGGATCATCTCAATTTCAGACACCAGAATATAAAGTTCACTATGAAAGTGGAGTTGGAAGGGAAGCTTTCCTTGTTAGAAGAAGTCCTGATGTGACACTAGGGCACAGTGTTTTCTGTAAGAAGACGCACACCGAATTATACCTGCATGCAGACAGCTGCCACAATCCGACGCAAAGAAAAGGTGTGTTGAAAACACTGGTACACAGGGCGCATACCCTCTCGGACAGTGACAGTCTCAATGAAGAACTTGAGCACGTAAAGACTGTACTGCTACACAGAGTAGCAAATTCGGAGAGCCCTACTGCACCACCAGCGGAAACAGTTGATGAACCTCAGGAGGATATTGCCACTGCATTTCTTCCATATTGTGGCGCACTATCCAGCAAGTAGGGCGAATTGTACGAAAACACCAAGAGAAGACGGTTTTCCGCCCACCAGACAAAACTAAGGCTTTGCTTGGCAAGATTAAGGATGACCTGGGTCTACGTAAATCCGGAGTTCATGAGATCCCCTGCCAATGTGGTGAGACTTACATTTGTCAGACGTTGCCTGATCGAAGATCGCTGTCGTTAGCATCAGCGACACACACGATTACAACAGACAAAGAAATCGGCAGTCGCAGAACACTGTCTTTCTGAACTACATGGCATGGGCTACAAGAATACCGGAGTTCTGACCCAGACGTCCAACTTCTGGGACTGTATAAAGAGTCCATCGAGATCCGAGTGAGGGAACCGCAGATTAATCACGACAGCGGCTACACACTTAGTGAAGCATGGAACCTTCACTCAGCATAATTAAGAAAGGAAATAAAATGTCGCATAACGAACTGACGTCGGCCCGGAGCGTGGCTAGAGAGCAGACACCGCCAGTGGACACCGTAGGACGCGGACGTCATAGGGAGCGAGGTACCACGAGACGCCGCCAGCAAAAGTCATCGGGCGGGGACGGCGTATGAAACAGCGGACAGAGGGAGGAGATAAAAGCTCCGCTACCGCTCCTAGGCAGTCAGCTGATGATGCCAACAGGTCTGGTTGCAGAAATACTCTGCCAGTTTGACACAGGGATCCGGCCGCACACCAGTGAACTTTTTCATCAACAAAAATGTTGTCAATGGTAGAACTCCTACTGCCTTGCACTCTCGTTGTAAACAATACTGTTTGCATCAGATTATAAGAATTAAGTGGATCTAACAGCTGACTTTTTCTTGAGGTATCACTTACACAATTAATGTTTAAATCTCCACACAACTAAATTTTTATACTTCCTATAAAGTGAACCCAAAACCAATTCTAGCTTGTCGTTCTCAAACACGTTCGCCAGAGTAAAACGTACTGTCCAAAGTATTTCGTCTTCTTCAGTGCTATGTTTCTTAAAGTGCAGAATATGAGGCAATAAATAAGTTACGTGTGCTTGTGTGTGTTAATATGACCTATTTTCAACAAACGAATTGTTATGTATTAGTCTAAAGTATCGCTTTGCATTCTAGTCATGCGTTTATTTCTCAGTTCACAATTTTGCTGCATTAGTTACTAATATCTTTTTCCTCATATGTAATTTTGTAAGTAGATTTCAATGTGCATGTGAACCACGTAGGACAGAATACTGTAACTGCACTGCAGTTGCATAATTAACATAATAGAAAACCAGTTTGCCCACAGTTCATAATAAGGCTTCCCTAATCTGCGGTAATTTACAGTGTGAAATGGATTACCATTGTCACGTTAGTATTTTCACAGAAAGGTTGGTGATTATTATTGTTAAAAATGATTAGTATTACGATTAGATTTGGCGATAATATCTAGACTTTATCAGCTGTCTAAAAACATAGTTCGTTACAGCAGTTTTCATTTCGGTGTGACAAGTTTCCGTGAATATTTCACATATCTGTAGCTTTTGAATTTCGTTTTTGTTCTTCATAGCATGGCTGCTTTATTGGTATTTTTGTTGCTTAAAACCAACTAACCTAATTACTGTTTTGTCTTCGATGTTTAGAAACTCTTCATTTATAGTAAAACAAAATGTTTCTGTAAATTTTTCAGTTTACTTATTTTCATTTAACACGCTCTATTTTCAGCAGACCGTAGTAAATTGCTGATAACATTGCTTTGGAAAAACTTTATTCATTGCCTAATAAATAATGGAATATGCAAGTGAGTGTTTGTGGTTTATAATTAACTGTGTCGAATTATGTATTCCATAGATCGTGCATTATTTAGCTATACCACAGTCAGTGATATGATTTTCAGAATAAGAAGGAAACGACGATTAATGAATACCACGTTCAGCTCTCTCTTGAGACTCTGTCAGAATTTTGAAATGAGTCCATGATTGCAAATGTTCCAGCAGTGGATGGATATGTTCGCCGCGTAGTACTCAATGAAAACCGACATCCTGTACAAGTCACGCAGAAAACTTAACAAAACACGGAAAAATGTTTTTGCAGTAATTAACGGTTTTTCCTTTATCTCTTTATTTGGTACTTAAATAAAACTGAAGATGTGTAAACTGTAGCGATAGGACAGGCTTCTTGCGGTCACCACCGACCTTTTCCGCGTCAACGGTACACTCGTCTGGTACGTAGAAGAAACAACAGTTACAATTAATATTTTTTGTCTCATATTCATTATGCAAATAACCCATTCGCAAACTGTATTATATGTTTTATGAGTTATGCAGGAAGAAATTGGCAACGAGGGCACTAACCTATCTCCTTGTAAGCCATTTCAGACACTGGACATGAAAGTTTTCACCTCATGGTCGATGACGACAGAGACAATAAATTGCAGGGAGCCTCAAATTCTCAATGTCCCGAGTCGGAAAGTAGAAGAGAAGAAATACTATATCTTATACAGTTCGGATTGCATTTGATTCTATAGACAGTCTGTTCGATGATTTCGAAGAGTCAGTTTAATAAACTCTAATTACAAATCTTGTGTTAATTATGCTGAAGATTGACATACCTACGTTTTGTAAGAAAGAAAATTGTTAACAATTACGACCTGTTTTTATAATTTATATTAATATTTTCACTGTCCTTTTTATTGTTGAAGATGATTTGCTTGAGTTATTTAAAATGAATACTATGATGTAAAGTTTGGCGATTTGGAATTTACAGTTAAGATTACCGTAATTATAGGCAAGTCGTCAAAGAAAGATGGGTATGGTCTTATATAGCTACGGCATATGAAATTTATTTGTAATTAAATACCTGGGCTACTTAGAAATATTCAAACTTAAACTGATTTTTTAATTAATTTAAAAAAGGGTGTTACGATAATATTTCGGAACAGTACCTGAATGTGAGTTAAGTTTAAGTATTACGGAAAAGATAAATATTACGACACAAAGCTCGAGTGGTATTCAGTTACGTATCAGTAACATTGATCTCTGACGGTCATATACTAATGATCTCAAGTGAAATTATTCACTAAAAGGAGACCGGCATTTAATTTTCAGCTCATGAATGAATACGGTAAAAAAAGCTAGTTATCATTTTGACCAAGTCATTATTATACCTGAGATAGTACAGAGAAGTAAAAAAAGGTGTTTTTATGATAGCACAGCACTACCATCTGTGGTAGCTGGGGAAACGAAATAAACATTGGCACTGAAATGAGCGTAATTACAATTAAAAGCTACTTTATCCCTCTAGGTTCCATATCTATTACTGCCCACGTATTCATTGAAAAGTACCAAGAAACTCATCGGCTTTATAACAATCTTCAGATGTTAATGGCTTGTGATTTTTTGAAGGTGTATAGAGATATAAAACGAGACATGGTCACGCAATTTGAATAGGAACTACTAATATCTGAAAACAGTTATCCCTTTATAAAAGGCCGTATTACTGCAAAACTGATCTTTTAGGATAGCCGTACACATTGTTACGAAACTGATAACACACGCCTGCATCCTCAAATATGTTAGAAGCTAACTTCATGATAAATTAAACTTGCAATCTTAGCAGATTGAATGTAAATATTTAACTACATGAAGTAGTAAATATATATTGATTATTGCCCTAAAATTTAAAAAATGGTGGTGGACAGAAGAAAATTGACCATAGTTGCAAGAGGGTAACACATGCAATCGAGTTTTGCACATGTGTGTGTTCACGGACGCTTCAGCCAGACAACCGCGTAAAGCAATCACGTATTGGATGATAATGACCTAATACAGTCATCAGGTATCATCGTTTTAGCAAAGCATGTCACTGTACATATTACAACAGCCGTTCCTTGAAAAGGAAACATAGTTATGTTCATCTCCTTTCGCACATTGAAACGCCAGCTACTTTAGATAACGCCCCTCCATGTTTATATATATATGAGGTATGTCCACAAAGTAAGTTCCGTTTGGTTATATAAACCAAACGTCAACAGATACAGAAAAAATATTTATTGTATAAAAATCTGCAACTGTTCAACTACTTTCCTACATAACTTCCGAAATTTTGTAGGCACTTGTCATAGCGTGGGACAAGTTTTAGTGTGTCTTCTTCATAGAAGGTTGCCGCCTGTGTATTCAACTATATGGCAAACATGTTCTTTCAGCTCATCATCGTTGAAGTGTTGACCACCAAGGACAGATTTTAGGTGTAAGAAGAGATGAAAGGAGGGATTTTTTCCCTTCACGTTAACGCCCGATCTCACTATGCGAATGTGACCAAACAGCTCTTACGGGAATTTCACTGTGTCGTGTTTGATCATCCTCCGTACAGTCTCGCTCCTAGCGACTTTCTTCTTACACCTAAAACCTGTCCATGGTGGTCAAAACTTCAATGATGATGACGAGCTGAAAGAACAATTTACCATATGGTTGAATACACAGAGGCAACTTTCTGCGAAGAAGGCATACAAAAACTTGTGCTACGCTGTGACAAAGGCCAACAAAATTTCGGAAACTATGTAGAAAAGTAGAGCATAAAGTGATTTTTTAGAAACGTTTTTTAAATGTTCTATACGTCTTCCAAATACAGTATAACGTACCATAACAGGTAATCTAAACTAATACAAAATAATCCCGTCAGTGTTATTCCTTTTCGCTGTGTTGTAAGTGGCCACTGTATTTCAGCACTGTATGGATTTAATTATTAGAGCAGTGTGATTAGAAACAGTACGATCAACATTATAGAAATTTTTATTCATTTTGATCGCTTCAACCAATTAAAATAACGGGTGACGTGTTTCGTGCTTTTCCTTTGCTCCTAATAACTATTCGTTCTTTTTTTTATGAGACTTAACTACAAGGTCATCAATCCCTAAACTTACAAACTACTTATGAACTAGCTAACACTTAGTAAGGAACAAATATCAATGCCCGAGGGGGGATTCGAACCCCCGACCGTCGTGGCCGTGCAGACCGTGACTTGACGCGCCGCAGTCCCCTCGGCCACCGCGGCCTGCTATTCGTTCTCTCAATAGGCCTTGTTATCTCTGAGTATTTGGTCCTAAATTTGATATTGTTGTCTGTATACGTATGGCCTCCTCATTTTTTTCTGCTGTATGCCATGTCGTAACTAGGAAAGCAGTGCCGGCCGCGGTTGCCGAGGGGACTGAGGCGCTCCAGTCACGGTCTGCACGGCTACTACGGTCGGGGGTTCGAATCCCCCTCGGGCGTGGATATTTGTGCCGTCCTTAGTCTTAGTTCATAAGTGATTTGTAAGTTTAGGGACTGATGACCCCGTAGTGAAGTCCCATAAGCTATACAAACATATAGCACTAAGGGGCCTTGAACCAATTTATTGACCCTTGGACAGATCATTCTGGGAATACTGAGAGGCCTTGAACCCTACCGAGAGGTCATTCCGGACAATCATGGAGTCATATAAGATACTTACATCAATATACTTGGAACTGAGATAACACTGGTATCATTTTACATAACAGTGCTCAGCCCCTTCCCCTCCCTCTCCCCTTTTCCTTTCCCCATGCCAAACGTTCAAATGTTTGTACAGTATATCTATGGGACGTAACTACTGTGGTTACCAGTCCCTAGGCTTAAAAATTACTTAAACTAACCTAAGGTCAACACACACACACACACACACACACACACACACACACACTCACACACAGATACACACATGGCAGAGCGATGACTCGAAACTCTGACACAGCGCAACCTCGCGCGCCTTATAATTATTGGCCGCGGTGTTTCTCTGCACCGCCGCAACCCCCCCCCCCCCAACCAAAAAAATGCATATTTTGCATTTTTTTAATTCCCAAAGCCCAGATAACACCCATATCTAACACATTTGCTGATTATATTACACATTTACGTTTGTTACACAATTTCATAACGTCCATCCTAGGAACCCCTTACCCCCTGGCCCCACTCCCTTCACCACTGTTTGGAGAACCTGAACTGAGAGCTTTAGTGGTAAATAATATCTGTTTGTATTATTAAACACAAATATTCCTTTATGGCTTTTTGAAGATCGAATGAGATTGTAATTAAGTAGTTTTCTTATTGCCAATGTCACAAGAGAATATAATGCTTAATTAAAAAAGCGATATTCATGTCAAATAACGTATTTTTTTTAAAAGAAGACTAAACAAATTCTTGATATTTACATCCAATATCAGAAAGGTACTGTGAACCTGATACCGAAACCAAATGTGTCATTTGGATGCTGAAAGATATGTTGACGTCACAAGTGCATCAGGCACATTCATAATATTGTGTGCATGTCCTTTATTAAATAAATGCTAATCGTATATCACTCGTTGACAGAATGATGCTCTTAACTATCTGTGCAATGAGACACATTGACATTCGAAAGTTTAACACCAAAGTACTTGAACTACGAGTGTACGAATGCAGCATCAAAATAGATTATTATAGCGAGATCGGCTTTGAGGTGAAAGGAGGGATATTTGTCTTAAATAACAGGACTACATTACCAAGAGCATCTTTTAACGATGCTCTAACTACTGTTTATTTAATTTTGAAGTGGTACATTACACCACAATGAATATCCAATTTATCCTTGTAAATGCTAATCCAAGTGGTGACATCACACATGCATAAGACACATTCATAATGATGAGTGAATGTCCGATCACGACTGTACATGTCTATAATTATAACGTATGGACAATCTTGTTAGTGAAGTTGCAAAATAAATTACGCTGAAAATGCCACTGTCCTTAGCAAGAAGTATATAAGTGTGCCTACACACACTACACACACTACAAGTTTGTGACTGCGAGACATGGTGTTAAGGCTAAGTTGTCGTATCTCCTACATGGTAGCAGCTGTGTAGCAGCAAGATGAGTACTGGGAAGACGCGCTACCATCAGGCAGTTGCAGGTTTTAATATGTAGCAATCGCATCAGAAGATAGCGTCTAATCGCAACCGGTAGGTCTTAGCTTTTCAGTGCAGCTACAGCCACGCAAACATGCATCCCCATTCCTAGGACAGCATTACATGTTTATAACTGGTACGTAATTCGGTGTCTGTGTATAATGTGTTTAGCTGACAAGACACTTGAGCTCAAAAGAGAAGACTTTAACAAGTGTATTACTTGTAGTCACGGAGTGGAGGAATTTATCTACAATCACTCACATCAGGAGATGATAAAGGGGTAGGCAAAAATACGGAGAAGAATACTGTTAGTTAAATAATGATGATGCATATAAATGTAGTGAACATAGATAACCTGATTGGGCATGCCAAGACAATGAGTTACTGCATATTTGTAAACTGCCTAACATTTCTGAAATCTGCGCCGAATTTACGTGTATCACGTCATAAAAAGCAGTAGTGAGGAGACCAAGAGCAGAAAGATCTGATTTCCGAGACGGGAAGCTACTACATTATACATCAGTCAAACTGTGTGTATGCATGTCGATGAATGGCCTGGCCACTTCAATGAACTACATTTGCCGGCCGCGGTGGCCGCGGGGACTGAGGCGCTCCAGTCAAAGTCTGCACGGCCAGTAAGGTCGGGGGTTCGAATCCCCCCTCGGGCATGGATATTTGTGCCGTCCTAGTTCGTAAGTAGTTCATAAGTAGTTTGTAAGTTTAGGGACTGATGACCCCGTAGTTAAGTCCCATAGACTCTACAAATATTTGAACATTTGAACTACATTTGCTAGGCTTTCCATTTCCTTTTGAGGTGTAGAACTCATATCTGAGAAAATAAGTAAACTCCTGACCACCATTATTATTATATAATTATACTGAAATACTTGTGCTTTCCTTCTGTGGTGCTTTCAGCAGCCAAAAATAAGACCATCATCCAAAGATAAGATGCAGCATTCACAGCCTGCCAGAGAGAAGAAACTTGTAAATTGACGAAATCTCCATTGTCATGATATCACCCTCATTATCAGTGGGAGGGGTGGATGGAGAGCTATGCTTATTACATTACGGTAGCTGATGGATGGCTATCATCTCTAAAATGTATGCATACTGTTGAAAAAAGAGTTACTAACTTTACTTATTTGGAGATATAAGAGCAGCATTTTGAAAATAAAATTCTGCTTAATGTAACTGTGTTATTATCTATTGATTTTTTTCCCATTGCGTTACATATGGAAATTGTTGCATTAGCCTGTTACACTTGACAGGGTTCGCGGAAAAAAATTTGCAAAGTGATATTGTGGCTATGAGAATAAATGCTGTGTAGATGATATAGGCGTCGAACACACACACACACACACACACACACACGCACGCACGCGCGAGCGCACACACACACACACACACACACACACACACACACACACACACACAAGGAGACCACATTTAGCATATGTAATAAGGTGATTTCATTGCTGGAATATCACGATCATCTCGTCCTGGAAATAAATTATCCACAGACCAGACCTGTAAGACATTCACTGCTGAAAAGATGCGGCATTAGTGAAAATATTTGCAGAACATCTACATAAACAATATGCAAGTCACATTTAAGTGCATGGCAGAGGATTCATCGAACAGCTGTCTGTCTTCCTATGTAGGTGGGTGCTAACAATATATGTTCGCATTCGGAAGAGAAAGTTTGTGAACGAAATTTCCCAAATAGATCTCGTCGAAACGAGGAACGCATTTGTTTTAATTATTTTCTTCCCAACTCGTGCATATTCCCGTGACACTCTCTCCCCTATATCGCAATAAGATTAAAATGAAGAAAATCGTTTTCTGTAACTATCAGAGGGATCGCCCCACTTCATGCCAATGGTTCAAACCTCCACCGCAAAGAAAGCGTGGTTTCATCCCCACCATACATGAAATAATTTTACATGTAACCCAAACGGGTAAAAAACAGTAAATAACAACACAGCTACATTATAGAGATTCCTATTCCCCAAATGCGTGAAATACTAGAAAGTTTTAAAATGGAGCCCTAGTCACCCATACTACACTCTTCCAGTGTTTGATGCCGTGCTGTTTCGATTCTTCAGAATTTTGTTATGTGGGATACTGATTATGTTACGGAATTCGTGTATTCTAGAGACTGAAGACCACAGAATTTTTGCGGACATTGCTCTTTAACAAACTTAGCTTTCAACCACGTTTCAGAACGAATACTAAAATTAAAAGTGAGGAACAGAGAGTTAGTGTTGTATGAGAGACGTTGGGATATCGGCGGCGGCTGTGCAGATGTTTGCAGCTGCAGAGGCGCGTGCTGTGGGCGCGCCTTCTTCCGGCTCGCACGCTCCTTTGAAGCCCCACAGCCGCAATTACAGCCCTGGAGTCGCCCGCAATCCCGACGATGCTACGAGCCTCACAAATTCCACCGCCTGCTCCTATGAACACACCAAACCAAGATTATTGGCCCCTTTCTATTCCCTTTCCGTCACACTGTAGCAACTATACGTGTTTTACGAAACAACATTCGTCGCTATTTACGTACGGTTGAATTATCCATTTTCTATACCAACCCTATTTTCATCTTGCGATACCATTCTTTGTACACGCCACCCTATAAATTGTTATTTTCCTTAAAAATTCTTGATTCAGTTTCCCTGGTCTTAGTGAGGTAGGATACTCCGGATAATACGCCTCTAATGAATGATTTCCCATTAGTTTTCTCGCATAGTATGTAGTTTCATACTGCGTAAAGTACACGTTCGGCTGCATTGTTTTCTAGCTTATCTTGAAGTATTCCGATTTTTTTCACTGCTTTCTTGTGTTGAAGTCTCTGATAATACAAGCGATTAGGTTCAATTCGACTTCTTATATAAGTCATGGAAAATGAAGTAAACTCTGTCGAAGGGTATTTAATTGAAATAGAACACCTGTACGGAAATAAGGATGACTAATCTGGAATTTTACTGATTACAGATTGGGGACTGGAACCAGCATCTATTGTTTGTACGAGGCGCGTCCAGAAAGTAAGTTCCGTTTGGTAAAAAACTGAAATTGTACACAGAGACAGAAGAAATTTTTATTGTACAAAATTCTACAACTCTTAAACTACTTTTCCACATAACTGCCGAAATTTTGCAGGCATTTGTCATATCGTGGCACCAGGTTTTGTATACCTTCTTCATAGAAATCTGCCTCCTGTAACAATTTCATGCATCAGTGATCGTGAAATTTGGGGGAAGTCAATAGCGAGAGCACTAATTGTAAACCTACAGTTTTCCTGGATCTTGTCATCAATCGCGTAAACCAGTTCTTCTGTAACCAAAGGTGGACGCGCACTTCGTTCTTCATTGCGCACATCACTACGCCCGCCAGTGAACTGTCGGACCCATCTTCTCACCACGAAATCACTCATCGCATTTGGTCCATAAACATCGCAAATTTGCCGATAAATTTCACTTGGTTTCACTTTCCTCGCATTCAGAAACCGAATCACTGACCTGATTTCAATCAACGCCGACATTTCAAACAAGCACAACAAAGCGTACGTAACTGACAGCGATCTCCAAATGGTGCACGTTCTTCTCCTTGATACATATCGTCTACAGCGCATGTGCGGAACTGCAATCGCAGCGCTGCAGTGGAGATAAATTGAAATGGAACTTACTTTCTGGACGCGCCTCGCATATCTACATCTAAATACGTACTTCGAATGCAGCTTAATGTGGGTGGTGGAGGGTACCTCTTACCACTACTAATCATGTCCATTTCTGTTTCACCCCCATAGAGAATGAGGATAAACTATATTACTCTGATTTGCACCAGTCCTAATTTCTCTTATTTTTATGTTGTTTACGCGACATATAAGTTGGCGTCAGCAAAGTTGTTCCGCTCTCAGCTTCAAATTCCGTTTCTACATAATGTCCCTAGTAGTGCTTCGAAAAGAACGTCGCCTTCACTTCTGCGAATGCCATTTGAGTTCCTGAAATATCTTCTCTAACAAACCTAGCAGCCGGCCCCTAACGTGCAGCTATATCTTCCACATTACCGTCCTGGTGGGGCTCCCAAACACTTGAACAGTACTAAGAAGGGATCGCGCAAGCGTTCCATACGTGGTCTCCTCTTTACACATAAATCTCATGTTCCCAATAAACCGGAATAGACCATCCGCCTTCTCCACGACAGTCATTCAGGCTTGTTCTACTTCATAGATATTTAATCGATGCGTGTGTGTAAAGCAGCACAATACTAATATTGAATTATAACATTAAGGGATATTTTTTCCTACTCATTAATATCAAATGGCATTTTGTACATTAATAGCTAGCTGCCATTTCTCACAACAACTAGTAATATTGTTTAACTCGTCGTGCATCCTAATACAGTCATTCAATAGCGGCTGCTTACCGTACACCACAGAATAATCAGCAAACATCCGCAGATATCCACTCAGTCTGTCTCTCAGATATTTTATGTAGATAGAAAATAATAATGGCGCTATTAGACTTCCTTTGGACACTAGTGACAATAATATTTACTCTGATGATCACTCATCGTCGAAGACAACGTTCTGATATTCTACTACTTTAAGAAGTCTTCTAACCATTTACATATAAATTCATTGACTCGTTTATATAAATAAATATTTTAATTAAAAAAAAGATTGTGGGAAATGAACAAATTATTCCTGTTTCATGCACTAATTTAGAGAGTGAAATATAAATGTTAGTACTCATAGCTTGCAAGAAACTGCTTTCTATCTTTCGAGGGCAGCTAAAGACATCTTCAAACGGAAAGGGTCGTTCATTAATTTAGAAATCAGACTGTTTTTATCCCCTTAAAACACTGAAATTGCACATATCGTCCAATTACTGTCGATAAGAAATATGTACTACATTGCTTTGATAAAACGGTGACAAATATTCAGTAATCTGTAACAGAATGTGATAATTTTTAAACATTTTATTTTCATTTCATTACAATATATGCCTGGTTTTTTGTCTTACTAAAGAAAAACTTTAAAAAATCTCCCGTGAATATAAGATCATAAGGAAAAGATGAAGCAACTGCACCTAAAAGTTTGTGGAGATTAAAAAAAATAAGTAATTGGGTTTAAAACATAGACTAATATGTAAATGTTATAAAATACTTTTTACGTCCACTTAAATGTAGTAGAAACAACACTCATCACTTCATGCGATTAAAGAGCTAGCTGTGTTTCACAAGAAAGATACTTCCTTACTCCGTGTTCACTATGGGTAAATAGGTTGTTCTCTTTAAGGTACTTCTACATCTACATAAATACTCTGCAAGTCATACTGAAGTGCATGGCTCAGGCTTCATAGAACCATTCTTATGATGTTTCTCTACAGTTCCATTCTCTAATAGCTCAATCAGTTTTCTATTATTTTATTTTGATGATCATGTCTTCCTATTTAGGTGGGTGCTAAAAAAATATGTTCGCATGCGGAAGAGAAAGTTGGTGGAAGAAATTACGTGGACAGATCTGGACACAACGAGTAACTCCGTTGTTTTAAACATTTCCACCCCCACTTATGCATCATTCCCGTGATACTCTCTCCCCTATATTGCGGTAACACATAACAAGCTGCCTTCTCTGAACTTTCTCTATATCGTCTGTCAGTCCTACTTGGTGGGGATCCCACAGTGCGCAACAATACTCCAAATTTGAACGCCCAACAATGATGTAGGCAGTTTCTTTAGTAGAACTGTTGCATGTTCTAAGTGTTCTGCCAACGAAACGTAGTCTTTGATTCGCTTTCCCTACAATATTTTCGATATCTTCTTTCCAATTTCAGTTGTTTGTAATTGTTACTCCTAGATATTTAATTGAATTTACGGCCTGTAGTTTTGACTGATGTATTGTGTAAATGAAGTTTAACTGGCTTCTTTTAGTGGTCATGTGGCTGACTTCACACTTCTCATTATTAAGGGTCAACAGGTACTTTTTTCACCATGTAGATACCTTATCTGAATCTTTTTGCAGTTGCTTTTGATTTTCTGGTGACTTTACAAACCGACAAGATGTAGCATCAGCCGCAAACAACCTAAGAGAGCTACTCGATTGTCTCCTATGTCTTCTATGTGTTCATAAACCATTCATTCGATTGCAATGAAACTTTGGTGAACTGTTCAGCGTACGCCCACGAAGGTTTCTGGCTCAAAAACAAAAGAGCACGACACATAGGTCAGGAGATATGGCGTCATAAATAATGAGAGACCACTGCCTGAGAATACCCAGATTTATGCGTCAATTATTGGAAAAGTTAGCGACCTGCAACAAGGTTTCTATGCAATTTCGGAAGTTTATGAAGCGTTTTGTAACTGACCCCCCTCCGCCCACACACACACAAACACACAACATGATGAAACGAAAAGAAGTCTACCGCTCACAACAGTTTCACTGTAGATGCCGTAAAACTGACACATCAGGCTTGACCATGTATTAAATAAAATTATCGTTACAGATTTGAATGTCACTATTTATTTTTGTCTGCAAGTCTCCCTTAATTCTTTTGCATCCAATATTAAGCAATCTGTTTTCTTAAGCTCTATATATATAAAAGTGAAAGGCCACTCACTCATTCACTGTCTAAACACGAAATCTCGAAAACTACTTCACTTATGAAGCTGAAATTTGGCAGGAATGTAGTTTACAGTTAGAAAACGTCAGCTAACTATTTTGTGATAGGTGCATGGCAGAGCATAATTCCACAGACTTACGAAATCTACAGTTTCATCCCTATCTTCACGAAATTTCGCACGATTGACTTTTAAACAAGAGGAAGGTCATCGTCTACCTTACTTTTCATATGGTGCACGGGGGAGGGTACTTTGCAACATAAAAATGGATCCCTAAATACCTTGGTCGCACCATAACTTGAAAACGGTTCGACAGATTTCACAAATCCTTGGTTTGCTGTTTTCGTTATTCTCAGAAAAAGGGTTGTATCAAATAAAATTGGAATATTTGAGAACAAGAAAGTGCGTTTTTCAATGTCACCATGCGTTTCTATCGCAGAGAAATCTATAGTTTTGTTCCGATGTTGATGAAATTTTGCACACTCTACATTAAAAACAAGAGGAATGACACTGTCTGTATAAAATTTCGTTCGGTGCACGGAAGAGGGTACTTAACGGAATTTTACAAAATGCATAGTTTTGCTCCAATCTTCATGAATTTTGGACATATGTCTTTGAACCATGAGGAAAATCACTGGGTACATAAATGTTTGTATGGTAAGTAACAGAGGATACCTTGCAAAAAACTTTGCCGAAAGGCGGAAAGATGAAAGAGATGAGAGATAGGAGGGAAAGAGGTGGATGCAGGGGTAAGAGGGAAGGGGAGGTGGACTACGAGAGTGTAGCATAAATGAATACCAGGGGAAAGCGTCAGGTTTACAGCTAGTCATTTATAAAAATAAGGAATATTAGGGATCCCATAACACTTCCTGGGGAACGCCAGATATCACTTTAGTTATAGTCGATGACATTCCGTCAATTAAAACGTACGGTGTCCTTTTTGTCAGGAAATCACAAATCCAATTGCACAATTGTGGCGATATTCCATAAGCACGCAGTTTCTTTAGAAGACGCTTGTGAGGTACGGTGTCGAAAGCCTTCCGGAAGTCTATAAATACGGAATCTATGTGACATCTCTTGTCGATAGCACTCAACACATCATGTGAGTAAAGAGCTTGCTGTGTTTCACAAGACTGATACTTTCTGAATCCGTGTGGACTATGCCTCAATAGGTAGTTCACTTCGTGTAGTATATAATATTTAACGAAAGTACATTCTGAATTCATGCTGCAAACCGACGTCAATGATATATGCGTGTAATTTTGCGGCACGTTCGCTGAGCGAGTGGTTGTATACGACAACTACGTATGTGGCTATTGCATCAGCATATCTGATAGGAAACACGTTGGTATACAATCTGGACCGGGAGACTTACTTTTGTTAAGTGATGTAAGTTGCTTTAATACACCAGAAGTAACAACTTTTAAATTATGCATGCTGGCAGCTGTTCTTTATACGAAATCAGAAGTATTTGCTTCGTCATCTTTCGTGAAAGATGAAGGCTGTGTTAAGCAATTGTACCTTAGCAGAACTGACATCGGTACCATGACCGTTACTATCGAGTAGTTGAGGTATTGATTGTGTTTTACCGCTAGTATACATAACATAAGACGAGAATCTCTTAGGATTCTCTACCAAATTACTTTTGGAATTTGTTATAAGCTTCTCGCACTGAAGTTCTAGTTAAACTTCGAGTTTCTGTAAAAGACTGCCACTATTGAGAATTTTGTGTCCTTTTTTAATTGGAATTATTTTTTCTTTACTTTTGCAAGAGTGCTCTAACCTGTTTTGTGTACCGCGGTGGGTCAGAGCTCTCTTTTGTTAATTTGTCAATAGTTTTCGATGTTATTTCTTTAGACGTAGGCCACATTTGATTTACACTAACATCGTTAGTTTTGAAAGCCTAGAGGCTCTCACTCAGGAAAGCGTTAATCGAATTTTTATCTGCTCTTTTGAATAGATGTATTTTTCATTTATTTTGGTAGATTTGGGAAATCCGTTATTCATTTTCGCTACTACAACAAAATGTTCATTAATCCCTGTGTTTTGATGCTCTTTATTAGCTCCTAATTATTTGTTGCTAAGATATCAAGTATATTTACACAATTATTTACTAGTCTAGTTGGTTCATGAATTAATTGCTCGAGATAATTTTTGGAGAATGCGTTCAGTACAATTTCGGGCGATGTTTTATGCTTGCTTCCATTTTTAAACATGTAACATACAGAGGGTAAGTTAAAGTCACCACCAGTTGAAATTGTATGCTTGGGGAACGATTTCGAAAATTAGTCCAAGCTTTCTTTGAACATCTGAGTGAGGGTGTCTTTGTTTTCAGGTATAACCTCTACCCATACCAACTCACTGGGGCTGTCTAGTTCAATTACGATACAAAACCGCTTCTGACAGCAATAAATACGCTACCACTTGTTTTATTCAATCTATCCTTTCAGAAACCATTTGCCCCTTTGTAAAAATTTCTGCTGAACTTACCCCCGACTCTAGCCAGCTATCGGTACCTAATATGATTTGAGATTCAGTTGTTTCTATTAGCGCTCGAGCTCTGGTACTTTTCCAACACAGTTACGACAATTTACGAAAATTTACAACTGTTATACCAATGGTTTTTAGATCTCTGTTCGTCCTATCTTTGGGCTGTACCCTTTGAGTTTGAAAATCTTCCTGTGTGTTTCCGAGGACCCCTAACCTAAAAAATACGTTCAGTATACGCCACACACACCACGCTACCCGTGTAGCCGCTTCCTGCGTGTAGTGGACTCCTGACCTATTCAGCAGAACCCTGAACCCCACTCCGATGGCGCAGAACCGTCTGAGCCTCTAATTCAGACCCTTGACTCTTCTGTACCAGAGGTCAACAGTCGGTCCTGTCTACTATGCTGCAGATGGTGAGCTCTGCTCTCCTGTGAGGTTAACACAGCTTGAAGCTTGGAGCGAAGTGTCACCAGCTCATATGCATCCGCACATAGTAGTCACAGTCCCTGTTCATGGTTACAATACCCAGAAAAGCTAACGACTGGAAAGACGCTGTGTAGACTCGACAGAGGGTATGTAAGGTAAACGAAGACGGCTAAAGCTGGTAATAATCCAACGGAAACAAAACAGACGACTGTCGGGATTCAGACGGCGGAAAAATACACCAACGAGATGCTTACCGCAAAACTTACTCTAATGTACACGCGAGAATAAAGAAGACGGTCGCGATTTACATGGCGGAAGAATACACTAACCGGATGTTTAATGCAAAACTGAATCTAGTATACACGCGAGCACAAGAGGAATTTAATAAACTGAAGCAATAACGTCACTTAACACTCAAAATATGTCGCTTCTAGTAAGAAGCAGGTCAAACTCAAAGTATCGGTGTGCTCTGTTCTGCGCTGTGCACTCGGCTACGGCCGATCTTTGAAGATGTTTGAAGAAAATACATATTCTAAAATCCTACTGCAGACTGACGTCAATGATACAGGTCTGTATATTTGTGGATCACTCCTATTGCCTTTCGAGAATATCGGAGTGACTTGTACAACTTTCCATTCTTTGGATTTTTCGCTAAGTGAGTGGTTGTATATGATAGCGAGTTATGGTGCTATTGCAGCAGCATACTGTGAAATCAATCTAATTTGTGTACAATCTGGACCAAAAGACTTCCTTTTGTTAAGTGATTTAATTTGCTTTAATATTCCACGGATATCTTCTTCTAAATTACTCATGCTGGCAGCTGTTCTTCACTTAAATTCTGGAATATATGCATGGTCTTCTTTGCTGAAAGCATTTCAGGAAACTGCATTTACATCACCATTGCTATCACGCAGTGAATGTATTGATTGTGTTTTGACATATAATGGGAGTTTCTTTGCATTTTCTACTACCTTTCGAGACAGCGTTTTGTTGTGGAAACTATTATAAGATTCTCGCATTGAAGTTCGCACTAAACGTCGAGTTTCTGTAAAAGATTGCCATTCTTGTAGATTTTGTCTGTTCAAATGTGTTATGCTGTTTTGCTTTACGTTTGCAAGCGTGATAAAACATGATTTGTGTACCACAGGGGCTAGCCCTCTCTTTTGTGAATTTTTTTGTTATAAATCTCTCAAAAAAAAAAAAAATCACAAAAGAGAGGGCTAGCCCCTGTGGTACACAGACAAACGTGTGGTTCCTGAAGAGGGGCAGCAGCCTTTTCAGTAGTTACAGGGGCAACAGTCTGGATGATTGACTGAGCTGGCCTTGTAACATCAGCTAATGTGGCTACTGCGAACGGCTGAAAGCAAGGGGAAACTACAGCCGTTAATTTTCCCGAGGACATGCAGCTCTACTGTATGAACCTATGATGATGGTATACTCTCGGGTAAAATATTCCGGAGGTAAAATAGTCCTCCATTCGGATCTCCGGACGGGGACTACTCAGGAGGATGTTGTCATCAGGAAAGACAATACTGGCATTCTACGGATCGGAGCGTGGAATGTTAGATCCCTTAATCGGGTAGGAAAATTAGAAAATTTAAAAAGGGAAATGGATAGGTTGAAGTTAGATATAGTGGGGATTAGTGAAGTTCGGTGGCAGGATGAACAGAATTTCTGGTCAGGTGAATACAGGATTATAAATACAAAATCAGTTGGGGGTATCACAGGAGTAGGACTGATAATGAATAAGAAAATAGGAATGCGGGTAAACTACTATGAGCAGCACAGTGATCGCATTATCATTGTCAAGATAGATACGAAGCCAACACCGACAACAGTAGTACAGGTTTATATGCCAACTAGCTCTGCCGATGATGAGGAGATCGAAGAAATATATGAGGAGCTAAAGGAAATTATTCAGACAGTTAAGGGAGAGGAAAACTTAATTGTGATGGGAGACTGGAATTCGGTAGTAGGAAAAGGAAGAGAAGGAAAAATAGTAGGTGAATATGGACTGGGCAGGAGGAATGAAAGAGGAAGTCGCCTGGTAGAATTTTGCACTGAACATGATTTAATCGTAACAAACACCTTGTTTAAGAATCACAAAAGAAGATTGTATACATGGAAGAGACCAGGAGACACCGGAAGGTATCAGATAGATTTTATAATGGTAAGACATAGATTCCGGAACCAGGTTATAAACTGCAAGACGTACCCAGGGGCAGATATAGACTCTGACCATAACTTGTTAGTCATGAACTGTAGGCTGAAACTGAAAAAATTGCAGAAAGGTAGGAAAATAAGGAGATGGGACTTAGAGATAAATTGAAGGAAAGTGAAGTTGTGGAGAATTTCAGAGGGAGATTTAGGCAACAATTGGCCGAAACAGGGAGAAATAAAACAGTAGAAGAGGAATGGGTAGCATTGAGAGATGAAATAGTGAAGGCAGCAGAGGACAAAATAGGTAGGAAGGCAAGACCTACAAAAAATCCTTGGATATCACAGGAAATACTAGATTTAATTGATGAAAGGAGAAAATATAAAAATGCAGTAAATGAAACAGGCAAAATGGAGTACAGACGACTAAAAAATGAGATTGACAGGAAATGCAAAATGGCTAAGCAGGAGTGGATAGAAGCCAAATGCAAATCTGTAGAAGAATGTATAAGAAGGGGAAAAGTAGATACCGCCTACAGAAAAATAAAATACACATTTGGGGACAAGAAAAGTAATTCTACGAATATCAAGAACTCAGATGGGAAACCAGTTCTCAGCAAAGAAGGGAAAGCTGAAAGGTGGAAAGAGTACATAGAGCAGCTCTACAAAGGAAATGAACTTACAGACAATGTGGTAGGAAGGGAAGAGGACGTAGATCAAGATGAAATAGGAGATGCTATACTGAGAGATGAATTTGACAGAGCCTTGAAAGACCTAGGTCGGAACAAGGCCCCAGGAGTAGATAACATACCCTCAGAGCTACTAAAGTCTCTGGGAGAGCCAGCCATGACAAGACTATTTGAACTGGTGTGTAGAATTTATGAGACAGGCGAAATACCCTCAGACTTTAAGAAAAATGTAATAATCCCCATTCCAAAGAAATCAGGCGCAGACAGGTGTGAAAATTGCAGAACCATCAGTTTGATAAGTCATGGTTGCAAAACTTTAACACGAATTATCTACAGGAGAATGGAAAAGCTGGTAGAAGCTGACCTCGGGGAAGATCAGTTTGGATTCAGGAGGAACATAGGAACCCGGGAGGCAATACTCACTTTACGTCTTATCTTAGAAGATAGATTAAGGAAAGGCAAACATACATTTTTAGCTTTTGTAGATTTGGAGAAAGCATTTGACAATGTTGACTGGAATACACTCTTTCAAATTCTGAAGTCAGCAGGGGTAAAATATAGAGAAAGGAGAGTTATTTATAACTTGTACAAAAGCCAGACCGCAGTTATTAGAGTCGAAGGGCATGAAAGGGAAGCATCAGTTGGGAAGGGAGTAAAACAGGGTTGTAGCCTTTCTCCAATGTTATTCAATTTGTACATCGAGCAGGCGGTGAAGGAAAGCTAGGAAAAATTTGGAATAGGGATTAAAGTACAGGGGGAAGAAATAAAAACATTGCGTTTTGCTGATGACATTGTAATTCTGTCAGAGACAGCAAAGGACCTGGAAGAGCAGTTGAATGGAATGGACAGTGTGTTGAAGAGAGCATATAAAATGAAAATTAACAAGAGCAAAACAAAAATAATGGAATGCGGTCTTAGAAAATCGGGCGATTCTGAAGGAATTAGATTAGGTAACGAAACAATGAAGGTGGTAGATGATTTTTGTTACTTGGGTAGTAAAATAACATGTGATGGTCGCAGGACAGAGGATATAAAATGCAGAATGGCAATGGGAAGAAAAGCATTTTTGAAAAAGAGAAATTTGCTAACATCGAATATTAATTTAAGTGTAAGGAAGTCTTTTCTGAAGGCATTTGTGTGGAGTGTTGCCTTGTACGGTAGTGAAACATGGACGATAAGCAGTGCGGACAGGAAGAGAATAGAGGCTTTTGAAATGTGGTGTTACAGATTCATGCTGAAGATTAGGTGGGTAGATCGCATAACCAATGAAGAAGTACTGAACAGAATTGGTGAGAAAAGGAATTTTTGGCATACCCTGGCTAAACGAGGGGATCGCTTGGTAGGACACATTCTTAGACATCGGGGAATCGTAAATTTAGCATTAGAGGGAAGTGTGTGGGGGAAAAATCGCAGAGGGAGACCAAGAGACGCGTATAGTAAGCAGATTCAAGTGGATGTGGGTTGCCGTTCTTATGAGGAGATGAAAAGGCTTGCTCAGGATAGAGTAGGGTGGAGAGCTGCATCAAACCAGTCTCCGGACTGAAGACCATAACAACAACAAATCTCTCAACAGCAGTCGATATTATTTCTTTGATGATAAGCTACTTGTGATCTACAATCGCACTGTTAGTTTCTAAAAACTGGAGATTCTCACACAGGAAAGCGATAATCGAATATTATTTGCCTTCTTGAATAGAGATATATTTCGATTAATTATGGTAGATTTAATCTCTCTGCGACAACTCTGTGTTCACTAATCCCTATATCTGTTTTGATGCCCTTTATCAGCTCAGGTCAACAATATGTTAATCATCAATGCACCGTGGTCTGTAACTGCTAGCTGCGGCCACAAAGCTAGTAGCATTCCGAGTAATCGCACAAGCACTTAAGTACTCTTTAGCCGCAACATAGGGCTTACAGGCATTCCGACCTCAGTTCTCCTGACGGGTTTACAAGTGTCTTCGGGATTCCTGTTCTCTGTCTGTCAAAGCTCTGTGCAGCGTAACTAGCTCTTTGTGGGGGCAACTTTGTGCACTCCACGTCGCGTAACAGGCGCTCGGCTGGAAGTTCTAGCGTTCAGGGTATCCCTGTGAACTCTCCAAGTACCGTCACAGTGTGGTGATGGCGCTCTACCGGTTGCGGGACACATTCACAGGTATTAGCGCGCTATTTCCTACGTGTACTTCTGCGGCTCTCTCTTTGGTCTTACCAGAGATATTCTGTTCAGCAGTTTGCTTTGTGAGTGAATTAGCGTAATCTGTCATTGGCCTTAATGAACCACTCCTGCCCTACACACCGTTAACGGTAGTTACACGGCTGAACTCGATTAACAAGACTGCCTGATTTATCGGCACAGCATTTACAGCTGAATTTGATGCATGTACTGGGGAGTATAACTGCTGAGAATGGACAATTAATCGTGGGTCGTCATGCCTAAATTAGCTAATGTAGTTAAATAATTATAATCCATCTACAGCTCCAGTCCTATTTCATTTCTTACCTAATAACCACACTGCCTTAAGGAAACGATAATAAAACTTGTGAAAATCGTGAAGGGCGATTGACTTATACGTAGTAGGAGCAAAGTTTTAACCAACAGTGATAAAGTATCGCTTACTTCAATTAAATAGTTTATTAATTGTCTAATTCCCCCTTCCGTTAGAGTAAAATGTTACTTATCACAGAAAATTGACAGTGTGCTCTGTTTTCTCTTATAAATTCTGTATAATAAGCCCGAAGTACTTAAATAACTTATTTTTGTTTTCAATCATTACGTCTCGATATTGTGTTGCCGATGTGGCTATTTTTTTCAGTTCTGTACGAACTTCCTTAAACAATTCCGAACGTTATGCTAGTTTGTGTGTGTGTGTGTGTGTGTGAGAGAGAGAGAGAGAGAGAGAGAGAGAAAGAGAGAGAGAGAGAGAGAGAGAGAGAGAGAGAGAGAGAGAGAGGTGTACGTACGCGCCTATGAAGGAGAGAGCGAGTGAGCGATGCAGAATGAAGTACATGACAGTGTGTTTGTGTTTATATGTACGTAATTGTTTCTATACTCCGTAGCACTGATTTCATTATAGATTATTCTTCTCCATTTATATTCTCCATTTAAAAGACGAATCAATAACGGAGTGCTGCTTTTTCGGGTTTTCCATTTGAAAAGTATACAAGGCCAATTGAAGGACCAATGAACGCTTCAAATAAAGAAAACAGGCGATTCTGCATAAAACGTTCATCCGATTTCAAGTTAATCTCCATTGATCATATTTTTAAAACTTAGTGTAACAATTTAAGACACTTCCAGACACTGTCATAAAATATTTTAACCGGTACGCAGTAGAAGCAGTGATAATGTTAATTATAGCCACCATAGCTATATATCAGGTACCTTCAAAACGTTTCTCTTATGTTGTGCCACGTTAGTTCTTACGATTGACCAAGTATTTTCAGTAATGACTTAGTAAACACTCGTTCTTCTAATAATGGTCCTGTGGATTATGTGATGGTATTTCTAGCACTAGCTCGCTCCATGTCGCCATACTTATTCGCGATATGTTCAACCTTAGTGTTACATGAACAGTTGCTACTTCAAAGGCATTTTAATCAGTAGCAAACATCTTTCTCATCGCAGCTTCTGTTCTTTACTTTCACCAAATTGCATTAGTTTCTATTACAGTGAACTCACTTTATGACAACAGTAACGGTAGAGTGCTTAGAATTGTAATGGAACCACGCCGCTACATGGCGGTTAATGGTAATAAGGTTTTCTCCCTTTCAATTTATAAATGAAACAATCAACCGATTTTGGCTTTAGGATACTGGAGCTCCTCCTGTTAGAGTGACATACTGTCAAAGAAGTACAACACGTCGTTGACATCAGTTTCATGTAGCATTTTAGAGCATATTCTCAGTTCGAATATAGTAAATTTCCTTGAAACGGAAAAGCTTCTTTCCATGAATCAGCACGGGTTTAGGAATCATCGTTCATGTGAAACTCAGCTTGCCCTTTTCTCACATGACATCTTGCGAGCCATGGATAAAGGGCAACAGGCGGATTGTGTTTTTCTCTACTTCAAAAAGGCGTTCGACGCGGTGCCACACTGCAGACTGCTAACGAAGATATGATCTTATGGAATAGGTTCACAGATTTGTGACTGGCTGGAAGACTTCCTAAGTAATAGAACGCAGTACGTTGTTCTCGACGGCGAGTGTTCATCAGAGACGAGCGTATCGTCAGGCGTGCCCCAGGGGAGTGTGATAGGACCGCTATTATTTTCTATCTATATAAATGATCTGATGGACAGAGTAAGTTGTAATTTGCGGCTGTTTGCTGATGATGCTGTGGTGTATGGGAGGGTGTCGTCTGTATCTGACTGTAATAGCATATAGGATGACTTAGACAAAATTTCTAGTTGGTGCGAAGAATGGCAGCTAGCTCTCAATGTAGAAAAATGTAAGGTGATGCGCATGAGTAGGAAAAACAATCCCATAATGTTAGAATACAGCATTAGTCGTGAGCCTCTTGATGCTGTTGCGTCGTTCAAATATCTAGGCGTAACATTGCACAGCGATATGAAATGGAACGAGCATGTAAGGAGAGTTGTGAGTAAGGCGGACAGCCGGCTTCGGTTTATTGGGAGAATTTTGGGAAGATGTTCTTCGCCTGTAAAGGAGACCGCGCATAAAACGCTTGTACGACCACGTCTTGAGTATTGCTCAAGTGTTTGGGACCCGCAGCAGATCAGTTTAAAGGAAGACATAGAGGCGGTTCAGAGGCGAGCAGCTAGATTTATTACCGGTAGGTTCGACCAATGCGCGAGTGTCATGGAAATGCTCCGGCATCTCAATTGGGGATCGCTGGAAGAAAGACGACGTTTTTTTCGTGAATTTCTGTTAAGTAAATTTAGAGGGCCGGAATTTGAAGCTGAGTGTAGTACGATCTTGCTGCCGCCTACTTACATTTCGCGTAAAGATCACAAAGACAAGATAAGAGAAATTAGGGCTCGTACGGAGGCATATAGGCATTCTTTTTTCCTCGTTCAATTTGGGAGTGGAATAGTAAAGGAAATGCCTAGTAGTGGTATAATGTACCCTCCGCCACGAAACTTACGGTGAATGGCGGAGTATGTATGTAGATGTAGGTGTAGATTTTTTTTTTCGGTGTTTGTAATGTACTACTGATACGCCCAAAGCCATTATGTCACCCATTAATTCTTAATGCTGGCCGCTTGGTCTAAGACGTCATGCTACATAAATGAGTTTAAAAAGTTTGCAAATGTAGGGGCTGATGACAATTGCAGTTTGGTTCAATAGGTTCACAAATATTTGAATATTTGATTCTTAGTGCTTATTATAACTTCCGCGCTGATGCACTGTTCATACACTATCTCGAAATTATCCAAAGTCGCAGTTTATACGCAAACTGTAGCTGGAAAGTGATATCACTAGGGCGACAGTACTATTCAAATATCACTTCCGTATCTATAAATACTGCTGCTACCCGGATGTGTGATTTTTCCGATACGCGCTGTATTTACATAGCTGCAACTCGCGGTACATTGCTCTTTGGTGCCACAGATTGCTGAAACACGACAAGAGCTTTTAACATTCGCTTCTCCCATTTTCACATAATACTGTTTAGCATTTGCAGTTCGCCGGCGGCTCGTGGTACGATGACCTGGAACGGCGTTGCAACAGACACGTCTCAGTCCATGTTTCATATCTGCGTCTGCCTCCGTAGCTAACTGGTAGCGTCGCTGAATACCAATGCAGTGGGCCCGGGTTCGATTCCATGCAGCGGGGCGGTGGATGTTGACTGTTTGTCCTCGCTAACGCTTTCATCATCAGCGACATGCAAGTCGGCGAAGTGGCTTGCAGTAGTCGGCGTAACTCCTATGTGCAGTTTCACGGCGACGAAAAATTATACGATCATTTCATTTTTCTTCCTTGTGAAGAGGTTTACTCATGTGGATCTCACTAGCCAGAGGGGACTGATAGCCCGGCAGTTGAGTCCCATTTAAACACACAACAACAACAAAAACAACAACACTAGCCAGAAGTTTTAGTTTCAAGAACACACTTTCAGTACGATATTAATAATTTTATGAGGTAATAACACCATTTCTTTAAAGAAATTATAATGCATATATTGGATGAACAATTTTCGTAATAATGATTTTATGCAACATGACTTATTTTTTGCAGACTAAAGTCTTCTTTCACGCTACAGGGACAGATCCAATCGGCTTCATAGATCTTGTGAAGTAACTATAATTTATATTTTACTATTTTGAGACTGTATACACTGCATGGCCGAAAACGTGATGCAGCCAGAATGAGCGGTTTGTAGTGCATATGGTGGAAGACCCTTGTCACTTTATTGAACTGATTACGATATGGGATGAAAGAGGCAAGGCCGTTGACAGTTACAGAATGATGGAATGTCGGCTCTAGGTCAGTAGCGTGTCGCACCTTGAATTAATACATCAGGCTGTCTTCAAATAATTCCCCTTCTGTACAAAGTTAGATAACCTCACTTTTTGCAGGGTATTAAAGACGTCTGAAGTGCCAGAACGCTGCTTGTACCAGTGCTTCGCCACTTTTAGAGGCACAGAGTTCGAGTCGTCGTAATGTTGCATCATAATAACCTTCCACAAGTTAGGAAATTACTTATCTTAACTATCAATGGACGAACGCTGAGTATAGGTTAGTGCTTCTTAGTTTGTACAGTAAGCTGATGATGGGTCATAGGAGGAGGTACTACACTTCGGAATGAAAGAGTGTTATGTTTTGTATAGTTGATACTATCACGTTGATGTTGTTGTTGTGGTCTTCAGTCCGGAGACTGGTTTGATGCAGCACTCCAAACAAATACCTTCAGAAAGGACTTCCTTAGGCTTAAATCAATATTCGATGTTAATAAATTTCTCTTTTTCAAGAACGCTTTTCTACCCATTGCCATTCTGCAGTTTGTATCCTTTGTACTGCGACTATCATTTGTTATTTTACTACCCAAGTAACAAAACTCATCTACCTCCTTTATGGTTCCGTTGAATTGGAAAAGCTATACTAGCATGTATCAAGCTACAAATTACTCTGTTGTAGAAAGTACTAAGAAATAGTTATAGTTGACCATACTGGCTGCGCTTTTGGCGGTTTGATACGACCAAGCCAACAAAGTTCCGTAAGCTAGTTTCCTTTCTTCCTTACAGCCTTCGACCTCTGCTCGCCACTTGGCATTTTGAGAAGAATTCACAGAGCGCCAAATACACGACATGACTACCCGTCACGCACCTGACAGATGTGTCGATATGCATGGAAGTATTCATCTTGGACGGAACTTCATTAAATGAAACCAGCAGAAGAAGAAGTGATGGTTGACTTCCAAATGATATCCAGAAAACTTTCGAAGATTAATTGTATATTTACTAAACAGCTCAAAAACTAGATAACTAGGCCCGCTCATGATATAGTAATGAAAAACGATGTGCGATGCCAAAAGGCGCCGTTATTGTGTGACATCTCCTGTACTTGGATTAGCACACATTGTAGCTTATACGTCATACGTTTACAATTACGCCCCTACCTACTTACCTCCCTCACAGTGGCGGCCAGTGGTACCCTAAGCTTGGTGTTGCACCCAAGTTTCAGTGTTACATTTTTAAATGAGACGCTTAAGAAGGAAAAAGTGTTATGTCAGAGCATGGCCTCTTGACATTTGCCATAAACATACATATAATTTCTGGTGTAGGAAGGTAACATGTATATATATATTGAAATCCAATTTACGATTCTGCTAAGAGTTACAGATATATCAGTGACCTAAAAGTATCTGTGGCAGATTGCATGCTACAAATTATCAATAATCGTTACGTAATGAACTAAATTACTAGACGAAATGAAATTCATTCGTCATTTAAAAGACTGCAAATAAGACATAATGATTATACATTCTAAGAACACTTATTCTTACGTCATCTGTACTGAAAATTTGTCCTCCTATTTTTATCAATAGAAATTTGCCAGTCACCTGCTGATTAAAGTCTGTGATCTTCATCAGAAGATCTCGTTCTGTGCGAAGCATCGAAAAGATTGACAATCCTTTCCGTAGCAAAGAATTCTTTTTAAAGTTTTAAAGCATCTTTCTTCTTCAATGCATGTCATGGGAATTATGAAACTTAGATTCAACCGTTTTAAGCTCAGTGAACATCGTCCGTAGGTTGTTGATTATTATAAACTAAGCTAGACTTGCTGCACCAGATAATTATCTAAATTTTTCGTAATGGAAATTTTTTAAATGAAACAAAATTACTGCCATCGGTTGGTGGGGTTCCGGGTTCCGCTGAGTCTACTTGAGCAGGTAACCTCGATGATGAGCGCCCCTCTAACACCCACACAGGAGTCCACTATATGCAGGAAGCGGCTACACGGGTAGTGGGAGCTGTGTGGCGTGGAATGGTCGGATTTTTAGGTTGGAAAGCCTTGGAAATACACAGAAAAGGTTTCAATCTCATAGGGTACAAGTCAAAGATAGCACGAACACAGATCGAAAAACCATTGGGCTAACAGTTGTAAAATGTCGTAAATGTGTGCGAAAGTTCCAAAGCTCCAAGCACTAATAGAAAGTACAGAATCTCAAATCATTATGGGTACGAAATATGTCTACAGCTGGAGATAAGTTCAGCTGAAAGTTTAACTAAGGAACAAACGGGGTTCAAAAAAGGATACAGTGAATAAAGCAGGTGATGACATATTTATTGCTGTCACAAGTGGTTTTTCTGGTACCTTAATTGAAGTAGATAGCTCCTGTGAACTGGTATAGTTACAACCTGACAACAAGAATAAATTAATAATTGTCATTTTTTTACCGATCCCATAACTCAGATGATTCAATTGCAGAAATGTTCAACGGAAACCCGGACCAAATTTCAAACCCGTTCCCTATGCGTACAATCGTAATTGGTAGCGACATTAACTTACCCTCGATATGTTGGCAAAAATACATATTTAAAATTGAAGGCAACCATAAAACATTGCCCGAAATCGTACTGAACGCATTCTACGAAAATTATCTCGAGCAATTAGTTCATGAACACACTAGAGTAGTAAATGTTGTGAAAATATGCATGAGTTAGCAACAAATAATCCGGGGCTAATAAAGAGCATCAAAACAGACAAAAGGATTAGTGAACACAGAGTTGTTGTAGCGAATATCAATATCGAATTTCCCAAATCTACCGAAAATAAACGGAAAATATATCTATTAAAAAAAAAATAAAAAAATAAAAAAAAAAAAAAAAAAAACAGGTAAAAATTCGATTAAGGGTTTCATGAGTGAAAATCTCCATTCTTACGAAACTAAAATTATTGGTGTAGATCAGATGTGGATTACGTTCAAAGAAATAATATTGACAACAATTGATAGATTTATACAAAAAAAATTAACACAATAGGGGTTTGACCCGCCGTGCTACACAAAACAGTTTAGGTCACTCTTGAAAAAGCAAAGAAAAATCATATCAAATTAAAAAAGACACAAAAAACTCAAGATTGCCAGTCTTTTACAGAAACTCGAAATTTAGCTCGAACTTCAGTGCGAGAAGCTTATGATAAAACCCACAACGAACCCCTGTCACGTAATTTGGTACAGAATCCTAACAAATTCTGATTGTATGTAAAGTAGACTAGGGATAAAACACAATCAATACCTTCACTAAGCAATAGTAACGGTGATGCTACTGATGACACTTCTGCTAAAGTAGAATTGCTTAGCACAGCCTTTCTAAATTCCATCACGGAAGAAGACGTAGCAAATACACCAGAATTCGTATCAAGAATAGATGCGAGCATGCGTAATTTAGAAGTTGATAAGCCTGGTGTATTAAATCAACTTAAACCATTTAACAAAAGTAAGTCTCTCGGTCCGGAATCTATACCAATTAGTTTCCTTTCAGAGAATTCTGATGCAATAGCTCAGTATCAAGCTACCACATACAGCCGCCCGCACAGCGAAAGATCAGTACCCAGAAATTGGAAAGTTGCTAGGTCACTCCAATATGCACAACATGCAATAGGTGTGATCCGCAAATTTACAGGCCTATATCATTGCGTCGGTTTGCAGGAGGTTTTTAGTTATTACAGGTCACTCAAAAATTATAAACTACCTCGAAGAGAACGACGTATTGATCCATAGTCAAAACGGATTCAGAATTTATCTTTCTTGCGAAGCACAGCTACCTCTTTACTCGAATGATGTGATGAGTTCTATCGACAAAGGATTTCAAATACATTCCGTATTTTTTAGAAAGCTTCTTGAATCTGCGTGCTTATGGAATATCGCCACAATTGTGCGACTGGAATCGTGTTTATCTGTCAGAATGGACACAGTACGATGTAATTCACGGAATGTCATCGAGTAGAACGAAGTGATATGTGGCGTTTCCAACGAAAGTGTTATAGGGCTCCTACTGTTCCTTATTTTTGTAAACAATTTAGGAGACAATCTGTGTACCTCCCTTAGACTCTTCGCGGATGATGCTGTCGCTTATCGGTTAGTAAAGTCACAAGAAGACCAGAAGCAACTGTAAAACGATTTAGATATCTTCATGGTACAAAAATTGCAATTGACCCTTAATAATGAGAAATGGGAAGTCATCGATATGACCACTAAAAGAAACCCGTTAAACGTCATTTACACGATAAATGAATCAAAACTACAGGCCGTAAATTCAAGTAAATGCTTATGAGTAATAATTACATACAACTTTAATTTGAAGGAGCACATATAAATATTTTGGATTATTGCTGCGCAATGCTTGATCCCCATCAACGAATAGACGATTTAGTACAGAGAAGGGCAGCTCGTTTAGATTTAACGCGATAGAGGGGAGAGAGTGTCACGGAAATGATGCACGAGTTGGGGTGAAAAGAAAGGCGTTATTCGTTGCGAAGAGATCTATTTGCGAAATTTCTTTCACCAACATTCTCCTCCGAATGCAAACATAATTTGTTAGCACCTATCTACACAGGAAGACACGATCATCAAAATAAAATAAGAGAAGTTAGATCGAAAGCGGAAAGATTTAGTGTTCGTTTTTCCGCGCGCTATTAGAGAGTGGAACTGTAGAGAAACGTCAGAGAAGCGGTTTGATAAAGCCTCTGCCACGCACTTCAGTGTGACTTGGAGAGAATTTATGTAGGTGTAGATGAACAACGACATACCTGTGAAGAAATAATGCTGGGAGAAGCATTGGGAAAAGTGTCCTCTGTAGAGTGGTGAGCAGTGCCTCTCGGAGTATTGGGAACTGTTTCGGGCAAGGTTTCCAGGCATTGTCCAACCTCCTGTGACGTCACTGGTGCCAATGTTACGCGGTGCTACGGTGAGGCCTAGACTCGCTGCTGCCGCAGGTATAATGGGCTGAGATGTCAAAGAGGTAGTAGCAGGAAGGATGCAAACCCCATGAGCTGGTCACGAGGTCGGCAGCGGGTTTCGGCGTGTTTCGGGGCAACGGGGCATTGTACAATCAAAAGCAGTTGATTATAACATATTACATGGTAAGAGGACATACATACTTTTTTAAAATTAGGAGTTGTGCAACACTGCAACAATACCACGCACCACCTCTTCTCTCTCTACTAACCATTAATATGTAACAAGCCTCGCGTTCCATCTGTAATATTCTCAAAGTATTTACGAACCTTTATCGCGATGCGCGAAGAGGGAGAGAAACCTGTCAGAGTCATGTGTTAAGCACGCCAGGTTTGTCCCATGTCCCTGAGTTTGTTCACAATAGAGATTGAACCTCTGCTGTGCTCCGTAATACAAGACCACGCAGGACTACAAATACACGGACACAAGATAATACGTCAAGTTTTCGTAGACGATGTTAGTTTGGTGATCACGAAAGACGATGAACCAAAAATTGCATTCCAGATTGTAACGGCCTGCAGAGCTGCACCAGTAGCAAAATTAAACCGTAAAAAGTTGGGAATAATGCATATCGGCCGGAGATTAGATTGTAGAGCCAACGAACAATAAAACACGTAGAACCAATTACAAAGCTCGGAACTGAATAGACGCGAAAAACGTGCCGCGTGGCTGCCCTTAACTACAGAAATTTGTTGGCAAAATTTCGAGCTGCCATACAACAACATACGAGGGTAAATCAATAATTTTCCGCAAAGTAGTTATAAAATGTTATTGTAATCAAATAAGAAACGTACAAGAACATCCTTTTTCGAAATAGTCTTCTTGCGTTTCAATGCACTTGTTCCATCATTCTACAAGCTTACTGATGCCCTCATAAAAGAAGAGGCAAGCCAGGAATACTCCTCTTCTTTCACTGCTTCATACGAGGCAAATCTAAGGTCCATTAACGCCTGTTTGAGTGGAGCAAACAAGTTATAGTCAGAAGCGGCAAGTTCGGAACTATGTGGAGGATGATCCAGTACTTCAAATTTGAGTTTCTGGAGTGTTTGGCAGTGTGGGCAGCATTATGCGGACGGGAATTGTCGTGCAACAACACAACACCTTTGGCCAGCAATTCTCGGCGTTTGACTCGAATTTCAGACATTAGCCTGGCACTAAGCATGTCACTGTAACGTACACTGTTTATTGTTGTGCCCCTTTCCAAAATGTTCAAATGTTTGTGTAGCTTATGGGACTTAACTACGGGTTTATCAGCCCCTAAACTTACAAACTATTTATGAACTAACTAATACTAAGGGCGGCACAAATATCCATGCCCGAGTGGGGATTCGAACCCCCGACCGTAGTGGCCATGGAGACCGTGACTGGAGCGCCTCAGCCCCTTCGGCCACCGCGGCTGGCGTGCACTGTCTGGGTTCGATTCATCCTAAAGGCTTAAAATTTCAACTCGCATGATCATATCTACTTCACCTCTGGCAACGCCACGTGAAGAACGTCAAGTTGCACCGTAGTTCAAAATCTGTATTAAACAAAAATCAATTCACTATCAACTGGGAGAAAGCCGTTCTATGTTTGGCAGTAACAGACAGAATATACACCAATCAGTTAGTCTGTAGCCAATAAACTATCCTTAGATTACAAAACTTTATTTTATAAAACAATGGTCGTGACATGCCTCTTATTACATTTGAACCCTCATGAAAATTATGGTGCTGGAGTGGGATTATAAATCGGCTGTACTCTTTATCATATTGACCATCCCGGAACCATACAGTTCGATCATTTTGTAGCCTTCTACGACACTGAAGACACCTCTAGAGTTTTATGAAAGAGACGCATATGGATTATAATCCTGGACCAGTACAAAAAAAATCGTACTGACGCGTTTTACCGCCCACTTTAGATTTGTAGTTTTATAAGTTTTTGCAAACATTTTGGACCAAACTAATAATCCAAATAATAAAAAGTTAAATAATAAGAGTGTCTGAAACCCTTTTAGGAAAATTTTTTTTAGGTGGTAGCGGGTTCCAAAACATCTACCATTAACGTCATAGTCCAACGCCTTGCCCACTACGCTACGGCTATCAGTCAAAATATGAGTTCTTTAATCTCATACTATTTATGGCCGTTGTTAACTGATACTAATATGGCATTTGTAGACACTAGATTATCATTTATCGTACGAAGAACGATGTGTTTTTGTTAATTCTTCAGCGCGCCATTGCTTTGAAATGAAAACATGTAAGTTACTATAAGAAAATCAACAAATACGCAACGCAAGATGGCGTATGCCAGAGAGAGTTCTGGGCGAGGAATGTCACGTGACATCCCCGAACGGCTGGTTTTCGTTAATTCAATGGAGGGTGTCAAATCTCCGTTATTTTTGCAAATATGTCTCAGACGATACGAGATATGAAAAAACATAAGGGAGATAAGTTGTAGAGAATTTTCTTCTCTACCAATTACGTTATACAGTTTTTGTGTCAAATGAACGGTTCGTTTACAATTACAATTATATTACAAACGGCTTTTGTTGGTATTATTACCGTATTTTTTGTCCGAAAATTTTAAAAAAGGGATTTTCTTATCTCTGGCGGCCTACAATCATGTCTGTAAAATTTGGTGCTGATCGGTTGAACTGTTCGTCTTAAAAACAGGGAACACGTGACAGACAGACAGACAGACATCCCAAAATCGCCGTTATTTCTGCAAATATCTTTGGAACGCCAAAATATGAAAAAAAAAACACAAGAGAGCAAAGTTGTAGAGAATTTTCTCCCTCTACAAATTCGTTTATTCAAATTTCGTGTCAGATGAATAGTTAAGCCGTTATTTTCAAAAAAATGTTCAAATGTTTGTATAGTCTATGGGACTTAAATACGGGGTCATTTTTTTTGTTTTTTTTTTCTTCTGTTTTCTTTTTTTTTTTTTTTTTTGTCTTTTTTTTATTTTTTGCGGGGCTCCCTTCTCCCCTACACCCCGTCCTTGCGCTCTCCATTTTTCGCTTTCGTCGGCGAGCTTCCAAGCTATAGTAATAGCAGGTGCACGTAAAACACTCCGTTGTAAGAAGCAAATTAAACAGTTCCGCTGTACAGTGCTTTGTATTCTTCAGTGATGCACTTCAAGTTCGATGGTAAAAGGTCTCAACTAAAAGTCCAAATGGTAAAGGAGAATTAAATCATAGACATGAAGAAGAGATAATTCTCTTCTTGGAAATAAAAAAAAAAACCATCCTCAACACTGAAGGTCGGTGGGCAGACCTGCGAAGCACTATACACTCTTAAACCGTGTCAACAAAACCGAAAGGTAAGGATAAAACAAAGCTGAGTTCTTCATAGACGCACACGCACATAAAGTGTGACATGCCACAAACATATAATTTTACTGCATCATGTTTCTTTCCGTTTAATAGTCACACGATAGTGTTCCGTCGGATTACATCATAACCAGAGACCATGTCCATAGCCAAAAGTCGTAGTCCGATCTGTCATTGAATTCCCCTCACAAAAGATTATGGTATGCATGTTCAATTGCCACGATCAAAAACCGAGCAAAAAGAGTAGAATAGTCCTTTGTACGGCGTAAGTTGTTATGTTCCTCCTGAAGGTAGATCATAAACTGATAGACCTGTGTCAACTGTAATTGTAGAACGGCGTAGATAGTATGCGCGACGATCCAGGTTGTTGCGGCACACTTGGTGGCAGGGTATGGCTTGAAGTCAGGGATCAGGGGTACGTCCACCGAGAAGGTGTCCACGGCGGTGCGATTTATAAACGCCAGCATCCCGGTTGCAACGTTCCAGATGGGCGAACGCGTGGGGCACAGGAAACGGTGTTCCAACGTGTCCTCCTGTGAGCAGTCTACGCAAAGGCTGGAAGCGCGCAGGCAAATCCGGTGCAGTGTTTCGTTGGTGGGTAAGCCTCGATTCACGACTTTATACCAACAACTAACCACGTCCGCTGCAAGGAAGGGGGCGTGGACATTCGCCCACACATTCTTCCACCTAGACCCTGGGAAACGCACCTCCATTTTATTGGCAGCTGGCTGTCCTCGCAGTCCGTGGTAGACGATTTTTACAGTCCGCGTACTCGGGTGGAGGTCTTCGTCGTCCAGGTAACTTTTCTGAACAAAGTACTCCCTCACATGTCGCAGCCGGTAAGGAATGGCAGTGGGGTTGAGCGGTGCTATTTCAGACGCGGGCCGGAGAACATCGAACAGAACGGCCGTGGGGCCGAGCGGGTCCTTTTCTATAACGGCGCACGTGCGGTGGATCAGTAGCGCCGCCGCTTTGACAGCGAAGTGCGTCAGGCCGAGGCCTCCTTCCTCTCGGGGCAATGTGCAGGTAGCATGGCTTACTTTGAAAATTTCACCCCTCCACAGAAACCAATAGGCTGCTTGTGTGATGGCTCGTCCTAGCTCTTTGGGCACGTGGAAGACCTGTGCGAGGAACCAGGCTTTGCTGAGCAGACACACGTTGACGATCGAAACCCGCTGCGTCAGTGCCAGGGTGCGGGTGGCAGTGAGGTGCGCCATAGCGCGTATTGCATGCAGTGTCAGGCGCCAGTTGAGTGCCGCTGTCTTCAAAAGATTTGCCGAGAAACGAACACCTAGGATCTTATGCACTTGTTTCACGGTAAACCAGGGACGTCGGAATCTATTCGCTGCCCCATAAATAGGAAGAAACACAGTTTTACGATTGTTGATACATGCACCCGATGCATTTTCATATAATGTCAGGACCTTGCGCATGGTGTCCAAGTCAGCTTCCGTAGACACAAGAAGGCCGACGTCATCCGCATACGCGCGGCAAACCTGTTTCTTGCCTCCTACACTGAGTCCGACGCATGCACTGTGCAGACGTCGCAACAAGGGGTCCAGTGAGATTGCAAACAGGGCCATAGCGAGAGGACACCCCTGCTTGACGGAGCAATCGACGGCAACAGGTGCGGACAAAAAACCATTGATCGTCACACGCGATGTCGAGCTGTTAAAAATATTGAATAGCATGGCCGTGAATTTATTCCCAAATCCAAGTTTAGAAAGCACTTTTCTTAGGTAATGGTGACTAACGCGATCAAACGCCGTGGCAAAGTCGACGGAAAGTATTCCAAAGGGAATTTTCTGCATCGTGGTGTACGCGATGACGTCACGGTATGTAGTGACCGCGTCGTAGATATTCCTTTGCGGCACTGCACAAAACTGACAATCACTGAGGAACTTAGACATAACAGGCTTTAAACGGGACGCAACACATTTTGTAAAAAGTTTATAATCACCGTTTAAAAGCGTGATCGGGCGGAGACTGTCAATTCTATTGTTCACTCGGGTTTTCGGAGCCAAGGTGATTATTCCTTCCGGAAAACTCGCCGGTATTGCCACTCCATTTAAAAGTTCGTTAAAACATTCAACTAAAACTGAACCGAACAAGTGCCAAAAGTGGAGATAAAATTCTGGCGGGAGGCCGTCAGCACCGGGCGATTTGTTTTTTGCACATAGTTGTAAGACCTGTTTTACTTCCTCTACGGTGAACGGTTCCATGAGGTGACGGCGGTCCGTGACTGTTAAGACGTGCGGGACACCTCGCAACAGATCTGTAATGGCGGCGTTGTCCGTTGCTTTTGCCCTAAACAAGTCCGCAAAGTGCCTGCGCGCCTCTGCCAGAATGCTCGCCCTGTCCCTCAGCCGCGCGCCGCCGGCCGCCTGCAGCTCTGTGACGTCACGCCTGGCCGCGCGGCGGCAGCAGGTGGAACAGCGAGGCCTGCTCGTCTGCCAGCTGACCGGCCGCCTGGCTGCGCACCACGCTACCACGCAACGACGCCTTCTTCAAGGCCAAGAGTCTGGTTTTAATTTGTCTGATGTTCGCCATCCGGAAAGACGGATTGTCTGTTTGCATATTGATTGCGTCGTTGAGACATGTCTCGTAAAATTGCAAGGTGGTACGTTCCCAGTGGCAAACAGATTGACTAAATTCAATAATACTTTTTCGTAGCGCTGGTTTTGCATATTCTGTCCACCACGATAACGCAGAAGAGTAGAAATGGCGATATGTTAAAATACTACTCCATGCCCTATTAATCACAACGTCGAAACCAGTGTTCGTAAGGTGACGTACATTGAACTTCCACCTACATTTCGTACGTGGCTTCTGAGCCAGCAGTGAATGAAAACGGCAGACATATGCGGCATGGTCAGAAAACACCACTGGGTGTACCGCAGATTCTAGTACACAGTCTTTCTTTTCTCCAGAAATATAAATCCTATCGAGGCGACTCCTACCTGTCGGGTAGTAAAAAGTAAACCCCGGATCGTGGGGGTGTAAGTGGCGCCACGTGTCTATTAGATTCATTTCAGTCACGAGCGTTGCTAACTCTACGCACTTGTATGGGTTCGGTTCCTGGTCTCGGTCGTCGAGTACACAATTAAAATCACCGCCCATTATGACAGGCAAATATGGGCCTCTAAAAAGGTGACAAATGTCCGAACTGTAAAAGACTCGACGTTGCGGTTTGCAGTCAGATCCCGAGGGAGCATAAACATTTACAAAACGAATGTTATTTATGGTACACGCTACTCCGTGTCCATTTGGGATAGTGGCAACATCACTGAATTCGTGACCATCACGTATCAAAATAGCAGTTCCACTGTGACTCTCCGGATCGAAATTTAAAACCACCTGGTAACCGGGTATATTGTGAACAAGTTCGGTCACCACTTCCTGAAGAAAAACAACGTCTGCCTTCAAAAAATTCAAAAATTGTAATAAACATTCAAACTTTACAATTGACACAAATCTATTGATGTTGATAGTGGCAACAAGTGATGGTGGGTGTGCCACCATTTAGTCAGGGAATTCAACGACGGCGCGAGACTAGGTCTCGCCCTCTTCCATCTCCTCCGCCCACGACTTCGACACTTGCTGTCCAGTGTCGTGGCCTGCCGCGGCCCCCTGCAGAGAAATGCGCGTGCGCGGCTGCGGGTCGTCTTCGGCCTTTCTTTTGACCGCGGCTTGCGCCGGGTTCGAGTCCCGTGACAAGTCCATTGCCATATGATAGTCGGTGTCGGGTGCACTGAGCTTTTCCTTTATCTGCCGGACCACCTCCTCCATCCTGTATTCCTGTCCACTCGTCATGGGCTGCTGATAACCACGGCCCGCTTGTGCTTCCTGCCGAGAATCCAGATCCGACCGTGACGAAGCCAGTGACGCAGATTTCTGCAGCGACTTCGACGCCGATCTCTGATACTGACGAGATTCGGGGGACCGACTCCACCCCCTCTGGTAGGAGTCCCGCCGCTCCGGGTATCCCGAGGAGCTGGTGCTGCGGCCCTTCTCTCTGCGCGCGCGCCTGTCTGCCCGTTCGCGTGGACGATCTGCAGCGGCGGTGGCAGAAACTCCAACCGCTGACACTTCGGGGGGGACGCTATCTTGCACGGCTTCTGATCTTGTCAACGTGGACAACGTCACATCTACCGGAGTCGACACGGCAGGCTTAACATATTGCGCTGGTTCGAGTCCCGTCGTCTGACTCTCCGGGACTACATTTGAGGAGACGTCAGTAGGACGCACATCTTCAACGGTTGCGGAATCTGTCACAGTAGTCGCCGACTCGTCAGGATGGACCTCGAGATGGGCGTCTGTCACCTGGGATGTCCACATAGTCGCCGCACCTGCCGCCAGTGGAACTTCAGCTGGGGTGGGTTCTGATCCCGTCGCGTCTTCAGGTGGTATCTGATTTGCTACCTTTTCCGCAACTACCACGGAACCGTCGGCTACATTCTGAGCGTCGGCTGTGACGTCACTGACCGTTTCATTTTGAGGGGCTGCGAGCGCGGCGTCTACATGCATGACAGTTTCATCCGCGGCAGCGCGACGCGTCGGTGAGGTGGGCCCTCCTAACGCTACCGAGGCGTACGTCACGGCGTCTGCCGCCTCCCCCGCCGGTAGTTGCGCGGGGCGCCTGCGGCGTGGGCAGTTCTGTCTGAAGTGTCCCGTGGCATTACAGTGCGAACACGTCGACGGTTGTCCGTTATATGTAATAAAAGCCCTGTGGCCTTTCACTACAAGGAAGGACGGAATGTGCTTTCGTACTATCATACGGACACTACGAATTCCGTTTTCCACTTGACAGATATATGCAGATGACCATTTTACCCTAGTAACAGACAACACAGTTCCATACGGTGACAAACAGTTTTCAATTGTCTTATCTTTCATTTCGAACGGTAAATTAAACACTCTAACTGTCCTAAGTCCGTAACCGGCGTTAGACACTGCCACATTACTCAGTGTTCCATCAAAGTGTTTAAATTTCCGGACACCACCTTCTACATTTACAATTGTGTCACACAGTTCTGGAGTACTAAGTTTGACAAAGAGAGAGTTCAGAAAAGCGTCTAGTTGTAAACCGAGAACGTCACTTTCATTAATTTTCAGATCGTTTTTCAACCAACCATGGATTTCGAAACCTGACGGCCGCGGAACCGACTTGTCAAATTCAAATTGCACATTATTTTTGCGATCTTCACAATCAGCCATTACTTACAAGTACGTAGATACAGCAAATAGAAGAACAGCGGACGCGAAGAAACGCCGCCGACCGCAGCGAGGAAGCACTTGTAAACACTGTCCGGAGCCGATGTGGCAGACGGACCGTAGTGGCCGTGCAGACCGTGACTGCAGCGCCTTAGTCCCCTCGGCCACCGCGGCCGGCCCGTTATTTTCATTTAAATTTCGAGCTGTCAAAAAACGATCGCAAAGGCCTACTTTTAGTGTTACTATCGTAACCTCAAGTGTGCCAAGATTGTTTCTTTTATTTGAAGCTTTAGACAGTGCACATTGGGCTACTAGTGGAAAAATAATTTTCAATACCTTATCTCGCATTTTCAATAACAACGATAGCTACCGTTGTTCTAGACAGAGACGCACGCATCCTCATTCTTGTTAATATTCTAGATGAGGCATGGCCAACATTTCCGCCCGGCGGACGCGCCCGAGCCAGCGTGCGGAGTACACTGTAGTTCAGCCGCCCGGCACGGCCGTGTGTCGCTAGTGCCCCACACGCCGCTGCGCACAGTGCGCGGGGCAGGGGCGTCAAGGCCGCCCGCGGGCGGCGGCATGGGCCAACACCACCTAGAAGACAAGGCCTTACAACTGGCCGTGCCTACGTCACACTTAGAGGCCCCGTTCACCATCTGACTGGCCGGCCGCTGCGCGGCGGTAGGCGTGCCCCAGCGGCCAGCCAGTGAGGTGGCGGCCGGGGCCTCTAAGTGTGTCGTAGGCACGGCCTGTTGTAAGGCCTTGTCTTCTAGGACGTGTTGCGTGGGCACGGCGAGGGCGCCCGCGCACGCGGGGCCGTCTTTGGCCATGCCTGTACTTGATTTAACGTCTATTCGTGCACAGAAATGACAACGGTAGGTCCGGTGTTCGATGCCCGGTCATACATATTCTGTATCTATAAATGTGAATGTCTGTTCGGTGTACGTTTATCACGTCTGAACCACAAGACATAAAGAGCTAAAATTTGTATAGTTACTAATGTATACCCGGGGAAGGTTTTAGGCACGATTTAAGGGCGATCGGAGTGCTATTTATCTATATACAGGGTGTTTCACTAAGTGTGTTTGCCTCTGTAACTTAGGTCAACATAAGAAATGTTACACTTTCTGCGGAGCTATGAACATAGTTTATTGTATCATTTTCCCAAGAGTTACAGCACAAAGATATATTTTTTTAAATGGAACAATAGTGTTTTCTATCGTGCATTGGATTCGTTGAAACCAGCTGCGTCCAAATCAATTTAAACTACCTTCCTATCACCTTCTCGCTCCGTGACACCGTCGACGTTACAGCTCGGCCGCACCACATTTAGAAGGCGCATTGCATTATGCGCAGCGCTTGTGGTATCTGCCCCTGAAACTTTGAAGGGTTGTAGCTCCCAAACTAACAGTGATAGGAATGTAGTTTAAATTGATTTGGACGCAGCTGGTTTAAACGAATCCAATACACGATAGAAAACACTATTGTTCCATTTAAAAATTTATATCTTTGTGCTGTAACTCTTTGGAAAACGATACAATAAACTATGTTCATAGCTCCGCAGAAAGTGTAGCATATCTTTGTTGACCTACCGCATTAAAATTTCACGTCACCTATTATTTTATAAGTTACAGAGGCAAACACACTTAGTGAAACACCGTGTATATATTAATGTGAATGTCTGTTCGGTGTACGCTTATCACGTCCGAACAACAAGACGCAGAGACTTAAATATTTCTACAGTTACTAATTTACACCTGAGGAAGGTTTTAGGCACGATTTTATAGCGATCTGATACATATGTAGTAAGTTGAAAAATATAAGGCGAAATGCGGAACAATAATTACTCTTTGAAAATTATATTTACTCTTTGAAAATGGTTTTATTGGTTGCATTGTTGCTTGAGGGTTGATAATGATAAAAGGGTGGAGTATATTGGGATGGAAAGTCATCGGTGTATATGAAATTCTACGTGTGTGTGTGTTAATATTTCGCTCTGCAGCGAAAACTACAGAACACAAACGAAGTCTCCCGTTGTACACCATAGCAGTTCCATGCCGATAGCTATAAGGGGGTGGAAGATATGGTGATTGAAAGTCGTCAAATTATTAAAAAATTCAGACTGAAGGCCAGCGATGACGTTTGCGTCTCTATAGCAAGGAGGTTACGTACAGCGAAACGTGATGCCACAGACCATATCTTTGGTCTCTGTGTGCTACGATGTCTTCAGCTCTTTCCCTGCAAGGATAAGCATACAAATAAGGAAAAATAAGAATAAATAAATAAAGAAGTAAAAACCATCAAGAGAAGAGGTTCTGCTAACGGTATACTGAGCCTTCCACATTGCTTCAACGGGTTCTGCACAAATCTATAGTTTTGTTCCGAAATTGATGAAATTTTGCACACACTACCTCAAAAACGAGAGGAATGTCACTGTCTGTATAAAATTTCGTTCGGTGCATGTTGGAGGGTACTTAACTTACGGTATTTTACAAAATGCATAGTTTTGCTCCAATCTTTATGAATTTTTGCACACATGACCTTTGAACCAAGAGGAAGATCACTGGATACATAAATGTTTGTATGGTACCTTGCAGAAAACTTGCAGAGAGGGAAAGATGGAAACGAACAGAGCTAGTATGATTACATTTCTTTAACAGATCCAAACATTCTAATGCTGATGAAATATTTCGACTACTCACATATTTTGACTTTACTTAGTTGTCATCCAATTTGGTACTAGGTTAGTAACTCCTGCAAAGAATCGGAGGTCATTATTATCTATACTAGGGACATTACGACGTTTATTGTGTTGCTGATTCATTCAAAAAGAGGAGAAAAACTTTTTTTTTTTTTTAGTGTTTACGAACTGATACATGTGGTGTAAACTATACTATTTCATATAACTTCATGCCTGTTCTACTATGGCGATCATTCTCATGATCTGATATCGACAAAACACTTTTGATTAGTGCTTTCATGGGTTCGCAATGGCTCGAGAAGATCAGTTTGATTCGAGAAATAGATCAAGTTAGTTCGTCATCATTAAAATTTTAAAAATATGTACAAATATTTATTCACTTATGAGTACAGAGAAATTCTTGGTTATACGCAATTAATATTGAAGTTTCCATACTGATTTTGACGTTGGTAACAGAGTTTTTATTATCTGGTTAATTCGACAACCGATTAATATAAAACCGCCTTCCGCGGGAACCATGTTAAACAGTTAAGAGAAAACAATTCAGAGAGCAAAAGTATTTCGAATTGCTATATAACTTTAGGAATTCCGATACTTTCGTAATATCTGTTGTTTATAACGGTATGAAATAGATCAGAGGACCCGCAAGACACATACATGAATTGAGATTAATTCATATCAGGCGAAATGCAATTCAGGTAGTCGGATTTTTTTGGCTTATTTTACGTCATCACACAATCTCGCTATGCATCAGGCACATCGAAGTATCTTACAGTACACTGTTTCTGACGACTGGTAGTAAAATATACAATTTTTACCCCGTTTCCTGCAGAAACCGTTTGTCTATTCCTTTCGTTATAGAACGCGCAGTATTGTAGCTGTTTTATAAGGTTCTTTATCTGCCTGTAAAATAACGTCTTATGATCTCAGCAGCAGAGTATATTCTGAAAGAATAACTTGAAGACTACCAGTTAGTAGCTCTTTGTCATCATGCAAAATTAACAGTAAATGTTCATAGACGAAACTACAAGATTTTACTTATCAGATGGCCAAATTATTAGGACCCCATAAATAGCATAATATGAATATAATCCTAAGAAGGTATTGTAACACTTTACATTGAGTATCACAAATCTCAGTAGAAAACCTGATCGACTTTGTCTCCGGATCACAACTCAAGCGGTATCTGTATATCCAGTTAACAAAATATATAAGGTATAATTTAACATATATCATTTCAGTTTATATTATCAGCATCCTTTATGCACTTCAGGATACCTACATCTGTATATTTAATCTTTGAACATCCTACGAAATTACTCATGAGAAACGACTTTATTTTACGTAACAAAAGTACTATAATCGACGTTACAATATTTCTGTAAATGCTAACAAAGGGACTACATCCCATTTGTAATACATCCCATTGCATCGGATAGAATGTTACTTCTAAAATTGTAGCAGGAAAATATTTTCGGCCAATTTACATTTCTGTGACATTTAAAGAGCATTCTACATGTTCTACACACACCACCAAAGGACCGTAGTAATTACACATAACAATATAATCGAGAATACTCCAATCAAGAATCAAGCTAAGCATCATTACTCATCTGAAGCTCTTAGTCAATGAAGCGTCAACAGGCAATTAGTCAATCAAGCCTCAACAACATTGTTACTGCGTTGCTTACTTGACGCAAGAAGACACCAGTCTCTGGTTAGTGATTGCGGAAACTTTCAAGTTTAATACCTGTAAGTTTGTGACAACGTTAAGTAGTACTTTGCAGTTAGTATTAAATTTATACTTCTTCTTAACTTCATCACTACAGGCATTTAATGTCACTAAAACGCACATAGAAGACTTTGTTTATTCAGTAATTGTACTAACTGAAGCCACAGTACCATTTAGCACGTTTATGTGTCTTAAAATTACCCACCCTTTTATAACACGGCACCGAGTAACCCGGTACCTTTCAACACTAGTAATTTCGGATAAACGACTTGAGAAACAACAAAATCATCCAAAGGCCCTAAGATGCGGTCGTTTTTTTTTTTTTTTTTTTTTTTTTTTTTTTTTAAATCGGCAGTTTGGTTCTCTTAAAACGAGCAAATATGAAAATCTACAGCTGATAAGAGTACATATTATTTTCATTTAATGCCACTTTGAGACGTCCTAACAGGAAACGGGGTAAGTGGCGGTTTCTCCCTAGTGTTATTAGTAAATACTTTTAAAATCATTCTTGTTTCTTGCCCTGTTGGAGCTTATCAGACTGATCCCAGTGAAATGTCATAAAGATGAAAACGGAAGCATACAGTAGCGCTTGTTTCTTCTAAAAAGGAGTATGTTATCTCGACATGATTATGAGTTACAGTGGAAATTGCGAGCAGTCATTATTGTGCTTCAACAGCAGTATTTTGGGTTATTATGTTCTAAAGAGCTATCATTAGAAAGACAATTTATTTCACTTTACTACATGGTGCAAAGGAAACGTAATACATCCCGAAAGATAATCACGGCATTTTTTGTTCCTGTTTCGAGAAAGAAAAAGCCACTGCAGTTGCCTGAACAAATATTTCCGGAGAAAGGAAAGGTACGTTCTGTTATGGATACAGTGTATCAGTCGATAAACATCTACGACAGAGAAATAGTAAACAAAAATGGTCGACAGAGGAAGACTAAACAAGAAAAGTCGACAAAATACTCTACGTAAACAAGAGCGCCTCTCAGCCAGTCTCGAAAAAAGACTACAGCAATAGTAGTTAAATATACGTCGCATCTCCGTGTTGTCTATCTCAAATATTGCCGCGGTGGAGTAGCCGAGCGGTCTCAGGCGCCTCGCTGAGGAGCGCGCAGTAGCTCCCCGTCGGAGGTTCGAGTCCTCCCTGAGGCATGGGTGTGTGTGTTTGTCCTTAGGTTAGTTTAACTTAGTTTAAGTAGTTTGTAAGCTACGGACTGATGACCACGCAGTTTGGTTCAACAGATTTACAAACAAACATTTATCTCACATATTAAGTAAGAAGCACACGTCGATATACGTCAATGTAGCTCTCATATTTCGAGATGGACTAAAATGCACTTCAACATGGTTTGTCGATAGCTTTAACCTGAAACGGCACAGTAAGTGTGCACTGTCAGTCAGTTTCAAATAATACGAGAGAACTGCGTTTGTCGAAATACCTAAACGACATTTTGCAAAATAGATTTCTGAAAAATTTCCTATGTATTTTCAATCTCTACACTTGTAGCTCCATCCCCGAACAGTTAAAAAAACATACCCTCAAACAGAGTGATTCCACAAGTCATAGGCTACTTTGCTTCACATGCGTAGACGTGCAGTACTTGTTTCTCCTTTACACACCCAATAGCTGCTAGACCAGATAAATCTGAACGCAAAAGAAGAGACTGTTTACAATCTTCCCGTGGAACTACTTCCCTAGAAAATCGCTTAGATTATTGAATGGAAATTATATGAAAAAATTATTTATCTGCTTAATTCCGTGCTAACCAGACTGTAATTCGACCCTCACATAGCTGCGAAACGTAATCTGCATTGTTATCAACTCTGCATTAGACTAGCGACAGGCAGAATACATTTGCTCGGCGTCTGTGTTACTCAGGTTGGCTTAACACTGACGGAGATTGCGGCTAAATATGCGCGGCGCGCAGCCTAGCACCGCGTTCACTGAGAAGAGAAATATTGCAGCGAGTCTTCCGACGGAACGCGTGGCGCAGTAGTTAGCATCGCAAATCGTTGTCCTTGCGGTCCCCTGTTCAAATCCTGCCACGCTTGTGTTAGAAACAAACGTGTTCTAAGTGTAAAATGTGGTGCTCTATTAACGACCAGCCTTCGAATTCCGAGCCATATGCAGTTTTCAACATGACACTTTCTCGTGGAGGTGCCAGGTATGCTGTAATACATCTACATTATCTTGGCTCTGATTAGGCACCGTAAGAGCCGTCGTTTACACGGACAAGAACCGGAATACAAAGGTTATACTGAGTACTTTCGTCCGAAGGTCCGTGTCATCAAAATACACATGGATGCCAAAACAGCGGTAAGCAAGCTGCACATCAGACACCCATTGGTGTTCTCGGGAGAGGCTGGACTGGACCCAAATAAACGGCTGAAAGGATGCGATCGAGTCAACAAGTATAATAGGTGAGATCACATGATGTGCTTGGCAAACGTGGCTTTAAAATAACTAGGACCAGCTGGGTAAAATTCCAAACAGAACTTAAGAAGACGTTTGGAGACCACCAGCGGCAAGTCCGTTTATCAGAAGAGCAATTAAAGAATAGGGTCCGGCGACATGATGAGTCAACACAGACGTATGTACAGAGTGATTTGGCCCCATGTCACGTAGTTACCCTGGACATGACGAAAGCCGATAAGCTTTCATATCTGATGAAGGGCATTGCGGAAGATATGTATCAAGCTCTTCTGTTAAAATACGTTTCCACGACAGAAGATTTTATCCAATAGTGCAGAAAATAGAAGAGATGTAACAGAGAAGGGTTGGACGAAAGAAGTACGACAGACTCCCGAATGTAGTTCCTATGGTCGTTGTGGAAGACCAGCATGACTTTGCTTCTCCCATACGACAAATTGTGAGAGAAGAATTACAACAGTTTATGGCTACCGGGACTGTTGACCAAGCGAGCACCAGATTATATCCATGGATGTCAGTCCTGTATGTCATGAAGGAGCCGACGCTGCTGAAGAAGAAGTGTTTCAAACATTAGCGCCTGTCATCCCCGCCAGTCGCACCCGACGTGAAGAATGGCCTCGCCCTACTTTGACTTACGCCGCAGCCGGCAAACGGCAGCTTAGGAACCGATCGACGCGACCATAGCCAACTCCTCTGGCAACTGTGAAGCCTTGCAGGAGGACAGATATCTGGAGGACAGAAGACAACACGACATTGTGTTTTCACTGTGGACTTCCTGGACATGTCATACGATACTGTAGGAAGAGTAGACGAGTATTTGACAATTATTATGCCGCAAGACGCCAACCATCGGAGCAGCCTTTCAACGGTAGTCAACTACAGATGATTACTGTCGACCTATGGGACGAAGCCCGTCGGCGTAAACTTGACGTGGTCGCTCTCCAACACGCCGCCACCGTTCACCGTCGCCTTACAGAGATACCAGCCGCTCGCCTAGCCGCAATGTTCAGGAAAACTAGACGAGGTGACCATCTACGTAGGTGAGGCCGCCGCAGATGAAAATCCTCCACGGACGCCAGTTGCTAAGATGTCGGGAAATCTCATTAACGTAATCGTCGACGGCCAACCTGTCCGGGCACTAGTCGATTCAGGAGCTTCCTGCTCTTTATTGTCGAATGACTACCGCCGTAAACTAAAGAAGATAATGTTCTGTGATACAAGAGCAACTGTGCTCAAGGTCGCCGGCAGGAACATGTGTCGCAAGAATAACTATCAATAACTGAATGCGGCCTTTTGAATTTGTCGTTTTAACGGAATGTAGCCATAACGCCATCGTCGGATGGGACTTCATTCAGACATTCCATGCTGTCACTGACTGTGGAAGATCTGAGCTACAAATTGAGGAAGCCGTTCTGTCGAGTACACGTCACATGTACTCCTCTCGGAGGTGTGTGCTGTCCAGAATGTTGATATCCCACCGTTAACAATGAGAGGAGTTCCGGTCAGCAGCAGAGATGACCAGTTGGACGGTGAAGTGCTCGTCGATCGCACAAAACTAAACAGTATAACAAACAAACAAAAATGTACATACCAGCGGCTCCCATAAGCATTAAAGGTGGTCGAGGAGAACTTTAGATCACTTAGTTTCACGAGCAGTCGCAACTCATTCCTAAAGGAATGTGTATTGGAACAGGTGAACCAGTCCAGGGCGGTGAGCTCAATGTCATCGACGAAGTCTCCTGCTCTGCTGTTACTGCCGACAAAGCACTAGAGAAAACTACTATGGCATTGCATATAGGGCCCGGTCTGACGCAGCTGAACGACAGATAATTCGGGAAGAAATGGAGAAGATGTTGCGCAATGACATTATTCAACCTTCAGAAAGTCTCTGGTCGTTTCCGATGGTCCTCGAGAAGAAAAAGAAGAAGAAGGATGGCACGTGGCGTTTCTGTGTCGACTATCGACGGCTGAACAAAATCACAATGAAATATTTCTACCCATTGCCACACATTGACGACACCTTAGTCTGTTAGACTCAACCATGGACATACAGACATGTTACTGGCAAATCGAGGTTGACGAAGGTGACAGGGAGAAGACTGCTTCTATTACACCTGACGGCCTCTATGAATTCAAGATCATGCCGTATGGATTATGTAATGCCCCGGCCACATTCGAACGCATGATGGACAACTTGATTCGACATATTAAATTGACTTTGTCTTTGTTATCTAGACGACATTAGCGGAACATCTAAGCCGCCTGGCAACAGTGCTGAAGTGTGTTCAGACAGCAGGACTCCGCCTCAAGCCAAAGAAATGCCTCTTCGTCGCCAAAGAGATCTAAATCATGGAGCACCTAGTAAACGGACATTGTGTGTATCCTGAACCAAATAAAGTAAGGGCAGTCACAGAATTTCCAACTCCTCAGCACATCCGCGATGTGAGAAGTTTCCTTGGGCTGTGCTCATACTATCGTCGTTTATAAAAGGTTTTTGTAACAAGACAGGTCCATTGCAAGAACTTCTGCAGGGAGAAACCAAGTTTTACTGGGATGAGACGAAAGAAAGAGCTTTCCTGGCACTTTATGGAGGCTCTAACTTCCGCACCAGTTCTAAAATGCGGAAACCGAACTTTACACGAACGATAGCGATTATGGGATTGTCGCAGTGCTTGTACAAATTCCGGAAGGTGCTGAACGGTGATAGCCTATGCATTAAGAATCCTTTCAAAGTCCAAGATTAACTACTCTAAAACCGAGAAGATATGTCTCACCGTTATCTGGGCTATCAAAAAGATCCGACCGTATTTATTCGGTAAACCATTCACCGTCGTGACAGACCACTATTCTTTAGGTTGGCTGAACAGTTTGAAGGAACCATCTGGTCGACTAGCAAGATGGGCACTAAGACTCCAAGTGTATGATGTCACACTTGTACTCAAACATGGGCGCAAATACAAGGACGCCGACTGCCTTCCAAGAAATCCATTAGCCGAAGACAACGGCAAGAATGAAATTTCAGCCTTCACTGACTTAGGTGACATTACAACTGAACAAAGGGAAGATCCAGCATTATTACAAACCATAGATTCCTTGGAGAAAGGAGATCCGACCAAATGAGAGTTCCAACTAATCAACGGATCATTGTATAAGAGCAACTACGATCCACTGGGCCACTGGGCTGGTTAATCCAGCTCATATCAAGCCAGCTATTCTCAAGTACTTCCACGATTCTCCAATACCCGGTCATCTGGCATTCTTTAAGACCCTAGACATAATCAGACTCCGGTATTACTGGCAAGATCTCTACCGAACTGTCTAGCACTATGTGAGTCACTGTAAAGAGTGCCAGCGACGGAAGCATGTGCCACAGTTACCTCCAGGTCATCTGTTACCAATTCTACCTGCAGTAATTCTATTCCACCGGACTGGAATCGACCTTTTAGGTAGGTTCCTGAAGTCGACAACCCGTAACCAATGGATAATAGACTGCACTAACTACCTCACACGCTACGCTGTCATCAAACCTCTGCCGACTGCAGAAGCGCCAGAGATCGCAAAACTCCTAGTAGAAGACATTATTTTGAAGCATGGTGCATCACGTGTGTTGATATCTGATCGTGTAAAAGTATTTCAGTCAAAACTAGTATCAGAGCTAATGCCACGTTGGGACATTGTCCACAGTATCACAACTTCCTACTCAGACAAATGGTCTTAATAACGTTTTTAACAAGACATTAGGAGATATGCATAAATATTTTCCAGTGAACGAAAAATAGTACTTTGCAACTGTGGAAATGATCAATTTCTATGTTATTTCTATTCCAGTTTCTGACTAACTGGAAGGAGAAACATTAGTGATGAGACTATGAAACAAGGATCAAAAGGTCATGACAGTATAATATAAAAAACGTAATTCATTTTATAAAATCGACCTAACGATTACATTGTAACTGCTGGTGATATGTTATAAATATAAATGAAAGCTCCTGATGAATGAGATTTTCATTTTGTAGATTCTTAGAAAGAAAAGAGGAATGAAAAAAACAGGAAGAGCTTTCCTTCAGCGAGGGTGTGGTAGGATTTCTATATAATATCTCCAATCGGTCTAATATGTTCGTAATTTATTTCTCAGTTGTTTCATTCTCACAACGTCCCTAGACCATTACAACATTCCGGCGATAATTATTAAAGTGTTGGTGTAAAATTGTTAAATATATGGGCACTTTCGGTAGTGTCTAACTCACTGGGCAAAGCCTACTGTAATAGTACCTTAATGCCTATCAGAAAATCTTTGCAGTTTTAGGGTAGATTCTGTGCACATGAATTTGTGCCGCGGTGGAGTAGCCGAGCGGTCTAAAGCGTCTTGCTGCGGAGCTCGCGGTTGCTAGCCGTGGAGGTTCGAGTCCTCCCTGGGGCATCGGTGTGTGTTGTCCTTAGGTTAGTTTACCTATGTTTAAGTAGTTTGTAAGCTACGAACTGATGACCACGCAGTTTGGTCCGATAGATTTACAAACATTTCAACATTAATTTGTCCTGTTCATTGACTGTTACTTGAGTATCACGCAAAATTTACGAAACCAGAAAGGAAAATATGGATTTTATGTACTGTCGACGGTGCGATTACTTGAGGTAGAATGCAAGCTCGGATTATTTTGTTAAGAACTGGGAAGAAAATTGGCTGTGGTCTTGAATGGGAACCATCTCGACATTAACCTTGACTGATTCAAGGAAATCACTTGAAACACCGAAGGACAAATTGACATAGAGACTACACGCTTCCGTCATTATATCACTGTCAAGTTGACTTTAGTATCCGGCTGCAAACCCGAGAAGATTACAAACATAATGGAAATAGTTGAAAACTAAAAGTGAAGAACTGACTTTAATACTAATTATACGAGGGTGAGTCTTCTAGTAAGGCACAAATTAAGGTAGACACGCCAGTTCTGCGCGCTGTGTAGGGGTATTTCTATACCACTACGAAACACCCGTCTTGTGAGTTGCAGCAGTTTAAGGAACCAAATAAATTTACAGCTCAAGAGCGTCATTTATAGATTGCAAACGCCGCCACAAAAATTCCAAGCTCCAGGTTTTTACAGCCTTCTCAAACGATAAGAAGAGTGTTTAAATTTACCAGTGGAGTAAACTGAAAAGTAAAGAAATTTTCAGGTTTGTAAACGCAGGATCACTACATGTAAGTAAACACCCAATACCATAATAATTATTTTGTTAGTTCAGTACCGATAACATGCTCTGCAGCTACAAAGGTGTAAAGTATTATTGTGTACAGACCAGTGAGCTGATTTTTAAATGTGTGAAGCAGGTGTTGTACATATAACATGACAGAAATTTATATTTAAAGTCGTTTCAAAACTCTAGTTGGTAAAAACACAAATTTCACGTTGGTTGCCTTTTTAATATTTACGTCAGTGAGACAGTATTTCAGTATAAGATAGATACATCAACGTTTTGTCTCAAAAACGCCTTCTGAGAGCATATGACGATTGCAACTGTTGTTGTTGTTATGGTCTTCAGTCCGGAGACTGGTTTGATGCAGCTCTCCACCCTACTCTATCCTGAGCAAGCCTTTTCATCTCCTTATAAGAACGGCAACCCACATCCAATTGAATCTGCTTACTATACGCATCTCTTGGTCTCCCTCTGCGATTTTTACCCCACACACTTCCCTCCAATGCTAAATTTACGATTCCCCGATGTCTAAGAATGTGTCCTACCAAGCGATCCCCTCGTTTAGCCAGGGTATGCCACAAATTCCTTTTCTCACCAATTCTGTTCAGTACTTCTTCATTGGTTATGCGATCTACCCACCTAATCTTCATCATTCTTCTGTAACACCACATTTCAAAAGCCTCTATTCTCTTCCTGTCCGCACTGCTTATCGTCCATGTTTCACTCCCGTACAAGGCAACACTCCACACAAATGCCTTCAGAAAAGACTTCCTTACCCTTAAGTTAATATTCGATGTTAGCAAATTTCTCTTTTTCAAAAATGCTTTTCTGCCCATTGCCATTCTGCATTTTATATCCTCTGTACTGCGACCATCGCATGTTATTTTACTACCCAAGTAACAAAACTCATCTACCACCTTCAATGTTTCGTCACCTAATCTAATTCCTTCAGCATCGCCTGATTTTCTAAGACCGCATTCCATTATTTTTGTTTTGCTCTTGTTAATGTTCATTTTATATGCACTCTTCAACACGCTGTCCATTCCATTCAACTGCTCTTCCAGGTCCTTTGCTGTCTCTGACAGAATTACAATGTCATCGGCAAAACGCAATGTTTTTATTTCTTCCCCCTGAACTTTAATCCCTATTCCAAATTTTTCCTTGCTTTCCTTCACCGCCTGCTCGATGTACAAATTGAATAGCATCGGAGAAAGGCTACAACCCTGTCTTACTCCCTTCCCAACTGATGCTTCCCTTTCATGCCCTTCGACTCTAATAACTGAGGTCTGGCTTTTGTACAAGTTGTAAATAACTCTCCTTTCCCTGTATTTTACCCCTGCTGACTTCAGAATTTGAAAGAGTGTATTCCAGTCAACATTGTCAAACGCTTTCTCCAAATCTACAAAAGCTAAAAATGTAGGTTTGCCTTTCCTTAATCTATCTTCTAAGATAAGACGTAAAGTGAGTATTGCCTCCTCCTGAATCCAAACTGATCTTCCCCGAGGTCAGCTTCTACCAGCTTTTCCATTCTCCTGTACATAATTCGTGTTAAAATTTTGCAACCATGACTTATCAAACTGATGGTTCTGTAATTTTCACACCTTTCTGCGCCTGATTTCTTTGGAATGGGGATTATTACATTTTTCTTAAAGTCTGAGGGCATTTCGCCTGTATCATACATCCTACACACCAGTTCAAATAATCTTGTCATGGCTGGCTCTCCCAGAGACTTTAGTAGCTCTGAGGGTATGTCATCTATTCCTGGGGCCTTGTTCCTACCTAGGTCTTTCAGGGCTCTGTCAAATTCATCTCTCAGTATACTATCTCCTATTTCATCTTGATCTACTTCCTCTTCCCTTCCTACAACATCGTTTCTAAGTTCATTTCCTTTGTAGAGCTGCTCTATGTACTCTTTCCACCTTTCAGCTTTCCCTTCTTTGCTGAGAACTGGTTTCCCATCTGAGTTCTTGATATTCGTAGAGTTGCTTTTCTTGTCCCCAAATGTCTCTTTTATTTTCCTGTAGGCGGTATCTACTTTTCCCCTTGCTATACATTCTTCTACAGATTTGCATTTGGCTTCTAGCCACTCCTGCTTAGCCATTTTGCACTTCCTGTCAATCTCATTTTTTAGTCGTCTGTACTCCATTTTGCCTGTTTCATTTACTGCATTTTTATATTTTCTCCTTTCATCAATTAACTGTAGTATTTCCTGTGATATCCATGGATTTTTTGTAGGTCTTGCCTTTCTACCTATTTTGTCCTCCGCTGCCTTCACTATTTCATCTCTCAATGCTACCCATTCCTCTTCTACTGTTTTATTTCCCCCTGTTTCTGTCAATTGTTGCCTAAATATCCCTCTGAAATTCTCCAGAACTTCACTTTCCTTCAATTTATCTAAGTCCCATCTTCTTATTTTCCTACCTTTCTGCAGTTTTTTCAGCTTCAGCCTACAGTTCATGACTAACAAGTTATGGTCAGAGTCTATATCTGCCCCTGGGTATGTCCTGCAGTTTATAACCTGGTTCCGGTACCTATGTCTTACCATTATAAAATCTATCTGATACCTTCCGGTGTCTCCTGGTCTCTTCCATGTATACAACCTTCTTTTGTGATTCTTAAACCACGTGTTTGTTACGATTAAATCATGTTCCGTGCAAAATTCTACCAGGCGACTTCCTCTTTCATTCCTCCTGCCCAGTCCATATTCACCTACTATTTTTCCTTCTCTTCCTTTTCCTACTACCGAATTCCAGTCTCCCATAACAATTAAGTTTTCCTCTCCCTTAATTGTCTGAATAATTTCCTTTAGCTCCTCATATATTTCTTCGATCTCCTCATCATCGGCAGAGCTAGTTGGCATATAAACCAGTACTACTGTTGTCGGTGTTGGCTTCGTATCTATCTTGACAATGATAATGCGATCACTGTGCTGCTCATAGTAGTTTACCCGCATTCCTATTTTCTTATTCATTATCAGTCCTACTCCTGTGATACCCCCAACTGATTTTGTATTTATAATCCTGTACTCACCTGACCAGAAATCCTGTTCATCCTGCCACCGAACTTCACTAATCCCCACTATATCAAACTTCAAACTATCCATTTCCCATTTTAAATTTTCTAATTTTCCTACCCGATTAAGGGATCTAACATTCCACGCTCCGATCCGTAGAATGCCAGTATTGTCTTTCCTGATGACAACATCCTCCTGAGTAGTCCCCGCCCGGAGATCCGAATGGGGGACTATTTTACCTCCGGAATATTTTCCCCGAGAGGATGCCAGCATCATATGTCCATACAGTAGAGCTGCATGTCCTCGAGAAAAGTAACGGCTGTAGTTTCCCCTTGCTTTCAGCCGTTCGCAGTAGCTGTGTGGCAAAGCCACATTAGCTGATGTTACAAGGCCAGCTCAGTCAATCATCTAGACTGTTGCCCCTATAACTACTGAAAAGGCTGCTGCCCCTCTTCAGGAACCACACGTTTGTCTGGCCTCTCCACAGATACCCCTCCGCTGTGGTTGCACCTACGGTACGGCTATCTGCATTGTTGAGGCACACAAGCCACCCCGCCTCGGCAATGTCTGTGGTTCATGGGGGTGGGATTGCAACTATTTTTAGTAAAATTTCAAATGATAACTTACTTTACGAAAAATGTCATTCTATTTCACAGAATCACGTCCTTCTGCGATGACAAAAAGGAAGAAGAAATAGTATAGGATTGGATTTGAACAGGGAACTCCAAATTTGTTGAAAGATGCTGGAATCTCTGAGTCAATTATCAACTTCTACTGATATTTTTCCTAGAATATATTTGATGTTGGCACAAAAGCCAAAATATTTGCCCTCTTAATTTGATTCTTCTTTATACTACCAAGTTCCTATTTGACCTGACAAGTTTCTTTTTAACCAGTAAGCGCGAAAAAATGCATAAAATTTGTGGTAAGTGACTAGTGTGAAAGATTGATTTACATATACACACTAATGATTCCGAATCGGAACTTCAGCTACATAGTTGCCCACTTACCGTATAATTTTTTCAGTGGCCTTAGTTTACAGTGTCAGTATACAGTGAAATGCATCTGATAGAAAAAAGGAAGACTGACTGTAACAAGGGGAAAGATTCAGACATGACGAACCGATACGGCTCAAATTTAGAGTGTCGCTTGCGTACAGCGTATAACGAAAGACTATAAAATGTTTTGGCTCAACATCCCCCTCCCTGCCTCCGCATTTTTGAGAAAATTTCCCTAAGTACTATGATAACAATCGACACAAAATTGATGGAATCAGTAGCTAATTGTGAATGGATCATCTTTTTATCATAATGTACACGATCCCAAACGCGTACTTTTCCAGAGATCGAGAGAAGAAATTTTACAACAGCCGCTTTCGTACCTACATAGTAAACGCTTTTCGCCGAGAGAGCATTCTGCCACACCCTTCGCCGGCGGGTTGCTAAATTGGGAACCTGTGGTCCCTCGTGAGGAATTTCAGCACTCAGTTTTCACTCTACGAGGCTTAAATGTTTAATTCTTTACATCGATTGGAAAACCCTACTATCCCGATGAACTGTATTTTTTTTTTTTTTTTTTTGTAGCGACTTAGTCCCCTTTTTTATTATTATTATTAAGGAAGGAGGAGGGTGTGCTCTTGGGGATTTATATGTTCATTACTTTATTTTTATTAGTTATTAGTTATTAGTTCATCAAAATAAAACAGCCTTTTCCTGGCACACATCAAACATATTGAAAAAGAAGATACATATACAGTGCTGTATTTCTCTCAAGCTTCTCTATGATTTTCCACTCGCCCCGATTAGGGTTTCCTCTTCCTTTGTTTTATTGAAATGTTTGTCTGTTTTTGAGGAGGCCGGGAAAATGTTTCATTCACCGTAGCGGACTACAGGCGACCGCCGTCAATGACGAAAACAATAGGAAAGTGATGTCATTAATCACGAACGATTGACGATTAACTGCGCAAGTGATAGGGGAGGAACTGCAGATTAACACTGTATCCGTCGACAAATCGTTATCCATGCTACTTGAATGGCGATCTGAAGCAGGCACGTTTAGAGGCTTCACTGCATTTTATCGAAACGGTGAATGCTACATCTAATTTCTTGTTGAACCGTATTGTCGCTGAAGAAATTTTTAATGTAATATTTATTAGACATTTGATTTCAGATCGTGTCTGCAGTAAAACCAGTTAATTCAACTTTACAATTACAACCCGATGTTCACGAGAATATTTACTGAAGTCAGTCAAAACCTTTTAACAATTTTCCCTGTTTCAAAACAGAAACAATAAGCAATTTCATTGAGACGCGTATTGTAGCGCTTGTATTGATTAAATGATTATTATGAGCTACTTAATAAATTAAAACATAAGATAATACTACAACTTCTCGAATGTGTGATATGTGCCTCTGTAACATAGTGCCCCCCAAATAGGAGGCGCGTCCAGAAAGTAAGTTCCGTTTGGTAATAAAATGAAATTGTACACAGATACCGAATAAATTTTTATTGCACAAAATTCTACAACTCTTAAACTACTTTTCCACATAACTGCCGAAATTTTGTAGGCACTTGTCATAGCGTGCCACAAGTTTTTGCATGCATCCTTCACAGAAGGTTGGCTCCTGTGTATTCAACCATGTGGTAACAGCTCTTTATCATCGTTGAAGTGTTGACCACAAAGGACAGATTTTAGGTGTAAGAAGAGATTAAAGTCGCTAGGAGAGAGATCCGAGCTGTATGGAGGATGATCAAACAGGTCCCATTGAAATTTCCGTAAGAATTGTTTTGTCACATTCGGTGTGTGAGGTCAGGCATTAACGTGAAAAAAATCTTTTGACAGTAATTCTCTTCTTTCACCTAAAATCTGTCCTTGGTGGACAACACTGCAACGATGATGACGAGCTGAAAGAACATCTTACCACATGGGTGAATACACAGGCGGCAACATTCTATGTAAAGGGCACACAAAACCTTGTGCCATGCTATGACAATTGCCTACAAAATTTCGGAAGCTATGTAGAAAGGTAGTTTAACAGTTGTAGATTTTTGTACAATCAATATCTTTTCTGTATCTGCACCCGTTCGTTTTATATAACTAAACGGAACTTACTTTCTGAACGCGTCTCGTAATTTTGCTCAGACGCTGAGTATTCGACCGTAAATACAATCATTTGACTACATTTACCCACTCTACACTGTTTGTTCTGCATTTTGTTTATTTGAATTTATTTTTCGGTTTCTTTCCGACAGTTTGAAGATCGTTAGTGTGGTAGGTACCGCAGAAACGGTTTGGTTATAATCTTCACAACATTCTTACTAACTGATGTCTTTCCCTGTCAGTCAGGTGCAATAGGCGGAGGTGTCAAATGTTCAAATGTTTGTCATCAGTCCCTAAACTTACAAACTACTTATAAACTAACTTATAGCAAAGACAGCACAAACATCTATGCCCGAGGGGGGATTCGAATCCCCGTCGGTGAACGGCCTCACGCACCAGAGAATAGCGCCTCAATTCCCTCGGCCATTCCGCCGCGACAAATAATCATTTTTCATTCCTTTACATAATTACTTGTTCTAACCAACCGGTAATTGAAGGAGTGGGGAGGTTATAAACACAGTTACGTGATGGCGTTGAAACCGAAATTGGAGAAACGGTCCATTGGAAGAAATGTCCATGCTCTAGCTCCCTAACATAAGCGCATAAAGTTAAGTGAAATGCAAAAGTGATTTCAGTTATTTTGTATCTATCCCAAATTGCGTAATTTTGTGACCCCAACGCTACGACGTGCGCAAATAAAGGTACATTCTCGCCATAATCATACCGTGTCGCTGTAACGGATGGCTGAAGTGGTGACGGCTACTGTTAGTCACTGTGACACCTGCACTAACTTATAACGAAATCAAACACTACCAAACAGAAAGATAGATAGCAGCAAGCCTCTGGAAATAGATAATGTGACCTGTTCGTCAGTTCTGAAGGGAGTTCGGAAATGTTTGTAGGGAGAAAAGTAGAAAAATGTGTTACACATAAAGCATATAATACCGCTCGCCGAAGCCAAAGTTTTTATTGTCCAGGAGCCTTGTGTGGGAATCTGATGAGAGTCAGGGAGTCGTTGACTACCAACACGCACGCAATAGGGGACGCTTCGGTTGCTCAAGGAGACATATTGCACGTCATTGCTGCTTACAAGGAAAATAAATGAGTAATATTCTGGAAGAATTGGAAATTCGCTACATTTTGTACCAATGGGCACTCAAATAATAAACGGGAAAGTTGAGTATTTGTGCCCAGCTGGTTTTACAGCCAGGATATCCTTTTTATTAGGCAGTCACCCTGGCCACTACGACACTGCGACACAGAGATACCACGGCCGTGCGGACTACCCTAGCACGCAGATTCTCAAATGATAGACGCACAACTAACGTAGTGCTCCTGACCATTTACACTAGTTATTCGCGACATGTCACCGATATCCGAGAGATTTCGAGTCTGCTGTGCATCCTACTTGGATGAATTATTTATTACAGTAACTTAATTGCCGAAGACGGCAATTCATCTTTTCTTTAGTGCACAAGCACATGACGCTCCAAAATCGCACGGTAATCGGTGATATGATGCTACTACAGAGTTAAAATGGTGGGGGGGGGGGGGGGGGGGGGGGGGAGGAAAACGTCACTTGTGTATGCATTAGTTGAGAATTAGGCAAATTTTCAACTTTCTCAATGACTTTATCAAAGACAGTTGGAGCTATTGTGGTAAATTCCTCTTTGTATTGATTGATAATAGCTGCAGGATTTACATCGACATGACCTTCTGAGGAACACGTATAAGTGCCTGGCAGAGAGTTTTTCCAACCTTCTTCATACTATTGATTTGCCCTACCTTCCTCGAATAGCGAACGTGAAGAAAGAGCGCTTAACCTAGAAATCGCAGAAATATTTTTAGTTTTAATTTTATTTCAAAAGGTATAAATAGCACAAAAACGTTATAAGTGATTTTTTCAGGTTTCAAATATTGGCCCTCTTTCTAGGATATCAAAATGAATGTTTTAGAATTTTCATCTGATGAATCATTAATGTTAAGATATTGTTTAAGATGAAATATATATATATATACACATAAATGTCGCAAAAAATTAAAGAACGTTCATGAAATACAAAACTGACTACGAGGAAGTCTTCAATATCTTCTGTATGATCCTCAACTTTGCAGCCACATCCTACAACGTTGCGATCAACAATACAAAATAAAATTGATCTAAAATGGAGCAGGCCATTCAAGGAAATGAAATACGACACCTTGAGCGAATTCGTATCTACGAGTACGAAAACTAAGCCGCCATGGTCTCCCTTCTGGAAGGACGTCAGCGCTGTCTGGGTTAATCTCTCCGTTGTAGCACATATTATTCGTACTTTATTATGATAAGCATTACTCCCTTTGTAGGTGGCAGTTAACAATAAATTTTCATATTCGCAGGAGGAAGTCGGAGTGTAAATTTCGTAAGCATATCTCACCACAACTAGAAACACAGTTGTTGTAGTGATCACCACTGCAACTTCTGTATCATTTACGTGACACTCTCATGCCTGTATAGCGATAATACAAAACAAGCTGTCCATGTTTGTACTCTTTCCATTTCCTACTTCAGCCGAACCTATTGCTGAGCAATATTATAAGAGAAGATGGACATTGGTAATCTAGACAGTGACTTTGGTACTTCTCGAGGAATTTATGAGCATTCTGCCAACAAATCGATGACGTTGGTTTGCTTTCCCCAACATAAGAGTCAAAAAGTACTATAAAAATATTGGAATTTATTTTTCGTCTTTAGCTAGAAATTTAGAAAGTATCCAAGTTCGATATTAGTTTTGTGTTGTTTGACTTAACTGAAAGTGGAGAAATCATAATTTGTGTAATAATAATAAGAATCTCTTCATTAGTAATAATGCTTTAGAACATATTCACCGTACCCCATTTTAAATATAAAAGTAAAATCTGGTAGACGGGGATCCAATCAAAGGCGTTCGTACACAACATGGTTTCGATGACGTAGGATCGGGATGTGACAAATGGGGAAGTAACTTGTGTTGTCAGTTGAGACCACACTAGGCAGACAGCGAATGGTAGTGAGTGTGGCCTGTAAGCGCAAAGAATTTATCTTATGGTTAGAACTGCTTCGTGGACGTCATATTTGGCGTACAGCAGCATTCAGGTAGCTAAAATTGACTGTAAGAAACTCATTTCACGGAAAGCAAGAGTTTCCGCGATGTTAGCAGACGGAACTGGAAACATATCATCCAGCGCAATAGCGACATTGTGCAATATGTATCACATAGCTGGCTCCCATCAATAGACCGACATAAAGAGCTTACCTGCCATTACACTGCTACACCATTCTTCGCCATAGACAGTGTGCCGACAGCATAGAAGGCGAGAGAATTTCAGTAATGTTTTACTGTCAGAACTGTGACTAACTATGGTATCTGGTTTAATTCGATTTCTTTGTTAAAAGTAGCTCGTGTCATTAACCGTCATTCTACTTCCTGGTCTGCCTCCTTTCTTAGCGTTTGTCCCGCCTGCTGGCAGGGTCCGCTGTTTTTCTGGCGCCACTTTTTGCGGTCTAAAAACCTGCGGCGGGCGCGTATGCCGCCAATTTGGTTTTCTTTCAATAATTACGTCAGCGTGCTTAGCTCACACGAATGGTGCTAGATAAGCATCGATTGTTTAGTCAAGGACCAAAATGCAACACTGGCTCGTCATTATAAGCACCATAATAGCTGTGACTCACCTGTGAAGTGAACGAGTGCACCGTGACCGCAGTGCGTACCGCACGCGCCTGGTGCTGTAAGTACATGTAGTCGTACCACTGTCGAATGTATTGATGATTAGAAGCTTTGTTTTACAACTGTTCGGGTGAATGATGATTTGATTATCAACATTGCTTTGGTATTAGAGCTATTTTCTGGTCGCCCACCAGTCCGCACAAAGGAAGGCGCTGACAACGGAAGAAATTCTTCTGGATTCATCTGACGAAGAAAATTACGCTGATTCTTTTGACATCGATGAGGAAGCAGAAGTAATTGAAACTCATTTCAGCGAATCTGAGCAGCCATGCGATGACGGGTATGAAGTGAAAGGAACACCACAAGACGACTGGTAAGGACTAAGAAACTTTGTGGATAAGTACTACAACAGGAAACAAAAGAATATAATCAGTTCTACCTGGCCCAAAACGTAGTGGTAGTGAAGCTAAAACTGAAATTGAAAGTTTTTTTCGAATTGACAGATTGAAGTTGTATGCAATATGCGATAGCAAGATATTTTATACCTGAATTTGTGAAGCATACTGCGGAAGACAGAATACTGACCATATTTTGCATCTAAACAGCCAATGGGTATTGTGAAGCGTTGGTTGAACCAATCAAAGGAACTCAGAGAAATGTAAGAACGGATAACTGCTACAGTAGTTTCCCTGTAGCCCAGGATCTTTTAGAAAATGGGCGAAGGTGCGATAATTTATTTAGAATTTGTTATTAAAATAACACTTAGGAAATTTCCTGGAAACAACACGTCACATATTCTGTAACAATTTTAATTTGCCCATTCATCTTGTTATATCAATACAGATCACAATAAAGTTGCTGTTAAGAATGATGTTAAAACCAATAAATAATTAATTCTACCAAAAAAATTAAAACTTGTCTTTTACATGGTATTTATACGTCAGCGTTACTGAGTGCCGCACGCGCCCGCTGACGCGGCAAACCTAACCGCGCCCGCCGCAGGGTTACGCCTGGTCAGGGTGGAGGAGTGAGATCTTTAGGTCTTCATGCACGGTGTCAAGCCATCGTTGCCTAGGTTGTCCTACTGGAAGTTTTCCATTTACTTTCAAATTAAAACCAGTCTTTGTCACTGCTGTTTCGCCTGTTCTAAGGACATGCCCGAACCAACGTATACAGCTTTCTCTCATCCTGTCTACTACTGGAGCCACTCCGTATAACCTACGAACTTGATCGTTTGTGACGTGGTCGTGGAGTGTTAATCCAGCTGTACACCGGAGCATCTTTGTTTCCATATCATAGAGTCTCTGTTGAAGGCCAGCATTCAGCCCCATACAGTGCCACTGGACGCTTTTCCGGTCGGTATACTCTTGACTATAGCCTATTTGGATTTTCCAGTTACAAAGTTCACCAGTCACAGAACGCCATTTGAGCCACACGCAGCTCAGGCTGTTAGTTACGAGGTATGTCCACAAAGTAAGTTCCGTTTGGTTATATAAACCAAACGTGAACGGATACAGAAAAAAATAGTTATTGTATAAAAATGTGCAACTGTTCAACTACTTTCCTACATAACTTCCGAAATTTTGTAGGCACTTGTCATAGCGTGGGACAAGTTTTTGTGTGCCCTTTTCATAGAAGGTTTCCACCTGTGTATTCACCCATGTGTCAAACACATTCTTTCAGCTCATCATCGTTGAAGTGTTGACCACCAAGGACAGATTTTAGAGGTAAGAAGAGATGAAAGGAGTCTTCTTCTTTTCTTCACGTTGTCGCCCGACCTCACAAGGCGAATGTGACCAAACAACTCTTACGGGAATTTCACTGGGACGTGTTTGATCACCCTCCGTACTGTCTCGCTCCTAGCGACTTTCTTCTTACACCTAAAACCTGTCCATGGTGGTCAACACTTCAGCGATGATGACGAGCTGAAAGATGTTTCCACATGGTTGAATACACAGGCGGCAACCTTCTACGAAGAAGGCATACAAAAACTTGCCCCACGCTATGACAAGTGCCTACAAAATTTCGGAAGCTATGTAGGAAAGTAGTTTAATAGTTGTATATTTTTGTACAATAAAATTTTTTCTGTATCTGTACACGTTTGTTTTATATGACCAAACGGAACTTACTTTGTGGACGTACCTCGTATTTCTGCACTGAAATTTTCGTCAGCAGAAATAGTCGAGCCCAGGTACTTCAAAGCGCGTGCTGTTGGAAGGTCTACATCATTGATGCTGACTGTATCAGAATCGTTTAAATCTGTGGTGAGGTAATGGGCTTTCAGTTCGTTGAGCCGTACTCCTACTTCCGCAAGGCGATCATTACAAGCTTGGACTTGCGGTCTTGTCTTCAGAGGCCAGTAGTTCCTGGTCTTTGATATAATAAATTACAAAAAAGCAAGATTCATTTAAATATTACGGCACTAAGCGCCTTACATATGTAGTTCAAATCTCTTGAACCAATCTGCTACGGTCATCATTCCTCAGGCTTACAAACTACGTAAACTAACTTACTCTAAGAACATTACACACACATGCATGGCCGAGGGAGCACTCGAACCTCCGGCGGTAGCGGCTGCCCAGTTAGTACCATGATGACTCAGATCACGCAACTGCTTCCGCGCGGCATATATATGAAGTCCCAAAATAGTCTTCCTAGCGTAAATTCAGAAATTTGAAAGTTCGTTGTTGCACAAGTAATTAATTTCTGTGTTTCTGCCAGAAGGACAAATTTTAGGAGTTTGCCGTGCTCCCATCTTGCTTCTATTTAAGTAACTGACTTTTGATGAAATTAGTTTCAGTTCATTTGCATACAAATAGTACGAAAATAAAGTTAAATCTTTATTAAGAGCTGGCGACGAAAAAATCTTTGTAAATTTAGCAACTATTGCGATGGGACTGTCAGAAGGTAAATTATATCCAGTCTGCTTCCAGATGTCTTCCAAACAGGGTTTTGGTGCATTTATACAAAGACATAAAAAGTGCGTATAAGGTAGGCAGTGAAGTACTTCTAAATGTTTCTTTCTTTCATATTGAATAAAATCGAACCCTACACCCATATTTTGTTTTGTAAAAGAAGGCGTCGTAATTTAATATACCCTTAACTCTAAAAACTCGATAAGGCCACAAAAGTAATTATCAATTATTTCATTGTCTACAGTGGCTACAATAACAGCCGGAGGTGACATTGTGAGTAATACTATGCTGAAAATTACATGAAACTGGTTTGAAGCGACAGGTCTTTTCTGCGAATTTTGCCCAGGCGGCAGGCTAGTGTGGCAAAGGCGATGGAAGCAAATAGCACAGCCTGTGGATTTAGGAGTGGCAATAGTTCCAAGTTACCCAAAAGATGTCTTTGCCAGTACCAGGTCCTGGCGGAAGTTTTATCGCGCAGCTATGACGTGAATCGACACCGATTCAAAATAATTAACATAGCGATTAAAATTACAAGCATGATTATCGAGATTTACCAATATGTTTGTTTATAAAACTATTGGACCAAACTGCTATGGTCATCAGTCCCTAGAATTAAAAACTAAACTAACTTAAGCAATGAACAATATGCACACACATTTCCGAAGGATGACTCGAAACTCCTGCTGGAACAGTTGGCCATTAAGAATATGAAAACTTAGATAGGTACCGCCAATATGACCGTGATGTATACAAAACTCAGAGGCAAAATGCAGGTAAATTCATCTATTTTGAACTTACAAAGACTATTACTGAACTCAGTAAGTCGATAAATAACATAAAGACGACAGTTTCAGAAGTTCTAACTAAGGTTTCTGTCATTAATAGTAGGTTCGTTTCAGAAGTAAAACGGTTCGGAAAGAGCGTAGTACCAGTCGTAGACAGTAGGTAGACAGTAGGTTACAGGCAAAAATTCCTGCAATAAAAACCGATATTTCGGAAAAGACGCGTGCTGACGTAGTAGCACTTCGTAACACTGACAAAAGAGTCCAAAAACCAGCACTTAACATGAATTACTACAGAAAAACATAACGGAATTGAAGCATTACATTAACAGCTGCAGATTATCTCGCTGCAGTGGAGTGACCGAGCGTTGTAAGGCGCCTGGCTGCGGAGCGCGCGGTAGTTCGCCGTCGGAGGTTAGAGTCCTCTGTTGGGAATCGGTGTGTGTGTGTGTGTGTGTGTGTGTGTGTGTGTGTGTGTGTGCTGTCCTTAGTGTAAGTCAATGTTAGTTATTTGTAAAACTACGGACTGATGATCAAAGCAGTTTGGTCCAATTGGTTTACAAACATTTTAACGTTTTAACTTATCATAAATAGTGTTACTTAATTATACAACATATTTTCAGTCATACTTTTAATTTTCAATATAACCCGAGAGTCAACCAAAGATTTCTGTGCAAATACAAAATCTTTGTGCAATACCATTTCTTTGGTCACTTTCTGTATAGCGTATGGGATCATGCTACACTGTTTATAGTGGGTAACTGTGAAATATAAACATGCCTTGCAGGGAAGTGAGTGGAATAAGTACAACACCACAATGAATGTTACCAATTATTGTAAGTAGTGACTTTAAGTCGATATCACTTTATGAATAATTCTCACCACATAGAAGACTTTTGTTGTTGTTGTTGTTCTCTACTGGTCTCGGATATGTTATTCCCACTCTGCACGAAATACAGTAAAAAACCTCATTTACTTCTGATGATGATTTAATAGGCATTTCGTAGCTAGTAATGGATAAAGAAAAATAAAGTATTCCTCATAAAAGGCGACTGTTTGTTGTTTATTCAAAATACCTCCATTGTCATAAAATTCGAAGTTCCTGTACTCGGCAGCCACGTATTGAGTAGCAAGCTGCTGTCGCTTTCCAGCGCGCTAGACGATTACATTTGCATAGTATTCTTATCACTAGTATCGGTTAACCTTGGCAACAGCGCAGGATATGTTCTGCCAACTCTGTGACTGACAAGTTACTTCCTGACTGATACAGAATGAAGCTTATAAGTTCACTTGGTCTTGTGTGTCTTTTGCTTTGAATGACCTGAGTGATTTCGTGCACAGTGTGGCATAGCGTTATTAATTCTTGTTTATGGGCCGAGGAAAGTTTTTCTACGAAGAAATTTCGATTAATTTCGTATTTTCCGTTGATACTAATCTGTTCTAGTAACTACTGTGGTACTTTACTGGCTATGAGGTGTAGTGTTTATTTGTATAACATAGGCGGTTTCTGCTCTTGGTTCCAGTGTTGCCGAGGGCGAAGTTTTTATCTGCACTGTGGCAGAGATATAAATATCCAGATCGACTGTCAGTAGGGAAATCTTAAGAAAACTTTGGCATCCAAAGTCGTCAAACCATTTCCAACATTATTTGTATTATGTGAAACAATCAGACAGTGCTTATCTACTAAATCAATCCTTGACTTTAGAAATCAACTGAAGCTGAGTTAAGGTTGTCAACAAACAACCTTTGAAGAAATTTTTCGCCAAGCATGAAATTTTCTTGGCGTTGTTCAATTAGGAGGAAAAAAGGGACACACTCGAAGTGCCATAGGAAGAAACGTGGAGTAACTGGTTTCTTTGTTATGTTTATAAAAATGAGTGGAAAGTCTTGGAACATAATAAAAACTTTGAAACATTGCAATGTAGACGTTCCTTGCGAGAAGTTCATAACGCATGAGATACTTTTCGAGCTGCCAGACGAAAACACTGATTTAACCTTACCATAGCAAGTGCTCAATCTTCAAGTAAATAGTAACGTAAAGTGTAAATCGTTTAGCGTAAAGGAGGCAGTGAGTGGGTGTTCCAGTAACTGTCACAGTTCCAGCATGTGTGGCTGTCAGAAGGCTACCGGTCGCCGCAACGGCCATTGCACCTGATGATTGAGTCATTGAGTCTTTTCAGTCGCCGCCAAAGGGCGACTACTCCAGCCGCCGTACTACAGGCCACGCCCGTGGTGTTACATTCATAAGATGACAGAACAGAAGGTCAAGTTAACATGATGTAATCTTAAATACAAACGATGTTTAGCAACGGCACTGCTTATCTTCAAACAATGAGCTACCACCGACCGACTTACCGTTACATTGGTCTCAGGTAAATGTTCAAATGTTTGTAAATCTATCGGGCCAAACTGCGTGGTCATCAGTCCGTAGCTTACAAACTACTTAAAGGTAAACTAACCTAAGGACAACACAAACACCCATGCCACAGGAAGGACTCGAACCTCCGACGGCAATCAACCACGCGCTCCGCAGCGAGGCGCCTTAGACCGCTCGGCTACTCCACTGCGGCTGGTCTCAGGTACGCTGCCAGTGGAGGTGAAAATGGGAATCCTGAAGACAAGGATAGCCAATTCCTGGTAGTGACTCCTTTCACAGACGGTAAGTGTGTTATGTAGCGGCGGCGGAGTGGCCAAGCGCATTAAGGCGCTATGCTCCGATGCGCGAGGCTGCTCCCCGTCGGGGGTTCGAATTCTCCCTCGGGCATGGATGTTTGTGCTGTCTTTAGTATAAGTTAGTCCATAAGTAGTTTGTAAGTTTAGAAACTGATGAACCCGCAGTTAAGTCCCGTAAGCTTAACAAACATTTGAGCATTTGGTGTTCTGTAGAAGACGGTGTTGGTGAATATTTGAGGAAAACAATTAAACGTAAGCAGCAGCACAAGTTTTGTGTTACACTTGTGGGAATCCTGTTATGCTGTGATCTGTCCTTGCTCACTTGATCTTTACCATGTTAGGAATAAAGATAATGGTATGTTTTGGGTGCGGTCCGAGAGATAAGACATTAACTCCAGTAGTTTGTATCCAGGGCACACTACGTGAATATTCAGCACCATATGTTTATTATCGCCTAGCACTCTGTTTGGTTTGCAGCAACTTCGGACACGATGCCATCCAATGCAGGCATTATACCTGGCTGAAACATGGGACTCTGTGGAAATTTAATGAATATCATAGGAAGTGCAATACTCCATGTTGTGTACAGAAATTCTACAGAGTAAATGTTTGGGGATACGTTAAGTCGATAGAAGTAGCGTTTTTGGAGCTTAACAAACATTTGAGCATTTGGTGTTCTGTAGAAGACGGTGTTGGTGAATATTTGAGGAAAACAATTAAACGTAAGCAGCAGCACAAGTTTTGTGTTACACTTGTGGGAATCCTGTTATGCTGTGATCTGTCCTTGCTCACTTGATCTTTACCATGTTAGGAATAAAGATAATGGTATGTTTTGGGTGCGGTCCGAGAGATAAGACATTAACTCCAGTAGTTTGTATCCAGGGCACATTACGTGACCATATGTTTATTATCGCCTAGCACTCTGTTTGGTTTGCAGCAACTTCGGACACGATGCCATCCAATGCAGGCATTATACCTGGCTGAAACATGGGACTCTGTGGAAATTTAATGAATATCATAGGAAGTGCAATACTCCATGTTGTGTACAGAAATTCTACAGAGTAAATGTTTGGGGATACGTTAAGTCGATAGAAGTAGCGTTTTTGGAGATTGGTGTAAAGTACTATTGAAAGATGATGTTAAGACAAGGAGTCTCGCAGAAACCGTTTCATTTAATTATGTAGTTACATTTTTAGTTCCTTTTGTTCTGTTTTTCCCACAGTTGCTATATTATAATATTGTAGTGTAGGTATTTCGGTTATCTGTCTATGCAACTGATTTAATAAAACAAATTTATTGCCATATGCATTTCGCCTTTATTTGGAAGGCATCATCAGTGGCCTGTAATATATACATGATTATGTTTTACAGTATTTGATATTTACATTTCTCAGTATTTTTAGTTTATGAACAGTTCTGATGCGTTCTTTAGGTATAGTATTGATATCTGGATGTTGTACTTACAATATCCATGAAATATTGTAATTACAACATCCAGATATCAATACTATACCTAAATAACGCATCAGAACTCTTCATAACCTAAAAATACTGAGAAATGTAAATATCAAATACTGTAAAACATAATCATGTATATATTACAGGCACTGATGATGCCTTCCAAATAAAGGCGAAATGCATATGGCAATAAATTTTTTTATTAAATCAGTTGCATAGACAGATAACCGAAATACCTACACTATAATATTATAATTATGTAGTTCATTAGGTTAGGGTTAAGTAATGGTAAAGTGTCAGTAAGATCTGAGAGCCGCAACGGTGTTGTTTGTGTACGTTGCATTGTCCTTTCGTAAAGTGGCATTATACTCAAAGCAGCAGAAACAATGGGATTCCCTTACGGACGCTAAGTGGTCGAGAGACATCCCAATACCAACAAAAGCGTTGCACGTCCCTCGAGGCACAAAGCTCATGGTAGCAGTTGAGCACAGGCGAGTAGAGACACCAACAGCTGCTGTACAAGCGTAAAGTGGGTAAATCTAACATTCACGAGAGGAGAAAGGAGGAAGCAAGGGTTTTATTGACGCAGGTGGAGCTTGTGTAGCACAGATAGGCTAGGATAGCACCTGCAGCTAAGGGGAATCTTGTTGTTGCAGCGCAGATAAGCAAACAGCGCGCCTGTGGCTGCAGAGAATATTCGAGAATATTTTGTGCAGCAGAGATGAGCTGGCAGTACACTTGTATCTGGGATCTGTGGTAACGGTGAACTGAAGCGAGGCCACGAGATAAAAACGTTTGTGTGAAATAGAGAAATCAAGGATTTAGTAATTCCCAACTGTTGCAGGTAATACATAGATTTCTTTAGGATAGGATACATGGGGCACAAGAGCAGCAAGCAAACTTGAAAGTTCGTTACGCCAGTGTCACTAAACTATAGGGAAGTGTACCAACTGTTACAGTCAGCTTAGGTCAGTTATGTTCCATATACGAGGCGCATCCAGAAAGAAAGTTCCGTTTCAATTTATCTCCGCTGCAGCGCTGCGATTGCAATTCCGCACATGCGCTGTAGACGATGTGTATCAAGGAGAAGAACGTGCGCCTTTTGGAGATCGCTGTCAGTTACGTACACTTTGTTGTGCTTCTTTGAAATGTCGGCGTTGATTGAAAATCCCGCCACCTGTGAAATCAGGTCGGTGATTCGGTTTCTGAATGCGAGGAAAGTGAAACCAAGTGAAATTTATCGGCAAATTTGCGATGTTTACGGACCAAATGCGATGAGTGATTCGATGGTGAGAAGATGTGTCCGACAGTTCAATGGCGGGTGTAGTGATGTGCACTATGAAGAACGATGTGGGCGTCCACCTTTGGTTACAGAAGAACTGGTTCACGCGATTGATGACAAGATCCAGGAAAACCGAAGGTTTACAATTAATGCTCTCGCCGTTTCCAACTGGTTGAAGACACAGGCGGCAGATTTCTATGAAGAAGGTATACAAAACCTGGTGCCACGCTATGAAAAATGCCTGCAAAATTTCGGCATTTATGTAGAAAAGTAGTTTAAAGAGTTGTAGAATTTTGTGCAATAAAAATTTCTTCTGTATCTGTGTACAATTTCATTTTATTACCAAACGTAACTTACTTTCTGTACGCGCAACGTAGGATAGATTTGGATTTAGCATAATCGTTAGACAACAAGATCAAGTTGTTAGTTTAATATTGTAAACCAACTGGTACTTTGTTAGGCCAACGAGGGCCCGGTAAAGTAAATCCAACAGAACGGCGTGATTTACGGTAATAAACTACAGTTAATGTGGGATTAGAGGATTTTTCTCCCAATGTTACACAGATAAAAAATGTAACAGCTCAGAGACGGAACTGTAGCTTAGGAATAGTAAATAGATCCTTCCTATGTCTCGTCATCCCCCCCCCCCCTGGGGGACATAGCTGCTACCAGAGTTGAGAAAAGAAAATCATATGTAAGAATAGTGGACCGACCAACTGCGAGTTTAAAGCCGCAGTAAGATTACCAATTGTTTTCGTGAAGTGTTTAGTGGACACAGTGTTTTGGTCGTAACAGACTTCGGGAACAAATTCTTACCCGTAGAAAGTAGGAGTGTTGCGGTAGAATGACTTTGGAGAAAACGGTAACTCAAAGTGTAAATTAGAGTGTAAAAAAGAATAGCGTGAAAGAATCAGTAAGCAGCCGTTCCAGTAACTGTCACAGGGCCATAACAAGTGCTGCTGACAGAAGCCGGCCGGTCACCTAGCAGTGTCATGAACTGAAGGTCCCACCGCGTGACTACACTGCGCGCAGTCAACTACCCAGAAGGTATCGACCCGAGACAGGAGGTTCCGACAAATGACGAAGCAGTTAGCGGTCATCAATATGGGAGGCAGTGACCCAATTTGGAAAGTTCCAGCGCATAATTCAGCTTGGAAGGCGGGTGTTTAAGGACCACCAATAAGCTTGTCATCAGGCAGTCACAGCTGGGCGGTAACACGCCGTTCAGTCTGTGCCACATGTCGACGTCATCGTCGTCGTCGGATGGAGTGCGGAAGTCAGTGGTAGCATGTGGTTGCGTAGACTTTCCCGGCTTAGTAACTGATATTATTTATCTCGGGTATGCAGCCGGATACCGTCGTCCACCAGACACGATATTTCAGCAGACCAACTGGCTGCCATCTTCAGGTGAGAGCGCAGAACACTAACTCGCCGGAAACTGATAAAGAACAAGAAACAGCAGTCCCTTTATACACCGCTGACGACCCACCGCGCGTGCGCGAAACCAAAGCAGAAGCCACCTAGGCGCAATAGAACCAGTAGCGCGCCGGTGGAGAAAAACGGCAAAAACGATGGGTCTAAAACAAGGCTAGTTAAAAGAAACAGCAGGTCGAAATGAAGACCGTTGTTGCTTGATGTCAGATAAAATCGGGTTCCCAGTTTTACTTAGTGAAAAACCCTTGTCCCTATTAATAATATTATCGGCCATACGATTTTCCATGGATTCTTTGAGAACACACTCCCAATAGCGGGAAGCAGGAGCAATCAGTTTACTTTCATCGTATAACATCTTGTGTCCCTCATTCAAACAATGTTCAGCCATAGCCGACTTTTCAGATTGGAGCAAACGAGTATGACGGTGGTGTTCCACACATCGATCCTGAACTGAGGGGATCGTTTGGCCAATGTAAGTTTTACCACAATAACACGGAATACTATAAACACCGGGTTTCCTCAGTCCTAAATCATCTTTGACTGACCCAAGGAGGGGCCTAGTCTTAGGTGGGGGCATAAAAACACTTTTAATGTCAAATCTTCTTAAAATTCTTGAAATTTTCAAGGAAATATTCCCGACGAAAAGTAAAAAGGCAATAGACTTGTAATTGTCTTCTAATGGTTCACCTTTTAGACCAAATTGAAATGCCCGACAAATTTGTTGAGCAGTGTACCCATTCTGTTGAAAGACCATTTTGAGATTCTCCAGTTCTTCACCCAGATGTTCAGCATCAGAAATGGCGTACGCTCTTTTTACTAAAGTACGCAAGACCCCCCATACGTTGGTGTGGCGGATGACAGCTCGTCGCATCAAGATAAAGATCGGTATGCGTGCCGGCCGCGGTGGCCGAGGTGACTGAGGCGCTACAGTCACGGTCAGCACGGCCACTACGGTCGGGGGTTCGAATCTCCCCTCGGGCATGGATATTTGTGCCGTCCTAGTTTGTAAGTAGTTCATAAGTAGTTTGTAAGTTTAGGGACTGATGACCCCGTAGTTAAGTCCCATAAGCTTAACAAACATTTGAACATTTTCGGTATGCGTTGGCTTGCTGGTGGATGACGGTATCCGGCTGCACAACGGAGATAAATATTTTCAGTGGTAGCATGTTCTGTCTGTGAAGAACGTCGCGACGTCTCAAAAACGGGCGACACCGAGGTCAGATGCCCGAACAAAAACGTCATCGCCGGCCGAATGTACACGCAGCCGCCGTAAACCGGGAAGCGAGGCGACTCGGACCTCGCTAGACAGCACGGCACGGCGCCACCACAGATGTGCTACGGAGCCGTACGCACCGTCGGCGTCAAACGCAAGCGTCCTCAAATCTAGGGGACGGTCACCGACGCCTTACGTGGCACCTTCGTACAACACAGCTGGCTCGCAGTAAACAAGTTACTGTTCACTGAAATCGGACTGCCGCTCTATGCAACGGCGCATTCTACGTGACGCCTGTGGCTTAGGAGTCGCTGCTAGAAAGCGACAACTCCAGCTCTTGCACGATAGTCCCAGACAGGGATATTACAGACAACGACGCAATCAGGTTGATGTCTCTTAATGTGTAGTACAGAATTTTTGATTTTCAACAGGTTCCACTCCGCAGACGAATCCCACACCACACAAATCCGTAAAACTACAGACCACTTTAATATTACGCTATTATTAAATTCACCTAATGCCACCATAACTCGTCAACATTAACAATATTTCTAGGAATACTCAATAATCAAACTTAGAACTTTGGAACAATATCTGTAGTTTCACGAATTTTATTTGTTTCTGTAATTATAATTAGAATACGCTGATCACCTTGACAGGAATAGCCGGACGCGGTGGTCGAGGGGACTGCGGTGCGCCAGTCACGGTCTGCACGTCCACTACGGTCGGGGGTTCGAATCCCTCCTCGGGCAAGGATATTTGTGCCGTCCTTAGTGTTAGCTAGTTAATAAGTAGTTTGTAAGTTTAGGGACTCATGACCGCGTAGTTAAGTCCCGCTCGCTGGAGTAGCCGAGTGGTCTAAAGCGTCTCGCTGCGGAGCGCGCGGTTGCTCGCCGTGGAGGTTCGAGTCCTCCCTGGGGCATGGGTGTGTGTGTTTGTCCGTAGGTTAGTTTACCTAGGTTTAAGTAGTTTGTAAGCTACGGACTGATGAACACACAGTTTGGTCCGATAGATTTAAAAAAAAAATTCTGGACCGTGACTATTGAATGATAATGTCATATGATCACTAGAAGGTCATAGTTCATCACCAACGTCAGATTCAAGACTTCCTGTCTTGTCATGGCGCTATGCCGTTGTCACCTGTTGGAAGGGCGCCTGACGTGTTTGGTAGTGTAAAAAAGATATTTAAATGTTTGTTAAGCTTAAGGGACTTAACTGCGGGGTCATCAGTCCCTAAACTTCCAAACTACTTATGAATTACCTTATACTAAAGACAACACAAACATCCATGCTCGAGGGGGATTCGAACCCCCGACGGGGAACGGCCTCACGCATAGGAACATAGCGTCGGGGGGGGGGGGGGTTCGAACCCCCGACGGGGAACGGCCTCGCGCATAGGAACATAGCGCCTCAATGCGCTTGGCCACTCCACCGCGGCGGTAGTGTAATATTAATGTATACATTTACTAATATTTTTCGAACGATACATTACTTGATATTGTACTGTAATGGTTACATAAAAGCTTTGAGCTATCGAGTGTAAATTCTACTTGTGAACTGTAACGTGTTCATTGTTTTTGTAACTTAATGGGATCCTTTGTTGATTTCAAAATGATTTTATGCATCTTCATTGTACAGAATCTTAGTGGTAACGTCTATTATTAACAATGTGACACACTCTAATCTGGCCCCAACGCAGGATATATATAAAGATAAGTGAAATGTAAAAGCATCTGTACTTCTTTCGTCTTATGTGGGAGGCTCCAAATTTTGAGCGCATAATAAGAGGCATTGATACGTACAAGGTGGCTTGATTGCAGTGAGTGTGTGCGAGGTGCAAGGGAGGCAGCATCTCACGGCGAAGTGGTATCTGCCTGCAGAAAATCTGTGTAAAATAGCCTAGGATGTTGGGATATTGTCCGTTCCACCGCGGCACGGAATTCTGGATACTACAAATAAAATATGACGACATGCAGAGAATACTGTGCCATAAAGCAAGAGCAATGTTTGCTGATGTTTACGCCTCAATTTGCGCAATTACGCAACTGCTCGTCCATAGGTCGGTATACTGAACAAGGTTACGTACATTTAGATAGTAATGCTGATTTACCAGTCAGATAGTAGTGCATTTAAAAAAATAATAATTCAACTGAATTAAAATTTGTGTCAATCATGACTTCTGTCTATCACTTAGCTTCTTAGGGTCCTATGCTAGAGTGCAAATATGCAAGTGTCCTACATGAAGGTCAATAATTACCTTACTAGTATTTTTTTCATGAAATTTATAATTGGAAGTGCTTTGTTTGATGTCTGGAGCAGTAAAATTAAATTTAGTGAATGAAGTTTGCATTTGATTACAACAATAGTTCAAGAATGCACTTATTATTTCAGACTAAATTTAGAGTAAAATCATGAAATGATAAAACAATTCAAATATAAGTAAATAATTTAAAGTATCAGTATAAATAAGTTTGCAGATGTAAAGTCTTACAAATTGCCTAAGTTGCATAGCACAAAACAATTTCCTTTCCTGTTTCCAGATGCATTAACACCACTAGTATTCACTGAAAATGATATGGATGTTGATTATAGTCAAAAGTATTTAGGTAGGTAATTGATTTTGATTTATATCAAGTAAAACACTGAAAACTGTGTTGCACCAGTTTAAGGTTCATCGCCATATATAGAAAAAATCTATAAGTAAAATTTCAGTAACAATATGTATCGTATATTCTATCAAAATTGGCTCAATATAACTTTGTTGCAATTGTTGTGGAATTTATGACTTAATTAGGGTAACCTATACCCGAAAATTCTTTGCCGTTTGACGACAATCAGTAAGGTATAAAAAACGTTCTTCATATTCAGAGTTAAATTTAAACAGTAAACACAGTGATTTCGCCTGCCTTGTTATTAATATTACTTCCTATAGAATTCGCAGATCTCTATTTCGCCATAAAATTGACGTATTCTGCTTCATTGTACCTTGTTATTTTAGAATAAGAGTTACAGCAGGTTTGAATCAGATTGTGGGTAATAGTGTGAACATGTCAATGAATGATTGGGCTGGCGACAGTATAAATATGTCAGTAAACTGATAAAGTCTTATTCACTGCACCTTCCCTCCTTTTATTCGGTTTTTCAAAGTTAAATGCCTATGTAAGGTATCTTATCATTAAGTACAAGCACGGTTAAATTAAAATAACTCACCATGCTTGGTGATCTTTCATTGACTTTCGCCTCATTTTTATCGCGTAAAAGGCTCATACAGGGTTTAGAGTGACTAGTAGTATTACACACGGTAAGGTTGCAGTTTCACAGATTCAAAGTAAAGCAAGTTCAAGGAAAATTTCGTTGTAATGTCACTATAAGAAGTCACCAATGGACTTTCACACTACACTGTTGCAATGAAACCTAACAGAAAAGAAAAGAACCTCTGATTAATGAATGTATTGGTACACAGCAACTTACACAGTTCACAATAAATGTTGACAAATGAAACCTGTATTTTATTGCTATTTTTTAAAGTTTGAGAAATTTATGGTATATATGAAACCCTATATCGTGGTAACTACTTCACACGACACTATTACAATGAAACCGAACAGAAAAGAAAAGAACCTCTGATTAATGAATGTATTGGTATACAGCACCATACACAGTTCACAATAAATATTGACAAATGTAAGTTGTAAGTCAGAAATCTGCATTTCATTGCTATCTTTGAAAGTTTTGAGAACTTTATGGTATATATGAAAACCTATATCTTGGTAACTACTTGATCAAAAAACGCTTTTGGCCAGTCGAATGAGCAGGAAATTAAGTGCTCTTCAACTTTGTTAGGGATTATATTTCCATAAAAATGCTTGGTTTGGTGCAGTCCTTTTGTCACACATCAAGTGAAATGTACTGTAAAACTACACTATTTCCTCTCCATTGCTGGAACTCCCAGCTTTAGGCTCATGCAGAAATTGTTACCAACAACGTATCCAGAATTTCTTCAGTTTCACGACTTAATTAGTGTCTTTTTACTTAATATATTAGGATCAAGAGTTCGTAGCAGCTGTTTTTTATTTATTTATTTATTTTTATTTATTTATTTATTTTTACATGTCCATTTTAGTGTGTCTGGGGACAGTACTATGCAGATGTAATGAACTGTGATGCAATTACGTAGCCGCGGCGAAATTGCCGTGCGCACTAAGGCCCCTTGCTCCATTGCGCGCGGCCGTTCGCCGTCGGGCCCCCTTGGGCTTGGGTGTGTGTGTTGTTCTTAGGATAAGTTAATTTAAGTAGTTTGTAAGTTTAGGGAGCGATTACCACTGCAGTTAGGTCCCATAAGTTTTCAAACATTTGAACATTTTTTTTTCAATTGAATACAGTGTAACAGATAGTTTAATCTGTGAGCAGATTTCCACGCGGGAGTAGCTGACCGATCTGGAGTGCCACGTTGCGGATCGCGCGGCCTCCCGCGTCGGAGCTTCGAATCCTCCCTCGGGCATGGATGTTTGTGTTGTCTTTAATAAGTAGTTTGTCAGTTTAAGGACTGATGACCCCGCAGTTAAGTCCCATAAGCTTAACGAACATTTGATTATTCTGAGAGCAGATTCTCAAACCTACAGATTCGACGTTGCATCAAGTGTTACAAATAACAGAACATCAGAGTACACATGACAGTACCACGGAAAACTTGGAGGCCGTCCGTTTTTGCCACGTTATGAGCAGTGACAAGCATGAGCAGCCAAGTGGCCGGGTGGCGCGCGATATATAGCCGCTGTGCCGCGTCGAGAGTCAACAAGACTCGCTGCGTATGAAATTTTGCCGCTTTGCTTTTCCAAGCATAAGAGACAGAACTGCTATTCAAATAACGAAATTTGCTACTCTTACACGAAGTCTAGAAATGTGCAATCTGTGTGTTTGCAACATACACAGAACTATACAGCTGCTAGAGTTCGTAGAGACCGAGCAACTACTGATTCTGTGTGGACTGTATATTCAAAGCTGACAGCCGAGCCTAGTAATGTGCGTAAACGGGATGTCCTTCGTCATTCCCCAGTACAATACAAAGACAATCTAATAATCTGTTTGTGAAATTGGGCATTGCTGGACGCCACATGCATCCTCAATTAGACATTGACATATCTGTTACTTTCCTCAATAGTGCAACTTATGAACTGTTAGACTCACCAAGATTGAATAAATCTAGTACGAAACTTGCTGCGTATGACGGTGGAACCTTTCCAGTCCTTTGTACCTATTGCTTTCCTGGCACATTCAAGTCGTCTCACACCAGGGCAGTGACAGGTTTTGCGTGCGCGAGACTGCGAGATTACTTTTGGTTTAGATAGTTTTGATTGGTTTGACCTTCGTATTCAGGACAATGTACACTCTTTGACTAAAAAACAAACCGAACTCCACGATGAACGAGACAAGGAACATTAAAAATGACTGTAATGATATTGTCGCGTTGCAATGGAAGCAGGCTTGACTTCGAAGGCAACTGAACACAGCACTTATACTGAAAGCACGTGTATTATGAACTTAACATACACGCAGCACTGACTGCCTCTCAGGCAGAGTGCTTTGATTTTTATACACAGGCAGAATGTACCAGAAATTAGAAGAACAATTAACATAAGAAACAAGCAGAATTTACAAGTGAACATAAGAAGGATGGAGAAACTTCTGGAATTGTTAATTACAAAGCAATAAATTTTTGCCAATGGGCCGGATCGAACCGGCGACCTTCGGCACCGCAGTCGGTGAGTCTATCCCCTGCGCCACGCCGGCAGTCGGGTCCTTCGTGTCTCGTGACAATATGATGTAGGTGCGGCTAACTCCACATTCTGGTAGACTGCGTCAGTTCATGCAGGAAATCTTGTATTGAGTTAGAATGGGGCTATACCAGGTACGTCCGTGGTCTCGCCATAAAGTGGGAAACTTGAAAGTGCTATGGTTCGCGGTCGAAACCATTCTTCGAAATGTTCAAATGTTTGTAGAGCTTATGGGACTTAACTACGGGGTCATCAGTCCCTAAACTTACAAACTACTTATGAACTAGCTAATTCCTTTAAGCTTAATAATAAGAAAAAAAACTAGCTAATGCTAAGGCACTAATATCCAAGCCAGAGGGGGTATTCGAACCCCCGACCGCACTGGCCGTGCAGACTGTGACTGACGCGCCGCAGAACGCTCGGCCACCGCGCCCGGCTCCATTCTTCAACAAATCTTTCATTTCTTCTCTTCTGTGAATGCTGATGCCACGAGTATATCTATAACATATTTCACTTTGTTATACATGGGTAACAGCCGCGGCGGAGCTGCCGAGCCCACTGAGGCGTTGTGCTGCGATGCGCTTGGCAGTTCCCCGTCACGGGTTCGAATCCCCTCTCGGGCATGGATATTTTTGCCGTCCTTAGCATTAGCTAGTTCATAAGTAGTTTGTAAGTTTAGGGACTGATGACACCTCAGTTAAGTCCCATAAGCTTCACATAAATCTGAACATGGATAACAAAATTGCGGTCGAATAACATTGCTGGGACTGGACAACTCGTGGCAGCGCTCTCTGCGGTCAATTCGCTTTTAGCCATCAGAACAGCAGCAGTGGTGGCGGGGCTCTGCTACCTCGCCCTCTGGCCAAAGCGGCTGCTGCCACTCATCGCTCTGGAAATGTAATCAACACCTAAAATTGCGATTCGTATTTCACACTCGATATCAATGGGTCAGCCACACGTTTTTTATGACGATTACACTAATAACCAATATAACAGAGAAAAAATTAAATAGTACTGTACGATGGTTAACACTGTTGTTTGTGGATAATATCTCGTTCTTTTTCCTTTAACAACAGTCATTCACGTAATTTGTTATCAGTTTTCATGAAGCCACAGTGCGTAATCGCACTATAACGTTTTAGTGTTGTTGTTTGACTCCTTGCAATAACTGTATGTGGTAAATTATATGAATACATTTCATTGCATGCTATGCAGGATGTGAACGGTATAATCCGCCAAAATTATACAGATGGTACGTCTCGGTGTGCTTGACATATACGTCTAGTAACATGTTTAAGTATTTCCTACGGTTGACCTAGGATAAAACCCTTCGTCTCAGGATAATGTTTTTGGAAAAGTATAAACTTGGCAGTGTACGTACGTAAGCAATCGGTTCCTGTTATTGCCCGCTGAGCGTATTGACATTGCGAGCGTGAATCGTAAACACATGGGCAACTACGGCCTGTGTGGTTGCGTCATTGTAAAATTCCGAGTGACGACAGTCGTCAAGTAACCTGAGCAAACGTTATTGAAACGCTGTTAACTGTTAGGATGGAAGGAAGATTTACTATTACGGAACTATGCAATATTCATTTAATTTATGGCGAGGCGAAAGGTGTTGAGAGGGCAGCTGTACGAATTTATAGAAAAAGCGTTCCACAACAATGACTTCCTACACGAGAGACGTTTGCTGCTCTTCACCAAAGGTTTGTGTCACTGTCATTCGCTACTTCTACGCGATTATCGTGCATTTCTACATCCGCAATCCACCGTAAGGTGTGTGGCGGAGGGTACACTGTAGCACTACTAGGCATTTCCTTTCCTATTTCACTCCCAAATAGAACGAGGAAAAAAAGAATGCACATATGCGTCAGTACGAGCCCTAATTTCTCTTGTCTTTGTGGTCACTACGTGAAATGTAAGTAGGCGGTAGCAAGATCGTACTACAGTCAGCTTCAAATTCCGACCCTCTAAATTTCTTCAACAGAATTTCTCGAAAGAACATCGTCTTTCCTCCAGCGATCCCCATTTAAGTTGCCGGAGCATTTCCGTGACACTCGCACATTGATCGAACCCACCAGTAACAAACCTAGCTGCTCGCCTCTGAACTGCTTCTATGTCTTCCTTCAAACTGATCTGCTGCGGGTCCCAAACACTTGAACAATACTCAAGACGTGCTCCTACAAGCATTTTATTCGCGGTCTCCTTTACAGGCGAAGAACATCTTCCCAAAATTCTCCCAATAAACCGAAGTCGGCTGTCCGCCTTACTCACAACTGTCCTTACAAGTTCGTTCCATTTCATATCGCTCTGCAATGTTACGCCTAGATATTTGAACGAAGCGACAGCATCAAGAAGCTCACTGCTAATGCTGTATTCGAACATTATGGGATTGTTTTTCCTACTCATGGGCATCACCTTACATTTTTCTACTTTGAGAGCTAGTTGCCATTCTTTGCACCAACTACAAATTTTGTCTAAGTCAACCTGTATGCTATTACAGTCAATTAAAGAGGACACCCTCCCATACAACCACAGTATCATCAGCAAACAGCCGCAAAATACAAGTCCATCAGATCATTTATATAGATAGAAAATAATAGCGGTCCTATCACACTCCCATGGGGCACGCCTGACGATACACTCGTCTCTGATGAACTCTCACCGTCGAGAACAACGTACTGCGTTCTGTTACTCAGGAAGTCAAATCTGTGAACCTATTCCATAAGCTCGTATCTTTGTTAGCAGTCTGCAGTGTGGCGCCGCGTCAAACGCCTTTTTGAAGTCGAGAAAACACAATCCGCCTGTTGCTTTTCATCCATGGCTCGCAAGATGTCATGTGAGAATAGGGAAGCTGAGTTTCATATGAACGATGTTTCCTAAACCCGTGCTGATTCATACTCTTAATAAAGGACAGTAGTTAGCTGTACCTCTTTAATTTTCGTCTGTATGAGAAACGTATCTTCTGTTGAAATATATTTTTGTTTTCTGTAACATCATGACAGAATAAAAGTTACGAGTACGTATTTAACTTCCTTAGATTGAAAGATACTGGCTCTTTACTACCCTGCGCAGAAGGCAGAGGCCCACATCTCGCCGATAATGCATTGGAAGCCGAGAAAAGAATACTGGATCGCATCCCGGAGGATCCTACTCAGATTACTAGAAGCTCCGCAAGTCAAGTGGGTGTATCGGACACTGTCGGTCATCGCACTTTAAAAGAGGAGCGTCTGCGCCTTATCACATTCAACGCGTACAAGATTTCCCTCCACGACATGAATTCTCAAAGTGGTTTTTGTTATACAGTACGTAGTTTGATTTTGTCAACAAAATACTTGTCACAGATGAAGCGTGTTTCACTTGCGACGGAATAACTAATTTTCATAACATGCACTCGTGGAGTGTACACAGTCCTCGCCACTTAGTGGTAACACATTTTCAGCGACGATTTTTCCGTAAATGTGTGGGCTGGTATGCTCGAGGATTACATTATTGAGCCTTATGTTTTACCTGCACGTTTGACTGGTAACTATTACTGAACGTTTCTAGAGGAAACATTGCTACCAACGTTGTTAGAAGACATTCTGTAACGTATATGCCATAACATGTGGTTCCTCCACTATGATGCTGCACCCCACATTCGTCGCAGAGAACTCAGATTTTTTGAGAGCCGATTCCCAGGACGATGAACTGGGCGGTTGGGTCCATGTCGATTCCCAGCATGCAGCCCTGCATTAAACCCACTGGATTTTTACTTCTGGCGCCAATGAAGAAAATTGTTTATGCTTAGCTAGTTAAAAATGTGCGCGAACTGACACAGAGGATTTTCGATGCTGCCAATACCATAAGGCAAATAAGCAAGTGTGTGAATTTCTGCGAGGAAACTGTGTTCGTTGTCATTAAGCATATATACGATCGAATGGTACTGTGTAAGAGGAAACAAAGTAATTTGAGTTCATTTTCGTTATTGTTGTACAAAAGGAAAATAAGATGAATTTAAAATGTGATGCGGTTGTGTTATAAAATGAGGAAATGGTTGATTATAAGTAATGCACAAGTACTATTTAACTGGTCGATTTAGTACTAAGGGAAACACGTTTTCTTTGATATTAGGTTTTCTTTACTACCACGACCTACATAATGGTACAGTAAAAGAGAAAAGTCTGATTGTACTTAATTTATTGTTTACGAAAAATTAATTACACATTCTTGCCAACAGACTGGCTGTTCAGATTGCTTGTTATAGCAGCACCTAGCCACCGTGCCGCGTCGTTGTACACGTCCGATGTTTACTTTTCTCGTCGCGTAGTGCTTTCGCGCGCTCTCTCGCATCCTCAGGCGCATGCTGGCAGAGCGGATAGGCCACGCGTTTACAGGGTTCTCTTGTTTATCGTCAGTCAACAATGTAAAGATAAATACAAATATTAGTTTTACGAATACAAAAATAAAGTACATTATCCAACAATATTTCATTAGATTTTATTTGTCAAGCACATAGAGATATACCATCTGTATCATTTTGGCGCCTTATACGAGAGCGGCTCGGTAGCGCAGTGGTAGAACGCCAACCTATGAATCCAAAAGTCGCGGGTTCGATCACCGCCAGGTATTATAATATTTATCTTTACCTTCCCACTTCTTTCACCTCCGGCAGTTTTGCTGATATGCAAAATATCGAGTAGCACCGTGCTTCGGATTCCACGTTAAACCATAGGTTCCCCTATAACTGGCTGGGTAAGTCAGTTAGAATGTTGGTGGGGGGCAATAGCATACCACCTGCAAACAGGACTATGCCTAGTAAACCACTGTGGTGTTCAAACCAATCTTCGGATGTTCACTGATTTACCTCATACCGCTTAAATCCTGTGGATCCTAAGGAGTAATAAAAATTAAATTTGTATCTATGAAGGTCAGTTAGAATTTCTTCAGCGAGGTTTAAAAGGTGAAGCAAAGGCGGTATATATGACCATATCCATAAAGTGAAGTCGACCTTTCGGAAAGACTTATTGTAAAAATGTATTTTTAAATTTCATTGAAGAATTTCTTCTTGCAATTTGCAGTGCATAAAATAAAATAACATCCCTAAACGTACTGTCTCCACCGCGATTTGAACTGCCGACTCACTTCACGCTTGCATCCCAAGGCACACTCGAACTACAGAGCCAACGACACGTCTCAATTACATTCAATACTGAAACTGTAACGCATCGCGAAAGATAAACAGAATTGTTAATAACTCATTATCTCTGTGTCTCATATCACCGTGAGTCATACAAGTGAAAGAGGAATGTCAAGTGAATTTAGAGAGGCAATCCAGTACCACTTGAAGAAGTAACTGCACAGTTACAGTTTTCCAAGGTATTACCAACGATGTTGCCAGTTCTTAGCTGCGCTAGGAAGACCTCTGTAGCGATAAGGGATGCGAAACCCGCACTCAACTCATATTGGCTACCAGAGGGTAGACGTGGAATTTGGTTAATATGCCAGGCTATCTTCTGATAGTTTCCAACGTCAGTTGTAGGCTGCAGATATTTAAGTCGACCAATGAGGTCGAAACGGGCGTTCAAATTTTTTGAAGTTTGCGGCACTATGATAGAATTTCAACAAATGATTAGGGAAGTTAGAGATACTGATATTGTACTTTCAACGTACGGCAGGTCGAAGACAGAGATACATACCTAATTTTCCATCACCATAACAGTATCGCATACAATACAAAACAATAAAACATTACTTTTTTAGATTTGTGTCCTTAAAAAGTTACTACGGATGAATGTTACCGCATCCGTCAAGAAACAGTAAGCTATCAAACATATCGAATCCTGAAATACACTCCGTTTCTATACGCAGCCTTGTAGCCGTGCAAGAAAATTTCTGTATGAAAGCCAATAGAAACGTTGTCAGTTGATTACTTGCTTGAGTACAGTAATTAGTGCATCTGAGGATATAGAACACAAGATGCTTCATTTACGTCCAGTAAATATATGTATTTCTCTTCAAACCACCCTTTTTTACCGTTCCACTGGCCAACATGGGGGACAGGTACGCTTTTGCTGGTGAATTAATGACAACAATGATGGTAATTATGACAAACTAGTAATGAAGGATGTTGACTGCATTAGAGAAGAATAATAACGATTAAAATAACTAATAGGAAAGGCCGATCTCTTGGTTGGCGCATTGCAAAATTTTTAGCATTTTGTTATTGGATGCCGTTAGGACATTTGCAGAAAATTAAGTAGACCTGAAGCCATATACATCGCTACTACAACTAAATCTTATAAATCAACTATGCTTCTTGTATATCATGAGACGAATATGGCTCCACAGATCTAACATGGCAGTGCAGGTTCAGTTGTCTGGCGGTTCTCTCTCTGTTGCCAGCTAATACAGACAGTTCGGGACATAAAACACAAAACTGTTTGTAGTTTCAGCAGAGGACGACCTTCCTGCAGTATAAAATTACATTTATCCTGTCATTCCCATATAAATGCAATTAATAATAAGATTTCATCATCAATGCTGGAAAATAACGAAATATGTTCAATGTTTTAATACTATTGGACCAAACTGCTTTGGTCAGCGGTCAGTAGACTTTCTAACTAATGAAAGTAACTTATGCAAAGGACAACATACAAACACATCTTTGCTGGAGGGAGGACTCGATGCTCCGGTGGGAGCGACTGTTCAGTCCGTAGCACAATGCCTTAGAACCTGCGGCCACTAGCGTGAGGCTTACGAGAATGTAGCGTCATAACCTACCACATGTGCTCGAAGTGAGTGAAGGAACACAGAGTTGCCTAGCATAAACAGCAATACTAAAAATTAGTAGGAAGAACTTCTTTGGCACAGCACAACATCCTCACATCTACAATCAGCTTACCTCTGTTGGCTTTTAGCAATGCCGCGTTATCAACGCCATTCCAAGGGTAGTCTTCAGACCGACAGCAGATTACAGCATTGAAAAACGCAGGTGAATTAATGACTTCCCATCATTAAGTTTCAGCGAAAGCTAAAAACGAAAGAAAGTAGTGGACCGACAACTTTCTCAAAAAAACTACCCAACGTTCAGTCTTGTGTCATTAGTGGCCCACATTTTAGGAAAATCACCAAAATTTGCAACTATGAAAGCATCGAGCAATGGAGAACAAATCAGATCATATATTCACAATCATGTTTTGAATTTTGGTGTCTTGAAGCTGAAACAAAACAGAAGAATCGTACAATATAGTCGGAAGACCCTGCAAGATGTGGCCCGCAGGTGGAGACGAAACGTTAGGATGAAGTTTTACACCTGAACTACGCCCTCACAGCCTGGAAGCTTTACCTGAAGAAAACAGAAGAAGTTGGTAGTTGAGTAGCTGTGCACGTTAATTCGTTTTTCACCATCCCGTATTGCTTCATACCAAAACGAACAAAATGCAAATCTGTGCCGCTTACAGTTGCTTCGATTCTTTGTAGATACTTTATTTCGTTTTGTTTGTGATGTAACCTGGTATTCGTGAACTACTGTAGATGCTACTACGAGATTATCAGGAGACAGATGACACGTACAGTTTCGTTGGGACACTAACAGAGTAAATTAAAAAAGTCACGTGACCAATTAAGGAGACAAAGCTTTTGTAACGATATTAAAACCGATTTCTGAATGAGCTACCTTTTTTGGAAAGGTGTTATTGCTGTAAACCCCACCTCATTGAATTACTCACAGCTCAGCTAGTTTGCTTGCTACGTGAAAGAGAGTAGTAGTAGAGTAGTAGCTAATGCATGAAACGACCGTCTTGAGCACAAATATATTTAGATTACTACCACAGTGTGGTATATTATGATGTGAATTGTTCAGTACTTTTAATCTAGATGACAAAAAAGTCAACCGTCTTTAGAATTACTAATCGGACTCACTCCCACATGACGCCAGAGTTGTGAAACAATACCTACGACTTTGGAACATCTTGATTAAATTGGTGGCCTGATGAATGCGTTTTGTAGCTTGCATTCTGTAAGCTCACTCCGGCGCTAGAAATTGTGCTCTCCGAATTGCAGATGTGCTATTGGCGAGCTGTTTTAAAAGAGTAAAAATTAAAAATTCCTTGAATACCCAATATTATTAAGCTTATCTCCAATTTTTTCCGACTCTATTTATTGTTGAAACCTACATATGCCTTACCGTTATGTTTACATAATTCCATTAAATAACAAAAATACTGGCAAATTGTCTCAGAAAGGTCTTTTTAGATATTCAAATTTTTCCCCAGATTTCTTAGAATTTACCTCGTGAGGAACTAAAACGTCAGCAGGTCAATGTGAAAATTGCAAGCGACGTGTTATTGATAGAATATCTTGCTAAAAAGTATATTGACTACCTTCACAGCAAAACGTTTAACGTTATAATTTAAATTATTGTTTAATATGTTATTCGATAAATGTATTTACCTGTGAAGTGTTTCTGGTCTGGTTACGTCTGGGGAAGATATTTTATTGTAGGTGTATGAACTCGAGTGACGCATATTTCCGCTATTGTCTTGTATTAGTGAATTGGGTGTATGGTTTTAGGCAGTCCAGTGATGTAATCAAGGCAAGAGCGACTGCCTTATTTCACGCGACACTGACTGCTCCAGCGTTTCTCCTTCCGTCCACGTAAACACTACGGTGGGCTTTGCAAACTCTTGATTACGAAGCTTGCTGGAGTAAGTGCAAATAGGACTGTGCGTATTTGGTGTGTCAACCTGTAATATGTCTAAACTGGGGAAGGTTCGGAATCCGTTCCCTACCTCATCAAGGGAGTGCTCAAATTGAAATTAGTGTTGATAGTAAATGGAACGATACACAACGTAGCAAGATAATCTGCCAATAACACATCGCTTGTAATTTCCATATTGCGCTACTAACATTTGATTTTATCAGGATGTAAATTCAAAGGAAACTGGACAAAATTTGAATATTTAGGAAGACATTTCTGCGCCAACTTGTCAGTATTTTTGTTAGATAATAGTTCAATGTGGACATAATGATAAAATATATCTAGTTTTCAACCATAAATCACAAAAATTGGATTAACGCTGAATGGGGTATTCATTGATTTTGTTTACTCTTTTAAAAGAGTGCCACATGGCATATTTGCAATTTTGAGAAGATAGTGTCTCGCGCCGGAGTGGACTTACGGAGCCTACAAAAACGAATTTATCAGTTCGCAAGTGTAATCAAGATACGCCAACGTCGTAGGTATTGTTTGGCATATCTGGCATGATGTAGGTATGAGTTCGATTTGTAATTCTAAAGTCGTTTAACTGTTCTGGTCATCTAGATTAGATATATTGAACAAGTCACGTTAGAATAGCCCTCACTGTAGTATTAAACTAAATTTATTTGTGCTGCCTACAGTCGTTTTATACATTAGCTACTCCTACTTTCTTTCACGTCACTCCGAGTAATTCATTGAGGTGGAGCTTACAGCAGTCACGCCTAGCTCTGTAATGGGAACTTTCTAAAGAGGTACCTTATTTAGAAAGCGGTTCTATTTTGTTAGAAAAGCTGTGTTTTATCAAATGGTCTCGTGACTTTTTCAATTTACCAGGTTACTGACACAACGAAACTCTCCGTGTCATCTGTATCTTAGTAACCTAGTAGCAGATGTCATAGCCATCTAGTTATCGAATATCAAGTTACATCACGTACAAAACGGAAGAAAACCCCTGAAAAAAATCGAAGGAACTGTAAAGAGCACGGATTTGTATTTTGTTCTTCATCTTGGTATCGGGCAATAAGGATAGATGAAAAAGTACGAATGTGCACAACTACCCACTTTTATGTTTTTTTTTTTTTTTTTTGTTTTTTTTTTTTTTCAGCATCAAGAGGCCAAATACAAACATTCTTGTGAATACGTGATGTGATTTTTTATACCAATGTATCGATGGTTCGGTATATTTTCCTTAATAAATGTTCAAATTTTTGTTAAGCTTATGGGACTTAACTACTAGGTCATCAGTCCCTAAACTTACAAACTACTTATCAACTACCTTATACTAAGGACGGCACCAATATCCATGCCCGAGGGGGATTCGAACCCCCGACCGTAGTGGCCGTGCAGACCGTGACTGGAGTGCCTCAGTCCCCTCGGCCATCGCGGCCGGCTTTCCATAATAACTGAACAATTGTTGCTATTCTTGAAATGTGAGCCGCTTATGGCAGAAGACTGAAAGTAGAAACAGACCGTTATGGGACAACAGTGCGTAGTATCTGTGGAGATACACATTCACAGCTTTCGTTTCACACTTGTTCTTTCGTTTGCAGCTCTCGCTGAAAGTTGATGAGGGTAAGTCATAAATTCATGTGCATTTTTCAATGCTATAATCTGCTATCAGTCTGAAGCCTACTCTTAGAATGGTGTTTGTTAGCGCGACATTACTAGAAGCCAGCTGAGGGAAGCTGTTTGTAGGAGTGAGGATATACGGGCTGCCTAAGAAGTACTACCTGTTGCTGGACAGAATTGCTGACGACGCTAGTCAACTCTGCTGTCGCAGCCCCTGAGCGTGTAAAGTGCTCGCATAACAGGCAGCCGAGGCGGGCTGCTTAGCTTCCTCTCGTAGGCGCTCACACGTAAAACATCAACATCAATTGCGTTAGAAACGGCGCTGTACTGCGGCACTACTTGACGGTTAGGCATGTGACAGTGGCCAGCCAATGACAGCGGAGTAGCCGGGTGTAGCCCTCCGCCGATGCCGGCTACATAAGCGCACCGACGGCGTGTGAGCAGCCTGTACATACCCAGCTACCGGCCGCGCCTACGCCGGATCCAGCTCCAGGGGCACACAACGTATTATGTTTTGGGCACACTAATACACTTGTATTAGTAGTTTCATGTGTTATCTTTTAGCTCTTGTACTTGTTCTTTGTCCCTAAGTGACTGACCATATTTTTCTTTGCGTTTGGTATTGTACGCCCAGAAGGCTTTTTGTTTAATAAACAGTTATCATTTTCTTGAGTTGTTGTCTTTCCTGTCGATCGCAGAACGTAACAAGCTCTGTGATCGTTCACTCACTTCCAGCACTCGTGCTGAGTTATGCCGCTGTATTCTACCAATACTCCAACACTAATGAGGAAATCTTGATTAGTCATTGCATTTCATGACATTTACAACGTTAATTTAATTTTCGGCCGCAGGAAGGTCGTCCTGTGCTTAAATTACAGTTTTGTATTTTATACCTGAACTACCTGTTTAAGCTGCCAACACAGAGAAAAACTATAGACTTGTGATTCTGCACTGACATGTTAGCTCTGTGGCGCCGTTCTTGTCTCGTGACCCACAGCAAGCATAGTTGATTTGAATGATTTAGTTGTGCTAACGATGTGTGTGGCATCAGGTCTATTTTTTCTTCTGCATATATCCTAAACGGAATTCAGTAACAAAATGCTACAAATCTTTGCAGTGCGCTAACGAAGAGATCGGTGTTTTCTATTCGTTATTTTAATCGTTACCATTCTTCTATAATGCAGTAAACATTCTTGAGTACTAGTTTTTCATTATTACCATAATTATTATCATTATTCATGTTCCTGTTCTTGTGCATTCTCGTAGTCAGTGGATCAGGAAGACAGTGTGGTTTGACGGAAAATGCACAGATTTACGTGGCGTCTTTTGTTCAAGAAAATGGGAGACACTATATCATAAAAAGACGACGACTTGAAGCGAATACTCCGGCAAAAATTAGTAAAAATTTAATTTGATTAACAGCGTAACGACAGACACTGAGCGGAAACACACGCAAGTCGTGGATAGAAAGATTTGAAATATCCAACAGAGACATGATTTTGGAATCTCTTCATTATTTGTTGGGAAAACAAACTGTAACACTGCAAAAGTATAAGTAATTTGGTTAGTAGACTACAAATTATATTTATTGGCTATATCTGGAAATAAAATACAGCAGAATTTCACATTGCCGACATATACAGTTTAGCTTCTGTGTTACTGGATTGTATTTAAGTGTCTTATCTTCTGAATCGTCAATTAATCAGGTTACTACGTTTCAGCAAATAATCAGTTAACTACGTTTCATTTGGCTTTCATTCAAACAAACACATTTATGTATTCAAGTCGAAGACATGAAATTTTGACTGTGTGATCACAAGACTGCAATGAAAACGCAGTCGATTTCAAGATGCGAAGTGAATGATATCTTTCTGTTTCGTGACGGATGGGACAACATTCATCTGCACTAACATTTCATGACACCAAAATTTCCTTTCGTCGCAATCTAAAAAAGTAATAATTTCATTCTTTTGTATTGTAGTAGAAACTGTTATTGTGATGAAAGATTACATACCTCAATCTCTGTCCTGCCGTATTCTGCGTGCACAATATCAGTATCTCTAACTTCCTATTCATTTGCTGAAATTATAATGTTGCAAAGCTTCAAGACATTTGAACGCTTGTTTTCAGCCTAATTGGACGACGTATATATCTGCAGCGTAAAAGTGAGTTTGGAAACTGCCAGTAGATAACATTGCTTATTAATCAAAATTCGCCGCGGCGGAGTGGCCAAGCGCATTGAGGCGCAATAATCCGATGCTCGAGGGCGTTCCCCGTCGGGGGTTCGAATCCCCCCTCGGGAATGGATGGCTGTGTGACTGTGTCGTCTTTAGTATAAGGTAGTTCATAAGTAGTTTGTAAGTTTAGGGACTGATGACCCCGCAGTTAAGTCCCTTCAGCTTCACAAAATTTGAACATTAACGAAATTACTCGCCTCCCCTCTGGTACCCCGTATGTGATGAGTGCGGATTACGCATCGCTTATCGTCACAAATGTCTTCCTAGCACAGTTAAGAACTGGCAACATTACTGCTGGTATTTTGGAACACTGTAATTGTGGAGTCACTTACGCAAGTGATACTGAATTTCCCTAAATTCACTTGACATTCCTCTTCCACTTATATGACTTACGTTGTTAACCCTGATGTGATATGAGAAACTAAGATAGCGTGTAATTCATGTTACCTTTAGCGATGCGTTAGTGGCTCAACACTGAATATGACAGCAAACGGAGGGGAGCTCCGTATTTCCGCATGTGTCTTGTGATGCAAGCCTTGTGTGGGTCGATGAGTGACAGTACGGCTAGGGATGGTATTTTATTTGATCTCATGCTTGCAAGAAGTCCCTTGACGAAATCAGAAGAAAACCTGTACACAATAAGTGGTTCAGAAAGGTCGTCTCCAATTTATGGAAATGGTCATAGATACCATCTTTGCTTCACCATAAATACGAGTTGACGTTCATTGATACGAATTTAATCTTTATTACTACTTTAAGACCCACATGCTAGGGGTATACCGAAGGAGGAAGTTAACATGATGATTAATATATTTCCTTCACACGAAAAATTTGTTGTACGAGATATAAATCACTAATAACAGTGTAAACCATCGTACAGTGCTATTTTGTTGGATCAACGACGAGTACAATTTTTTGCCTTTCTAATGTATGGCGCATTAGTGTCATAAAATATTCATCATAGAAAAACAGGAGAACTGCTCCGTTAATGTCGAGTGAGAAATACAAATCGCAACCTCTTTTGTGGATCGCCCTTCAACAACACTAAAGAATTTTACATATTCCCAGCAGTGCGCGATAACAAGCGCTTTGGGCAGAGGGGGAGGTAGCGCAGCGCCGCCACCGCTGTTGCCGCCTGCTGCCAGCTGCCATCGAATGGGCGGCGGGAAACTCTTCTGATTCGTGAGAAATGTGATTAATGATGTATCACAAAGTGAAATATGTTATGGATATGCTCCCATTACACTCGTGCAACAGCGTTCACAAGGGAGGTGAATTAAAAACTTCGTCAACGAGTGGTTTCGATCGCCAACCTTAACAATTACAAGTAACGCCCGTTACCGAGAAGCCAATTTCTTAACTGATCGAAGCCTTTTCTAACTGAACACACGATTTCCAGCGCGAACTACAGTGGTACCAGAATGTGCAGATAGCCGGACTTAAAGCGTATCAGTGCAGTCATGTCTATTCTCCCATGTCGCGATCGGCGAGGACTAACTGTTTCTGGTTTTGATCCAAAGGGCATTGTTTCTCAATTTTTTTCTGAGTTTCCAGATGTTTTTTTGAGGCTTAGGTAAGGTAAATGCAACGCGTGTCTGAAAATTTCGGTGAATGGTCTCAGGAAACAAGAGTTATAAAACAAAATACCTTTACTGGTCTTCAAAGTATTCACCTTTAGCTACAATACAGTTGATAGAAACTATCAGCTAACGCTTTTTGTGGAATCGCTCGAAGCACTGAGGTCACACGTTTTTAGATCTCCGCACTGTCTGTGCTGATGTTCCAAATGTTCAAATGTTTGTAAAGCTTATGGGCCTTAACTGCGGGGTCATCAGTCACTAAACTTACAAACTACTTATGAACTAACGTATACTAATGAGAGCACAAACATCCATGCCCGAGGGGCGTTCGAACCCCCGACGGGGAACGACCTCGCGCATCGTAGCGTAGCGCCTCAATGCGCTCGGCCGCTCCGCCGCGGCGCTGATGTTCAATTCGTATGTTATCGTTGTCAAAGACAGACACCGATCATCGGCAAGCATCCGTCGCAGTCGTCGCTATTGTCTGCGACTGCGATTGTGGACGTTCGACCCGAACTTGGTTCATCCACGACACCTTCTTTTTCGTCTCTAAAGCGTTTAAACCACTCAAACGTCCGCTTTTTACTCACTGCTTCAACACCATACACATCAACTAACAGCCAATTGTTCTCCGTCGCCGTTTTACCTAATTTGAAACAAAACATTATGTTAGTACGTTGCTCTATTAATCCATTTTGCCTTCCATGTGGCAGTGACAAGCGTTCTCTCACTGCCCCTATTAGTGTGCCGCAGCGTGTACCACCACTTCGCTGCAGTGCTTTGAACGATGGGGGCGCTTGATGACATGTTCTTCAAAGCGCGGGCACCTCATCCTCACTAGCTCGGTGTCTAAAACACGTCATCATTCACCGAAGCCTTCAGACGCACCTTGTAATTTAGTAGCGCATGTCACATTGTAGGACAATGGGCAACTTTTTTTGTAATGGCACGTCCCTGATGCACTTAGAGACAGTATTTCACAATAACGTTACAGAACAATGGTTTTCGTGCTCTTATAACAGCTAGTCAGTGACTTTCGCCACTTGTGATCTTAGTTATACCTTCCGGAAGACTTCGTGTTTGTAGTGATCTCAAATCAACAGTAAATTCAAAAACAATTACTGACACTTATCCATTGCCTCATCCAGAGGAATTATGGGACAGGTTTGGTGAGTGCAAATATTTTTCAAATACTAACTTACGAGACGCGTATTTGCAAGTTCCGCACGATAAGGAGTCTCAGAATGTGTTTGCAGTCAACACCTATTTAGGTTTGTTCAGGTTGTTGCGCTTATCCTTCGGCAGCGTTTCCGCGCCTACCATTTTTCCGCACTGTTTACAACGACGCCAGCAGTTCCTTTCTTTTCAAATTACTTGGTCAATTATATGGTATCAGGACGTACTCAGAGGAGCACATCACCAATCTTCATGCACTCTTTCAAGTGCTTTCGGTTGAAGGTTTGAAGTGTATCAAGGACAAGTGTGTCTTTTATCACAGCGAAATTAAATACTTCGTGCATGTTACTAACAGCCAGGATGTCCACCTCCTTCATTTCCATTTGCTGACAATTCGCGACCTTGCCGCCCCACACGAGCTGAAAGAATTTAAGACCGTCTTCTGGAAGTTATTATATTCGGTTTATACCACACGGAGCCCAGATCGCTGCTCCGCTGCATCACTTGTGTCGGAAAAAATTGTCTTTGTGACTTTTGTAAGGAGAAAACAGTGGCAAGATGCATTTCGGAAACCGAAATGTACTTTGTTGAGTGACAGATGCAGCCAGCCGCGGTGGCCGAGGGGACTGAGGCGCTCCAGTCACGGTCTGCACGGCCACTACGGTCGGGGGTTCTAATCCCCCCTCGGGCATGGATATTTGTGCCGTCCTTAGGATAAGCTGGTTGATAAGTAGTTTGTAAGTTTAGGGACTGATAACCGCGTAGTTAAGTCCCATAAGCTTAACAAACATTTGAACATTTCTGTTGTTGCATTATTTCCGGAATGATTGACATCATTCTTGAAAAAAAATTCGAATTTTGTTGGGCGACGCAGTTTTGATCAATGGCTTTGCCTCTCCGTTCAGCATAGTGTGATTTTGTGCAAAACGGGAGTAAAACGATTAGTGTGCTTATTCCAAAAGTGTTGTGAAAATATGTGTTGTTATTGTTCCATTGGGCAAAAGTGCGCACTAAACAGATAACATGTCGACACTGTACTTTGCCGGGCATGGACACCCACATTAAACAGATGACGTCACAGTGTCACTCTTCACCAGTCAGTCATTGCAACACAAATTTTTAGCTTGGCCAAAGTCTCAGTCTCCATGGCAACTACATCAGTTTGGATTAAAAAATTTTAAACCTACTGGACCAAACTGCAATGGTCATGAGTCCCTAGACCTACAAACTGCTTAAACTAACCTAAGGACAACACACACACACCCATGCCCCAGGAAGGACTCGAACCTCCGACGGCGAACATCCGCGCGCTTCGCAACAACGCGCCTTAGACCGTTCGGCCAGACTGCCCAGGCTATTTTTGAATAATGATTGGTTTACTGTGGTAGATTCGTTCAGAAACTATCCGTTTGTGGTTCCCATATCGTATATTACGTCACGTAGCGTCATTAAGGCATCGCAGTCTTTTCCTTTCATCTTTCTTGCTTAGAATGCTTCCCTGAAGTAATTATCTCTTACATGGCATCACAGTTTACACCTAGTGAGTTTCAACACTATTCTGCAGCAAAAGTCTTCACTGATCTCAGTACTGCGTCGTTTCATCCGCAATCCACCCGAGTAACTGAACAGATGTCATGCTACGTGCCTTCCACACACAGGAGCAAGCTCTTCTACTGTTCCTGTCGACGTACCGCTCTCAGCCGCTCGCCTACAGAGCTTCAACACGGCCGATGCTGTAGTACGCTGCTCCAGTTGCTTAACCTGTGGCACCGCACGGCACCTTCTACAAGTAGCAAATATCGCTATGCCTCTAATGATCCTGTTCTTTTCAGAGGTTTTAGCCACTCCAGGTGCTGGGAACGCGATATTGTCATTCGGCATTTGGCTGGTTATATGTTTCTTATTCAAAGTCCATCCGAGTTCCTGCGCTGACATCAGAATCATATTCGTACTTGTCGATTGCGAGACCCTTCCGCAGAATTTTTTGACTGACACTCCCATCTGCCTGGCCGCTCCCTAGTGTAGCTTCGGCGCCAATGGCGGAACATGCGTCGCCGCCGCCAACGACACCGCCGTTGCCTCCCTCGTGGGCGCTCCTGGCACCGCATCAATGTTGAAATATTTGTCAACCTATTGGACCACACTGGTATGGTCATCTGTCCGTAAACTTACAAACTACTTAAACTAAGGACAACACACACTTATGAACGAGGAAGGATTCGAACCTCCAACGGCGAGCACCACTCCCATTGCAGCAAGGCGTCTTAGAACGCTCGGTCACTTCACGGCGCTGGCACCGGCGCTACCAGAGGGCCCTTCGAGCCCTCCATCACCACCTTCGTCGACGTTGACGGGAACGCCGTCCGTGGGGCTCTCAGGAAGCGGAAGTTTGTTCTTCCTGTGTTTTTTGGGTCGAAGTTTCAGTGGGAGCGCGGCCGCGGGCTCAGCGTCGGTCACAGCAGCGGCTCTCGACTCCTCAAGACGGCCAGCTTCCTGCCTCCCTCCCCGTTGTCGTAAGAGTGCTCCCTGCACGACAATGCCGCGGCACTTTGGGGCGGGGGTGGGAGAAATGTACAGTCATATCGTATCGACTGCACACCGACCAGCGCAGCAAACCAGAAAGATTATTTATAAGGCGCCGCTTCACGCGTCAATTTCGATAAGACGCTCGTCCACGCCCACAGCTGCCGCCTACAAGAGCGTCCTCTTCATCGCTGACGTAACTAGCTACATGTTGCTGGTCGCTTCAGACAGTCGGCCATCATACCCACAATCAGCATCCAGAAGAATTAGCAAGAAGAATCTAGCCTATTTTATGTTTGTTAATTATCAGTTTTCCTGTAGCCCTCTACAAGCCTCTATGCTGTAAATAAATTTTTCTATTAATCAATGTGGCTGTTCTCTTATTTCTCCTGCATCAACGTCATTTGTTGTGTACTAGTTGTTGTTTCCTCCTCCAGTAGCTAACACTTTGGGTTTAAAAATTGTAAGCGAAATAATGAAAAAAATGCCGAAAATTTCGTAGTGTTGTGGCCCCTGAAAAGTTAGCACAGGTTTTCCGAGGTCGAAAACTCAGATTCTAGGCCTCAGCACACCCACGGACAACATACCTAAATATGATTAGGTTCGGACTATTTCTTTTACGGCCTGTCGCCTGGACTGCGGCCCTCTGACTCCTGAGCTCTCCAACTGTACGACTGCGACTCCCAGACTCTGAAACGTGGAAACTATTCATTCTACTCTGTGTGCTTTTGTTGTCTAAAATGTACCGTTTCAAGCCACGCACTAGGTAGGAGCTTCGTAACACGCCCAGAGAGGTGACCTCTGCAGGAGGCATAATGCCGCAACTGCTGCATTACTGGGACCATGAGATTACACTGTGCTGGCCATGCACTCGCAATCAGTACACACAGCAGTACTGAAATCGAAATATTGAAACATTTCGACTGTTTCGGGGGATTGAAATAAATTCAACGACGTAGTTGAAGCCGCGGTGGAGTAGCCGAGCGGTCTAAAGCGCTTCGCTGCGGAGCGCGCGGTTGCTCGCCGTCGGAGGTTCAAGTCCTCCCTGGGGCATGGGTGTGTGTGTGTGTGTGTGTGTGTGTGTGTGTGTGTGTGTGTTGTCCTTAGGTTAGTTTAACTTAGTTTAAGTAGTTTGTAAGCTACGGACTGATGACCACGCAGTTTGGTCCGATAGATTTACAAACATTTGAACGAAGTTGAAACTTTATGCTGGACCGGTATTCGACCCCGAAAAGGTCGAAATGTTTCAATATTTCGACTTCGTAAATTTACAGCCGTTACTGTCAACTAATAGTGTCAATTCTTTCGGACAGGTCCGAAAAGAACAGACATCATATCAATAATTGGAACGTTTCTCTTGCAGCAACAGCTGCTATCAACGTCGGTTGACCACTTCAATCCTTAATGTGAATATTCCATTTAATGATCTACAATTCATCATTTCATTGGCTGTACAATACTTCCAGAAAGAAATATACTTAACTATCTTTGGAAGAAAGGTACGGAACTCCAACACAGCTTTGAAAAACCGTCGAAGGAAGTAGTAAAACATTTGTGAAGATGAGGGCATAACAGATTGACAATAGAATAATAACGAGTGACTTATTTAATGATCATGAAAGTGAAAATATCAACGAAGAAATGTTCTAGTTCGCATTGCCCACTTGAAAATTTCAACAAAATTTACTCTGTTATTTATGCATAGTATTTAAGAACAAATGTTGATATTATGCTTAGAGACATGCTAGATTATTATTGTCCTGTATTAATTCGAAATAAATAGTCATTTTACGCTTTGTGAGAAATGAAATATTTTCTGAGGAATGGCTATATTTATGAGCCAGTGATCCATGATCTCTTCAGAACAATTCAGTATTATATGTGGAGTTAATAATGTTAATAAAACTTTAAACAACATTAATTCATAAGTAAATTATGCTCTTCAGAAGTACTGTGACTTGTAGTGATCACTCTAGGGTAAATCGATGAAATGTGAGTCATATATAACGTAACAGTCTTAATTTACCACAAAAATTATTAATGTAGTCTCTAAGAAGTAATATCAAAATACCCAAGATCGTTGATAGTCTTAGTGGAGATACTCTTTGACTTCACCTAGCTTAAGGTGGGGGGGGAAGTACAATTTGTGAAGTAGCAATAAGACTCTGCTTATTAAGATAAACTATAAATTAGTAATATTACTGTAGAAGATACTGACCTTAATATTCCCAGGGTAAAACAGGAAGGCAAAATCTGTTAGGCTGGGATCCGATCAGTGACATCCACACATAACGTGGTTTGAACAGCATTTGATCGCTGAGTGACAAAACGCTGGAGGTGACGTTTGTGTGTGCGCGAAATGTGCCTGTGTGATTGTGTGACTGCTGACTTTTCTGACATAAGCTTATGGCCATAAGCTTAAGTTCTGTATGTATGGGTGTCTTTTTTTTGTGTGCCTATCGCATCTCGACGAACGCCTTTGCGGAGATTTGCAAACTGTCATTATTTTGTTGAAGTCCAACCTGGACTTTCTATTGCAGTTTGTTTTGTTCCCCAGTCGATATATGACAAAACTCAAAATTAATATGATTTTTCAGCTTTTCTCCTATATCATTTATGTAAGAAAGGAACCGCAGAGGAGCGTTAACACTACCAAGGAGAATGCCATATATAATATCTGTTTTAGTTGATGCCTCTACCCAGTTTAATAACTCCAATCGAATCAAACATCTACCTTAATTACACAACTACAGATTATGTTTAAAAGCAGGTTGTGAGGTACGGCGAGTAAACCCTTCTAAAATCTACGAACATGGAATCGGTCTGGGATCTTTTGTCAATGGGATTCTCACTTCATCTGAATAAAGAGCTATTTTTGTTTTGATAGAAGTCAATTTCTAGATGTGTGTTGACCTTGGGTGAATAGTATTCAAGAGGAAATAGAGAAATGAGGAATTGAAGAAGGAAAATTGATATACAATTACCAATGGCACCTAGGATGCAAGAAGCGACAATGATGTTTCCAACCCTCGCTACAATATTAATACCCCGAGTTCACGTCTGCTACAAACTATGGTGAGTCCCGACTAGAACATGTGGAAAATGCTGAGAGTTTATAGTTGTGAAAGCAAGAACTTAATGCTGTAGTGTCATATAAACCGATAGTTTTGTATGAAAATATCATAATGTTCAGACAGAATACGTTTTGGACGACTTATTTTGTAGAACACCATATTTATAGTTGCTGATACCGAAATGGTAGAACAGAATAATGTGTATCTAGATGAATGTGTGATTGGAAACAGCAGTGAGATACCAGGAAATAAACTGTTCAAGGAACAGTTTAGTGACGTGGTGAATGAATTCTATAATAATCCACCTGAACTTCATGGATAACTGGAGAATATGACACTAAATGCTTCCGTTAGTACAAAGAAGTACGAGTATAGTGCAAATTTCGAAAGATTTGACATAATGCTAAGTCAGGGGGCAGTCTTCTAGTCAATATCTTGAAAATCTTCGACACAATTACTTCAGTATTTTCTAATAATCTTAACACTTGTTCCGTTGCTGTTTTCGATTTAAATAAGTGGCTACTCAGAAAGTGTGCTAAAGCAAGGAAACCAGAATGAAAATCTTTTTCTTTCCAATAAGGATGTTACTAGCAATCAGTGCACAAACGTTTTGTGTTCCCATTCATCTGCATATATTACTGTTGAAAAGACTGTCACAGAATGTATTTATTTGAAAGTCAATATAATTGAATAGAAACGCAAAGAGTTCACGATTAAAAATGCAATGTTTATTTTCAGATAAACCGACTAATGAAGAGCTGTATATAGTTACCAAAAGTATGTACCAGAAACTAGTTTTATAGAAGAAATCATAAATTTAAGTGAAACAAAAAGGCAACAGTTGGGTTAATTTATTGTAGAGTATTGAATAGATACCAAGATAACGTAGCTAAAGAAAATGAATAGTAATAGGATAAATCTTACTCACTGTGTGCTGACAGCATACTCCTCCATCCAGCATACTAGAAGCTACTTCTGTAGAAATGATGCTATAGTAGGGTAAAAATATGATTCTGCGACTAAGTAATGTAGTGTTTGAATAGGAAAACGATCTTGTGTGTTTGAAGAAAGTTCTTTGTGGCTTGTGGCAACAAGAGAAGTATTCCATTGTATTGCTTTGAGAAAATCCTGGTAATATTAATGTGTTGCTATCTTTGACGAGAATGACTGCAATAAACTGTGTGATAATTTGCATTTATAAGACAAACATGTATTCTGGAGACGTGAAGGTAACAGCTAACCTTACGTCAGATCGGAAGTGCGTGTGAGTAATTTCGGTGGCCGAGGGGACTGAGGCGCTCCAGTCACGGTCTGCACGGCCACTACGGTCGGGGGTTCGAATCCCCCCTCGGGCATGGATATTTTTGCCGTCCTTAGTGTTAGCTAGTTCATAAGTAGTTTGTAAGTTTAGGGACTGATGACCCCGTAGTTAAGTCCCATAAGCTATACAAACATTTGAACATTTTTGAATTTGATGCACATGACCTCTTCACGGCCCATTTTCTGGCAGCCCAAACTAACAATATTGGGACGAAGCTGCGCTAACTCAACATGTGTCGAATGCGCTAGCTACGGCTTATCGCCGAGGATAGTGTAAAATGCTTTAACGTGCTTGACAGGAGATCAAATAACACTGTCTACAATTTATATTTCTTACTCCATAACAACACAGGCAGACCTGCACTTATTAATTGAGTATCCTATTACACTAATTTCCAATACATTAAAGAGAATAAAATTTAAATTTATAATTCTTCATACAATGGAGAAACTGTTATTGTTATGAATTCCCAAGAATTTATACACATGAGTAACTGTGGTGCTGTCTCTGTATATGACTCCTTACTGTAAATGCATTCGGCAAACAATGTGAATACCTCGGTCGCCAGTGATAATTCAAAATGAAATTCTCACCGCTGATGGTCGACTCGAATTTATTCTGAGGGTTTTGTGTGGCGAAACAGAATTGCATTCGGGAAAAAAGTATATAGTAAAATTAACACAAATTAAGATTACCTGACATAGTCGGGTTTGGAGGCGATCTAATCCTTTATAATTTTCAAAATGACAAGCCAAAATCGCACAGTAATAATTAATTAAATGACGACCGGTTTCAGTGCACTGTGTCACCATCATCTGGTCATATATATGTTATAATCTGGTCATCTTGTTAAAAAAAAATTGGGTATTTTGTAAGCCGTCATGTTTTTAACTTATGTATTTTTTATACAGTGACTAAGTGCAATATTGCACTTGTTATTTTATACCCAATTTTTTTAAGATGACCAGATTATAACATATATGTGACCAGATGATGGTGACACAGTGCACCGAAACCAGTCGTCATTTAATAAATTATTAATGTGTGATCTTGGTTGGTCATTTTGAAAACTATAACACAAATTAGTTATTGGAACTTTCTGGAAAACGTAATGTGTAAACTTTTTCTGATTTATTTAAATTATTTCTTCTAGGAATTTGTAGCAACATCAAATTCAACCAATGATGAAATTACAAAGGCTGACAGCACTATCCTCTGCGAAAATACAACTGACGAATTATGCCATACTTGCAACACAAGCACTGCGTTAGACATGTGCTGTACCACAGGTGCAATCACAGTGGTGGGGTATCTGTGGCCACTACGGTCGGGGGTTCGAATCCCCCCTCGGGCATGGATATTTGTGCCGTCCTAGTTCGTAAGTAGTTCATAAGTAGTTTGTAAGTTTAGGGACTGATGACCCCGTAGTTAAGTCCCATAGACTATACAAACATTTGAACATTTTTGGTATCTGTGGAGAGTCCAGGCAAACGTGTGATTCCTGAAGAGAGGCAGCAGTCTTATAAAAAATTACGGCGGAAGTAGTCTGAATGCTTGACTGATCTGGCCTTTTAACATCATTTAACGTAGCTTCCTCGTGCTGCTACTACAAACAGCTGAAAGCAAAGGGATACTGTAGTCTCTATTTTTACCCACGGCATGCAGCTCTTCTGTGTCAGTATGTGATGATGGCATCCTCTTCGGCGACGTATTCCAGAGGTATATTTGGGCAGGGAGTACTCACGGATATGTCATTACCAGGAGAAACGAGACAGACATTCTACCGATCGAAGTATGGAATGTTCTATCCCTTAATCGGTTGGGTAAGATAGAAAATTTCAAAATAAAATTGAACACTTTGAAACTGGATGTGGTGGGGATAATTGAATCTCGGTGACAGGATGTAATGGGTTTCTGGTGAGGTGAGTAAGGGGTATAAATACAAAAACAGTTGGGGAAAATGCAACAATAGGTGTAATAATGAATAAGAAACTATGAATGCAGTAAGTTACTACAAATAGAGTAATGAACGCGCATTATCCTAGGAAAGATAGACACCAAGCTATATATATACGAGACGCGTCCAGAAAGTAAGTTCCGTTTGGTAATAAAATGACATTGTACCCAGATGCAGAAGAAATTTTTATTGTACAAAATTCTACAACTCTTAAACTACCTTTCCACATAACTGCCGAAAGTTTGTAGGCACTTGTCATAGCGTGCCACAAGTTTTTGCATGCATCCTTCACAGAAGGTTGCCGCCTGTGTATTCAACCATGTGGTATCAGCTCTTTATCATCGTTGAAGTGTTGACCACCAAGGACAGATTTTAGTGTAAGAAGAGATGAAAGTAGCTAGGAGAGAGGTCCCATCTGTATGGGGGATGATCAAACAAGTCCTATTGAGATTTCCGTAAGAATTTTTGGTCACATTCGGTGTGTGAGGTCAGGCATTATCGTGAAAAAAATCCTTTGACAGTAATCCTCTTCTTACACCTAAAATCTGTCCTTGATAGACAACACTTCAACGATAATGACGAGCTGAAAGAACATGTAACCACATGGTTAAATACACAGGCGGCAATATTCTATGAGAAAGGCACACAAAACCTTGTGCCATGCTATGACAATTGCTTACAAAATTTGTGTAGAAAAGTAGTTGTAGATTTTTGTACAATCAATATTTTTTCTGTATCTGTTCCCGTTCGTTTTATATAACGAAACGGAACTTACTTTCTGGACGCGCCTCGTATATATATATATATATATATATATATATATATATATAATATATATATGTGTGTGTGTGTGTGTGTGTGTGTGTGATGAGATAATAGAAGTTATTCAGGCAGTCCAAGGAGCTGAAAACTCTATTGTGATGGTGGATTGGAAGTCTGTAGATGGAAAAAAGAAGAGAAGTAAAAACAAAATGTGAGAAATGGACGGAGAAAAAGAAATGAAAGAGTGCATCACGTAGTGTAATTGTGCACAGAGCACAATTCAATCATCACAAATACTGCGCTCAAAAATCATGCAATCCGGTCGTATACATGGAAAATACCAAGGGACAGAGTGTTTTTATAATGGTAAGACGAAGATTTCGAAACTGGGTTCGAAACTATGAGACGCATTCAGTAGCAAATATATACTCTGACCATACGATATTGGTTATACGTTGTAGATCAAAACTTCAGAAAGGTAGAAAAGTAATGATATAAGATCTAGATAAATTTAATGAGCCTGTGGTAGTCAATAGTTACAGATGGAGCATTAGGCAATGTTTGACTGAAACGGGGAAAAATAATACAGTAGAAGAAGAATGGGTTCCTTTGAGAGATAAGGTATGGAATTTCGCAGAGGATCATAGAAAGACAACGCCTAATAGAAGTTCTTATGTAACACAGGATAGATTGAATTTAATTGATAAAAGAAGAAAATATAAAATCGCTGCAAGGGAAGCAGCCAAAACAAAATGCAGAGGGTTAAAATTAAGGTTGCCAGTAAGTGCATATTGGGTAAGCAGGAGGGACTGCAGATCGCGCGGCCTCCCGCGTCGGGGGTTCGAATCCCTCTCGGGCATGGATGTGTGTGTTGTCCTTAGGTTAGTTTAACTTCGTTTAAGTAGTTTGTAAGTCAAGGGACTGATGACCAACGTAGTTTGGTCCCACAATAATTACAAACATTTGAATATTTTGGAGGGACTGCAGGCCAAATGCTAGTCCGTAGTAGAATGTATTACTAGCGTAAGAAGATACCACCTCCAGGATAACAAAAGTGGTGTTTGGAGACAAGAAATGCAGCGGTATGAGATCTCAGATGTAAAATCGGCACTCAGAAAATAAGGGAAAATTGAAAGGTGGAAAGAATCTGTAGTTGGCCAATAAAGCGGAAACGAACGTGAAGGCAGTATTGTAGAAGTTAAGGAGGAAGTAGATGAAGATGAGGTAGGTGATACGATACTATAAGACCGATTTGACAGAACACAGAAATATCTGAGTCGAAACAAGGCCCTGGACCAGATTATATTCCCCCTGAATTTCTAATATCTTTGGGGGAGCCAGTCATGAAAAAATTGTTTCACCTTGTGTGAAAAATGTTTGAGACAGGGGAAATATCATCAGACATAAAATAAGAATATAATAATTCCAAATCCAATGAAATCCGGTGCAAACAAATATGAAAAGTATGGAACTGTCATGATTGCCAAATACTAACACGAATTATTTACAAATGAGTAGAAAATTAGTACAATCTGGCCTCGAGGAATATCAGTTCGAATTAAGGAGAACTGTAGGAGCGCTGAGACAAAACATTACGTCGTATCTTAGAAGATAGGTTAAGGAAAAGCGAACCTACACTCTGAGCTTTTGTAGATTTGGAGAAAAATACACTCTTTCACATTCTGCAGCTAGCAGCGGAGAAATATAGGGAACGAAATGTAACATTCAACTTTTACAAAATTCACACAGCTGTTGTAAGAGTCCAGATTGGCGGAAGGGACGCAGTGTTTGGGAACGGAGTGATACAAGGTTGTAACATTTCCCTAGAGCTATTCAGGCTGTGTATAGAACAAGCTGTGAAAGAAAGGTAGTAGAAAGTAGGAGAAAGAATGAAAGTTCAGCGAGAAAAAAAATACTTCGCGGTTTGTCGTTAATATTGTAATTCTCTCAGAGACGCAAAGGACGTGGAAGAGCAGTTGAACGGAATGGACAGTGTCGTCAAAAGAGGGGAGCATTAGAATAAGAAAACCGAGGGTGATGGGCTGTAGTAAAAGGAAATCAGCCGAGTCTGACCGAATCAGATTAGATAACAAGATAATAAAAATTGGCGAAAAAATTTTTTATTTGCGAAGCAATTTAATTTCGGAACGCCGAAGTAAGGATGAAACGTAGATTGGCTGTGGGAAGAAACACATTTATGAAGAAGAAAAATATGTTGCCATCCAGTATCAATTTTAATGCTAGGAAGTACTTTCTGAATGTATTTGCCTCGATTGTAGCATTGTATGGGAGTGAAACGTGGAAGATAACGTGTTCAGACAAAAATATGAGCTGCGATGGAATAGCCGTCCGCGTGTTAATTGCCGAGACATAAAGGAATCCCCAATTTCGTATTGGATGGATGTGTTTGGGGAAAAGTCTCAGACGGAGACCGAGAGACGAATGCAGTAACCAAATTAAAAAGGATGTTAATTGCCGTTCTTATTCAGAGACGAGGTGGTTTTCCCACTACAGGGTGGCTTGGATAGCTGGATCGAACTATTCTTTGGACAGAAGGCCACAACAACAACCGCAACACGCAGAACGACAGAGATAATGAAGACGGTGCGTACTGTTTCTGTTTCTCTTTGATATTTATTCCTAAGCCCCGTAGTTCAACGTAAAGTATGACCAAAGTTGTGACATACGAAGAATGTCATTCTTTGACTCCAAAAATTAAATATCAACTTTAATATCTCATATTACGTGAGGGTTACACTGCATGAGTTGTGAGAGTGAGAAACAAATGTCAAATGAATTAAGTGTTCCCATTCAGTACCACCTGCTGAAGTAACTGCACTGTCACAGTGTTGCTGATTATTTGCAATGATGTTGACTGCTCTTAGTTCTGCTAGGAAGCGGCCTGTAGCGATAAAAGATCTGAAATTCGTGCGCGTGTCATACGAGCTCGCAGACTGAAATCGCTAGTTTGGTCATTGTAAATCTGAATCATTAATCCATAAATACTAGTAAAATACAACGTTCCGTGTCATTCTGTTAACCTTAATTTCTCCGAATCGATGAACATTGCTGTATTCTGACGTAATATCAGTTATTATATAACAAGGTATAGAACTCGGAGACAGGAACTGATCAGGTATCATGTTAAGCACAGATGTTCTACCGAATAGCAGATGGCATTTACTACAATATTAAGAGTAAAACATGTTTTACAGCCTTATTTTCCCTCAATAAGTAATTCATTTCTAGATTAACTGATATTTATTTTGTAGTAATTTTACTATTTATGAATGATGTAAAAAAGATAGCTTCACTTGTAAAATGATAATCATTGGCAAATGATATAATTGATATTTCACTACAATTCTAGACCAATTTATGGTTTCTAAATAACGAAACGGAAGGTTTTCTCACTTTTGTAAAATCGCAGGAGGGCATTTGATGTAAATCATTACAATGTTTATGACTACATGTACTAAGCGATATTTATTGTCACTTTCGAGGCAGTTCTTCTAGTATGCTGTTCTAGGAATTGATTATCTTGTTGAGTTACTGAAAATTTCTAGCCATGATATGTATTGCAGTTTTATAAATGCAGACATGCTAGTCTTTCACAAAGTGTTATTAATATTGTATGGTTTCTTCTAGATCCAGTATGGGAAGAATCTATTTCATTATGGCTGTTAACACATTACTTTCGATTTAACTCATCATATTCGATTTACTATAATGCTGCTTGACTTACGATACCAAAGAAACATTTTATCTCTTTTTGTGATAAGACAAATTTAGAATACAAGATCCATTGATATTAGCTGGAAATACTCAGAGTGGTGCGACTGACTAATGTCGTCGGAACATATAATTTTTTTTTATGTCTATCCCTGATTACAAGCATTTTCAGCATTACACCCGCTTTCTCATACAGCAATTTTTCTCAGTGTACATTGTAGACAATTATAGCTGCGTATGTAATTAAAGTTTTCAGAGTATAAGATACAAATGATGAGTCTCTCAGTCGCTTATACTTAATCTAGTCGTCCAAACAGTAAGCTACATGGAAGGACACTGTGCTTTGAAAAAGTTTAAAATAACATGAATAAAGATTACTTAGACGTTACTGGACATTCCTCATTTATATCTATAAATAACGCAGTTAATACCTATACAGCGCTGTGTGTGCTCTATAATAATGTCGCGCTGAAATGGAAACAGGCTTGACTTCGAAGGCAGGGTTGTTAACTAAAAACAGCACTTATCCTGAAAGCAGGTTTATTGCGAACTGAAACATACACGTAGCACTGACTACTTACTGCCTCTCGGTCACAGTGCTCTGCTATTTATACACAGACAGCATGTACTAGAAATTAGATGAATAGTTAACTTAAGAAACATGTAGAACATTCTGGAAATGATGATTACAGAGAAACAAGTTTATGCCGGTGGACACGATTGAACCGACGACCTTCAGCACCGCAATCGGTGATGCTATCCATTGCGCCACGCCGGCAGTTACTTATCTTGAGGTCTCGCGGCATTGCTCCATCTCGTGAAAGAACAGCGACCCCCTGTTAGGTTCCCTTTGGAGCCAGCTCTTGTGATAATTTTAAAATCACCATTGGCACCATGCTGATGGTCTCCCAGAATCGTGCCTAAGACTCTCTGAATGCGTGTCTTCATAGCTCTTGTGATAATTTTAAAATCAGCATTCAGTAACGTAATGGGACGCATTTTAGTCAGTTTTTTTGCCGTTCCCCTTCTTCGGGACAAGAACAATGATGCCCTCCTTAAAGTCTGAGGGCACATTGCCCGCCTCTGAAATTTCGTTGGCGATAGAAAGTAGCATGTCACCAACAAGCGTCCAGTAATGCTTGTAGAATTCTGCGGGAAGATCGTCTGGGCCTGGTGTTTTTCTATCTGCCGCTGCACGGACGGCATCGTGGATGTCATCTTTGTCGAATTGCGAGTCAAGTACGGCAGTATCTTCCGGCGAGAGACGAGTGGGTATCCTACGTGTCAGAGCGTTACAGGTTTGTAAGTCGACAGGGTGCTTCCTATAGAGGTCACTAAAATGAGCATTTGCGTAGCTGAGTACATCGCGGGTGCTGGTGAGTTTGCGCCCTGCTGCATCCGTAATGTCAGTAAAGAAAGTTGAATTGCGACGTTTGAACGCTCTCAGTAGATGGTACAGAGCAGCTGTTTCTCCTGGCGCAACGTTCTTAGGTTGTGTACGAACGATATAGCTTTCCATTTTCGTCCTCTGAAGCGTATTTATCTTTTAGCTTTAAACATCTTAATGTTGCGCGCGGTCACGGGATTGGGGACATTTGCGTCTTCATACAGATCACTCAAAGCCTGAAAATACGTTTCAATCGTCTGTTTGCGCCAATACTCTTTTTGCCTGGAATATAACATAATCGTGGATCTTAATTTAGGCTTAGCAACATTGACCCACCAGTCCAGTGTCGTGTTGAAGCGGGTCGAGCTTGCTGCCAGGCACGCGCCTTCTCCACATCGAGCTCCTCATCTCATAAAAGACTAACATTGAGCTTCCAATAACCCTTCCCGCGGTGAAAGGTGGTTCGTTGGTGGTTCACATAGACTTGATAGGCACAATGAGTGGAGAAATTTATGGCTGCAATGTCATCATTTACAATTGCCTCCTGTATATTGCGCGAAACGTAAATTCTGTCTATTCGGTTCACTGAGCAGTGGGTAACATGAATATAGACGCGTTGATCCCCGGTAGCTTCTCCCAAGTATCGCAAAGGTGAAGGCCGACAACTAGATGCTTACGTTCTTCGCAAATGTTAGAGTTTGGAATCTGGTCTTTGGTGTGAATCGTAAAATTGAAATCTCCTCCAAGAAGGATATTATCGGTATGGAGGCCGATTAATTCGAGTACATCAGTTCGGAAAAAAGTCGGCTCTTTGTCGTCGATGGCCACTACCAGAGGGCGCATAAACATTAACAATTAATAATCCATTTGTCTGACAGGATATGCCCCTTCCATTGCTCAGAATTTTTATATTTGTGACATGGATGCCGTCTCGGTACATAATTGCAGTACCTGTTGAGTTCTCTGCACTAATATTGGTAATCGTGACGTAGCCGGGGAAGGAAATATCGGTTAAAAGTTCTTGAAGGAGTGCGATATCAAACTGAGTACCATATAAGAAATCCTTCAGGGCGCGTAACTTTAGAGCAGTCTGAATACGCTGGATGTTAACGGTTGTTACGTTATAAGTTTGGGGCCTGTTCATGGGGTCGACGGTATTAAGGCTGTTCATTGGCCACAGGGCTCGTCGTCAGCCCACCAGGCCCCATCTCCTGGGGGTGGGGGAGGAGGTGTCCATAGCCTCGTGGTCGGCGGTCTCCGAAACAGTGTCAGTAACGTCGTGCGTCGCTGCCTCCCCTCCTTTAAGCTTCGCGGCAGCCCTGGTTCCTTTCTGTTGTGGCTGTTCGTGAATCTCCGCGTCCTGTCGGCGCGCGACTCGTATCTTCTTGTTACTCGACGAAGCTTGTGTGTCAGCTTTTGGTTTCCCTTTAGTAGCTTTTTTCTGTTCCGGCGGAGGGGCAATGTCCATGGGTGTGGATGGCAAGTCGGAAGCATTTTCTGTTCGCTCCTGAATTGAATCATTTGCGGGGGTCGCTTCCGTCGCGACAGCGGGAGCTGTCGTCGTCTCAGAAGGTTCCTCTGTAGTCAGTGACTGCGGTACTAAATTGTCGCGAATAGGTTCAGTTGCTACTTCGCTTTCCGTCGCAGTGGGCTCCTGCTCACGCTCAGCTGTGCAGGGGTCGGCGTCCGCTTGCATAGACGCCACCTGTTCCGCGGCCGGCACGGGCGCAGGGCCCGCAAATGGCGTGATCTGAGTCAAAACGGCCGCGTAGGACGGCTGGCGCGCCGTGCTCGGTATCAACAAAAGACGTCACTTGTACATGGCGTCTACGTGGACATTGTGCACGCATGTGGCTGGCAGAATTGCAGACGGCGCAAGTACGAGGTGGATCCTCATACACCACCAATCCTTCGTAATTTCGCAGAATTACAAACGATGATATATGTCGTTTGAGCTCCATGCGAACTGTTCGAACTCCGTTCTCAACATTAAGAAATCTGTTATTGTCCCATCGTTCGCGGATAATAGTGAACACAGTCCCATACACAGATAAAGAATCTTTAAGCCTTTGGTCCGTGATTTCGAAAGGCAAGTTGTAAATCTTCACATTACGCAAACCTAAGCCGGAAAACGTAATTGTTACACGACTCACACTGCCATCTCCAGACTTGTAGTCAGCAGACCCGTTTGTCAGATTCATAATACGGAGACACACTTCTTCATTACGAAGTTTCACATAATAGGCGTTGATCAGAAAGTCGTACTGCATACCTATAACTTCCTCATCACGACGTCCTAAATCTTCATGTAAAAAGTAATCAAAGTCATGAACTCTAGGACGCGGACTGTCGGAACTAAAACTGAACTTCAAACTACTCATTCGTACTTCTGGTTCCATATCAAAACAAATAATATCAGAAACACGAAAGTTGAAAGAGCTGCAGCGACGAGCACGCGCTGCTTGCGTCCGAACGCCACTGCGGCAGAGCCGCGACTGAGTGGGCCGTGCCCCAGCGGCCGGCCAGTCGGCGCCGGCTCGGAACTACCTTGCTTAAAGCCTCTCACACGGAGCAAGATTTGCGGGAAGCATGCCGCATAGCACACAGGGAGTGTGAGCAGCCGGCCCTGTGGCCTGCTGGAGGGCTGTTTGCTGCAGGATTCTGGATATAGCGCGTGTCCTATTATTCTCGCATGTTTTCGGAATGCCACCTGCGCTGGCCAATCAGGAGTCGCGTATGGCGTGTGACCTTGCCGCCAACAAGGCGGGAACTCGAAGAGAGCACCCCAGGCGGAGCGCAGTGCCACGCGCCCGCCAGTGAAGTGCAGTCTTTCTCAATCGATTATAAAGAACCTATTCGGTAAAAAAATATGATTCTCGCACAATTTATAGATGCTTTCTTCTGCTTCAAGATAAAATGAGTATTATTTTGATAGTGGTCATAGTTCTTGTGATATTTACGAATTTAGTACAGTACTACAAGGAATCCGAAAATTTTACATTGAAAAATAGAGGTTGCTATGAATTTGCGTTTGGTACATGTTAGGTTATATGTTGCTGTGGATGAAATGTAGCTGAAATATTGAATTATTCTTCGAAGTTGGAAGGATGTCGCTATCTATCACCAGTCTTGAGATAATGGGTTGTATGTAAAGCATTTGTTCCCGATCCCGTGCGTCAGCGAAGAAAACGGGACGAAATTTTTATATAATCCCTTATATCTCATAAATGATTGGAGGTATCGAAGCAAGATTTTATCAAATGATAATACGCAAAGAGAAGTTTATTTTGTCGCGTTGTTAATTTAGGAAACTTGCATATGAAGCGGGTTATTCGAGCAACTACAGATTTTATTCAATGAAGTAATGGACTTTTAAGGAGTCACAGATACCTGGTGAAACTAAATTTGCTTTGTCTTTATTTTTACAACGTAAGTGAGCAATTTATTTGTTTAATTTTATACCGCTTATGGTCATTTTCATATACTACTAACTTGTCTTGCTCTCAGTATTACTAAATACAGTCCAATATAGTGTTGTAAATGCAAATGCATAAAAACGTTAGTGAGAGGAACATTTGTAAACTCTATTGTTTTGGCAAAAGAAGCGGATTTTAGCATTACAACGAAATTGTCTGCATATTAACAACATCTCAACTCTGAAATATTACTCTGGAAGAAAGGAAAAAAAAGTAGTGCTGTGAAAGAAATAGCTTCTTGATTTAAATTACAGTGGAATTACATATCGCAGTATGTTTTTAAATGATATAGAACAAACCGATGAGATGATGATTTATGTATACGTTCAAATTTCTGAGAAATATAGAAAACCATTTAAAGTACTTTTTTTTTATCACAAACATATTTTCAGCTTGTCAGAAGAATTCAGTTTAGACCATCTTGGCTGGTTTACAGGATTCCAGTAAGTTAAACGTTTTTGTATTTCTAAGATTTAGATACAAAAAATAGATTTTTTCATCTGTTTTCAAACACAATTTTCATCATTAAAATATACTAGGGCATCGGATTCCACGAGAGTTTCAATGTAACTACACATTTATGTGCCCTACCAGACTTTTCTTCTTCTTATGACAAACGTATTTTCACATCCTGTCCCTGACAACGTAACGTCTCTTGTTCCGATGTTAAAATCCGGTTATTCTGCCAAAACATAGCAGAGCTAACAAATATTATTTTCACTAACATTTTTATGCAGATAAAATAGCAACAGAACATCGAGTGTTCCGATTTGTAAGGGGACTAAACGGCAGGGTAATCAGTGGTCCAGAATATTGAAACTAATAATACTGAGGGCAAGATAATTTTTATTTCATGAAAATGTCCATTCTAAAATTAAATGAGTAACTTCTTCACTTACATAGAAAAACGGCAATTTTTGTTTCACCAGCTATTGATGGCCCTTAAAAAGCCCACTACTTCATTCATTAAAATCTGTACGTTGTTAAATATTGTGATTCATGTGAAAGTTTCGTGAATTGATCATATGAAAAAAAATCTCCCCTTTGGGTGCTATCGTTTGATAAAATCTTGCTTTGATACCTCCAATCGTTTAAAATATATAAGGGATTTTATGAAAATTTCTTTCCGTTTTCTTCGCTGACGCGCGTGATAGGGAACAAGTGCCTTACATACAACCCATTATCTCGAAATTGGTGATAGATAGCGACATCCTTCCAACTTCAAAGAATAATTCAATATTTTAGCTACATTTCATACCCAGCAACATATGACCTAACTTGCACCAAACGCAAATTCATAGCGACCTCTATTTTTCAATGCAAAATTTTCGGATTTCTTGCAGTACTATACTGAATCCGTTAATATCACAAGAACTATAACCACAAACAAAATAGTAGATAGATCTTCATGAAGTGAAGGATGCAGCTATAAGATGTGCGAGAATCAATGTTTTTTACCGAATCGTTTGATAAATAAAGCAGCTCGGCCGTGTTGTGCGTCTTAGCGTCCACTCAGCGAAGCCAGCCTGCACGCTTCCGCACCCAATTTTGCACCGTGTGATAGGGACGCAGTGTGTTTCAGCCGCATTCCTACTCTGCAGCCGACTGACGAGCGCACCATCCAGGAAACGTCTCACGAACCATGGGTTTACGTGGCATGACGACTGCCCTGGGGCCTGTCTTTCTCGTAGGCCTCGCTTGGAGTCTTTGTGCCAGTCTTGCTAGTAGACCTGTCGATCCTTCAAGCTAGTCAGCCAACAACAGGAATGGTCGTCTGTCACGACGGTGAATTGTTTGCCGAATAAATACGGCCGGAAATTGTTGACAGCCCAGATTACTGCGAGACATGCTTTCTCAGTTCTAGAGTCGTTTATCTCGGACTTTGAGAGTACTCTTAATGCGTATGCTATCACCTTCTCAGCACCTTTCTCAACTTGTACAAACACTGAACCAATCCCATAACCACTGGCGTCTATGTGAAGTTCAGATTCCACATTCTCGTCGCACAAGGTTAGAACAGGTGCGGAAGTTAGAGTTTCCTTAAGTACCCGGAAAGTGCTTTCTTTTGTCTCATCCCAGGAAATCTAGGCGTCTCCCTGCAGAAGTTCTTGCAATGGACGTACCTTGTTACAAAATCCTTTTATGAAACGTCGGTAGTATGAGCACAATCCGAGAGAACTTCTCACATCACGAATGTGATGACTGCCCTTACAGCAGACAGTATCTCTCCTTCACGTGGAATTGTCGGGAAATTTCATCGACGTCATAATCGACGGCCGACGTGTCCGGGAAGTGGTTGATTCAGAAGCTTCTTTCTCGGATAATTACCGTCGCATACTAAAGAAGACAATGTTCTGTGATACGGGGGCAACTGTGCTGAAGGTCGCGAATTGAAAGTACGTCCTGAGCAGGAAGATGTGTCGCAAGAATAACAATCAACAACAGGACCCAGCCGTTTGAATTTGTAGTTTTAACAGAATGTAGTCATAACGTCATCCTCGGATGGGACTTCCTTCAGGCATCCCAAGCTATCATTGACTATGGAAGATCTGAGCTGCAAATTGAGGAAGTCGTCCCCACGGGTACACGTAATACAGAATTTTCTGGGAATTTATTTGCCGTTGACAATGTGACGATCCCGCCGTTGTCAATGGGAAGAATTCCAGTCACAAACACGGATGACCGATTAAAATGTGAAGTGCTTGTCGATAGTAAAAAGTCCATTAGGCTCACAAAAGAAATTTACAAACGAGCGGCTATCATAAGCATTACCGGTGGTCGAGGAGAGATTAGGATCACTAACTGTCACGAGCAATCACAACTTATTCCTAAAGGAATGTTTATCGGGACGGCTGAACCAATCCAGGACGGTGATCTCAACGTCATCAACGACTACCCATGATCTGCTGTTAGTACAGACAACACGCAGGAGGAAACAATCGTGGAACTGGCAATAGAGCCTGGACTGACCAAGGAACACCGCCAGCGGGTGTTAGGTATACTACGTCAATTTTCGGGTGCATTCACACCTCAGCAGGGGAAAAGTCAGACGAAACGGCCCACGATAAGGTATCGTATCAATACTGGGAATCATCTACCAATTAGCCAGCGGTCGTATAGAGTGTCGCCAGCTAAAAGACGGATAATTCGGGAGGAAGTGGAAAAGATGTTGCACGATGACATTATTCAACCTTCGGAGAGTCCTTGGTCGTCTCCGGTGGTCCTTGTAAAGAAGAACGACAGCACGTGGCAATTCTGTGTCGACTATCGGCGGCCGAACAAAATCGCAAAAAAAGTTGTCTACCCACTGCCGTGCATTGACGACACCTTAGACTGCTTGAAAGGAGCTACATACTTCTCAACTATGGATATGCAGACTGGTTATTGGCAAATCGAGGTTGACGAAGCTGACAGGGAGAAGACGGCTCTTATTACACCTGACGGCCTCTATGAATTGAAAGTAATGCCATTTGGATTATGTAATGCTCCGGCCACATTCTAACGCATTATGGACAACTTCCTTCGACACCTTAAGTGGACGAAGTGTCTTTGCTAATTAGATGACATTATCGTTTTCTCGAAAACCTTTGAAGAACACCTGAGTCGCCTGTGAAATGTGTTGAAGTGTGTTCAGGTTGTAGGATTCCGCCTCAATCCAAAGAAGTGCCTCTTCGTCGCTAAAGAGATAAAAATCCTGGAGCAGTTAGTCAACAGGGATGGTGTCCGTCCTGATCCACATAAAGTAAGGGCAGTCACAGAATTTTAAAGCACATTCGTGATGTGAGAAGTTTTCTCGGCTTTGCTCATACTACCGACGTTTCATAAAAGTATTTTGTAACAAGGCACGTCCATTGCAAGAACTTCTGCAGGAAGACGTCAAGTTTTACTGGGATGAGACAAAAGAAGAGCTTTCCGGGCACTTAAGGATGCTCTAACTTCCGCACCAGTGCTACCTTGTGCGACGAGAATGCGGAAACGGAACTTCACGTAGACTGCAGTGATTATGGGATTGGTGCAGTGCTTGTACAAGTTCAGGAAGGTACTGAAAAAAGAGATAGCTTATGCATCAAGAGTACTCTCAAAGTCCGAGATAAACTACTCAACAACTGAGATAGAATGTCTCGCAGTTATCTTGGCTATCAACAAGTTCCGGACGTATTTATTCGGCAAACCATTCACCGTCGAGACAGACAACAATTTTTTGTGTTAGCTGACTATCTTGAAGGATCGATCAGGTCTACTAACAAGATGGGCACTAAGACTTCAAGAGTACGATGTCACAGTGGTATTCAAGAACGGACGCAAACACAAGGTTGCCGACTGCCTTTCGAGGAATCCATTAGTGGAACACAACAGCATTAATGAAATTTCAGCCTTCACTGAATTAGATGAGGTTATAGCTGAACAGATGGAAGATCCCTCACTATTAAAACAGTTTAGAGGCCTAGGAGAAAGGAGAACCGACCAATGGAGAGTTCCAACTTATAAACGGAACATTGTATAAGAGCAACTACGATCCACTGGGCCCCAAATGGCTACTGGTCGTTCCAGGTCATCTCCGCCCAGCTATTCTCAAATATTTCCACGATGCTCCAATATCCGGTCCTCTAGGATTCGTGAAGACCCTAGACAGAATCAAACGCAGATATTACTGGAAAGGTCCCTACCGATCTGTCAAGCACTATGTGAGTCACTGTAAAGAGTGCCAGCGACGGAAGCATGTACCGCAATTACCTCCAGGGCATCTCGTACCGATTCCACCTGCAGCAGCTCCATTCCAACGAGTTGGGATTGATCTTTTAGGGAGGTTCCCGAAGTCGACAACCGGTAACCGATGGATAATAGTCTGCGCTGGCTACCTCCCACGCTACGCTGTCACCAAACCCGTGCCGACTGCAGAAGCTCCAGAGATCGCAAAATTCCTGTAGAAGACATTATTTTGATGCATGGAGCACCACGTGTAATGATATCTGATCGTGGAGAAGTATTCCAGTCAAAACTAGTATCAGAGGTAATGTCACAGTGCGAAATTGTCCACAGAATGTCGACTGCATACCATCCTCAGACAAATGATCTTTCAGAACGTTTTAACAAGACGTTAGCTGATATGCTGTCGATGTACGTCGATGTTGAGCAGAGGTATTGGGATACAATACTGCCAGTTATGACATTTGCTTACTGTACCGCAAGACAAGACACCACAGGCTTCACGCCGTTTTTTCTGCTCCATGGCCGTGAAGCTGAGACGACAATGGATACGCTGTTCCCGTTCCAACCGGACGAAACTCAGGATGACTATGTTAAACAGATCATCAGCAAGGTCGAAGAAGCAAGACAGCTGGCTCGCATGCGGACACTAGACGCCCAGGAGAAGGACCATCAGCGGTATAACGACAAGCACCGATCCGTTGTGTACAGCCCAGGAGATCTGGTATGGATTTTTTCCCCTGTACGGAAGGTTGGACTGTCAGAAAAGTTATTGAAGCGATACTTTTGTCCGTATCGTGTCATACGCCGCCTGTCAGACGTCACATACGAAGTTGTGGATTATGAGCCGTCGTCGAAACGACAAAACGAGGAGACATTGTTCACGTCCTGAGCATGAAGCCTTACTACGATCCTGAAGAGCAGGTAGGCGACAATGGCTTCTTGATCAAGGACTCTAAGGACGGTAATGTTACTGATGAAGCCACGACAGAAACCTCTGTCGTTGATAATCGTGGAGAAGGAAAGGACTCTCTAGAACTGCCATACAGACGACCCATGATAAGTTCAAGATCCAGGATATTGCAGCCGGCTCCACAGGAAACATAACAGCGGGTCGCTGTTTCTCCAGGAGAGGGAGCAATGCCGCGAGACACAACGTAAAACGACTGCCGGCGTGGCGCAGGGGATAGCGTCACCGACTGCGGTGCTGAAGGGCGCTGGTTGAATTACGTCCACCGACAAAAAACTTTTTCTTTGTAATTAACAATTCCAGAGTGTTCTACATCTTTCTTATGTTCACTTGTAAATTCTACTTGTTTCTTATGTTAACTGTTCTTCTAATTTCTGGTACATTCTGTCTGTGTATAAATAGCAGAGCACTCTGCCCGTGAGGCAGTTAGTGCTGCGTGTATGTTAAGTTCGTAATAAACCTGCTTTCAGTATAAGTGCTGTGTTCAGTTGCCTTTGAAGTCAAGCCTGCTTCCATTTCAACGCGACAATATCATTAATATTCAGCATAAAGACACAGAAACCCAAAAAAGAAAGTTAGGAAATTTTCCTTACAAAACACTCCCATAGTAGATCAATGAGACAGGTATTTTGAGTCTGCTCTAACTTAAAATCTAATAATACAGGTGAGCCAGATGCAGAACTGGATATTCAGACGTTTACCTTATTCATCAGACTGTCAATACTATACAGGAGGACAGATGATAAAGTGAGTTTTTCCCCATTTTAATGGTAGATATCCAGTTTTGTTACTGTGTCGTTAAAGAGAAATATTGTATCATAGAGCAGTGTACACCTGAGATAACAAAAGTTTAGTTCATTATCTGTGGATAGGAAGTGTTATCAGCATGTACTATAGGTCATGATGTATCAGGATGTCCTGCCAGACTGTTACCAGTGGAGTGTTTGAACCGCAGTTGCTACAACAGCGCTGCGGGTAAAGCTGGTGTGTCCATAACTGGTATCAGTTAACTGGCAAATCAAGTTCAGTAATCTGACTTCAAAAAGGAAAACAGGATGGTGACGACTTTAATGCGTTTATTTAATGCTGTTTACAATATGAGACCAGGGGCCCAATTCTTTGGACCGACACCACCCCAGTGGTTTTCTGCCAACGTCTCCTTCCTTTGGTCAATGGTCGTAGGCATCAGCAACGAGCGGGCCATGACTACGATGGTCAACATCCAGTAATGGTAGTCAGTGCCTTCTCCATAGTGTCAGCTTCCAGTTTACCTGAAACAACGAAGGTTTACTAGATAGAGATTTATAGAAAAGCATGTTATTTCTCATTTATCTTCCTCAAGACCAACATATTTTTAATAAAGAAATTATCAACTGGCGGAGGGGTATTTTATGCGAACACTAAAAACGTAAATGTCAAAATATACATGCTTTTAAATTGTTCACTTACTGTAAAGGCGTACTTTTCAAATAAAGGTTGATTCCCGCAAAAAGGAAGACAAAAACCAGCCACTATTAATTAAAAATAATCTTGATGATGAAGCAATTTGATCCACGTTTTCTTAAGAAATACTGTCTACTAAATCGCTGGTACATGTTGTATAAAGAAAAAGGACAGCGTAAGCCATTGAAAGCATGTCTCCGTCCATATCTACCAAGGTTTCCGACACTGAAGTCTTGATGTAATTCCAAAAGAAAGTGTTCAGAGGAGAGAAAATCCTGCGACAGGACTGTCCATGAGAGAATACGTCTCTTTCCAATCCAACGATGAGGGTTCGTCTCTCTCATTTGCTCGCGTATATTAATATCGATGTGGGCTGGAGCAGTGTCGTGTTGGAACAACGTTGTTTCGCGAAACACACGAGATAACATCTCCAAGAAGGATTTTTTGCAGGAGAAACAGATAATGTGGACTAATCAGTCGGAGAGGCATCAAATAAGTTTCCATTAGGTGATCTTGGAGAAACTTCACCGTCACGTTGTCAAGGAATGGTAGTTGGTGGTCAGTGATTTGGCTAGCTTGGAGACATTCTTCCTTCCATAAATGCATTGGGAATAACGGTTGACGCTTTGAACGGTTATTATGAGCTACGTTGTTGTTATGTGGCAGGTGCTATGTTTGTCTGTAGCAATAAATTCGCATTTCGAACTATTGATTTCCCATCTGAATGTAATTGCTTAGGGACCCACTGTCACCTGTGTCAGTATGAGCCGAAAAACATTTGATACAGACTGTACACTCAATGCAGTGGTATCTATAGATATACGACCTTCTTAGCTACAAAATTTACGTAAGGATTAGTGTCATTCAGTGTGTTCTTTGTAGTGTGCTGGTCATTGAGGCTCCTCGACATTCTTAATTAGATTCGTTTGCTGAAGGGGCCGGACGCGGTGGCCGAGCGGTCTGCGGCGTGCCTGTCACGGTCTGCACGCCCGCTGCGGTCGGGGGTTCGAATCCCCCCACGGGCATGGATTTTTGTGCCGTCTTTAGTATAAGCTAGTGCATAAGTAGTTTGTAAGTGTAGGGACTGGTGACCCCGAAGTTAAGTATCAGAAGCTATACAAACATTTGAACAATTTTCCTAAAGAGAGGTTAGTTACGGTAGTGTAGAGGTGTTATGCCGCGATTAACATTGCCTTTTAATAGTAATACCCCTTGACTCTCCTGTCAACAGCTTCTTTCTTTGATTATGTCTGTATCCTGTGTTTTTGGATCTGCGTAGATTATTTCGTGTTAATTTTTACGTTTTTTTCGTATGGTGAACGTCATTATAACATCCATTTAGTCTTGAGCAAATGGAGTTGACACATTACTTTTCCACGCAGAATTCGTAGTTTTCCTATCACGAAGGAAGGAGGAAGGAAGAAAGCTTGGTGTTAAACGTCCCGTCGATAGAATGGTCATTAGAGACTGAGCTTACGCTCGAAGTGTTTAGCTAAGGATGTGGAAGGAAATCGGCCGTGACCTTTCACAGGAACCATCCCGCCATTTGCCTGGAGTGATTTAGGGAAATCACGGAAAACCTAGATCTGGATGGGCGGAGGTGGATCTGAACCACCGTCCTTCCGTATGCGAGTCCAGTGTGTTACCACTGCTTCACCTCTCTTGATTTTTCCTATCACGAGACACTGACATAATTTAATTACATAAAATTTCTAATATAGTATTTATATCATTCTACTTTATTTCTGTCTATTAAAATGTCACTTATGTTAATATCTAACGTTTTCCATGGAAATAAAACAGACCAGTGCGGTTTCTATGTTCTAGTGTTATTCCATGCACGGCACCGTGCGGTTCCGAGTGCTCGATGTCAGAGATTTCGCTTTTGAATGGCAAACTTTGAAACAGTGGCACGAGCTTCCCGCGTTTTGATATGGGAGGGAGACTAATGTTTATAAAGGCCAAGTTTTTCCACGTGTTAGTCTGTCCAGAAACAACTCCGATAAGCTGTAGCAACAGAAAACAGTTTATCTTTTTTAATGCTCGTGTTAAATAAATATTTCTGACTTTCTCGGTACTCCAGGTCGCTGAAATACATTCAACGGTGAGAGCTGAAAATTTTTGCCGGAAGAGGACTCGTACCAAGACAATCGCTTGAAATCGGATGATTTTTGTATATGCGCACTAATACTATCGTCTGTCTGTCGAGGAAAGTTCCATATTGTAACTGTTATAAGGCGTTGGAATGTATTCAATGGCGATAACTGAAAATTTGTGCTATGCCGGGACTGGTGCCCAGACTTCTCAATTTACCGGGTGATCAAAAAGTCAGTATAAATTTGAAAACTTAATAAATCACGGAATAATGTAGACAGAGAGGTAAAAATTGACACACAGGCTTCGAAGGACATGGGGTATTATTAGTATCAACAAAAAAAGAAAAGTTCAAAAAACTGTCCGACAGATAGCGCTTCATCTGATCAGAAAGCCGGCCGCGGTGGCCGAGGGGACTGAGGCGCTCCAGTCACGGTCAGCACGGCCACTACGGTCGGGGGTTCGAATCCCCCCTCGGGTATGGATATTTGTGCCGTCCTTAGAATTAGTTAGTTCATAAGTAGTTTGTAAGTTTATTGACTGGTGACCACGCAGTTAAGTCCCATAAGCTATACAAACATTTGAACATTTTTTTCTGATCAGAAAAGCAATAATTACCATAACAAAGCAAAAAACATAAGACAAAGCAAAGATGATGTTCTTTACAGGAAATGCTCAATATGTTCACCATCATTCCTCAACAATAGCTGTAGTCGAGGAATAATGTCGTGAACAGCACTGTGAAGCTTGTCTGGAGTTATGCTGAGGCATTGTCGTCGGACATTGTCTTCCAGCATCCCTAGAGATGTCGGTCGATCACGATACACTTGCGACTTCAGGTAACCCCAAAGCCAATAATCGCAGGGACTGAGGTCTGGGGACCTAGGAGGCCAAGCATGACGAAAGTGGCGGCTGAGCACACGATCATCACCAAACGACGCGCGCAAGAGATCTTTCACGAGTCTAGCAATATGGTGTGGAGCGCCATCGTGCATGTCTGGGGATGATGCGATTCTGTAAATATCGGCGTACGTCTCACCTGTCACGGTAGCAGTTACAAAACCAGAATCACGCAGTTCCTCGAAGAAAAAGGGCCCGATAACGGTAGATGTGGTAAATCCAACCCATACCGTGACTTTCTTGTCGTGCAAAGATGTTTCCACGACAGTTCTAGGATTTTCGGTAACCCAAATTTTGCAGTTGTGGGCGTTGACTGACCCTCGGAGCGTGAAATGAGCTTCGTCGGTCCACAACACGTTACTGAACCAATCGTCATCTTCCGCCATCTTTTGAAACGCCCACACCGCAGATGCCCTCCGCTTCACTAAATCGCCAGGTAACAGTTCATGACGACGATGGATTTTGTAAGGATAGCATCGGAGGGTACACCTAAGTGCCAACCAAACAGTAGTGTATGGAATGCCGGTGCGACGTGCGAGTGCACGAGCGCTGACTTCCCAGTGCATAAACGAACCCGCTGCAGTCTCCATTTCTTCCTGAACTGTCTCAGCAACATTATGCCTTGTGCTCGGTCGGCCACTGCGGGGTCCATCGTCTAAACAACTCGTAGCTTCGAACTTCGAAATCATTCTCGCCACAGCTGCATTTCTCAACGGACCTTTACCCGTTTGAATCCCCTTCCTATGGCGATAGGATCGTAACGCTCAACTAGGACATTCCCCATTCTGATAATACAGCTTCACTAAAAGCGCCTTTACAGGTAACGTCAACATGTTGCGACTGTTGGTGCATCTGATTCTCAAATGCTTGTAAATCTCAAAATGTTCAAATGTTTGTAGAGCTTATGGGCCTTAACTACGGGGTCATCAGTCCCTAAACTTACAAACTACTTATGAACTAGGACGGCACAAATATCCATGCCCGAGGGAGGATTCGAACCCCCGACCGTAGTGGCGGTGCAGGCCGTGACTGAAACGCCTCAGTCCCCTCGGCCACCGCGGCCGGCTTTGCAAATCTATCGGACCAAACTGCGTGGTCATCAGTCCGTAATTTATAAACTACTTAAAGTAAGGTAAACTAACCTAAGGACAACACACACACACACACACACACACACACACACACACACACATATATATATATATATATATATATATATATACACCCCAGGGAGGACTCGAACCTCCGACGGCGAGCAACCACGCTCTCCGCAGCGAGGCGCCTTAGACCGCTCGGCTACTCCACCGCTGCCATCTTATTCTCTCTCTCATTACAGCTTCTTATATAAAGGATTTTCATGTGCAGTCACTGACGTTTTGCTGTTCAGCGTCATATGTCAGGCTGTTTTATACTTTTTTTTTTGTTTTTGTTTTTTTTTGTTTTTTTTGTTTTTTTTTTTTGTTCTAATAAAACCCCATGCCATTCCAAGCACGTCTGTGAATTTTGACCTCTCTGTCTACATGATTCCGTGATTTATTAAGTTTTCAAATTTATGCTGACTTTTTTATCACCCGGTACATTATCGGTCGTCGTAACCGCTTCACACATGCTTCCAGTCCCGCCCAAAGTCTCAACTTGCCTCGCACTAGGATGATAGTACAGCACTTGCATTTACCTGTTGCTCGCCGCTGGGTTATACTTGTATTCTCACAGAGGATCGGCCGATTATTGTGCACCCGACCTGAAATTTAAATCCGCCCGTCGGGGCATGTTGGGAATTATATGTATTTCGTCTGTTCTTTCAGACATCAACAAATTAAATTAAAAGGCACCATACATAAAAATGAACAGATTAAAGTTCACTAGAGTCAAATGAAATGAGAGATTATACTACTAGTTTTAAATATTATAACTGATGTAATGATAGCAAGTAAAGAAATGTATTTATTGCCTAAATACTTCATTGTAATGACAACAACAAAATAAATTTGTAGGTGATTTGTGGTTATACATCGTGTGAAATATAGCACTCATAGCTGTCGCGTGTGGCAGAAACATAGGCCATAAACAGGCATGGACATAGGTTCGTCATGATGTTTGATTATAGATGCCGTTACGTCAGAACATGCTGCTTCAGCTGTGTGCAAGGGATCATCAGTCACCAGCCGGTGACTAGTAATTGAATGTCAATTTGTGTACAAACAAAGGTGACATATTTTTAGTCCGCCAGAACTTGACAGATGATTATATCATTACAGAAACCCACAGATAAAGAGTCAAACAACACGTAACTTCTAAATTTGAAGAACTTGGGTAAGTACCACTCGAGAGAACTAGTATTTTGTCGACTCTGCTGTAGGCGTTCACACAGCCATGTCCCATACATTCAGTCAGGAGGTGGGATTTGTTGCTGTAAACTAAATGTCTGTGGAACAACACGGAGTGTCGGAACGGTGACTATTGTCGCAATCGCGTTGGTGATGCCCAGCGCTCTATCGCGCCTTGCTGCGGAGCACACGGTTGCTCGCTTTCGGAGGTTCGAGTCCTGCCTCGGGCATCGGTGTGTGTGTGTGTGTGTGTGTGTGTTGTCCTTAGGATAAGTTAGTATGAGTTAGCTTAAGTTGTTTGTAGCCTAGGGACTGATAACCGCAGTAGTTAAATCCCTTAGGCTTACAAACATTTGAACATGTGAACTATTGTCGCATGACCGCTTGGCGATTGTTCCATCAGCGGAAACAGATCGTTTCATCAAATGAGTCCCGGTTCTGTGTCTTGGATCCATAATGGACGTATCCGTGTGAGGAAGCTCCGAGGGGAACTTACGTTACCGAGAATAGTCTAATGAACTTATGTCCACAAATTCAGGCCTACCATGCTTGAGACCATTTATTGAATCCTAGAGGGTAGTAATGTTCGTCCTAGTGTGCCATTGATGATTCGAAGGGTTACGTGGCTGATATACGATGGTGCTCCAGTAATCTTTGCCGTTAATACATCTCAATTATGTCTTACGTAGTCTATAGATAGGACGAGAAGATTATACTGCATAGCTTTCTCATTCAGCAGATTTAAACCCATACGATTTATAGTTGTGGGGCCATTTCAGAAGTCTCCTGTTCACAGAGCACATTCTCGATGTGGAGATACTGGAGCAGCGTTTCATGCACAGCTGTCACCACAGCTATTTTACCGCTCATCTGTCAAAGAAACCGTTAATACTCATGCACTGAGGCCCATATAAACCATTTTCAATACATAGGATACATGGTACAGTGCGTATTAGACCGCAGTGTCTGCAACAGAGTATGAATGAAAAAATCGTCTCTAGCATGGAAACGAACTAAAGTTTTTTTTTTTTTTTTTTTTAAGTCTATGGGACGTAACTACGGGGTCATCAGTCCCTAAACTTACAAACTACTTATGAACTACTTACGAACTAGGACGACACAAATATCCATGCCCGAGGGGGGATTCGAACCCCCGACCGTAGTGGCCGTGCAGACCGTGACTGGAGCGCCTCAGTCTCCTCGGCCACCGCGGCCGGCTCTTTCAGTATCCTCTCCTCAATCAATACCTAGAAGTTGTATATAGCAGAAAGTATCACCGTGTGTACTTTTGCTCTTATTTTTCCGGCGAGACTTAATAATGAGAAGAACTATTCACAATACGTTTGAAAGATGTTGCTAATTGGCAGTATTAAACGCTTTGTGCTATGCCTAAGAGTGAAGTGGACGAGCAATACCTCACTCTGACACATGTTGAGTGTAAATAACGAGTGCGCAATTACAGGTTTCATGTACGTTTCATCAGTTGACATGGCAATGTCTTCGGGCACTTAAATTACTGTAGGATGATTGGATTATTCGTGAAAAATGCAAGGCAAGTGGTAAAACGGAAATCATCGGTTAAATACTACCGATAGGTGGTTAATTGTTCTGTCCGTCTTCATACTGTTACTGCCCGGAACATACAAATTGATATCATACAAGCAACTCGTTGCAGTGTCACCGATCAAACAATACGTACCAGATTCCCAGAGGCAGGTTAAAGACCATGAGACCTCCTCACGCCTCTCAATTAAGTGCTCGGCCCATGAGGGATCGACTTCGATTTGCAGACGTATTTAGTGGCAGCGACTTCACTGGTGCAATATAATTTTAACAAACTAATCCCGATTTCGTCTAACACAGTGCGATAGACATAAACGTGTATATTTTGGTAGTGGTGAACGTTATAATGAAGCAGCAGTTTGTAAACCCATTGCACCAAACTGCTATGGTCATCAGTCCTTAGACATACAAACTACTTAAACTAACTTAATCTAATATAATGACAACACAGGGAGGACGCAAACCTCCGACAGCGAGCAACAGCGAGCTCTGCAGCGAGGCGCCTTAGCACTCTCGGTCACAACACCGTGATGTGGTATTAAGAGAGAACAGGATGTATACATTTGTCAAACATAAAGATAACATTTTCTATAACAAAAGTCAATTATCACGAATAATCCTGAAAATTTTATTCATATGTTTAAAATGTTGTCAATGTCATTTTTATCACTATCTTTTGCCATGTTAAGACCTGTTTGTTAAGCTTAAGGGACTTAACTACGGGGTCATCAGTCCCGAAACTTACAAACTACTTATGAACTACATACAACTAAGGACGACACAAATATCCACGCCCGAGGGGGTTTCGAACCCCCGACCGCAGTGGCCGTGCAGACCGTGACTGAAGCGCCTCAGTCCCCTCGGCCACCGCGGCCGGCATGTTAAGAGCGATGGATGCACCTTACCTTTTAGGTAGCCGTGAGTTCACATTTAAATAATACAATTCAAGACCTTATATATCTCGTCGTGTCCAGGGCTACGTCGGTATAGGAGGTATTTCATAGTTATCCTCTCTACAACGTTCTCCTAACCGCCAGTCAATGGGTTGTTGAGCAATACGGCACGACGGCTCTCGTCATCCATTTTAACTGATAAATGCTGTCATAAAGTTGTTGCAGAAGATTTTAGATGTATGTTCACTAGTTGTAATTTATTTCTTGAACACTGACCAAACTATTAATTGCTTTTGTACAGGTAGTAGGATGCAAGTACATATCAACATTTCTTCAACTCTCTATCTCCACGCAAAAATCTACAGAATTAGTGAATTTGTACCCATAATGGGTAGAAAAATCTGTTTCATTCCGTCAATTTCGAATAAATACGTAACTATACATCGTGGATTAAGCGAAATAGTGATAGGTACATAAGCTTAGCAACCATAACTAACAACTAGTGAACGTAGAAGCGAGAAAGCAAATACAATTTTTTTATAGAACAATTCAAAATTAATCAGAGGAATTTCCAAACAATAAATTATGAATTATCTCCACGACAGTAGGAAGCAATTCGTCTTTTTAAAACACCATGTGTTACTCGGTGACCATTTGTTAAGTCGACATTCACATTAAGTGGGTATCTATAATATTAAATGTACAATATAAATACTTTATTTTATGGTGTGGCAAATCTCTGTGCAACCTAAGACGACGTTACATCGTTGGTCATATACTTTTCCATGCGCACACGGAGTATACATTTTTAAATGATTATCGCGAAATGCCGATATCGCTAACGTGTCGTGAAATTTATTTCCCCGACTGTTATATCTGATGTTTGACTTAACGTTCTGAAGTAACGCCAAATCCGCCGACATTTGGGCGGAATTGCTTCCTCTTTACACGAACTGTACGGCGATTATAATCTCTAGTGGCAGATTAAAATTGAGACCCCGGCAGGGGTAGAGGGAAACGGCACAACACTGCTTAACATAATGATGAAAGTGAGCATATACACAGGCTGTGTACATTAAGTGCTCCTCTTTTTGTACAGATAGCGACGAAATCAACAAACAGTGTGAGATGAATCGAGATCGCCCAAGAAAGAAAACAGAACGCCTGTACGGAAAGTTTTGATAGATAACATGATACAGAACATAAACGTAGTTCCTTATTACGTTATGTAGTCTATGCTTATGAACTACAAACGAATGAGGATTTTGTTGGTGTTTCACTGTAACAGATTTCAGCGCGAAGATATTTTACGTATGTTTTATGGACGTAACAGGCAACCACAATATTGTGAATGCTATATGTTTCTGCAAACAGCTCATAAACATCGTTGACAAAGCTTTAATTTTTTTTACCTTCTTAATCGACAATCCTACACAATTCGTAAATATCCAATAGTTAGTAGGTAGTAATTAATTAGGAAATAAGGGACTCTGAACGCAATGTTGTGACTGAATTCCTCAAAGAACCAAAGTGGAGACAAGGCAATTTTATTTTTATCCACAAAATCATGTTTCGAAGAAGTTTCACCATCATCACTGGGATTTTTTTATTATTATTGGATCTGTTAAACGACATATAAAGAGTTTTAACATCATGATAGCAGACAGTTTTTTGAGGCTAAGCTACTTACATTAATGACAATAGACTTTAAAACCACATTTCGTGTTTCTCGTGGCTGCCTGATATTTGTAGAGCAGTTATAAATGCCATCCAGTATGCCATCTGCTGTTAATAAAGGAGTTTCACGGTTTTGTAACATGCCAGAACGTTAACTACATTCAGACATAAGCTGTACATATTGCTTTTTCTAATCGATTTCCTTATCAATATATCTGAGATATATTTGTTGTGGACAGGTTTTTGTGAACTGCATTTTGGGTGAAAGTTATATCTGATAAAAAAAGTGTACATAATGTTTTTTTGGCTTTCATGAATTCATATTTCAATCGTTTTGTAGCACTCTGTAGAGCCGGATTTTGAAACGGATTGCAGAATAATTCTATTGCCGGCAACCTAGATTTCGTGTAAAGACCGCGAAGATAAGAGAGATTAGGGCTCGTACAGATGCATACAAGCATTCGTTTTTCCCAAGTTCTATATGGGAGTGGAACAGGCAATGAAGTAACTAGTAACGTACATGTCAATTAGTCTCAACTCCGTAAATTTTCATCATTTTCCTCTGAACTTGCTGTTCCGATGTAACGCATAGCAGAAACTATACGACTATTAGTTATACCTACAGCTATAAGGAGAGGATTTCTCGTGACTGAAAGCAAATGCGACGATATTATTTTCCATTTTCATAACTTTTCGCTTTGTAAAGCTGAAATTAAGGACGTAAATAGAAGGTAAATAGAAAAATACTAACGAACTGTATCTCGCTCGCTCATTAGAAAGAACAGACACTTGGACGAATATCATCCTTTTCATGCAACTATTTCGTGCCTGATTATTCAGTATGTAGTAACAGACTAGTCTCCATCGCCCTATATCTTCACTTTTCCTTCCTTTTTTTTTCATTTTAGATGAGAGAAAGACGCATGCATTTTGCCACCTTACCAGTTTCTCAAATAATAGAATAACCTTTTTTTCTTTCTTCGATCTTGAAGAATTAAAAGCCTGACTTACGAGCAAGGTGTATCAAGTATACTAATTTTTCTCAGGCTCAACAGATGGTTGGGATTCGCCTGGATTCTCCATACGTTTCATATAATGTCCAGACTCCGGACGAAATACAGAATCTCGTGACAAAATTCATTTCGCAAAGTTCTGTATCAGAAATTACATTTTTTATTATTTTCTATTGCTCGTCAATAGTGTGCGGATAAGTTGGAAATTGGGTACCGGTATTGGGTGCAGACTTGACCACTGTGTGAAGGTGGTGCAGTGGTCAGTACGACTGCCTACTCAGCAGGAAACGTGCGCTCCAAACGCTGCCCAGCACGAATTTTCATGTTTCTCCATTTATTTAATTGAAAGCCCAGTGACAGCTAACGTGGAACATTCTTTGTCTCTTGCTTCAGCGAAGGCCGATTTCATAATTACGTTAAAATTTGAAGAAAATTGTTTGAATTTTAAAACTTTTCTGAATACTATTATAGAATACATATCGGCTGGCTCTGTAAAATCCACATCCAAGTACGAGTGGGAACATAGAAATTAAACGTAAATTAGTTATCTGCTAGTAGCGTTAAAATTTAATGTAGGAAGTTGATTTTAAAAGTAAAAATTAACCGTTTGGTTTATAAAATTTATTTATCACGTCAATAATTCCAAAATCGGATCGTTCTGAATTTTTTCCCAGATATTTTACTCGTCCCATCTGGCAAATCTAACTGAATTACTGAAAATTTCCCTATTACATCAGTTATTGCCTACAAATCGCGAGCTACAGGAAACAATGACATTCCTCCTTTTCCTAGATAAGGAAATGCATTTAAATTGCTTGCGATCGCTCTTGACTCCATCGGCAAACTGCCATTACCAACTCTGTTTTTTTTTTTTTTTTTTTTTTTTTTTTTTTTTTTTTCATTCGTAAAGAAAACAACAATGACTTAGAGTGGCACTTGAAAAAGTAAAGGCAACGATTCAAAAATATAGGTTTCATTGTCAGCCACCACACAAACATCACAATGGCTGCTTTCACAGAAGTCCCCTCGGCTTGTCCATCGGGCACTGCCAGACGTGCCACTGCCATTGCCTCTGTCTGTTACAAGGAGGTTAGAATAAAGGGAGGTGTTGTTATCTATGCTGAAAACAGGTATTGGTTGAAGCCAGGGGGCCATGCTTTTGTGCACAGAACAAGGATTTCTCGCTTATAATCCTGCGAGAATATTGCCCTCTTTACGTCACGCCACTAAATTGATAGTCATATCGGAGTATTTAGTTCGCTATGACATACATTTCAACGACTAGAATTACTTTAGCAGAAAGGACGACCAATGTTTTGGGCACAAACAAATGTCGGAATGCGCATTTTGCTGGCTTCACTTTTTCAGTGTTAGGGCATCTCCAGAGATTCTAACCTCCTTGGTCTGTTACCGCCCCGCTGATGTTCCGCCCCGTTCGACCTCACGTTTCGCACGTGCCTTGCGCCGACCCTGTCTGGGGCACAATGAAAACGGCTGTTTTCGGACGAAACGACACACCAACCAATGTGAGAGATCTAGGCCGAATCATCGTTCAGGAATGAGAAAACCTAGACCAACAGTCCCGTAATGATCTAGTAGACAGTATGCCACGTAAAATTTCATACATGCGTCAGTGCAAGAGGTCGTGTTACGGGTTATTAAGAGTACTGGTTTGTGCTGCAATCCGGAAGACACATTCAGGATGTCTAGGTTATTGTACTACAACTTGTCAATTTCGTGTTACATGCTTGACATTTTTCAAGCGATCGGGCGATCTAAATTAATTGTTAAGACTATAAATGCCAAAATTTTAACAAATTGTTAATTTCGGTTTTCACGAGTAATAAAGAGATCTTAAGTTTTTGTTTCTGTATGTTTCTATTCCGTTTTTATGTTAGGGTCCATGTACCCCCACAATCATGGTGATGCAACACATTTTTGATGTGTGCATGAGACTGGTTTGAACAATGTCTCACACTGTTGTCTGCATACGGGAATAACGCAGCAAAATTCGAATTCACAGCTCGCGCCTCGAGTAAAATATGGAAATATTGCAGACATAGCAAATATTAATTCAATAAATTTCCCATACAAAGTCATCGTAACTCTTCCATTTATCATATCAAACTATATGCGTATCTCAGAGATATTTCTGTCCGGCAATAAGTTGTAAGTGTTCAATTGGAAAACCCGTATGTTAAGCTATGGAATCAAACTTCTGTGGTCAGCAGTACATATAGTTCCAAAGTACTTTAACTAACTGATGCTAGAGACAACACAGACACCAGTCCGAGGGAGGACTCGAACCGCCGATGAGGAGTACACGCCCACTCCACAGGAAGGCGTCTTAGAGTGCACGGCCACTCCCGCGAGATTTTTCTAACAAATTACAGCTGTGGGCTTTTCTTCGGTGTGGTATATTCAGTGCCATTTGTTATCTACCCTGGAATTTCATATACTGCAATGGCATTTCAAAATGTCTACTTGCCATTGGTCAGAACCTGCTCCCATTCTGTGAGATCCTTATGATAATAATTAAATATATGCGATGCGCACTTATTTCTTGCCTTACCAATGAAGGCTATCATATATTTTCCATTTAATTCCGAAGTTTTTCATAACGTATTTGTCTGCTTTGTTTAGAGTGACTGTTATTATATGGCTTTGGTCACATGCGGTTTCATAGATGTTAGGGGAGTAGTTTACCAAACGGAATTGACAATTTACAGTCTGTGAGGCAAGCACGTCTTAGAAAAATAATGAAAGTGTGAAGTGCATGCTTATGTCGTAAGTTCACAAAAGTTGGGTACGTAGAATCTCTCGACACTTTCCTGTTAGAGCAACAAAAATACAAGACACCTGTAGCGCCATCGACTGTCGAAAAGTGGCAAAATTTCGATACAACGAGACACTTATTTAGGCATTATACATGAGTACATCCTGTCAAATACACTTATTTCTGATACATCGATTCTGAGAAGATTGCTCTTTGGTGTTTGATGTAGCTATCGTGTATAGCTCGTTCCATCTTTCCCGACATTGCCATCACAGCCGCTGCATGTATAGCATCTGCGAAGTTGAGAAATTGGCTGACAGCAAGGAACTCCCTGGTGGTTGCTTGCGTATTCCAGTTTTCACGCGGAGGCCTGGCGGAAATCCTTTCCTCTTGCGACCGAACTGTTTTCAATGCTCTTACGTTATCAAGAACTCCCTACCAGAAATATGCTCGTATTTTAATGTGTAACATCAACGTAAGGTTTATATTGAGTAGTAAGCACACCAGCTCTGCCCATTTTTCAAACACTAATAATTGATGTATTCATATGACGGTCCCACTTCACTGTACAGTAAGTCTGTAGTAGTGTTTTGAAATGCGATTCTGTACAAAACTTTGAGATAATCAGACTTGGTACGCCACCTCGAATTACCGTAGTGTTAACATTATGTTAAAATACAATTTCTTACTTCATTCTCAACGCGAAAGAATGTAGGGAAATTTACATGAGATTTTGTTTCTGAACTCGTAAGTGTAAAATTTTTCAATGCAAGTAAAAGCGATGTCTCTGACATCATGATCTGACTTTTAACTATATTATTTATTTTTCTGGTAATAACAGCAAATAATGAAAATATGAATAACCTTATATTGTGAGTCTGGGTATATTACATGAGTGCTGAAGTGAGCAACAAGTATCGAGTCGAGCTGTGAGTAACGGTAATCCATAATCACCATTAGCATTGCCTCTGTAGTACGAGCAAGTAACTAATCTAATTCATTGTTAAATATAACTGACAATGGCTGAAAATTTAATTTTGTTTATTAAAGTTTTGTTACGAGAAACTGCAGATAGCACTGAACCATAGCCAAAATTACACTGTAAACTACCTATGACTAAATTAGAAGCATTCTTCGTATGGTTAAAATGTATTATTTACTATACGATAAAACTAATGCTAGAAAAGAATTGAATTAGTTGATACGACTGTTATTTTATGATGATGTCAGCTTTAACTGAATAATCCATTTCCTTTAAAAATGTAACAGTAGAGAGGCAGCTAAGCGGATTTTTGCATTACGACCTTGACAAAGCCTACTGAAACACTAAAAAATGAAGTAGTTGGTAAAACATTCCACCAAAAATTTTATTTAAAATATTAATTAAAAGAGAAGAATTAGTAGCACTTGGATTTTGTTGACGCTGTTCAGTGAGACGATGCTCTACACTCACACTCATACTTAGGAAAGCAATGGAAGGGAATGTCAGGGACCATCTCCAGTGGTGTCATGTATTTTCCGTATCGAGTTAGGAGGAACGACTGCTAAAATGGTTCTGTGAAAAGTACAACTAGTTATTGTGTTTAGACGATCTCAATGAACCGCCAAAGTCTGTCTCTTAAGGCTATCTCTTGAAATTTAGTAAGTGCTCTTTCCTGATTTAAATAACGAAACACTGACACAAGTTACGTATTTATCCTCGAACTACGTCTTGCTAAACGCGAAGAAATGCATCATTCATCAGTGTTCTGTTACTGAAATTAATGACGCCACAGTTGCCGTATTTCCAAAACTATTGGTTCTGATTAATCAAATTAAATTAAATTTCACGGACGAATTCTCGGGTGTTTGCATGCGTCTCTCCTTTCTCGTTCATCAAAATTTTTGATAAAATCGTTGTATTTATAGTTCTGTAATACTGGAAGACCAATGAACATGCTTTTAACAGAAATAAACAAAGGTCGTCAATATTTCTACGGACTGATGTGGCTGGGGCCGAAAATTGTCAGTCAAATAATCAATTGCCAAGGGCATCACTGAAAGAAACTCGTCTATCATTTAATCATTCTGATGCTGAATCTTCTTCACGCTACTTAAATACTTCTTTTTCGAAAATTTTGGCTTGGCTATTTATATAATAAGTATGGCAACATAAATTAGTATCTAAATTACTTTATGCATATGAGAATGTTCTTCATACCTATGTCATTATTTTTGGCTACATAATGGAATATAAATCATGATTACGTCATTATATCGATGATCAATTAGCAGATCATTACATTTTATTCTTAAGTTATTATATGGTGGTGCGATTGCCAAGACATTATATGTATTACAGATACAGAGATGTAGAGTATTGACTTAGTTGGTATAAATTTTGGTAGTTAACTAATTAGCTTACAGATTATGACAAGGTGTTGAATAGGTGGTTCCATGAACACTAATTAAAATAAACGACTTGGTTTCTAATGAGATCTCACAACTCTTCACGGTGGAAGGAATTCGTTGCAAGACTTGGATTTTTGTACATTTTACGTTTTTGACATTATTTCACTTCATTTGTAAGTAGTACTTTTTTTCATATTGGGTAACATTTTTTGTACATCATCCACGGATTTTCTTAAAAATCCTTCCCTGTCCCTTTAATGTAACAATATTTGGGAAAGTTTGTTATCGTAAGATCCTTTTAGTTACATAAATCCTGTTGCTCATAAGAAGTAATGGAAATAGTGATTATACCGACTTGACCACTTACTTCTTGTCGTCAAGGGTCCAGATTTCAAGATCTTGGCACCACTTCCTTCGCAGCTTTGCGCTGGCTTCCGTCATTACCGCTTTAGCAACTCCAGACCTTATGTAAACATTAATCTCAAGCCGTACCGTTCTTAAAGAAACAATTTTACTCAAGAGAGTGTTGAGTTTTGCATACTTCAAAATCACTCTCAGTTTGATAGCTCTATTCTGGACAGTTTTAAAGAATTTCAGCCCCCCCCCCCTTTATTCTTTCCAGAATATAATTTTATTTACACATACTGCAGCTGTTCTGGATATATATTGCTCCATTGTCGGTCGCAAGTCCAGCGAGGATAACACAAACATCCATTGTGTTATTCTACATACGAAGACACATTGTATGGAATAGACCTTTACAGAAAGATAAATCACAAAATTAATCATGTAAGCAAAGTGGAGACTTGTGAAGAAGCAACTGCACTACATCAACAAAGACATCAGATGTTAAAGCAAATTAGACTTCTACAAGACGTGCGCAAAAAATATCCGTAGGAACATTCTATTACACATGTGCTTCCAGAAACAAGTTACAAGGCTAGCACTAACTAACTAAGAAAAATGAATTTAGGTAGCTATGTACTTCTCAGAGCTACTTAAATATCCATTATTATTAACAAAATTTCAGGAAGATAATCTGGAGATACTGGCTGTGTGTTGGCGAGATTGTCTTAAACAGATCAGAAACTTGTCTATAACGATGCTCATCTAACGTGCACTGTTAAAGTGATGCTACCTAAATACATCTTTCTTTGACAATCTTAAGACGTTCACTTGTTTCGACGGGTCAATAATTTTACCGCAATACTTCAAAATTAAAATTAAGTCGATTATAATTTATCCGCGCCTGACTTTCAAGATATGCTTTTCTACTCTTGGTACGCATTAAAATTAATATATTAACCTGTCTTCAGTAATATGAATCACGTATGTTTTCCGTGAACGATATTTCGGACAACATGTGGATGTGACAATATGTCGTTCGTGTGTTGTGCATGATGTGCGAAATATTTGTGTTTGGATGTTTTATGATAAGTTTCACCATACTGGCTGTAAGGACACTAACGAATAGCCGGCTAGTAAATGGAATTACGTAATAATATACTTTAGAGGATTTTTTTATTTTACTTTATTTAGTACAAATTTTTATTGTTTTTTTTCACTATATATCACAAATAAAATAGCTGTAGGCAGATATTACACTTTATTGAGTATTAATCATACTTCCCGGTGATCTACTTCAAAACGAGGCAAGAAAAGATATTATAAATACGAGAGTATTATCAAATACATGGAAAAAAATTGCCATAATGTAAGTTCTAACCTAGATGAACAGTTTGACAGTCCAATCCCTGAACATCTGCTTTTTTTTGGGCTCTTCCGTTTGATACGTCGTTTGCGGACGTAGGTTTACTTTTCTCTATGTTTTCTCCTTTCGTCGTTTACTCACAAGTGGAGGCTACGACTTTCGGATCACAGATTTTTTTCAAACATAATTCTCTTTTAGCAGACCATCCCATTAGGACAGCATAATATGCAAAAACTAAGGCGAAATACTTACAAGGATTTCGAGAAAAACACAGTAGTAGTTGCGCGGGGCGAATATGTAAACGTGTGTTGTAGCTATAAGTAGGCTGTAAGCAAGAGAAAGCGGTGGTCCAGTGGCTAACGTTGTCGCTATTTTAATCGGTGGATCGCCAGTTCTATCCCAGCTTATGCTGTGGCTTGTTTATATTTTTACTTAAATACTGGTCGTATTATTGAAAGGATATCATGTTACAAAATAATAATCAACGCTTGCCTGTGTAAGACACTCACAGTACAAAAACGCATCTTTCAACTGACGTTTCTAAACCGCATTATGTATATGGCAGTCATCATCCGCAGTAGTCGGAGAAGCGGGAGTCACCTCCATTTTTACAGGAAATGCAAGTAGGTACACTGTTCGTTGTTGTTACACTAGCAACGCCTACCGCTATGCAGGTTCGCTGTAGAATGGGGCCTGCCCCTCCCCTTGTTGTTAACAAGGGCAAATGATCAAATATTTGTGAACCTATGGGACCAAACGTCTATGGTCATCAGTCCCTAGAGTTACAAACTACTTAAACTAACTACGGACAACACACACATACACACACACACACACACAAGCCCGAGTGAGGACTCGAACCTCCGACGGCGAGTAACCGCGCGTTCTGCAGCAAGGCGCATTTACAAGTGCAACCTGTGTCTGCAAGTCAAAGCGTCCTGAATGCCCGTGCAAGGGATTTCGGAATTTACAACAAATACAGTTTTTCGGTAAAAATGCGCTTGGTGGCTTACTTGTCGATAATTATAATTACGACAGTTGTTGTAATAATAAACGTATGTAAACAGACAAATATCGTGGAACATTCAATGTTATTTGTCTACGCAATTAAACGTATTTTTTCGATATATTATCTTTCAAATGTAATATATATGAACTAATATGTATAATTTATAATTGACGTTTGTAGGTTTTACACTGCTAGTATAATGCTTTATTTATTATGAGCTCATTTCGGCTTTTATTGCCATCATCAGGTATTGTTTAATGTCGTTCTTATTGCTGTCCTTTCTGTATAAGTTGTTATTGATTTTATTCAATTATGACTCGGTTATATGTCTGTAACAGACTTTTTACTTTCTGCCTCAATAAAAAAGACAGCTATAGTCAAAATGTTTCAACGAAATTATTATTGAGGCAGAAAATAAAAAGTCTGTTACAGGCATATAATCCAATCATAATTGTATAAAATCAGTAACATATTAAGCAGAAAGGACAGCGCCGCGGTGGAGCAGCCGAGCGGTCTAAGGTGCCTCACTGCGGAGCGCGCGGTTGCTCGCCGCCCGAGGTTCGAGTCCTCCCTGGGGCATGGGTGTGTGTGTGTTGTCATTAGGTTAGTTTACCTTAAGTTAAGTAGTTTGTAAGCTACGAACTGATGAACACGCAGTTTGGTCCGATAGATTTACAGACATTTTGAGCAGAAAGGACGACCATAAGAACGACATTAAACAACCCCTGATGATGGCAATAAAAGCCGAAATGAGCTCATAGTAAATAAATAGAGCATTATACTAGCAGTGTAAAAGGTATGAACGTCCATTATAATTATGTCATTAAACGACATATTCCACACTGCGGGTCCCAAAGTAATAATAATAATAATAATAATATTACCAGTGCTGGAGAAAGAAAATAAATAAAACCAAACGACAGTATAAGCTGGCATTGAAATGGCGATCCACCAATTCAGAAGACAGAATGCTAACCACTGGCCCGCCGTTTTCTTTGGAGTACGGCATACTTATAGCGGAAACACACGGTTACATGTTAGACGCGTGAAACAACTGCTCAGATTTTCTGGAAGTAGTTGAAGTATAACGCTCATTTTGTTGTCCTAGTTGTCTGCGAATAGGGTACAAAGTTTGAAGAAAATCCGTGATGCGAACGTCGTGCACGCTGAGTTAAAAAATGTCGAAATGTTTATAAAGCTTATGGGACTTAACTGCGGGGTCATCAGACACTAAACTTACAAACTACTAATGAACTAACTTCTACTAAAAACAACACAAACATCTATACCCGAAGGAGGATTCGAACCTCCGACGAGGGAGGCCACGCGATCCGCAACGTGGCGCTACTGACAGCTTTTTTTTGGGGGGGGGGAGGGAGGGTTGGGGGGCTGTTCTTCAGGTAGATCTATAGATCTATTCGTTGCGGTAGTAGGTTCAGTTCGTTCTTGGTTGTTCGTTGAATATTTGGCGCAGCTTATTTTTATTACAGAGGACGTTGAGCCCCCTGACCGAGCGCGCTGAGAAAGACAGCACAAACATCCATGCCCGGGGGGGGGGGGGGATTCGAGCCCCCGACGGGGAACGGCCTCGCGAACCATAGCATAGCGCCTCTATGACCACTCGGCTACTCCCGCGCGGCTACAAGCTGAGTTACCGCGCCGGGAACCACACGACCGGCTACAGCGCACGGATAGTCAAGCTACAGCATGAAGACACAAAAACGGCTTTTATTGCAATCATCAGGTATCGTTTAATGTCGTTCTTATTGCTGTCCTTTCTGCATAATACTTTCTCTTTATATTCAATATTGAACGTCCATGCAAAATTCGATCGATATCTATGCCCCGCGTGTCAGACCACCACGGTGGAGTGTCCAAGCGTTGCAAGGCGCGTGGCTGCCGCCGGTTCTGTTGCCTCCGCGCCCTCTGTAATGATAACAGGAAGCTGAGCCAAGAGCACGTCGAACAACCACGATCAGCAACCGCAAGATACAGAACTACAAATAGAAAACAAATAGATTTACAAACATTTGGACGTATCAGAATCTCTCCTTATCAGACGGAACAAAGATCTTCAATTGAACTACAGCGGGGGCCACAGGCCACTACGCAGGTGCAGTGTTGTCATTCGCCTGTGTTGCACGATCGTTTGCTTGATTTCATTCTCCCATCTTTATTGTCAGAGGCTGTACATTCCACTTTTGAGACAGTCCCCTATGCCTCAAATTATGTTACGAAGAATGAGTACATAACTGCAAGATGTTTGGACTCATAAGGTTTAATAAAATGTTTTTCATTAATTCATATTTTTAACAGCACACTAGCACGTACGGATATTATAATGTATAAAAAAGTAATTTCATTTCAGAAAAAAAAACGAATACTACGGATAATGCTACTGCTGAGGGCTGTACTCTATGTTACCTTTCTGTCTCGGATCATACGCCACACTTTGCCTGGGGTTGTAGCAGATATATGTAAACCTGTGGCCGGCCGCAGTTGCCAAGCGGTCTGCGGCGCTCCAGTCACGGTCTGATGATGATCGTGTAGCATTAATGACCGTTAGACCCCAACTGCCTGGTGCAAGTCTTTTTATCTGACGCCACTTCGGCGACTTGCGTGTCAATGATGATGGAATGATGATGAGGACGACCCAACACCCAGTCCCCGGGTGGAGAAAATTTCCAACCCGACTGGGAATCGAACCCGGGTCCCCTGCGTGGCAACCCACCACGCTGTCCACTAGACTACGGAGGCGGACAGTCACGGTCTACACGGCCAATACGGTCGGGGGTTCGAATCCCCCCTCGGGCGTGAATATTTGTGCCGTCCTTAGTATTAGCTAGTTCATAAGTAGTTTGTAAGTCTAGGGACTGCCGGCCGCGATGGCCGCGGGGACTGAGGCGCTTCAGTCACGGTCTGCACGGCCACTACGGTCGGAGGTTCGAATCCCCCTCGGGCATGGATATTTGTGCCGTCCTTAGTCTTGGTTAGTTCATAAGTAGTTTGTAAGTTTAGGGACTGATGACCCCGTAGTTAAGTCCCATAGACTATACAAACATTTGATTTTTAGTCTAGGGACTGATGACCCCGTAGTTGAGTCCCATTTGAACATCTGAACATTTTTTTGTAAACCTGTATTGTTACCAGTTCACATAGAGAATGACTGCCGCTGTATTATTCAAATCAGTCCGCCTTAAGCAACAGCAAAATCAAAAGTTATGAGTCTCTCAACAGCAGGACCAATGTGTAGGCTGCTGTTTAACATTTGAAGTTGTTTTTTTCTTTTAGCAAAAAACCTGATTGTTCTTTACGTGAAGGCTAAGCTCGACTGCGATAAATCTCGGGACCCACTCAGTTTCAGCCCCCCCCCCCCTCCTAATTTCACCACCCTCCCCCTCTCCAGCAAAATTTCAGATCCGCCTCTAACTCCGTGCCGCGTGCAGCTTACGGTACTTCTGAACCCTTGAACCAGCCCTGTGTCTACTCCACTCCATGTGATCCATCGTGCTAAAATCACACGATGTACTTTTAACGTGAAATGGATCCATTAGATATTTAACGAACTGTATGTAGGGTGTTACAAATTACGATTGTGTACCCACTTTGATTCCTCTGATTACAGCGTCAACTGTGTCCAACCGAAACAAGTGCTTGACACAAAACGCATGTACTTTTTGCCGCAGAATCGTTATCTGTAATAAAAGTCGAGGCTTTACCTTGAAGATTTCTAAATGGGTGGGTTTCTGGATCCACTGTAATATCAATGGATGTCGCTCTTCGAGACAAATTTGAACGCTAATATTTTATATTACAATGTCAAATTGTTCAAATGTTTGTTATTCCATGGCAACAATGTACTGTGGTAAAAAGTTCCAAACTACTTAAACTGAGTTACACTAATCTAAGGACAAAAACACACACACACACACACATACATGTCCGGAGAAAACTCGAATCTCCGACGCATGAGGCCGCACGATCCGTAACATGGCGCTCAAGAGCGCTCGTCTTTTCCCGCGCGGTTATATCAGTGTCTTAAATGTATTCGCGAGGATAATGAATTTCGGCGTTAATTCTTTTATAAATAACTGCGGATAATAAGGCGCGGCAGACAAGTGTGTGTACATAACTTAATAAGATGACTGTAATTTTTTTAAATATTTTATCTGTTTCCAGAAAATATTTAACAGTTACTCTGAGATACACCAGCCAGACTCTTTAAAGGTATTTACAAGTTTAAACGACACTGCCGGGAGCAGGACAGGAGGATGCAGTGCAGTCTGTAAATCAGCGGCCGGCCAGGGCGTGACAAATGGCACGGGGCCAGGTGCTCGGCCCACGCTGCCGACCAACTGAGACCCGAGCTTTCTCGGAGTTACTCTGTTAGGCCTGACATTTCGTGTACCAGAGCGAAGCGGCACTGTTAATTCCGGCATTCGGAGCTATTTTTTTCATTTAAGGAAAGTGTAAGAAAACACAAATTGCTACAAATGCACGTAGAGTCAAAAAGATGCATCCTAGTGACACACTTCTTTTCTTTTCTGTATTGGAATTTCTGTTACCCTAATCCGATCGGGCTGTCAGAACACGCAGGTGCTTTTCAGCGAAGAGATAGAAATAATAATGTAAAGAAGTGCACAAAAAATAAAAGAACGGTGGCAAAAACAGAAGATAATTAAAATTATTGTGATGACAGTATTGAAGAAATAATAAATTTGTTAAATTGAAGAAAAGAATGGAGTGTAGGCGCATGAACACTGCGACAATGAAGAGAAAAAGTAATTAAAACAGACTCGGAGACACTGCAGCACGTAAAACATCTAAACTGAGCACCAGGTGTCGGCTGCGGGGACCGTTCACTGTTCATAAAATAAAACAACACACACTCAAGAGACATTGTATTCATGAAGCATTCACTGAAACTTTGAAGATGATGCGAGGGGTGGAGAGTGGGATAACAGGGGAGGGGGGGGTTTGGGGGGGGGATGGAAAAGTGGTGACTAGACTGTGGGGAGGGGTAGGAGGGGCCATAGGGCCAGGGGAAGAGACTGAGGGATAGGAAGTCCCAGATAGTCAGGGGGCAGGAAAGAAGGGGAGGGGAGGAATGTAGGAGAAGGGGGATGGAGGAACGGCCGTTGGGAATAAAGGGTGAAGAAAGGGGTGGAGGGGACAAGGGACGGACAGACGGGCCCCTCAGGGAGAGGACGGGAAGTGGGAGGAGGGGGGATGACCACAGCTGGTAGGAGGGGTAAATTTCGGGACAGCGGGTATCATCCGGGAACAAGGTTGCTGCCCCTCTTCAGGAACCACACGTTTGTCTGCCCTCTCCACAGATACCCCTCCGCTGTGGTTGCAGCTACGGTACAGCTATCTGTATCTTTGAGGCACGCAAGCCACCGCACCGCAATGTCTGGGGTTCATGGGGGTGGACAAATGAAGTAAGAAATAAATAATTAAACAAGCCATGTTTCATGGGCTTGACTTCTCATACTACATAATATTTACGAAATAGGCAAATTATCACTAAATAATTACATGAACGAGAAGACGAGACCAGCATATCATACTGCTTACAACTGCTGAGTTTCTATCATAAATTGATATAACAAGTGTAATGAATCCTTAAATAAATGAGTACGAGAGTGTTGCTATCGAGATGATAGCTTGCGGTAATAAAGTACCATCTAAGACATAGTTCATGGAAGTCCCATTACATATTTAAAAGTTTGTAATTTTACGTTTAAGTTTGTTAATTTGAGATACTGTGAACATTAACTTTTGTAGTTTTCAATATATTAAAATTATTGTTGGTTCATGAGATGATCCTAATATTCCAACATCGTATATATCTCCAGACTTGATGGAAACATTACACTGAGATTTATTATTTATTTATAAGTGTGTCCATTTTCTAAGTATTTGCCAGAGCGTCCATTAAGACTGAATACCACACCAAACAATATTTTCAGGTGCAGGACCAGTATGAAGATGGATGAGGAAAATTTCAACAGACTCTCGCCATGGCCCTCCAGATCGCAATGCGACCATCGTGGTGGTGCAGGAAAAACCGGGATTCGTCGCCAAGAACAAAGTCGTTCCAACCTCGATTCTGCATGCTCCCCCCATAACTCTGAATTAAAGTGTGGAAATTCCATGGTGAATGACTATTTGAATGTTGCCTTATGTAGCGCCATATTATTCGTGCATCCCTTATTATGGTTTTGGATGGGATTGTATCCCACTCTCACGTTGTCGTACACTAATCAGCCAGTGTTACATCTCTGAAGTCTTGGAGTCTGCTTTTCCTCCTATTCCCTCAGAGCTTTCCAACGGCCACATTGCAACAGGACAGCGCGAAACCAAACGTAACTCGTAATGTTCGAGGCTGTAGGTTTAGTAATGTCAGCTATCAAGAGGCAGCACGAAGAGCGCACAAAAGCAAAGTTCCAGCGAGCTATTTTGATTTACTTGTCTGCTCAGCAGTTTTAATTCTTATATTCGTTGTTTGGTTTGTATTTAGTAGCCTCAACCTTGGTTTTTCTAAATTCGTATAGTGTAAGACCTGTACAGTGTGTCTCGTTTATAGCGGCAGTAGAGTGTTTTGTTTTCGTCGGAATAGTACCAGCATTAGTAATCTTTGTTTACCTCAGTTACTCAAATGTTTAAATGTTTGTTAAGCTTATGGGACTTAACTACAGGGTCATCAGTCCCTAAACTTACAAACTACTTATCAACTACCTTATACTAAGGACGGCACAAATATCCATGCCCGAGGGGGGATTCGAACCCCCGACCGTAGTGGCCGTGCGGACAGTAACTGGAGCGCCTCAGTCCCCTCGGCCACCGCGGCCGGCACCTCAGTTACTCACTGTGGAGTCTACACCAAGCCTCTTATTCGTTCATTTTCCTGGGTACTTATGTCGTGGAGAGGAACTGTGGCTGCTTTGTGCGAATAAAAAATTACGCTCCCAGCTTCAGTCTGTGTTAACCTCTGCTGCACATCTGTGGGCAACAGTCGAGATACGTGTTGTTGTGGGCTGGCAGTGGGAAACGAACGGATGTCTGTCGCGTCCGGCAAATCCACCGATCGGCCCGCGGTTGCGGCGAGCGTTGTTACTGATCGCATTGAGGCAGACATCCGACCGGTGATGGCCTAGGAGGTAGCCCCAGTGCGTGGCACGTAGCGAAACATTTGTGGCAGGACCGATCGTGGGGCCTCCCCGGTCCATCTTACGAACTGATTTGAGGCACTAACTGTGCCAGGTAATTTTCCTCAATCGGATGGTGTCGATTATCCTGAGATCACCTTCCAGCCTGTAAGATCCAGCTATCACAGACGGTGGGTTTGCTCGTAGTTAAGAGCTCCAACGTTGGGCTTGTGATGGAGCCCCTTAGAGATATGGCTGCTAGGGAGAGGAAGAAGACCTAGGTGCACTCTGCGTGCATACCGGGTGGCTTCAACCAGATATTGAACAGGTCCTTCCGAGCTGCAATGAGGAGTACGGGGTGCAACTAATTGCAGGTGGTGACTCACTTCGATGCCAACGATGTTTGTTGCTTTAGACAGGAAGAAATCCTCTCTTTATTGAGCGGCTACGTGAAGTGCTAAAGATTGTCAATCTTACTTCAAAATGAAACCAGAGCATCATAATTGAATCTGTCCCTTAGGTTCAGAACTGAGTGGAGGGTCTGAACCAGAAACTCAGACGCTTCTGTGCCCGTCTAGGCTGTCGATTACTCGATTGCGCCATCGGGTGGAGGGAATCCGGATTCCGATGAATAGGTATGGTATCCACTACAAGCCGGAAGCAATTACATGGGTAGCTGGGGCCGAGTGGCTTGGACTGACTTTTTTTTTTTAATTAGAGGGTCTCGGGAACACGCAGAAAGGGTTTCAGTATCAATAGTTACAGGACACAGATGGAACGAACACAGATCTAAAAAGCATTTGTCTAACAGTTGCAAATTGTAGCTGTGGGGAGAAAGAACCAGAGCTCCTAGTTCTAATAGAAAGTTTTGAAGCTCAAATCATTATAGAAAGAGAAAGCTGGTTAAGGCCTTAGATAAGTGCAACATACATATTTACAAAGGGACAAACAGTGTTCAGATTGGATATACTGAATACAACAAGTGGTGGTGTATTTATTGTTAACAAAAGCGGTTTCCCCGTAGCAAAATTGAAATAGATAGATTGTGAGTTGGTATGGGTAGAAGCTATACCGGACAACCGCATTTAATTAATAAATGGTTCTTTGACCAGACCCTAATAAAAGGATTCGATTGCACAAATTTTCAAGGGAAACTTAGATCAATCTTCAAAAACGTACCAAGAGCATACGGTTTTAATTGGTGGTGACTTTAACTTACCCTTGATATGCTGGCAAAAATAAATGTTCAAAACCGGAGACAAGCAGAAAACGTTGTCCGAAATTATACTGAATGCATTCTCCGAAAATTAACTCTAGCAATTAGTTCATTAACCCGCTAGAATAGTAAATGGTTGTGGAAACATACAAAAATACTTGACCTCTCAGCAACAAATAATCTCGAGCTTATAAAGAGCATCAAAACAGACACAAGGGTTACTAAACACAGACTTGAAAAGTAGGGTGACTGAATATCGAATTTTCCAGGTCCACCAAAACTAAACGAAAAATATATATTTATTCAGAAAAGCAGATAAAAATTCAATTAACGCTTTCCTGCGTGAGAATATCCAGTCTTTCGAAACTAAGAATGACTGTTGATCAGATGTGGCATACATTCAAAGAAATAATATCGACAGCTATTGACAGATTTATAAATAACAAATCAACGAAAGAGGGGCCTGACCCGAGTGGTGCACAAAACAGGTTAGCTCACTCTTGCAAAAGCAAAGAATAAAGCACGTCAAATTCAAACACACACAAAATTCCCCAAGACTGGCAATCTTTTACATAAACTTGAAATTTAGCTCGAACTACAATACGAGAAGCTTATAATAGTTTCCACGACGAATTCCTGTTATGTAATTTTGTAGACAATCCTAAGAAATTCTGGTCATATAAAAAGCACATTTGCGGTAAAACACAATCAATACCTTCACTTCGCGATAGCAATCGAGAAGCTACAAATTATTGTTCTGTTAAAGCAGAATTGCTGAACACAGATTTCCGAAATTCCACGGGAAAAGAAGAGGAAGCAAACATTTCTGAAATCGAATCTAAAACAGCTACCACAAAGTTTAACTTAGAAGTAGATATCCCTGTAGTATTAAAGTAAGCCTCCTGGTCACGATTGTATACCAAGAAAATCAAATGTTTGTTAAGCTTATGGGACTTAACTGCGGGGTCATCAGTCCCTAAACTTACAAAATATTTATAAACTAACTTATACTAAAGGTAGAACAAACATCCATACCAGAGGGGGGATTCGAACCCCCGATAGGGAACGGCCACGTGCATTGGAGCATAGCGCCTCAACTAGGTTCCTTACAGAGTATGTTGATGCAACAGATCAATACCTAGCTATGAGATACAACCGGTCGCTCAGTGAAAGATTCGTACCCAAAGACCATTATGTTGCACAGGGCAATTCTATGGTCAAGAAAAGCAATCGGAGTGATCCGGAAAATTATAGGCCTATATCATTAACATCGGTTTGCAGCAGGATTTTAGACGATATACTTTACTCGAAAATTATGAACAATCTCGCAGAAAAGGACTCATTGACTCCTAGTCAACACGGATTCAGAAAGTATCATTCATGTGAAACACAGCTACCTCTCTACTCACATGCTGTGATGAGTGCTATCAACAAGGTAACTGAGATCCTTTAAATATTTCTAGATATCCAGAAGGTTTTCGACACTGTACCTCACGGGCGTCTTCTTATGAAACTGCGCGCTTATGGAATATGCTCTAACTGACGGAGAGTCATCGAGTAAACCAGTAGTGATATCTGGGTTTCCCCAGGAAAGTTTTATATGACCGTTATCGTTTCTCATCTTTATTAACGATTTAGGAGTCAACATGAGCAGCTTCCTTACACTGTTCCCGAGTGATTCTGTCATTTATCGGTTAGTAAAGTCGCCAGAAGATCAAAAGCAAGTACAAAATGAATTAGGTATCTGCATGGTACATAAATTGAATTCGCCACAAACAATGATAAGTGTGAAGTCATCCATATGTGAACCATAAGAATTGATTTAAACTTTATTTGCCCGATCAAAGACCGTAAATTCTACTAAATACAATAACAATTACGAACAACTTAAATTGGAAAGAACACATAAAACATTATAAGGAAGGTGACGCAAAGGCTACGTTCCATTCGGTGAATAGCTATAAGATGCAACAGCGCTACTAAAGGAACTGCCGACGCTACACGTGTGCGACCTATTTTGTAGTATTGCTGCGCATTGTACGATCCCTACTAAGTGAGACTGTCGGAGGATATAGAGAAAGTTCAGAGAAGTCTGCGCTTTAAGCAATGGTAACTAAATATTCAGGTATCAGTCTGTTCGTAAGGAATCATTCCTGTAAAACACTTACACCATTTCATTTCGTCCAATACCAAATAAAAAATTGCACTGACGTGTTTTACGGCCCACTTTAGATTTGTTGTTTTTCCAAAAACTTTGGACCAAAATAATAATGTAAACAATAAAAAATTCATTAATAAGAGTGTCTGAAACCCTTTTAGGGAAAAAATTAAGTAGTGGCGGGTTTTGAATCACTGACCTTCAGCCTTACAGTCCAACGCATTGCCCACTACGCTACGGCCAACACTTGCAAGTTGCGACCTTTATTCTCATACTATTGACGGCCGTTATTAACTGATGTTAATATGGCATTTGTAGACATTAGATTATCATTTATCGTACGAAGATCGACGTGTTTTTGTTAATTCTTCAGTGTGCCATTGCTTGCTAATGACAACGTGTAAGTTAAAATAAGAAAATCATCAAACACGCAACGCAAGATGGCCTATGCCAGAGAGAGTTCTGGGCGAGAAATGTCACGTGACGTCTGCGAACGGCTGGTTTTCGTTAATTCAGTGGAGGGTGTCAAAACTCTGTTATTTTTGCAAATATCTCTCAAACGATACGAGATATGAAAAAAAACATCAGGGAACAAAGCTGTAGAGAATCTTCTTCTCTACAAAATCGCTTATTCAATTTTAGCGTCAGATGAACGGTTTATATGCATTTAAAATGACATTACAAAGGGCCTCTTTTTGGTATTACTAACGTATTTCTGGTCCTAAATATTAGAAAAAGCGAGGTTCTGGTCTCCGGTAGCCAGAAATTATGTCTGTAAAATTTGATGCCGATCGGTTGAACATTTCGACCTAAAAAGTGGGAACACGTTACAGACAGACAGACAGACAGACATTATCAAATCGCCGTTATTTTTGTAAATATCTCTGCAACGATGCAAAATATGAAAAAAACATAATAGAGGGAAGTTGTAGAGAATTTTCCCCTCTACCAATTAGATTATTCAATTTTCGTGTCAGATGAACGGTTCGTTTGCAATTACAATTATATTACAAACGGCTTTTTTTTGGCATTACTACCGTATTTTTTGTCCGGAAAATTTGAAAAATGGAGGTTCTGGTTTCTGTCGGCCTACAATTATGTCTGTAAAATTTAGCATTTAGCGTTGATCGGTTGAACGGTTCGTCTTAAAAACGGGGAACACGTTACGGACAGACAGACAGACAGACAGACATCCTAAAATCGCCGTTATTTTTGCAAATATCTCTGAAACGATACGAGATATGAAAAAAAAACATAAGAGAACAAAGTTGTAGAGAATTTTCTCCTCTACAAATCCGTTATTTTTATTTAAATTTCGAGCTGTCAAAAAACGATCGCAAAGGCCCACTTTTAGTGTTACTACTGTAACCTAAAGTGGGCCAAAATCATTGCGATATACGTATGTGTTAATAAATGCTTCGACTAATGATTCGGCTTCTGAATCAAAACTTAGATATCCGAGTATGACATTACTCTGAATTCAGCTAGAACCGAGTGCATCAAAAGCTCGACAAATGAATTACATCGAGTTCATCTGGTATTCCATGCAGCGTTATATGGAGCAGGTTGCAGCAGGCTTCATTTTCCTCGCCTCAGCTGCGTTGAGCCCCGCCGCTGCAGACAGCGCTCGTTTCCTTCTCTCTTTGTCTCAGCCCACCCTTCTCTGAATGAAGCTCGACACTTCGTATAATACATTTTATTATCAGTTTCTTCATTTCCATCCTAAGCCCGCACGTCAATAACATAGTTTTTGGTTACGACAGTTCCTCTTCCGTGTTTACTTCCCCTAATTATTTTCATGTTACTCAACCGATCGACAACACGGGTCCAAGTACGATTTCTTTTTTCTAATCTTTTCCTGCAGGTACAATCGTCTCTTGGAACTTCATGCCACTTCCACTGCCTTTTCAGAAACTATTACTTTTTATCGATCTATATTTTACAAAGCTCAGTCCTGAAAGTTACATGAAAGTTGAACTGTATGATATTTTCGTCACTTAAAAGTTCGTGTATATTGAATGTTCCCAAGCAGTTTTAATACCGTGTATAAATACGAAACAAGCAGTTTTCATATAGTCACCTTCTTTCTAAATTGACGTGATGTGTTCACGTTAATCGCTACAACGTTAAGACTAAAGAAAAGTGCGATGCAGGTATTTACCCAAGTAAGTCTCTGCTGTAATAATTTTATTTGAGTTGATACCGATTTCTGAAGCATTAGTAATATTCTTATAACGACACTCCCATTACATAATCTATCAATTCATCAGTTTTTGTAAAGTTTCTTCCTGGATATCAAAATGAATTTCGGTCTTAAACAACGTTTCTACAAAACACAATAGATTTATTTTTTCTATTTAGTCAGACATGTTTCTAGACATCTGCATAACATTCTCTGAGTACCGATTTACTTTATAAAGATAGTCTTCAAAGTTAAAAGTAAGTATCCAGTTTTAAGGCTGACAACTATAGTGTGTTCATTTCTTATTTTGTCTCGATTACTCACCAGTAATCACATGAATCGCCAAATTTTATTTGTATAAGTTAACTTTTATTGTCACATTTTAATTATCTTTTACTGTATGCCATCTGTAAAATTGGTCCCAATAATTGCCTCAGAGAGTTATCAATTTTGAAAACTCATTACTGACAACTGTAGAGGTATATGCTCTTTACTTTCGCTTTCTGTTCTGTTTAGTAACACTGGTGAGTTTTAAATTTTGCTTTTAATTATACTCATTTCCAGTGCTATTACAATAATAAAATTCTCACGTTACTTCATAATTCTCATTTCTTCTTCATTCCAAACAGTGATTAAGAAAATTTTCCATATTTGAAGCTAGTGACCATTGAGATTATGCACGTTATATTATTTAGAACTATGTTGTTCGCAAATTCACTTATTAACTTTTATGCGTTTCAGTATATCATCATCAAAACACAAAATAAAATACAATGTTCGCACAACTCTCTGAAAATAGGAGTCTTATAGTTATGGAGTCAAGTGACAAAATGCACAATCAAACAGCAAACTACAACTGTGATGTAGCACTGGAACAAAATTAAATATAAAAAATGCATTGCACTTTCAAGAATTCGGAGATTTAAAGTTCAAACTAACAATAATTTTATGTAACAATCAATTGATGTACAATCTTTTATTTATTCGAAGATATGCAATAAATAACATTGATTAATTTGCGTGATAACTACAGCGAAACTGAGAGATATTGCAATTAGGTTTAACCGTCTTCCTCTTACCTAACAGTTTGCTCTGATTTCGATATTTAAAAGAAAGGGGTTAGTAGTAATATGGCAATAACTGTGCCTTATTGTAAACTCTGACGGGAGTACCATTTAATAAAAGATATGGTTCAAACAGATTACGATCCTTATTTAAATCAGAATGAATGTTTACATTATGTTATTTTCCCACAAAGCTTCTTTTTTATAGTAGGCCTTTCTGTAGCTACCAGTCACGAACATTGTTTCATTCTGCAACTCAGTAATTAGAAACCTCTTAGCCGTTTATTAGCAGCAGAAACAACGGAGAAGTTTTAACAGCGACAGTTTTATCTCGCTTGCGCTGCACATGCTTGCACAGAGTAACTTTTTTACATTATTGTCATTGAGTGAGTAATCACTGACTAATGCGAATTAATTAAGAACCAGCTTAACTACATGTAACTGCGTGCTATTTGAGTTGCAGAATATAAACGAAACTGTTTGTGTAAACTATGTCACGCTGAATGGCCGCGTGGTCAAGGCGTCACACTATGGACTGGGCGAGGTTCGAGTCCTTCCTCGGTCATGGGTGTTTCTATTGTCCTTAGTGTAAGCTGATGTAAGTATTTTGTAAGTCTAGGGACTGATGACCATAGCATTTTCGTCCAATACATTTAGTTTATCACCAGACGGTTCCTGCTAATACTCAGAACGAAACGTAATAATGAATCCGTAGAAAAACATCTCACAAACATACGGAAAGTTAGTAGTAGCGTACTCTTAAAAAGATTTATGGACCTCTCAGCAGGAGATTGGAATCTGGTTGACGGAAAAAGTAATTTGTTAGAACTGTACGTGAGATTGGTGGCCACAGAGAACACAAAAAATAAGGGAAAAAAATTTCTGTTGCTTTCATCTTTTCGTATTGGTATCATTCATATTTTCGCATTTGTCGCCTCCGCCTCTTCCCGTTAATGACGGGTTTCGTATCCATCACGCTCCACTAGCGGAAAAAATTAAAGCGACGCGGTGAGATCTGAAATCGCTGGCGGCCGTGGCAGGTGGGGAGGAAAGAGTAATGGAGACCGGTGGGGAGAAAAAGGGCCGAGTCGTAAGCCGTCCGCGCGCCGCCGTCCTACGCTGCAGTGCTACGTATTGACGAGAAACCGCACTTTTACCTGAGTATGAGCGTAACAAAAAGTGCACAGAGGACCCGCTGTATGTTCCATATACTTTACTGCAGCTCAATGAAGTTATCCTGCCGTCGTGGTTCCCTCACAACCTTTACAAAGCGCTCTACTAAAATGTTCTTCAAATTCCCCTCTGCCTTTACTCCTGCTTTTTGTTCTTATTTAAACGAAACCGAAAAGTTTTAATACTTTATTAATAATAAAAACTTCAGTTATAAAAAAGTTTTGTGCCTCCAGTTACCCTTCAGCTTTTTCCCATTCCGCGATATTAATAGTAAATATACCGAAAAATTAAAGTACACTCATTTTCAGACAAACAGAACACATTGAAACACTAGAGATACGTATCTCAAACTCACAGGACATGTACATTAGAATGTTCGGCAGAAAATATTATCATTTGCACCTTGTTGGCCGTGACTTCAAAGTCAATATCGATATCGCGGCGCAATACCACCTACCAGTAAACTGTTTCTGCGACTCTACTTGTCACTGTAATCGAAAGTAACGGATCACTGTGACTTGAGCAGATATTCAGGATACCTCGCAGACGTATGCGCGAACGTTCTGTCAAATCAGAGAATTAGATAGAACACATTAAAGGTAAAGCAGTCAACAATCTGAAAATTGGTTTGGACACCACAGTGCTTTACTAGGCATGGTCCAGTTTGGAGGTGGTATGCCGTTGCCTTCCTCCGACCTTCGAACCGTCTTACCCAGCCATTTATAGGGGGACCTACAGTTTAACGTGGGTTCCGAATCACGGTACTACTCGGTGTTTTTCACGTGAACAATACTGCCAGAGGTGAAATAAGTGGAAAGTGACAGATCAAAATCCCAAGACCTGGCAGGGACGGAACCCGCGACCTTTGGACTTGTAGTCTGCCACTCTACCATTGTGCAACCGAAGCGCACTAAGCACATTATTCGCATGAAAGAATGACACATAGGCCTACATCCGGGATATGGCTGGACACGTAGAAAGAAATGTTTCGGAAGCAAAACGTATGTGTGCAGTATGGTTTGCGGAGGATCGTAGGACAAAGAGAGCGATGACGCCCCATCACCCAGACAACCCTCCGAAAAGATCTAAACCTTATCGGCATAGCATTCGGGGACAAATCTGCTTCCTCCTCGGCTCTGGCGCAACAATGGAACACTAGAACACGCTGTGCGTTTGCGCTACCAGTTCTGACAGCCCGTCTCCTTTTCTTCTTCTTCTTCTTCTTCTTCTTTTTTTTTTTTTTTGGGGGGGTGGGGGTGGGATACATGCGCGTCATTCAGTTCTACTCCTACATTTGACGTATGTGCAGAGACATGCTAGACGGTAATGGTGTATGGAACGGCGTTACTGGTGGCAGGTATGACATATTTAGTGTTTTACGACCAATCCAGGTTCCGTTTGCTGTAAAAGATAGGTCGCACTTTGGTTTGCCACAGACAGCGAAAGCGCCAGCACAGTGACGGCATTCACAGAAGATATAAGGCGTATTCCTCAAGGCCTGATATGGTGTAGTGCTTTTGGGTAGAAACACAAATCACAGTTTAGACGTGTCCTGGGCGCTGTGATCAGTTTAAAGTTTGTGAATGATATCCCGCGACTCATAGATATGCCCTTTTGCACGGCACCCCAGACGTCATTTTTCAGCCAGTCAGTTCATGAGAACATGTTTCTGCATGAACACGTGCCTCCCAGTCCGCAGCATGATGCCTTAGACCACGTGGCCATTCTGGCGGCCGAAAGATCAGACGCTCCTTCCCCCGTCATTCACCTTAAATTCGGCAAAGAAAGTCTTTTTTCCATTTTAGTAGCCTGAACTTCATTGCCGAGGAGTGAAGATTTCCGGATATGATGTTTGTTTTGTGGATGTGTGAACATTGTAGTTGGAATTAATTGTTTCCGGGATTGCCATGTTTTTCAAATGTTCAAATGTTTGTAAATCTATCGGACCAAACTGCGTGGTCATCAGTCCGTAGCTTACAAACTACTTAAACCTAGGTAAACTAACCTAAGGACAAACACACACACCCATGCCCCAGGGAGGACTCGAACCTCCACGGCGAGCAACCGCGCGCTCCTCAGCGAGATGCTTTACACCGCTCGGCTACTCCACCGCGGCGCCAGTGTTTTTATGTAGTGAAGGAAACACGTGTACTACTACTTGGATTGCGAACGTTCTGATAAATTCTCAGTGTCTCCACAGCAGGCAGTGAAATTTCTGTAGCACTGTACTAGAAACCACACTCGCGCTGAGTGTCGGAATGATGAGCTCCAATTGCTTCTGACAGTCCCTCTGACTGGTCGTGTGGCTGCGCTGGCTTTCTGTAGCCCACCTCCTGCTTGTCTTTACAGTTAAGCAAGCCACCAGGAACCATTTTCAGAAGCCAGAGCGTTCTCTGTACGCCGAGGGGAAGAGACATCTGCGGCCTGTGCAATCGACGGCGTGCCATCCGATCCCGTGGCGCCAACGTCACTTAAAACTGCCGTGACAGCGACCGATGGGCTTATGTTGGAGGACGGCGAGGCTCCAAGTAGAGGTGGTTCCCTCTGGACGCCACGTACAGTTGCAAGTAACAAATAGCAGGTGAATTGTAAGTCCGCTCAAACAAATAACTACGACAAGAATACAGCAAAAGACAAAGAATGAGATTAATAAAGAAAGAAAATGCTCCTTATTCCTGTACTAAAAGATAAGAGAAAATTCCAAGTATGAAATGGCGGAAAAGGCAGGTTTGACTAGTTGGCTGCTGGACTCTCGGTTCAGATATTTTCCTTATATTTCCTTAGCTTATCATGGTTTTAATGATATTTTAATATTTCATAAACTGAGAATTAGTGATTCAGATTGACGATTAATTTTACTCATTCAGTGGTTAAATATGGGGAATTGTTTTTATATTATGATTTTATAACGAAGTTAATAGTTGTTTTTGTACCACATGAACTAAAGATTTTGTTAGGGTGGAGTGGCTTTCGCGTAACCATAACGATGAGATATCTATGAATTTGCCGAAGAAGATTCCATCATGAAAATGGTAAGCGTCCTTTGTAGTAATTAAAATGAACGACAACAGTCTGGATGATTAACTAACTTGGCATTGTAAAATCAGTGCTGTCCTGCGAACGGCTGAAAGTAGGTGAAAGTACAGCTCAAACAGGACATGCAGTTATACTCAACAGTTAAATCACGACGCCATCCCCTTGGGCAATATATTACGGATGAGGAAAATAATGAGCCATTCTAAATGCTCAATGTTTGTAAGCCAATCTGACCAAACTGCTATTGACATCAGTCCTCAGACTTACAAATTACATAAACTAACTTACACTAAGGACGCCCACGCCAGAGGCAGATCTCGAACCTCCGGTGGAAACGGGCGTACGGTCCGTAGCAAGACACTTTTTTTTGTTTTCATTATTTTATTATATGTTCTGAATTTGATCAGTCCTTTGCGTTTTGTTGATTGTTTCGTCCTTGACTCAGTAGTTTTTTCTTTTTTATTTCAGAGGGTGTCGAACCCTCTGACCGAGCGCCCTGAGCTACGACGCCGGCAACCCGACAGACCACGTGGCCTTTCCGCGCTGCGCCATGCCACTCTGCACGCAGGGAATACTCGGAGTGTAGATGGACAGAGCATCTCATCTGGTAGGTATGTTAGAATACATGAAAGGGAAGTTCATAGACAGGAGTCACATATATTGTGGATTAGTGAATTTCGAATGCCGAATAAACAGAAATTCTAGTCAGGTCAACGCAGGGTTCTCAACGAAACAACAAATCGTGGCAATGTAGGAGTAAATGTGATACTGAATAGCCAAATGGAAATTCGGGTAGCGTACTGTGAACGGCGTAGTGGATGTATTACCACGACAAATGGTAATCACAGAAACAACGTTCAACAAAGTAGAACAAGTTTATATACCAAAGAGATACACAGATGCCAGCCGCGGTGGCCGAGGGGACTGAGGCGCGTCAGTCACGATCTGCACGGCCACTACGGTCGGGGATTCGAATCCCCCCTCGGGCATGGATATTTGTGACGGCCTTAGTGTTAGCTAGTTCATAAGTAGTTTGTAAGTTTAGGGACTGATGACCCCGCTGTACAAAACATTTGAACATATTTAGATACACAGATAAGCTAAAGGTTGAAGGAATGTATGACAACATAAAAAAATCAACCACGTAAGGAACAGAAAAGCTAACTGTGATGGTTGCCCAGAATTCAGTGGTAGGAAGAAGAAGAGAAAAAAAAAGATAGTCGGTAAATATGGACAGGATGATAGCCATGTAAAAGGAAATCGCCTCGTTTAATTTTGCAAGGGACGCGAGGCGCTGCTATACGAGCATTCTAGCAGCAAGGCGAATGCAGTGATGTGTGTAGAATGAAGAGTCGATAGGCACGACTCTTCGCAAAGCCGTCGGGCGGCGGCAGGCGGCAGGAGGGCGTGGTGTGGGCATCACCTGCAGCTTCGCACGCAGCCCGTCGCAAACGGGGGCGCAGCTCTCGCGCCTCCTGCGCGCGCCGCTGTCGCAGCGCTGCTTGCCAGCGAGTAGACCCGCTTAGCTGATATATGTCAAGAGTAGACTAACGAACAGCTCTTCGTTTCCTCCCGCCCTGACATGCTCGATTTTCTCTGCTTGCCTCTGTACGCTTTTTCTTTTTGTCAGTAATTGGTGGTACGGGGGCTTATTTTGTTATTAAATAACAAGTTGGAAGCACATTTGTTTTCTACTACAAGTTGGGTAATATACCTAAAGATAAGTATTGGTCCGTGCTTTTCATTTCATCTGTGTTACTAATTATTTTTGTGTCTCGTTTCCGGCGGTTGTCCTAGGTGTCGGTGGCCGAGTAGGGAGAGACCGACACAAGGAAATAGGATACACGCTTGTGCGGGTACAGAGTCTGAGGTGACCAGCCAGTAGGACAGCAGAAACTAGAAACACTAAGCTAGGTTAGTATAAGATATGTATTTCGTAGGAACATGGTAATAATTAAATTTTACATAGTTCTTGACTGCAGAATGCTGATACATAGTTTATCTAGGATAGAGGTCTGCCTACTGATGAGTCCTAGTGCCTGTCCTAATCCCAAGTGACCCGCGGTGCAGAAACCGAGCGGTCTAAAGCGTCTCGCTGCGGAGCGCGCGGATGCTCGCCGTAGAGGTTCGAGTCCTCCCTGGGGCATGGGTGTGTGTTTGTCCTTAGGTTAGTGTACCTAGGTTTAAGTAGTTTGTAAGCTACGGACTGATGACCACGCAGTTTGGTCCGATAGGTTTACCGACATTTTATATAAAATAATATAATATAATTATAATCCCAAGTGAACGATGCAGTTCAGTGGTGGCCGCGAGCGGAGTTTCAGCAGAGGGCGCTAGTGGCTGACGTGGTAAGAACGCCGCGCCGTGCTGGCATGGCAGCGCGCGGCGAAAGTATGTGCCGCGCACTTCAGACTTGTGCGATACCACAATTATTATGCTTCTGCCCAGCCCCCTCGCGTGTCTCACCCCATTCGTGCACCTTGCCCAGATTGTGTTACTCACGTACTAAGGGACGCAGGAGAGAATTCTGAGGAGATACTAAACACCTGACAATGCATTGCTTGGAAACTCGGCGGAAAGCAGTAACTGCATTGCAGAAAGAGGGGTAGCATTTCTCTCATCCGCTGCTGATGAAATTTATTATGAATCCGCCATCATTGGGGAAATTGTTGATATTGTAGCGACTGAAATAGATATTATGAAGGAAGGTATTACCACAGTCTAACATGTACAGTCGGGACACTTCCGCAGATCTTTGTTATACACTGCGACAGTAGCGCTCCAAGCGGCCGGAAAGCTACATTTCTGAATACGACATTGGAAGTGTGTGAATACTATGGTTTATATTAATTTTAACATACTTTTTACATTAGGAAACGTATGTAATACCTTTAAATAGGTAATAAATTAAAAACAGCTATACATTTGTCTTAATTAAGTTTCCTAAGGTCCCTGGCAAGGTACGAAGCGGAACATTACAGGATAGTTTATTTACTGCTATCTTGTAAACAACAGGCTTCTGCTAAATAATTTAATTTTATATTAAAAATAAAAAATGGCTAGGAAATACCAGAAGACCTTTCCTTTGGCAGAAAGACTTCGCTTATCTACTAACGAACGTTAAGGTTTCTTCACTATAATTCCAGTCGAATCATTGAATTTGAACGCAGCAAACGTATATAGAATGCAATAACTACAGCAACGTACCAAATCAGCTACAACAGGTGTAGCTAAAGGAAACAGGTCACAAACGTGGCAATAAAACGGTAAAAGCAATGAAACTGTTTTCCAATAGAGCCGAAGGCAATTCCAGAATTGTTGCTACAGCTGAACCACAAATGACAAAAATCATCAAAACTTTCCCTTTTTAAGCTAAAGTAATTACACTTAACATAATATGCACGTTTAAGGAAGACGTATGAGGTGTAAAATTGTGCGAATCATTAGACTCCACACCGAATTTATACACGTCAAAAACTGTCTGTTATAGTAAGAAAAGACCATAATAGTAATTTATTATTCTCTTATGTTTATAGTCTACTTACTTTCAGCGGAATAAGATTGAATTACACACATATTCGTAAGTATTTGTTCAAGACGAAGTTGTTGTTTATACCACTGAATCAGTAATATTGACGGTTTTTACATTAATTTCCGTATTAATTTACGTCTTTTGATTTTTACTAATGCTTGTAACGCAAAAATTGTATTAACTATTTCGTTAATTACGTAGAAAAGAAATTATAAACAAACATCACTACTGTGGTGGCTTCCCCACCACTAGCAGCGCTAGTGTCGTTGCAGCTGTCAGTTGGTAACAACTTTTACAGCAGTGAGTGTCGCAACCGTTTATGTTAGACTGTGGTATTACTGAATTCATTTGGACTATTGAATGTCATCCAGTTGCTCTTGATGGGATTATGAATTGTAACTCGAAATTAATGGATGTTTGTGAGAATGATGTGACGACCCGGAATAACTGTAGTTTACATCTTACAGAACGATTGTGAGGAACTCCCAGTTCGTGTATACGTAGTAGACTTTTCTGTGTTTAGTAAGTGGTGTTACAATATCTTTATGAGTAGTGTAAACTCTAAATTAGATTTACAAATCGGGGTTAGAACCCACGTTCTTACCTTTCTTGTCTGACATGGGTGATTACACGCCCTCACAGATTTACATTTCACAGGCACCATGTCATGGAAAGCCCTGTAACTCCTGTCGGAGGTTCGAGGCCTCCCTTCGGCATAGGTATATGTGTTTTTCTTACGGTTAGCTTTAAGTTAGTTTAAGTAGTTTGTAATTATAGGGACCGATGATTACTCTACTTTGGTCCCACAGAATTACAAACACTTGAAAATTTTTTGAATCGATGACCCTAGTAATTTGGTCTCTTACTTACAGAAACTTTGAAGTTTACACTCCTGACAGCCCTTCTCTTTTACTTCCCATACTTTCTGTTAATGACTGTTTATTGAAAGAAGAATTCTAAGAACTTTGTCACCGTCCACCGCAACATCTCTAGGGTCACAGAGAAAGGAAGGAAGGAATCTTATGGTTTAACGTCCCGTCGACAGCATGGTCATTAGAGCTCGGATATTTGGGTAAGGATGAGAGAAGGAAATCGACCGTGCCCTTTGAAAGGAATCATCCCAGTATTTACCAGGAGTGACTTAGGGAAATCACGGAAAACTTAAATCTGGGTGGCCGGAGGTGGATCTGAATCACCATCCTTCCGAATAGGTTACAGATATCAGAGCTAACGGAATTGATTAACAAATGAAATGCGTAGCTCTTAAAGCCGTGGTCTTGGGGCCCTCCGTAAAACTATTACATTTTACAGTCCGCTCGTATTCATCGATTACGGCAAGTTACTAGAACAAAGACAGGGCTACGAGGTGAAGAGACGTGTATATTTTCCGAGCTTACGCACCTGTGTTGTTTTTTGTATTTATATTGACTGTTGGTTTATCGTGTTTATCTGTCGGTTATTTTGTTATCAGTGAACGTGTGGAAGTATTCGTATTGTTGTTCGTGGAATTTCCATTAATAATTTAAGTTATTTCGATTTGTAAACAAACCGACAAGTTTAGTGGTCCGCCACGGCTGGTTCCACGACCGGATACGCGGCGGCGCTGCGGTCACCGCCAGCGTCATCGAGACACGGCTGGAGCGCGCCGATGCTGCCACCTGGTGGTCGCCGCTGCGCGCCACCACACATCGCTGGCTCTGACAACACCAGAGTCGAACATAAAGACTGCAGCGCTGCCAAGCGGCCGGGTCGTAAAATCACGCCACGAAGCGATTGAGTAATGAATGTGTATTTGGACTGTAGCAGCATTTTCAAAATAACTTCGTATTTACGAGCTTTCGTGGCGCTATAAATTGTAGCAACTGTCAAAAATATAATTCGGAAATCTCTCATTTGCAAAGGATGCTCAGAAGTAACAGGATAATGTTATGAATAACAGGTGTTCGTTTATTGTGGTTAGTTATACTTTTAGGCATAGATGTACTTCTTTAACTATTCATGCACGTCCAAACTTCTGTTGTTAATGAAAATCGCAAATACTTGACCACTATTACCAACATTACTGCTGAATAACAGTCATGTATGCATTAGGTTCGTACCTCAGCTTCACAAAAGTGATAACCAACATATTTTGTCGGTTACCTACTAGTTTGACAAAGTGAATACGTAGCAACAAATAAATAATATGTCCATATATAAACTGTTAATGTTAGCACGTCACAATCTTGAAGATATTCAGTCTGATACCTGCCATGTAGCTAAAAAATTATGATAGGTACACGAAAGGCACAGAAGCAAGGGCGAGGTGAAAAGACGGTAGATGTAGAATCCAGTCCCCTACAATGTAAAAATCGTGTGTACTTTTCAAAACATTACAGTGTCCGAAGTCCGCTAAAACAAAACTCGTGCAACATGTCAGTACGCCCCGAGCACGCGAACATAATCATAATCAGTTACTTTTTTATACTTCAGCACATCAGGTTGCATTTCATTTCTTCTTTCAAAAGGTTTCAGACGATATTAATATGACTCGGGGATTGTGAACTGTATGAATTACACTGCACTGACAGTTTGTTAAATTATAGACTGCCATTAACAGAAGCAGTGATATTACGTTAATGATGTTTTCGTATTTGTATTAGAAAATTCACAGCAACGTTCAGTGACCAGGAAATATGAAAGTAAGAGCATTAAAAACGGCAACTTCTCAATTTGCATCATGCCATTCCAGTGTTATTCCCTACTGGCCGCTTGGAGTGCTAGTATCGCTTCAGTTGCTTTTTTTTTTTTTTTTTCCTAGAGAGTTTCGCGACAGTCTGTGATAGAATGTGGACAACACCGTCTCGCCAATGCGGTTCTAATCGAGAAAGTACCTAACACCGTCATTGATTACTACTTGTTTCAGATATTACGCTTTGTTCCCGAATTGTCGATGGGAATATCTGTATTTTCCTACGACAAGTCGAGCACGTTGATCGCTTGGTACAAGAAGGTGACATTACAGTGGAACCCTTACTCCTCTAAAACGTTTCAAAAGTTCAAGCACTCGAATTGCTTTTTCGAATGTGTTTCCTTTCATTCCCGCTAGCTCAGTTCTGACCGTAATGCCTAAATATGGTCGTGTCCTTAGAGTTATGCGCGAAATATCGTATGGATCAAAGATTCCTGGTTGTGCTCACATTAAATCTTTTAGACGTACTGCACAGTTTATTATTAATGATATCAACAAATTACCATCAAGACTGCAGGTTCAATTTGAAGGCAACATTTGCACCGTTTATTTGTCGATGGATGACGTGGTTTTCTGTCATTGTAAAGCTCCAGTTCACGTAAAGGTAAACTGTCCACATGTTGTCAGTGTAACCAACAGAGTCACTTACATTAACAATGCCAGTGCCTTTTCTGCTTTTCAAACAGTCACATCGGTAAATATAACCGTGAGAGAGGCAGATACTATGCAGCAAATTCTTCTCAGGATGTAACAAGTTGACATCTGTCCGCCAACAGTTTTGAAATTATTTCCGGAACATATGAAGCGATGTCGCTTTAATTCTGATGAGGGAGCACCAGAACATAAAACAAAAAAATCAGAAAAATTTTATAACTCTCTGGCATTGGATATTGGCCAGGAAGATCCGGCAACAGATATTCAAAATCCCAATGCCACAACTGACGAAACAGTTGTTTGTCAGACTCCGACTTTCAGCAATACGCCAGACTCAATATCTGTGTTAGTGTCAGGAGATCAACTCCAGTCTGCAACAATATTCTCTGAGGCAACCCCTGCCTTCTCTGATGTAGAGTCCCGCCGGAACCCTCTCCAGCCTTCAACTATAGAATGTTGAGAGGACTGCGATGATCAAAATTCTAATTGTGATTCAGTCTTATCAGGTATATCCCTGGATTACATGTCGCACTGTTCTGAACATGCTGATGAGGATTCATTATCAGCGGAAGAAATCAGCTAGTTTGTAAGAGCGACCAGAAAATGTAAAAAAAGTGCTACCAATCGCCAAGAAATACACAAAGGATTATGCAGCGATGACAAATTATTGAGAAAAACCTCGTCAGGGTAAAAGACAAGAAGATACGCGGCAAATTACAAGAGTTGTCACTGGCATCACAAAAGTAAATTGAATGCAAAATTGATCAACGGAGACGCGACGGAGTGGTCGAGCGCATTGACGCGCTATGCTCCAAAGAGCGAGACCGTTCCCCGTCGGGGGTTCGAATCCCCCTTCGAACATGGATGTTTGTACTTTCTTTAGTATAAGTTAGTTTATAAGTAGTTTGTAAGTTTTGGGACTGATGAACCCGCAGTTAAGTCCCATAAGCTTAATAAACATGTGAACTTTTTCAAAAATTCAAATGTTTGTATAGCTTATGGGACTTAACTACGGGGTCATCAGTCCCTAAACTTACAAACACAAGCCGAACACTAATAATGTACCTTTAAATGATATACGTAATCCAAGACACCATATTAAATGTACGCAAGTAAATCTCCAGCATTCTCTAGCGGCTACTGACAAACTTATGAAGTATACTGTACAACACAACATTGAAATCTTATTTCTTTAAGAGCTCTATAGCTTGAATAATAACATTGTTGGGATAGGTAGAAAGTACAGAGTATTTAGCACAGCAAATATGAGGAAAAGTGTAGCGGTCGTCATCACAAACAAATTCATAGATTCTATAATGCTACGTCAACTTTCAGATGAAGACACGGTGGTCCTTAGGTTCCCATAAATTTTATGCAGCCAGTATGTATATGAATATTAAGCGTAACATCGGTATTGAATTGATTTTAATAAACTAGACCATATTTTAAAGTTTCTTAATGGAACTGGAGTGATCATTGCAGTCGACAGAAACGCTCGGTCATTATGTGGCACGATAGAATTACTAATGACCGGGGACGAGAAATGGAAGCATATTTGAGAGTTAATAATCTTTATATCATGAATGAAAAAAGTAGCATTACAACGTTGGAGAGTGGAACTGGGAAAAGTCAATTCGATCTCACTTTAACTAATGCTCGTCTCATAGAGCCATTGCATGACTGGGAATGCTGCGACGACGAAAGTTGTCCGGATCTTGGAATTATCACATATAATATCGGCACGGCTTCAGTACAACTGAATGATAATGGATTCCACAGCACCCAGTACATAATCAACCACGATGATTTTAGTGTTTTTGAAGAGTCTATTGTTAAAGAACTATAACAACAATTTCTAAATCAATCTGCCTGAATGACTTTACTCGACAAGGCCAAAGAATTGAGTATGGTGGCGGAAAGGGAAACGGATATCGACGGGTTCGTGGCCAACTACGAAGCTGCTATCGACACAGCATGTAAGAACGCCTTCCAAATAAAGGACCCTTTACGATGTAAATAAAAAAAGTGGCCGACCCATGCCGAACAACCGATTAAACTATTCATAGAGAAAAAAGAAAATGCTGACAGGCGATTGTATCAAAGAACACAGAATAACGAGATATTCTCAGCGTAGAGATTTTTATCTCAAACAGAAGAAGGAATACACGGAAGCGATTATTCACGCAAAACTACGATATTGGGACGAATATTGTAGTTTTACCTCTGGCAACAAACCGTGGAATGATGTCTAACGTATGACCTCAGGAATAGCACGGAACACTTCTTTAATGACGACAAGATGGCACGATGACAGTAAACCTAGAGGATACGCTCAACTCCATGCTGGGTTACTTCATTCCACTGGATAACGAGGACGAAGATATTTAATACCGTTGCACGTACAAACGACGATAACGATTTGAAGACGGAGGAAATTAGAACTGTACTGGAACCGACGAATCATAAAACCTCTCCAGGATAGAATGGCGTTGATAATACAGTTCTGCTTAGGGCTTTCATGTTTCCTCAATTTGTTACCACGATCTACAATCGTTGCCTACAAACGGCATGCTTCCCCAAGCTATGGAAGCGAGCTAAAATAATACCGATAGTTAAGCCTGGAAAGCAACAGAGCACAGAAATCAACAAGTTTCATCTAATAAGTCTTTTATACACTGAAGGGAAGGTACTGGAAAAAATCGAATAACGAATTTTGTCTACGCCAGAGATCTTCTCCATAAGAATCAGTACGGCTTTACCCCACAAATTGATACGACTAACGCGCCTATGGTTGTAAAAGAATTTGTAGAGTGTAGTCGCACAACTAAACTGTGTATCATCATGGTGAGTCTGGATGTGCAGGGAGCCTTCGACGCAGCTTGGTGGCCTGGTATTTTAAAGACGTTGCGTGAGTTTAAATGTCGTGGCAATCTGTATAACCTTACACGCAGCTATTTCAATCAGAGAACTGCAACGTTAAATGTCAACAACCTTCACATAGATATGCTGCCAAAGAATGTCCACAAGGTTCTTGTTGTGGTCCAGAACTCTAGAATATATTATATGATTCCTTGCTTAAACTGACGTACTCATGATACTCTTTTGTTATAGCTTTTCCCGACGATCTGATTCTACTAACGAAAGGGGAGAGTCCTCTTGCGGCTGAGAACATCTGTAAAGCGGACAGTCAGCTAATAGCGACTTGGGCCGGTAACAATAAACCCCAATTCAACGAACAGAAATCAAAGCTATGCTTATCATCAGGAAAAGGAAGTGAGCCTCATTGACGGTCGGAATTTACCTTAATAACAAGTTGCTTCAGTAAGTAGATCATCTGAAATATCGTGGCGTCATAATCGACAGTAAGTTTACATTCAACAAACACGTTCAACACATTACGATAAATGCAGGGTCCTAATTAATGCTCTTTCAATATCTGATAGAGTCAACTGGGGTCTGCGGGCTACAGCACTGCGAACTATTTATAAAGGGGAAATACTGCGTATATTATCGTACGGCTCACCCATGTGGATAGACGTACTGCCGGCCGCGGTGGCCAAGGGGACTGAGGCGCTTCAGTCACGGTCTGCACGGCCACTACGGTCGGGGGTTCGAATCCCCCCTCGGGCATGGATATTTGTGCCGTCCTTAGTCTTAGGTAGTTCGTAAGTAGTTTGTAAGCTTAGGGACTGATGACCCCGTAGTTAAGTCCCATAAGTTCTACAAACATTTGAACATAGACGTACTAGGGCGACTATAAAATAGTGCCAAAATTAATAGAGTCCAACGGTTAATCAAAGATGGTCAATGCTTACAGAACGACATCCAGTGAAGCGCTTTGTGTTTTATCAGCTCTCATGCCTATAACTCTTAAGATACAGGGAATAGCGAAATATTATAACCTAGTCAAAACTAAAGACGCCTGACAGACAATCGTCATCGCCTTAGAGTACAGAAGCTGGGCACGCCCGACAGACTTTACGAGAATAATTGAGAAGTCCGCAAGCAAAACCTACACTGTTGAAGTATACATAGACGGAAGCAAGTCACACAACGGAGTGGGTTCGGGAATATCAATATTTGTTGATGCGAGTGTTATTTACCAGATGCAGCTTAAACTGTCTAATGAATGCTAAAACAACTAAGTGGAACAATTTGCTATTCTCAATGCCCTTGAGTTAATAATCAATCTCTAGGATATTGGTAGAGCTGCAGAAATTCACACCGATAGCGGGATTACTTTGGATTCATTACGAAATCCGAAGACCCACAATTCTTGATTGAAGAAATACGATGTAAAATGAGAACATTGCAGACACACAACTAGCAGTTGCATCTCGTATGGCTTAAAGCACATAGAGGAGTATGAAGAAATGAACTAGCTTACAATCTCACTAAAAGAGCGGCTCGATCATGAAAATTGATACGCTACAGGTAAATACCTATAAGTGCGGTTAAAAAGAAACTTCGAGAGATGTTTACCAACAAATGGAGGATTGAATGGCAAAGACCAAACAACGGTGAAAACACTAAATCGTATTTTCCTGCGATCCAACAAAGTTTAATGATTAAACCTCCAATACCTCCGAATCTTACAGCAATGTTAACAGGTCATGGGAAACTATAAGCCTATTATCAACTGTTAAGAATAATTAAATACGGAACGTGCACATGTAACAAAGGTGTCCAAACTATTGACCACCTGCTTTTCGACTGCTGTAACTTACTGAAAAAGAGGCACCATCCCAGGAAGAAAATAGCTGACAAAGGGGGAGATGGCCCGTCAGTATATTTGATTTTGTACATAAATTCACTACAGACTTTTACAACTTCTGTAGTTCATTAAGATTTCCTTCTGTCTAAAACTCATTCGGTTTCTTTATGTAAAGTGATAAATCTCGAATAGCCAAAATGCATGCCTTTGTAAATCCTTACATATTATGTACTGAGTTTGTGTTTGCCAAAGTACCTGATGTAACCGTTTGAATTTAACTTCATACACGTAATATTACTATGTAAAGGAACAGGTCAAATAAATAAATAATAAATAAATAAATAGACAGTTTGCGCAGACTGAAAAAAAAAAACACAAAAAATTAAGTAAAGAGAAGATATACACCATCCTCGGCCGGGTAGCTTTATATATCACAAATCTTCATAGTACATCTAGAGATCTAATACAAATCTCTAATTGTGATAAAATTATAAACTTCTTACCAAACTAAATTATTAACTAAGTAAAGGTCAATCTCCGTCTATGATATAAAATTCATTTTTAGATGTAGACGCCTCGGTATATTATTTCTTAAATTCGATTCGTTCACGACCGTAAATTCAACTGTTTCATGTTGGATAGTGTTCAGGCATTTCAATATAATATATCATATTTTAAATATTTTTTATATGGTAAGAATATCAAGTATATTTATGTGATAATATCCTGAAGGATTATTAAACCGGTTCATCACAAACTCTATTATATGTAGTGGAGGTCTTTACGCAACATTTCAATTTTAATATTTTATACCGTTATTGAAGAAGGACATAAATGCACATATCTGTCTGACATTTGCCACGCGTGACTGGGCTTGAATTCCTGGACAGTTTCTGTGAGTAGCGAAAACCGGCCGTGCTATCTGTTGCTACCTATTGCAATACAAGGATTGGGCAAAGGACTAAGAATAAAGGACTGCGACCGCTTAGTGGAATGGCCAATATTACAAGACGCTTTAATCTATCGGTGGACTTAAACCATCTGACTAATTTCTCGCAGGGGAGCGCAACACAAAAACGGTTCATCAGACAGACGTCCTTTTAATTACAGGAAAGGCAACGCCATAAATAGCGCTACTACACAAACGTGGAAAGCTCTATTCTGACTCCAAAGCAATCGACTAGTAATGCATTAATATCTCAAAAACTTCACGGATTAGATATTTTACAATAAATTATCGGCATGAATTTCGTCCACATTATGAATTCGAAGCTGCATTCCCTTATGATATAACTAGTACAATAGTAATTTAACGAATGATCCTAGAAAGTCATTGTAAAGCAATTCATTTAACACCATGTAAGTGCCAAACGAAATCCTTAGAAGAGGGTAGATTATTAAAAAATCATAAATATGAAATATGTAGAACATGGATTAGAAAAATTGGAGTTATATATCACCATTAACGACAACTATTATTTATTCAGGAATGCTCTTATTCGGCCTTACCAGTAATCGTAATAAGTTACTCAAACAATAATGACTAAATATCTGAATAAACTGAAACACTGTTGCAGGCTTATGTAGACGGAAGGGCTTGTCAGTACAGAATGGAAAGCAAAATCATCGACCAATTCGAAATATTCAAACTACTCGACTGTTACAGTGTAATTAATTAAAGTCAATGGCGAAGTTCAAAATTTGTTCTGGATCGGGATTCGAACCAGGAATTTTCGCTTCAGGCAAGCGGACTCCTTAACAAATTCTATTCCTTTTTTTCAGGGTATCTAGACACGCTTTCCGTCCTTTCTAAATTTTCAACTTATTGCACATTACGATGTACTGCTCCCTACCAATTATTTCTCCCGCAAGGAATTGGACCAATTTCTACGTCCACACAAGATTTGTCTTTGTCTGTTGGAGGCATACATACGATTATACACATAGTGTCTATTATTTCTAACATATCAACAAACATATAATACTGGGTGATATTACAGCCGTAAAAATACAAATTAGAAATATTCAAACATCTTGACCGATACAGAGTACTGACACAAATTCAATGGAAAAGTTGAAATTTTGCACTGGGCACGAATTCGAATTTGGAATTCCCGTATTATGTCTGCCGTTTTCCTTACATAAGCAAATAAAACGTCTTCTTGTACAGCAATTGTGGAAAACAGCCAAAGAAACACATTTTCTTTGAAAACCAACGTAACTTCCAGAACTGAGGAAATTAAAATCTTCTTCGATAAACGATATGAAAGAAATAGAATATTTTCTTCTAAAATGAAGTATTATTGTATAATTTCCTTTCTTTTGTACTTACGTGGATGCACCTGAACTATTTCGGCTCACTGGATGGGTCAAATTTGTGTTCTCGTAAGTCTGCGACTGCTGTTGATTCCAATTTTTCTCCCGTTTTTTTTTCGTTGGCTGAGCTTTCTTTCTTAATCTGTTTCGCGTGAACCTTGAAGCGCCAGTCACCAAATGCTCTGTACTGCCCCACAAATGTTAAAGAAGTTTTAAAACCACTTTAAAATGGTAAAAACAAAATATAGTAGCATGGGCGTTGGAGATTCCTCCCTTGGGCATGAGTGTGCGTGTTGTCGTCACCATAAGTTAGTTTCGTTTAAATAGTTTGTAAGTCTGGCGACCGATGACCTCAGCAATTTTGGTGACTAAGGCTTACATACATTTGAATATTTTGAACTTCCATGTGTGTTACCCGTGCTATAGTTCTATATTAAAGTTCTAATTGGAATGTTCACATATTTATCTGTATAGTTCGTCATTATTTTAAATATTTCGTGTTGTGTCATTACGCTTACAATTTTCTGATAACATGTAGTTCAGCGTCTGTCTCTTGAGCCAACTGACTGCCTGTCTGTTTGCGTTAGGTTAGTGACCTTAATCTGTGTGGATAATTTAATTCGATGTAATCGTTCCGGGTGATTTCAAAGTATGTATGGAAGGGAGTTTTTTTTTTCTTTGTGTGTGTGTGTGTGTGTGTGTGTGTGTGTGTGTGTGTGTGTGTGTGTAGAGGATCCAGATACTATTAAGTGTGTCCCATGTGATTTTTGTGACATCCTTAGGATTAGCTAGTTCATAAGTAGTTTGTAAGTTTAGGGACTGATGAACCCGTAGTTAAGTCCCATAGACTCTTCAAACATTTGCACATTTTTTCTTCAGGCCCATTCTCACAGATTTACTTCCACCAGTACGTCGCCTCTTACTTTTCCCGTCTGTAATGACCAAGCAGTCGACGGGACGTTAAACCCTAAGATTCTTTCCTTCCTTCCTTCTTACTTTTCAAACTTCACAGAAGATCTCCTACGAAACTTGCAGGACTAGCACTCATGAAGGAAAGGTTATGCTGGTGACATGGCTTAGATACTGTCTAGGGAATGTTTGCAGAACGATATATTCACTCTGTAGCGGAGTGAGTGCTGATATGAAACTTCCTGGCATAAATTCCTTTTGTTAATCGAGCCAAGGGGCGCAGCGGTTACACACTGGACTTGCATTCGGTAGTACGGTGGTTCAAATCTACCACAGGCCATAGAGTTTCAGGTTTTCCCTGATTTCTCTCATTCACTCGCGGCAAATGCCCGAATAGTTCTTTTCAAGACGCGGCCGATTTTCTTCCCCGTCGTTACCCAAAAATCCAAGCGTGAATTCCGTCTCCACGCTGTTGACGGGACGTTAAACGCTAAGCTCCCTTCTTCCTTACTTCCTACATATGTTATTTGTTTTATTCTTTTGGAACACTACACTGTCTAACGAGTGAATGCATAAAACGCTTTTGACCTGCTTAGCGACTTTAGATAGGACCAAATTCTTTTTTCTGATTCTCGGCAAGTTCTTTGGCTGTGTTATGACAGTGACAATTGTTGTATGCTTCGTGCATAGAAATTTGTAGAGACGTGTTAATCTTTGATAAGTTTTACCTGTCTTCGCCTGCTCGTTTTCGTAAAACCAGAGTCGCCGTGGAGGTTCGAGTCCTCCCTGGGGCATGGGTGTGTGTGTTTGTCCTTAGGTTAGTTTACCTAGGTTTAAGTAGTTTGTAAGCTACGGACTGATGACCACGCAGTTTGGTCCGATAGATTTACAAACGTTTGAACTCTTTTTTTTAAAACCAGAGTGTGCAACTCTCTATTCATCCACTGAATTTTCCGAATTTTGTTGATCAGTGACGGTGGGTCTTCTCCGTCCTCAATCGATTTTCTCGGAATTTATTTATCATAGCGCGATATACAGTTCCATCAAATTTAGCCCATAATTCATCTGGAACTGCAAAGGTTACACAGAAAGTAATTTACCACAATATTTTCCTTAAACAATTCCATATCACACAAATAAAAACTACATGCACAAAAGAATGATGATTAATCTAATCACAACATTATTTCACGTAACGCCCGACTCGTGTATGGCCTTCCTCCAGCTCTAACAAAGGCTTGTGTGCCCCGTTGGTACTAATTTGTTTTTTGGTCAGGTAGCCGTTTCTTCAATGTGTGATTCACATTATCGTCCTCTTCCAAGTTTGTGTCTTGGATGGAATTCTTTAATGGTCCAAACACTTTCAAAACAGTTCAACATTGTTTTTAATTACAACAGCGTTTTTCACACACCTTCGAATATAAAAAATTACTGATAATAGTACATACACTACCGACAGTTGCAGCGCCTACTTCCTAGTCGTAATGCAGCTGTCCTCGCAAATCACATCCGCTCGCTGAAACTTCAGGTGCGACAGCAATGGATCGTCTCCCAAACCGGCCAGTCTTGGAACTCGGCGAACTGCCTCCAGATGACCTCACCCACTGTGCGCAACGATTAACTGTAGTCTTGTCGACCGCAGATACGTCACAGCCCTTGAACAAACATTTGTCAGTATTCCTCAAAGTTTTTCTCTGTACTGAGAATTTCAGTGACCGCACATTGTCTTTAACGTACATCACTAACATACGCCATTTTTAAACGGTCCAGCAGGTATGCGATGTGTCGGAAGAACAAGAAATTTTGCGTGTGCACGAAGGAAACTTCAGATGCTTCATAAGTAACGTTTGGCATTAGCAATATTGTTTTCGGTTGAGAAATAAAACGCTCTGGATTACTTTGTGGGCAACCCTCATAAATTATTAGCATTCATTGTCTAAGAGGAATGGTAAAAATTGCTTATTTTCTGCTTCTAGCAAACTACTTTCCTAGCGTTATCCATTGATGTATTAACTTTAGTAACCATCGCCACTTTGACGACATGATTAATATTAATCCATGTCTGTAAATTAACATCATCGATCAGGTCAGGCTTCTTTGTAACTAGAAGGTCTAAATATTTCTGTTGCAAATGGTTTGTCAACTTATCTTCTCAATTAAGGTTTCGGAAAAAGAATTCAAAGGTAAATAACAAGATATCTGGTCTGTACCAATTCTACCAGTCGTCTACAGACGTACCAGTCTATAGTCGTTAAGTTAAAGCCGCCGCTAAATAACATTGCTTGTTTCGTACGGTTTAGTTCAACTGATCTTAGACTTTTTCAGTTTCAGTAATCTCTTGGGTGAATGTGTAACTGTTCCAGTAAATATGGGTGGCAGGTTTCAATTTGATTTCTTCTACATATTTTGTAGAAGTTGAGAAATCTCCGTTATTAGCTAAGAATACGTCTGTCCCTTGAAATAATTTTTTATTCATTGGCATTATGATTGCCCACAGAGATGTCACATGTCAATAAGTTTTGGCTGGGATCTACTCTAGTTAATATTTCATTTAATGTTGGGGTATATTCGACTCTTCCTCACAGAAATTTCAAAGAAAGGGATATGATGTAAATGTTCTTCGATCAATAGCGCATATGATATGAACGTAAACCCTAACGTTTATCCAACAAACTAGTTGTGTTACTAGAACGGCATGAGTAACATAATAGCAAGTATTACCAGTGACTGTCTTAGAGGCATTTGGACATGATCAGAACAAGGCTTCCGTCTCTACGATACGATTTTCAAAAGGGGAACTTTCAAACAATTATATTTTTCTTTACAATATTGCATTGCAGATTTGTAGATTTTATGAAACCTGCTAGCTAGTTTCAATTGTGCCGTATAGAAAATTTATTTTAGCTTTCTTTGGTACTCCTTCTGGAAAGCTCGTTTACCAAATGCTACGAATGTAAACACGCTCACCGAAGAAAGATTATTTCGAAATTGTACCATATGATACATTACTTCAAAATTGTGTTAAAAATTGAATTTTTACGCACAGAAATTTATTGCGATTGTTTGAATTGGCGGTCGACTGAAACTTGCTCTTAGAATGTTGTTTATATCTGCTCCTTTGTGTCCTTGGGCATTACTCACCATAAACTGAGAAGATCGAAAAAAATGTTACACAGATGATTTTAATTAACTATATTACGAAAAATGTGGTCATAGGACTGTCTGTTGACTATTGACAGTTCAACGATCAATATTAATGAACTACATGAAAGCAAGTCACTAGCAATTAAACCAAAAACTTAGCGAAAGAGAAACCGAAATTTAATTTCAAGAACTAGATGAAAACGCAGCGTTCCCCGGGTGATTATTATCGTATGCTCTTGTAGTCCACCTCCCCTCCCCTCCTCTGGCTGCATCCATCTCATCCTCTCCCACCTCTCTGTTCATCTCCACCTCCTCCTCTCCCGGCTCATTTCTTCCATTCCCCCTCCTACCTCGCTCCTCCTCGGTTCGTCTTCCATCCCCCCCCCCTCCGCCGTAACTAGGAAAACTCATACAAATCTATCAACTTTCAGGGCGAACAGTGAAACAGGATTAAAATTTATTGCAAGGTACCCTTGCATATGCTTCGGGATTACAGAAACCTCTCCAAGAAAATATACGATCGTGACCTTCTCAAAAGCGTAATAAATCAATAGTTTAGCGTCGAAGTCTGAAAGTAAAGTACACTACGTCTTGTTCCATGCGAAAATTTAGCAGACAGTAATCTTCCTCCTGTCTTGAAGGTCAAATGGGGAAACATTCACCAAGACAGGTAGAAAACTATATTGTGTCGAATTGCGAACTGTAAGCAAAGTACAATTCGCCATACTCGAAAATTGATTGATACAGTGACCTTCCTCATGTTTTGCAGCTAAAGTGAGCCACATTTCATCATGACTGAAACAAAACTGTAGATTTTGTCGCAGACAATTCAAATGTTCAAATGTTTGTTAAGCTTAAGGGATTTAACTGCAGGGTCATCAGTCCCTGAACTTACAAACAACTTATTAACTACATTATACTAAAGACGACACAAACATCCATGCTCCAGGGGGGATTCGAACCCCCGGCCGTAGCGGCCGTACAGACTGTGACTGACGCGCCGCAGACCGCTCGGCCACCGCGGCCGCCTCTGTCGCAGTCCGTAAGGGAAGTACTCTCCTCTATGCAACATACGAAATTTTATCTTGATGTGACCTTCCTATTGTTTGAAGGTCAGGTATGCAGAATTTCATTAAGACTGGAACATAACTCTACATACGTTTGCGGAAATTCTATCTTGTATATGGGGCGGCACTAAAATCTGTCTCTCTAAATTTTTGGAAAAATGCATATAGAAATAAGAAAATGTTGCAATAAATGTTGTTCACCTCGTAGAGGCACATCCAAAAAGCTCGATCCCCCCTACATCAGTCCCGGAAGCTGGGGCGTGTTGACTTTCAAATCTTAAATAGGTAGCCCTACTTTTTATTGCGGGTTTGAATTCTCCATGAACAAAATATGTAACTTTCGTGTGAAACATTTCTTTTGTGTCATGAGAGATGGCGCTGTTACCGCGCAAAATTAAAAATTAATAGAAAATGTTTGAAAAACGGTAATATCTGCAACAAATATATATCGGACTCTTTCTCGAGGTTTAACACCTCCAGTTTCAGCACACCGTAGGACATTAATGAGAAAAGTCGTTGCAGAAGGAATATTCCTATCAGCAAATAGATTAACACACATTTGATAAGCTCCGTCAACATTTCTATGAGCTTCAAAGTACGAGTAAATGATACCTGCTCTCTCTTTGTCACATATCGTCAAATGAAAAGAAAACGTTTCATACAAATGTTGCATATTTTTCACTGGGAATCCACATCTGCAATAAAAATAGGGGTTCCTATTTAATATATCAAAGTCATCCCCTCTCCTGCTACACGGAAGTGGTGCAGTGGGGTCGACCTTTATGATAATGGATGTCTCGTTTCGAAATGAACAACTTTTATTGCAACCTTCTTTTTTTTTACTGGGTATATAATTTTTCCAAATTTGCCGAAAAATATTTTTAGTTCCTCACCCAGCTTCGTTTGTAGCATATAGAGTCACTTGACTCAAACGGCCTCTTCGGCATATTATAAGCGATATGAGTCTTAAACTAGTAGAAGCACACACAATATAAACCCCAAAACCAAATAAATTTGTCGTGGAACTTACTTGTTGATTGAGAAACAGAATTTTAAAACACCCAAGAAAATAACATGCTATCCCGCGTCTTACAGACGGCACGTGTCTTGAACTAGGTAGAAAGCCACACAAATAAACACTGCAATCACAGATATTTATGAAAAAAACTTATTTGTCGATTGAGATACAAGGATTTTAAAACAAGAAAGAAAATAATTCGCATTAATTGTGAATCTACTGAAAAACTGTCAAAGTCAGACTGTAAATAGTAGCGAAGTAAAATTCATTGTAATGTTGAGTTGATAATAGTTGCTGTTGTTGTGGTCTTCAGTCCGGAGACTGGTTTGTTGCAGCTCTCCACAATACCCTATCCTGAGCATTCCTCTTCATCTCTTATTAATGGGTTAAAAAAATGGTTTTGAGTATTTCCTTGCAGTTTTTCTGATTTTTCTCTTCACAAGAACCTTCCTCACTCGTCAAAAATATTTGGAAAGAAATCAGGAAATACATTCGCAAGTGTGAATGTGAATTAGCATTAACTGCACAATTTAATGGTAACATATGAACGCCTCTTGGAGCCACCCAATCAACTAAAAGCCAAACCTTTGCTAATACTCATGAGTGCATGTACATTCCAATATGTGTATTGAGCATAGGGAGATACGATTATTACAATCCCCGCAAGACTTGTTACGGCTCATTAAAATACGCTTTACAGCTGCCATATTTACCGACGAACACAATGTAATGTCCCTCAGAGCTTTATGCATGTCTGAAGGAATGGTAACTTGGGCACCTACAGCTGTCAAATGAACTTCAAATGTTCAAATGTTTGTAAATCTATCGGACCAAACTGCGTGGTCATCAGTCCGTAGCTTACAAACTACTTAAACTAAGGTAAACTAACCTATGGACAACACACACACACCCCCATGCCCTAGGGAGGACTCGTACCTCCGACGGCGAGCATTCGCGCGCTCCGCAGCGAGACGCCTTAGACCGCTCGGCTACTCCACCGCGGTTCAAATAAACTTTGAACATGAATCAGTATCAGCGTGACAGTTTAATGGTAACGTACGACAAATGTGTGCCGAATCTGTATTCGAACCGGAATTTCACAGTTTCCGAGAGAGTTTGCGTTAACCATTACGCTATCTGCGCACGCCGGCCAGACCGACGCAAAATTTCAGATCTTTGTATGTTCACATTCTCTCTCAGAATTGGGACGCGACTGTACAATTATTTATAAACTGATCTATTCACGCCTTAAACCTCTTACTTCAGTAGTTTCGGGAACTCAGTGTTACCATCTTCAGACCCTGTCAAGCAAAGCATCAACAGACTGCAGTCATCAACGTAACTCAGTGGGGCAATACATGTATAAATGAGTTACACAGATGAATGAGGTCTATTGATACTTCGTTTGATAGGGTCTGAAGATGGTTACAATGAGTTACAGAAACTATTCTGATAAAAGATTTACCATACCATAAACGATCGAAGGCGTGTATTGCTCTACTTATAAACAAAGTGGCATATGCCTCACATTGTATACTACCCATGAGCGCTCGTAGATTCAGCTATGTAAGTTCCACTTAGAGAAAGAATAATGTAGGTCGAGGTAATAAAAAAATATCATATGTAGAGAGAGAAGTCTGAAAGTCTTTCCAACATTTATCTTCTTTTCACTGCCTCCTCCTTGTTGCCGTAGATTTAGCGCAATTGAATTCGGTTGTAACTAAAGTGCAATACTCTCGAGGTTCCATAACTGCTATCACCAACCATGAGTTACTGCTGTCTTCTCATGTTGTGTCCCTGCGCAGAAGACGGCACACAGGTCGTTGGCTCTTGATGACGAGGTTGTTAGGTTAATTAGCGACGAACTAGTATTATAAAACAAACTATTCAAATTATGCCACTTTGTTTATTTATGCAGAAAAAGGAAACTACACAACTAATAAACTGTCTTTTTAAATTCCACTGTATCTCATTAACATTGATGAATTTTTTGGTTATACAAAGGTAAAATGTACTGCCACATACTTGACTGGTATTCTATGACAGACCGCAAAGGACATCGGGTCTGCCCGTGATGACAGCCGAAACCGGAGTGAGGAGGCAGTGCGATCCACCTCTGTCTGCTGGCGCGCTAACTCGAGCCAAAATATGGCCGAAGGGATTCGTCTGCCTTTTGTTTAATGATTCGTATCTTTTCTAACAATCTGAAACAACAAACCGGTAGCTTCCTTTTAGCTGTTGTGTAGCTGTTAACATTTTTCATTCATCATAGGCGCGAAAAATCATTCTCCTATCGGTCAGTTCCTAAATTCTCTATACTAGGTAATTATGACTCAAAAAATTGCGTCATCGTCTCTCTTCTTCATTATATCAATGTACAGTCTTTATTAACAACACCCAGTACACCTCTCACAATTCCGTAGGAAAAATAAAGAATCTCCCGTTCCACTAGTACTTGGCGTCGGGTTTTGCACGCACTGTCATCAAACGGCACAGAAACTAATCCCACGTCTTTGCTTAGAGTTCCCTGTGCATGATACATTGCTTTAAGGAGAAAGTCCTTACCGGAAGAGTATATCTCTAAACTGTCCTTTTAATTACTGTGGCGAGTGTTTGTAGGAGACCATTCTTTATCATCCTGCTAGAATCTCACATTGTTCACTGTGTCCTGTCAGCACATTGAGAGAATTTTGTTGGTGTGTAAACGTCACACGATAAGGGCGCCCAGTGACGTGCCTGACGCTTCTATCTGGGATGGCTCCTTCCCTACTGGCAGTATACAAGTCACTCTCGGCCAAACGCCAGGGGGTATCTGGCCTCATACTCCATGCTCTGGTTAAAGCGGAATCACTTACAACCACTGCTCATACAATCGAAGCAAAGAAAAGGCACCGATTACGTGCATCAAGACACAATTTGATCACAGACAAGAAGATGAAAAGGTGAATTGATCTGTACATCGTTTTACACTGAAATGGAGGACAGGTTGAGCGGGCTAAAATAATTGTGTTGCATTTGTTCGACTTTCTTATTAAATTCACGAATTAATCAGATTGACGAGTGTAAACAGTATTTCTCTTTCACTACACCATTTTATAAAACTAATACTGACAAAATTTACCGCGAAATGTAACACTGAGGAACACATCTACATCTACATGGATACTCTGCAAATCACATTGAAGGTCATGAACCGGCCGCGGTGGCCGAGCGTTCTGCGGCGCGCCAGTCACGGTCTGCACGGCCTCCATCTAGTGTGGATCCCACAATGCGCAGCAATACTCCAAAATAGGACGCAAAAGTTTAGTGTAGGCAGTTTCTTTAGTAGAATTGTTGCATCTTCCAACTGTCCTACCAATGAACCGTAGACTTTGGTTCGCCTTCCCTACAACATTTTCTATGTGGTCTTTCTAATTTAAGTTGTTCGTAATTGTTACTTCTAGGTATTTATTTGAATTTACGGCCTCAAGGTTAGACTGATTTATTGTGTAACTGAAGTTTAACGGGCGTCTTGTAGTGGTCGTATGGATGAACTCACACTTTTCATTATTAAAGGTCAATTGCAATTTTTGCACTATGCAGATGTCTAAATCATTAAGCAGTTGCTTTTGATCTACTGGTTACTTTACTAATTGATAAATGCCAGCATCATCCGCGAAAAATCTAAGAGAGCTACTCAGATTGTCTCTTAAATCGTTTATAAAAATAAGGAACAGTAGGGACCCTTTAACACTTCCCTGGGGAACGCCAGATATCGCTTCTGTTCTACTCGATGACTTACCGTCAGTTACCACGTGCTGAGTCCTTTCTGACAGGAAATCACGAATCGAATCGCACAACTTTGGCGATATTCCGTACGCACGCAATTTGATTAGAAGACCCTTGTAAGGTACAGTGTCGAAAACCTTTCGGAAAACTAGAAATACTGAATCTATTTGACATCCCTTATCGATAGCAGTCATCACTTCATGTGACTAAAGAGCGAGATGTGTTTCACAAGAACGATATTTTCTAAATCCCTGTTGACTATGGGACAATAGGTCTCTACATCTTCGAGGCAGTTCATAATATTTGAGGAAGGTATATGTTCTAACATCCTGCTGCAAACACACAGGTTCAGTTTATTCAAAAACATCAGAGTAATCTTCTCGAATTCAAATGACGTTGTATTTTCAATTATGTGATATTTTTCAACTTGCTGTCTCTCATTTGATTTGTTTGTGATATCTTCGGTCTTTATTGATGGCGAAGTTTGGGCGGCCAGCATCGCAATCAAATGTTCAAATGTTTGTAAAACTATGGGAAGAAGCTACAGTGGTCATCAGTCCCTGGCCTTAAAAACTACTTAAACTAACTTATGCTAAGGACAAGACACACACACACACACACACACCACACACACACACACACACACACACACACACACACACACACACACACACATGGTCGAGGAAGGACTCGGACCTCTGACGGGGAGCTGCTGTGCGCGCCGCAGCAAGGCGCCTCAGAGCACACGGCTATTCACGCGCGGCTGCAGTTAAGAAGAAGACGTCAGTGTTTGGCCTTTCCATTGCTGAAGACTTTGCAGAACAAGATGATGTCAAGGAACAGAAGAGTGATAATAAGGCAATCCGAAACTTGGGGCCCCGCTCCCAACTCATCCCTTAATAAGCTTATAATAATAATAATAAAATTGAGATAATCCATAATAATAGCAATGATAATAAAACTGAGGTATTCCGCAACCGAAGCGTTCATTTTAAGCCATCGTGTAAGATAGCCACTTACGAGCTACAGTGAACTCAAATTTGGATATAAGAATAATAATAGCAAAGTGAAATGAGACATTTTCGAGCAGCATGTAAATCTATTTATTCAACAAAACAAACCATTATCATCAATATACGGTGATTAATACAATAATATTCCAGAAATTATTTAATAAAAATATAGAACTTAATAATAATTAAGCAACGCATTAAACATTTACTTTCCTCAGTTTCTTTTTCCAGCAAAATCTTTCAAAATGTATTTCAAGTGTATATCCTGCAAGATATCATATTATGTGGCCATAATGGCAAGTGAGTTCAAACGTTCTTGGGACATTGAAGATCTATGACAATTTTTAGAAGTTTTAGTTTTGGAAAGCTTCGGTAGCCCTTTAGATTCGTAATCATGAGACATCTGTAAATTTTTAACGCAGCCATAACATTTGGGAACGTCGATTGCATTATATTTTCAAAAATGAATTTGGTCAGCTTTAAGACGTTCTACTTGTGAAGTGAAGAATTTAAAATGAATCATTTAGTCCACAAATTCCTCTTCGATGTTCTCAGAATACATGTCGCTAAATCTCTGGGCAGCTTCTTTAATTTCATCATCAGACTTCAGTGGGAACTCAACAAGTAATCAAAAAATGCCAATGAACTTCATTATATGCATTTATACGACGAGAAAGCTATGTACATAATTTATCGAATATTGGTAGGTAAGTGGACTAAGAAGGGCCCTTAGTGACTGTCATGTACTCCTCAAACTGTTGAGAACTATCAGGATCTGTTTTCCATCACGTATATATACGACGCGCGTCCAGAAAGTAACTTCCGTTTGGTAATAAAATGAAATTGTACACAGATACAGAAGGAATTTTTATTGCACAAAATTCAACAACTCTTAAACTACTTTTCCACATAACTGCCGAAATTTTTCAGGCATTTCTCATAGCGTGACACCAGGTTTCGTATACCTTCTTCATAGAAATCTGCCGCCTGTGTCTTCAACTAGTTGGAAAAAGTTTCTTTCAGCTCGTCGTCATTGGTGAAGTGATGACCGCCAAGGAAAGACTTGAGATAAAAGAACAGATGAAAGTCGCTAGGAGCGTGAACCAGTTCTTCTGTAACCAAAGCTTGACGACCACTTCGTTCTTCATCGTGCACATCACTACGCCCGCCATTGAACTGTCGGACCCATCTTCTCATCATCGAATCACTCATCGCATATGGTCCGTAAACATCGAACATTTGCCGATAAATGTCACTTGGTTTCACTCTCCTCGCATTCAGAAACCGAATCACCGACCTGATTTCACAGGCTGCGGGATTTTCAATCAACGCCGACATTTCAAACAAGCACAACAAAGCGTACGTAACTGGCAGGGATCTCCAAATGGCACACGTTCGTCTCCTTTATACACATCGTCTACAGCGCATGTGCGGAACTGCAATCGCAGCGCTGCAGCGGAGGTAAATTGAAACGTAACTTACTTTCTGGACGCGCCTCGTATATATAATTTCACTCGCCTGCAGACATACAATGAAAAGGTAAGTAATTTTTATTCAAAACGCAAAAGTGTTTCAAAAAATGTCTCACTGTTATATCAGTACTTGTTCCGCAAAAGAACGAAATGCGAGAGGGAATTTAATAAATGTGTTGCACCTATAGGATGAGTGTTAGAGGAAAAAAGTAATGGTGACCAATTTTTACGTCGGTTTTGGATATTTTTGTGTGTGTAACAAGTGACTTCTTTATAGAGAGGCGTGTATGAATACGCCATAGTTTCTGATTCGACACTACATACTGAAAAGTCAACAGACTTCCAGTGCAACAATATATGTAGATCCTGGACTCGATAAAACTATATCATGTGTGACACCAGTTACGATGAGAGAAAATAGCTAGTAGAACAGCCGAGGAACTCTACGGAAAATGTCCTGCAAATATGATATTGACTTCTTCGTAGTCTATTGTACCCGTTACGGAAGCTGTTGCTGAAACTTAATTTCTGATATACACACAATTATTCTTTCGCTGTCACAATCAGTTTAAAATTTAAAATCTCGGCAGTGTGGCATTTATGTCACATCGTCATTTGTTTAACATGCTAATTTCCTTTTTCTTTTATTTCCTGCAGTTCATTTCTGTGATTACAATAAACATATAAAATGTAAAAGATGCCACATACAAGTGAAACTAAATTCACTTATTAATTAAGATAAATTTATTTATATGCCTCATGTGCCGAAAATAAGGAAAATTAAAGAAGGGAGAATAATGTTGGAATAACATTTAATGGACATACTAATGTATATGAGAGATTCACTTACTCCTAAAATCAAAACATGTAAACAAATAGAGTGAAAAGACGTTGACAAATAGAAGGTATCATCACTAAGGCGTAGGACCAGCTTTTGCTGCATTAGATGTTGCATTAGGTTGATTAGTAAGACAGCTGTTATAAAATTTGGAGATAACAAGTATAATTATTATCAGTGTCGAATAAGTGTGAAAATGTGTTAAACTGGCGCAGTATATCATACAAAAATTCTGAGTTTTTTTAACACAGCCGCGCTGGAGTAACCGAGCGGTCTGGAGCGCCACGTTACGGATCGCGCGGCCTCCCGCGTCTGAGGTTCGAATCTTCCCTCGAGCATGGATGTGTATGTTGTCCTTATGTTAGTTTAAGTTATTTTAAGTAGTCTGTAAGTCTAGGGACTGATGATCAACTTAGATTGGTCCCATAGAATTACAAACATTTGAACATTTTTTAACACAGTCTCACGCAAAACACAATATATTTCCTTTTATGCCCAATAGAAAACTTGAAGAGAATAAATTAAATGAAGTTACATTTGTTTCAAGAAAATATGACCCTAATGAATTACTAAAGCTCAGACACGGTAGAGAAAATGAACCGGTTTAGTCAGAAAATAAAGCGCCCCGAGGTACCTTTCATGGATGCTTTAAAATGATAAAAAACACTCCACCGCAGTACACGTTTTTAAGAAAGAAGAAGCAGCCGCAGAAGGGGTTTTACCGCCCGTCCGTTAATGGAAGAATGGCTTACATGCACTTAAGGGACCTTTCTTTGATGCTAAAAGCAAATCTTTGGAAACAAAATTTCCGCGACGTTGGCGCTTCCATCACCTGTAGTTGGGGAGAAAAATTTTACCCGTTGTTAATGGATCCGCTTTTCATTTCGGATCAGTATTCAGATTGTGTAGACACAATCAGAACGTCGTAGAAACAATGAATATGTTGTGCAAAGCAGGCCGCGGTGGCCGAGGGGACTGAGGCGCTCCAGTCACGGTCTGCACGGCCACTACGGTCGGGGGTTCGAATCCCCCCTCGGGCACGGATATTTGTGCCGTCCTTCGTATTAGCTAGTTCATAAGTAGTTTGTAAGTTTAGGGACTGATGACCCCGTAGTTAAGTCCCATACACTCTACAAACATTTCAACATTATATGTTGTGCAAAGCAACGGACGACATTAGTTCTGCAATAGCGACCCTGATCAATTACTTCATTGAGCTGCCCAATATACAATAAGGAAAATTAAAGAAGGAAGAATCGTGTCGAAATAACATTTGATGGACATAGTAATGTATATGAGAGATTCACTTACTCCCAAAATCAAAACATGTAAACAAATAGAAAGAAAAGACGTTGACAAATAGAAGGTATCATCACTAAGGCGTAATACCAGCTTTTGCTGCAATAGATGTTCCAACACCGTGCAGCATTAGGTTGATTAGTTGTCTCACGTGGTGCTGTGATCGACTGGTCTGTAATTAAATGTTTAAATGAAACTTCCTGGCAGATTAAAATTGTGTGCCGGAACCGGGACTCGAACCTGGTCCCAGGTTTGTGTCCCGGTTCCGGCATACAATTTTAATCTGCCAGGAAGTTTCATATCGGCGCACACTCCGCTGCAGAGTGAAAAGTTTCAATCTGAAAATGTTTAAATGTTTGTAAATCTATCGGACTCATCTGCGTGGTTATCAGTCCGTGGCTTACAAACTAATTAAACCAAGTTAAACTAACCTAAGGACGACACAAACACCCATGCGCCAGTTGGGACTCGAACCCCCGACGGCAAATGGCCGCGCGCACCGCATCACGGCGCTCCAGTACGTGCGGCTAATCCGCCGCGGCGGTCCATAATTCCTAAAATCCATCTCCAGATGATGTGCCGACTGACGTGGTGGCAACTGGCTCTCCAGCTAGTGTCAGTCGTTCCCTATAGGGGACAGCCGGGACATAATGTAGGCAGTCTTGAGCAATTCGACCTTATGAGGGCGGCCATTACAATGCTACAAAACTGTGCGTGGTGGACCACGTAGGAAAGGTCCCGCATGAGAATGAAGGATGTCATAAACGCAACTCTGGCCCATATTGGCTACACGTACGACAATTAGAATGGACCGGCTATCGTAGACTAATGGCCGTCCAATACATTACGATGGGTCTCCGAGCGGTGTGGCGCGCGGGAGCGTGGGAGAAACTGCGCCGTTTATCACGCTGCCTGCATACCCTTACGAGGCTATTACCAGTCCCGTAACCGCTGATGAAAGGAGTCTTTCTTCATCTATTATTTGAATATGAGCACCAGGACTCAGTTCAACAGTTGTATTACTTCATGTGATTCCATATTTCTTGACGTACTGATTTATCGCGCTCATCATATTCATGGATTGACGAGTTACGTTTTAACGCCATATACTATTGAGATGATATCCGCCTCCGCATCTCAGCGGTAGCGTCGCTGACTACCTCGCTGGAGGCCCGGGTTCGATTCCCGGCAGGGGACTGGGAGTTGTGTGTTGTCCTAATCATCATCAATAGCACGTAAGTCGCCCACACGGCGTCAAATGAAAAGACTTGCACTAAGGCGGCCGAACAATCCCGCAAGGGATCTCCCGGCCAAGGAAGCCATACGCTCATTTCATTTCATGAAGATGATGGATTTTTGCTGAAATGTATAGGGATGTGCTCAGATAACGGGAACATAATTTTGCCGAAACCAATGATTAAATAATTGCTAATCAGCGATCTCGGCCATTTGAAGTGAACTTCTGAATACATAATCCCATCGATCGCCACACAAAACTTGGAAAAATTTGAAATATATGTGAAAGATAAAATTGAATATCACACTTAATTATGAAAAGAACAATTTATTAAAAGTGTGTTGCTAGACTAGATTTCAGAATTTTGGAAGAGGTTCTCAAGTCGACTGTAATTTTTTTATGTTTGTTCCCTCAGAACCTTCGACTGTGTGAACCGATTTTGAAGATTCTTTTCTCATTTGAAAGCTGGTGTTCCCGTGGTGTTTCCCGTTTCAGTTCGGTCCAGTTCTGACAATGGCATCCATAAGAAATGTTCAAATGTTTGTTAAGCTTAAGGGACTTAACTGCGGCCGGCCGCGGTGGCCGAGGAGACTGAGGCGCTTCAGTCACGGTCTGCACGGCCACTACGGTCGGGGGTTCGAATCCCCCCTCGGGCATGGATATTTGTGCCGTCCTTAGTATAAGGTAGTTGATAAGTAGTTTGTAAGTTTAGGGACTGATGACCCCATAGTTAAGTCCCATAAGCTTAACAAACATTTGAACATTTTTGAACTTAACTGCGTGGTCATCCGTCCCTAAACTTACAAACTACTTATGAACTACCTTATACTAAAGACGGCACAAACATCCATGTCCGAGGGGAGATTCGAACCCCCGACCGTAGCGGCTGCGCAGACTGTGACTGGCGCGCCGCAGACCGCGCGGCCACTGCGGCCGGCTCATTCCTAAGAAAACAATGTAAGTCTTAAATTTGCATTAAGTATGTGCGCGTCAAATAGACGTATAACTCAATATCACGCCAACCGATTTCGATGATTCTTTGTTATTGGAAAGGAAGTATTTCAAGGGTAGTTTGATGAGAGTTTGGTTAGGTTCTGACTACAGGATCCATGTCAAAGTAACGGAATTCTTCAGTTCTTAGGAGCAAATTAACGATACTCGGCCGAATCTTTTATAGGCTATATTTGAGTGACCTACCCTACCGTCCTTATGGTCAAGTAATTCCCTGTTCAAAACTTTTTTCATGTAAAGCTGCATTTATGAAAGTCTATTTTTGCGCTCTTCTCAAGTCTCTTTTGAAATTGTCCTCGATGTAGATTTCCTCTGTTGAGTTAGGCATTTCTCCCCGACTTCGTTTGTTTGATTTCAACGGTTCTGTCTAATATGAGCAGCATGTTTAGTAGGTCTACCCATATTCAGAAATAATAGTTAGTGTACTTCAGATTCACTAAAAATCAAACAATAAGCAAAAATTTTAACAGAAAAGACCGACTTACAAAAATCTATTACAAAACAAATTAATATGCACTATAAGGTAGAAAATAATTGCGTATTCTTCTACAATTTAATAAACAACTTACTTTTTCTACTCATCAGTATGTAGGTACGATCTATGTATTTACCATGCAAGAAAGTAGGTAGGTACATACCCACATTAAAACCAACTCAACACATATCTATGAATAACAAACACTATCAAAATATTTTTTCGAGTTCTCCTAAGTAAAATGAAATGAAAATAATTAAACTATTTAAAAGTCAATCAAGTTATTACGATAATATAAAATAGTGTAGTTACAATTTTTGTTATTTTTGGAGTCGGTGTCAGTCAAGGAAACACTACAATTAACCTAGCAAAATTAATACGAGAATATTGAGATCGGATCGGATCGGATCACAAGAAGTCGGCCGACCGATCGAGGGCGTCGGTGGAGTGTCGCCGCAACTGACATCACGCAGCGATAGAACGGTGTAGACAAGAGAACCACGACCCAACTTGAAATTAAAAGTTCAAACGGAATAACCGAATCGTAATCCTAGACTTAGCCGATCAAAATCTAAAAGAAGCAACGATGAAAACCAACCGAACGATAACGGAGCGTAGTCGAGACAAGGTTACTACAGTCAAGACGTGAGTAAGGATCATGTCGCCGTTTCGAGCCCTATATAGCACGGCTGCAAGCCTTGATAGGTCAGCGTGGTAGGCGTGTCTCAGCGCGCAGCACGGTAGCGGCGATGACCACGCTCACGGCTACTTGCGCTGCCTAGCGGCCGCCGCCGAAATGCATGTGTTCTGGCGGGCTCTCGAACTCATCGGGACAGGATACCGAAGAGAATACGTTAAGATTCTTTTTTTTTTACAAATTAACTTTTATACGAACGACAATATACTGTCAGTACTGCGATCGAATATGAATACCTAATTAAACACATTAGCAAATTAGCTTTAATTGACAATGTTCTGTGATAATATCTAGGACCTTGAAACGACATAAATACCAATACCTAATTAAACCAAGCAAAAGAACTTTAATACTTTCCCACACCTGCTCAAGTTTCTTGAACACCTCCACCTCCAATATATAACCCGAAAACGTGACTCCCGGCACCCGCTCGTATCCCGTCTCTTGTTGCATCCCGGGACTCTGCCACGCCGATACCTTGCTGTCCCTCCCTCCCTTCACCTCCACAGTCTCCACATCCTCTCCGAGGGTAACATCCGTCACCTCCCCTCCTGGATGACGCCCTCCATCCCGACGTCTACCCACCCTACCAACCTTAACCCTTTCCCGTATTTATACGCCCCCTCTTCCAGTCCTCTTCCCCCTCCCCCCCGCTTGGCTCTCCTCTCCCTCCCCTTTTCCAGGAGTCCTTGCGCTATCCTCGCTCCCCCCCCCCCCTCACCACCAGCTCCAGTCCCTCCCTCTCCGCGCTTCCTCTCCCGTCCTCATCCTCTGTGGGGAACTTGTGCCACCAGATTTTATCAGTGCAACGTGAGTGTTACAGTGTCAGTGCCAGTGTTTGTGTTCGGTGTTTCAGTTTGAAAACTTCAGCAACCGCCGAATATGCCGAATATTCGAGTTGCCATATGCTTTTAAATGTGTGATCTCGTTCTTGTCTCCTGTCCTCCAATGCGTGTGTTTTATTCTCCAAAAGTTTTTAACACTACATAATGTGTCTTTTATCCACCGTGCCCATTTTAATGTCTGAATATGTGTTTTACTGCTCTATATGTTATTGTCATTTCTCCAATTATATCTCCTTAAAATGTCTAAATTCTGTATTGTTTTTTCTTCTTGTCTATATTTTACAACTTAATGTCAAATTTCTTGTGTATTATTGGGTGAAGAGCAGCGCTGAAGCTGCTGCCAGCCTGCCACCATCTGGTGGCTTTAAAATACAATAAAGAAAAAAAAAACTTTAATACGACACTATGCTGAGACATAATGTAGCAAACGGTGATATGAAAATGCAGCTAATATCAAACACAAGGAACTACCTGTATGAAGGACGGTGTAGATATAGAACGAGAAAATAATCTGAAACAGTTGGTAATCAAGTGACTGGTATCGCTTCTTTCTCTTGACTGCGCTGCGCGTGCCTGTCATGTCAACTTGACAGTTCTCCTTCCCTCCCGCCGCGGCCACGTTCTCGCCTATCGCCTCGTCAATTTCGCGTGCGACACAAGAATATCTCACCTATAACTATGTATGTAGTTCCAAATCTACCTTGGCTGACACCGACACCAAAATAACAATAGTTGTAACTACATTCTATTATCGTAATATCTTGATGGACTTTTAAGTAGTCTAGTATTTTTTATTTTACTCAGCAGAACTGTAAAAAATATTTTGCTCACTGTTTCTTATTCATAGGTATGTGTTGAGTTAGATTTAAAGTGGGTACGTAGCTACCTATATTGTTGCGTGGTGAATACATAGATTGTACGCGCATATTGATGAGTAGAAAAAATAAGTTGATTATTAAGTTCCAGAAGAATGCGGATTTTAGTGCATATTAATTTCTCTTGAAATAGTTCTTTGAAGTTGGGTATTTTTGTTAAAATTTTTGTGTATTGTCTGATCGGTGAGGTGAACACACAGGACTAACGAGTGGAGGGATCTTTACGTCCAGTTACTGAGATTTAACGTTCCTCTGCATGATGTACTCGTAACTCGTAACCGTTCACGACTATGTTCACGATTGGTCATTCTTTTTTGAACAGTTTGGTGCTCAAGGGCCAAAGAAGTGCAGTTTCACAGACCAGCGTTAGTGTGATATGCTTCGCTAGCCTGTCATAAACGCCATACAGGAGAGAGACGCAAACTCAATAGTTTTAATGCATGATAAAGCCCCACTACATATCGCTCGTGAAGTTCAACTCCTTCTCCGAAACACATTTGCAAACGATCGAATTATCTGCCGATCGCTTCAAAATGCTTATTCGCCACGATCACTTGATCTCACACCCTGTGATTTCTGGTTTCTTGTGCTACCTGAAGGATGGGTTTACCGGGGGACTATTCACACATGTGTTGATCTGAAGCGTAGAATATCGGAAGAGGTAGCCATCATAACTACGAAAATGCTTCCTTCTACTCTGCACAATGGAATCGTGCACTTTCAGAGTCTATTGTGCACAAATGGTCGCCGTATTGAACCCCTTTTGTAGCAGTGAAGGTATCGATGTACCGTAGCAGCACATTAAAAGTTTCCTCTTTCAGAATTTGACGCCACCGGAACAGGTTCTTATCACAATGAAGTGCAGCATATTGAAATATTACAGTCCTTTCTCTTCTGCTATTGGAGGATTGAACAAGCCCCTCTAGTGGACCTCTAGGTGGAACTTTTTAGCATTACTCTTGAAGAATTGGCTTCGTTCTCTGAAACACAGCGAATTCCTTTCTTTGCCGTTCATTTGCTTTAAGGCTTTGCCTCTCCGTTGAACACAGTGTAATTTTATTGCAAAATTACAGTGGCCAGTCAATTGTGCTTATTCCAAAAGTTCTGTTAAAAAGAAGTGTTGCGATTGCCAGACCATGGACATAGGGGAGTAGTACACACTAAACAGCTACCGCATCGACATTACACTTGGCCGCACATGGACGCCCACATTGAACAGATGATGTCTGAGTGTCACGCTTTCCCTACCTCGGATTGAAAAATGTTTGAAGCAAAAGTTATTTGGAATTTAATATCGAGTAACTTTTGTTCATGAACTTTCCTTGATATTTTGATTCTGAAACTTAGTACACACTTCTAAAAGTATAGTTCTTCAAATGGCTCTAATGCCATATTCTTTTGCTGCAAATCATTTAATGGAGGTTCTAAGACCGGTTTAACGTTGATATTTCATCTAGGGATGACTATATCATAGGAAAATACCGTTTTACAAATAAATAATAAATCTTATATCATCAATAATAATCTTGATTGTTTGCATTGGTTTCATTTTGTCCGAATGCGCCACTTAAATATATGAACTTTTGGAATAACTGAATTTCGTTGAAAATGTATTCAAGAATAGCCGAAAATTGAAAGAAATTATAAAAATAAAAATCGTATTGGTTTGTTTTTCGCTCCACTTTTGCAAGTATTTCGGAAAACAATGGATAATAAGTAATATACATATAAGTACATGTCAATATTATGTGCTATATTATTATTTTTATATGTTCAATTTATATTATTTTATTAAATATTATATTATTATTTTCATACTTTTTTAATTTGTGTTTTTAATTTTTTGTCTAATATATTTGCAGAAACTTTATCCTCAGTTACTGATGCTACACTGCGGAGCGCGCGGTTGCTCGCCGTGGAGGTTCGAGTCCTCCCTGGGGCATGGGTGTGTGTTGTCCTTAGGTTAGTTTACCTTAGAATAAGTAGTTTGTAGTCTATGGACTGCTGACCACGCAGTTTGGTCCGATAGATTTACAAACATTTGAACATTTTTACTGATGCTACAAATACTTTCAAAATGTTCGCGTCAATTATTTTTGCCACACCATGTGGTATGTACTTTTGTGTCAACACATGTACAAATATATTGAACTTGCTGGCAGAATAAAACTGAATGCAAAAACCGGGATTCGAACATGGGGCTCCTTGCATTTCGCGGACAAGCACTCTACCGTCTGTGCTATCCCGCCACGCTTCACAGCTTTACTTCGCCCAGTATCTCGTCTCTTACTTTCCATACTTCACGTAAGTTACCTGCGAACCTTACAGCAATATCACTCCCGGACAAAAAGATATGGTGGAGTTATGGCTTAGCCACAGTCTAGAAGACGACTTGAGAAAGATATTTTCACTCTGAAACGGAGTGTGCGCTGGTTTGAAACTTCCTGACATTAAAACTATGTACCTTTCTGCAAAGGTACCAAGCGAGGTGGTGCAGTGGTAAGACACTGGACTCGCATTCGGTAGGATGGCGGTTCAAATGCACCTCCGGCGGATTTAGGTTTTCCGTGATTTCCTTAAATCACTCCAGGCAAAAGCTGGGATGGTTCGTTTGAAAGGGCACGGCCGATTTCCTTCCACATCCTTCCCCAAACATCCAAGCTTAAGCTCCCTCTCTACTGAACACGCTGTCGACAGGACGTTAAACCCTAAGCTTCCTTCCTTCTGGAAAGGCAAGGGTTTCAGTTTCGAATCCCGGTTTCGGCGCACAGGTTTAATCTGCCCGGAAGTTTCATATAAGTGCACACTCCACAGTAAAATGAAATTATCATTATGGACACACACACATACCAACACACCACACGGCATGAGAGAAGTCAGCAACTCATATTAAATAACTTGCTCCGTATTTGTTCTTTTCCAAGATGCCTTTGAGTGCCAGCTGTTTCACAGCTTGTCGCTTTTTCTTCTCTACACACTGTCCAAAGTCATCGTGCTTCGACACATCATAAACATCCAACCCCTCGTCGTGTGACGCCACGTATATAAGAAAGAAGTTTCTTGGAAAGCAATGTATGGACGGTCATCCAATGTTAGCAGATTATACCAAACTGCTATACAAAGTAAGAAAGAAACAGAAAAGGAGAAGTGTTAATGTACGCTTGTACGTAACTTCTACGCAGCAGTTAAAACCTCCAAACGAAAAGAAAGGCGGCGACGGTTTAGCCCTGCGTACTGGGGCGCCTTGCTGTGGTGCGCGCGGCCGTTTGCCGTCGGGGGTTCGAGTCCCCCCCCCCCCCCCCCCCACCCTTCGGGCATGGCTGTTTGTGTTGTTCTTAGGTCAGTTTACCTTAGTTTAAGTATTTTGTACGCTACGGATTAATAACCACGGAGTTGAGTCCGATAGATTTACAAATATTTGAACATTTTTTAACATCGACAAGAAACTCGGAAGTATTCGAACTTCTAAAGTGCAGAAAATTCTGGAAATTGAATTTAAAGTAATTTTATAGTTTAAAAGGGAGTTGGAAATTAAGATTAGGGGTAAAGTTTCGGAAAGAGAACCAGATCATTATAATTAATACTGACAAATGGAACTGTGCACACTCTTTTTTATTTATTTATTTTATGGCCTTCATTGGACCACTTTAGTCAATATTACAAAGGTTATTACAAGTTGTTGTCTTGCATTGACACAATTTAGTTCAAAAATAATTAAACATGACAATTTAATAATACAGAGGATATTACAATTTGTTGTCATGCATCAATACAATTTAGTTCAAAAATAATTAAACATCTGTTTGTTAATTTTTATTCGTAGTGTGATGTGTTTGTCCTGAAGTATCTTGAATGTGTCTGTCTTGTCTTTCAAATCTTCCATCGTTATCTGTAGTTTCATCATGTCTTCCTTGATTTCTGTGATCCATCTTATGTTGCTCTTGCTGTTCCATAACTTTTCAATTATCTTCCTGCTGATTCTATTTTCTGGTGTTCTCATCAAATGTCCTAGGAAAGAGATCCGTTTCTTTTTCATTGTACTTGTCACTGGTTCTACTTCTTTATAAACAGTTTCCTTTGAAGCTATTTTCCACATCCCGTCTTTTTGGTATTTCTTATTTATGCAAGTTCTGACTATCCTCCTTTCTATTTTGAGTAGCCTGTCCATTGCTACAGTGTTGGTTGTTTTAAATATAGTTTCGCTAGCATATGTTATTTGTGGCTGTGTGACTGTTTTGTAGTGTTTCAGTTTTGTGACTATTGAGAGGCATTTTTTTAAATTATATGTGTTCTTGGTAACATGATGCATTTTAATAAGTTTATTTATTGTACTCTGCCATGATGGTTTCTCGTTCAAGTTATGGGTTATTATTTCTCCCATGTATTTAAACTTTTTAACGATTTTTATGTTGTGTACTCCAATTCTAATGTTGTTTGCCAGTAGCGGTTCTGTTACCATTATTTCAGTTTTGTCAAAAGATATTTTAAGGCCAATACACTGGACTATTTCCTGTAATGATCGTATTTGTTGTTGGTTTCTTGAATGTTGTTTGCAAGAAGAGCGAGGTCGTCAGCAAATCCTAAACAGTTCAACTTTATGTTATCTTTTTGTGTTCTAACTTTAATGTTATTTGGATTGGCCTTATACCATTCTCTCGTTATGTATTCAAGGACACAATTAAAAAGAAGGGGTGACAGGCCGTCTATTTCTTTAAGGTACAGTTTAAAAGAGTAATATGGAGCAGGTTATTCATGTGTTTGGTGCAGAAAATTCTTTGGTGAAGATATACCATGCCCTTCACAGAACTGCCAAATTCAATGGTGTGTTCACATAAACATATTGCCACAAATTCGGTCAGAGTTAAGAAAACACACTTAACGGAGCAACAGAAATGAAAACATACACGCGGAGGACAGGAAGCCCATCAAATTCCGAAACTGTGTGAAGAGGGACAGGAACATAAGTTTCCGAATCAAAAGTGCGTACGTCGGCGACCAATGCGGTATGGGACAGTATGAGCACCGGCCGCGGTGGCCGAGGGGACTGAGGCGCTCCAGTCACGGTCTGCACGGCCACTACGGTCGGGGGTTCGAATCCCCCCTGGGGCATGGATATTTGTGCCGTCCTTAGGATTAGCTAGTTCATAAGTAGTTTGTAAGTTTAGGGACTGATGACCCCGTAGTTAAGTCCCATAAGCTATACAAACATTTGAAAATTTGACAGTTTGAGCACCAAGTACTTGTACGCGCAAACTTTGCTGGTGTCTCGCGGAGAGGCGTTGTGAAAATGCAAAAGCAGTACGTGTGTTCGGCGTTGTCTGTCACTCGGAGGAAGAAGCCGTGGCAGTGAATCAGTGTACACGCGCATCTGTGAATCCCTGTCTGAAACCATAATAGGAGAATTGCAGGGGGTGGGGGTGCGGGGGCGGCACACAAAACGACGAGTCACAAAATCGATAGAGGGTACACATTAGCACGCCGCTAGGACGGCACGGCGCGAGGACTCGCCGCCAGCGCGGAATGCGGAAAATTCTGCTGCCGAGAGAGTCGTACAGGACTCATTAGGGGACCCCAGCCACCACATTCTCTCAAAACGGAGCTAAAAGCTCAACTTAAAAGAGAAAAACGCTGACATCTGTTACACCTGCCATTGTGAATTTTTTGGGCCGTGTACATTCCTTCACCTCTACAGTGTCGAAAGAATATATTCGATTTATAAACAACGACAAATGTATTTACTAAATGTTCCAAATATTTTAATGAATGGGTGAAATTGTCAACAATAGACTTCATTTAACTGACATGTTTCATCGCTAATAAGGAAGATTAACTGACAAGGCAACATTGACTGTGTGTCACTCACCTTTTATGTTTGTAAGCGACAGACTGTTTGGAAGTCAGAAAACTAGGAAGCAATGTGAGGTGTGTATAAGACAAGAAGATTCCTATTATTATTTTTTCCTAATAATAACAAGATTCCTATTACTATTTTTTCCTAATAATAACAATGATCAACCAGACATATTAATAAATTTTACCAATTAATTATGGGTAAATCAGAAATCGCCGCGACGGAATGGCCGAGCGCATTCAAGCGCTATGCTGCGATGCGCGACGCCGTTCCCCGTCGTGGATTCGAATCCCCTATCCGGCATGGTTGTTTGTGCGGTCTTTAGTATAAGTTAGTTCATAAGTAATTTGTAAGTTAAGGTACTGATGACCCCGCAGTTAAATCCCTTAACCCTTTCAGACCCTCTGGCTACAATTGTGTACATAACTTTTACAGTGTCTAATATAGATCAGAAACTTTTTTTCTCAATTGAAACAACATGTATATGACTATGAGTGTTCAACCTTTTCATCGTGCACACTTACTGTCAACTGCGGAGGATCACTTTAAAAATACCAAGTAATCAGTGTTGCACTGCGCACCAGCTTGTGAACTCCAAAGAACACGCAGGTTGTGGGTTACTTGTATTCCACTGTACAACTGGAAAGTAGTAGTAATTATTTTGCATGGCAACTATTGAATGATCACTTTATTTAGTACAAAAGTTAGTTCTGCAAAATTAATTATTTTAGTCCATAAAAAGAAGCTTTGCTTTTCAGCAATGCAATTTTGTAGTATTTTAATGGATGCATACAGCAGCGTAAATCTTGCATCTAAAATCATTAAAAACCTAAATTAAGAGGAATACAGCAAAAAGAATTATTTCCCTCCTCTAGAAAAATAACAGGTCTGAAAGGGTTAAGCTTTACAAACATTTGAACAATTGAAATCAGAAATCAAATCTGACGATCTATTGCTTCAAACTTCAGTTCTCGACATTTTTCAAATATCAGAAGAAAACTTGAGTTGAAAAACTATATACCATAGCGCGGAATATAATAATGCCGAATAATAATCAAAACAATTTATAAAATATCTTAAAGTAAACGCATTTATTTACTTTATAATAAAATTCAAAAGATAACTGTGTTATTGTTGAAATAGCTAAAATTATTCACCATGTTGATAAGAACTGTGCTCGCCTGCTTATGTCCGCAGTAATCAAACCGTGATCCATATCATCATTAGATTGTATCAATGTTCACAACAATAATATACGGTCTACATCAATACAAGCTTTGATCAATTTTAGGTAACTGGAATAACATGCACTACCGGCATTTCGATGGTGTTATGACCTGGATATTTATAAGTATGTGTCAGTTGGAAATACAGTTTATTTGCTACAAATTTGAGTCCAGTGTTCCATTGCCACAAGACTCACCCTTCCGGGATTCGAGGAAGCTCTTTGGCACCGTTTTGAATCCACTCCGCGATTTAGCAGAGGAGCCTGGCATACTGCTTAGTTCGAGTATGATTTATAAACGGTTCTCCACATTCGAATACTAGACTTCTATCCAAGTCGTACATTTTAAACTTGGATAATACTAAAGGAGACTGATGGGAGACACAAATTTCTTCTCGAGGCAGAAAGGATGGTGACAGGAAAGGAATCCGGATATCCCCTACAAATTTTAGTTAAACCGGCACCATCCAAGGGCACGATAGCAGTGTGCGACTGAGCTTCAATCAAGAAGTACGTTCAGTCCTCTGAAAGTAGTTGGCTATGCCGTAGCCCTACGTTAGTGATACGTAGTGCGACTAACCTCCTTTCTATGAGCCGCCTATTAATGGTCTTTGTGGTCATTGAAGCACCAGTTGAATGTTATATCTACAATAATTATAAATGAAGGACCCAGAATGATTCTCCGAAGATTCCTCAGTCCACACTTTCTGAATTCGCAGTAGGTCTCCCGCTTTCTTGTTGACATGTGATAATACATTACTCTTAGCTGCCAATATAATCATCTAGTGGCGCCGCTGCTATTGTCAAGTGATTCGCCGATTATTTCAACAGGCTTCTTTGAGCCCAATTACAAGTCCTCTCTCAAATTTTGACATACTGTTCACGGGCCAGCCTGTGAGGCGTAGGTACTGTCCTTACTGAGAACAGTGAACGAATTTCGCCAAGGCTTTATGCTATGGTATGGCCTTGTGACCTATTTACAATACTTGCCAGCTGGGTAGAAAAACTGCAAAATAGTTCCGAAGGGTCACACTTTTGTCCACCGGCAGCCAAAGTTTAAAAATTGTCACTTCATGATTATGTGACCAGTTAACGTAATTCCTACGTGTTGCGACTTTGGTTTTGTTTATTTATTTCCTCATATATCTGCACGCTGATAAGCAGCAATATTAAAATGTTTACTGAAGAGTTGTAAAAGTTTAAAATGTTGCAGTACTGTAATGCTGTATAGATTAATATAATTCTTCTACTTCGTTCAAAGTACTCACACTTGAGATACATAACACCAACTGTCTATTTCTAGGGCGCCATATAGGGGAAGGGGGTGGAGAGAGGCCAAGGAAGGTAGCAGGGCTGCAAACAGTAATCCAAACGTTGTGGACACGTCCGTTGAACGACCCCTCATTTCCGGTACTAGCACCGTGAAATATAGCTAGATTAGATTAGATTAATACTTGCTCCATAGATCATAAATATGACATTTCGTAATGATGTCACGTCCCGTCAATGACGTGCTGATTAGATACACAGCAGTAGATAGATTGGGAATTAGGCAACAATAATTTTACTACTAACGAGTTTAATATGTAACAAAACAAAAACAGTCTGAATTGAACTTACAATTTTAACTAATTTTCTACATCAGAAGCAAGGTTCTAAACACATTTCTCCCATCGCCATGTTCGTAGAAATCCGTTTCGTTAGAGTAAAGTCTCTGCGGACAGCCGATTTGTCTTCCGCGTCTGCCACAAAGCGATGATAGGGCAGGAATTCCGTCTAGGGACGAAATAAAAGTCCGACGTGCAATGTCCGGACTGTATGGTAGATGCTAAAACACTTCCCACCCAAATTTGGCGATTTTCTTACGAACAGGAGTAGCAACACTTTCCAGTCACACTGGACCATTTTCGTTCTGGATACTCAGCGTGTTTCCACTACATAGAGGCCTGCTTGGTTTTGGTCATAAAATGGTACAGCCACGACTCATCGCCAGTGACGAAGTGATCAAAGGTTGAGATTATTCACTGACATTTGCTTTGTCTGTCATATACTCAAGCACCCAGCAAGAGTTAACTGTACGCCGGCTGCGGTGGCCGAGGGGACTGCGGCGCGCCAGTCACGGTCTGCACGGCCACTACGGCCAGGGGTTCGAATCCCCCCTCGGGCATGGATATTTGTGCCGTCCTTAGGATTAGCTAGTTCATAAGTATTTTGTAAGTTTAGGGACTGATGACCCCGTAGTTAAGTACTATAAGCTCTACAAACATTTGAACATTTGAGTTAACTGTACGAAATTTCAGAATGTTGTGAATAATATTGCACACCGCACAATATTAGGTGGTCGACTACAGCGATAAAGTTTGTTGCAGCACGCGCCGGGTCATTCAGTTTGTTGGTTCAGTTGCACGGACACTTCTACGGGGTTGCAGCTGTTACAGACCAGAGTGTACCGAATCAACAACTGAGTCCTTTTGAAAGAATGGGCACCCCTGTATATTTTTCTATATCCATACAGTCGTCCCGATAGAATACATGCATGTCCCTGTGAATTTCACCATTGTTACGCCATTTGGCCCACAAATATCTAACAACAATTCGCTGATTTTTACAAGTTGACGACAGTATCATGCGCGATATTTTTCTTTCGTAGATGAGGTTTTCCCTGGCTAGAGCTTTATATGAGAAAATACCATCTGTACTGCCAACTTCAAACTATATCGCCGTGAAATCTCAAAGTTGCAACTCCAGTATCAGAGTATAAAGAAGTTTGCATTACCTTCTGATCCTCTCTCGTACATTACTATCCTACAATTCAAACTTACGTGCCAATTCGTGGGTTGATAGAAAGGCAAAATATAACGAAGAATATCAGTTGTGTCTTTTTAACCTGATCCACTCGATATTCGTCTTAGGTGATTATGAAGCTATGATTAAACGAGTTCAGAATGTCAGTCAGGAATTTTGTATCGCTAGCTTTGAGTTTGCCAATCCGATATCGATTGTGCAGTATTCTCCAGCTCCTTCTGGCCGCAATACTGTTACGACCGGCTGAATTCACAACATAAGCTGACTCTCCACAGCGAATGAGACGGCGGCTGTCTACAGACGTGGAACTACTTGGCCTCGTCCGTTCTGGGTCCGCAAGATCTCCATCCCAGAGTCAGTTCGCCAATCCTGCACTTAACTGAAGGTTCAAACACAGAGATTTCAGTTCCAACTGCATGAAGAAACAACGGAAGTCACCGCAAAAGCATCGCTACATACCACTATCAGGCGCTCAAGAGCCATCTCCTACACCGACCTGAGCCTCAATTGTACTCAGAGGGCTCGGACGGTATATGGCGTTGAAGTTGATTTTGAGTTTTGAGATTGCCGACGAACGAGTGACCTCTGTACTTTGTGTATTCCGTAAAACCCAAATAAGAAAGATCACAATTTAATGTGCTCACGCGTCCTTGAGGATACAATTCATAAAGATTTCATTATCTATATATTTTATGAGGCAGTATAACTTAGTACTACTACATGTGAATCTTAATTGAGTGTGGGAATTCAAAAAAGTCACGACAGTTTCAGCTATAGTAGTGGTGGCTGCGTATCAGTTACAGCAACATGATGTACAGTAGTGCTCAGAAGTATCCGAAAGACCTGAATTGCATTTCGCCTGATTCGAATGCAACCCTCACAACGCAGAGGTCTAGCAGCTCCTCTAATTGCTCCTCGATACAGTCGTTTGACCGTTGAAAATGGTTCCAACAAGTCACCATTAGAAAACACTGCTCTGTATCGCAGTAACTCAAGATTTAAAGTAATACCACGATAATACAATTATCAGAGAACACCTTATCACAGATAGTACTATCCTTAAGGTTGTAAGCTCACATTTATTACAAGAAATGACATACCACTCTCATTATTACGTGAAGTAAGTAATGCACGTAGTACGCTCATCGTATTCATGATTGCTTGTTCAAAGTAACATAACGTACTTAGTATTTAACACAAAATGACATTAAAAATTTAAGTTACTCACTAGCAGCAAGTTGAGAATTTGTATGACCTTCAAATGACACGACGAACCGTCTCGTTCTGCATATGGATTGAAACCCCGCCGGCTGCGGTGGCCGAGGCATCTGCGGCGTGCCACTCACAGTCTGCACGGCCACTATGGTCGGGGTTCGAATTCCCCCTCGGGCGTGGATATTTGTGCCGTCCTTAGTATTAGCTAGTTCATAAGTAGTTTGTAAGCTTAGGGACTGATGACCCCGTAGTTAAGTTGTACAAACATTTGAACATTTTTTTAAAGTGAAATGACGAGACGAAACCTTAACTTTTTCCTTCCCAGGACTCCAACCCGCCACCTATCGCTGTTATATTCTAGAGAAAACGAACGTTAAATATGGGTTTGTTACACTAGCAGCGACATTTCAGCTCGTTTGAACTAGACATAATCTGGCGAAGGGTTCAGTGCTGACTGGGACTCGAACTCCCCACATATCGTTGTTGACTACACACAAAGAGACGTCAGCTACCGAATTTTTCTCCACCAGCGGCTCGGAATAACATCCTTGAACTTAACAATATTTTGGGAGTCAAAAACATTAGATATCGTTGATGTTCACAACGGATGAAAAGACACTGAAAATCAAAATTATTATCCAACAGCTGTTGGTGTTCTCATGCTAGAGCTCAATAATACATAATGAAAACTTTAGTGCCGGGCCAGGACTCGAACCCATTCACGCTCAACATGTGGAGATGGTGAGGAATCTGCAGGTTTAACGAAACAACAAATTGTAGTCGAGCTGTATTGTCACGAAGGGATCAAATTAGTATTTTCATCCGCAGTGAACATTAACGATATCTCATGTTTTTGACTCTCAATGAGACACAGAACTATTTGCGAGATTACGGTAAGTTCAAGGATGTTATTCCGAGCTGCTGGTGTAGAAAAATTCGGTAGCTGACGTATCTTTGTGTGTAGTCAACAACGATATGTGGTGAGTTCGATTTCCAGTCAGCACTGAACTCTTCGCCACATTATTTTTAGTTCAAACATGCTGAAATATCGCTGCTGGTGTAACAAACCCATATTTAACGTTCGTTTTCTCTAGAATATAACAGCGATAGGTGGCGGGTTGGAGTACTGGGAAGGAAAAAATTAATATTTCGTCTCGTTATTTCACTTAAAACATCTACCTACTGCCGAGAAAATCAGATACGTCACAGTTGATTGTGCTTAGATAACAATCCGATTAGGTTCTGGGTTCGAATCCCTGTCCAAAACAAGGCTTTAGCTATGGTATTTGAAGTAAGTTACTTGTAAAGAAGCAATATTTAACATCTCTCGTATTTCGTTAACAGGGACAATAGGTGCTGGGCAGGAATTCCCGTACCTTAATAATGTTTACGTTATGTGATTTAAATTTGATATTTGCTAACTGATACTGTCTAAAAACGAAGTATATCACTCTCTGTTTGCAGTCAGGAATGAGTGTTAGTTTCCGTCAGACACGAAATCATTTGAAGTTCATACAAATTCTCAACTAGCTGCTCATGAGTAATTTAAATTTTAATGTCATTTTGTGTCAAATAATAATTATGTTATGTTACTTTGAACAAGCAATCATGAATACGACGAATGTATTACGTTCATTACTTGTCTGACGTATAAATGAGAGAGGTAACTTTTGAGTTACGACATTTCTTGTAATTAATGTGAGCTTACAAGCCTTAAGGACAATCTTATCTGTGATAAGGTGTTCCCTGATATTTGTAGTATCGTGGTATTAGTTCTCATCTTGAGTTATTGCAATACAGAGCAGTGTTTTCTAGTAGTGTCCTGTTGCAACCATTTTCAATAGTCAAACGACTGTACCGAGAAGCTATTAGAGGACCTGCTAGACAGCTGTGTAATGAGAGCAGCATACGAATTAGGCGAAATGCAATTCAGGTCGTTCGGATACTTTGGAGCATGACTGCACATAAATGTTTGCAGTAATATTTCTGGAAAACCACCTGTTTAATATCCTAGCCCGATTCATTTTAGTAGTCAAATTTCGTGATATTGACGGACCTACTGACATAGAGACAATGCGCGTGCCTGATAACCAAGAGTTCGGAGGATAAATCTTGGCTGCATCGCCGAAATTTTTAATCATAGCTGCGGTAGATTAGGGGAACGTAAGTTGTCGCAGTGACATGCAGTCCACTGTAACAAAATTCTTTGATTAATCAAGGAATGTGGCACACTTCCATTTGGTCATACAAAGGAATTTTAAAAGATTTACGGTGGAGAGTTTTAATTCGTTAAACCTAACTTACTTCAGAAGTAATTTTATAATGTAGAAGAAAATAGTAACTAAACTGTGTTTCTTAATTTAAAAAATGCATTTTTCGATAATCGCGATAATACCTTGTTCTATCAGTGAAACAATGGGACTATATAACATGGGCTAGGTATCAGATCAATGAAACAATTTCTTGCCCTGGTTACTTGTAGTAATAAAATTAAGTCATAACGCTGGAAATTGTTGTGTAATATAGGGGGATCTGTAGCGTATTGATCCTTGGTGCAGGCTGTAGCAATTGACCAGCAGTATAAACAAATGTAACGCATTGCGAGTACATAGTAAGAGCCTTTATTACATAATTACGCAAATCTTAAAAAAATAATCACTTAAAAAGGTGCTTCAGAAAAGTATCTGATAGTATGCATACGAACTGATCTGAAGAGGGATTACCATATAAAATTAATCGTGAGTCAGACAGATGCCAGAGAGATTCACTGCAAGATCATTAAAGACGTGTAGGACATCAACAAAGCAAGTTCTACCAATGCTTGAATATTGTTCGTTAAGTGTGGTATCCGAGCAAATTAGGAAAGAGAAAGGAGTTAAGGGAGATTTCACGAAGATCACCACTGTAGTTTACGGGTTTACTTAGCAAGCGTCTAAGTGCTACGGAGATAATCGCCAAACTCCAGTGGCAGATGTTGCAAGAGGGACTCTCTGTATCACGGCATGGGCTAATGTCTAATTTTTGAGAGCATACATTTTTTAGAACAGTCTTCCAAAAGATCAGAAAGCGGAAATTCGGGATATTAGAGCTCATAAGGAGACCAGCTTGCAGTGGTTGCGACTATACGCGACCAGGAAAGAAAGGTGTATCTTGAGATACAGATGCAGAATAATGTTCACAAATATGTTATAATGGCGAAAATCTGAATAAAAAAATCTTCTTTACAATGCTGGTCGTAATCATAACTTTCTGACTCCGGAAAGCGGGAAAAAACATTCGCAAACGCTCATATCAATAGTAACTGTCCAAATGTGGGTTTTTGACATTTCTAGTCTAAAGTAAATATTGTCGTCAGTCTCAAGACAGAGAATTTCGTTGCATACAGAAGTCTATGCACGAATATTTGCAGCCATTTTTTGCCAGACATTGGGGAAATGTCGATTCTGATGCTGCAGTGCAAGGCGGCAGAGAACATCCAAGCATGATGAAAGGGGTACACCTACGAAATGAGAGGCTTTGCAAATGGCTTCACTTTGCTAGAGGACCCAGCGGTATACTCTCGGCGTCGTACCCGCTTTATAGACCCGCTCCATAAAGGAATCTCCTGCCGGGAAAGACCCACTAACTGTATTCAGTTACCCCACAACGTGAAGAAATTTCCACCTTCTTTCAGGAAAAATAAAGACAAGAACACCTGATGACGTTCCGTGACAAACGAAAACTACGGATAGAAACGCAACATTCGTCTTCAGGGTAGTTGTATTTTAAATACTCTGATTGGCTAAGATACTAATTGGTGTACAATGACTTCCGAAATGTATCGTGGAATTGCCTATTGTAATTAGTGGTAAGTTACCGAGAAGAGAGTCCAGACACAGCAAACTCATTTTTTTATTTATTAAATCATTTTTGGTGTATGAAAACTCTTCTGAGAAGTAAGCACTGTATTTTGATATAGTGAACGTATGTAGAAATCTGATGCGCAAGATGTGTAACTTTACAAGCATCTATTCCCTTGTGCTGCATCAAAAGTTCTACACACATACATACCTTGCGTTATCTGAAGCGCCTAAGAGCTTAATCAACGTACTTTTCATGTCATCACTTACTTTGAAATACCTGTCAACATAGATATTTTCATTAGTTTGATCGTGCTATGTCTGTTTGCAGATAAAAGCCAATAACGAATGGATAAATATAACATAGTAAGTTTGAATTTAGGCCTAAGAAGGTATACTGAAGACACAATGTTAGTGTACAATGAACAAATCAATGAACTAAGGCCGCGGTGGAGTAGCTGAGCGGTCTAAAGTGTCTCGCTGTTGAGCGTGCGGTTGCTCGCCGTGGAGGTTCGAGTCCTCCCTGGGGCATGGGTGTGTGTGTGTTTTCCTTAGGTTAGTTTACCTAGGTTTAAGTAGTTTGTAAGCTGCGGACTGATGACCACGCAGTTTGGTCCGATAGATTTACAAACATTTGAAAATATTTTTGAATGATCTAAGTATCCGGACACGTGTTACCCAACACTAATATGTGAAATGGTCAGTGTAGCTCTTTGTGTCTGTGGACATATAGCAGCCCATTTTTCTGCGAGAATCCATACTATATATTGTAGTGTTGTTGAACGCTGGAGTCTGGGGGGGGGGGGGGGAAGCAGACGCTATATTTCATCAAACACTTTTCTGTTGGGAGTTCTGAGTAAGCCACTCCATTTCCGGACTATTGTTGTCGGCAATCCATTGTCTGACTAAGGCTGTGCCATTACAGAGTGCATTATCATGTGTATACAATCATCATCACCCATATGCTCCTATACTGTTTGCATAATACAATGATGTAAATTTTGAAAATATCCTTCCGTAATTATTGACACGCTAGCAGCAAAAAGGTCCCAAACTATGGGAAACAACACAATATCGCAACTTTTAATAATGTTATTCACTCTGCAGGCATTTGCGAAACGCAAAATTTCCAATGGTTGAAATGGTCAAATGTTTGTAATCATATTAGTCCAAACTGCTATGGTCATCAGTTCTTAGACTTACAAACTACTTAAACTAAATTACACACATACACACACACATTTACCGCATGCCCGAGCCAGGACTCGACCCTCCAGCGACAACGACAGCCCAGGCCGTAACATGACGTCTCATACCACGCGGCCATTCCAACGGTTTGTCGCAGATAATAGCGTTATTAATCACTACAAATCATTTCTTTCTTGTCAGGTACATCCATATATACGTACTACGCAATGCACGATGCAGTGCGTAGCGTAGGTTGTTTCAAATGTTTGTAAAGCTTATGGGACTTGACTGCGGGGCCATCAGTCCCTAAACTTACAAACTACCTACAAACTAGCTTATACTAAAGACAGCACAAACATCCATGCCCCGACGGGGAACGATCTCGCGCATCGTTGCATAGCGCCTCAATGTGCTCGGCCGCTCCACCGCGGCAGCAGAGGTTGTATAATACCTCATACCACTACTAGTCATTACAACAAAAAGCCTCTTCTTATGTGAGGAATTAAGTAATGGAATGTACTAGCATAGTTGGGAAGCAGACAATGCGCGACATATGGTAGTTTGGATCTGCGTCACAGATAATTGTTAACGTCATCGCTCGCAATAATCGGGGAATCAGGGTTGTACTCTAGGTCCTGCACAAATTTTCATTTGTCACCAATAAATCACACATCTGATGCTGGTACATATACGTAATTGTAAATAAATTTTTCCTGAAAATGTTTGCTTACATGCCTCCGTCCGAGCACGTAAAATATAAGGAATCGCTCTGCCGTCAAGCTAAAATGCCGTTCCTCTAAATTTTCTCAGTAATTTTCCTCGGAAAGAACGTAGACCTATTTCCAAGGCTTTCCAATTGTGTTCCGGAACTATCACGGTTACACTCGCGTTTTTATACAGCCGAACAGTAAGGAATCTAGCAACCCGCCTCTGAATTGCTTCCATGTATTCCTTTAAACCGATTTTGTGGGGATCGCAAATACTTGAGCAGTACTGAAGATGGGTCGCATTTCTGCTCTGTACCCGGTCTCCTTTACATTTGAATAACATGTTACCAAAATTCTCCCAATTAACCGTAGTCTATATACGCCTAATCTACGACTGTCCTTACACGCTCGTTCCATTCCACATCACTCTTCAACTATACGCCTAGATATTTAGCCGACGAGAATGTAACAGTCAGTTCACTTATTGTACTGTATTTGAATATTGTACATTGTTTATCCTACTTATCTGCATCACGTTACGCTTTAAACATTCCATTTTGAGCTACTTGCCAATCCTCACACCATCTATAAATACTGTCCAAGTCACCTTGCATCCTACTTCAGTCAATTAATGACGATATCGTCCGATATCGTTATTATATCGGTGGTGAGCCTTGGCGCAAAAATACTAAAATAAAATCTTTTCTGCGCTAACAGTTACAGTACCACAAATCGTTATTTCATATCACTTTCCATCGAAACAATCACCATCTGACAAAAAGCATGTTATTTCAATGCTGAAGGATTATAGTCACGTATCTTACGTGTTAATGGTAAATTTAATACTTTAATTTCGGGAATTTCCTGGATATTCGTTGTCGTATTACAGAAAGGATGTATCGCAGGTCATCAGCGTCTTCCTGATACGGTAGTTCGACGTCGTAATTCAGTGTCTTTATCAGGTATTTCCGGAGACTGGTCATCATGCGGACAGGTCCCATATTAATACCTGGGTGGTGTCTGGTGTTGTATGGTCCGCCCGCACCAGTTGTGGTCGTTTCTGGCGGTGGGGTCCTCTCTAGGTGTTCTACCTTCCGTCCGCGACTGCGTCCGTACCACGGCGTTCTGTAATCCGTCCGTGCCCGCAAGGTGCATTACATCCATTATCGAGTCGCTATAGACGTTACTTATGATATTGAAGACCGCTGAAATCTTTCTCGAGGCTTTGTCCTTTCGCTCGCCTTCTGAATTGTGTGCGACTGCAAGTGTGCTTCCTGTCGTATCAGACTGCTGTGGGAGTTGCATATTATGTCCGCGCACGCTCCAGCAATCTCTCTTGCTGCCGCCGTCGTCTGCAGTTCTGTCCTTTCTGTCCTACCGGGCTATGTATTCCTGAGGTATTACGTGCGTGGTGGTGTTCCATATATTTACGGTGACGCTACGGCAGTCTCGTTAGGAGGTAGTTGCGGCCTGGAGACCCATTGCAGGTTTGATTCTATTCATTACGCCACTGGTCGTCTGAGGATCATTACTGGAGAAGGGAACATTGCCTGTGACTTGAACACACCATGAATTCGAATAAAATCAGGATTATGACTCAAACACCCACATTCTTGGATAGTGTAATTACTGAATCTTGCCAGTATTCGTTAACTGGGAAGATGCCCGTGGACAAGGACATGATCTACAGATTGTTTAAGTAGTGCAGCTAGCTGAGCTGACATCATGTAACCCAGTACCTGCAAAGCCTCCGAAAATGTTTTCAGCAATGGAAGATGATTAACTATTCAGATGATCGTTTCCTCGACCACTGCCTTATTCCCAGATAACGAATATGGACCACATTTTAACAAATGGCCGTGAAAATCTACATTCAGTGATTTCTGAATATATCGAAATGAAGATGGCAGAGAACCTGATCAACGGAAAGCTGGATGCCAGCTCAGTACGGCTGTGAAGCCGGCATTGTAAGTATTACATAAACGATGGAAAAATAGCCCTCCCTCAATAATGAACATCAGAGGTCCAGAGGGGCGTAATGAACAGGGTAAAATTTCTAAGGTAGCACTAGACATATATAACAAAAGTGTATGCTTACTGTAACCTAAATACACAGCGCACTGTACGTGTGTAACGATAACACCATTGTAAACCTCCTACACTCACGCGACCATCCCTGAAGGAAGCGGACTATGCGGCTACTTTAGCTGCAAAGAATACAGTTCTATGATACGTGCCTCTCTGTGCGGGAATTACAATATGGAACAACTCATGGGTACCTGACAAGGTGTGGCATACGCAGGTTTTGTGTCATTCCGGCAGGCGTGCATGTATAGCGAAATGTTTAAGGCGACCGCTGGAGAAAAGTAGGATATCCTGATTCGATTCCCCATCCGACACAGATATTCGTACACCACCATGAAATTGTAGAGCTGATGCTGATTCATGTTAGGAATTCTGAATATATTGTCGTATTTTAGTTCACTACGCATCGTTACCGGTTTCAATGCACAGAATCCATCATCAAACGGTTTTATGCTTTGGTGGTGGTGCATTGAACGCCTACTGACTTCCCGTGAAATGTTCGTCTGGCGAGCTTCAGTCTGCTTTTTCAGCCCAAGAGATAGGGGAGAGTGGGGTAATGGTGATCACTTGAGTTATTCTCGTCAGGAAAAGTGTAATTTAAATGCTGTTTTAGTGTTGTTGCGTAAAATTGTTTACAAATATATTAAACTTTACTGTTACATCTTTAAAATTCGTTCAGCTCTCATGTGTTTAAATAAAACTGTTTAAATAAAAACGTAGCTTTGACCGGCATTTCCCCTGCCCTAAGGTAATGGCAGTCAACATTTAAATCCATTGAAAATCTTAGTAAATCTAAAGATAAGGGGAAAAATGACTAAAACTCAATTTCTTTCAAATCAATGTGTTTATTTTAGAAAAGTGAGATACAAAATTATTGGAATTGGGAAAATAGGCTTGATGAAAAATATGACTCTTAGATACACAAATCACGCCCTTTGCATGATCCCATCCGGAACAACCTTGATGAGCCCATACCCCAAGAAGAGTGTAACGGAACCCAAGTTCCCCATCTATACCGAATTCTTTGCAATAAAAACAAATACCCCAGACCGACTGACTTCCATTACCCCCACACACTCCATATTTGAACACGTTAAAATAAAATATCCCACGCCTTAAACAAATGTACTATTAAAAAGTTTGCACATCATAGTACAGTATACGATTGGCATCAATTTTTACATACGTGAAATTCAAGTACTTACCGTGGTGTAAATAATGCTGTTCCTTAAATCTAAGGACCTGAAAAACAACTTATCTGCACCAAAATCAGGTAAACACTGCCAAGATGGCGTCGATTTCAACAGGAGTTGCTTAAAAAGCCGTGAGGTTGCATCACACTCTGCGAACTCCTCTACTGCAAAGCAGTTACCAGATACTCTGGTGATCGCCATTACCCTGTGACCGTTATTACCCCACTCTCTCCTAATATTCATCACTTATTTATATTTATAAAAGCAGGAATTGAATGTTGCTAATAGGGGTGCGGGATGGCTTTGCAGTGCAAGGCGCCTCACCATGGAGTGCGTGGCCGCTCCCTGTCGGATAAATACATACTCTAAGCAAGTGCATTGGATGTGGATTGCAGTATCGCTTTTGAGATGAGGGGCTTGTACTGGTTAAAGTGGCGTGGGGAATTGCATAAAAACCAATCTTGAGACTGAACACCTCAACAGCAACGATGGCAAGAAACATATGTCCACGTTTATCGCGATCAAGTGTTTCGTGGTCGTACTTGCGAGATGTTCGCTATTAATGAGAACCTTCTGTACTTTTACTTTCTCAAATTGTGTATTGTCAATTACTTTTTATTTTGTGTAATGTGATAAATGTCTATATCTTTTGCTCTTATTAAATACTAGTGTTAGCGTTTTTCACCGCAAATTCAGTTTGTTGATCTGCTGGTCTCTATTGCTCGAAGCTTCATAGAATTTATCTCTGTAGCAAACTGTTTACGTAGTTGTGCTCTGTACTTGATGAAATTACACTAGAATCGAGTTTAATTAATAACATTCACACTATCAGTCTCTAACATGTACAATTTTCATTATTATTGCTATTACTAATTTTGTCATTATTACTGTATTACAGTTCCTTAATCACTTAACTTGCTGAAGTCGGGGTATCTCATCCGTGTGATATAACACTAGCCCAGATGTTGCTGCAATTGAAATTTTACACTTTTTAGTGTGGAGACACCCTGTATAGTTCGAAATATGTTAACTTCTAAAACAGTTACTGTAAGCCTTTCACAAAATTCGTAGGAATAAAGTAGTGGAACGCCATTATTAAAAAAAAAAATGTTTAAATGTTTGTGAAGCTATCGGAAGAAACTGCGAGGTCATCAGTCTGTAGCTTACAAACTACTTAAACTAAGATAAACTAACCTAAGGACAACACACACACACACACACACACACACACACACACACACACACACACCCATGCCCCAGGGAGGAATAGAACCTCCGACGGCGAGCAACCGCGCGCTCCGCAGCGAGGCGCCTTAGACCGCTCGGCTACTCCACCGCGACCATTATTAATACCGTTTACCGATAATTAATATTCAGGATTTTAGACCTGTTATTGTGAGTTTAATATAAGTAACTGAAAATCGATAGAGATTATGTTTTGATAAGTATGTATGCCTTTCAGCAGGACGTAAGAAACGTTTGCCAGAACTATATGGAATTGAGTTTACGAGAAGAGAGTCCTGTAATTCGATTATCCCAGAGAAAACTTTAGCACGTAAATTCTTGAGGAGTCTGTCGAAGTTGTCGGCAAGCCCTGGAGGAGCCATTTAGATGGCAGCGCACCTGCTGGAGGTACGATGGAAATTTAAAGTGGAAACAGACAAGATGGGCCTGATAGCATCGCAGATGAGCGCCTGGGGAGTGCGCTGGTAAGCTATTGCAACAGCTCCTCACATCGCAGAACATTTACCCGCTCGCTGCTTAAACTAGGTGCCTCCTACTAGACATCCTTGAGATGCAGACAATAGGCGGCTGTTGACCTTTCACGTGTTTGCAGTCTGTAAATAGCAACAAAGCTGAAAGGACTGACAAAGCAACACGCAATTTATCTACACTACACTAACTAGTAGTCTTACGACGAAGGACCTATTACCACACATTAATATGAATGAATGAATGCACTAAAGACAAAGAGATATGAATGGCGTGGACAATGCGGAGTTGCATTCATGTAGCCATTACTGGCTATGTGCTTAATATGAATTAACAGCCAATTACAAGTATCAATAATCCACTCGCGTTTTTAGCTAGGTGAATAACCTGGCTGATTACTTTCTAATCCATTTCAGTTAGAGTATTCAGTAAATTAGTAGCGATCCATACAAAGGAACTCTGAATTATAGAAGCATTAATATTAACCGAAATACATCCTCTAAGTATAAATTTGTTGAGAAATTATTAGAGCAGCGAGTTTCTTTCTTAATGTCTGAGGATTCGTTCTACAGTTCTCATATGCACGCAATCTGTTAAATAATGTTGCACGAGGTCACAAAAATACAGTCTCACAAAGAGTAAGTGATAGAACGGCTTTGCACTCTGACTGTGAAACAAAAATAACATTTCGCAGAAATTGTATTTGCACGAGAGTAAGAATCCTAAGACGATGTAAAATGCAATATTATCAAAATTGGGTGGTGTAATGGGATGACCTATCTGATTACGGTAGCTGCGTTGTGAGATCATTAGTACGTAGCTATATAACGTGACTACGTCCATCGATATTGCTCGCTACATCTATGAAGGTCGAACGCCACTGCCGGCCGCGGTGGCCGCGGGGACTAAGGCGCTCCAGTCACGGTCTGCACGGCCACTACGGTCGGGGGTTCGAATCCCCCCTCGGGCATGGATGTTTGTGCCGTCCTAGTTCGTAAGTAGTTCATAAATAGTTTGTGAGTTTATGGACTGATGACCCCGTAGTTAAGTCCCATAGACTATACAAACATTTGATTTTTTTTTATTTCGAACGCCACTATTGAGGTTCTCATATTTAAGTATGTAATTGGGCAGTGATAAGTACATTGTAAGGGTGCCAGATAGGTAGATCAGCTTTCACTGTCAATTCGTTCACTGCAGAAATGGTACTTCCTCTCGTTCCGCAGGTATCTCTAATGTTCAAATGTTTGTATAGTCTATGGGACTTAACTACGGGGTTATCAGTCCCTAAACTTACAAACTACTTATGAACTAACTAAGACTAAGGACGGCACAAATATCCATGCCCGAGGGGGGATTCGAACCCCCGACCGCAGTGGCCGTGCAGACCGTGACTGGAGCGCCTCAGTCCCCTCGGCCACCGCGGCCGGCCGCAGGTATCTGTTAAATCTTATATCTTAATCTGGTCAAAACTTAATTTCTTCACGTCTTTCTATTCAATCTCTATTCATCTGTGAACACATTCACGAAAATAGTCTATAGTAGGTGACTTTGGAAGATAACTAAATAGCTCGCCAATAACCTGTTTCACAAAAAAAAAAAAAAAAAAAAAAAAAAAAAAAAAAAAAGAAGCTTAAATGTTTGTAATCCTATGGGACCAAACTACGTTGGTCATCATCCCCTAGTAGTCTTACAAACTACCGAAACTAAGTTAAACTAACATAAGGACAACACACACATCCATACCCGAGGGAGGATTCGACCCTCCGATGCGGGAGGCCGGGCGATCCGTAACGTGGCGCTCTAGACCGCATTTTTTTTTTGGAGGTCCTTTTTTTACTTGTTTTATTATTTTTTTGCATTTTTTAAAAAATTTATTTGGGTGGAATGTTTATTTGGAGTATAATGTTACTACAAATTATAAAGAAAAATAAGTGATAGTATACATCAACAGCTTCTTCGTCAGTTTCAACCACGATATTTCCATGTGGGAGTATCGCTGCTCGCATCTTCGCGTTGAATGTATAAGGTTTCTACCAGGTTTTATTTGCCTGATATTTTCTTGGTCATCCCATTAAAACAAGGACGCACTCCCGTGTTGAATCAAAAACAAAAGGAATTCACAGTACCAACTCTCTTACAATGGGGGTTCAGGCGGATTCTCGAATTCTTTAATACCGTGTCTAATTTTTCATTCTAAGTTCCGTTTTATTATAATTATACATTATTTATTCTCAGAGCTGATACACCCCAGCTGTTTGGAGGATCCTTGAATACTATTCTTAAAAAAATCGAGTAATATGTTTGATACTTTTTGCGCCGTTGTATTTTCTCGTGTTGTTCGTTTAAGTGTATCCAGTAGAGCATCACTTCCATGTTATTATTGTCAAATGTGTAACAAGCTGTCATCCCTGCGATCCAGTTGATTGCATTGGTTTTTTGTTGGGGGAAGTAAGTCAAATCCGGAAAAAGTATCACTGCCGGTGTTATCTCCGTATGTGTAGTTCCGCGCAGAAAGGCTATTATTCGGCGGGACGAAGTCCACACTTCCATTGCTTTCCCGCACCCTAGACGGTGTGCGTCCGTATCTGTCAGGCCGTAGCTCGCGCAAAGTGGCGTCTCAGCCATGTTTATTGCGTGTAATCTTTCCTGCGGCATATATTTCTGATTGACTAAAGCGTACCACGTGGATCTAGCCGCCGTAGTTAAGTACGGTGGATGCACCAAAGGCCAGATAACGGGCCGGTTCTTCCTCGGGTGTCGTCTTTCAATCACATTCATGTCCTGACGCAGCATTAATTGACGGTAAATGTCTCGTACTGTAGGGTCTCTGGACGTAGGTAGTCCATGACGGACATACCTATATTCAACATAAAATGTAGCAATGTGAGCCAAAGTGTGCGAAATGTTGCCCACTGGAACAGGTGGCTCGAAGGAATGTGGAGTTAGTTCATTAATTAGTGCAGATGTAATTCTTCGAAATAACCTAGGGCTGCCATAAGGCGATCCGCTATTCCTTTCGGTATTGGGAATATCTGTGCGATATGTGGCAACCTCGAAACAAGATATATGTTGGCAGATTGCACACATTGTATCATGTCCGGTGTTCGTAGAGAGTTGTCATGTGCTTTAGCACGTATTCTCTGTACTAAATGCTTGTAGCTCGCTGCAGCTGTTCGTCTGATATCCTGGGTGAAAGGGATTCCCAGGCATCGCAATGTTTCCACTCTTTGTAGTGGGTCAAACTCTCCATCCAGTCCTCTTCCAGTTGGGAGTATACCAGATTTCGTAATGTTCATTTCACTGCCTGCCACTTGACCATATTGTTGGATCCAGTCGAGAGACTTTCGCACTTCTTCAGTTGTTCGCGCCAGGTATAACAGGTCGTCTGCATATGCTCGATAGATGAAGGTGTTACCTCTCAGTTACATGCCACTGAGCATACTCCTCAGCCCATTCATGAGAGGTTCAACTGCTATCGCAAAGCGTATCATTGGTAATGGGGAACCCTGTCTTACTGAATTCATTATCGGTTCAGGGCCTGCATCTCGGCCATTCACTATCACTCTGGAGATGGCGCCTCTTAAGAGTCGCATGATAATCTGTATGTAGACTGGTGGAAACTTCATGTGGCTCAATACCGACGTTAAGAAGTCGTGATTAATTCTGTCGAAGACTTGTTTAAAATCGGCAAATATCAAAGCTGCTCTGATGAGGCAAGCGTTGGCTAATGCAATTACATCTCTGTAATCACTGAGCGCTGTTTGAATGGTACTCCGTGTGCCGAGACATGTTTGGGCGGGGGAAATAAGGTGTGATAGCACCACTTTGAGCCGGATCGACATCAGTCGTGCAAAGATCTTATAGTCATTGTTGAGCATTGTTGAGCATTTATATTGATCCACCCTTTGGCTCCCTGATTTTTTTGGTATGGTGATGAGGAAGCCTTCAACGAAGGACGGCGGTACACTCATGTTGGGTTGCATAATCTCGTTGTACATTGTTATCCAACGTGGCATCATCAGGTCTTTGAAGGCTCTGTAAAATTCGATAGTTAAACCGTCCGGTCCTGGCGACTTGTTGAGCGCCCCTTTTTTGAGCGCTTCGGATACTTCGTCTGGTGTTATCTCTTCCAGAAGCATTTCCCCGTCCGTTCGGGTCAGTTGTGCGTGCGTCAGTTGCAGGATCTCTTCCTCTAGGGATGATCTCCCTGAGTATCATGAAATAATCGTCGGAATCTGTCTAGAAATGTAAAAGCTAAGTCCTTTTGTGATGTCAGCAGCTGACCATCCTCATTATAAAGGAAATCAATCAAATTTCGGCAGTATCGTCGTTTTGCATGTATCACGTGCTGCATTGATGGTGGTTCCCCGTTAATGCCATCCGAGCACCTAGCCCGTATGGATATTCCTTCCAACTTTTGACGCGTCAGTTGTATTATTCGCGCTTTGATGCGGTTGACTTCAATCCGACGGTCTGGAGTCGGGGCTTGTACGGACATCTCACGGAGCATTGTGTAGTAATATTCCATCGTGTTCCTGTGCCACTGCATTTTCTCTTGGCCGTATGTCATAATAGCACGTCGCAGAGTCGGTTTTGCACTTTTCAACCACCACATGTCTATATATATCACGTGTAGTTCTTTACAGGTAGTGAAGTTTGGAGTTTGGTCCTTCGGAACCAAGACACAGTTGAAGTCCCCGCCGATGATAAACTGGTCGTAGCTGTCGGCAAATAGCGGCACTGTTTCTTCAGAGAAGAATTTCGATATTTTTTGTCGCTTATTTTTACCCGAAGGAGCATAGATGGTTCTGACGCAAGTCCCTTGTATTGTGATCGCCACGCCTTGTCCAGATGGTAAGAAATATGGTACTTCCTTTATTACAACTGCCGTGCCTCTGTTGTTTGTCGAGTAAGGTGATTTGTGTGTTATCTCGAGGGGAGCATCGAACCAAGTTTCTTGCACCAACAGGACATCGACATCGGATGCGTATATCATACCTGGAAATAGCTGTAATTTCACCTGCGATCTAATGTTATTAATATTGACGGTACCGAATTTGTACGCTTGCTTCGTGATGTTCATCCTACGCGCTTGGGGTGAAATATTGGGTATTTTCGCCTCATCGGTTCCCTCGACCTCCTCGGCGGATGCACCTCGTTGTATAAGTCTATCGTCAGTCCGAGTGGGCGGACGCCATTACCGCGTCCTCCACGTTTCTTGTAGTACCTTCCTCAGTGTCTTCTTGATCTTCAGACCAGACGCCAGTGTTATGTTTGATGTTCCTATCCCAACCTGGAGTTCCGTGCTTGGTCTCCTCTGTCGCGTCTTGTTGTGCTCTAAGTGAGGGTTTCTGATTAATTTGTGATGGATGATCAGAAGCTTGCTGTGTCCCGTCACCTTCTGTGTCCATTCGGTTGCTGTCGTCGTTTTGCTGCAGCTCGCGTGAGACGTGTTCCAGGTCATCTGAATCATCCACGTTATCAGACGGCAGGGAGTGTTCTTCCTCTCGGTTGAGTCGTCGTTTCTTATGACGCTTCGGTGAACGCTGCTTACGCGTGCGTGCTTCAGCGTTCGAGAGGGTGGAACTCTCTTGTTGCGAGTCCTCCATTGCGACTCGTGTCGTCTCCCTCATTTCTACATCCACATTTTCTTCGGATCTTCCCGCCGCCTCTACAGGAATTACAGGAATTGTCGGTGATGTTTGCGGAACATTTTCTGTTGATTTTTCCTGCATAATGTGTTCCGGCAGTGGACTACCTCATTAAGTGTAACTTCAGCCATTTGCTTCGGGATCGGTGTCGGCGTTTCTCGGAGTACCGCTGAGTATGTAAGCGGTAAAGTTGTTGTCATATCCGTGACTTGTGGTTCGCCTCTGGGCAACTGTGTTATTCTGATTTGGAGACATTCCGATCGAACATGCCCCTCACTACCGCATCCTGAGCACGTTCTGGGCTGAAACTTCCTGGCAGATTAAAATTGTGTGCCGGAACTGGGACTCGAACCTAGGACCTTTGCCTTTGCCTGAGCTACCCCGACACGACTCACGGTGCCGCCCCACAACTTCAATTCTGCCAGTACCTGGCCTCCTACTTTCCAAAATTCACAGAAGTTCTCCTGCGTAACTTGCAAGACTAGCACTCTTGGAAGAAAGGATATGGTGGAGACATGGCTTAGCCACAGCCTAAGGAATGTTTCGAGAATGAAACTTTCACTTTGCACCGCAGTGTGCGCTGATATGAAACTTCTTGGCAAAGGTCCCAGGTTCGAGTCCCAGTTCCGGCACACAATTTTAATCTGCCAGGAAGTTTCATATCAGCGCACACTCCGCTGCAGAGTTTCATTCTGGACGTTCTGGTATGTCTGTTGTACATCACGATAGCTCTGCGGCCATCGATGTACAAATACGACGGCACATGTTTCGTAGCTCAATTCGCACCTGTCGCACGCCATTGAGCACAGGATAGGTTGTGAAGCTCGTCCATTTTTCTGCAGTATGGCTGATCACTATGCCGTATGGTCGTAATTCATCTGTTACCACCTGTTCTGGTACCTCAAATGGCAGTTCGAAGATCCGTATGTTGCGGATACCTAAACCTGCTTTATCGACTAACACGTCATATATGTGTCCGCCTGAGTGTCGAAATTTAAGTCATTGTTTTACGCCATTCAGTATTTTTTCACATGCTGCATTGTTGTAGTCAATGCGTACTTCTTCCCTTAACAAACGTTCGATTTCTAGGGCCTTACGTCTAGGGTACTCGCTGGAGAACGTGAATTTGAGCGTCGTTTTTCTGAAAGAGTGTGCCCTTATGTTAGTCTGTAACAGTTAACACACGCGAGAACGCCGACAGTAACCACTACCTCGACCGCGAGCGCGCGCAGCCTGGACGTTAACAACGCCCACGCTGCCCCAAGGCGGAAAGCAGACTGTGACCGCTCAGCTACTCCCGCGCGGCCACTGTTTCTCCAACTCTGTAGCAGTGCGTTATGTAGAGCTGTGAAATAGATATAGGAAGGTATAGTCTATCGCCGCTGTGCCAAACTGTTTCTTATAAATCAAAACTTGGCCAAATATAATGCACTCATCTGTCAGTGCTCAGTCACAGGTAATAATCTTAATACTGATTTATTTATAAACTAACCTAATCTTTTTCACATTGCTAATTTTTAACAACAGTGTACAATTTCTTCTGCAAATCGTCATAAATTGTCTCCATAAACTCATTTAATATTCCCTTTATAATTGTATGACCTTGTGCTACATAATACTTATGTAGGCCTAAGATGGGACACCGAGATAGAAAGCTTAATTTTTGGACTCACGCAATGCCGTTATTTATATAAGTGATAAATGAGCTCATATTGCACAAGGCCGTACGAGACTCATCATTCAGTATCACAACGATGGGCTCTACAGCCAAAGGCATCTCTTTAGCTCTGTGGTTCCGCTAGTGTGTTGTGATGCGAGGAGAATGTAAGTCGTCACTAATCATATTCTGATCCCTTTGGAGAACGAAGTAGTCAAGGTTCGTGGTCTTTGTTTTACTTTGTCTCGCTGAAAAATGCTAGAATAAATTCCTTAACGTAATAAAAAAAAAAAAAAAATTGTACATCAAGTATTCAAATGTTTGTAAATCTATGAGGCTTAACTACGCCGGTCATCAGTCTCTAGGCTTGTAAATTACCTAAACTAACTTATGCTATGGACAATAAATAAACTCATGCCCGAGGAAGGACTCGAACCTCCGACGGCGAGAAGCGGCGGACTCGGCAGCTAGGCGCCTTCGAACACTCGGCCACTCCACCGCGGCATCATCCAGTGTTCCCTTAAGGTCCACTCGGTAAGCTGATGTAATGGTTGTACGTTTCTGTGAATATGCAATTTATTTCACCATATAAACGTCTATCAAGACATTCGAATCGATCGTCAATTACTGTAATTCCAATTTTTTCAATGCATAAGAACCATAAGTCAAGATGATAGTTACAGAGAAAGTGAATATACTGATTGACATAGTATATTCAAGATATATCCCTGGTATAGAAATTAGGCACCATTTCGAGGCGTTTGCTGGTACCGGCGTCACAAGCTTCTTTCTACTTTACGTAGCATCAAAACTGGAACGTTTTACGGTATTAATCAAATTCATAACAGTGCAAAACAATCCATATTTCTGCAATGTGATAGAGCCTGCAGTGCGATGTTCTTAGATGGCAATACGACTTGCGGTTGTCATTAAAAACTTTATTAATACCACTTCGTTATTAATCCAAAGACATCAATGTCAGAATAACAGAAATGGAATATACAGACGATTTGTGATATACACCTTAATTATTATGTTGTGAAATGAAGTGGAATGTTTATATATTTGTAGAAAGCATACGTCAAGGGGGAATTAGTGAGAGTAATTTAGAATCAAATGATCCGTAGTGACCAATATTGGTAAGCATTATATGTATTATGTTAAACTGCACGACAAAAGAAATCAAATGTGTCCCAAGATTAAACGAAATACAACACTGATATAACTACGCTATTCATAGTCGAAGTCGCGGTGGTTCGTGTCCTCCTTCGGGAACGGGTGTGTGCTCTGTTCTTAGCATTAGTCGGTTTAAGCGAGTTTAAGTAATTCGTGAGCCTATGGACTGATAACCGCAGCAGTTAAATCCCTTAGATATACAAAGATTTGAACATTTTCTTACTCGAATACACGTTGCGAAAGAAAATCTTGAAATTACGAACATGTCATATAGGTTGCAGTTACCTTCTAGGAAGTATTTTGTATCCAACGTTGTAAAAGAAATCAGAAAAAAATATTATCTTCAGTGAAAGACTGGTATATTGTTCTAAAATAGGAGAGTATTGACCTCCACTGCAGGAAATATACAGATGTAATGAGACATGCAATCCATCATATTTGTCCCTATGAGCTAACAGTGGTATGATGTGAATTGCTATCATAGTTTCAAAACGTTCAAATGTTTGTATAGCTTATGGGACTTAACTACGGGGTCATCAGCCCCTAAACTTACAAACTACTTATGAACTAGCTAATACTGAGGATGGCACAAATATCCATGCCCGAGGGTGGATTCTAGCCCCCGACCGTAGTGGCCGTGCAGACCGTGACTGACGCGCCGCAGAACGCTCGGCCACCGTGGCCGGCTGCAATTTCCAGGACCCAGTATTTAACGTGGATATATCAAAATGCATTTCCTATATATGGGTGGTGCCGATTGCTCGAAGTGCGACTAACAAATATTTAGTATCTAGGCATTATAGTCACTTTTTCACATCTCTTAAAACTTTTGCATCTTTTAAGTAAGTTTAAATTTCTCCGTGCCATAATGATCCTGAGGAGTGTGAAAATAGTAACTGGGATATTTATTTCTTATATGCGTTAAAAACATCGAAACAATGGTAGTTTCTGTCAGTATATTACGTCTATAGGCTTGTAAGGAAACAGTCGAATTATTTTTTCCGCTCTTTTATGTTAATAGGATAATACAAGGCTGAATTCATACTATTGTCAACCCATTTCCTCCAGTTACACTATTTTATTGGATTGTGACGTTGTAGAAGGCCGTACTGTCTGGAATAGTGTAATTATATTCCGAGATTATACTGACCACAGCTGTATCCGAGACAGATTTGAATCAGCTACCGCTAAATCTGGAATAGATCCGAAGGTGGATCTAACGATATACATATTCCGGATTAATGTTCGGGATGCATCCTCTGACCCAATAAATTGAGAAAAATATATCGGACTGGAGTAGGGAGTGGAGCCCACTGTGAAAAAATCACAAGTGATTAAAATAAATTTCTCTTACTTAAATGTGTATGTTTATAACAGGGAAGGATCAGCTCTGACAGACATAGTTCGATTGTATTCAGTGCTGTTAATACGCAAGGGTGACAGAAGTATAATAAATTACTATATATTCTACTAAGTATCCGTATTTCACGTATGACTGAAGTTAAAACTACTTTGATCTCCTTCAACGTGCTGGCAGTTAGTCGACATTTGAAAAAAAGAGAAAACATAGTTTTTGTAGTATCACTGGGAGTATGAATCTATTTCAGAAGTCATATGAAGTAAGGTAAGGATATACGCATTATCACAGATATATACTACAGAACTATCAAGAAAATAAATAATAATTATTAAAATCGAGAAAATACAAAAGAGGAAAATCCTGCAATTATTGAATTAATGTAGATAATTCAGATCTTTATTTATACTGATCGGTGAGTAGTACTTTGACCTATAAGCACTATACAGATAGGTTATAGCAGCAGTTCAAATGTAGAAAACATGTAAGTTAGTATCGCACTGGGTAAAGAAACAAACATCGCACATACGACACATCGACAGTGTCAGCGAAATACACCAAGAACAGGTGTGCTAGGTTTCCAGTAATTTGATGCTGATATAATGATCATCATGTTAATTGTGAAATTCTAGGAACAGATGTGGTGTTAAGCACGTACGAGTGTACTATCACACCTCATTTCAAGGAGTAGTTAAACATACAGTGGCTAGTCATTTTCATATTAGATGAAGGGTGACTGCACAACTCGCCTACTAGTATAGTGGAAGACTTGTAACAACTGTAGAGAACTAAAGCCTAGTGACCTAACACAGGAGAACACAAAAGTTAATTGTCACATATTCACAGGTGTTAATAATCTACTTGACTGAATTTTCATTACTCGAGTCAGAACATATTAACATATCCGCGCATATTAGAATCCTGGTTCTTGTTACACAAACAGTGAGAAGTCGAAGATATGCTGGAGAAGGTCTTTCAGTTGCCTATATTTCATTTTATATCACAAACTCTGGTTTTTTCTAAGCGAGAGATATTACATACATAGTTGTTATAATCAAAGTGTACCTACTCACAGTGTTCCAGTTTATCGTATGACAGCCAAACGTGGAACATATGCTAACGCGTTAATGTGGAACCGATTTACGCTGGAGAAAGTTGCATTTTAGCCACAAGAAGCAACTCTAGTGCATCTCCGATCGTCATTTTGACTAAATTCCAAGCGCTCTGAGGTGCTCGCCGTCGGATATTCGAGTCCTCCCTGGCGCATGGGTGTGTGTGTGTTTGTCTTTAGGTTAGTTTACCTTAGGTTTAGTAGTTTGTAAGCTACGGAATCATGACCACGCAGTTTGGTCCGATAGATTTACAAACATTTTTGAGCTCTGAGGCGCCTTGCTGCGGAACTCGCGGCTGCTCACTGTCGGAGGTTCGAGTCGTCCCTCGGGCATGGATGTGTGTTGCTCTTAGGTTAGTTTAAGTTTGTAAGCCTAGTGACTGATAATCACATTAGTTAAGTCCCATAGATTTATAAACAGTTCAACAGTTGACTAAATTGCGTAATAGCAGTTTATATAAAAAAAGTTAGCATTATGGCTCTCTCATTTATTTGATCTGTTCTGTTCACCTATCACAACTAATGCATTGCATATGGACACTTTTAAATGCGTATTTCTTGCATTCAAAGCGGAAGACTTCCATCTCTTGGCCGAAATTGGGATTAATATCTTGCAGTATATACCGATTCTGCAGTCAATTCATTACCATAACTGCAAAGTTTCACTACCGCACGATAATTACTGTCCATACTGGACCTCTGTGAGTACCCACACTTTACTTATAACCATCTTCTAATATATAAAGCAGTGTGTCCGTATGTTTGTACGTGTTTCATAAAAATCTACAGTTTTGTTCCAATCATTATGAAATTTTGTACACGTAAGCTTCAATCCATGAGAACGGTCGCCGTAAGTGTAAGAATCACATACGATATTTCTCCTAAACCATTGGACCGATTTCAACCAAATCTGGTACACACATTCCTTACCGTGAGGTAACAATTGCTGCATGGTTAAGAATCACATACGCCTAATGGTTCAAAAGATATTACGTCGCCGGCCGCGGTGGCCGAGGAGACTAAGGCGCTCCAGTCACGGTCTGCACGGCCACTACGGTCGGGGGTTCGAATCCCCGCCGGCCGCGGTGGCCGAGGAGACTGAGGCGCTCCAGTCACGGTCTGCACGGCCACTACGGTCGGGGGTTCGAATCCCCCCTCGGGCATGGATATTTGTGCCGTCCTAGTTCGTAAGTAGTTCATAAGTAGTTTGTAAGTTTAGGGACTGATGACCCCGTAGTTAAGTCCCATAGACTATACAAACATTTGAACATTTTTGGTTCGAATCCCCCCTCGGGCATGGATATTTGTGCCGTCATAGTTCGTAAGTAGTTTGTAAGTTTAGGGACTGATGACCCCGTAGTTAAGTCCCATAGACTATACAAACATTTGAACATTTTTTGATATTACGTCACAACCAATAGAAATCGCAAAAAATGCCATATAATGCGGCGAGACTTTCGACATACACTGTATGAGAATGACAGTACTTAGCGACTTGCAACAACCTTTAAACATAATTTCAAGCCTTTATTAAACTTTTTCTCGCTGGCAACCATAGTAAAATGATGAAAGGAAAAAAGTTTCTCGCTTACTACTTTTCCGCTATTCATGGACTAAAACTACGGCATTCGGTATGACGTTACAATTTATAATTTGTACTCTACAAATATTAGCTGCAGGAAATTTTACAGACAGGATACACACATACAGTTGAATGTACCTTGTACATTATATCACAGTAACACACGTAGTTCATGAGATATGAGCACATAAACATTAAAGTTCCGCTGTTCATGGACTAAAACTCCGTAATTGGGGATGACGTTACAATTTATAATTTATACCCTACAAATTGTAGCCTAAAGAAGTTTTTCAGATAGTATATACACGTATAGTTGAGTGTACCTTCTAAATTGTATCACAGCGCGACATGTAGTCCATTCTATATGAGCACGAACAATAGCGTTCATGGAAAACCGCCCCATCACGCACCAAGTTTTTCTTCTTTACTACTAATTGTATTTCCAAGAGATTTTACAGACCTACAGCCATTATACAAATGAATATATACCTGAAAAATGGCAGGAATTAATAAATACCCGGGCAACGCCGGGTTTTCAGCTAGTATTATATATACTATACACACACACACACACACACACACACACACACACACACACAGCCGGCCGCGCTGGCCGAGGGGACTGAGGCGCTTCAGTCACGGTCTGCACGGCCACTACGGTCGGGGGTTCGAATCCCCCCTCGGGCATGGATATTTGTGCCGTCCTTAGTTGTAGCTAGTTCATAAGTAGTTAAAAAAATCGTGTAACACCTACGCCGTATTAATTTGCGCTTGTGCAACTACTGTGGAGATAACTGACATGGGTATTCGCGGCATAAAAAGACACGCCTAACCGTCACTTTCGGAGGAAAGTTAAACCACAAACAAAGTTCTTTTGTATGCTGCTTGCCGTATCAAATTACTTGTTGTTTCACAGATGCGGTCAGAGATAGGAGAGCACAGTTCTCATATAGTGAGCCGAGTTACGAGGCTGGGGTCAAGCCGAGAGCAGCAGTGCACGGCGAGGCGCCCTGGCAAAGGCGCGGATTAGGGCTGCAATCCTTCTTGACTGGGAAACGTATCGCTGTCTGGCGGGCCCACAGATCCCGCCGGCTGTGCCAAAACGCCTGCCGCTCCCATTCCCACACCTCATCCTCTCACTCTGATTGCACTATTGTATCTTCCTCACCTCTCTCACGCGGACAGGGTCTGAGACGTGGGTCACAGATTTCTATCAAATTTTACACGCGCGTTCTATACGGAATGTAAAGGGACACATGTTTTGGCTTTTTGCTGAACACTTAGCAATTTCTGAAAAAATCAAGGTCAAAGTTGATGTAAAATTGCATTTTCAATACTACACAGCGAAATATTATCTGTAGACTTTCTACTGATATTTATGGGATATAAAGTTAATGACGTTCTCGTAATTAACGTTTACTAGCTGAAAACCCGGCGTTGCCTGGGTATTTATTCCTTTATTCGTGCCATTTTTCAGTTATATATTCATTTGTATAAGGACTGCATATCTGTAAAATCTCTTGGGAATACAGTTAGTAGTAAAGAAGTAATAGATTAAAACTTGGTGAGAGAAGGGGCGGTTTCCCATGAACGTTACTGTTTATGTGCTCATATCTAATGAACGTGTCGGAGTGTGATATAATTTAGAAGATACATTCAACTATATGTGTCATACTGTCTGCGAAATTTCCTGCGGAATTTGTAGTGTACAAATTATAAATTGTAACGTCATACCGAATGCCGTAGTTTTACTCCATAAACAGCGGAAAAGTAGAAAGCGAGAAACTTTTTGCCTTTCATCATTTTGCTATGGTTGACATCGAGAAAAAGTTTAATAAAAGTTTGAAATTATGTTTAAAATTTGTTGCAAGTCGATAATTACTTTCATTCTCATATAGCATATTTTTAAAGTCTCGCGGCATTATGTGGCAGTTTTTTGTGATTCCTATTGTTTATGACGTCATATCTTCTGAATCATGTGTCGTATGTGATTCTTATGCACGCAGACGTTGTTACCTCCCGGTAAGGAATGTGTGTACCAAATTTTGTTGAATTCGGTCCAGTGATTTAGGAGAAAATAAGCAGAATTTTCTCTAAACGCAGCAGTTTTTCGCGCATCTCATTGTTTATATCTCGTGAACTCTTTGTTGTATGTGATTCTTATACTTACGGCACCGTCCTTATGGATTGACGCTTACGTGTACAAAATTTCATAAAGATCGGAACAAAACTGTAGATTTGTATGCAACACGTACAATTATACGGACACTCTGCTTTATATATTAGATGTGTTTTCATGCTGCAGCTTATGTAATCGTAAACGTGAGCGACTTTCCGAGCTTCGTCGCCGGTCAAGCGGTCCAGTGTTTGAACTGTAAAACAGTGAATCGAGGTTCGTACCTCCATTTTGAGATTTTTTGTTAGTTTTTTTAATATTTGAAAATATTTCCATATTTAAATACCTTTTCTTGACTTATTTTGAAGTACAACATCGGGAAGTGTGATTGATATACTATTAAGTACCTCTTTACAGCTGTTCTCTGATGCACAGTGAAAAAACAATGAAAGCAATAAATACATTACATTTGACTAAACAAAACTTCGAAATTATATTATTACGTAATTCCAATTAGTGACAGTCTATTCGTCAACATTCTCACAGGCAGTGGGGTGAAATCTATAAACCAAAACACAAATATTTCTCACACCATGCACACCACGCTAATGAAGTATTGGCACATTCACATGTTGTTCGAGGTATAGTTCGTGGAAAGCATACTTGATGTATATTTTTGAAGACAGGTTTATCAAATATAAATTCGATGCGTACCAAAAGTATAAAAGCATGTCTTGAAGGACGGATGCGGACAACTGATTATGGACCAAGGCATGAATTTTCATAGCATCTGCTCTGTAATGAATTTCTCGGCTCTCGTGAAATGTGGCATGATTTTGACTTGCGAGAAAATCGTTGACTTGCCGAAACAAGTAAACGTCACAAGGTTGACAAAGAAAGGTTCCTTTGGGTGGTATCACCATAACAGTGCAGATCGGTTGAGCGTAGTTATCGATAAAAGTTATGTAATAGCGCGTCGTGTGGGTTTGGCCAACCCATGAATGCAGTATCAAACAAAAGTTATTTTTCTGCTCATAAGGCTTCAGAACATATTACAAATATATCTGTACAGTTCGCAGGTCAGATTTTCATATTTTTATTGTTTTTACACTGTGTATCACAAATTATACAGCTGTAAACAGGTAATGCACTTCACTGAAAATCAGTTGAATATTAACCACACTTCCCGATGCTGTACTTCAAAATAAGGCCAGAAAATGTATTACAAATATGACAATATTATGAAATACAAAAAATCTCACAAAATATTACCATCTTTGAGGTTCGAATGTGGATTCATGGTTTGACAGTCTAAGCCCTGAACCGCTTTTGTTTTTAGGAATCTTTACTGTATCTACTAAAACTATCTTACATAATCGGAAAGTGTGACAATTACGTAACCAAGGACGTTCAAATGTTTGTCAAGCTTAAGGGACTTAACTGCGGTGTCATCAGCCCTTAAACGTACAAAATACTTATGAACAACCTTATACTAAATACGACACAAACATCCATGACCCAGGGGGGATTCGAACCACCGACGGGGAACGTCCTCGCGCATCGTAGCATAGAACCTCAGTGCGTCAAAATAGCATGGTTGTCAACAAGTAACAATGTGTAAACGCAAATAAACATATTAGCCGAATTTATGCTTATTATAGAATGTTGCATCTTACTCATAGTAGTACAACCATGTAATTATCGCATTTTCCGGGGTATAAGAAGCACTTTTTTCCTACAAAAATTAGTTCAAAAACTGGGTGCGTCTTACACGCCGGTTGCCAGTTACGTTGGTACGTAAAAGTTCGATTTCTTTTCGAGGATTTCAAAAAAATTGTGTAAAATGCTGGAAATAATGTTTTAGGCGGGGAAATTTGCTTTAAGGCCCTCTCTTACATTGTCGTAGTTCATATTTGATATATGTACATAATATGCACTAAAATACCCGTCAGGAGTTTTATTATCTAGTAAAGGTTATCTGAAATTTGTACTATTTTAGTGCCAATTGGAACTGAAACCGGTAACTTAATAGGAAGTAGACACTTTAGACGTTCTCGTCTGGCCTGACAATATTTAAGAATTTGTTCGCATTCCCAAGTACAAATATGTACACACAAGTATTTTTTATAATTTTTTTAATGTTTTATTTTATTTCATTTATTTATTTATTTTTTGTGACGTTTTGTGCAACGTTTGCGTCTTTCAGTTGTATTTTTGAGGTTATAATTTGCTGTGCCACTTACAGTGCACCGACTAATACGCAGACGCAAACCATCCATCATTTTCACAGTTTATGGAATATCACAAAAAATACATAAATATTTGCTGTTTACAATAAATTCTCAAAACGTGTCATTTTAAACATGGAAACCCCCTACTCGTTGCGCGAACTGATATTTGGCGCGGTGTCTCAGTGTCTGGTGGGAGCAATCGTAAGCAGTGCCACCTAGGTGCCAACGTCGTAACTTTTACAACCATCGCGCCATAGTCGACGCGCACTGTAAACAGCGACAGGCGAAATATCCGTTTGAATAAGCGCAAACTGTCAAGAAACTTGACTGCGTAAAGTTTATGAACACTACTTCAAGGCACTGCCTTAGATATATGAAGTACATGAACAAATGTATTATGATTATATTGCAATAGATGTATTAATGTGCAATTTATTTTTTCCTAAAAAAAAAGTCCTAAAAGCGGGGTGCATCTTATACGGCGGTGCGTCTAATATGCCGGCAAATACGGTGTATAAACTCAAGAACCATTTACGCAAAACGCATTTTAATGAAAACTGTGATGATATAAAGTAATTCATAGAAGATAATTTAAATATCTCATAATTTAATCAACTCAAAAGGGCACTATCTGGAACTCGAAAACAACTTTCACTTCCCACATAATAAAGTAACGATGTACTTCTTATACAGTTAACATAAATCACCGTTATATTGCCACTACTAGAATCCTTTAAACACTATGGCAGATACAATTGCCACAGTCAGCTGCAGACCAGTGGAGACAGGGAGGGCGAGTCGACAGCGTCCGAGGCGTGGCCATGATGCCTCCCTCTCCCCTCAGCTGCTCTCTCAAATGGCACCAAGTGGCAGCAGCTGTTGCCGGAATTATGCGATTCCTTCTTTAATTAGAAAACTGAAGCATATAATTAAAATTCGTGATGTGGCCGGGAATCGAACCTGGACGTCTACGCTTACTTTTTTTTTTTTTTTTTTTTTTTTTTTTTCTCTCGGGTCTCCAACCTCCCCTACAACCCGTCCTTCCGCTCACCAAAGTCGCCTTCTTCGGCGTCGGCTTCAATCTGCCTTTTTTTTTTGAAATTTTATTTATTTTAATGCTTCCTTCCATGTTGTCTTGCAAATAAAAGTGCTTCTTGCGGAAGTTTCGTTAAGAGGTAGGAAAAAAAAAGAAAAAAAAATCTTATTTGACGAATTTTCGTCTTGCTGTGCCACAGCTTTAGAGCCAAAGTATACCAAACAAAAAGTAAAGCCTCTTATTTAGTAGAAAACATAATCTATTTTTCTTCAATTTACAATTCGAGAAAAAAAAAACTTTTACTTCTTTTTCTATGGCCCTGCCCACGTCGATTTCAAAGTTCATCTTCTCGATTCGTTTTCGCAGTTGTTCGTGTCCGCTTGAGGTTCAGTTTCTTCGTGCTTTCTGTTATTCACTAATACTAAAACGCTTCCTTCTCTAACTCTGAAACACGTCAATAGGCTGGAGCACAGAATTCATCTGTAATAAAATATAAATATGTATAGTGGAGATGTATCTTGTTTAAAAACCAAAATTTATTCTGAAATACAGATCTTTTCTTCTAGAAGATTCCGTTTCATCAGTAAATAGTTCTTCGTTTGTTCATTTTATCGTTAATTGAGTTATTGTATTTATTTGTGCAATTAATTTTACTTTCATTCTATAAACTTCATCGTCAATGGTATTGTTCCATGCGCAATTTACATGATAGTTCTCGTAAGGAAATTAGCGTATTGATGATGATAATCCTTTATTTTCAGTAGGTTTTGGTGCTGGGTCCTTATGTACGTCCAAAAGTCTTGTTCGCTCTTTTCAGTGCTTTTCAGGATATAAAATACGGTATGTCCCCTTAGCCAGTTAACCGCATTGTTCTTCGTCTTTGGGTAAAAAATTTCATCGGGTAATAAAAATGTCGAGGGTGTCATTTTATGCGGCGAAGTTCTCTGAATGATCGCCAATTTTCTTCTGACTGACTGCCAGATGGTGTTCGCCTCTCCACAAACAAACTGGTGATCATCAGTGTCATTTAGATTACAGGTGGTACATAGAGGGGAATCGGCCATGCGAATGGAATGAAGGCGTTCGTTCGTTGTCATTTTTCTGTTAACGGCGTAGTACCACGTTGCCCTCACGTCAGTTGGTAAGTTCAAATGATGGATGTTTTTCCAGATATTTGACCAGTTGACTGCATTGAACTTAGTTTCTATGATATTCTTGTTATGAAACTGCATTAAGTTTTTGTATACTTGTTTGACACTTATCATATCTTTCTCTGCAATCCTCATCTTAATATAACTGTGCTCTATTAAGAAATGTTTTAAGTGATAGAGTGTGCTGGGGATGTGGTGAACATCAATTGGGGCATCGCAGTTGGCTGGTACTATTTCGTTAAGTAAAAATGCTGCTATGCTATTCGGTGACCTCTTCCACTGTTTGTACGTCTTACACGTGTACAGCGCATTTGCTTTATTATACACGTCTACAAGGTTTAAGCCACCGTTAGTAGGTGGTAGCGTCAGAGTTTCAAATTTTACTTTAAACATGTGCCCGCGGCTGACGAAATGACCAAAGGCAGCCAGGATCCTTTTTGCCACGTCTTTTGGCATTGGCAGAACTTGTGCCACGTAATTTATTTTGGATGTTAGGTAGATGTTTACGAGTTGCACTCTCTGTATTTCATCAATCATCCTGAGCGTATGTTGGTGGATGCTGGCACGTATGACATTAAGTAGTTTTCTATAGTTCAGAGCAATTGTCTGCCGGATATTTTGTGCATATTCGATTCCAAGACATTTTAATGTGGGGGTCTCCTTTATTGGTCCTGGAGTGGGAACTTCTAAGCCACGCCCAATATTCATTAGTGCACATTTATTGCTGTTCAGCTTGGCTCCGGATGCAAGTGCGTACTTATCTATTATTTCTACTGCCTTGCATATCTCTTCGTTGTCTCGGACCAGAAATACAACGTCGTCAGCATAGGCCTTGCACACTACCTGCACTCCATCTATTGTGATGCCGTGGAGATGTTGACTTAAACGGAAAAGCAGAGGCTCAATGGCTATTGCAAAGAGGGACATAGATAGTGGACACCCTTGTCTCACTGAACTGTTGATTGTGATAGGTTTGCTGGGCTGACCGTTGACCATGACTGTGGAGGTAGCACTGTTTAAAAAGTTCTTTATAATTCCGATGTAACGTTGTGGAAAGTCCATGTAAGACATAGTGTGGAAGAGATAATCATGATTGATTCTGTCGAAAGCTTTCTCGAAATCTAATGAAACGAGCGCGCATTTTATTTTACAAGCTCCAGCAATTGATATGATGTCTCTATAGTCACACAGTGTGTGGTGAATGGATCTATCGCGACCGACGCTGGATTGATACGGACCAGTGACGGTGTTCATTACGGCTTTTAATCTCTCATTCAAGATGCGGGAAAATATTTTGTAGTCACAGTTCAGTAATGTGAGCGGTCGTAGATTTGTTACAGATTTTCCTGCATGATTTTTCGGGACTAGAACTATTATTCCCTCTCGGAACTCACTCGGGATATCACTGCTGGGATTCATTAAATCGTTGCAAATTCGTGTTAGCTTAGGTATCATTTGTCTTCGGAACGTGTGGTATAGCTCAGCTGGAATTCCGTCACGCCCAGGAGATTTATTTTTTGGACTTCGTGTTATTGCATCCGCCACGTCATCTTCCGTCACGTCAGCTAACAGGTTATCTGCTTGATCCTGGTCCAACTTCCTTGTCAGTCCTGTTGTAAAAAAATTTTGCGCTGTAGTGTCCGTTTTGGTATTACTTAACAGGTTGGTGAAGTATTTATAGATTTCGTTTTTAATCTCACTTTGCTGCGTAATCAGTCTACCATCCATGGAACGCATTTCAGTTATTATTTTCTTCCGATGGCCCCTTCTTTCATTTATTACGTGGTAAATTGACGTCTGTTCTCTTTTTACATCGTTTTGAAGCCTCGATCGTATTTTGCAGCCTTCGATCTGTTTTCGTTTCAAAGCTAAGAGTTTGGCCTGAATTCTTTTTATCTCTAAATGGTTGGTGATTACAGATCGATCATTTGTGTACAATTCTCTAAGAACTGTAAAATAAAATTCAGTCGTCTGTTTTTGCCAGGCATTCTTATCACGTGAGTAGTTTATCAGCGCTCGTCGTATCGACGGTTTAGCACATTTCAGCCACCAAGTCAGTGACGAATGGTAGGAGGTGAATTTCTTCTCACACTCCGTCCATACTCTATTGAATATATCGTGACATTCAGGGTCTTGCAGATGTGCCACATTTAATTTCCACAGTCCTCGTCCCCGGTATGTTTCTTGTCTTTTAAGGTTAATGGTGCAAATATATGCTATGTGATCAGAAAATATGGTGGGCCACAACTCGGTCTGCAGCACCTGCGATTTTAGATTATCGGATACATATATCCTATCGATGCGACTGGCTGAATGACTTGTGATGTACGTAAAGCCTGGCAGTGCGCCGTTTTTGAGCTCCCAGGTATCAGTCATGTTCAGTTGCTTGATTATGTCATCAAGTTCGGCACAATAATTAAAGTTTGGCATTTGATCTTTAGCCGATAAGACGCAGTTATAATCCCCTCCTAAAATTACTTGGTCGTATCGTCCACAGAAAAGGGGAACTATATCATCTTTAAAAAAGTCAGCTCTACGCCGTCTATGACTGGAGCCAGAGGGTGCGTAGATGTTGATGAGCCTAGTACCGTTGATGGTGACAGCTAGGCCTCTGGCATTTGTCAGTTTGGCAACATCGTTGACAATAATACCTTCTTTGCTTAGTATTGCTGTGCCGAGCTCGGAATCGTTCCCTGAATTGACAATTGCATTATATCCTGTGATATCATCGAGGTTGATGTCTGTAACTTCTTGCAACATTGCAATGTCGATATCTGCTGCATAAAGCATATCTTGCAAGGACTTAAGTTTTAAATGACTGCGGATCTTATTGATGTTGATCGTTCCTATTTTATAGGATTGTAATGCAATTGTGAAAAGTTAGATTGACAACATAGGGAAATAACATGACTGATACTCTTAGCGCCTAAAATCTTTAGTGTATCGGACGTGGAGGTGACGTCCCCTTCGTTTTTTCACCCCTCGGTACTTCCTTCATTTCTTCGTCCTCAGGGAAGTGTGCAATTTCGTCTGCCCAGTTCCCTCTACGAGTGTGCTGAAGCATCTCATTCTCAGAGCCATGTTGAGATGGTACTTTGTTTCGCGAATCTTTCTTTGTAGATTTAGCCTTTGCACCGCCCTGTTGCGTGGGCGTTTCTATATTTGACGAAACTTCCATACTCATCTGTTGACTCCGTTGCAATTTTCCGGACATGTCGGCACTTAATTTTCGACTAATTTGTTGCGCTTTCTCACGCACTGGCTGTACTTTCTGTTTGGCGTCAGGGGGTGCTATGCGCCGTTTTTTATGCCTCTTCGGGGAGGATCCAGATTGTGGACTCTCCTCATTCTCGGAAGTGCTAGTGGGGTCCTGTGTATTATCGTCTTTGATAGAAACGGCTTCCTCCTCACACTGCACATCTTGTGCAAAGTTCTCTGGGATATTTTTATTCGGTTCACCCTTAGTGACTGTTTCCGTCGTGTTCGTAGGTGCGACAGCCGGTATTTGATTGGTACTGGTGTCCATTGCCACGCTTACGTTAGCGTCGTCAGTCCCGCAGTTTCCGTCCATTGCGGCGGTCGACGTGGCGGCCGTGTTGTCTCGGAGGGCTGTGGCATACGTCACAGGCAGTGACGTCATCTTCATTGGCGCGACCGGCTCACCTGCCGGCACCTGCGCCACTCTTCGCTGCACACACTCGGATCTGACGTGCCCTGTCTGTCCACAGCCTGAGCATGTACGTGGTTGATCGTCGTACATGACAATGGCTCTGTATCCGCAAACGTAAATATACGACGGAATATGTTTTTGTAGCTCAATTTTTAGTTGCCTGACACCATTGAGTACTGGGAACGTTTGAAAACTTGTCCATTTTTCAGCAGTATTGCTGATAACTCTCCCATATGGTTTTAGAGCTGAATTTATCTCATCTTCGGTTATCTCGAACGGGAGTTCAAAGACTCGAACAGTTCTAGTCCCAAATCCCGCATAATCAACTTGAACTGTACCGACATTACCGTCACAATGATTAAATTTCAATGTTCCTCTAAATTGTTCGATAACCTTTTCACAACATTCAGTATTAATCATTTTTACATAAACAGTGCTACTCACAATCGATAGGTGGATCCCGACTATCTCACTTAAACTGAGCTTTACTACATCTCGAAGGAACGCTTCTACTTCAAATGCTCTTGGTCTAGCATAATGTTCGTCAAACGAGAACTTCAAAGTATATTTTCGTTTAGGTTGACTCATCTTGATGATCTACACATTTCGAAACATAAGGCTACTATTTACGCCACAAGAGCGTATAACTCACCACACACTGTAAGCGCGCGTCCGGCCGCAGCGAGGAAGTAAACAGACGTCCACACAGCACGCCAGCCGAAAGCAGACTCGCTACTACGCTTACTAGGCAGACGTCTGAACCGTTAGACCACCACAGCACTAACGTTTAAAGCGCCTCGGAATAGTCTGTATACGTTTTCCCTCCACGTCACAAACTTTAATTCAGCTTCTGTGTTCCAAAGGTAAGGTTGGTGATGTGGTGGTCTAACGGTTCTGACGTCTGCCTAGTAAGCATGGAGGTCCGGGTTAGATTCCCGCCCGCATCACAAATTTTAATTCTATGCTTCAGATTTATAATAATGGTCTTTGATATATTAAAGACGAAAATCCGTCTCTGGGATTGTTTATTTGTATTAATTGATTCCTTCTTTGTTAAAAGATTCAGCGTGTTAGCGAACTGTTCTCGAATGTGTGGCGGTTGTGAGCAGGCTCAGTAAGCTGTAGACATCAACTGGTAATAGATTAGCCGCGGTGGAGTAGAAGAACGCATTGAGGCACTATGCTCCGATGTGCGAGGCCGTTTCCCGTCGGTGGTTACAATCCTCCCTCGGGCATCGCTGCTTGTGTTGTATTGAGTATAAGGTAGTTTATAAGTAGTTTGTAAGTTTAGGGACTGATAACCCCGCAGTTTAGTCCCATAAGATTAACAAAAAAATATTTGCAAAAAACTATATGATCATTACCATTTACCCTAGATACAACGTAGTGCACAAAGTGACCAGTCAACCACATGATGGTATTAATTTTTGTCTTCGAAAAAGTACAATTGGTTAACTTTGGAATATTCGGATTCAGCCGAACGAGTGAGAAAGGTCAACTGATTCCTGAGCCACGACCACTTTCTCTGATGATCACAAGTGAACCGGTGTTGAAGCGTTTCTAGAGATGCACACTTATTACATTTTTATCTGTGTCACAAATCGCGATCTTCTATCTTCTTCTAATATATATAAAGCAGAGAGTCCGTATATTTGTACGTGTTGCATACAAATCTACAGTTTTGTTCCAATCTTTATGAAATTTTGTACACGTAAGCTTCAATCCATGAGGACGGTCGCCGTAAGTGTAAGAATCATATACGATATATAGTTCACGAGATATGACGTTATAAACAATGAAATGTGTCTGAAACTGCTGCATTTAGCGACAATGCTGCTCAATTTATCGTAAACCACTGGACCGATTTCAACCAAATTTGGTACACATATTCCTTATGTGAGATAACAATTGCTGTACGAGTACAAACCACATACGACACATGGTTCAGGAGCTATAACGTCGTAAACAATAGGAATCGCAGAAAACTGTCACATAATGCGGCGAGACTTTATAAATACGCTATATGAGAAGAAGAGTACTTAACGACTTGAAACAAACTTTAAACATAATTTCAAACCTTTATTAAACTTTTCCTCGCTGACACTCATAGCAAAATGATGAAAGGAAAAAAGTATCTCCCTTACTACTTTTCCGCTGTCTATGGAGTAAACTACGGCATTCAGTATGACGTTACAATTTATAATTTGTACACTAAAAATTGTAACCGCAGGAAATTTTACAGACGGTATACATGCATATTGCTGAGTGTACCTTCTAAACCGTATCACAGTGGGACACGTAGTTCGTGAGATATGAGCACATAAACAGTACTGTTCATCTAAAACCTCCCCGTCACGCACCAAGTTTTAATCTATTACTTCTTTAGCATTAATTGTATTCCCAAGAGGTTTTACAGACATACAGCCCTTATAAAAATGAATATATACCTGAAAAATGACAGGAATAAATAAATAAATACCCGGGCAAGGCCGGGTTTTCAGCTAGTCTAATATATAAACCAGTGTATATGTTTATACGTGTTGCATAAAAATCTACAGTTTTGTTCCAATATTTATGCAATTTTGTGCACGTAAGCTTCAATCCATGAGGACGGTCGCCGTAAGTGTAAGAATGACATACGATATATAATTCACGAGATATGACGTCATAAACAATGAGATGCGCGAAAAACTGCTGCAGTTTGCGACAATGCTGCTCAGTTACTCTTAAACAACCTGACCTATTTCAATCAAATTTAGTACACACATTCGTGACCGTGAGGTAACAATTGCTGCATGGTTAAGAATAACATACAACACAAGATTCAGAATATATGACGTCATAAATAATAGGAATCGCAATAAACTGCCGAGATTTTATAAATACACTACATGAGAATGAGAGTACTTAACGAGTTGCAACAAAGTTTAAACATAATTTCAAACCTTTATTAAACTTTTTCTCGCTGACAACGATAGCAAAATGATGAAAGGAAAAAAGTTTCTCGCTTACTACTTTTCCACTGTTTGTGGAGTAACACTACGGTATTCGGTATGACGTTACAATTTATAATTTCTCAACTAAAAACTGTAGCCGCAGGAAGTTCTACAGACAGTATACACGCATACAGCTGAATGTGCCGGCCGCGGTGGCCGAGGTGACTGAGGCGCTCCAGTCACGGTCAGCACGGCCACTACGGTCGGGGGTTCGAATCCCCCCTCGGGCATGCATATTTGTGCCGTCCTACTTCGTAAGTAGTTCATAAGTAGTTTGTAAGTTTAGGGACTGATGACCCCGTAGTTAAGTCCCATAAGCTTAACAAACATTTGAACATTTTGAACAGTTGAATGTACCTTCTGAATTGTGTCAGGGTACGACACGTAGTTCTTGAGATATGAGCACCTAAACAGTTACGTTCATAGAAAACAGCCCTATCACACACCAAGGTTGAATCTATTATTTCTTTACTACTAATTGTATTCCCAGAAGATTTTACAGACACCGACCACTGAAATATATCAGCCTCCAGGTGTTGTTGTTGTGGTCTTCAGTCCGGAGACTGGTTAGATGCAGCTCTCCACAATACCCTATCCTGAGCAAGCCTCTTCAACTCCACATAAGAACGGCAACCTACATCTGTTTGAATCTGCTTACTGTATCCATCTCTTGGTCTTCCTCTGCGATTTTTACCCCACACACTTCCCTCCAACGCTAAATTCACAATTCCTTGATGTCTAAGAATGTGTCCTACCAATCTATCCCTTCTTTTAGTCAAGGTACGCCAGAAAATTCTTTTCTCTCCAATTCTGTTCAGTACCTCCTCATTAGTTACGCGATCCACCCACCTAATCTTCAGCATTCTTCTGTAGCACCATATTTCAAAAGCCTCAATCCTCTTCCTGTCCGCACTGTTTATCGTCCATGCCTCACTCCCATACAAGGCAACACTACATACAAATGCCTTTAGAAAGGACTTCCTTAGGCTTAAATCAATATTCGATGTCAACAAATTTCTCTTTTTCAAGAACGCTTTTCTACCCATTGCCATTCTGCATTTTATATCCTCTGTACTGTGACCATCGTTTGTTATTTTACTGCCCAAGTAACAAAACTCATCTACCTCGTTTATTGCTTCGTTTCCCAATCTAATTCCTTCAGCATCAACTGATTTTCTTACACTGCACTCCATTACACTAGTTTTACTCTTGTTAATGTTCATCTTATATGCACCTTTTAGCACACTGTCCATTCCACTCAATTGCTCTTCCAGGTCCTTTGCTGTATCTGACAGAATTACTATGTCGTCAGCAAAACGCAATGTTTTTAATTCTTCACCCTGAACTTTAATTCCTTCTCCCAATATCTCCTTGCTTTCCTTTATAGCTTCCTCAATGTACAAATTGAATAACAACGGAGAAAGACTACAACCCTGTCTTACTCCCTTTCCAACCACTGCATCCCTTTCATGCCCTTCAACTCTGACAACCGCTGTCTGGTTTTTGTACAAGTTGTAAATAACCTTACGCTCCCTATATTTTACTCCTGCTTTCTTCAGAACTTGAAAGAGTTTGTTCCAATCAACATTGTCAAAAGCCTTCTCCAAATCTACAAAAGCTAGAAATGTAGGTTTGCCTTTTCTTAATCTATCTTCTAGGATAAGCCGTAAAGTGAGTATTGCCTCCCGTGTTCCTACATTTCTCCTGAACCCAAACTGATCTTCCCCGAGGTCGGCTTCTACCAGCTTTTCCATCCTTCTGTATATAATTCGTGTTAATATTTTGCAACCATGACTTATTAAACTGATGGTTCTGTAGTTTTCACACTTGTCTGCACCTGCTTTCTTTGGAATGGGGGCCGGCCGCGGTGTCCGAGGTGACTGAGGCGCTCCAGTCACGGTCAGCACGGCCACTACGGTCGGGGGTTCGAATCCCCCCTCGGGCATGGATGTTTGTGCCGTCCTAGTTCGTAAGTAGTTCATAAGTAGTTTGTAAGTTTAGCGACTGATGACCCCGTAGTTAAGTCCCATAAGCTTAACAAACATTTGATTTTTTTTGGAATGGGGATTATAACATTTTTCTTAAAGTCTGAGGGTACTTCGCCTGTCTCATACATCTTACACACCAGGTGAAACAATTTTGTCATGGCTGGTTCTCCCAGAGACTTCAGTAGCTCTGAGAGAATATCATCTACTCCAGAGGCCTTGTTTCGACTTAGGTCTTTCAGGGCTCTCTCTCTCAGTACAGTATCTCCTATTTCATCTTCATCTACATCCTCTTCCCTTCCAACAATATTGTCTTGAAGTTCATTTCCTTTGTAGAGCCCCTCTATATACTCTTTCCACCTTTCAGCTTTCTCTTCTTTGCTGAGAACTGGTTTTCCATCAGTGTCCTCGATATTCATAGTGCTGTTTTTCTTATCTCCAAATGTTTCTTTTATTTTCCTGTAGGCTCTATCTATTTTCCCCTATTTATACATTCTTCTACATCCTTGCATTTGCCTTCTAGCCACTCCTGCTTAGCCATTTTGCACTTCATGTCAATCTCATTTCTTAGTCGTCTGTACTCCATTTTACTCGTTTCATTTACTGCATTTTTATATTTTCTCCTTTCATCGATTAAATTTAGTATCTCCTGTGATATCCAAGGATTTTTTGTAGGTCTTGCCTTCCTACCTATTTTGTCCCCTGCTACCTTCACTATTTCATCTCTCAATTTTACCCATTCCTCCTCTACTGTTTTATTTTCCCCTGTTTCTGTCAATTGTTGCCTAAAGCTCCCTCTGAAATTCTTAAGAACTTCACGTTCCTTCAATTTATCCAGGTCCCATCTCCTTACTTTCCTACCTTTTTGTAGTTTCTTCAGTTTCAGCCTACAGTTAATAACCAACAAGTTATGGTCAGAGTCTATATCTGCCCCTGGGTATGTTTTACACTGTAAAACCTGGTTCCGAAATCTATTTCTTACCATTATAAAATCTATCTGGTATCTCCCGGTGTCTCCTGGTCTCTTCCACGTATACAACCTTCTTTTGTGATTCTTGAACCACGTGTTTGTTATAACTAAATTATGTTCTGTGCAAAATTCTACCAGGCGGCTTCCTCTTTCATTCCTTTTGCCCAGACCATATTCACCTACTATCTTCCCTTCCCTTCCTTGTCCTACTACCGAATTCCAGTCTCCCAAAACAATTAAGTTTTCCTCTCCCTTAATTGTCTGAATAATTTCCTTTAGCTCCTCATATATTTCTTCGATTTCCTCATCATCGGCAGAGCTAGTTGGCATATAAACCTGTACTACTGTTGTCGGTGTTGGCTTCGTATCTATCTTGACAATGATAATGCGATCACTGTGCTGGTCATAGTAGTTTACCCGCATTCCTATTTGCTTATTCATTATGAATTCTACTCCTGTGATACCCCCAATTGATTTTGTATTCATAATCCTGTACTCACCTGACCAGAAATCCTGTTCATCCCGCCACCGAACTTCACTAATCCCCACTATATCTAACTTCAACCTATCCATTTCCCTTTTTAAATTTTCTAATTTTCCTACTCGATTAAGGGATCTAACATTCCATGCTCCGACCCGTAGAATGCCAGTATTGTCTTTCCTGATGATCACATCCTCCTGAGTAGTCCTCGCCCGGAGATCCGAATGGGGGACTATTTTACCTCCGGAATATTTTACCCAAGAGGATGCCATCATCATATGTTCATACAGTAGAGCTGCATGTCCTCGGGAAAAAGTAACGGATGTAGTTTCCCCTTGCTTTCAGCCGTTCGCAGTAGCTGTGTAGCAAATCCACATTAGTTGATGTTACAAGGCCAGCTCAGTCAATCATCCAGACTGTTGCCCCTGTAACTATTGAAAAGGCTGCAGCCCCTCTTCAGGAACCACACGTTTGTCTGGCCTCTCCACAGATACCCCTCCGCTCTGGTTGCACCTACGGTACGGCTATCTGTATCCAGTGGCGTAGCTATCATAGGGCTAGGCGGGGCAGTGCCCCGGGGCCCCCGAGATCAAGGGGCCCCTTGGCCTCCGTAAGCGAAGGTCGGAAAAAGTTACAGTAGAGCGTCGTGATTTAAAAAAAAAAAAAAAAAAAAAAAAAAAAAAAAAAAAAAAAAAAAAAAAAAAAAAAAAAAAACCCTCTCCGCCCTACCGTCCATCAACTCCCCCTCCCGTCAAACGAAGCTTTCCACAGTAGCCGCACTGGGCCACAGGGTGACGGAACATTGCTTCTAGTGGGGGCTGCTGACAGGCCAAGCCGACAGTCGCTGAGTACAACAATCGGCACACTCCAGTCGACAGAAGTAGCTGCAGCATCAAAGCTGCTCGGGGCAACAGCTGCGCCTTCCGTGTTGCGGCGTGCCGCTGGTCTCAATGAGAAGGATCGCGAGACTCCAAATACTGTATAAATACGTTTACTGTACAGTACTTCTTATTGGTAAGTAGAAGTGTACAGTTAGATTATTCGAATAATCGGTTTTCCAACATCCATTTCCCCCAATTACACTTCGGATAATCGACGTTCTACTGTATATACTATTTTAGCTAAATGAAGTATTTTAGACTTTTAAAGTTTTGAACACTGCCAACTTCAAACCCACGAAGTGAAATCCAAAAATTATTCCCATCTCAGAATATAAACATAAAAAGAGAATATAAACATAAAAAGGTATTGCTTATCCACTAAGACGTGCACCCTGCCACCTGCTGAATTACTAGCAGTGTGTGACAATACTGTTCATGGTTTGATTCGCAGCAGGGGGCCATATTTTCGTGGTTGAGTAAAACTTCATTGTTCATTTTTACTAGCTTCTGCCTGTGACTTCATTCACCTAGTATGGAGCAACTTCGAAAACTACTCCATGGTAGTTTTATCTGTATGTCCTACCCAGGTCCAACTCTATCCCTCTCCAAAATTTCATCCAAATCCACCCAGTAGTTTCTGCTTGGAAGCATAGTTAACTTTCACAGTTATAATTATATTAGAGAGTACGATTAAATATTATTACTGCGTGACACACAGTAATTTACTTAAGAGTATTTAGGTTTGCCTTATTATGTCTTCCAGTAAGCGGTAAGGACCTGACGTAGTAGTATTGTATCTGTATAGTTCATAGGCGCCGATTACGGGTATGCTCGGTCGCTCAAGCATACCTCAAAATTTGAGTGCGTATGCTCGGCATACCCCACTGAAAATTTTGGTATTATTTTTTTATTTACGTTGTATTTCTTGATTGTAATTAAATCGTGACATGTGACATGGTGACATGTGAGTAAAGTGATCATTTTCCATATAATCCGAATGTTAATGGGATGCCGCTTGTAAGTTCAATATCGTAAACTAAAGGCGGTAACCTTTAATTGTTGTATTAAATAACTAGAAATGAAGTGGGTTTGGTACGATACGATGAAAATGTGTATAATATTAATTTAACGTTTCTGTATTCTCTTAGAAGTCAATTGTTTTCAAGGAATCGTGTTAGTTTTAAGTCGTGACATTTTTCATCCTGTTTACTGAATTGGTGTGTGATGTAACAATGGGTTGTAAACCTGTTGGTATCGACAGACATGGTACAACAGCAGAAGTGGTTATGGACTATTTTCGTAATACTGTATAGAAAATAAATCTGCAGAAGAAAAAAGGCATGAAGACCATCCGATGTTAGTTTTTGCGATAATGAACACAGTATTCACAATACAGACACATCATTATCTGATATGCATGTCTAAGAAGACGAAAACTCTGAAAATGATTTTAGTTGTTACTTCAACCCAAAAACAGGTTCAGTGGTCGCAAAGGCCGCCCAGTAGTTCTAGAACGTGAAACTGAAATTAATTGCTGTTAATTTCTTTACTGTGTGTTAAAAAATTACTTTTCTCATTTCAGAGATTAAAATGGTCCTAAATTAACACCACATTAAGCAAAAAAGAAATACTACTAAAATAAAACAAAATGACTACTTTACTTTTGTACCTGGAATTGGAAAAATATAATAAGGATTTTTTTTAGAAATACCTGTCGGAGGGGGGGGGGGGGGCTGCAGGCCGGCAACCACCTCCCCCCTATTGGAAACGGCACTGATCATACCCCAAGATTTTCAAAAGTCGGCGCCTGTGGTATGGTTTTAGTTTAGAGAGGGCCCCAACGTCATGTTTGCCCCGGGGCCCTTGGTGTAGTAGCTACGTCACTGTCTGTATCGTCGAGGCACGCAAGCCACCCCAACTCGGCAATGTCTGTGGTTCATGGGAGTGGCAGCCTCCAGGTACTCACAGCTAAATAAATCTCTCAAACGTGTGTCTCAATCTATAATATCGAATTTGAGCATCAACACGAGGATCAAAGATCTCTGGACGGACTTAAGTGAATAGATGAGACGTAAAGGTATATTATTTCTTAGAAATCGTCAATGTGGTGCGCCGAAAAGATACACCATGTGATCAAAACTATCCGGACACTCCAGAAAACATTCATGTTACATTTAGACGCATTTTGCTGCCAACTACTGCCAGGTTCTCCATATGAGCGACCTCAGAAGTCATTAGACGTCGTGAGAGAGCAGATTATGGCGATCTGCGGAACTTCGAACGTAGTCAGGCGATTGGGTGTCATTTGTGCCATAAGAAGCTATGCGAGATTTCCTTAGTCCTAAACATCCCTAGGTCCGCTGTTTCTGATGTTGAAACGTGAAGGGACACGTGCAGCACAGAAACGTACTGGAAGGCTTCCTCTGTTGACTGACAGAGACTGCCGACAGTTGATGAGAGTAGTACAATGTAATAAGCAGGCATCTGTCCAGACACAGGAATTGCAAACTACATCAGGATCCACTCCATGTATTGTGACAGGCGGTATGTGAGAAAACCTGGATTTCATGGTCGAGTGGCTCCTCATACGGCACACATCACGCAGGTAAATGCAAAACGACGCCTCGCTTGGTGTAAGAAACGTAAATATTGGACGACTGAACTGTGGAAGCACGTTGTGTAGAGTGAAGAATCACGGTACATAATGTGGCGATCTGAAGCAAGATGTGGGTATAGCGAATGTCCGGTCAAAGTCATCTGCCAGCGTCTGTAGTGCCAATAGAAAAATTTGGAGGCGATGTTGTTATGCTCAAATGTTTTTATAGCTTTATGGGACTTAACTATGGGATCATCAGTCCCTAAACTTACAAACTACTTATGAACTAGCTAACACTAAGGCGGCACAAATATCCATGCCCGAGGGGGGATTCGAACCGCCGACCGTAGTAGCCGTGCAGACCGTGACTGGCGCGCCGCAGTCCCCTCGGCCACCGCGGCCGTCGATGTTATGATTTGGTCGTGTTTCTCATAGCCCTCGGACATGACTGTTTGTGTTGCCCTTACCATAGGTTACTTTAAATTAGCACAAGTATATATATTCACTGTACTGTGTTTAAAGAAAACGCCTTTTGCTACTGAAAATGATGGGTTTTTATTTTTATAATTCACCCATACGCGTTTTCCTTTGTCACAAGGCATCATCAGTGGGTGTCCTGAAATATTTACATGTTTCTGTTTACACATAAAGGTTAGGTTTTTTACATATTTACAAAATCATTTCGTTTGTGATTCAACACAGTTCGTTGTTTGCTATAAAATTGTGTACTTACAGCACTTGCAACTCCATATCAGTCTCTTTCCGGCAACCATGTCGAAAGACCCACTGTTTTCTGAGAAACTTAGCATTTTTGTGGTTCCACTGTCAGCTGCTGCCATACTGTGTCCACTGTAGTTTGTTTTTAGTATGAATTTCTAGATAAAAGTTAGTACTTTAGGAAAAACTTAAGAAATAAAAAAAATAAAAATAAAAAAAAATTTTCAAATATTGAGTGTCATGTAATATTATGTATAGACACACTTCACTTAACTGACACGTTCCACATCATTACGAAGTGTCGTATTCATGATCTATGGAACAAGTATTAATCTAATCTAATCTAATCTCTTTTTTTTTTTTTTTTTTTTTTTTTTTTTTTTTTTTTTAAGTCTTATGGGACTTAACTACGGGGTCATCAGTCCCTAATCTTACAAACTACTTATGAACTACTTACGAACTAGGACGGCACAAATATCCATGCCCGAGGGGGATTCGAACCCCCGACCGTAGTGGCCGTGCTGACCGTGACTGGAGCGCCTCAGTCACCTCGGCCACCGCGGCCGGCAATCTAATCTCTAATCTAACTTTCTCACCTTATTTGAAATTCAATTATTTCATTGAAACTGTATTGAAGGTATCTTTGTGTGTGTGTGAGTGTGCATGTGTGTGTGTGTGTGTGTGTGTGTGTGTGTGTGTGTAAGTGTGAGTATGGGTGCGTTTAATTGTTAATTTATTTATTTATTTTTATTTTGTGTGTGTGTGTGTGTGTGTGAGAGAGAGAGAGAGAGAGAGAGAGAGAGAGAGAGAGAGAGAGAGAGAGAGAGAGTGGGTGTGTTAATTGTTAATTTTTTAAATATTATTTATTGATATTTATTTTTTATTTTGTGTGTGTGTGGGGGGGGGGGATTGTGGGTTTATGATTATGTGTTGGGATTTGTGTCTAGCATATGCTCAATGAGTGAAAACAGTGACTGATTCGTCAGGTCTATTTGGTCATTTAGTAGCAACTTTTTCTCAGCTTTTGTTTTATATATGTGATAATTATCTTGAAATGTTAGGAGATGTTTTTCATTATTTATTATGATTAACTTCATGTCTTTTTCCATTGTGGTGGGTTTGTGGTTATATTCTTTCAGATGTTCTGCAAAAGTGGAATGGTTTGTCCCGTATTTCCATGCTCTGATATGGTCTTTATATCGGATATCAAATTATCTTCTGGTTTGTGCTACATACGTTCCATCACATGAGTTGCATTGTAGTTGGTATATTCCAGCTCCTTGGTAGATATCTGTGTCTTTTTTTATTTTTGGTATCAATTTTTGGATTGGATTGTCTGTTTTGAGAGCTATTTTTATGCCTTGTCTTTTGAAAATATTCGTTATTTTATGTTAGCTTGTGTTTGTAGTCATTATGTATCATCTTGAATTTTCTTTTTCGTTTTCATGTGTTCTTTGTACTGCAGTTTGTTTTGTGTGTGTTTGTGTGCTGCTTTGCTGTGCTGTTGTCTGTGGGTCTGCATGTTTGGTGTTTTTTGCCTGTATCTGTTTTTTAATTTTTTTGTTTAATTTTTCTGTTATATGATATTTGTATCCATTGTTTGTTACTATTTGTGTGATGATGTCTACTACCTTTTGGTAATTTTGTTTGTTGAGTGGTATTGTGTTCAGTCTGTGCAGCATTTATCTATTGCTGATTGTTTTTGTGCATGTGGGTGATTGGAGTTCTGGTGTATAATCGTATCAGTTGTTGTCGGTTTATGATAAATGTCAAAGGTATGCTCGTTGTTTTCCATTTTGATGGTTATATCCAAGAAGTTTATTTGGTTCTTATGTTCTTTTTCTATTGTGAATGTTATTTTTTTGTGTATTGTGTTTATATCTGCATGGAGCTGGTCTGTTCTTTCCAGAGGTTCATCGATTAGGCAGAGGATGTCATCCATGTACCTTATCCAGTAGAGTATTTTATAGTTTTTTGTGGTAACTTTTTAAAAAGTCATGCTTTCTACAAGGTTCATGAAAATATTGCCTAGGGTACCTGACACTGGTGATCCCATGGGTAACCCTTCTTCTTGCAGGTAATATTCATTATTAAATTGAAAGTAGTTTTGTTCAGTTATCAATTTTAGCTATGAGTGTGTCTCTTTTATGTGTTCACCTGGTAGTTGGCTGTTTTCTTTTAGATTTTGTTCTGTGATAGTTTTTTTCATCTACTGGTACGTTAGTATACATATTTTATATTTCAAAGGAAAGAAGGGTGGATGAGTCTGGGATTCTTGTATCTTTTATGACTTGTATTAAGTGTGAGGTGTTTTTGATAGTTTATCAGCTTTCATTTGATAGGTTTCTGATAGTACTTTCAGCATGTGTCTTGCAAGTTTATAAGTGCGAGCATTTTTGAAATTCACAATCGACTGCAGTGGGATATTTGGTTTATGTACCTTTGGTTGGCATCGGAGGTTTGGTGCAGTGGGATTATTTTGAATTAATTTTCTTTTTTCTGTGGCATTCAGAAAAAAGAAAATTAATTCAGAATAATCCCACTGCACCAAACCTCCGATGCCAACCAAAGGTACATATACCAAATATCCCACTATGGCCCAATGTGAATTTCAAACGTTCTCCCGCTTATAAACTTGCAAGGCACATGCTGAAAGTACAATCAGAAACCTATCAATTGAAAGATGACAAAACCATCAACAACACCTCACATTTAATACAACTCATAAAAGATATAAGAATCCCAGACTCAGCTATCCTTCTTTCCTTTGACATAGAAAATATGTACACTAACATACCAGTAGATGAAAGAATAACTATCACAGAACAAAATCTAAAAGAAAACAGCCAACTACTAGATGAACACATAAAAGAGACACACTCATAGCTAAAATTGATTACTGAACAAAACTACTTTCAATTTAATAATGAATATTACCTGCAAGAAGAAGGCTTACCCATGGGATCACCAGTGTCAGGTACCCTAGGCAATATTTTCATGAACCTTGTAGAAAGCATGACTTTTAAAAAGTTACCACAAAAAACTATAAAATACTCTACTGGATAAGGTACATGGATGACATCCTCTGCCTAATCGATAAACCTCCGGAAACAATAGACCAGCTCCATACAGATATAACCACCATATACAAAAAAATAACATTCACGATAGAAAACGAACATTACAACCAAATAAACTTCTTGGATATAACCATCAAAAAGGAAAACAACAAGCAAACCTCTGAAATTTACCGTAAACCGACACCAACTGGTACGATTATACACCAGACCTCCAATCACCCACATGCACAAAAACAATCAGCAGTTAGATACATGCTCCACAGACTCAGCACAGTACCCCTCAACAAAGAAAATTACCAAAAGGAAGTAGACATCATCACACAAATAGCAACAAAAAATAAATATAATAGTAATATAGTAGAAAAATTAAACAAAATGAATTAAAAAACAGATACAGGCAAAAAAACACGAAACATGCAGACCCACAGACAACAACACAGCAAAGCAGCACACAAACACACATAATACAAACTGCAGTACAAAGAACACATGAAAACAAAAAAGAAAATTCAAGATGGAACACAATGACATACAAACACAAATTAACACATAAAATAACAAATATTTTCAAAATACAAGGCATAAAAATAGCTCTCATAACAGACAACCCAATACAAAAATATATACCAAAAGTCAAAAAAGGCATAGGTATCTACCAAGGAGCTGGAATATACCAACTACAATGCAACTCATGTGATGGAAGGTATGTAGCACAAACCAGCAGATCATTTGATACCCGATACAAAGAATATATCAGGGCATGGAAATGCGGGACAAACCATTCCACTTTTGCAGAACATCTGAAAGAATATAACCACAAACCCACCACAACAGAAAAAGATGAAGTTAATTAGAATAAATAATGAAAAACATCTCCTAACATTACAAGATAATTATCACATATATAAAACAAAAGCTGAGAAAAAGTTGCTACTACATGACCAAATAGACCTGACGAATCAGTCACTGTTTTCACTGATTGAGCATATGATAGAAACAAATCGCAACACCTAATCACAAACCCACAATGCCTGCTACAGGAAGTTGCTGTAAAATGTGTAGATTTGACCAACGTCGGATATTTACACACCCAAACATCTTTCAAATGCACCGAGTGTATTAAGTCATTTAAGGCGCGAGAATAATTAAAATTGGAGATTGATCAACAGGGTGCAGAACAAAGCTAAAATCACCACCTAAAAAAAGATCCCGAGGAATTCTACTTTAAAGATAAATAAACTCCTCTTTATAGAAACTCTAACGTTTTACCTTGCCACCAGAAACAGACGAAGCATATAATACAACCAAGGTGAGGTCATAATGTCTATAGCCTATTCCCTTGCCTGACTGAAGCACCGAAAGAATGAGGCAGTTCCTGTCGAAAATTCCGGTGCCACATTGAATATAGTTTGAAATCCACGGAGGAAGAAACTGGTAAATAAAACATCTTTAAGAATCTGAATATCTGCACAAGAGTCATACATAAAGTGACGTAAGGAAATTAGGCTCTCCGCGGTGGAGTAGCCGAGCAGTGTAAAGCGCTGCGCTGCGGAGCGGAGCGCGCGTTTGCTCTCCGTCGGAGGTTCGATTACTCCCTGGGGCATGGGTGTGTGTGTGTGTGTGTGTGTGTGTGTGTGTGTGTGTGTGTGTGCGTTGTCCTTAGGTTAGTTTACCTTAGTTTAAGTAGTTTTTTAGCTACGGACTGATGACCACGCAGTTTGGTCCGATAGATTTACAAATATTTGAAATTAGGCTCCACGTCTACATCTACACGGGTTATTCTGAAAATCACATTTAAGTGTCTGGCAGAGGGTTCATCGAACCACCATTATACTATTTATCTCCCATTCCTTTCTCGAACAGCGCACGGGAAGAAAGAACATCTGAATCTCTGCGTTCGAGCTCTGATTTCTCGTACTTTATTCTGATGATCATTTCTACCTATGTAAGTGGGAGTCAACAATATATTTTCGCATTCGGAGGAAAATGTTGGCGACTGAAGTTTCGTAAGTAGCCCATGCCGCAGCGATAAGCGGCGTTGTTGTAATGATTCCCATCGCAGATCCTGTATCATTTCCATAACGCTGTCTCCCCTGTATCGTGACAATACGAAACGAGCTGCCCTTCTTTGGACTCTTTCGGTTTTCTCCGTCAAAACCACCTGATAAGGATCCCACACTGGGCAGCAATACTCCAAAAATGGACGGACAAGCGTAGTGTATGCAGTTTCTTTTGCAGTTCTGTTGCATGTTTTAAGGGTTCTTCCAATAAAACGCAGTCTCTGGTTCGCCTTTCCCACGACATTATCTACGTGTTCTTTTCAATTTAAGTCTGAAGTAATAGTAATTCCTAGGTGTTTTTTTTTTTGGAGTTTACGGCCTACACTTTTGATTGATTTATCTTGTAAACAAAGTTTAACGGATTTCTTTTCGTACTAATGTGGACGACTTCAAGTGTGATGTCCCTATGGTTACTTTTATTGCAACAATTATATATGATTGGGCCGTCAGTCAAGATAAACACCTGAAATTCCAACAGTGTATCATGATAAGTCTACTGGTCTCCCGCCAGAGTCCATCTCGAAATCCAATGATGAATTCGAAAGCGGAGTGCCAGTACTTTGTCGATTTGCGTGCCTTTTTCTGTTCACGTCGGCTGCGTGGCATAGTAGCCTCTGCAGTCGGCGACGTAGGTGGATCTTGTAACACTTCCATAGCAATCTGTGGCATTCCAGTATCAGATTCCTGCCCCGCAGAAATGTTATTCTACAAGACGTCCTGATTCTCAGAGTAAATGGGAACAGAGTGTCTTGCAGCAACATCGGGAGACAATTCAGAAACAATCTCCGTACCGACTGTCGCAATATACTGCAAGTCACGGTTCCATCAGCGATAGCAGACACAGGTATAGAAGCGTACTGCTCCGATTGTACTGCGGTCGAGGCTGCAAAGAGGGCGTCTCCAGCACAGACCGCTTCGGAGTGGTTCCGCAAGAGCACCTCCGAAGCAGTAGAAACTGCCTGCCTGCTCTCCACCCCGGCGGAGCTTTACGACACGAGAGTACGTGTGGGTGTAACAAACAAGCACGACTCAGGGGAAGACCGTACGTGGGACGGCACAGCTAAATCCATTCCATCCTGAGTGCGGCGACACTTATTATGAGTTGCGTGCGCCGTCGTTTCCTACTAGCAGTAACAGAAATGGTGTCAGACTGTACTGGAAAAGGCGGAAAATCACACGAGGTGCTACTAGAAGCTGTCGTCTGATCATTAGCAACGAGAGAAGAGGTAGTCTCAAGTCTGTTACCAGGGATGGGGGGGGGGGGGGGGGGCAAGTTCGGCAAACGTTAACCTAAGGCGCTGTTCATAGGAAGACCGTAAAACATGAAGCTTACGCAGGCAGATGATTCGAAGATGGCCACTTTCGAAGCACAGAAAACGTGTCTCCTCTGGTCCACTGGGCATCACACGATTACGATACTGGCAAACCTGCAAATGGGACGGAATGCTCTTTTTGATGTGCATTTTCACGGAACGTATTCCACTGTAACATATAAAAGCCTATGTTTACTTGACCAGCGTTGATGGCGATTGCCATTTGCTTCACCAAATTGAGCCAAAATTTCTTTAAGAGCAATAACCTCTAAGCGAACATTGGTATATTTAATGTTCTCATTTGCAAGGAGCTCCTTACTAACAGAACCTTCTCTATTGCTGGAAGAAACCTGATAACCATGTTTTAATAGGAACTTGTCCACTTGTAGGGGATCTACAAATTTAAGAAAGATCATGTAAATCTCTGTGTCAAAATAGGAAGTATGCACTTGGTCCGCGGTGACATGAAACGTAACAGCTAACCAGTCATGGATTCCCAAAGATCCGGGCTGTACATTACGCGTTGACTTGTCAAACGAAACACTCACCGTGCCTTTACGTGGGACAATCTTGGTCGTCATGATAAACAAACGGAAGCGGACTAAGCTGCTGTCAGAAACAACCAACGTAGGAACAGACGAGACAACGTTGTCACACACACGAAAGCACAAACATCACTGAAGTTAGGCGAAGCGGATGAATCAACAACAACCTGCTCGCTCGGCACACAAGGCGGCACTGACCGCTCGACCGGCGATGCCACTCGGAACGAGCACCCGTGTTACTGCATTAAAACACAAATGCGTTAATTACTTACTTTTGACCCCATATATATAGGGTGTTTCACTAAGTGTGTTTGCCTCTGTAATTTATAAAATAATAGGTGTTTCCAAATATGTACATTCATGGGCCCAGTCGTACACTGATACCGGTGAAAGTCTTTTTCCAATAGCTGTTACTGTTCCAGAGATATTTTGGGTGGACAAGATAGCTGAGACACCCTGTATATACACTAAGTGTGTTTCCGTCTCAAATGAGCAAGCTGTCGATGGGATGTTAAACCCTAATCTTCCTTTACTAAGTGTGTTTGCCTCGGTAACTTATAAAATAATAGGTGACAGGAAATTTTAATGCGGTAGGTCAACACAAGAAATGTTACACTTTCTGCGGAGCTATGAACATAGTTTATCGTATCATTTTCCAAAGAGTTACACCACAAAGATATAATTTTTAAATGGTACAATAGTTTTTTCTATCGTGTATTGGATTCGTTTAAACCAGCTGTGTCCAAATCAATTTAAACTACATTCCTATCACTGTTAGTTTGGGAGCTACAACCCTTCAAAGTTCCGGGGGCGGAGGCAGCGATAGCGTAGCTGACTGGCCGAGTGGCTATCCCCTGGGGCACGGCCCACTGTCTCATGACTACCAGCCAGTCAGCTACGCTGTCGTAGCCTCCGCCCCCTAAACTTTGAAGGGTTGTAGCTCCCAAACTAACATCGATAGGAATGCAGTTTAAATTGATTTGGACGCTGCTGGTTTCAACGAATCCAATGCACGAGAGAAAAAAAAAACTATAGTTCCAATTAAAAAATTATATCTTTGTGCTGTAACTCTTTGAAAAATGATACAATAAACTATGTTCGTAGCTCCGCAGAAAGTGTAACATTTCTTGTGTTGACCTACCGCATTAAAATTTCCCGTCACCTATTATTTTATAAGTTACCGAGGCAAACACACTGAGTAAAGGAAGCTTAGGGTTTAACATCCCATCGACAGCTTGCTCATTAGAGACGGAAACACACTTAGTGAAACACCCTATATATACAGGGTGTCCCAGCTATCTTGTCCACCCAAAATATCTCTGGAACAATAACAGCTATTGGAAAAAGACTTTCACCGGTATCAATGTACGGCTGTGGCCCATGAATGTACATATCTGGAAACATTCTAAAACGAAAGCAAATGTGTTTTTTAACACAAAATTATGTTTTTTTAAATGGACACCCTATATGTTTTCTTCAGCAATCCATAGCATGACAAATCACATAAACAATGGCGTTGATTGTATCGCAATATTCCAATTACATCCCGAGATATTGCGACGAGAAGTTGACGCTTGAAAAATCCGAAATACGCTGCTAGCGCACGTCCTGAGGCTCAGGCGTGAACCACATGCTGCCCGTAATCGCGATGTGGTTGACATACGTAATCGCACTTCCATACTTATCAAGAGGTCTGAAACGAATAATACGGTCTGCTGCCATCAACTCTCATAAGCACATAATAGTTTCCTTATTGCACGTTTTATGTGTCTACGTACACAATATGAACCAGTACCGATCGGTATACACAAACCAGGTTGTCTTATTTATCCCGCTCACCCAAAATAAGGTTTATGGAATCGTTTTCCAATAGCTGTTATTGTTCCAGAGATATTTTGGTGGACAAGAGAGCTGGGACACCCTGTATATACAGGGTGTTTCACTAAGTGTGTTTGCCTCTGTAACTTATAAAATAATAGGTGACGGAAAATTTCAATGCGGTAGGTCAACACAAGATATGTTACACTTTCTGCGGAGCTATGAACATAGTTTATTGTATCATTTTCCAAAGAGTTACAGCACAAAGATATAATTTTTTAAATGGAACAATAGTTTTTTCTATCGTGTATTGGATTCGTTGAAACCAGTTGCGTCCAAATCAATTTAAACTACATTCCTATCACTGTTAGTTTGGGAGCCACAAACATTAAAATTTAGGGTGCGGAGGCTACGACAGCGTAGCTGACTGGCTGGTGGTGAGACAGTGGACCGTGCCCTAGGGAATAGCCACTCGGCCAGTTAGCTACGCTATCGCAGCCTCCGCCCCCGGAACTTTGAAGAGTTGTAGCTTCCAAATTAACAGTGCCAGGAATGTAGCTTAAATTGATTTGGACGCAGCTGATTTAAACGAATCCAATACACGATAGAAAAAACTATTGTTCCATTTAATAAATTATCTTTGTGCTGTAACTCTTCGGAAAATGATACAATAAACTATGTTCATAGCTCCGCAGAAAGTGTAACATTTCTTGTGTTGACCCACCGCATTAAAATTTCCCGTCACGTATTATTTTATAAGTTATAGAGGCAAACACACTTAGTAAAACACCCTGTATATAGGGTGTCTCACCTAAGAGACGTCAGGCGTATTTTCTCTGGTGTTTGAAGAGATATTTGAAATTTCGTTTTTGCAATGTATAGTTGCTCTCAGACCAAACAAATTCTGATCATGACGCCATTCCTGCGACTCCCGGTGTAGATGTAGAGCGTGGGTTTGTTTTCCGACACGAACAAAAAGATTTTTAAAGCGAGGTTTTTTGAGCTCAGTTGATAGAGCAGTCCCCAGTTAGTCTAGTGTGATATTCGGTTTATGGAAATGTATTAACAGAGAGAGCAAAACATGACAATTGGCCAGTCCTCCGGAAGCGGCTGTGTAGCGCTTCCAGAAGCCAGTAGCAGACGGCGTGAGGCGTGGCGGCAACTGAGATAGGGCACGTCGGCCGAGGAACAAGTGGCGAGTACATGCGTGCCGATACGTCGCTGCCTGTCGCGGGCGTCAAATTCGTCGGTCACCGGCTGCGAGCAATGCTAGTAGCCACAACAGCAATGCAGCACAATGCTGTACCATTTTCAAGACGATTTCACCCAACGACCACGCATTTCAGCTTCTTTATACCTGACACCATAATATCTATCGAATTTTACGAAGGTCTGAGATTAATAAAACACAGAACAAAATTGACAAATTTATTTTAATTTAGCTTAGTTACTGCACTTTTTAGTGACAGGACTATACTGTACATTTACGAAGCAATCCCTAAGCAACTTAACAGTTAATACATTACTTAGTCGCTATCAAAGCAAAGCGGCGTACATCCGAGCTGCCTCCTTGGCAACTTCATTACACATCCACACATCCCTACAATTCGTAGTACGGAATCTTGTCAGAAATATACTGTACATTACTGTAACAACAATTAAACAGGGTGCTTTTAAAAGTTAACATTAGCAGCACTTACCCATTACCAAAACTACTTCTGAAGATGTGTACATGTTGTATTGTGCAGTTTGGCATGGCCGAAACAAAACAGAGATGCGTCCGCTACCAGCTACACTGTCGTGCAGCACTTGTCGTACTGGTAAACCGTCTTCCTAGCTCGAGTTGCCCCGTTGTGTGTGCTGCTACTGCCTTATGGAAGCGCTACACAGCCACTTCCGGAGTACTGGTCAATTGTCATGTTTTACTGTCTCCGTTAATGCATTTAGATAAACCGAATATCACACTAGACTAATTGGGGACTGCTCTATCGATTGAGCTCAAAAAATATCTTTAAAAATCTTTTTGTTCCTGACGGGAAACAAACCAACGCTCTACATCTACAGCGAGCGTCGTAGGAATGGCGTCATGATCAGAATTTGTTTGGCCTCAGTCCAGTTACGCATTGCAAAAAAGAAATTGCAAATATCTGCTCAAACACCAGAGAAAATGCGCCTGACGACTCTTAGGTGAGACACCTTGTATATGAATGGTGAATCTAAATTCGCGCACTTACTTGGGCTTTGCAGCGCGATTCTTCACATGCTAGCAATAATAAAATGTCTCTACAAAATTTCGTCTTGCGGACATTTCCGGCAGTAAATGGACGTCGAAGATTGAGATGGTTGTGTGTCCCATACGTCAGTGTGTTTCAGAATTACACTACTTGAGCAACAAAGTTGGCATAGAAACCCGTTGCGGTCTGACCGTCGGGCCGTATGCAATCATCTACGCTTGCTGCAGGGTCTCTATACTTCGCTCGCACTTATGTGTGATATTGCTGAATATAGATTCGTTGTGTCGCTGCCTGGGCCGTGAGCACTCACTGCTGAATGGGGCGCTTAGGCGTCGTGACGTGGGACTGATAATCTGGCTGTTTAGTCCCCTCAAAACAACCAACAACAACCAACGTCGTGACGTACTGCAGCGCAGGGGAGATATATACAAACGCGCCTTCAAAGGTCTGAGCACAACGTCGTTCCGGATTAGTTTTAGATGCGAGCCCGTATGACCACCACGCAGTCCGTAACGTACAGAGCACCTCTTTTCACGTCGAAGAAACTTATTACGATGGTTTCAAAGCGAAAAACAGACACATCAACGTAAATGTACAACAGGTCAGTGCAAGAAGCGTATATGTTTGTGATATGCGATTGTCTGAAAGTGCTTAACATGTTTCAAAATTCTTAACACAACGAAAACATTTAATTTACAACGGCACTGCAATACATTCCATGCGAAAGAATATGGGCACTAGCAAGAAGCAAGATGAAGATCGGAAAGCGGATATCCAAAGATTAAAGAACATACTGCTAACAAGGAGAGGGTATGACATGTGGTTCACCGATTTCGATCGAACTGTGCATAGACTTTCTGTGTTGAATATAAAAGGACAATGGAAAATCGCGTTTTCGATGCTACACATCGAAAGATCGTCTAAAGATGGCATTTTTACTAATATATATGGAGCCAAAAGTTAATGACGTTCGACTAATTAACGTGTTTTGTGTTTTCATGATATACTCGTAAATATGACCGCCTTCCCGCGCGCCGTCGCCGGGTGAGCGGTCTAGAGCTTGGACTGTCAATCCGTGGGTCCAAGTCCGAAACTCAATCATGCCACTTTCTTTTGTTTTAGATTTTTTTAGATGTATTTGATAATATTCTAACATTGTAATATCTCTTCTTGCCTTATTTTGAAGTAGAGCATCGGGAAGTGTAATTAACATTCAATAAAGTGTATTATCTGTTTACAGCTGTTTGATTTGTGATACACAGTACAATACAAATAAAATTAAGAAATATATTGTATTTTCTCTTTCATAGATCAGAAATCTCTTTCATTCATAAGAAATAAATGGTATTTTCTCTTCCATACATCAGATTCATACAATTAATTTGCCACAGATCATTCAACCACCAAGAAGATTAACATCTCCGTAGAACATATCAGAGGCCGTATAATTAGACTGCCCGACAATTCTCCTTTCCTAAGTTACTTTGTTGAGATTCCTGCCTCCCCTCACGGCCCCTCACGAGTCGTCCGCTACCATTAGCCACCGCGAGCCGGCCGACAGCTCACTGCTGTAGCACGAGCGAGAGCCAGCTCGCACAAGAAGATTGCTGAGCAGGCCTGATTTAGACTACCTGTTGCACGAATTTCGTGGTCTTCGTGAAGGTGAAGTCATTGGAATTGGTTATGATTTTCTGGGCAACGAGTATTGCGTAAACCTGCGTAAGTCTGCCGCCGAGTTAAGAGTAATACGAGTGGGTCTGCTGTCTTTACCGTGGAAGGCATTATGATGAGACTGCAACGATCTCTTACACTGGTCCAGGATTGCTCATTTATAACCTGCCTTTTGAAATGGACGAGCAAAGTGTCAGAAACACGCTGGCTTCCTTTGGAACGGTTTACATAGTCACAGGGGAACGCTGGACGAATAATCTGATCTTTAACCCGCGAGAATTCGCGCCTTTAAAAGTTACGGGATCGATCGCGTGTGTACCATTTTTCTGAAAGTCAGAGAACAGTTTATAATGTACTTAATACGTCTAAATAAGTATTTCTAGCCGCGGTGGAGTAGCCGAGCGGTCTAAAGCGCCTCTCTGCGGAGCGCGCGGTTGCTCGCCGTTGGAGGTTCGAGTCCTCCCTGGGACATGGGATTGTGTGTTGCCCTTAGGTTAGTTTACCTTAGTTTAAGTAGTCTGTAAGCTACGGACTGATGACCACGTAGTTTGGTCCGATATATTTACAAACATTTGAACATTTTAAGTGTTTCTAGTTGCGTTTATAAGAAAACACACATATTTTACTATTTAAAATTGGTAAAATGCCGATTGTTTTAACATTACTGTGAGCAAAATGCTCACGCGCGAGTGCTCTCGGGTTAATGTGCACATTGGTGTGAGAGAATTGAGAATAGAATCTTACGAGTCATGTACTTTCCTTCATCGCTGTAAGTGGATTTGCTGTGATGGAAGAGCCAGCCGAGCGGTCTAATGCGCCTCGCTGCGTAGCGCGCGGTGGCTCGCCGTCGGAGGTTCGTTTCCTCCCTGGGGCATGGGTGTGTGTGTTTGTCCTTAGGTTAGTTTACTTAGTTTAAGTAGTTTGTAAGCTACGGACTGATGACCACGCAGTTTGGTCCGATAGAGTTACAAACATTTGAACTTTTTTGTTAGTGGATTTGAAGCATTAGTGACATACGAGAGACTGCCCCGGACCAGCACAATTTATAATGCCGCAGCCCACCTGCTAGCTGACTGTCCTCACATGCAGCCGTCGCGTCTCGTTTGACCGTTCCGCGCCAAGCGAGACTTGCGCCGGCGCCGTGACGTATGCAGCTGTTATGAGCGGAAAAGAAACAAACATCGCGCAAGAGCCGGCCAGCGCGCAGGCCGCGTCACAGCCAGAGGTTAGCGTTCTAGTGCAGCACTGCAGATGAGGAAGTGCCCTATCAAATAATGCGTGATTTAGCCGAAGCACCTGAACCAGTTCGCACTGAATCCGTGAGGGTTGACGCACAGGATGCTTTGCAGCCTGAGGCACACGAACAGCCCCTACTCGCCACCGACGGGGGCCAGCAAAATCAGGCTATGCACGATAATGCAGAGCGGACTGAGTGTACTAACCACAATAAGGATACTCCCTCCACCGACAAAGATGAAGTTCTTAGTCGGGCGACAAAATAGGTAGTCGAAAATCCCTAACCATTTCCGCCTTCATATACGGACACCCAAGCTTTCCGTACCGTCAGTAGGCTCCATTCCTCCTTCTAATAACCCGAAAAAGGCGCAGCAGGTGAAACCTCAAGCGGAAGATGGACAGTCGCCGCCGAATACAAAAAAGATCCCACTGTCAAAACAGGAAGGACCCTGAATTTCCACGAAAACTAAAACAGAAAACTGCAAAGGTTACTGAGAGGCTTAGAGAGGCGGAAACTGGTTCTAAGGCACCTGCAGCGGAGGCTGGTAGCGGGAGAGTGGAGGCAATGGGAACAACAGAGAGCCATTTCCTGCTCTCGTGGGACAGAGTCATTGCTTGGCTGATGTGGAGCGCGGCGGCCGACGGGGAAGCTTGTAGTACGAACGTATAATTTTACCACTCTCAACGTCAATCGAATATCGACTCTCACCAAAATCCGAGCTCTGCAGGACTTCCTATAAGGAAAGTTTGTGGGCATTGCGCTGCTACAGGAGGTCGTCGCTGAAATTTCAATTGCAGCGTTCGTAACAAAAAGCAATATCAGTAAAGACGATGCTGCTGATACCACCACTCCTTTTCATGAAGGCATTCCAATAACGAATGCAAGGTTTTCACTCGATGGATGAGGTATTTCCTGTATGTTCAAATGTTCAAATGTTTGTACAGCTTATGGGACTTAACTACGGGGTCATCAGTCCCTAAAATTACAAACTACTTATGAACTAGCTAAGACTAAAGACGGCACAAATATCCATTCCCGAGGGGGGATTCGAACCCCCAACCGTAGTGGCCGTGCAGACCGTGACTGAAGCGCTCAATCCCCGGCCGCGGTGGCCGGCCCTGTATGTTCATTGACATTTTATTTATCAACATCTACGCCCCTTCTGGCACTAGTCGTCGGTATGAACGATCTCACTTATTTAAAAATGTAGTGCTGAATGTAATGGAACCTCACGCGGATAACATTCTTATTGGCGTTGATTTCAAGTGCATTATTAATGCTAAGGATCAGATGCCCAACAGTAACATCTGTGTACAACATAAACATCTCGTTCAGGGGCACCATCTTTACGACACTTGGGACAAAAACCACTATGATCGTCACGGTTTCACTCATGTCACCCATCTCTCAGCCAGCCGTATTGACTGAGTTTATGTTTCTTAAGGGTTACGAGAACATGTAGTCAATGTTGATATCGCCCCTGTCAGCCTTTCTAATCACAGCGCCTACCACGTTCATGTCAATCATTAACCCACTAAATTTACTAGAGACTGACGATATTGGAAGCTGAATATCGGTTTATTAAGAAATGAACAGCTAGAGGAGGACATTGCGTGAGCTTGCAGACAGACAGGCCTTACGAACTAAACCAAGACTTAACACATCTCTGGAGAGGTGGATTACAGTTGCTAAACCCAAACTTCAGACCGCTGAAATGGGCTACACTCGATAGAAGGCTTACTGAGCCAATAAAGAGTTATTATCAATTTTTACGGTGATTGTATGGGAAGTAGGGCAAAGCCAGTTGAAGCACAAGGTACCCACAATGCATTGCGCGAATACCGATACCCCCAACCCAACACGCTCGGCCAACTGCCCGACCGCGGATCACAGGATGCCGCCACCCGTCATTCCCGGAAGGACGAAAGTTAATTGACAGTTTGCATGTAATTGTATTTAGGTCCTTTTGATTGTCATCGACGCTACTTGTCCGACCGGCTCACACTTCTGGGAACAAACAAAACATGATTGACAGCCGCCCCCCTCGATGTCTACTTGAGCTACCCCCACCCTCAGCCACACACCTGGGCGACACGACGCCCCCTGTACCCCCGCCAGCCGCCGTCTACGCTACCAGGACAGAGGCGTACTGCACTCTTACAGCGACCGAGCCCCGCCAGGTCAGCAGCCAAATACATTGCATATTTATTAAGCTACAAACATATATGTCCAAGTGCACTTTGTGCCCACACTTAAATTTATCTCGTTCCGAAATGTAATACTCTCTCTCTCTTTAGCGACCATTTTTAAGGTAAATAGATACACAGATCATCGAAGTACACATCTCAACTTTCGATGTATAGGCGCCTTATATCTCCTAACCCCCAACCAGTAAATCGACAGGTACAGGTACACTTCTAACTCCAAGGCCCATAGTCATCTCTCCATCACACACCTGAACACATTAACCCCCAACTCCTCCTCCTCCACTACGAAATTGACAGGGATCCGATCCTCGGAGATACACATGTGACCGCATTTCTTTATTATTACCCACTGCATCTAGATTACAAGTTCTCTGATCAGCACACTTCAGTTACGGTAAACGCGTTTGGAAATATTGCATTTTTTTTCTTCTGCAGGAAGGGACAGATGAGCGCAGAATTTCTCCCTGGCGAAGACGCGCCCGATTGCCGCAGCCGACCATAACAGGTGTTACATGGCTGGAATCCATTGTGAAAGAATCATTTCGCCTACTGCATACACAGATTTATGACAGAACTCCATTAGAGTTCAAATCACCCACACTTTGTGACAACATCTGGATTTCGGACACTTACCGAAAATGAGATTTTTTTTTCTCTGCATTTTACCCGTCTGTTATTAAGCCTATATATTTCCTTAGATCGATGTATCGGTATCTCCCAACCAGTTCTACACCTTCCGATAATATTCTTCTAAACACTCTGGTATTTAAACTTTACCCATTATTTCCTGGTTATAACACTCTGTGTGTATGCCTCCGACTCTTATGATACCCGCAATTCCATATGGAATGCTAGGTTATGCATAAAACAATCGCTTGTTCACTGTGGTTATTCCATCGGGTTTTAACTCTGCAAATTGCTGCTCCAACACCCAGTCCTCAACATTGGGATACATTATAGCCCTTCTCCAAACGTGAATGCAACACGTTAGTCGTGTGTTCCGCCAATTTCGGTCAATAAACCGATGCGAGACCAATCCCTTGGGCTGTTTATTGTAAAAGCAAATATAATTTTAAGACGTACTTGTAGCTAGATTTCTCCACACTATCCGTTTAAACCGGGCTTGCACATATCCAATAGCCTCCTTTAAAACCTTTTATCTTCGCCATATAACCCAGTTTTCGTTTACCCTTCTTCTTAGAACGTGGAATAACATAGGCGATATCTACGTGTGTGGAGAATAAAGTCCTGGAATGCTAAAATATGCTTTAATATAGTTCCTTGCTCGACTCTCCAAGTAATTTAGATGCAGACAGTTGAAACTAAAACATAATGTATAAGCTTTTCTCGGTCCCAGAGAGCGGTCAATTTTCGGGTACTCTTAATACTCAAGTAATCAAATTGCAGAATAACTGATCTCTAAGAGCGTATGTTAGCTGGGACCATATGGAAGGGAACGATGCACAGTACAATGGCGCACTTTGTAAATACCGTATCTTCTCTTATAGAACACTTAAACAATTTTCTTGCACAGATCCATAACCACAATCCTCCATCCTGGTAATGCCATTTTCTCCACCCAGCGAAAAAGTAAAAGTCCTCACAATCGCCTGTCAGGACGCTTTATAAAATCGATATTGTAGCTACCGATAACTTTGCTTACACCAGAGCTCGTGATATGACAAATTTATTATTTATTATGATTCTACAATTCGACCAAGCAGTCGTTTCCAATTATCTTGTCGTCACCCATAACCACGATACATCGATACATCGATCTAAGGAAAAATCTAGGTTTAATAACAGACTGGTCAAATGCAGAGAAAAATCCAGACGTTGTCGCAAAGTGTGGGTGATTTGAGCTCTAATGGAGGAGTGCTGTCAGAAATCTGTGTATGCAGTAGGCGAAATGATTCTTTCACAATGTTTTCTGGCCATGTAACACCTGTTATTGTCGGCTGCGGCAATCGGGCGCGTCTTCGCCAGGGAGAGATTCTGCGCTCATCTGTCCCTTCCTGCAGAAGAAAAAAAAATGTAATATTTCCAAAGGCGTTTACCGTAACTGCAGTGTGCTGATCAGAGAACTTGTAATCTAGATGCAGTGGGTAATAATAAATAAATGTGGTCAGGTGTGTATCTCCGAGGATTGGATCCCTGTCAGTTTTGTAGTGGAGGAGTTGGGGGTTCAGGTGCTCAGGTGTGTGGTGGAGAGATGACTAAGCGCCTTGGAGTTTACTTCATTGAACGGTGTGTCTATTTACCTTAAAAATGGCCGGTAAAGAGAGAGAGTATTCCATTTCGGAACGTGATAAATTTAAGAGCGGGTACAAAGTGCACTTGGACACATATGTTTGTAGCGTTCGTTACCATTACATTCTAACGCGCGCTATATTTAACACAATCGTCAGCTGTTGCAACCATAAACAAAGAGATACATTTATTTTGCTTATAGATCTAAGGCGGCGGTCAGGATCCTAAACGGACCACTTCTTTTCTTTTGCTTAGTCCAAAATTTTTGACTCTGGCTAGAACTGTTTTTGTATATCGAAAGAGTATATTTTAAATGGATACGTAAGTTTGTGGCATTCCTTACCGTTTATTATCTAACCTGCGCTATTATTAAACATGTCTGTTGGTTGTTGTATTTGTAGACTATGCGAAGAGTATGGAGAGATATGGGAGTATTTGCGCATCGATAATTTCCTACTTGCAAAGTTTGCATACGAGTTATAATATTTTACTACACGCTGTAGTATACGGTTATTTTTTGTCTAGAGAGCAACTAAACATTCGTGTTAAAAACTGTTTTTTTAGCATTACACCGAAATTCTTGTTAAAAATACATACGAAGAACAATATGGTACCTTTATTTTCCGAGAATGATAAACGGTGGAATTTGTTACATAGGTTGTCAGAATTAAAAATTTTATATGCGAATAAAAAAATCGAGATCTGGCGTACAGATCGCTGTGGTGTCTCGTGGCGTGCTTAATAAATATGCAATTCAGTTGGCTGCTGACCTGGCGGGTCTCGGTCTCTGTAAGAGTGCAGTACGCCCGTGTCCTGGGCATAGGGGACTGCTGGGGGGGGGGGGGGTTGTTTAGAGATCTCGAAGCGGTCGTCGCTAAGTGCGGTATTGTTTGTTCTGTTCTCAGGAGTAGGGCGGGTGGTGACGACCTTTGAGAAGCGATCAAGAGCGTAGAGGTGGTGGTGCCTGGCGGCAGAAGCGGCAGCTGGGTGGGGTTCAGGGGACATTGTGTCGGCCAGGTGTGTGGCTGAGGGTGGGGATAGCGCAAGTACAGACATGTCGAGGGGGCGGCTGTCAATCATCTTTTGTTAGTTTCCGGAAGTGTGAGGCGGTCGGACAAGTAGCGTCGATGACAATCAAAAGGACCTAAATACAATTACATGTAAACTGTCAATCACCTTTCGTCCTTCCGGGTATTACGAATGGTGGCATCCTTTCATCTGCGGTCGGGAAACTGGCCAAGTGTGGTGGGGTGGGGGTATTGGTACTCGCGCATTGCATTGTGGGTACCCTGTGCTTCAACCGGCTTTGCCCTACTACTTGTATGGACTGACTACTAGCGAACACACCCCGGACATTGCCAGGTGAATCAATCTTAACGGAGCTAAGATGACATCGATTCAACGGAAACAGCTGGAGAGGTACATCGTACCTCCAGATTTATTTGAGCTGGTGTTATTTAACTGCTACTCAACACTACTGCAGCCAGAAATTGAATCTCAGATAAGCACCTGCAGGATACTGCTGTTAGCCAACACCTTCAGCGTGGCTGCATGTGATTCAAAATCTGTGACCATAGGCTTATCTACTGAGAGAGGCTTTGATGTGATTATTGAAATAAAGAATGTTCAGTGTTCTGGTACAAAGGTGCAGTATAGGTGGATCTATTGTGTATTTTGATGATTGAGTACATTCAGAGAAAGAGGATGAGTTGATACAACCCATCATACAGCCCAGTTGACATGAGTACATTAATGGGAAGGCAGCTATTATCGTCACGTATGTTGATGCAGTGCTTGAATTAAAAGTTGTGCATATGAAACGTCCACAGGCTTAATGTCTATAATATGCTTTGTTTCGTTAAAGTTATCAGGGCTCTTTTCCTTATTATTATTTTTCGAGAATCCAGTTAACGGTCCAGTTGGCCCCTATTGACTAATTTCAATGAAACGTTCACTTGTTGCAAACTCAGTCTTTAAGGTGTGAATTTTCATACATAGGTCGACATCTTGTACGGATCGTTTTATGGCTGCACGACAACATAAGCACTAGGAGGAATTTCCACGATCTGATCACTCCCTAAATGTAGCTAATTGTCCGATCCAGTAACGCTATAAATGGAGTTATAGGCTTCCTAATTGATCAAAGCGATATGCCATTTACCATTGCATAAATCAACTGGTGTAAAATAATTTGCTCATTATACCTAAGATGGAGACTTTACCGTGAAGATGTATGTCATTACAGCACGCACATTATTGTAATACTGACACGATTGTAGACTTATAATATATTTGTATTCTGAAACGGACTGATCGTTATGTACGCACTGCACTTACGTGGGTCGTGCAAGGGCTGCGTTCCAGAGAGAGATAACGCCTAATTGGCAGCAGTTTGTATTATTCGTTCCTCAGAATTAACATTAAACATATATGTCTGCAGATATATGTACCAAATTCATGGAAAGGATTAAAGTTGTAATATGCGTCACATTCATATCTGGAAAAATAGCGTTGAAATTGTATAGGTGACTTTCGGTCTCAAAAGAATATTGTAGAATCACCTAACACATCGAAATTAACTATTCCACATTCCTAAAATTTCCTCACATTCTTTGGCAAGCCATCTTGCATAAACTCACCATTATACTTTGGGATTATGAGTTTCTTGACGAAATTAAGTATATCTATATTTGTTACACCTCCGTCCAGCAATATGGCTGCCGAGTTTCTTTTCCCGCATTAGGAACAGCCCAAATCTATTCCTGTAAGCCAGCCGCGGTGGCCGAGGGGACTGAGGCGGTTCAGTCACTGTCTGCACGGCCACTACGGTCGGGGGTTCGAATCCCCCCTCGGGTATGGATATTTGTGCCATCCTTAGGATAAGCTAGTTGATAAGTAGTTGGTAAGTTTAGGGACTGATGACCCCGTAGTTAAGTCCCATAAGCTTAAAAACATTTGAACATTTATTCCTGTAAGGCTTCAGATACAACCCTGCACTAATTTCTATCGCTTCCATTTTCTAATTATGCCTTCTGGCATCACTGAATTGTATTTCTGCATTCTGAGCATTCATAACAGCTTGCGCAATCGTCGCTTGACCCTCTACCAGAGATCCGACTGCCGACAGGCCCGCAAATGCAGATAGTAAAAGAGGAACTATAGCGTTGGATACTTCGGGTAATCTAAGGAATTTCAGTGCTTTAACACGTTTCTTGTTACATTGCTTGCTGCAGCAACATTGCTCCTGACTGGGATGCGATGCTTTTTAACTTGTTGACCCTTTCCTCCCCCCTCTCCTTTTTAGACTTCTTCCAGCTGCTTTCTTATGGTTTTTGAATCTTAAGCCTGTAACCAACTTAATCAGTTTTCTAACACGTATAACCAGCTACTAAGTTGTCTGTTGTTTGCAGGTCTTCTTATATAGCGTATTGTCAGCTTTCGTCGAACTGTGGCATTTTGACAAAGAACCGAGCCATTTTAAGTACGTCTTGTTACCTTCTCGTATCAAGATTCGTTCCACGAGATACAGACTCGGTTCGGAACATACCAGTAACTGTACTGTATAAAAAAAAAAAAAAACCTGTGATGACGTCACCCCTACTATCCTGTAAGATCAATGATTTGTCTGCTTCACTTTGGAGATAGTATGATGACATCGAACTTGAGTGGAGTAATAACGACAGAAGTCTACTCTTAGATTCGTAAGCAAGATTTCGCTCTTTCTATTATGACGAAGACAATGAAAAAATGGTGTGGTTTTTGAACCCTCAGAAAATCTTAGAGTTGACGCAATAGTGGTCATTGACTACAGACACCAGAATGAACGTATAAAATTAGAACCAGTAGACGTTAGAATTGAATTTGGAACAGAGGAAACTATTTCTGATTTCACAGAGGCCTACGCCTCGTCACTGCATGATCGTCTCATGAACTACTTGCCGCTACCAGGGATTTTTCAGTGTGTACTAGGTATATATTACCAACGTAATTGTTTTTATTTTATGAATGAAAATTCTCTATTATGTAGCCTAACAAATAAAGATTTTTATTAACACATTCACACCCAGTACTTCCACATTTTACTTTTACTCTTCACTTGCATTTACAGCTTGCACGTAAGTATTTAAGCTCGTACATGGCTGAAAATGGAAATTGACACATTGCGAGAGAGGGCTAGCAGACTGAGTTGTTAACCGCTGGCCTTCTTCGGAAGTGTGATGAAACTGTCAGCGCTGTGGTTTTGCAGCACCAGCAATAAGAACGTGCTGTACTGGTTTCTGCGACACTTCCATCGCTGTGCTGTCTCAGAACTGATAAGAGTCTGTTGTGCTTCTTTCACTGCATGTTTGTTGTGTTATGTCGATAGGTTGATTACAGGTTACTATCTATTCATTGCATTCTGAGGCCTGGCTGAGTGCTCATTGTGTCTCTGTTTTCCACTACTATGACATCGTCTGTTTTCATGGAATTCTGATGTTTGTGGCTTTTTCCCACGAGGTACTTACTATAAATACTTCACGCTGCAGCATCCCTGGAACATTCTCTAAGATACATCGAGACACGTCAATATGAAACATTGTCATTTAACTACAGTTGAGGATGATAATAGGACAAAATGTTCTCATGCAGAGCAACCACGCATACCATTTTTATACGATGATAACATGGCACATAACCTACAGGAATCTGACGGAAATTCACCGTAAGGTGCGTGGTGCAGGGTACACTGTACCATTACTAGGCATTTCCTTTCCTATTCCACTCCCAAATAGAACGAGGAAAAACAGAATGCCTATATGCCTCCGTATGAGCCCTAATTTCTCTTATCTTGTCTTTGTGATCACCACTCGAAATGTAAGTAGGCGGCAGCAAGATCGTACTACACTCAGCTTCAAATTACGGCCCTCTAAATTTCCTCACATAAATTCACGAAAAGAACGTCGTCTTTCCTCCAGCGATCCCCAATTGAGTTGCCGGAGCATTATCGTGACATTCGCTCATTGGTCGAACCTACCAGTAACAAACCTAGCTGCTCGCCTCTGAACTGCCTCTATGTCTTCCTTTAAACTGATCTGCTGCGGGTCCCAAACACTTGACGTGGTTGTACAAGCGTTTTACACGCGGTCTCCTTTACTGGTGAAGTACATCTTCCAAAAATTCTCCCATTAAACCGAAGTCGGCTGTCCGCCTTACTCACAATTGAGCTTACATGTTTGTTCCAATTCATATCGCTCTGCAATGTTACGCCTAGATATTTGAACGACGCGACAGCATCAAGAGGCTCACTGCTAATGCTGTATTCGAACATTATGGGATTGTTTTTCCTACTAATGCGCATCACCTTACATTTTTCTACATTGAGAGCTAGCTGCCATTCTTCGCACCGAGTAGAAATTTTGTCTAAGTCACCCTGTATGCTATTACAGTCAGTTAAAGACGACACCCTCCCATACACCACAGCATCAACAGCAAACAGCCGCAAATTACAACTTACTCTGTCCATTCAGATCATTTATATAGATAGAAAATAATAGCGGTCCTATCACACTCGCCGTCGAGAAGAACGTACTGCGTTGCGTTCTCTTACTTAGGAAGTCTTCCAACCAGTCACAAATCTGTGAACCTATTCCATAAGCTCGTATCTTCGTTAGCAGTCTGCAGTGTGGCACCGCGTCGAACGCCTTTTTGAAGTCGAGAAATATACAATCCGCCTGTTGACCTTCATCCATGGCTCGCAAGATTTCATGTGAGAAAAGGGCAATCTGAGTTTCACATGAACGATATTTCCTAAACCTGTGCTGATTCATAGAAAGAAGCTTTTCCGTTTCAAGGAAATTTACTATATTCGAACTGAGAATATGCTCCAAAATTCCACATGAAACTGATGTCAACGATATTGGCCTGTAATTGTATGGGTCAGTTCTCTTTCTTTTCTTATAAACGAGAGTCCCCTGCGCTTTTCCAATCACTAGGAACTTTGCGCTGAATTAAATATTCGCGATAAATGCAAGCTAAGTAGGAGCCAATGCCGCAGAATACTCTTTGTAAAACCGAACTGGTATTCCATCCGGACCAGCAGACTCTACACCGAAAATACCTATTACTATGTTCTCCATTTCGGAATTAGTGCGTTGATCAAATGATGGTACATTTGTGCGGTCCTCCTGCGTGAAAGATTTCTTAAAGGTTAAATTTAGGACTTCAGCTTTCCGTTTGCTTTCTTCTATTACTGCCCCGGAATGATCAACGAGTGACTGGACAGTGGGCTTTGACCCGCACATCGATTTCACATAGGACCAGAATTTTTTCGGGTTCTCGGAAAGATCTTTTGGTAAGGTAAATGCTGTGGTAATTTTTGTATGCTTCGCGCATCTTTTTTCTTTTTATAGAGGCACGAATCTCTACTAACTTTTGCCTGTCATCAATTGCGTGTTATTTTTGAATCGAGAGTGCAACAGTCTTTGCTTTCTCAGCAGCTTTACAACATTATTATTATACCACGGTGGATCTTTTCCATCCTTAATAATCTTTACTGGCACATATTTCTCTAACCCTTTATTTACAATGCACTTAAATTTAGTCCAAAATACCTCTATATCCATATTACCGGAACTAAAAGATGCCCATTCATTTTCTAAGTACGATCCTAACATTTGCTTATAGGCTCTTCCCAACAAAAACACGCTCCTAGCCTTCTTGATTGATATATGAACTTTGGTCACCATCGACGCTATGACAATATTATGATCACTAATTCCTATCGCTACACAGACATCGTTAATAAGGTCAGGCCTGTTCGTGGCTGTAAGGTCTAAAATATTTCCATTGCGCGTGGGTTGCTGGTTTAACGGCTCAAGACAGTTTTCGTAGAATGTGTCCAAAAGTAGCTCGCAAGACTGCTTGTCTGTACCACCTGAAATGTAGCTAACGAGGTCCCAATCTATACTCTTTAGGTTGAAGTCTCCCCCGACTAATATTACATGGCCCGGATACCTATGCACTACCTGGTGTAGACTTTCTTTGAATGATTCTAAAACTGCTACAGCAGCACTGGGCGGCCGGTAAAAACGCCCAACTATTAACTTTACTTCTTTTAGACCTGTTATACGTGCCCAGATAACTTCACAGTTACTTTTAACCTCGATCTCAGTAGAAACAATACCTTTGTCCACAGCGATGAACACTCCTCCTCCAGTTGTATCCGATCTATATTTCCGATATACATTCCACGCCTCGCTAAATATTTCTGAACTTGCCACATCATGATTTAGCCAGCTTTCGGTACCTAAAACTATCTGAGCACAATACTTTCCATGCAGTGCGGCAAATTCGGGAACTTTGTTTCTAATTCTTTGTAAGTTCGCGGCTAATATTTTGATATTCGAATTTTTGAGCCGAACATGGGCTGAATTCGCTGTTTGAATGTTGACAGGCGAGTGCTCATCAGAGTAAGCGCCTAGCCTAAAAAAAACCATGTGCACTCCACAAGTACTCTGCTACCCGAGTAGCCGCTTCCTTAGTGTAGTGCACCCCTGATCTATCTAGGGTCAACCTACAATTCCCCACCCGATAACGCAGATCCAGAAATCTGCAGCCATGACTGTCATAGAGTGGTCGAAGCCTCTGGTTCAGACCCTCCACTCGGCTCCAAACCAAAGGACCCCGATCTACCCTGGGAACAATGCTACAAATCGAAAGCTCTGCTTGCACCCCGCGTGCGAGGGCAGCAGCCTTCACCAATTCCGCCAGCCTCCCATAGGACCTGAGGATGTCCTCAGAACCCAAGCGACATGCGTCATTGGTGCCGACGTGAGCCACGACTTGCAGTCGACTGCAGCCCGCACTCTCAATAGCCGCCGGCAAGGCCGCCTCCACATCTCGAATGAGTCCCCCGGCAGACACACCGAGTGCACGTTAGACTTCTTTCCGGATCTCGACGCTATCTGCCTAAGGGGCTCCATCAAGCGCCTAACATTGGAGCTCCCAATAACTAATAATCCCCTCCCCCCCCCCCCCCTGCACCTGCTCGTTCCCTGCTGAAGGAGTGGCCACACTTCCACTGAAAGGACGAACGGGCGTGGACGGACGTCCAGCCTCGACATTGGCCTTCCGCCTCGAGCGACGCGAACGCCATACAACCCGCCACTCCCCTTGCGGAGAGGGCGGCTCGACCACGTCCGGTACACCTGAAGGTGCCTCGGTAGCTGGGACAGAGAGCGAAGCATGAGACACCTGAGGTGTCCACTCGACGCACCAGACTCCCCACCAGTGTTGCCAGACGTAGGGAATTTTCCCTACACGTAGGTACTTTTAAGCATTGAAATCATGTAGGGAATTTTCATCCAAAAGTCCCCAACGCGTAGGTACTTTGGTAAAATTTTACAATCGATGACACATGCCTAGCTGGTAATGTTGGCAAGAAACAGTTGTCAGCACACGGGAATGAAGCCGATCAATTGTGGCAAAGTTTGAACTAGCCAATGATATTTTAGAAGGCATAGTTGTTTTCTGTTCATAGTAAACACTATTAATTTGAAAACCTAGTTTCAGACACATTAAAATTGATTCTAATTACGATGAGTTCAATGTATGTCAGTGGATTGGAGAGTTGGTTCGGAAATAGTGTTAGAAAATGTCAGCACAAGAAAAATTCGTTGTTTCCCTGAACGAAAGACGTTTTATTACCTTGACTAGACTTATTTACGCCAGGACGATAAATAGAAATGGCGTATGACTTTTTTGGCCGGGAGATCCCTTGCGGGATTGTTCGGCCGCCATAGTGTAAGTCTTTCTATTTGACGCCGCGTGGGCGACGTACGTGCCAATGATGATGAGATCATGATGATTAGGACAACACACAACACCTAGTCCCCTGCCGGGAATCGAACCCGGGAATCGAACCCGGGCCTCCTGCATGGTAGTCAGCGACGCTAGCGCTTCTTTTTCCCCTATGGGTAGTTCTCTTCGTTGCGGACGCTGATAGTTTTTGTTCGTTCTTGTTCGGTGTGTTGCTGGCTCAGATTTTTTATTACAGAGGGCGTTCAGCCCTCTGACCGGGCGCGCTGAACCACGGCGCCCGGCTACGCTGAGCTACGGAGGCGGACGCCAGGACGATATACTAGTAAGTACTTTTAAATGAGAAGATGCTGACAAGAAAACGCTAACACATTTGCGACAGCCAACGTTATAATGAACAAAGCGCTAGATATTCGTTGTCAACATAGCATTACTCTTTGAAAATCGAATCATGTAGATTGACGGACTTCCCTTCTTGTGCTGACTGAACTAAGTAATTACTACTGTTCCTACTCTATGGTTGATAGTGTTTCGATGTTTCCTTGTGCGGTCAATAAATTAGTTATCCTCATGTAACAGTGCACTCGGAATTAGCGGCCTATTTGGGGAAAATAATGAATGCTGTTCCTCTCTATGGTTGACCGTTTCTTGTCCGATCGATAAATCAGTAATCTTCTTGTAACAGAGCACTTGGAATTCGCGGCATTATCTATACTTGACTCCAATCAGTACCAATGAGTCACTGGAAAAACATATTTAGGAAATGAAGCATGATGCTAAATATTTATTTTAAAATTTTTCAAAATTGTAACATGTCACATTTGGCCGGACTTCTGGATTCAGCCCCTCCCAGACCCAAACCGTGGCTACGACCCTAATGTAGGGGCATTAATGAGGTGGTAGGGAGAAAGTAGAGAAAACGTAGGTACATTTTTGTGTGACTGTAGGTATTTTCTGTCTCTGCCATATGGCAAAACTGCTCCCCACCATCGCTGCACCCCGAGACAGCAGCCTGAAGACGGCTGACAGTAGCCAACAGCACACTCAGCTGTTCGCGAACTGCGGCCAACTCCTCTTGCGTCCGCACACAGCAGGCACACATCCTATCCATCCTACCGATACAATTAACTGTAGAAAGTAGAAAATTAAATAATCAACTTTTAAGTAGCCTAGTACTTTAATAAAGGCGGCTCGCAGTTGACTGAACTGTGGTCAGTGGTAACTACACTGTCAAATCAACAAAACTGAGTCCGGCAGTTTTCAAAATAAACAAGAATATCTGTGGAATACGCCGTTATCAAACGCGCGGCAATATAAGCTTTCTCAAAGCAGTCCACGAAATAAGGAAGTGACAATATGACACGTAGCTTGCAGCAGACGAAAACTATACACACGGTATTTATCAATATACGCGAGAATAAAACCTTAAAGCAGTAGCACAAACGAAATGTGTCAATTAGGTGAGAAGAAACCTCTCAAAAACAGAGGCACCAACTAAAATTAAGAAATTAACTGGCAATGAAATTTCACGCAATTAAATTATGATACTTAGCGCTCTGGGTGATGGGGCAGCGACAACAGCTGGCACTGAAATGATTGCTAACTTACTGAATGCTAGTCTGCCAAGTACGCGGGAATATACCTCTAAAACAGAAGTACTAACGAAAATGAAGAACTAGACTAGCAAATTAAATTTGACACAAATTAAAGCCGGCCGCGGTGGCCGAGGTGACTGAGGCGCTCCAGTCACGGTCAGCACGGCCACTACGGTCGGGGGTTCGAATCCCCCCTCGGGCATGGATATTTGTGCCGTCCTAGTTCGTAAGTAGTTCATAAGTAGTTTGTAAGTTTAGGGACTGATGACCCCGTAGTTAAGTTCCATAAGTTTAACAAACATTTGAACACAAATTAAATTAAGATACTTAGCGCTGTTTACGGTGTGACACTGGCAGCAGCTGGCCCTGGACTGACTGAAAACGAGCTATAGTAACGGTCTCTGACTTGTTTTGAAATACACCAGTCAAAGACGATGAATAAACACTACGGTATTTATCAAATACGATAGACGAAACTATTAAAACAGTAGTACAAACGAAATCTACCGAATACGTGGGAATAAACCTCTAAACCAGAAGTACTAACGAAAATGAAGAACTAGACAGGCAAATAAAATTTGACACAAAGTAAATTAAGAAACGGTGTGAAACTGGCAGCAGCTGGTTCTGGACTGACTAAAAACGAGCTATAGTAACTGTCTCTGACTTGTTTTGAATACACCAGTCAAAAACGAAGAATAAACACAAGTGTATTTATCAAATACGATATAATAAACTATTAAAACAGTAGCACAAACTAAATCTGCCGAATACCGGGAATAAACCTCTAAAACAGAAGTACTAACGAAAATTAAGAACTAGACTGGCAAATTAAATTTGACACAAATTAAATTAAGATACTTAGCGCTGTTAACGATGTGACACTGGCAGCAGCAGGCACTGGACTCCACGGTCTCATCTTTTATTAAAAACAATTAATTTTTCATGCAGCGCTTTTTCTCGCATGTAGGTGCGCTCTACTGTGATATTGCTCAAGACGTTGAGCCTCAGTTAGAGACTAGAATAGCTGCACTTTCAGCAGAAACGTGCAGTGATGATGATGAGTGATAAAAATCACATCTTCTATTTAATAACATGTGTGCCTCTGCAAACGTGAAAGGAGGAAGAAATTTACTAACATTGATTGATTGTTGCAACATTATTCTTTATCATGGCAATAAGTTTACTAACCGATTTCGCTCTTTTCTCTGTGCAGGATTATTGCAGCCCACGTCATCATCAAATTGGTTTCCAATAGACCCACATCCGGCACGATTTTTATGGACATTTTTGCGGTCTGATGCTGGTGAATCATAATGTAAGTTATTTTTCTTCTTATTTTAATAGTGAAACATATAACATTGTGCTTATTATGTGTGTCATTTCTGAGTACTGTGGGCAGGGTAGAGCTGGAAGTTAGTGTCTGACGGGAGGCGTGCTTAGGTAGTCCTTACGGTGATCACTGAGTTCCCAGTGGTGTAGTGGTAAGCGCAACTGCCTAGAAAGCGGGAGGCCCGGCTTCGAATCGCGGCTGGGTACACATTTTCAGCTTTGCCCATGTGCAGTTGATGTCATACATGTTGTGAATATGGTATAACATTGTGCTTATTATGTGCGTCAATTTTGATACCTACCAAGCTGATTCCTTGTGTCTGTGCAGGCGTACAAGGTATTGCTAACACTATTGGGGGGACTCTAGTCTCCCCAACGACAGTCATCACAATGGGAACGAATGGCCCTGGGGTAGTCAGTCCAGGCAGCAGCGCCATCATTATCATCTGGTTCTGGGCCATCAACACAGCGACCACCAACACTATGTCCCATCTGCATAACACATATTAGTTCCAAACCATTGAAAATTCTCAATTTCAATAACCACGTCAATAATTCTCTCAGGAGCTAAACATATACTGACACTTTTTGAGCCAAATATCTCCATGTTTTAGGTGCTGGTAAGTAGCAGTGTTCTGCAGGTGGTTAGCTGAAGCTGCATATCCAGCTGGGAATGTTTTAAATAGTATTAAACGTCACACGGTTCATTATATTGGGCTGCTGTTGCCGCTGCTGTGACAGAAATGCCTGTATAGCCCAGTCGAAGTAGGAAAATTAGAGGAAAAAATTCGTGTAGTCACAATTTTTTGTACAGTGGTAGCGGGGAGTGTTATGAACAACACACTAAAAATCCAGACCTGTAGGGTGTCAGCTTTGGTGTGGGGTGGGGGAATTTAAAGGTCACTTTTTCAAGTTCTTAAATAACTCGAAAACCATAGCTTCTAGTAAAAATATTTCGCAGTACAAAATTACATTACGTTGAATTTCCTAAAGAAAAGGTCCTATTAATTTTTCCTCTAGGACCAATAGTTTTCTCATTACAAGGGGTGAAAAAATGGCAATTTATGAAAGCAATTTTTTCATGGTATAAAATTAACGTTTACTGTTAAATAAAGTGGATTAATACCAAATATTAAAAGCCAATACCTCAGTTTAGTCAGAGGGATAAATTTTGTTCTGAAGATGTGCCAGGTGGCAGCGAGTTGGGTGAGGTGGAGCAGGGAGTGGGGTAGAAGATGAGGAAATGCGTGACGCTGGAATGATGTCAAGTATTTCCCTTCTTTGTGCTTCTACAAAACGAGGAGTGGGCTAGTGACTCCCCACTCCATGTACCCCATTAGTTCGCAGAAGCAACTATTGGGTGTTTCACCAAGTTATACCGACCCTTCCACAGTACGACTCATAAATAACTGGTGACGCAGTATGTAACAGCATGTAGTATAGTTGGTATGAATGATCGTGGGCGAATGGTAGCACTGAAGAGATGGGATATAAATGCCACCTTCTTTTGAATTTTCTGTTTTGCCCTTTTCTTCGCAGATATGCAGTGTATGAAGACTTGGAGTGAACGAGATACCATTTCCTCAGCTTCACTACAGAATTTGTCACACATTGGAAAAACAGAACTATCATACGCCATTATTGAACATCTAAAATTATAGTGGCAGCTGCCTTTACAATTCTATCTCGTTCTGCTTGTTCATCTCTGCATTTTAAAGAGTACCAAGCGTCATTTAAAATGTTTTGACCTGAACTACGAAAGCACACACTGATGCGGATTGTACTAAAAACAAGAGTGTCCCCATACTTTTCTCTCAATCTCTCCTTAACTGTCTTTATACGAGGCAATGTTCCAGACTCTTGCTCCAACAACTCGTCTAAGGTGATCTGGCAGTCATCATTTCCCTATATGTAACTGAATATTTCCTACATTGACGCGTTGATTTCTTCATCATCAGGGCGTCCACTCTGTCTAGATTTAGGCATTGCGCTTATAAAGAATCTTTTATAGCAATCCTCGTGATATCCTCGTGATACCTTGCATCTGCAGCGAGTAGATCACTAACGATACAGATACGTCTTTGGATCGTGTCTCCCATTCATCTTTCCTCTCCTGTGCACGAACTGCAATTGTATTATCGTAACCGAAGGATCAAACACTGTAAACCTTTCGTCGCCTTTTTTCGGATTTTTTTTCTTATGTTTATCAAGAAATTCATCATCAATTGCTTCTACACAAAACAGGCAGTTAGTTTAAAATGAAATTTCGCTTCAGCTGCACGCAATCGTTTGACTCCAGACGACGTTGAAGGCTGTTCCTCTGAATGAGATTCTCTTAAAAATCTTTTAATTGAGTCACTTCTGGTGTACTTTTTCCTGCAAGATGCATGAACAACTCCACTTCTTTTGTTCCTGAAACCTTTGGCTTTCTCATCTTTTCTCAAGTAACTGGCATTTAGCAATCCAGACTATTTCTTTCCCACCAACTTTGCATAGGTCACTGACAAACATCACACTCGCAGATCAAACACTTTTCCGTCATCGTTTATAGGAACATATTTCATGTACAGACACTCTTAATTACTGAAAATAAGTAATCACTTAATAAAATGAATTCCAAATATAAGACAGTCTCTGCTGCAACATTCATCAGTAACGCATTTCACGATCTTAGTGCACCATTAATTTAAATGTTAGGACGTTCTTTCTGAAAGCATTGTATGGTAGTGAAACGTGGACGATAAGGAGTTCAGATGAAAATTAGATGGGTAGATCACGTAACTAATGAGGAGATGCTTAACCGAATCGGGGAGAAAAGGAGTTTATGGCATATCCTGACTAAGGGAAGGGATAGATTGGTTGGACACATTCTGAAACGTGGAGGAATTGTCAACTTAGCATTGTAAGGAAGTGTGTGGGGGTAAAAATCGTAGAGGGAGACCGAGGGATGAATATAGCAAGCAGATTCAAAAGGATGTAGGTTGCCAAACGTATTATCAGATGAAGAGACTTGCACAGGACAGGGTAGCGTGGGGAGCTGCATCAAACCAGTCTGCGGATTGAAGACCACAACAACAACAACAACAACAACAACAGTGCACCATCATGTAAACTGCAACAAGTGATGAAGTAATTACTACATGAAACGTTTGATTCGTTAACCTATCAAAGCTATTAAAAGGCAGGATAAACAAAAAGTAGGAGGTACAAACATACCTTATAAAGGCACAGGGAACCACTAAACTCACTCCACAGTAAAGTTGTATCCATTGCTCACTTAAGAGAACTGGACAGAAAGTGCTGTATGTAAGTTGCAGAGCGAGCAGTTATGGTGGGGGAAGGGGCCTTTTCCAGACATAAGCCACAACAAACGTACAGTATGCCCATCAATCAATTTCCCGCCTACAGGTGCAAGCCGATGTACAGAGATGTACTGTAAAATTCTATTAGTAACCATACTTGTATTCCATTTAGTGTTAATATATTTGTGAAAAAATAAACACATCCAACAACTGACTTCGTACAACGCATTTTGTGGAATATCAACACTCTCCAGGTGTGCCAGCATACTGCGTCACCAGTTATATACGAAGTGTGCTCTGGAAGGGTCGGTGTAAAAATGTTCAAATGTTTGTAGAGTCTATGGGACTTAACTACGGGGTCATCAGTCCCTAAACTTACAAACTACTTACAACTAAGGACGGCACAAATATCCATGCCCGAGGGGGGATTCGAAACCCCGACCGTAGTGGCCGTGCGGACCGTGACTGGAGCGCCTCAATCCCCTCGGCCACCGCGGCCGGCGGTCGGTGTAATGTGGTGTAAGACCGTTTAGTTGCTTCTGCGACCTAATGGGGTAGATGGAGTGGGGAATCACTAGCTCGCTCCTAGTTTTGTAGAAGCACAAATAAGGAAAGTGCTTGACATCATTCCAGCGTCATGCTTTCCCTCATCTTCTAAGCCCGCCGCCCCCACCCTACAAACCCGGCCTCTCCCGCTGCCGTCTGGCATATCCTCAGAACAAAATTTATCCCTCTGTACTGCTTTACTGTACATAAATGAGGTATTGGCTTTTAATATTTGGTGTTAATTCACTTCATTTAACGATAAACATTAATTTTATACCATTAAAAGTTTCTTTTCATAAATTGCCATTATTTCACCCCTTGTAATGAAAAAACTATTGGTCCTAGAGGAAAAATGAATAGGTCCTTCTCTGTAGGAAATTGAACGTAATTGTGGAAAAGTGACCTTCAAAGGTCCCCCTACCCCAATGCTCACACACTACAGGTCAGGATTTTAGTATGTTGTTCATGACACTCCCCGCTACCAATGTACAAAAATTTGCGACTACACGATTTTTTCCCCTAATCGGCATTTTTCGGTCTTCGTTGACTGGGCTAGTATTTCCTCGTCAAGTAATGGCTCATACCTGCAACAACAACATCTTTTTCTTCATGGAATACTCGCTCTCTTTGCAGCTTATTCAGTTGGTGCTGTTGGTGGCTATTTAAAGGAGCACTAATCACGTGGGGGGTGTGAGGATTCCCGGAATTGATCTGAAGGAACTTGTGATAATTTCTTTAGATATGGGTTTCTCTGGGAATTTAGAGGTGCAATATAAGCACATTGAGATGTCACTTTATTGTGTAATGTAATACCTTAGAAGTCATTTCTTAGATAATATGCACAGGAGCTTGGAAAAATGATAGTTAAAGCTCAGTGGGATGGGAGAGAGCGAGGAGCAGGAGACAGGGATAAGTACCATTAGTAATATGATACCGGTGTTATCTCAATTACGGAAATGTGTTACGTTGGCTGCGTTTGAGGAATGACCTCTGGGTATGGTTCAAGGTCAATCAGCATTTCCAAAATGACCTCTGATTAGGGTTCAATGCCATTCAGAATCCTTGTGACCCACTACCCACTTTCGGCACAATAGCCTGTTCAGCGCTGTGGAAAGGCTCCATGTTGCGCCACAACAGGTTTTTCAGGGCACCGACGAGAATGCGCTTAGTGATAAATAACACACCCAGTATGGCACTAGGCATGTTTCGCATAAATTAAAAAAAGTGATCAAGAGAAGTCTTCCTGTTATCTTTTCATTATTATGTCCGGTGTACTTCTCCGCTTGTTACACATTGTAATTACATACGCATTTTTCTGATATTTGAAAGTATAACTGATATTTAGCTCATTATTCAGTGATTTATGCTCTTGGATAATGAAAATATATAGATGTGATACATTAACAATTATAATCAAAACACGACAGGCTACTAATAAAACAGAAACCAAGTATAAAATACTGAATACCAAATTCGAAGCTCTGTAGCGATTTAACTTCTTTCGGGAAAATGAGAGGAAAATTAAAACATAAAAAGTTAAAATGAAGCAGTAAACTGTTATATGAAGTGAACTCTGGTATGTTTCGCTGTACAAGATGCCGTTGGCTAAATATTAACTCTGAAAATGAAGTGTACGTCGTCACTATTGCAACCTACAAATCTCTGACGTTGACAAAATATAATCTCCATATTTCGGAGAAGTTCCAGTTGTGATGTAAACAAGTCTGAAACACAACTTGTTAGCTCACCCCTACTCTTAATTAGTTTTGCGCCTTTTTAGGACGTACTAGAAGCTACACATGCTGCGAACTCGAGGAACATTGCCTTATTACCCTGTTGCACTGAAACTTAAATGAAGGAGTCTGTGACGTTGCGATGTTGCTCCAGCAGAGGATATACCCACCGTGTTGATATAATGAAGCTCCACGCTACCGGTCTCGTAACTTTATTTACAGACATCCTATCGAAGGCATTCTACTGCGAGGGGAGAAGATCTTATTTCATCGTGTTGGCAATAAAAAGAAGAACATGGCTTAAGTATGTGGAAAGAGTAGATTTTCTACTAATGTGAAAGAACATGGAGAAAGTTTCATAATAGGCTTGATGCTTTATCTTACGCCTAAAAAATAACATTCTTGACACAGTAACTTAAATTGATCTCTACTCAAACGCATGTCATGGATTGATACGATCAGTAATGTTGAAAGAAGAGGAAATAGTCTTAACTTCTGCCCCCCCCCCCCACCCTGACAAATAGTTAATCTTGCGAAACAATAGGTTGGTATATTAACACTTACAGTATTCGTTTCATTATAGTATCACATTATTTTGTCTGGATGTTCAAATTGCGTTTATCGCATGAGATATCACGGATACGTCTCACAGCCCAAGTACTGCTGAGGCTCAAATTCTCTTCTGAACCGAAATAGTCAGCCTATGGGCGGTACTTCGAGAGGAAGGGGCAAGGGGAAACGTCGCCAGTAACATGCACGTTTGCACTGGTCAAGGCACCAGCTATTATGCTATTCGGACTCTGATGGAAAATAACGGATTGGTCGGAACGCAACACAATACAGCTAGTTCATTCACTTCACCTTGCGCTTCTGCAAAGCCTCCTTGAAGGTAATATTCACACCTCACAGTTGAATTTTGGCTCATTAAAGATTTATAAGGAACATGTCATATTTATTAAAACTTTTTGTAACTAAATGTTCACTAAGGACGCTTCTTCTGTAAAAGCCTTCAGAAGATTTTAACACGAATGACAAAATCAAATGTTTCTAAATCTATCGGACTCAACTACCTGGTTATTAGTCCGCAGCTTACAAACTGCTTAAACAAATATAAACTAACCTAAGGACAACACAAACACACACACTCATGCCCGAGGGGGCACTCAGACCTCCGATGGCTAACGGCCGCGCGCACCGCAGCACGGCGTCCCAGTACGCGCGGCTAATCCACCGCGGCCACGAATAACAGTATGCACCCATCATGTAAACTGACGGTTGTGTTGTAGCTACAAAATTTTGTTGTGGAGTGTTCGCTGACTAGATGTGTTTTTCTCATCTTCGCGTTTATAACAGATGCTGGAACCAGCACTGTTACTTGCCACAAGTGTATGGCCGTTTGTTCCCAATATGTCGCGAAATACTGAACCGCCAGCCATTATATACAGCTATATTATATACAGCTACGGCCACTGATTATATTAGAGTTTTAGTGAGGTAAAAAGTGTGAGAAGAGGTTTACTTACCAGTATCTTCCGTCACACTTCTTTATATGTGTACGTTATCACTAAGATTGCTCAAAATGATAACATGGAGGAACAGCATTTCAGTTCCACATCTGAACACACAGGCATGATCTGTCTCTGGATGTTGTCCTATGTCATGCACTGCCATTCTTACCTACAAAAGAAAGAAATTTGTGTATTTATGAACAAAAGAATATGAAAGTAGATTGGCGATGGAGGGGAAATACTATGTGCTCATGAAAGAAATATAAAAAAACCGTAATACAAAAACGCTGAGATGACGAAAGCCTACAAAAATATGCCTCATTAATATCGATATTTAACACATTATTTTATGTCTCTTTAATTACAGGGTGTTTGTTCGTTCAAGACGGTGTTGAAACAGCTTTCAGTGTCTACTGTTTTACGTAGAAAATTCCTATAATAGTTTTATCACCAACCCTATTGTTATCTTTCTCAAATAATTCACTCTTGGGATTTTAGAATAAAAATGAAATGGTGCTGTTAAGGTACGGCCATAGGAACTGTTCTATACGTACACTATTGGGGCAGCAGCGGAAAGTGAAACATACATATGGGAGTAAAATATGAGCGAAAAATAAAAATTGCAAAGTACATGTGACCACTGGCAACACTTGTTACTGGTTGACATCGGCTCGCGCTACTAAGAAGTACTACATTTTAAACACATAAAGATAGGACATGAAAGGATACTTACTGTTAAGAATAACTGGAAATTATCAGTAGAGAAACTGGTGTAATTATTTTTTTTTTTTTCATCTTGTCTTACTCCAGTTGCTATGGGTTTATTTATCGATAGTCATTTTTTATTAGTAGTTAACTTCTCGTATCTGAGTTGATATATTATCTGGAGCCTGGGAAGCTAGAAAGTGGAGCGTCAAGGGAAAAGTCAGATCATTTATGACACTTTCTTCCGTTTCAGTTCACTCGAAGCGTCAGTAACGAAGAGGTCAAGAAAAATTTGCGTCGTGTCTGGGGATAATATCACTGGACAGAACACAGCGAGAATATTATTTTCTCAGCTTAAGGAGGTTCGTATTGAACTTAGTCTCCTCCGCGTTCAGCAAGAATTACAGACATCAGTTTAATGTTCTGTTGGTGCTTCGTAGAATATTTGATACATGATCACTAAAACACACACGACACTGGTGTAAGATTCTACAATATTTATTAATGATGGCGTAACAGCCGAAAACTAATTTTTATAAATCAATAAATGTTGTAGAAAATTACACCAATGATTTGTGCGTTTTAGTGATTAATAATTATAGAGGTGGGGTGGCTTGCGTGCCTCAATGATGCAGATAGCCGTACCGTAGGTGCAACCACAGCGGAGGGGTATCTGTGGAACGGCCAGACAAACGTGTGGTTCCTGAAGAGGGGCAGCAGCCTTTTCAGTAGTTATAGGGGCAACAGTATGGATGATTGATTGAGCTGGCCTTGTAACATCAGCTAATGTGGCTTTGTCACACGGTTACTGCGAACGGCTGAAAGCAAGGGGAAACTACAGCCGTTACTTTTCCCGAGGACATGCAGCTCTACTGTATGAAAACATGATGATGGCATCCTCTCGGGTAAAATATTCCGGAGGTAAAATAGTCCCCCATTCGGATCTCCGGGCGGGGACTACTCAGGAGGATGTTATCATCAGGAAAGACAATACTGGCATTCTACGGATCGGAGCGTGGAATGTCAGATCCCTTAATCGGGTAGGAAAATTAGAAAATTTAAAAAGGGAAATGGATAGGTTGAAGTTGGATATAGTGGGGATTAGTGAAGTTCGGTGGCAGGATGAACAGGATTTCTGGTCAGGTGAGTACAGGATTATAAATACAAAAGCAGTTGGGGGGTATCACAGGAGTAGGACTGATAATGAATAAGAAAATAGGAATGCGGGTAAACTACTATAAGCAGCACAGTGATCGCATTATCATTGTCAAGATAGATACGAAGCCAACACCGACAACAGTAGTACAGGTTTATATGCCAACTAGCTCTGCCGATGATGAGGAGATCGAAGAAATATACGAGGAGCTAAAGGAAATTATTCAGACAATTAAGGGAGATGAAAACTTAATTGTGATGGGAGACTGGAATTCGGTAGTAGGAAAAGGAAGAGAAGGAAAAATAGTAGGTGAATATGGACTGGGCAGAAGGAATGAAAGAGGAAGTCGCCTGGTAGAATTTTGCACGAACATGATTTAATCATAACAAACACGTGGTTTAAGAATCACAAAAGAAGGTTGTATACTTGGAAGAGACCAGGAGACACCGGAAGGTATCAGATAGATTTTATAATGGTAAAACATAGATTCCGGAACCAGGTTATAAACTGCAAGACATACCCAGGGGCAGATATAGACTCTGACCATAACTTGTTAGTCATGAACTGTAGGCTGAAACTGAAAAAACTGCAGAAAGGTAGGAAAATAAGGAGATGGAACCTGGATAAATTGAAGGAACCTGAGGTTCTTAAGAATTTCAGAGGGAGCTTTAGGCAACAATTGACAGAAACAGGGGGAAATAAAACAGTAGAAGAGGAATGGGTAGCATTGAGAGATGAAATAGTGAAGGCAGCAGAGGACAAAATAGGTAGAAAGGCAAGACCAACAAAAAATCCTTGGATAACACAGGAAATACTAAATTTAATTGATGAAAGGAGAAAATATAAAAATGCAGTAAATGAAACAGGCAAAATAGAGTACAGAAGACTAAAAAATGAGATTGACAGGAAATGCAAAATGGCTAAGCAGGAGTGGTTAGAAGCCAAATGCAAATCTGTAAAAGAATGTATAAGAAGGGGGAAAATAGATACCGCCTACAGAAAAATAAAAGACACATTTGGGGACAAGAAAAGTAATTCTACGAATATCAAGAACTCAGATGGAAAACCAGTTCTCAGCAAAGAAGGGAAAGCTGAAAGGTGGAAAGAGTACATAGAGCAGCTCTACAAAGGAAATGAACTTAGAGACGATGTTGTAGGAAGGGAAGAGGAAGTAGATCAAGATGAAATAGGAGATACTGTACTGAGAGATGAATTTGACAGAGCCCTGAAAGACCTAGGTCGGAACAAGGCCCCAGGAGTAGATGACATACCCTCAGAGCTACTAAAGTCTCTGGGAGAGCCAGCCATGACAAAACTATTTGAACTGGGGTGTAGGATGTATGAGACAGGCGAAATACCCTCAGACTTTAAGAAAAATGTAATAATCCCCACTCCAAAGAAATCAGGCGCAGACAGGTGTGAAAATTACAGAACCATCAGTTTGATAAGTCATGGTTGCAAAATTTTAACACGAATTATCTACAGGAGAATGGAAAAGCTGGTAGAAGCTGACCTCGGGGAAGATCAGTTTGGATTCAGGAGGAACGTAGGAACCCGGGAGGCAATACTCACTTTACGTCTTATTATAGAAGATAGATTAAGGAAAGGCAAACCTACATTTTTAGCTTTTGTAGATTTGGAGAAAGCATTTGACAATGTTGACTGGACTACACTCTTTCAAATTCTGAAGTCAGCAGGGGTAAAATACAGGGAAAGGAGAGTTATTTACAACTTGTACAAAAGCCAGACCGCAGTTATTAGACTCGAAGGGCATGAAAGGGAAGCATCAGTTGGGAAGGGAGTAAGACAGGGTTGTAGCCTTTCTCCGATGTTATTCAATTTCTACATTGAGCAGGCGGTGAAGGAAAGCAAGGAAAATTTTGGAATAGGGATTAAAGTTCAGGGGGAAGAAATAAAAACATTGCGTTTTGCTGATGACATTGTAATTCTGTCAGAGACAGCGAATGACCTGGAAGAGCAGTTGAATGGAATGGACAGTGTGTTGAAGAGAGCGTATAAAATAAACATTAACAAGAGCAAAACAAAAATAATGGAATGTAGTCTTCGGTTATAAGCCATCTTCACGGAAGACTATTAAATAAAAATACAGAAACAGAATTGTACACAAGTAAACTACATAATATAACCCAGTAATTTCATATAGTAAGTACTTAAGAACAAGACAGACTGATTAAACAGGTACATTATATGCCTTCTTATGCATACTGACATGCATGTCACACAATAAAAATAAATAAGACGTCACTAGGCATCAAGTCCTGATTAAAAACATAAAAGCAATGCCAGGCTGTGTGATGGTGAACCAAGATCTATTGCAAGAGAACCTAACACAACTATTAAACACATCAGTCAATGAGATAAAATTAGCGATGATCAAAGTATACATGGTGTGAAAATGATATATCTTAGGTAACCATCATAGGTTATATCTTTGACAAGGTGTCATGGCGACATGTTACAGAAAGCAGTATGTAAACATTACGAAAATAACAGGATGGATTATGAAAACAATAAAAATGTGTAACAACAACAATGTATGTCAAAGTATAAAAGTAAGTGAACAAAGTATACATCAAAGACCTAATATTAGGAAATAAAGCAAACCTAATCCAATAACAGGATCGTAAAATTGTAATTAGTTTATGTAGAGGTAGGCCAGAGGCTACTAATGAGCATAGTGGATAACACAATACGTCAACATTATAATACGTATGGATACATCTTTCAATGAACAAGATCTGACATATTATGAACAAGAACAAAGTAACATTAAATGAAGTAAACATGTAAACCTTAGGCTATGTAACATAATAGCTAAGGCATAAAAGCGACAGGGTGTCACAATTACATAGTTCAGGGTGTACGCGATTACATTAAATATGGATATAGCATCCAGTCACAAAAAATGTAATACAATTATGTCAAAATAGTTGCATTGATTTGGCATGTAGACCTTAAGCATGTAGTACACACGATAAAGTGTATATGACTATTATGTAATGGCACATAGCTGCCAGAACAGAGGCACATAGGAAGATTTATTAAGATAGTATGTAATTAGCCATAGGCTTGCATATTAATAGATAAGGATCATAATATAGCAGTAGGGATGTATGACGATATAAACGTATATACAGCTGGTCATATAAGTCATTGGCTTATTATACAGGTTAAGCAACTGTAAAATCTGTTTAGACCAATATGGTCGTGCATTATTGAGAATAGTATCTAGGCTGCTAACACTAACGGATGAGACCTATCTAAGAATGATAGGTAGGGATGCATATGATAATAAAATAATGACATAGCACAAAGTAACATATCATGGGTATGAATACATAGGGATGAGAATTATCATTGAGGAGACAATAGGTTGTAACATATACAGACAAAGTAAATAAAAAAGATGCATATGTATTACATAAGATGTACTAATGAAATAAGTGAAAGACCATAACTGGTCTCTCACTGACATATTGGGATGTATCCATTGGAACCGTTATGCATTAAATAATATGCTAAAAGTGCAGCTGAAATACCATACAGGACATGGGACATTAGTTTGGGGGAACAATTGATATGCAAGTCGGTTACAGAATCCATTAGTGAAGTACATAGTACTTGGGTTACACAAATTTCAATTAGACAAAATACTTTAATATAAAACAGTCATAGTGAAAATAATTACGAGGTTAGCAGTATGGTAGAAAACATGTTACGTAAATGGGACATAACCCATGAGAAAGTTACATGGTAAATGTACTATGTACTGAAATACATAAATGGTAAGTAGTTGATACATTAGAAAAAACTTAAATGCCAGGATAGCAGTATGGTAGAAACCATTTTTGCGTAAAGATATAATCCATCAGAGGGGTAAATGGTACATGTGTTATTGTACTAGATATATAATGCTAACCATTTAATATGCTGGAGAAATGTCACATTAAAGGCTATTGACAGGATGTCATAGACAGCATCATAACTCTAAAGTAAAATTGTAGTTACAAAATGGTACACTAAAATGATGTATAAATTAAAAATGTGGTCATAGTTAGCTAGCATGTATAGATACACAGGAACTGATAAGAACATCTCCAAGAACTGAGAGTAGGTCCATGTAGAAATAGTATAGGATACCCTTGCAAATGTTATACAACTAATTGTTTTCATAATCCATCCTGTTATTTTCCTAATGTTTACATCCTACTTTCTGTAACATGTCGCCATGACACCTTGTCAAAGATATAACCTATGATGGTTACCTAAGATATATCATTTTCACACCATGTATACTTTGATCATCGCTAATTTTATCTCATCGACTGATGTGTTCAATAGTTGTGTTAGGTTCTCTTGTAATAGACCTTGGTTCACCATCACACAGCCTGGCATTGCTTTTATGTTTTTAATCAGGACTTGATGCCTAGTGACATCTTATTTACTTTTATTGTGTGACATGCTTGCCAGTATGCATAAGGAGGCATGTAATGGACTTGTTTAATCAGTCTGTCTAGTTCGTAAGTACTTTCTATATGAAATTACTGGGTTACATTATGTATTTTACTTCAGCTTGTGTACAATTCTGTTTCTGTACTTTTATTTAATAGTCTTCCGAGAAGATGGTTTATAACCGAAGGAGTCGCCGAGCGGTCTAAGGCGCCTCGTGGTGGAGCGCGCGGTTGGTCGCCGTTGGACGTTCGAGTCCTCCCTGGGTCATGGGTGTGTGTGTGTGTGTGTGTGTGTTGTCCTTAGGTTAGTTTACCTTAGTTTAAGTGGTTTGTCAGCTACGGACAGATGACCACGCATTTTGGTCCGAGAGATTTACAGACATTTGAACTTGTGCAAACAATATAATTCACACCCCACCATTTAAATTTTAAAAGGGGCTGTACTGTTGAGTTTCGTATTTGTGGATTCACCTAACATCAACTGCAAGTCATACGTACAATATAACAGTATTTCGTACTATTTGTTTGTTGATCTAGCAGAAAGGTTGGAAAAATAGGAATTTAGTTAGTCAGTGGCTTATGAAAGGCTTGTCAGCATCGCAATTAAAACATGTAATTAGTAATGCCTAATAACTCTTATAATCCTGGTGTGACAGGTAAAGTTTCTCAAATGTCTAGAAATTTTCGGTAAGTCCTGTAGTTACCATTGACAGTTTTACTCCTGACTGTAAAAAAGGTAAAGCAGTCAACAATCCGAAGATTGGTTTGAACACCACAGTGCTTTACTAGGCATGGTCCTGTTTGGAGGTGGTATGCCGTTGCCTTCCTCCGACTCTTGACTGTATAGCCCTGAAATATCATTAAAATACATGGGGATGCACTACCATGTTATGTTGTAAAATACTTTAAAGATCAACTTTTCAGCCGTTATGCAGCGGCCCTCATCAGTACAGAAATGTCTGGTTCATATGACTGCCTTTCTAGTGAAAACTGAATGATGGAAGTGTCTTTCATTCCTGTATGTAAATCAGCAGCTAAACACATTCTGCGTGTGTAAATGATGATAAATGTCCTGTTGTTAGGAAGACTAATAATCTCCTTAAGAGAATTTCTTTGTTACAGGAGACTATAAAGAGTCTTAATTATCGTTGCTCTTTACCTCCTAGTTTATATGGCCTTCATAAGTTCCATGAGGAAGGCCGATTATATCAAACATTGGTGCTCCGACATATCGTGTAGCAGAATATCTTGCTGGTTTGTTGAGTCCACTATCAGGTCGTGAACAACACATTCAGAACTCTGCAGAATTCCTACGTGGATTGCAAGCATTGCATTTGAATGACTCTGATATCTTAGTCAGTTTTGATGTGGTTTTCCTTTTCACTCGAATTCTGCTGTCTGATTCGTCGCCAGAATTTGAGGCAAGGTTTGGCATTGAATTAAAGAACGTCTTTTGCCTTCACCTTCTTCTTATTCAATAACCAGTACATAGCTTATATATTCACGGAGGACTTAGAGCTGACCACGGTGGCCGAGGAGACTGGGGCGCTCCAGTCACGGTCTGCACGGCTACTACGGTCGGGGGTTCGAATCCCCCCTCGGGCATGGATATTTGTGCCGTCCTAGTTCCTAAGTAGTTCATAAGTAGTTTGTAAGTTTAGGGACTGATGACCCCGTAGTTAAGTCCCATAAGGTGTACAAACATTTGAACATTTGAGGACTTAGAAGAACATGCATTGGAGTTAGCGACGTTAAAACATGATTGTTTTCTCAGAAAGGTTGAGTAGACGATACTTTTGTTGTTTGGCCTGCATCTACATCTACATGGGATACGCTGCAAATCATATTTAAGTGTCTGGCAGAGGATTAATCGAATCACCTTTATACTATTTATCTCACATTCCATTCTCGAATAGCGCGCGGGAAGAAAGAACATCTGAATCTCTCCGTTTGAGCTCTGATTTCTCGTATTTTATTCTGATGATTTTTTCTAACTATTAAAGTGGGAGTCAATAATATATTTTCGCATTCGCAGGAGAATGTTGTTGATTGGTGTTTCGTAAGTAGCCCACGCCGCAGCGATAAGCGCCGTTGTTATGACGATTCCCACCCCAGATCCTGTGTCATTTCCGTAACGCTGTCTCTTCTGTATCGCGACAATACAAAAAGAGTTGCCCTTCTTTAGACTCTTTCGATGTCCTCCGTCAAACCCACTTGATAAGAACCCTACACTGGGCAGCAATACTACAAAAATGGCCGGACAAGCGTAGTGTATGCAGTTTCTTTAGTAGTTCCGTTGCATCTTTTAAGGGTTCTGCCAATAAAACGCAGTCTGTGGTTCGCCTTTCCCACGACATTATCTACTTGTTCTTTCCAGTTTAAATGTGAAGTAATAGTAATTAATAGGTATTTTTGTGGAGTTTACGTACTTCATTTTTTATTGATTTATCTTGTAAACAAAGTTTAACGGATTTCTTTTCGTACGCATGTGGACGACTTCAGACTTTTCATTATTTAGAGACAATTGTCAATTTTTACCCCGTACTGATATCTTATTTAGAACGTTCTGTAATTGGTTTTGATCTTCAGATGATTTTACTAGAGGGTAAATGACGGCGTCATCTGCAAACCACCTAAGAGAGCTGCTTAGATTTTCTCCCATATCGTTTATGTAAATAATGAACAGCAGAGGACCAATAACATTACCCTGTGGAACGCCCGATATCACCTCTGTTGTAGTCGATGCCTTACCATTGATTACTACAAACTGTGTCCTCTCTGATAGAAAATCCCCTACCCAGTCGCAAATTTGGGGCGATATACCATTACCACGCAATTTGATTGAAAGCCGTTTGTGAGGTACGGTGTAAAAAGCCTTCTGGAAATCAATAATTACGGAATCAATTCGAGATCCCTAGTCGAAAGCACTCATCACTTCGTGGTGTAAAGAGCTAGTTGTGTTTCGCATGAACGATATTTTCTAAATCTGTGTTGACCTTGGTTCAGCCGATCATTCTGGTCGAGATAATTAAGATTATTTGAATACAGGATATGTTCTATAACCGTGCTGCAAATTGATGTCAATGAACTAAGCCTGCAGTTTAGTGGGTTACTCCTATTGCTTTTCGTGAATATAGGTGTGACCTGTGCGACGTTCCAGTCTTTTGTTACAGATCCTTCTTTGAAAGAGCGGTTTATATGGCTGTTAAGTAAGGAGATATCGCTTCAGCATAATCAGATAGAAATCTAATGGGTATACAGTCCCGACCGGAAGACTTGTTCTTGTTAAGTGACGGAACTTGCTTCACTACTCTGAGGATATCTATTTGAACGTTACTAATTCTGGCCTCTGTTTGTAATTAGAAATCTGGAATATTGGTTTCGTCTTCTTTCGTGAATGCGTTTCTAAAATCTATATTTAGTAACTCTGCTTTAGTAGCGCTATCATCGGCAGGATCGCCATTACTATCACGTAGTGACGGTATTGTTTCTGTTTTGCCCCTAGTATATTTAACATACGACCAAAATTTCATTGGGTTTTCAGTCAAATTTCGAGAAAGAGTTTCGTTGTGAAAAGTGTTGTAGGCATCTCGCATTGAAGTCATTGGTAAATTTCGACCTTCTGTGTAGGATCGCCAATCCTGAGGATTTTGTGCCTTTAGCGTGCCTTTTCCGTTGTTTTTGCAACAGAGTCCTGACCTTTTTTGTGTACCAAAGGGGATCACCACCTTCTTTTATTAATTTATTTGGTATAAAACTGGCAACAGCTATCGATACCACTTCTTTGAATTGGAGCCACATCTCGTCTACAATTGCGTTTAGTGTTAGGAACGAGTGGAAACTGTCTTCCAAGAAGCAAAGTATTGTATTTATATCCGCTTTCCTGAACAAATATAGTTTTAGTTCATTTTTGGTAACTTTGGGACTTTCGATATTCATTCTCGCTACGACAGCTCTGTGTTCACTAATACCTGTATCCGTTTTGAAGCTCGTTATGGGCGCAGGATTATTTGTTGCTAAGAGATCAAGTGTGTTTTGACATCCATTTGCAATTCTAGTTGGTTCATGAACTAATTGTTCGAAGTAATTCTCATAGAATGCGTTGAATACAATTTCGCACGATGTTTTATGATTACCTCTTGATTTGAAAATGTAATTTCGCCAACAGATTGAGGGTAATTAAAATCACCGCCTGCTATTATTGTGTGAGTCGGGTACGTGCAATTAGACACAAGTTTCTCTTGAACCTTTCTGCTATTGTATCGTCAGAGTCTGGGGGCTGGTAAAAGGAACCAATTATTTACTTTTTACGATTTTAGAGCACAACCTCTACCCATAACAACTCACAGGAACCATCAACTTCAACTTCACTACACGATAGATACTTTTGACGGCGACAAACACGCCCCCAGCTATTTTCTTTAATCTATCCTTTCTGAAAACAGATTTTTTGCAAAACTTTCTGCTGAACTTATTTTCGGCTTAAGCTAACTTTCGCTAGCTATAATGATTTGTGTTTCGGTGCTTCCTACTAACGCTTGGAGTTCAGGTACTTTCCCGACACAGCTACTACAATTTACAACTGTTATACTGATAACTCCTAGATCTATATTTCTCCCTTGATCGACCTGCACCCTTTGAGACAGCCCATTTAGTTTTTCCCCAAAGCCCTCTACCATAAAAAAACCGACCAGTCCACGCCACAGAGCCCCGCTATCCGTGTAGCCGCTTCCTGCGTGGAGTGGTCTCCTGACCTATTCAGCGGAACCAGGAATCTCACCACCCGATGGCGCAAGTCGAGGAATCTGCAGCATACGCGGTCGCAGACTGTAGGACCTAAGGGATCAAACTTCACAGGACATCGGCCCCTTAACCTTCACACTACGTATACTCATTAACACTAACTTATGCTAAGGACAATACACACAAGCTCATGTCTGAAGGAAAACTCGAAAGCGGCGCGCAAAATGTAACATGACGTCTCAGACCACGCGGCCATTCCCACACCCAATACATTATAATTAATCTTCATGAACTTTAATAAAATTAATTTTTTTATATTATCTCTGTGATAGGATCCCCCCATTTCGGTTTGAATCAATAAATGAGATGGCATTTCGTATTTTCAAACTTTATCCGAGTCTCGCAGTAGTATTTGCAACATATATTCCGAAGTACGCTAGGTGTTGATCGAATGAGTTGTACTCGTTGCAGTAGAAATTCAATGGGGACATGGACAGAACTTTAGAAGAAATTAGAAAGAAATCCTCATTCTGACCATCAAGGAATTAATCTGAAGAAAACTGATTGTACGGTCCGACTTGCAGTGTTGACAATAGCTTTTCACATCCAGCACACGCGGTTAGCATATTAGGTTGAGCAATGTATCACAGGAATAACGTTTCTCCAAACTGATTCTGTGCCAGTTGCGAAAAGAGAAGTAAAACTTATTTGTCATGTAACACCACTCGGTGTCCAAATTACATCAACGCTATCTACCTTAAAAATATCAATGCAATTGACCGTAAAGGAAAGGTCATAAACTCCTTTCAATTTTACGCACAATTTTTTCTCCTTTCCTTTCCTGATAAGCTTTTGGAAAGTACTTCTTTGAAGGTCTGTCGGGAGCGTGAACTGTTGCGCTCAAAGGATGAAAACTGGAAATTTGCATTGCACAGCATTTAGAGTGGAGCAGTGTTTTGTACGCGGTGGGACGGCGCTGCACTCCATATCTGCGCGTGCCTTATTTGTTTCGGCCGGTTGCCTAATTGACTTATATTCTTTAATGATCTTAGCCGGTCCTTTGAAGCTGTGCTTGCGACTACCTATTGCAGAGACGTCCTGTTCACTCTCTCACCTGCGTCCTGCTTCAGTAGCGCGCAAAAATGGTCGAAAGCTGGTCTGTACCGCTGTTCTAAATTTTTCTCGTGTACATCTGGTGAAACTTCACAGCTAAAGGTTCATATAACATCACCAGTTATGTGCAATATCTATTTCTTTTCCGTGGTCTTATTAATAATACCGCGCAGAGTTGGCTGTGCGCTCTGAGGCACCTCGCTGCGGAGTGCGCGACTGCTTCATTTCGGTGGTTCGAGTCCTCCGTCAGGAATGGGTGTGTGTGTGTTGTTCTTTGCATAATCTAGTTTAATTAGCTGGAAGTCTAGGGACTGATGACCACTGCAGCCTATGGTCACATAGCATTACAAACATCTGAATATCTTATTTATTAACAAAATAATGTTTCTTTTTTGTTTGTACATCGAGTTGAGTCTTCTGCATTACGTGGTAACACCCAACTTCATTTTTGTGAGAAGGTCTTGTTATTCCAGTCTTGACGTACTGCCATTATCTTCTGAGGTAAGCGACGATTGCTTGTTTAAGCTCCTCGAAAAAATAATAATAAAAAAGCCTTCTTCGGCTTCTAAAAGTTATGTCATTTTAAAACGTTGTTGTTGTTCACCAATCTGCTAAATAGTGTTCTGTTCGGAGTTTTTCAGTTTAAAATACAATTTCCCTCAGATCTCCACGGCCTAGTTACATCACACTGAATGACACTCCATATTCCTTTTTGTTAATCGGTGGTCGGTGACCTTCAAAATTTGATCGTAAAATAGGGTCCGTCTGTTGTTAACTGATGCAGTGACAGGTTATGTCTTGTTGTACAAGTCTATATTTGATCTCATTCCCCACTGTTACCTTGGTATTTCATAATGTCCTGAGCTTTCTCTTTTTCCAGCAGGTCAGCTTGACCGTTATTATTCATGGTCAAGGTTTCAGACTCATATACACCCTCAGGTTGTACAACTGTATTATAATGTTCGCATTTGTCCCCTATAGTCATAGACTTTTTATTACACACATTCTGTATCACTTGATATGCTTGGTCTATGTTCCTCATCCTGACATTCATTGCTTCGCCTACGACATATTCACGGAGGACTTCGAAGAACGTGCATCGGAGTCAGCGACGTTAAAACCTGATTGTTTTCTCAGAAATGTTGAGTAGACGATACTTCTGTTGTTTGGCCTACACTACATCGACAGGGATACTCTGCAAATCACATTTAAGTGCCTGGCAGAGGGTTCATCGAACCAGCTTTATACTATTTATGAAAATAACAGCTTTACCGTTCATCTGTCACGAAAATTGAATAAACGATTTTGTAGAGGAGTAAATTCTCTACAACTTTGGTCAACAATGTTTTTTCGTATATCTCATATGTTTAGAGATATTTGTAAAAATAACGACGATTTGACGATGGCTGTCTGTCTGTAGGCCTGTATGTCTGTCCGCAACGTGTTCCCACCTTTTAGATCGAACGGTCCAACCTATCGGCACCGAATTTTATAGAAAATGTTCAGATGTTTGTTAAGCTTATGGGACTTAACTACGGGGTCATCAGTCCCTAAACTTACAAACTACTTATGAACTACTTACGAACTAGGACGGCACAAATACCCATGCCCGAGGGGGGATTCGAACCCCCGACCGTAGTGGCCATGCAGACCGTGACTGAAGCGCCTCAGTCCCCGCGGCCACCGCGGCCGGCGAATTTTACAGAATAATTGTTGGCCGCCAGCGACCAGAACCTACCATTTTCAAATATTTTGAACAAAAAATAGGTTGTTGTTGTGGTCTTCAGTCCAGAGACTGGTTTGATGCAGCTCTCCACCCTACTCTATCCTGAGCAAGCCTTTTCATCTCCTCATAAGAACGACAACCCACATCCACTTGAATCTGCTTACTATACGCGTCTCTTGGTCTCCCTCTGCGATTTTTACCCCACACACTTCCCTCCAACGCTAAATTCACAATTCCTTGATGCCTAAGAATGTGTCCTACCAATCTATCCCTTCTTTTAGTCAAGGTATGCCAGAAATTTCTTTTCTCCCCAATTCGGTTCAGTACCTCCTCATTAGTTACGTGATCCACCCACCTAATCTTCAGCATTCTTCTGTAGCACCACATTTCAAAAGCCTCTATCCTCTTTCTGTCCACACTGCTTATCGTCCATGTTTCACTCCCATACAAGGCAACACTCCATACAAATGCCTTCAGAAAGGACTTCCTTAGGCTTAAATCAATATTCGATGTTAACAAATTCCTCTTTTTCAAAAACGCCTTTCTACCCATTGCCATTCTGCATTTTATATCATCTGTACTGCGACCATCATTTGTTATTTTACTGCCCAAGTAACAAAACTCATCTACCTCCTTTATTGTTTCGTTACCTAATCTAATTCCTTCAGCATCACCTGATTTTCTTACACTGCACTCCATTACCCTAGTTTTACTCTTGTTAATGTTCATCTTATATGCACCTTTCAGCACACTGTCCTTTCCGTTCAATTGCTCTTCCAGGTCCTTTGCTGTATCTGACAGAATTACTATGTCGTCGGCAAAACGCAATGTTTTTAATTCTTCCCCCTGAACTTTAATTCCTTCTCCAAATTTCTCCTTGCTTTCCTTTATAGCTTGCTCAATGTACAAATTGAACAACATTGGGGAAAGGCTACAACCCTGTCTTACTCCCTTTCCAACCACTGCATCCCTTTCATGCCCTTCAACTCTGACAACCGCTGTCTGGTTTTTGTACAAGTTGTAAATAACCTTACGCTCCCTATATTTTACTCCTGCTTGCTTCAGAACTTTAAAGAGTTTATTCCAATCAACATTGTCAAAAGCCTTCTCCAAATCTACAAAAGCTAGAAATGTTGGTTTGTCTTTTCTTAATCTATCTTCTAGGATAAGCCGTAACGTGAGTATTGCCTCCCGTGTTCCTACATTTCTCCTGAACCCAAACTGATCTTCCCCGAGGTCGGCTTCTACCAGCTTTTCCATCCTTCTGTATATAATTCGTGTTAATATTTTGCAACCATGACTTATTAAACTGATGGTTCTGTAGTTTTCACACCTGTCTGCACCCGCTTTCTTTGGAATGGGGATTATTACATTTTTCTTAAAGTCTGAGGGTATTTCGCCTGTCTCATACATCCTAGACACCAGTTCAAATAGTTTTGTCATGGCTGGCTCTCCCAGAGACTTCAGTAGCTCTGACGGGATATCATCTACTCCAGGGGCCTTGTTTCGACTTAGATCTTTCAGTGCTCTGTCAAATTCATCTCTCAGTATAGTATCTCCTATTTCATCTTCATCTACATCCTCTTCCCTTCCTACAATAGTGTCTCGAAGTTCATTTCCTTTGTAGAGCCCCTCTATATACTCTTTCCACCTTTCAGCTTTCCCTTCTTTGCTGAGAACTGGTTTTCCATCAGTGTCCTTGATATTCATAGAGCTGTTTTTCTTATCGCCAAATGTTTCTTTTATTTTCCGGTAGGCTGTATCTATTTTTCCCCTATTTATACATTCTTCTACATCCTTGCATTTGCCTTCTAGCCATTCCTGCTTAGCCATTTTGCACTTCCTGTCAATCTCATTTCTTAGTCGTCTGTACTCCATTTTGCCTGTTTCATTTACTGCATTTTTATACTTTCTCCTTTCATCAATTAAATTTAGTATCTCCTGTGATATCCAAGGATTCTTTGTAGGTCTTGCCTTCCTACCTATTTTGTCCTCTGCTGCCTTCACTATTTCATCTCTCAATTTTACCCATTCCTCCTCAACTGTTTTATTTTCCCCTGTTTCTGTCAATTGTTGCCTGAAGCTCCCTCTGAAATTCTTAAGAACTTCAGGTTCCTTCAATTTATCTAGGTCCCATCTCCTTATTTTCCTACCTTTCTGTAGTTTCTTCAGTTTCAGCCTACAGTTCATAACCAACAAGTTATGGTCAGAGTCTATATCTGCCCCTGGGTATGTCCTACACTTCAAAACCTGGTTCCGAAATCTATGTCTTACCATTATAAAATCTATCTGGTATCTCCCGGTGTCTCCTGGTCTCTTCCACGTATACAACCTTCTTTTGTGATTCTTGAACCAGGTGTTTGTTATAACTAAATTATGTTCTGTGCAAAATTCTACCAGGCGGCTTCCTCTTTCATTCCTTTTGCCCAGACCATATTCACCCACTATCTTCCCTTCCCTTCCTTGTCCTACTACCGAATTCCAGTCTCCCATAACAATTAAGTTTTCCTCTCCCTTAATTGTCTGAATAATTTCCTTTAGCTCCTCATATATTTCTTCGATCTCCTCATCATCGGCAGAGCTAGTTGGCATATAAACCTGTACTACTGTTGTCGGTGTTGGCTTCGTATCTATCTTGACAATGATAATGCGATCGCTGTGCTGGTCATAGTAGTTTACCCGCATTCCTATTTTCTTATTCATTATCAATCCTACTCCTGTGATACCCCCAACTGATTTTGTATTTATAATCCTGTACTCACCTGACCAGAAATCCTGTTCATCCTGCCACCGAACTTCACTAATCCCCACTATATCTAACTTCAACCTATCCATTTCCCTTTTTAAATTTTCTAATTTTCCTACTCGATTAAGGGATCTAACATTCCACGCTCCGACCCGTAGAATGCCAGTATTGTCTTTCCTGATGATCACATCCTCCTGAGTAGTCCCCGCCCGGAGATCCGAATGGGGGACTATTTTACCTCCGGAATATTTTACCCGAGAGGATGCCATCATCATATGTTCATACAGTAGAGCTGCATGTCCTCGGGAAAAATAACGGCTGTAGTTTCCCCTTGCTTTCAGCCGTTCGCAGTAGCTGTGTGGCAAAGCCACATTAGCTGATGTTACAAGGCCAGCGCAGTCAATCATCCAGACTGTTGCCCCTGTAACTACTGAAAAGGCTGCTGCCCCTCTTCAGGAACCACACGTTTGTCTGGCCTCTCCACAGATACCCCTCCGCTGTGGTTGCACCTACGGTACGGCTATCTGTATCGTTGAGGCACGCAAGCCACCCCACCTCGGCAATGTCTGTGGTTCATGGGAGTTAGTAACGCTAAAAATAGGCTGTGAGAGTCTTTTGACTGCAGGAAATTTCAAATAAACCGTTCATGTGATACGAAAAGTGAATACACGAATGTTTAGAGGAGAAAATTCTCTACAACTTTGATCATGTTACTTTGATCTGCGCTAAAATAAAGAGGAAATATTCTGTTTCAAACCGTGACTACATTTTCTTTTACAGCTAAAGTAACAAACGGAATAAGAGTGGTAATACTGAATTCCACATATTTCTAGTACTTAATCTATATACAATGCAAGATTTTAAAAAATTGCCAGTGGCGGTTTATTATTTACTTTTATTTATTTATATTTTCTGTTCTTCAGGTATAACGATGTCTTGCGGTTGTTTGTCTATGTTCGTTCTGTGTTGTACCTTGAGAATTCAGCTCTGTCTTTTATTACAGAAGCGTTGAGCTTTCTTTCTGTTTCTCTCCTTTCATTGGATCTTCTGTTTGATCGGTCCCTTGTAGATCGATCGTTTCCGATTTTGATCGTTTCATCGTTGACTCAGTTTTTTCATTACAAAGGGCATCGAGCACTCTGACCGAGCACGCTGAGCTACCATGCCGATAACCCTCTGACTGAGCGCGCTGAGCCACCGCGCCCGGCAGGTTTCGAACCACTGTCTGACATGATGGTGCATCACAAACTATTTGGTCACCCATTATGCTATGCCGAACAGTTGCAACAGTACTCCGTAATTCTAGACATTACATAATAATACATTGTTCTAAGCACGATGTGTTTTTTTTTATAATGTTCAGTGTGCCATTGCTTCGAAATGACAACGCTTGAGCTGTAATAAGAAAATCATCAAATACAGAAAGCAAGAAGGCGTGTGCAAAAGAGTTTTTGGCGAGAGATGTCACGTGACTAACTTCCGAACGTTAAATCTACACTACATTCCTTCCAGGCGGTAGACTTTGAACACCTTAACAAAGCAAGACCGGTGATAATATTTTAAAGAAAAAGACAATGAAAAATACCGAAGCAAGACAGTTGATAATATTTTAACGGAAAAAGAAAATGAAAATGTGGGAGAGATATTAAAATAATAGTTTAAGAGGTAAAAGTTCAAAAAAGAGTATGTTCTTCAAAGCTTAAGTCAAATATCAAATAATTTTGGCTGTTTGTTAAAATATGGCCAGGAAAAATATTACGTGCTGGGTGCATAGATATTATCACAATAGTAGAGTCGTAATCATAATATTTTAAATATTTTTGTTCAAAATGCTTCCAAAAAGTCAGAAAACTACAAATAAATCTACAGTATGCTGTAAAACACGACATTGAATTTTTTTAAATACAGAAATCACCCTCTTTCTATTTACAACTCGCCCCATTGTGATGGTACGATATTTTAATTGTGTTACTGCTGCTGCCGACTAAGACCCAACGCCTATGAAGTGTGGAGACCTACTTTCTGCCAAAGATCTGCAGGACACTTAGTGTTATTTCCATCACCAGTTTACGCACTTCACACACATTCACCGCACTGGAGCCAGCCGGCTTGACAGAATATACGTCCTCACGCAGTACTCATCACAGTTGGTCAGCGTTGGTGTTCATCACATGGACTTTAGTGGCCATGCTGCTTGTGAACTGCAGTTGGACCGACCTTACGACATGCGCACTCCACGCCTGTGGAATTTAAATGTTGCCCATTTGCAGGCATGTGACCTTCGCCTCTTAGTGAAGGATACGTGACGACAGTGCCTGGATGAGGAAGACTTCTTCCCCTCCGTCTTTATGTGGTGGAGGGCTCTCGCAAAACCCCGTCCTTACTACAATGTTCAAATATTTGTAAATCTATCGGACCAAACTGCGTGGTCATCATTCCGTAGCTTACAAACTACTTAAACCTAGGTAAACTAACCTAAGGACAAACACACACACCCATGCCCCAGGGAGGACTCGAACCTCCACGGCGAGCAACCACGCGCTCCACAGCGAGATGCTTTAGACCGCTCGGCTACTCCACCGCGGCCCGTCCTTACTGTCGGGAGATGGGCGTAAGGAACGAAACAGCTAGGTCATCAGTCCAGGATGAGAGTTCCCTTGGTTACGACGAACTGTCATCCTTGTGCCAACTGCTGCGTCATCACAGTCGTTGTCACGCTCTTTTAAGGCCCCACCTCCCGCCCGACTATAATACTGATGGTCGACTTATGTATAAATGGCTTGTTTAATGGCGCCTGTCAGGTAGTTTCAACTTAGTAGTTACTAATAAACGGCTACACGAAATTTACGGTTTTGATACCACTTTCAGTAGTCAGTGTGCTCCTTTGCCCATACGTCCACACAAATTTATCTGCAGTGGTCATCTGAAAAACCGGCTTTGCAGCAGAACCATCTTGTTATTCTTACCTGGATGTCCGTTACATTTTATACCACCTCCTGCAGCCCGCAGGGAAGACTACTTGGGTGATGTCATTAACTGTCCATTTTGTGTGTTCTGTTGTTGCTGTTGTAGGGAGTGCGGATGAAATTCCTTCAGATTGCCACGTAAATGGTACAATTTATTCAAATTTTGCCAGGTATTTTGTTGGTTACAGATGACGAGGTACATCTTTTTGAAATTTGTAATCTTAATCGGACTTTTTTATTTCATAATAATAAGCTATTTCTAAAAATTGCCAAAAGAAATGATAAAGCGCATTTTTGGAATGGCCAAGGAAAAGAAAATAGAAAACAAACTGATGGACAAGCGTAAAAAATAACGATCTTACAACAAAGTTTTCAGTCCTGGTTGTTTAGTCGACGAATTGTTAATTTTCAGTCGCCAGAAACACGTGGTTCATGTTCCATGTTAAACTGCAGGACTCTTTTGAGCAGGTGGATAATTAATTTAGGGTCACGTAACCAAGCGAGGTGACGCAGTGGTAACACACAGGACTCGCATTCGGGTGGACTGTGGTTCAAATCCAACTCCGGCCATCGACATTTAGGTTTTCCGTAACTGGTGTAACTCCAGACAAATGTTGGGACGGTTCCTTTGAAAGGGCTCGGCCTATTACCTACCCCATCCTTACTCACAAGTCCAAGTGTGAGATCCGACTGCAATAAACACGCTGTCGACGGGACGTTAAACCATAATTGACCTTTCTCCTTCTTCAGGGTTAGAAAGGATGCTGAAAAGGCTTGACATAGATTTACAATATGTCTTTAATCCATAGTAATATTATCTACATTTTAGCCCACTTTAGGTTACGGTAGTAACACTAAAAGTGGGCCTTTGCGATCGTTTTTTGACAGCTCGAAATTTAAATAAAAATAACGGCTTAACCATTCATCTGACACGAAAATTGAATAACCGAATTTATAGAGGAGAAAATTCTCTACAACTTTGTTGTCTTATGTTTTTTTCATACCTCGTATCGTTTCAGAAATATTTGCTAAAATAATGGCGATTTCGGTATGTCTGTCTGTTCGTAACGTGTTCCCACTTTTTAAGACGAACCGTTCAACCGATCAGCACCAAATCTTACAGACATAATTGTAGGTCGTCAGAGACCAGAACATCCCTTTCTCAAATTTTTTGGACAAAAAATACGGCAGTAATACCAAAAAAGGCCGTTTGTAATAAAATTGTAATTTCAAACGAACTGTTCTTCTGACACTAAAATCGAATAACCTGATTGGTAGAGGAGAAAATTCTCTACAACTTCGCTCTATTATGTTTTTTCATATCTTGCATCGTTGCAGGGATATTTGCAAAAATAACGGAGATTTGACACCCTCCATTGATTTTACGAAAACTAGCCGTTCGCAGATGTCACGTGAAATTCCAAGGCCTGAACTCTCTCTGACATACGCCATCTTGCATTGCTTATTTGATGATTTTCTTATTATAACTTACACTTTGTTATTTCAAAGTAACGGCGCACTGAAGAATTAACGAAAACACGCCGTTCTTCATACGAAAAATGATAATCTAGTGTCTAAAAATGCCACATTAGCATCAGTTAACAACTGCCATCTATAGTTTGAAATTTAAGGGCGAACTTCGTAATAGTTTTCCGTAGTGTGGTGGGCAGCGTGTTGGATAGTGATGCACATGGTCCGTGGTTCCGGACCCGCCACTACCACAAATATTTTTTTCTCTTTTTTTCCTAAAAGGGTTATATGTTGGGTGCATAGATATCACACTAGCAGAGTCGTAATCATATCACTATAATTTTTTTATTATTTACATTATTTTTGTCCGAAATGTTTGCAAAAAATTATAAAACTACAAATTTAAAGTGGGCCGTAAAACACGTCAGTGCGATTTTTTTAATCCATGGTATTATTATCTACATATATATTTACGTTTGTATGGAATCCTCAATGCGAGAGGCTCGTTCGCATTACTCTTTATTTATTTAGTTTTATACGTATTTAGTTTCCTTCTGCTGAGAAATAATTGGAGGAATAACAGCTATTAAAGGGTATATGTCTGAAATTTCTGTAATGACACTATGCTTAGTACGTGAAAATTGATAAACTGCTATATCAAGTAATCTCATCGCAAATATGCCAGCAACGTTTTCCCTTTGGTCAACTTCATTCAGTAGGTTACTCGAATTAAACTTTTTTTGGTTTGTGATCACAATTTCAGTTCGCTATATCTTTCCTATAGGTTATTAGTAACGTAGAAAATCACCGTCATTTGTAAAAAAAACAATGCAAATTTTATAAATGCACTTTAGCAAACATACCGAAAGTGCGATGCTATCACGATTTCTGTCTTGTTCGCCTGGATCCCCTGCTAACGAATAGATTGGAAAGCGTATTTTCCATTTCGTATAAAGACGTCGGAAGACGTTGTTCCTAATGATCCGAGAAGTCACGTCGTAAACATTTTACGTCCCGATCAAGCCGCTTTCCTAGGCGGCAAGAAAATGGAATTGCTGGATACAGGCAAGCCGTTTGCCGATCCCAGTGACGTTTAGTGCCGCATCACACGCCTGCTCTAAATAGCTGATTATTCCAACATTGTTTGTTGTTATAAAACTATTGGAACAATCTCCTATGGTCATCAGTCCCTGGACTTACAAACTACTGACGCTAACTTACACTAAGGACACGCCCGAGGGAGGACTCGATATTCCTGCACGAACGGCAGCACAGTCCGTATCATGGCGCCTTAGACCAGGTGGCCATTCTGCGCGGCTATTCCAACTTGTCACCCGAAAGCAATTCATGTTCATTTGATACATATAACCGCTTTTGCGAATTTATTGTTGTTTCGTTTGCACTCTAAATCACAAACGATGGTTTCATGACAATAATCAAATACGTTAGAGTTATTACAATTAGTGGAAAAATGAACATAAAAAACAACGGTTGTCTGTTATCCTTCAGGCATTCGTGCCATTTCCAGCACCGTTAGAGCTCGCACGGAAGTATTTACGCCGTCACAAGTCAAATGTTGAAACGTCTGTAAAAGTAAGGGACTTAACTGATGCGGTTGTCAGTCCCTAGGCTTACAAACCATTTAAACTAATTTATGATAACAACAACGCAAACGCCGATGCCCAAGGTAGATTTCGAACCTCCGATGGCGAGCAATCGTGTGCTCCGCAGCAAGCCACCCTAGAACTCTCGGATATTCCACCGCGGCCCGTTACGTGTCAGCTTTCGGTTACATCAGGGAGTAGGATGAAATATGTCAACGACGTACAGAAATGAATTATTTAGCTTAAAGTGAAAGTAATTTCTACAAAATATGTAACAAATGTATTAGGTGTAGTGGCAGCTGTCGCCTTAATAAGACCTGCAGAGTGCAGTGGTTTACTTAACTTGTCAGTACCTTTACAATTAATCAAATTCTTAAAGTTCAATATTGGTTCTGCTCTTAAGAGCGCTATTCTAGCTATTTGGTAAATTTGGTTAGTGTTTCTGTTTTCAAAGGCTTTATTTTCATGTGCTTTGGTACATGTAGCAATTTTTAGTAGCTTGACAGGGACGGGTAGCGACTGCGACATTTGTGTGCGGATTCGGGAAGATTTGGCCGCTATCCATTAGCAGATAGAGGCTGTGTTGACCACAGTCAATAGTGTTTCTGCTACTGTCCATGGCTGCAGTGTCACTCGACCACCTGAGGCCGCGGTGGCCGAGGGGACTGAGGCGCTCCAGTCACGGTCTGCACGGCCCCTACGGTAGGGGGTTCGAATCCCCCCACGGGCATGGATATTTGTGACGTCCTTAGGATTAACTAGTTCATAAGTAGTTTGTAAGTTTAGGGACTGATAACCCCGTAGTTAATTCCCATAAGCTATACAAACATTTGAACATTTTTTGAGGCCATTGCTGGGGTGCCACTGGAACAAATTGCAACGTCACCGACACCTAATGCCACTGCGGCTACAGTTTCCGACGTCCCTGCCAATCGACGACTGCGTGGCGAAGATTGACGAACTGTGTAGGGGTCACGAAATTCTCAGAAAAAGACTAAACCGAGAACTTGCCGTAAGTCTGTCCCCTCATGCCTCGGCATTAGGTTTGAAGTATTGTCCGCTGCTGATAATAACTGTGGGCAAGCACGGGCTGCCTCAGCTGTTGCGGCAGTGGCCAATCATTCTGATAAATCCGGACACCGCAGAGGGTGGGTTTGTTGATTATCGGGAGCTCCAACTTTTTGCGGCTGATAGGGCCGTTAAGAGATGTATTGGTAAGAGTAAAAAAGAATGACAGTGTCGAAACACAACTAGCTCTTTATTCACACGAAGTGATGGGTGCTATCGACAAGGGTTCGCAAATCGATTCCGTATTTCTTGATTTCCAGAAAGCTTTTGACAACGTACCTCACAAACGGCTTTTAATCAAATTGCGTGGTTATGGTATATCGCCCCAAATTTGCGTTTGGATAGGGGATTTCCTGTCAGAGAGGACACAGTTCGTAGTAATCGATGGTAAGGCATCGACTAACACAAAGGTGATATTGGACGTTCCACAGGGTAGTGTTATTGGTCCTCTGCTGTTCGTTATTTAGATAAACGATTTAGGCGAAAATCTAAGTTGCTTTCTCAGGTTGTTTGTAGATGACGCCGTCATTTACCCTCTAGTAAAATCATCTGAAGTTCAAAACCAACTGTAGAACGATCTGAATAATATATCACTATGGTGTGAAAAATTGGCAATTGACTCTAAATAATGAGAAGTGTGAAGTCGTCCACATGAGTACGAAAAGAAATCCGTTAAACTTTGTTTACAAGATAAAACAATCAAAAGTGAAGGCCGTAAACTCTACAAAATACCTAGGAATTACTATTACTTCAGACTTAAACAGGAAAGAACACGTAATGTCGTGGGAAAAATGAACCAGAGACTGCGTTTTATTGGCAGAACCCTTAAAAGATGCAACAGAACTACAAAAGAAACTGCATACACTACGCTTGTCTGTCCACTTTTGGAGTATTGCTGCCCAGTGTGGGATTCTTATCAGGTGGGTTTGACGGAGGACATCGAAAGAATCCAAAGAAGGGCAGCTCGTTTCGTATTGTCACGATACAGGGGAGACAGTGTTACGGAAATGATACAGGATCTGGGATGGGAATCATTACAACAAAGGCACTTATCGCTGCGGCGTGGGCTACTTACGACACTCCAATCGCCAACATTATCGTCCGAATGCGAAAATATATTGTTGACTCCCACTTATATAGGTAGAAATGATCATAAGAATAAAATACGAGAAATCTGTGCTCGAACGGAGAGATTCAGGTGTTCTTTCTTCCCGCTCGCTATTCGAGAATGGAATGGGAGATACATAGTATAACGGTGGTTCGATGAACCCTCTGCCAGGCACTTAAATGTGATTTGCAGAGTATCCCATGTAGATGTAGATGTGGAGGAGGTTCTGCTGTAGAGAGCGCTGGGTGCACCCGGCTGCAAATCGTTGCTCTTGTCGGCACCAATGACTCCCGCCTCCTGAGTTCGCAGGTCATCTTTTGTTCTTCAGGCGGCTGCTGGATTTGGTGCATACGGCTTATCTCGCTATCGGAGTAGAAACGGAGCTATCGATTTGCAGCATCGTTCCCAGTCCTCTGGTTTGGAACCGCGTGGAAGGCTTATAAAAGAGGCTGCAAGCGTTCTGTGGAGAGTTTTGGTGCAAATTTTTCGACCTCCACTATCGAGTGGAGAAATGTAGGCTCCCATTGAATACATCAGGTGTGTACTACACACACGAAGCGGCTACTAGGGTAGCGTACTACGTATGGAGTGCACATGTGGGATTCTCAGGATAGAGACATCCCTCCACAGATGTTTCCTGACTTCGGTCAGTGCGGCACTTAGCGCAGTAGAACGGAGAAAGAAATGATAAATGTAATAATAGATAACTGTAGGAGGCTGTGTCGAAAGATCCTAGCACTAATAACACTTTTAGATAGTCATAATGCCCATATAGTACTTGGGACGGAAAGCTGGCTCAAACCAGATGTCAACATTAATCAATGAAACTAAGACAGGAAAGTATACCGCAGAGATAGGTTGAACAATGAAGGAGGAAACGTGTTTATACCGAAGACGAATACGATTGTACTGAGTGAAATTATTACAGATTCCGATTATGAAATAATATGTTCGAAGTTTAGCGTGAAAATTGTCTCGAACATGGTCGTTAGAAGATTTTATAGACCACCTTGCTAAGCAACAGTGGTGATGGAACATCTGAGGGAAAACGTGGAATATATTTCCATCAGATTTCCTAATCATGTTATAATTTTAGGTGGACATTTTAACTTATTGGATATGGAATAGAAGACGAACGTGTTTAAGACCCGACAGACAGCCAAGCAATGTTGTTATAAGTGCTATATCCAAAACTTATCTCGAGCAGTTAAATAAAGAGCCGACTCGTGGAGATTACGTGTTAGACCTGCTAATGAGAAATAGACCCGAACTTCTCGATTCAGATAGCACAGATCAAGGATTCAGCGATGGTAAAACCATTACGGCATCACTGAATACTATGTATACTATATATACTAATTACGTTCCTTTCAGAGTATGCTGATGCAATAGCCCCACACGTAACTATCTTATACAACCGCTCGCAAAGCGAACGTCCCGTACCCCAAGGGTGGAAAGTTGCACAGGTCACTCCAATATTCAAGAAAGGCAATAGGATTGATCCCCAAAATTACAGGCCTATATCATTAACGGCAGTTTGCAACAGGATTTTAGGAGATGTACTTTCTTTAAACATTATGAACCCAAAGGCCGATAATCAACACGGATTCAGAACGTCTCCTTCTAGTAAAACACAGGTAGATATTTACTCACATGATGTGAGGAGTGCTATCGACAAGGAATGTCAAATAGATTCCGTATTTCTAGATTTCCGGAAGGCTTTCGACACTGTACCTCTCACTCATCTTCTAATCAAATTGCGTGTTTATCGAATATCGTCAAAGTATTGCGATTGGATTCGTGATTTACTGCCAGAAGGGATATAGTACGTTGTAACTGACGGTAAGTCATCGAGCAGAGCAGAAGTTATATCAGCGTTCCCCAGGTAAGGCCCATATTGTTCCTTATTTTTATAAACGATTTAGGAGACAATCTGAGAATATTTGTTAGACTGTTCGCGTATGATGCTGTCATTTATCGGTTTGTAAAGTCGCCTGAAGATCAAAAGCAACTGAGAAATGATTTAGATAATATATCTTCATGGTGCAAAAATTGGCAGTTGACCCTCAATAATCTGAAGAGTGAAGTCATCCAAACGAGCACTAAAGAAATATGTTAAACTTCAGTTACAAGACAAATCAGTCAAATCTACAGGGCGTCAATTCAACTAAATACCTAGGAATAACAATTAAAAACAACGTAAATTTGAAAGAACACATAAAAATATTGTAAGGAAGGCTAACCAAAGGCTGAGTTTCATTTTCATAACACTCAGAAGATGCAACAGTTATAATAAAGAAACTGCCTACATTATACTTGTGCGTCCTGTTTTGTAGTACTGCTGCGCATTGTGGGATCTACACGAGGTGGGACTGAAGGACGATGTTGAGAAATTTCAGAGAAGGGCAGCTCGTTTTTTATTATTGCGATATAGGGTGGAGAGTGTCACGGGAGTGATGTATGAGTTGGGGTGGAAATTATTAAAAAGAAGGCGTTATTCGTTGCGACGAAATCTATTTGCGAAATTTCTTCACCAAATTTCTTTTCCGAATGTGAAAATATTTTTTCAGCACCCACCTACATAAGCAGACATGATTACCATAACTTAAGAGAAATCGCCAGGTCCTAGGATTTTTATCTGTCACTTTCCACTTCTTTCACCTCTGGCAGTATTGCTCATGTGAAAAATACCGAGTAGCACCGTGGTTCGGAACCCACGTTAAACTGTAGGTCCCCCTATAACTGGCTGGGTAAGTCAGTTCGAAGGTCGGAGGAAGGCAACGGCATACCACCTCCAAACAGGACCATGCCTAGTAAAGCACTGTGGTGTTCAAACCAATCTTCGGATTGTTGACTGTTTTATCTACCTTTATTTCCCGATAGCTATTAGAGAATGGAACTGTAGAGAAATATCATAAAAGCGGTTCGATTAACCGTCTGCCGTGCACTTCAATGTGACTTGCTGAGTATCTATGAAGATGTCAAACAGCAGATTTTACGGTAGTATCAGAATTCCCAAAGATTACAGCAATTCGGAATAATTTTGCACAACTGCGACATTTCCTTACTTATGTGATCCCTTTCGTATTAACCGGTTGTTGATCTTATCATATAATACGATCTCAGTTAACAAAAGTAAACGCTTTATGACAAAAACCAATATGAACTGCGTATCCACAACAATTACAATGCACTCATGAGTGAATAAAAATTAGTACACATTTTTAAACTTTGAGTCAGTAATGAACCATCTGTCATAGATGTGTGAAATACCCTATTTTTCATCACAAGTATCAATTCGCAAGACTGAATTTGAAAAACAAATATTTTTCCTTTTATTATGTTTTCACTGAATCGAGAACTCAATCAATACCCTGATTTCCCCTGTAATAAGCAACAAAGTGCCCTTAAGCATAGTCTTGTGCGGGAGTTACAAACAATGTGCCTAATTGGATGATAAATAAGTAGAATCAGATGTTAGTAGTTAATGTTCTTTCACCGTCAGCGCGATGTTTGATCTTCTAATGAGGATGTAACTACCTCATGCCTGTACTGTGTTTGTACCCTGAACCTACCACCGTCATTTCTGTGGAAGAATAAAGGTTAAAATGTCAAATTTTGCTTGCAATGTTGACTAGAAATATCAGCGAATTTCATTGTTGTTGGATGAATACTTTCTTGCTGGGCCAGGATTCGATCCATATATCTGCCCTTCGTGGGGACGTAGGGTCGTCTACAGACTCGTAGAAAGAAACGAAATGACCCATTTTGCATGTAGCTAAACAGTTGTAGTTTTTCTAAGCGATCTTAACTGAATTTGAATACTTGTAGCTCTGTCACAGATGAGATATAAAGGTTTACCATCAACGAGATGGGCTGCACAAGCAGCAGGCACCTTTAGCATGGGAATACGCAACGACAGACCTAACGGACGGAGACTTACGTAATCGTTGCTGGGCCAAATAAGTCGTAACGAAAAAGATAAAACTGGTTGCAATCCTCAAAGGAACGACTATTCTGGACTCAAAAACTTGAATTAATAACTTTGTCACACCTTTAGTGAAAATTAGTGAGATTATAATGGAAATGAGATGAAAAATCAAATGAATATATTAACTTCATTCTGTAGAACCAAGAAATAACTCACCACACAAATGGTTGAAAAACGTAATCTATAATGTCACCAAATTCCTCATCACACGAGCGACAGACAGAATACGGTCGCTTGGCATCTGCGTTCCTTCCACTGGCTAGCACTGATGGAGATCGCGACTTCAAAGCTGCGGCGTGCAAACTGACTCTGTGTTGACTGAGAAGAAAAATAACTGGGATAGACGAATGGGTCATCATCGCATTCCTTTAAGTATCAGCTGTGTCAGAAGCGTCGTTAGGAATAAAATCCGCCGGCCGCAGTGGGCGAGCGGTCTGCGGCGCGTGTCACAGTCTGGACGGCCGCTACGGTCGGGGGTTCGGATTTCTAACATTCAAAATTATCCAGTTACTAATAAAGCCGGCCACGCTTCACTGTGGCTTAGCCTGGTATGAAATGAACGGACAGTAACACAGACTAACCGTGATGCTACATAAGTCTACTCAATACCCAGCTTTGCATTGTTATGGCTTCGTGGAATGAAATGGAATGGAATCACTTTGAAAGAATTGGATCAGTCTGCACGTCGCTAAAGCAGAACACCAAAACAACCTACGGCAGCTACTGAAGAGGAGAGCCGTTCAAATTAATTCCTCTCCCCTTTTTTGTGACGCTCGGGTTGTAGTAGGTTCATCGGGATACTATTCGTGATAATTCTTTCGACACAACTCATACTTGAATAAATGTCTTAATGACTCACTGGTCCATCCTACAGACTTCTCTTCTCAACAAACGCGTTTGCTATCTGCGCACTGCGCCTTCGAAGCTCCGATCTCCGTCTGTGTTAGCCAGCGCGCCGAACACGGACATCAAGCCAACGTATTCAGCCTGTTACTATTCTAGTGGAAACTTGGCAACATTACGTTTGGAAACGCTATGAACGGCGAGCTACTTCCTGGTTAGGTGACAAATTAATCCGATAAATTCACTTGATTTTTCATGTCATTTCTATTAAGAAATCATTGATTTCGTGTATGGTGTGGTTTTAGTCTAGGAAAGTGTTTACACGTGAAAACTGCAATCAATCTCTTCTTTTACTTTTCGATTTATCTGGTATAGCAACAATTAAGGCAGTAAGGAAGAAGGAAGCCCCGTAAGTCTCCGCAATGTCTGTCATAGCGTATTCGCAATGCTATGATCGTTAACACTCTAATACTCCCCATATTTGACTGTGGTGATGTCATTCTCCAAGCACTTTCGTACGAAAACACATACAGGTTGGAACTGAACATGAATGCTTACGTACATGCATCTGTAACATAGGCTTTTTCGACCATATTACTCCTACGTATAACGAAATGTCTTCGCTACGATCATATAAGCGTCTGAACTGTGGCACACTAATTTTGATTCGTCGTTTTTATCAATAATTGCAAACCTTCGTACTTATAAACCACTGTGACAGTACTATCAGATTACCACTGCAGAAATACTGTCTCACCCAAAAAACGCTATATATCCCGTCCCATTACACTGCATTCTTTTCTAAATCATTCTCTGAGTCAGGATACTGACTCTGGAACAATTTTTCTCTAAACCTGAGAGAAGTAAAATCCGTTTCAAACTTCAAAAGAAAACTAATGATACACCTATCAGAATAGCCATGTCTTCCGTATACCAGTCTACCATAATCAATTCCTCTTCTCCCCAAAATGTTCCAAAATGTTCAAATGTTCAAATGTTTCTAAAGCTTATGGGACTTAACTACGGGGTAATCAGTTCCTAAACTTACAAACTACTTATGAACTACTTACGAACTAGGACGGCACAAATATCCATGCCCGAGGGGGGATTTGAATCCCCGACCATAGTGGCCGTGCTGACCGTGACTGGAGCGCCTCAGTCACCTTGGCCACCGCGGCTGGCCAAAATGTTCCCTTCCCTTTTGTTATCAGAGGACTTTATTCATACCTTCTTCATTCCTAACAACCACTGTCACTGTCATTTCAATCTTCGCCACTTTCTTCATTTTTATTTCTTCCTATTATTCTTAACATGGTTTAAGAGCTGCTAATCTTATCTATATTCCTTGTAACTACCATCTGTTATTATCAGCTTTTAGTCTTTATTATTATTATTATTATTACTATGAATTCTTGTAAGGTTTCCCGCATTTGTTGTTCCTGGTCAGCTGTGAGACAGGACCTTAAGGCCCTAATCTGGTCAGGCTAAATAAGCAAGTAAATATAAAGAAAAATTGAAGGTGCCTTCTACCTATCCATGTCACATCACTTTCAAACGTTATGTTATATAGAAATTGAACTATATCATCCTGAGACTTTCATCTGAAACAACCAGGATGTATTTATGAACTATGAAGCAAGGAATGAAACTTTTTACCACAGTCAGTATTAATACACAGGTTTCCTGCTCACTAAGTAGTTGTGATAACCACTATGGTCCCCCGACCCACTGGCCTCTTACGACACAAGCACAAACAACTCCTAATCAGAAATCGTGATCTACACCTCGTTGCATATAAAATAGCTGTTTAAACTCGAACAACACTGATGTTCGAGACGAAGAATGAAGGAAGATTTGCGTTTAACGCCCCGTCGACAGCGTGGTCATTAGAGGCGGAGCTTACGCTCGGGTTGTTTGGGTAAGGAAAATCGGCCGTGCCCTTTGAAAGGAACCCTCCCACTTGCCTGGGGTGATTTAGGGAAATCACGGAAAACCTAAATCTGGATGACAGGAGGTGGATTTCAACCACCATCCTCCCGAATACGAGTCCAGTGTGTTACCACTGCGCCACCTCGCTCGGTCTGAGACGAAGACATATCGGAATCTTGTATAGGGAGTGGAAAATGTAAAATGAATGCGTGACATACACACAATATTTATTTATTAGTAAAGAGGTGGCTCAACATTGACTTTGAGAGCAGCTGCAACGCTTGTGGGGAAAAGTTCGTAAAATGTCTTTATAGTTTCTAAAACAATACTACCCATTCTTGTACCAAACATCCGACAATATCTTCAACAATTTGGGAGCTATAATTTCGGTCCTCAATCTCTACTCTTAAACTCTTAATAACGCTTTACTTACGTTGAGACATGGTGATTGTGCTGTACAGGTAAGACATTTGATAATTTTCTAAAGGTGTACAAAGTACGCCTGAACCTTCCTGGCTGTGTGTACGGGAGCATTAACACTGTCGCCAGAAGTGTTTTCCTTACATCACAAAACTTTATTTTACAAACGAAACGTCGTTTAAGGTCACATCTCTCTTATTGTATTTGAACTTGGGACGTTACAAATTACGGCGCTGTTCTGGGATTCAAAACCACATATACTCTTTTGCGGTATTCGACCCTCTCGGAGCCATATAGTTGGATCATTTCGTTCGTTTCTCCGAGACTGCAATCAAATCCTGCTCCAGCACAAAAATATTCCTAATTTAATTTGATGTTGTAGATATCTCACTGTACTACTACTGAAAAAATAATTTTAATGTCTATTCACGCATTATAAATAACACGGTGTGTTTCGTTGTATCTAGTCAAGCATGAAGACAACCTCAGTCCGGTTAAAGCTGCAGTTCAACGTCAATTAGTACATACAAAACACTACGATAGGTTCTGGTTTCGTATTCATGTCAGGCATTACCAATGGCGTAACTATAGGGGGGGTGGCGGGGATGAGGGGGATAGAACCCCCCCCCCCCCCCAGAACTCGAAAAAAAGTCTTATAACAGCAATTGGTAAATGTAAAAATTGGAAACTTGGGGTGTTTTACCATAAGCTTTCATTGGATGGGAGTGAATTAGTTTCTTAAGCGGTAGTGGTAGATGGTAGTCTGTCTGGAAACTGACTAAAATTTTGCTCGTCAAGCAGATGTATCTCACCCCCCCCCCCCCCCCCAGTTACGCCACTGGGCATTACGTTATTTTATACTTATTACAGGGTCAAACATCGCACTGCAGGTGAAAAAATTCTACTATTAACATCTAACGTATCATTCAATTAGGTACTGTGTTCGTATCTCCAGTACAGGTCTTTGCTTACTTTGTTACTTGTTACTAAGGACATGAGTGTCTTTACAGATTTTCCAGTTCAGCAAAAAATAAATAAATAAAATATTTAAAATATGTTTCTAGGTCAGTTATTTAAACTTATACTTGTGATGAAAACTACTGTATTTCACATATATTTATGTCTAGTCAGCTGTGACTCTTTTTGACACGTCTAGTATAGGTCAGTTACTAATGCTTTGCTTGGTTAACAATGGCTGCAGATGCGTTTTCCCCAAAACCTGAACAAGATAGCGACATCTTGGGTTGTCTACTGTTATGTCGTTTATCAGCACGATATTTCGGTTACGTAGCTCACAACCTTTATCAGGTACGACCGGAGATTGCTCCTCGAGCTGACCTGGTCCAGTATTGATATCTGTGGAATTCCCCCTCCGCATGAACGCCAGATGCAGTCCACGCCCACGCCCACACCCACTCGATGCAGCCTGCTGAATCGTTGCCACTCCATTTGCAATCCGCTGTAACCCCGGGTGTTCCCTTTGTGGCCCGCGCATGCCACTGCTGCCTCTGGTGCTCCATCTTCAGTGTGGCGACTCTGGAGCGGCAGCGCTTCAGCAGATCGCATCGAGTGGACGCGGACAACAGAGCACGCGCTTCCAACCATTGGCGGAGGGCGAATGCCACAGAAATAAATACTGGACCAGGTCCATTCGAGAAGCAGTCTCCGGTTGCCCTTGATGAAGGTTACGAGCTACGTAGCCGAAATATCGTTCAAGTACGACATTGACATCCGGCAGAGCAGACGACAACCCAAGATGCCCCTAGATCACCGTAAAGCATGAAGAGTTACAGAACAAGGTAGTTCCAAGTGCGACCTTCCTATTGGTATTCACCAGTAAGAGTTGGGCAATACATAACTCGGGGTAGTAAAATGTTTATGGCTCATTGTATCTGTTCATAGGAGTGAGTTATGTATGTCAGCTTCTATGCCCTGAACAGCTACCCAATCTGTTTAAAGAAGATAAATATTTAATCTTTATTTTAGCCAGTCTATCACTCTGCATATGATGACGCGAAAATATATTTAAACAAACATAAATTAAACCTCTGAATAACAAACAAAATGGATTCTAAGATAAAGAAGTGATACACTCACGAAGCAATTCTTTATAGATGGAGTTTATTACTCATTTTGGGCATGAAATGTGGAGGTGGTCCTACTTTATACATCGGTGAATAACTGAATATTTCTCTTACCATTGTACATGAGAGGCAGTATAAGTATCACACTCACTCGAGAGTAAAAGTTCCAAATTATCACTCGTAAATTACTGAAGTCCATCTAAAATTGCAGTTGCAAATTAATCGGCGATTAATTACAGTATTCGTTATAAAAAACAGTTTGTCATCACACGAGTACACGATTGCTGAATTATCACAGTTCCACAGCCCTACTACCGTGCAAAGTATATCACTTATCACCAGAGGTTAAGTTCTTCAGTCACAGTCCCGTTAATTTTCCAAGTCCAGATATGCCTATCTCTTCAAATCACAAGTTCGTAACGCGGCTTCAGACCGCCCAGCGTCACAACCTTCACCACCACGTCCAAGTTACGAGTCGCTTCCCAAGCGTTCGAAAGCGTTTTCTATCTGCTCCCAAAATTGTATCCTTCCGCGCATCCCTAACACCTCATATTTAAAATAGAATTTCCCTTCCAAAATATTATACATTTGAATATCACAGAATTAAATGCTTTGACCACCTCCCTACAAATGTTACTTACATTTAACAAACAAATATATATTTAACCACACTAAAAACGGTTGAGAATGAAGCTCTTTGCTATTAAGCGTGGCGTATCACTGTTCAAATATACTGCCGCCTTCGAAATATAGTTACACAATTAATATTTATCATGTTTTTTTATGCAAATAGATACGGCATGCTAACATAACCTTCTTGAACCCCAGATTACTATATCCACGCAAATTTTGCCGTTGCAGTTGGTATTGTTCAACAGTTCCCATCAATCTGAACAAATAAGCGACATGTCTTCTTGGGCACCATCATGGCAAACGTTGCTGTGAAAAATGGCTGTATTATTTACTTCTTACTGCAGTAGTTTACTCTTACTACTGCTGCTCTCGTAAACATTACCAATGTTTTGTGTTTGTTTGTATAGTTTATGGGACTTAAGTACGGGGTCATCAGTCCCTAAACTTACAAACTACTTATGAACTAGCTACTACCAAGGACGGCACAAATATCCATGCCCGAGGGGGGATTAGAACCTCCGACCGTAGTGGCCGTGCAGACTGTGACTGACGCGCCGCAGAACGCTCGGCCACCGTGGTCGGCTAAGGAGTAGTAGAATTTACAATTGTTTATTACCAAATTAAATTTCTCCCCTTATTTAATTGATGCTTAACTACTATTAGACTGCTTGATAAATTCTGCGTTATGGGGAGGTCTTAAAACAGGAGGTTCTCGTCTCCTTTAAGGACACAACCAGCTAGTATGCTGTAACAGCCTCGGTCTCCTCACCTGCGTCTATTACACTGTGTAGTTGAGCAGGTCGCTGTCTATCGACTGTTGTGGGCCGTTTCTGAGTGGAGCGCTTATGGGTGTTAAACATGCAGCTTATTTCGTTTCATTTGTTTACAATTCAACAACTTCCGTTATTTCTAAGGGTCTTAAGGAAAGGAAGCTATCTGTTTGAGTGCAACTGCTAAGAAATAATTGCACATAACAGCGCTAACAGGTATATGTTGCTTTTCCCCACAGCATTTATGGGCGAAAACACTACAATTGTAGTTGAATTAACATCTCACCAACTACATAGGGATTCTACCTTGCTTAGGTAGCTTCTGCTTCCAATCTCTTGACTTTAACAAAGCCGTAACTACTGTTTCTTGCGAATAGAACCAACAAAATGAGGACCTGTACGGCTATTTAAAATAAAATCTGTGTCATACTTGTAATCTTTCGGTTCCATACTGCTAAATGACGCACTGTTTGAGTACTTACTTACTCCAACGGATGGCTTTTTATCAGAATTTTTATGGGCTTTAGCAAGAATTCAGTTTTAGGCGCCTTACTTTCTTCTGATATTACTGATTAGAGATTTATATGTTACTTTGACAGTAAGAACATTTTCCGTTCTTGGCTCTTTCAAATGTTTGTAAAGCTTATGGGACTTAACTACGGGGTCATCAGTCCCTAAACTTACAAACTACTTATGAACTACTTACGAACTAGGACGGCACAAATATCCATGCCCGAGGGGGGATTCGAACTCCCGACCGTAGTGGTCGTGCAGACCGTGACTGAACCGCCTCAGTCCCCTCGGCCACCACGGCCGGCCTTTAGTTTGTTGTTATAGTCTCCATACTTTAACATTTTGTGACAGTTATTTTTCTAAAGTTTTATTTTTGAAAGCATCCCATTTTCTGTTTAAAATCAAGCTTGGCACAATTGTGTCGGTTTCTTCGTTAGAGTTTTTTACTTCTTTTACGTTCACGACACACCGGATTATATGGAGTCTACTTTTCAACGTTTGGTGTAGATACTACAGGTACTAGTATTTTATTTAGAGGATAAATAGAAAGTTGACTGGCAATGTTATCTACTTTGAGAACATTTCTCTTGGAATCAAATTTACAATTTGTAGCTGTTAAATGCTCTGATGAATTTCACAGTTTACCTGACTTAAGGTATCTCAAGAAATCACACGTAACCACGTATTTCTTAAGCTATTATCAACTGAAAATTCGCGGTAACTAATGTTAATATTTTTTCCGTTTTGATTCTTACATGGTATCACACAGAAATGATGTTTCTGTAAGGAATAAGGAGTATATTTCAGTTTTTTCAGCTATATGGTGGTAGAAGCGTAGTATCAACTTACTTCTATCTAAAATATTCAAAACTAGCAGCAAGACGGAAAGGTGCAATTAAAATGCAATTTAACGTTTGAAAAGTCCATGTAAAGTCCGAGAACTGGCACCATCGGCTCGTATCGAGGTCATATTTAGTTAGTTGCATCTTTGTAAAGAACGCACACCAAGTTTAAGCTATATTGGTCTATTTCTTTGTGTTTGGGATAAGTGAATCAAGGAAGTCGAGTGATTGTCAAGGAATGGACGAAAAAGAATTTAATTTTGCTGTTAAACATTACATTATGAAAGGCAAAACGCCTCAGGAGACTAAAGAGAAGCTTGATATACATTGTGTTGGCTCTGCACCTTCGATTAGAACAATTTATAAGTGGTTTCAAAATTTTCGGAGTAGCCATATGGGAACAAGTGATACTGAAGTTCTGGACGCCCTGTGGAGGTTACGATTCAAGAAATTATTGATAAATTCCATAATATGGTGATGGGTAACAGAAGAGTAAGGTGCGTGACATTGCTAGTGCTGTGGGAATCCCGAATGAACGGGTACATAATATATTGCATAAACATTTGGACTGAGAAAGCTATCCGCAATATGGGTGCAGCGATTGCTCACGCTTGACCAAAAACGGAATCGTGTGAAGTGTTGCAAGGAAGGTTTGCAGCTGTTCAGGAAGAATCCGGACTATAAGTGTCGTTTCGTCACTGTAGATGAAACATGGATACATTTCTATACTCCTGAGACCAAATAACAATGTAGACAATGGGTAACCAAGGGAGACTCTGCACCAAAAAAGGCGAAGACCGATCCTTCGGCCGAAAAGGTTATCGCGACGAATTTTGGGATTCGCAAGAGATAATCCTCATTGACTATCTTAACAGGGTAAAACTATTACAGGTGTATATTATTTATCGTTATTGGACCGTCTGAAAACCGACCTGCAAGAAAAACGCCGGCGATTGTCCTACAAAAATTCCTCTTCCATTACGACAATGCACGAGCACACACCTCAGCAGTTGTAGTCGCAAAATTATTGGAAATATGATTCCAACTCGTTTCACATCTTCCCCCACCCCCTATTCGCCAGACGTGGCTCCATCGACTACTATTTGTTCCCCAATTTGAAGAAATGGCTGGCGGAACGAAGATTTCATTCAATCGAGGAGGTGATTGCAGAAACTAATAGGTATTTTGCAGGCTTAGACAATTCCTATATTTCTGAAGGGATCAACAAATTAGAACAGCGTTGGACGAAGGTTATAAGTCTAAAAGGAGGCTATGTCGAAAAATAAAAATGGTATTCCCAAACACATTAGTAGTTTTTATTTTTTCACAGACTTTTCAGACGCTACAATATTTTTACTAATTCTTGCTTCCTGTATTCCTTGCCTTCGTTAAAAAGAAAAAAAATACTTCATTGGTACGACACCTTCAAGCACAATAAATACTGAAATAATATATTACATGATTGAGCCATGTGGCTCAGTGGTGAGAAACTGGACTCTCATTAGGGAGAATGGTATTTTTAATCCATCTCTAGCATTTCAGTTTTAGGATTTCCGTGATTTCTCTGAAATCGCTCCAAACAAATGGCGGGATGGTTCCTTTGAAAGGGCACAGCCGATTTCCTTCCCGATCGTTACACAAAAATATAATGCTCATGCTGTCAAAGGGGCGTTAAACAATGATCTTCTTTCCTTCCATATATTACATATTCTCTATTTACATTTTATACGAGCACGTATAGTAACAATATGAATCTGGGCATAGGCCGCAAGCCTATGGTAGTTGTAGCCGATGCAACAGTCTATGTGTTGCGCCACATGCGGCAGAACTTATAATTACTATCGACACGTTCAACACAATTTCATCACGGAAGGCACCGAAGCTGTTAGAGCACACTAGTGGGCTACGCCTAGACAGTCCTCAATCACGTGTAGGGAGAAATGAATACACTTCCACAATCTTTTCGCTTAAGATGGCATTGGTCAGGGATTTCTAGGATATGATTCCTTAGCAAATGGTTCGTCACTGTTCTCCACTAAAATACGGGTTGACACGTTATGGATTCTCAAATAACTAACGTTGAATTATAATCCCAGGTTGATGCACACTTTTCAAATTCGGTAGCAAGTCAAAGAGAAGCTCTGAAAGCAGCTCCTAGATTATTTAGACAATAGAATTTTAAGGAATTCAGAGATTGATCGACTCTTCAAGCACTATAATTTATGTGTTTCCGCATACGTTACGTGTGTAATATTACTTACTAGCTGAAAACCCGGCGTTGCCCGGGTATTTATTTATTTATTTATTCGAGCCTTGAGTTAGTACTTTTCCTATCAACTCTCTCTCTGTCCATCTCCTTTTTTCTAAAAACATGTTACATTTAATAGAGAATATATAAGAAATAAGAAATCACAGATAAAAATGCACTCTTTCGAAGAATCCAATCTCCAAATTCAACAATAATGATTGTAATAATATCACAGATCGATCACTTGATGTAGTGCGTGAAACGTCAAATCGATTTTTTAAAGAGGTGTATTAAAAGATTTCTCTTTTTTACTGCTTTATTTATTTATTCTTATATTTCCTTATTCGTATGCTTATCCTTACAGAGAAAGAGCTGAAGACATTGTAGCACGCATGGACCAATGATATGGTCTGTGGCATGCTAACCTCCTTGCAATGCTAACCTCCTTGCTATAGAGTCGCAAACGTCATCGCTGGCCTTCAGTCCGAATTTTTTTATAATTTTACGACTTTCAACCACCATATCGTCCATCCCCTTATAGCTGTCGGCATGCAACTGCTATGGTGTGCAACGGGAGGCTTCGGGCAACAATTACACACACACACCATTCGTTTGCGTTCTGTAGTTTTCGCTGCAGAGCGAAATATTAACACACACACACACGTAGAATTTTATATACACCGATGACTTTGCATCCCAATATACTCAACCCTTTTATCATTATCAACCCTCAAGCAACAATGCAACCAATAAACCATTTCCAAAGAGTAAATATAATTTTCAAAGAGTAATTATAGTGCCGCATTTCGCGTTATATTCTTCAAATTACTAAATATATATCAGATCGCTGTAAAACCATGCCTAAAACATTCCTCCGGTATAAATTAGTAACTGTACAAATATATAAGTCTCTGCGTCTTGTCGTTTGGACGTGATAAGCGTACACCGAACAGACATTCACATTAACATATATAGATAAATAGCTATCCGATCGCCATAAAACCGTGCCTAAAGCCTTCCCCGGGTAGACATTGGTAGCTGTACAAATTTTTAGCTCTGTACGTCTTGTGGTTCAGACGTGATAAACGTATACCGAACAGACATTCACATTTATAGATATAGATTAAGATAGCGTGTAACGTTCTGTAATTAGTTCGCAAGAGAAAAATAATTCTACTTAAAAAAGGGAGATATTTTATGTTGAAAGAAGTGCGCACAAAACAGTATTAGGTAATTTATAATTTCTAACAAGTTACAATTGCGACTAAGAGGAAATGAAAAAAAATACATTTAAATGTCAAGGGAACACGTACGTTGTTATAATGATGCACTAATATGTACATAATGGTAGAAACAATGTCTGCGTAAATGCTGCGACGGTAGATAACACGGAATAAACGCTTCGTTTGACAGTGGTATAAGTGAATGAGCCAGGTAATGAAGAGGCCACAGAGTGCCGGACACTAATTGTTCAAGAGGTGTCATGCCTGTAATAGGGAATGCAGATCATCGTAAGAGGCAATTCACGGAATCCACTCAGGTCCAGGTTGGAAACAGAAGTTAATTAAGTACCCAACAGAGATGGAGAGGATGAATTCGAGCACAGAGAAATCGGTGTAGTGAGCGGAGGCTCTTTGATAGCTACAATAGAGCTCGTTAGCAACTAATAGGTTGCCTTTGCTCGGGCAACACTTGACGTGCCGAGTCTGCCTTTCTGCGTAACTGGTCGCCCACTGCAGGATGGCCCGCGCGCCCAACACAAAGGGTCGCCGCGGGCACGGCTCTGCTGTCCACCCGCGCCAATAAAAGTCCCTCGCAACCAAAAACACACAACCGAGATCAACCGCATAATCGAGTCGCAACACATTCCTTGCTGTATTTATACTTACACGCACTAAAATTACAAAACCTTAACATTGTGAACTTTTATTTTAATTTTGGCCGTATGCAAACATGATTATACTCCTTACTGTAAAATTCATGAATTTTTTTTATGAAAACACACAAGTAATGGATAATATGAAGCGCCGGAAAAATTTGCGTGCTATATCAGCGGTCACTTAAAAAAAAAAATTCCAACAGTTCTGCGGTAATAGCAATTAATTGTATAATCTATATCTATAAATGTGAATGTCTGTTCGGTGTGCGTTTATCACGTCTGAACCACAAGACATAAAGAGCTACAAATTTGTACAGTTACTAATGTCTACCCGGGGAAGGTTTTAGGCATGGATTTATGGCGATCGGATAGCTATATATATATATATTAATGTGAATGTCTATTCGGTGTACGCTTATCACGTCCAAACGACAAGACGCAGAGACTTAAATATTTGTACAGTTACTAATTTATACCTGAGGAAGGTTTTAGGCACGGTTTTATAGCGATCTTATAGATATTTAGTAATTTGAAGAATATAAAGCGAAATGCGGAACAATAATGATTGTTTGAAAATTATATTTACTCTTTGGAAATGGTTTATTGGTTGCATTGTTGCTTGAGGGTTGATAATGATAAAAGGGTTGAGTATATTGGGATGCAAAGTCATCGGTGTATATAAAATTCTACGTGTGTGTGTGTTAATATTTCGCTCTGCAGCGAAAACTACAGAACGCAAACGAATGGTGTGTGTGTGTAATTGTTGCCCGAAGCCTCCCGTTGTACACCATAGCAGTTGCATGCCAACAGCTATAAGGGGGTGGAAGATATGGTGGTTGAAAGTCGTAAAATTATAAAAAAATTCGGACTGAAGGCCAGCGATGACGTTTGCGACTCTATAGCAAGGAGGATACGTACAGCGAAACGTGATGCCACAGACCATATCTTTGGTCTGTGCGTGCTACAATGTCTTCAGCTCTTTCTCTGTAAGGATAAGCATACGAATAGCGAAATATAAGAATAAATAAATAAAGCAGTATAATGTTCAAATGTTTGTACAGCTTATGGGACTTAACTACGGGGTCATCAGTCCCTAAACTTACAAACTACTTATGAACTACTTACGAACTAGGACAGCACAAATATCCATGCCCGAGGGGGGATTCGAACCCCCGACCGTAGTGGCCGTGCAGACCGTGACTGAAGCGCCTCAGTCCCCTCGGCCACCGCGGCCGGCCAAGCAGTAAAAAAGAAATTTCTTTTAATTCATCTATTTTAAAAAAGTCTATTTGACGTTTCGCACATTACATCAAGTGATCCATCTGTGGTATTATTACAATCATTATTGTTGAATTTCGTGATTGGATTCTTCGAAACGAGTGCATTTTCACCTGATTTCTTATATATTCTCTGATAAATGTAACACGTTTTTAGAAAAAGAAAGGAGATGGACAGAGAGAGAGAGTGGATAGGAAAAGTACTAACTCAAGGTTCGAATAAATAATACCCGGGCAACGCCGGGTTTTCAGCTAGTATGTTATATTTCTATACCTCGATTAAAACTACGTTTCTACTACGTATTTTACCTATTTAATCGTTTAAGGGCACATCAAGTTTCGGATTGTGAACCTTTTCACAGTTATGGAAACAAATAAAGTAGAAATAGCTGAATTGTAGCTAATTAGTTTGATTTTATATCCAGATCCCGTTGCTATTAGCACTAACCATGTTTTCCTTTAATTGAGGATTTTGTGTAAGCATTCCTTTACTTTTTAATATGAAATTTTGTTATATGCCACGTAAATCTTCTTATATATTAAAAGAATCTACGAAAACTAAAGTCACTCGGCGAGACCAAACTATCCGGCCGAATTCCTTTATTTTTGTTTTAAACGTGGAAATTTTTCAATTTACATTCAGTACTTTCACCGTTGCAAGCACTATTTGTATATTCACAAGTGATGGGAAGGTTATACTGGTATTATTTGATCTTGTGTATATCCATAGATATCGAACGTTTAGCTGTTAAATGTGCTAATAACTTGAACGTGTTTATCTGTTAAGGTATTGTCAATTGTGGATACTGTTTGTTAACTTCTATTTTCGATTTTTAAATGATACGTTGTTTGTATTTTCAGATAGTTTGTAGACACTGATTTTAAATTTACTGTTGCGTATGTTAATTCTATGTCCGGAAATGCACGGTTTACATGCTCAAGACCGCTACCGAAACTACAGTCTGATGCACGCTGTACCATTCAGATACAGTTACAGTATGCATATTTTCTTCTTAATGTAAGGTACTGTTCTTCATATTCTGCCATTGCTGATTGTTTGAGTTTTGTGGTTGCTACAAGGCGGTGCTCCAGCATACTTGGCCGTTCGCGCCGGAACGCATCTCAATTAGTCCAAGCATTACGGATAAAAAAATTATTACCTGAAAACAAAAAATATGAGCGTGTAGGAAATTAAATTGCAAATAGAGTTTCTATTTTATGAAACTCGAGCCTAGATGGCGAAATTTGCCGAAAAAATTCTCAAATTACCAAAAATAAAAAATTAAAGGTTTTTATTAAGTTAATAGACGACGATAACTCCGATGGAAAAATGTTAAATATGAAAGTTGAAGCCCTTAAGATTATCGATTGCTTTTTTTGTACATATCGATTGGTTTGATACGTTTCGACATATAACGAAAACACTTAAAATTATTTAAAAACTAGATTCCTTTTAACTTGACAACATGCAGGTTTCCAAAATTATTATTTACCACAATTATGTCACTAAATAAGTGAAAAAAGAACATTTTCCGAAAAAATTAAAAATATTCAGTATTTTTGTAGATATATCGATTTTTTTAAAGGGGCTCCTAGAAAATTGGCTCGAGTTGATCAGTGAAACAGCCTTGTGTATCGGATTTTTGTCTGTTTTCTTCGTGAAGAGTTGTATTATCATACTATTAAATGATTTTTTAGAGTTTGTTTATTATAAGTATCGAAGAATGACTTTGAAAAACTTGTGCTTTTCAGGGCCCGTTTTCTTCAACTGACAATTTCTATTTTTATGTTATGTTATGAAAGATTTAAAAACAAATAATGTTGCTCTACGACCACCTGGAGTGGAGATAAATATTACTTTTTTAAAAAATCTAGTGGACGTAATTTACATTTTACAACGATGTGCTTCATTCAGCTTAATATTGAATACTTATACTAGTAAGTAAAAATACTTGGATACGTTGCGTTGGTTTCTAGTGTTGCTAATCTACTGTAAAGTGAAGCGTGCTCTTTTATTTTGGTAAGGATAACATCTTCAGTAGGATTCATAGTTTTCGAGTAATAGGCGAAAGTATGAAGAAAATCCAAAAAAATTTCAGTTTTTCGGACATAAAAATGTTGTCCCGAGGGTTTTGAAGGACGAATACATGTATTCTACACACTGTCAGCAACATACAAAGATATAAACTGGACTGGACTATGCAGTCCGCTCTAGACAGCTTTTGTAAAAAGAAAATAATAATAAAGAAAAAGAGGGGCGTTGTTTCCCAAAGGAAACAAAAAAGATTTCCAATATATATATATAATATTTTGCAAGTGCGGGCTGTTTAGAGTGTTGTAAGAGAGAAGACGCACCAGTCTCCCCCGCCCCCTCCCCCTCTCCCTTTCGCAACGGCCGCTTGCCGGCTCGCCTGCTCTGGCCCAAGGCACTGCGCGCTTGCACGCTTCACTTTACCAGTCGATTAATAACACTAGAAAACAATGCTACATATTCAAGTATTTTTACTTACTAGTATAAGTATTCAATATTAAGCTGCATGAAGCACATCAATGTAAAATGTAAATTACGTCCACTGGATTTTTTTGAAAGAGTAATATTTTTCTCGGCTCCAGATGGTCGTAGAACAACTTTCTTTTTTCATCTGCGAAACATACAAATAGAAATAGTCAGTTGAAGAAAATTGGCCCAAAAAAGTGCAAGTTTTTCAGTCATTCTTTGATATTTATAATTACAAACTCTAAAAAATGATATAATAGTATGATATTACAATTCTTCACAAAGAAAACACACGAGAAACCGTTACTTTAGGTCGATCACCTGACCAACTTGAGCCAATTTTCTAGGAGCCTTTTTTTTTTTTTTTTTTTTTTTTTTTTTTTTTGCAAAATATCGATATATCTAAACAAAATACTGAATATTTTTAATTTTTTCGAAAAAGGTAATTTTTTATTATTTTTTATTTTTTTATTTATTTTTGCTTATTTCGTTCCATACTGTGGTCAATAATAAGTTTGGAAACATGAATGTTGTCGAGTTATAAAAAAAAATCTAAAGTGTTTTTTGGATATATCTCGAAACGTATCACATCAATCGATACCTACAAAAAAGCAATCGTTAGACAATCTTAAGGGCTACAACTTTCGATTTTAACATATTCCCATCGGAGTCATCTTTTTCATTTATTTAATAAAATCAGTCTTTTTGGAACTTTGCCAAATTTTTCGACAAATTTCGCCATCTAGGCTCGAGTTTCATTAAACAGAAACTCTATTTGAAATTTAATCTCCTAAACGTTCATATTTTTTGTTTTCAGGTAATAATTTCTGCAAATTTAGCATTACGGGGTCACAGAATGCTTGGACTAAATCGTGTCTTCCATGATGGAAGGAATAGGCAAGGAGGTCCAGTTGTATGGCCTGCTCGTTGACCGTATATCACCCGTCCGATTTCTAGTTTTGGAGAAACCTCAGAAGTATCGTGCATGTAGAGCCCATTCCAGATATGGAGGCAATGAAGTAGCATGCTCTTACAGCGTCGTCGCCACTGCGATATTACCGCTCGTCTGTCAAAGGCAGCAGGAGTACGCTTGCGTTGAGCGACGTGGAAACCACTTTAAAGACATCCTGTACTTGTTGGCTGCTAGGTACAGCGCGTATTAGAGCGCAGTATAATTCTCATCTACTTTCTCCTCCTTTTCTACAATATTTTCTAGAAATTTATTTCCCTTATATAGCCCCGTCCGTTGTATATATATTGCTGGCACGTTTTAGCTTTCCCTCTTCCGCTTGGTACTGTTTTATCATGTGAACTCTTGCGATTCATAAAGTTTCTTTCCTTTTCTCCAAACGTCTGTTTAATCTTCTTGTGGATTGTACGTGTCTTTCCTGTAGCTATACAAGCTTCTAGGAAATTACACTTCACCGCAAGCCATTTCTGCTTATATATCTCGCACTTCCTCGTCAACCTCATTTTCTGCCAACTATATTCCCTTTTGCCTGTTGTATTATCTGCAGTTTTATACTTTCTCCTTCCAGAAATTAAACTCCTGTAATATTCAAGGGTCTCTATTGCCTATTTGGTGCTCTGCAGTTTCTCACATCCCAGTTGGCGTATAAATGGCTGGTTCCCCAGTTCCACATTATTTACACGATTCACCAACATTTACAGTTTCAAAATATTCAAATATTATTTATTACGAAAATGTTCTAATGTTTTTTAAAGCTTATGGGACTTAACTGCGGGGTCAGCAGTCCCTAAACTTACAAACTACCTTATATTAAAGACGGCACAAATATCGAAGCCCGAGTGGGGATTCGAACCCCGACGCGGGAAGCCTCGCGATCCGCAACGTGGCGCTCCAGACCGCTCGGCTACTCCCGCGCGGCTATTTATTAAGATTATTAGACTTAACTGCTGGGTCATCAGTCACAAAACTTACAAGGTACTTATAAACTAACTTATACTAAAGACAACACGAACAACCATTCCCCAGGGAGGATTCGAACCCCGATGAGAAACGGCCTCGCTCATTGGCGCATAGCGCCTCAATGCGCCCGGCCAATCCGCCGCGGCATTCACAGTTTCATTATACGCTGACAAGTGTGGTGCATGTACCTCCCCCTCCCGGGGGGGGAGGGGGGAGAGCGAGTGAGGGGCAGGTACTGGGGAGGGAAAGAAAGAGCACCCGGCTAACCTTAATTAATAAATCCAAATCCACAGCTAACTTCGTGGCCTCCCGCACGGGAGAGAAGCGTAAGAAAAAGAAGTTTACAGATATTTGTATTAATTTTATTTTGTTCATGACTACAAAATATTGATAGTGGTGACGCCGAAAGTGAAACGAAGTTTCGCTGGGTGACCACTGGCGAGACCACAGCGCAACAGAGCACACTGCCACTTGCAAGTGTAACCGGCTTCTTAATGGAAGCAACATATTTTGACTGTTGTGTGAGGTACTTGTTTCAGTTTATTAAATTTATCGTGTGGTTGCATGTATATTAGATTTGAATTCGCGTTAAGTAATTATCTGATTAGTGTATTCTTCCTCCGTGTGAATCTTGACCGTCTTCTGTCGTTGTTTCGAATCGAGTTACAGTTCGTTTCGTACTGTTAGGTATCAACAGGCAGTACCGAGAACGCACGTAAGATGCAGCCAGCTATTTTTATTTACATCTCTCATCGTGAGTTTTTAATTCTTACGTTCGTTACTTGTATTAGGATTTAGTAGGCCCACTCTTTGGTTTTTCTGAAGTGTGGTTTGATAGCTGTGTATTGCGTCTCCCATATGGTGTTCAGAAAGGATAGATTGAATAAAACAGGCAGTACACAAAGCATGCAATTTTAATTACCCTCGATATATTGGCAAAATTACACGTTCGAAACCGGAAGCAGGTATAAAATGTCGTCAGAAATTGTACTGAACGCATTGTCTGAAAATTACCTCGAGCAGTTAGTTCATGAACCCACTAGAAGAGTAAATGGTTCTGAAAACATACATAACTTCTAAGCAAAAAATAATCCGGAGTTATTACAAGAAAGCAGATAACAAATCGATTAATGTTTTACTGAGTAAGAAACCCCAGTCTTTCAAAACTAACAATGTGAGTGTAAATCAGAAGTGGCTTACATTCAAATAAATAATATCGACAACTATTGAGAGATTTATACCAACAAATTAACAAATAAGAGGGGTAACCCGCTGTAGTTCACAAAAGCAAAGAAAAAAGCGTGTCTAATTTAAACAGACACAAAATCTTCAAGACTGGTAATATTTCATAAAAACTCGAAATTTATCTCGAACCTCAGTGCGAGAAGATATTAGTAGTAGTTTCGCGTAATTCGGTGGGAAATCCTAAGAAATTTTGGTCTTATGTAAAGTATACTAGCGACATAACACAATCAATACCTTGGCTACTCCATGGCGACGGTGATGCTACTGACGACAGTTGTGCCACAGCAAAATTGCTGAACACATCTTTCAGAAATTCTTTCACCAAAGAGAACGAAGCAAATACTCCAGAATTCGAATCAAGAACAGAGGCCACAATGCGTAATTTAGAAGTAGATATCTCTAGAGTACTGAATCAACTTAAATCACTTAACAAAATAAGTTTCCAGATACAGATTGTATACCAATTAGATTCCTTTCAGAGAATGCTGATGCAGTAGCCCTATACCGAGCTATCTTATACAAACGCACGCTCAGCGAAATACTGGAAATTTGGACTGGTCACTCCAATATTTAAGGATGGCAATATGAGTGATCCGCAAAATTACAGGCCTTTATCATTTACGTCGGTTTCCAGCTACATATTAGAACTTTCATTTTCCTCAAACATTATGAACTACCTTGACCCACAGTCAACGCGGATTCAGAAACTATCGTTCTTGTGAAACACAGCTAGCTCTTTACCCACATGTGATGAGTGCTATGGACAAGGCATCTCAAAATGAATCCCATATTTCTAGTTTTCCGAACGGCTTTTGACACTTACCGCACAAGCGTCTTCTAATTAAATTGCGTGTTATGGAATATCGCCATACTTTTGTGATTGGATTCGTGATTTCCTGTCAGAAAGGACACATTACGTTGTAATTGACAGAAAGTCTTCGATTAAAAGAGATGTGATATCTGGCGTTCCCCGTGGAAGTGTTATAGGTCCCCTACTGTCCCATGTCTTATAAACGATTTAGGAGGCAATGTGATCAGCTCTCTTAGACTGTTCGCGGATGTTGTTGTCGTTTATCGATTAGTAAAGAATATCAAAAGCAATTGCAAAATGATTTACATATGATATCTACATCGTGCAAGAAATGGATATTTACTCTTAATGAAGAAAAGTGTCACGTCATCCACATGATCACTAAAAAAAGTCGCTGAACTTCATTTACACCATAAGTCAGTCAAAACTAAAGATCGTAATGTTAGTTTTAGAGGAATAACATCCACGAACAACTTAAATTAGGAAGAACACATAGAAAATATTGTAGAGAAGGGGAACCAAAGGCTACATTTCACTGGCAGAACACTTAGAAGATGCAATAGTTGTACTAAAGAAACAGCCTACACAAAACTTGCGGGTCCAATTTTTGAATATTGCTACCCATTCTGAGATCACCACCAAGAAGGACTGACGGACCATTTAGAAAAAGTTCAGAGAAGGGCAGCTAGTTTTGTATTACCGTGAGAGGGTGAGAGTGTCACGGAAATGATGCACGTGTTGGGGTGGAAATCGTTGAAAGAAAGGCGTTCTTCGTTGCTGCGAAATTTATAAGCGAAATTTCTTTCACCGTCTTTCTCTTCGGAATGTGAACATGCTTTGTTAGCACCCACCTACATAAAGAGGCATGATCATCGCAATAAAATAAAACAGATCGAAAACGGAAAGATTTAGGTGCTGCCTTTTCCCGCGCGCTGTTAGAGAATGGAACGGTAGAGAAATATCATAAAAGATATGCATCCATTTCAGTGTGTGTTTGCAGAGTATTTATGTAGATGTGCATGAAGAAGTACTTAAGATATTGTAAATTACATCATGCAACTTACACGTTGAACATTACGATAAAACTAAATATGAAATTCAGTTAATTATTAACCGAAAAATAAGCAATAAAATATTAAGACAAGTATCGTTTACCTTCAGTTTCTCTAATTATGCGGATGCATATTTATAAACTGAAGTGTCTTTAAGTGAACAGGACAAGCGTATGGCCCTTTCGAGAGCGGAGGAGTAACAATAAGAATTGAAGACGGATGTTTTCTTGCTACGAGTTATTCGCTGTAATGAGGCCTCGGAGTGAGCTGTATTGTCGTCGGCACGGTAACAGGCACCAGAAGACAGCTCCCTTGATCACGATGCCTGTCTTTCCAGACACAGCTTCTTCACATGTCATTGCTGTTTCCGCTCCAAGGAACTGGAAAGCGTCACTTCGGTATACTTTATAGACTGAGCAGAAAGGTACAAGTGCCCTCACAAAGGGGCTATTTTGTTTTAAAACAGTTACTCTTTTTCCGCATGTGGAATGAGAAAACAACAGAAAACTTTCTATCCTCTTCACTGAAGGGATGCCATATCCTACGTGGAACATTGATAATAGCTACTGCTTCAACCGAAATTTACTAGTGGTAATCATTATATAAACACGCTAACACGAAACTGAGGGTACAGATTTTTAATATCAATCATACAAGGAGACCAATGAAACGTACATAATTCGAAAGGTGGTTTGTCATGGATGTTGCTAATATAAAAATTATGTGTGCGCGTAGCCAGAGTGGTAAAATTATAAAGAAATTGTAGGATGATACTCAAATTCTCCATACGTTTTTCCGCTATATAAAAAAGGAAAGATAACTGACTCACATAATTACAGGCCAATATCGTTGACATCAGTTTCCTGTAGAATTTTGGAGCATATTCTCAGTTCGAATATAGTAAATCTCCTTGAGACGGAAAAGATTCTTTCTATGAATCATCATGGGTTTAGGAAACATAGTTCATGTGAAACTCATCTTGCCCTTTTGTCACATGACTTATTGCGAGCCATGGATGAAGGACAACAAGCAGATTGTGTTTCTGTCGACTTAAAAAAGGCGTTTGACGCGGTGCCACACTGCAGACTGCTAACGAAGATACGAGCTTATGGAATAGGCTCACAGATTTGTGAGTGGCTGGAAGACTTCCTAAGTCATAGAACGCAGTACGTTGTTCTCGACGGCGAGTGTTTAGCAGAGACGAGTGTGTCGTCAGGCGTGCCCCAGGGGAGTGTGATAGAACCGCTATCATTTTCTGTCTATATACATGATCTGATCGACAAAGTAACTTGTAAATTGTGGATGTTTGCTGATGATAGTGTGGTGTATGGAAGGGTGTTGTCTTTAATTGATTGTAGTAGCATACAGGATGACTTAGATACAATTTCTAGTTGGTGCGAAGAATGGCAGCTAGCTCTCAATGTAGAAAACTGTAAGGTGATGCGCATGAGTGGGAAAAACAATCCCATAATGTTCGAATACAGCATTAGTAGTGAGCTTCTAGATGCAGTCGCGTCGTTCAAATATCTAGGCGTAACATTGCAGAGCGATATGAAATGGAACGAACATATAAGGACAGTTGTGAGTAAGGAGGGCAGCAAACTTTGGTTTTTTTTTACTGAAGTTTATTTTCTGCTCAAAATGGAAATTATACTCTGAGCCAAAATGTTGATGCTAGTTTTATTGCTGTTGTAATAATTGGGGAAAAACACTTGTTTTGCCGTGTAGTCTGGCAACTAATTTTGTAAGGAACGCTTTCCATTAACTAAATTACAAATATAGCAGAAATAAACAGCAAGATCACAGATCTGGATTAGAAACATTTTCTTCTGTTAAAGAAAATTAAATTGTCTTAACTACCGCAATAACTATTTATCAGACTGCGTTACGCGCCACATATAATTTGAATGTTATTCAATTCTATCACCATGTTAAGGGTCCAGAAAACAGTTAACACTATAATAAGGGGCAATCCGTATGAAGCCGTACTTGCTGCGTGCATGCAATGTAGCACGACCCAGATATTTATTCAAACGATTTTACCACAAATCCATTTGTTTCTGCTTCTGTACATAGTGTTACACATTCACGTAGCTCGTCCTAGAAATTATAATTTGCATAGTACTTCTGAATCAGTTAGACAGTTAGCTGCTTTGAGGTACTTCTAACATGCGCATTTGTTCCTCCTTTGTTATATTAAAGTTGTCAATCACATACTTCTGTTGCATTGAGTCACTTTCTGGAAAGGTTAGAGGCATAATAGTGACTTTTACTGTATCGAGTACATCATGAAGGCACTATATAGCTCATCAGCTACGAACGTTTTGTTGCTAGTTGTGCATTATAAATTTAAGGACTTTTTCAATATTTTACTCAGTATATACGCACTATACATTAATCGTGCTACTTTTTATAACTTCAAATCATAAGTCATGCATTAAGGAGTTAAATGTGGAAAAAGTCAGCTTTTGTGACGATACTACCAATAGACACCGATGAAGCATGGACATTGACACAGTATAGAAGCTTATGTGTTTCAACGATGCGGATATCCGTACCGTAGGAGTACCTGTTGAAAAGCCATACAAACGATTGTTTCTAAAGAATGGACATCGTCTAGTTCCGATACAATGGATGTAGAGGAATAATGGACTAAATTTAAATGCATTGTAAATAAAGGTTTAGAGAATTATGAGCCTGTAAAATCGGTTAGGATGTAAAAGATCCACGGTGGTATAATAATAATGTTACGAAGCTATTGAGAAATCAAAGACTGTTGCACTCTCGGTTCAAAAGAGAACACGCAAATGATGACAGGCAAAAGTTAGTAGAGATTCGTGCGTCTATAAAAAGATCGATGCGCGAAGCATAAAATAATTACCACAACCATATCTTAGCAAAAGATCTTTCCGAGAACCCGGAAAAAATCTGGTCCTATATACAATCGATAAGCGGGTCAAAGCCCACTGTCCAGTCACTAGTTGATCATTCCGGAGCAGTAATAGAAGAAAGCAAACGGAAAGCTGAAGTTCTAAATTTAACCTTTAAGTAATCTTTCACGCAGGACGACCGCACAAATGTACCATCTTTTGATCAACGTACTAATTCCGAAATGTAGGACATAGTTATAGGTATTTCCGGTGTAGAGAAGGAGCTGAGAGAGCTAAATACAAAATAAGTCTCATGATCCAGATGGAATACAAGTTCGGTTTTACAAAGAGTATTCTGCTGCATTGCTCCCTTACTGAGCTTACATTTATCAGCAATCTGTTATTCAGCGCAAAGTTCCTAGTGATTGGAAAGAAGCGCAGGTGACTCCCGTTTGTAAGAAGGGAAAGAGAACTGACCCACATAATTACAGGCCAATATCGTTGACATCAGTTTCCTGTAGAATTTTGGAGCATATTCTCAGTTCGAATATCTAAATTTCCTTGAGACGGAAAAGCTTCTTTCTATAACTCATCACGGGCTTAGGAAACATCGTTCATGTGAAACTCAGCTTGTCCCTTTTTCACTTAACATCTTGCGAGCCATGGATGAAGGGCAACAGGTAGATTGTGTTTTTCTCGATTTCAAAAAGGCGTTTAATGCGGTGCCACACTGCAGACTAATAACGAATATACGAGCTTATGGAATAGGTTCACAAATTTGTGACTGGCTGGAAGACTTCTTAAGTAATAGAAGGTAGTACATTGTTCTCGACGGCGAGTGTTCATCATAGACGAGTGTATCGTTAGGCATGCCCCAGGAGACTGTGATAGGACCGCTATTATTTTCTATCTATATAAATGATCTGATGGAAAGAGTAACTTGTAATTTGCTGATGATGCTGTGATGTATGGGAGGGTGTCGCCTGTAATAGACTGTAATAACATACAGGATGACTTAGACAAAATATCTAGTTGGTGTGAAGAATGGCAGCTAGCTCTAAATGTAGACAAAATGTAAGGTGATGCAGATGAGCAGGAAAGACAATTCCATAATGTTCTAATACAGCGTTAGTAGTGAGCTTCTTGATGCAGTCGCGTCGTTCAAATATCTAGGCGTAACATTTCAGATCAATATGAAATGGAACGAACATGTAATAACAGTCGTGAGTACGGCGCACAGCCGACTTCGTTTTATTGGGAGAATTTTGGGAAGATATACTTCATCTATAAAGAAGACCACGTATTGAATATTGATCAAGTGTTTGGGACCCTCAGCAGATCAGTTTAAAGAAAGACATAGAAGCAGTTCAGAGGCGAGCAGCTAGGTTCCTTACTGGTAGGTTCGAACAATGCGCGAGTGTCACGGAAATTCTCCGGTAACTCAAACGGGGATCGCTGTAGGAAAGAAGACGTTCTTTTCGAGAAATTCTATTGAGAAAATTTAGAGGGCCGGAATTTGAAGCTGATTGTAGAACGATCTTTCTGCCACCTACTTACATTTCGCGTAATGATCACAAAAACAAGATAAGAGAAATTACGGCTCGTACGGAAGCATATAGGCATTCTTTTTTTCCTCGTTCTATTTGGGAGTGGAATAGGAAAGGAAATGCCTAGTAGATGCCTGCCACGCACTTGACAGTGGGTTGCGAAGCATGTATGTAGATGTAGAAGGGCGGCAGTCTCTCCAGAAGATCAAGGGACCATAGTCAAGATGACTGACTGATCTCGCATCGTAACATCAACTAACATTTCATTGCGGTACAGTGAAAGTCTGAAAGCTATGAGAAACTACAGCTGTTATATTTTTCTTAAGTACGCCGCTCTCTCGTATGGCAAAATGAAGATGACGTCCTCCTAGGTAAAATATCAGGGAAGTAGAACACGCCCCATTTGGATTTCTGGACTGGGTCTACTCGGAACAAAACTGGAATACTTTGGATTGTGGGTTGCAATATTAGCTCTCATAATCGGTCAGATAGATTAGAAATTTTCGAAACAGAAATGGTAAGGTTGAAATGATATACATCTAGGACATGGGAAGTTCGGTCTCAGGATGAAAGGACTTCTGGTGAGTTGAGTAGAGCGACATAAATGCTAAATTTGATGGAGTAGTGCAGGAGTAGGTTTAACAATGAATATCAAAATATAATGTGGATAACCCGCAATAAACATATACTGCATTATAGTAACCGAGGTAGACACAAGCCAACATCCTTCTCAGTTATGCCAATTTATATTCCAAGATGTTCTGCACATGTTGAGATGGAAAAAATGTTTTTAAAATGAACTTCCAGAAAATAAGTAATATTTTATATAGACTCAGTATCCGTAAAAATAAGGAGATAGAAAGTTCTCAATAAAACGACTGTCTGAAACATAGCAATTCGTGCAGATCGCATTATCTAACAAATGCTCTGCATCGGAATGTGTGATATTTTCACAAACACAATCTCTGCAATAATCAGCTCACCAAAAGGATTTTTGAGAGAAAAAAGAATCTGCACAAAGTGCAGACGTGTAGAATGTGGTAATTTTATTAGAAGGCCGAATGTGCGTGACAGAACATTCCTTTTGAGCATTGCAGCTAACACAGCAGATGCTTTTCGAGTCGACATCGGAATGTCCGTTTCTGGACGTTGGAAACCGCGAGTAAGATGCGAAACATCAAAGCGCGTCGTTATCGCTTTAATAAGTTTTTGCCGCGGACGGGAGAGCGTGAGGAAGAGGGCACGTGCTGTTTGCTCGGCTGGGGCGGACGCGGACGGCAGACACGGCCGCGGGTTTAGCGCCTTACCTCGGCCCGTGTCAGCGGCACGCGCGCTCCCAGGAAATAACTCCGTCCACACAAGAGCCGCAATTTCGTCACGTATACCCGCTTTCCCGCGCCCCTATCGAGCGGCCTCGCCACCAACACCCCATATATTTGTTCTGACGGAACGTGTTTACAATCAATTCCAGCCTCTAAAACAGTCAATTTATTCGTTTCTACGTTTGTGTTAAGGCCGTATTTAACGGAATATAATGCAATTAAATTCAGTATTTTTCGACGAATCGTCGCTGACGGTGGAATAACAAGGCTACACATACACTCAGTCGCATAAGTATTAAGACAGTGGGAAGTTTCACATCCAGTACTCGAGAAACACTATAAAATCCAAACACATTTATTAGCAATATACAGGGTGTTTCACTAAGTATGGTTGCCTCTGTAACTTATAAAATAATAGGTGACGGGAAATTTTAATGCGGTAGGTCAACACAAGAAATGTTACACTTTCTGCGGAGCTATGAACATAGTTTATTGTATCATTTTCCAAAGAGTTACAGCACAAAGATATAATTTTTTAAATGGAACAATAGTTTTTTCTATCGTGCATTGGATTCGTTGAAACCAGCTGTGTCCAAATCAATTTAAACTACATTCCTATCACTGTTATTTTGGGAGCTACAACCCTTCAAAATTTAGGGGGCGGAGGCTACGACAGCGTAGATGTATGGCTGGTGGTCATGAGACAGTGGGCCGTGCCACTCCGTCATTCAGATACGCTATCGCAGACTCCGCCCCCGAAACTTTGAAGGGTTGTAGCTCCAAAACTAACAGTGATAGGAATGTAGTTTAAATTGATTTGGATGCAGCTGGTTTAAACGAATCCAATACACGATATAAAAAACTATTGTTCCATTTAAAAAATTGTATCTTTGTGTTGCAACTCTTTGGAAAATAATACAATAAACTATGTTCATAGCTCCGCAGAAAGTGTAACATTTCTTGTGCATTAAAATTTCCCGTCACCTATTATTTTATAAGTTACAGAGGCATACACACTTAGTGAAACACCCTGTATATTCGTAACAACATTAATTACAAAAGAATTATTGTATTATTTCGTTTCCTAAACATAAATAACAGAAAAATTAACAACAAAAATGAAACAAACTGCACACCCTGCTGCTACAAAAGTATTCGGACACTGTCCAATAAATGTTTATAACTCGTACGACGAAAATGTCAATACCTTGTGGGTCCACCTTTCATTTTCAGTACCTCCTCCAATCTACTAGGCATACTTTCCACGAGTTTTTTCGTGAAATCTGAGCCTATATTTGCCCATTCTTGGCGCAGTTCCTCTTTCAAGGTGTCCTTCGTATAGCTGATGTCCGCGCGGAGGGTCCGTTTCAATTTATTCCAAAAATGTTCTTTTGGATTAAGATCTGGTGATTGGGGAGGGGGTGCAACACTTTTGGGCAATGGAAGAGCAACCACATTTGTACAATATGCGCGGTATGCTTGGGATCATTATCCTGATAAAAATGAAAGTTGCTCGCAATACCTAGATGTCGTCCGCTCTGCTTCAAATGTCCCCGCAGTATATTCAAATACGCTTCCTTGTTCATTGTATCATCAATGAACACTGAATCACCCACACCATTGCCGGACATGCATCCCCACACCATGATGCTCCCACCTCCACACTTTACCGTCGGTTTCAGGTTCCTGGGATTCAGCTCTTCGTTGGTCTTTCGCCACACGTTTGCCTTTCCGTCACTTTGCCATAATATAAATTTACATTCGTCGCAAAATATCACCCGATTCCACCAAGCCTGATCGTATTCGGCGCATTCCCTCGCAAACTGCATACGTTTCTTCTGGTTCACTGCATTTATGAATGGCTTTCGCCGTGCCACTCAACCATGGTACTGCGATCGTCGTAGTACTCTCCGCACGGTTTCTGGATGAACTATTATACCAAGGTCTCCCTCCAACTCACTTGCCATTCGTGTGGCAGATATTTTCGGATTATGTAGTAACTTACGCACAATCACACGTTCATCTCTATGTGAAAATGTCCGTGGCCGTCCTGTACTGCAACGGAATTCCAATCGGTCTTCTTTCTCGAACCGTTTAATAATGCCATGAACTGTACTTTTCTTCATGTTCACTATTGCGGCAATTTCCCAGCAGGCTTTCCCCTTCGCGTTATGATAAACGACAAGTTGCCTTTGCTCGAACGTAGAACACTTCCCTCTGCGTCCCATCGTCGACCTGCACAGACTCGCGATACGTGTTTACTAATCATCGCTATCGCCTCGCGAACACTGCAGTAGCTTCACCCTCTATGCGTCTCGGAATTAACTATTCCCTCATGTTGTCCGCCTTTGTCCGAATACTTTTGTTACACCTTCCCGTGCCGTTGTCGGGAAATATTACGTAACAGACACATGTCCAACAACAATTATTCGTATTGGACGCATGTTTCATTTTGCGACATCGTATCCGGAGTCCCAAATACATTACAGACTGCAATTTCTGTATTTGTTCATGCGGCAAACTGCAAAATTATGCGCATTTACTTGCTGTCCGAATACTTTTGCGACTGAGTGTATTTCAATCGCCGCGCGGCGATGCGCCCTATAGAGTATTCCTGCGCAGGGCGCGGCTGCTCCCCATCGGAGTTTCGAGTCCTCCATCGGGGATGAGTATTTGAGTTGTTCTTAGCGTACGTTAGTTTGAATAGTTCGTACGTCTAGGGACCGATGACCAGTACGGTTTGGTCCGATACCTTTACAAACATTTGAATACAGGTTTATCTACGTCGTTGGTGTTATAGTGGTTTTCAGTTTAAAAGTGTACGTGATGTTTAAAGTTGAATCTATCGTTTAATCAGGCAACAAAAGTAGTTTATTTTAAAGTTACTCATTCAAAACCTGATCTGACATTAGTTGCAGTCCAAATAATATGTCATATTTGATGTTTAACAGTCAAGATCACTAAGTTATCAGATAAATTCATCAAAATTTAACTGAACACGTACATTGTTCATTAACACAGTAATTTGGTTTAATTATGGCCCAGATATTGATGTACGAGGCGCGTCAAGAAAGTAAGTTCCGTTTGGTAATAAAATGAAGTTGTACGAGGACACAGAAGAAATTTTTATTGCATAAAATTCTACAACTCTTAAACTACTTTTCCACATAACTGCCGAAATTTTGCAGGCATTTGTCATAGCGTGGCACCAGGTTTTGTATACCTTCTTCATAGAAATCTGCCGCCTGTGTCTTCAAACAGTTGGAAACAGTTTCTTTCACCTCGTCGTCATTGGTGAAGTGATGACCGCCAAGGAAAGACTTGAGATGTAAGAACAGATGAAAGTCGCGTGAACCAGTTTTTCTGTAACCGAAGGTGGATGCCCACTTCGTTCTTCATCGTGCACATCACTACGCCCGCAAATTGAACTGTCGGACCCATCTTCTCACCATCGAATCACTCATCGCATTTGGTCCGTAAACATAGCAAATTTGCCGATAAATTTCACTTGCTTTCACTTTCCTCGCATTCAGAAACCGAATCATCGACCTGATTTCACAGGCGGCGGGATTTTCAATAAACGCCGACATTTCAAACAAGCACAACAAAGCGTACGTAACTGACAGCAATCTCCAAATGGCGCACGTTCTTCTCCTTGATACACATCGTCTACAGCGCATGTGCGTAACTGTAATCGCAGCGCTGCAGCGGAGATAAATTAAAACGGAACTTACTTCTTGGACGCGCCTCGTATATACAGTTAAATGAGAAACAGTACATTAAACTGATTATGTGCGCAACGGATCTTTTAACAAAGCAACTGTGACATATATCCTGCATGAAACACACACTGACTATACTTAAAAAAATTTGACTGCGAAAAAGATATTAAAAACACAAACCAATTTCTTAATGTTCGACTACAAGAATTTTATGCAGATCAGTACCTGATTATTATAACTCAGTATCATACTCGATTAACTGCAGTGTTGCATAACAATCATTTACTATTACCAATAAAGAAACCTGTTTTGACTGTACCCCACAAGCGGTTTCTAATGAAATTGCGTGCTTACGGAATATCTCCGCAATTGTGCGATTGGATACACGATTTCCTATCAGAAAGGACACAGTTCGTTGTAATTGACGGTAAGTCATCGAGTAAAACAGAAGTGATATCTGGCGTTCCACAGGGAAGCGTTATAGGTCCCCTACTCTTCCTTGTGTTTATAAACGATTTAGGAGACAATCTGAATAGCTCCCTTAGACTGTTCGCGGATGATGCTGTCGTTTATCGGTTAGTGAAGTCAAAAGAGGATCAACAGCAGCTGCAAAGCGATTTAGACAAAATTTCTACATGGTGCGAAAATTGGCCATTGACACTGAATAAAGAAAAGTGTTAAGTAATGCACATGACCACTAAAAGAAATCCGATGAATTTCAATTACGCGATAAATCAGTCAAACCTTAATGTTGTAAATTCTACCAAATACCTAGGAGTTACAATTACGAACAACTTTGACTGGAGAGAACACACAGAAAATATTGTGTGGAAGGCGAACGAAAGGTTACGTTTCATTGGCAGAACGCTTCGAAGATGCATCAGCTCCACCAAAGAGACTGCCTACATCACTCTTGTGCGTCCTCTCCTGGAGTACTTTTGCCTCTTGTGGGACCCTCACCAGGTGGGACTGACGGAGGACATTGAGAAGGTTCAGAGAAGGGCAGCTCGTTTTGTTTTATCACGTTACGGGGGGAAAGCGTCACGGAAATGTTGCACGAATTGGAGTGGAAATCATTAAAAGAAAGACGTTATTCATTGCGGCGTGATCTGTTTGTGAAATTTCAATCACCGACTTTTACTTCTGAATATGAAAATATTTTGCAGCCACCCACCTACTTAGGGAGACATGACCATCCCAATAAAATAAGAGAAATCATATCGAAAACGGAACAATTTAGGTGTTCTTTCTTCCCGCGCGCTATTAGAGAATGGAACGGTAGAGAAAAGTTATGAAAGTGGTTAATGAACCCTCTGCCAGGCACTTAAATGTGATTTGCAGAGTATCTATGTAGATGTAAATGAACAAGATTACCAAAATCAATACTGCACTTTAAATCCACAAATAACTAATTATCAAATAAAGGAAGTAGGTTAATCCTCTAACTACGTAAATGAAACAGTAAATAAATGTCAACTTTGTTACTTATTATTAATAATCACCATTACATTACCTAAATGATACAACTTTTTCATAATTAGATGAAATGCTATTACCTTCATTCCAGAGGTGGTACAACCTTTTTCACAATTATATGAAATGCAATATATTCCAGATACAATCAAACCAACATGCTGGCACTGCAGCCTCTGTTCTACATCGGAGCCACATACACAATAAGCGAGCTGAATCACAAGTCTAACTCTCTGTCTCTCCGTACGAGCTACAATGCTATGCAATACATAACCTTTGCCAAAGATTAAACTTCACAACTTCACAGATTTATGTACACATATCGATACATACAGTAGATGCAATATTATACATTTTCTTGCAAGCAAGTTACTCGACACACCTTGCTGGAGAGTGCTCGATGCTCCCCGTCAGAAGTTCGAATTCTCCTCCGTCATATGTGTGTGTATTGTTCTTTGCGTAAGTTAAAGTAGTTTGTAAATGTAATTAATGATGACCATTGCAGTTTGGTTCCATTGCTTCACAAAAATTTAAACATTTGAACTAGTTTGGTGCAGCTCTTCACCCTACTCCCTCCTGAGCAAGTATCTTCACCTCCTCATAAGAACGGCTACCTAATATCATTTGCATCAGTTCAACTATATACATCTGTTGGTACCCCTCTATGAATTCTACCCTACACACTTCCCTCCAATGCACCCTCACGATTCCTTGATGTCTGAGAATGTGTCTTAGCAATCGATCCATTCTTTTAGTCAAGATATGCCAGAAATCCATTTATCCCCAATTCTGTCCAGTACCTCCTCATAGGTTACGCGATCAACACACCTTCGTATACTTCAGAATTATTCTGTAACACTACGTTTCAAAAGCCTCTATCCTCTTTCTGCCTATGTTTCACTCAAGTACAAGGCAAAACTCTCTACAAATGTATGCAGAAAATACTTCTTTAAACTTAAATTAATAATCGATGTTAGCAAATTTCTCTTAAACGCTTTTCTTCCCATTGCCATTCTGCGTTTTATAGCCTCTGTGCTGCGACCACCAACATATTTTAATTGACTGCCCAAGTCACAGAACTCATCTAGCACCTATACTGTTCCGTTACTTTCTTTATTTCCTTCAGCTTCGCCTAGTTTTCTAAGACTGCATTCCATTCCCGTGCTTTCCTCTTGTTACGTTTCATGTTATACGCTCCTTTCCATACACTATCCATTCGGTTCAATTGCTCTTTCAGGTCCTTTGCTGTCTCTGACAAAATTAATATGACCTCAGCAAAACGCAACGTTTTTATTTTTTCACCCTCAACATTAATTCCTTCTCCAAATTTGTCCTTGTTTTCCTTCAAAGCTTGCTGAATGGACAACTTGAATAACATTTTCGAAAGGCTACAAACCAGTCTTACTCCCTTGACAAGCAATGCATTCCTTCCATGCCCTTTCACTCTAATAACTGATGTCTAGTTTTTCCACAAGTTGTAAATAATATTTCGTTCCCTGTATTTAACCCCTGCTACCTTAAGAATATGTAAGAGTTTATTCCTGTGAACATTGTCGAAAGCTTTCTCCAGATGTACAAAAGTTTAAAAAGTATGTTTGCCTTTCCTTATCCTATCATCAAGGAAGTCGTGCCGTGAATATTGCTTTCCATGGTCCTAAATTTCTCCTAAATCCAAACTTTTCTTCCCCAAGGTCAGATTCTACCAGACTTTCCATTCTTCTGTAAATAAATCGTGGTACATGTTTGCAGCTCTGATTTATTAAACTGATGGTTCTGTAATTTTCAAACATGTCTGAGCCTTTTTTCTTTAGAATGGGGATTATTACATTTCTTAATGTCTCAGATTATTTCGCCTACCTCACATATCTTACAAGGTGAAGTAATTTTGTCATGGCTGGCTCTCCCAGGGACTACGGTAGCTCTGTGTATATGTCATGTACTCCAGGGGCCTTGTTTCAACTTAAGTCTTTCAGTGATCTGTCAAACTTTTCTCTCAGTATAGTGTCCCCTATTTCGTCTTCTTCTATATCCTCTTCTCTTCCTGCTATGTATTGTATCGAACTTCATTTACTTTGTAGAGCCCCTATATGCATTTTTTTTAAAACATTCAGCTTTCCATTCTTTGCTCAGAACTGGTTTTCCATCTGAATTCTTGATATTCAAACAGCTGCTTTTCTTGTCTGCAAATGTCTCTTTTATTTTCCGGTAAGGGCTAAATATTTTTTCCCTTGTTAAACATTCTTCTTTTGACTTCCATATACCCCCTCGCTACTCCTGCTTAGCCATTTTGCACTTCCTGTCAATCTCAGTTTTAGTCGTCTTTGTTGCCGCGGTGGAGTAGCCGAGCGGTCTAAAGCACCTCGCTGCGGAGCGCGCGGTTGCTCGCCGTGGAGGTTTCGAGTCCTCCCTGGGGCATGGGTGTGTGTGTTTGTCCGTAGGTTAGTTTACCTAGGTTTAAGTAGTTTGTAAGCTACGGACTGATGACCACGCTGTTTGGTCCGATAGATTTACAAACATTTGAACATTTGAGTCGTCTTTGTTCAATTTTACTTACTGCATTTTTACATCATCTCCTTTCATTAATTAAATTCAATATTTAGTGTGATTTTAAGAATTCTTTCGAGGCTTTCGAGGTGTTTTATATCTACTTATTTCGACCTCTGCTACGTTCGCTATTTATTTCCTCACAGCTGCTCATCCATCTTCCAATGTGTTATTTGCCTTGTTTCTGTTAATTGCAGTGGCGGACTAAGGCTGTCCGAGGCCCGGAGCGGCGAAAAACAAAATGAGGCTCCCCGTCCACTTAGAGATACATGTATTACTATAAAAAAGTAACTTTTGACATTTGGAAGCCCCAGGACAAGAGGCACAGACCAGTAAAAAAAAAAAAAAAAATACCTTTGGGGATTTTGGAAAACAAAAGAAGAAGTGTTCTGAGGTATATGGAGGCCTCCGGGGCGGTGCACTTCCCCTGCCCCCCCTCCTCCCTTGGTCCACCACTGGTCAATTGTTGCCTGAAGCTCCCTCTGAAACTTTTAATTACTTCATAATCCCCCAATTTTTCCAGGTCCTTGCACCTTGTTTGCCTGTCTTTCTTCACTTTCAATCTAAAGTTCATAGCCAATAACATATCGTCAGAATTTATATTTGCCCCTGGATATGTCCTATAATTTAAAACTTGGCCCTGAAAACTATGTCTTACCATTAAAAACTCCATCTGTTACCTTCCTGTTTCTCCTGGTCTCTACCGTGTACAAAATCGTCTTACATGATTCTTAAACCAAGTGTTTGTTACGTTTAAATTATGTTCCGTGCAAAATTTTTCCAGACGGCTTCCTATTTCATTTACTTTCCTCAGTCCATATTCATCTGCTACTTTTCCTTCCCTTCCGTTTCCTACTACCTAATTTCAGTGCCCCATCGCAAATAAGTTTTTCTCTCCCTTAATTGTCAGAATAATTTCCTTCACAACCTCATACATTTCATCGATCTTCTCGTCATCTGCAGAGCTAGTTGGCATATAAATGTGTTCTAATGTGGTTGGTGTTAGCTTCGTAGCCATCTTTACTACAATAATGCGATCACAGCGCTGGTCATAGTAGTTTATCCGCATTCCTATTTTCTTTTTCATTATTAGACCTGCACTTGAAATACCACCAATAGATTTCTTTATTTATAACCCTGTATTCACCTGACCAGAAATCCAGTTCACCGTTCCACCGAACGTCACAAATACCCACTATATCTAACTTTACCCTATCTATTCAATTATTAATTATTAATTTCCCGATTCCACGCTCCGATCCGTTGAATGACAGTGTTTTTTATGTTTTTTTTATTTTTATTTTTTTTTTTCGAGGGAATGCCATCATCTTATATAGTAGAGCTGCATGTCTTCGGGAAAAGTACTGACTGTAGTTTCCTCTTGCTTTTTGCCGTTCGCAGTAACTGCATGGCAAAGCCACATTACCTGATGTTTCAAAACCAGCTAAGTAAATCATACACATAGTTGTCCCCGTAATTATCGAAAAACCTGCTACCCTCTTCAGGAACCAACGTTTGTCTGGCCTTTCCACAGATACCCCTCAGCTGTAGTTGCACGTAAGGTACGGCTATTTAGGTCGTTGAGGCCCGCAAGCTCCATCTCCTTAGCGATATCTGTGGTTCGCTAGGGTAGTATTTTTCTATATAGATATCTATATGATTACTTTGTAATTCACTTTTTCCATCTCAATATAGTTATTATAGCCGCGGCATTTCCGCCTGTTGCACTATAATACAATACGAGCAGCACTTGACCTCATTTTACATTATTCACCGTTATTACTACCGGTTACAGATCTCATATTTTGCAGCAGTTCTCCAGAAGAGAACGATAATGCGTAATGTTGGCACTCTCTTTCGTATATCTGATACAGTTTCTACCTGTTGCGGCACCAGAAGTGCAGCACACTGAAGCTAGCATCAAAATCAGGTAAAATTTACAGCATACGATTGCGCGTAGTCAACTGATGTACATGATTAACATTTCAGCGAAGATGTGTTTAATGTGAGCTACTAGCGTTACTCCTGAACGCTTTATAAACCGAGAACGTCGCCCCTGTGGACGTAATGCAATTGAACCTTAGTGCGAATATTTTCCGTAAGCAGCTAAATTATATCTCATAGAGGACAGAAGGTGTTTTTCCAGTATTTTTTGCAGATCGACGGGGAAGAGTAGTTGCTTATTGGAATTGCAGATTATTCTTAAGAGATATAGTTCATCTTAATTTGCTCATGTTTGTGACTGGCGTTTTCCTTTTGAGTAGAAATTAATATTATGCCAAGATCCCATTTTTTTTATTTGTTTTGACGAACATTTACGGCACACTGAGGTAGTATCTTCTACATCTACATCTATATAAATACCCCGCAAATCACATTTAAGTGCATGATGGGGGGTTTATAGAACCGCTTTAAGATATTTCTATAACGTTCCATTCTATAATAGCGCGCGGGAGAAAGGGACACCTGATTCTTTCAATTTTTGATCACATTTCTTTTATTAAGATGATCATGTTCCCTATGCAGGTGGGTGATAATAAAATATGATGCCATTCGGAAGAGAAAATTGGTGACAGGAGTTTCGCAAATAAATCTCGCCGCAACGACTCAAAAAAATGTTCAAATGTTTGTAAAGCTTATGGGACTTAACTACGGGGTCATCAGTCCCTAAACTTACAAACTACTTATGAACTACTTACGAACTAGGACGGCACAAATATCCATGCCCGAGGGGGGATTCGAACCCCCGACCAGGCAACGACTAACGTCTATGTTTTAACGATTTCCACCCCAACTCGTCCTTTACTTCTGTAACACACCCTCCCCTATATCGCTATAATACAAAACTAGCTGTCCTTCTTCGTCCTCTATGTCGACCGTCAGTCACACTTGGTGGAGATCCCACAATGAGCAGCAATACTTCAAAATAAATTGTACATGTATAGAGTACGCAGTTTCTTTAGTAGAACTGTTGCATCTTCTGAGTGTTCTACCAACGAAACGTAGCATTTGGTTTGCTTCCCTACAATATTTTCTACGTGTTCTCTCCAATTAAAGTTTTCCATAATTGTAATTCCTTAGTATTTAGTTGAATTTACTGCGTTTAAATATGATTGATTGAGCATGTAAAAAAAGCTTAATGCATGGTATCTTAGAGCATTTATGCCGTTATGAAAGTGCTGACAACGATGTCGAGCACTCCTATAAAGGCATAAATGTTCTAAGATACCAGACGAGAAGATGGTACCTCAGTTTGCCGAAACCGGTCGTCATGACGAATAATTAAAACAAAATTTGCGATCTCGACATAATCTTCATTTGAAATTGTTCATCGTGTCGGATGTAATGAAGCAACTGTCATAAGGGCTATAATCGCTCGAAGCAGGAGGGAACGACGCACTGACAGGACCGATTGCACCGACCTCGTTGAACCACTACACCTTATGATAGCCATATTACCCACATGGCACTGATGGATCGCTCTGCCACATCACGAAGCATATCACAACAAATTCATTCTGTTGCGCAGTTATCAGTGACCACGTGTTCCATCAGACTTCGTTTGCAGCACAATTGACTGCCTGCAAGGCGTTTATTGCTGCGCTTAACTCTGAGTCATCGCCAAAGGTATTTACTCCGGTAATTGTGTGATGAAAGACGAACATGGAAAACCGAATGGAACCATCCCCTATACACACGTGCTAGTATCTGGGTGTAACAGTTACAAATCCGACTAAACCAGTCGCAATGACGTCTGCAATGAGGAGACAATGGAGATAGGAGAGGGAAACCGCAGACTGTGAGAAAGGAAATGACAGTTGCCATCTGAGAGGAAAAAAATGGGACATTGACAATGGCTGAAAAAAGTGAAATGTCAGAGAAGAAGATAGTGAAATGGAAGATCGATAGGAAGAGATTAATACAGTAACATGAGAGTGGCTGATGGGAGAATGTGACGATGGTGTTACAAGGAGATAGTGGAGGAGAGAGGTATCTTAACGGTGGCTTGAAAAGGAGATGCTGTGTTGTGAAAACGCATTACCATGAGACGGCGTGAAAGGACTTAGCATATTCCGTGATAAAAGACAGCGAAAGTTTACGCATGACACAATATTCGGTGGAGATGGTGGAATGAGTACTGATGCAACTGGTTCCACACTTATCATTCAGAGTGTTTTGGAGAGAAAGATATTCGCCTTTTTGTTCTCCAGCTGGAGCATTACCAGCCGGTTATTGAATTGGCTGTCTTCCAAAGTATTGGTACTCTGCCCAGCCCTACGGCATCATATAATATCCCGGTTAACACTGGAACGATCTGTGGCAATGCCTGCCTCAGAATGGATTTTTCTTTTTTCTTTTCCAGTCGTCCAATCGATAATGTAACATCCTCTTGTTCAAATGAGCAGGAAGTAATTGTTGTGTCGTGTGATTCGTCAAGCTATTCCTGTAATGTAGTGTGTTGTTCTTTGTCTGTGGTCGTGGGATCATCTGGGGGAGTTTATCCAGCAGGTTTTGTGCAGCCTGCCACGATCCCTGTGTCATGGAACCACCACCCTGTCTTACCGTTGCAAGAACTAATCGGGTTTTAAGCTTATCAGTCAGCATTTTGCAAAGTTCTCGCCAGACTGCTTCATGTGTTTGTGTTGTCACGAATGATCTTAGCGTCTTTTGGTAGTCTTTGTCTGAGTTGTTTTAAAAGTTTCCTTCGCTAGTGTATGTGCAGAAAGTCTTAGCTGTCGTTCTCGCGCAATAAAAGCTCTCCGATATAAAAAGTTTATATTTTATTCCATATCGCATGTCTTTCCAGTCCGACAATCAAAACTCAAAATTTGCAAATTTTTGTAATTCTATGGGACCAAACTACTTTGGTGATCAGTCCCTAGATTTAGAAACTACTTAAACTAAATTAAACTAACCTACGGACAACACACACATCCACGCCCGAGGGAGGATTCAAAAGCCGGCAGCGGTGGCCGAGGGGACTGAGGCGCTTCAGTCACGGTCTCCACGGCCACTACGGTCGGGGGTTCGAATGGCCCCTCGGGCATGGATATTTGTGCCGTCCTTAGTTGTAGGTAGTTCATAAGTAGTTTGTAAGTTTACGGACTGATGACCCCGCAGTTAAGTCCCTTAAGCTTAACAAACTATTGAACATTTTTGAGGATTCAAACCTCCGACGTGGTGCTCCAGACCGATCGGCTACTCCCGTGCGGCAGTTCGACAATCCACAGTGACTTTGATGTTTTGTTTGGGGCTGTTGGAACTGCCTTCTTCTAACCTTCAGTTACTTTGAGTACTCAATAGTCAACACTCCCCTGTATTTCTGTTAGATGGTTGCTTTCTTAGTTTTTCCCGATTTGCATTGCCTGTTGTTAGTCGCTTATTCTACTCCTCGCAGGATGCCATTTCTGTCTTGGTCCTGTGAAACGATACCACATAATGGTCGCCCGTCATTATGTGACCTTGTACCTTCCAGTCAGTAACGTGAGATTCGTAGATAATGACCGTGATGTCAACGGGACGTTAAACTCTAATCTTCCTTCATTGTCTGTGAGATATCTTTTGTTGGCTAAGATTATATCTGTTAGCAAAGATAGGTGCCAATGTACATAATTCGACCTTTGCTGAGCACTTGCTTATTGTCGGTCACATCGCGAGACCGGTGGAAGACGCTATAATATTTCACAAGGAGGTTAAAGGGAGGAAATTATATTTGGGTGAAGAGCTTCAAATTGATAAACATCTTTCTCTTAATGGATAATATTCTTAGTGACCAAATCCAGTTCGCACGCAAGTAGGCAGTACCTAAAAGGCTTTAAACCGGTATTATTTGTGTGACTTTTCGCTAGTCAACATTGGTTTCTGCACAATGTCTGTTATTCTCAGAATACTAACTGTATTGTCATCAATGTTGTATTTTATTTTATTTGTCATTGTTCTATTTTTCTACCAATTGTGTATTATTGTTTGGCATGTTACTTTTCTTAGATCCGACTTCTGAAGAAGACAAAATTAATTTTGTCGGATGTAGGTAAGGTTTTTAATTAAACTCATTTCAACGCAACTGGTTGGCTGCTATTTATGCTAACAATTTATGTCAGTGTCCCTAGTTGAGCCATCGTATTTCACGTACATTGGAGGCTGTCTTTGTTTTTATACTACATGCAGTCAACATTTCTGAATGGTGACCTTAATTGCTCTTCCTCTGCCGTCTGTCCTGTCTCACTTCCACAGAGTATATGTTTGAAGATACAGTTAGTTTCTCCTATTGTGCGTATGTTTCTTTATCTTTCATAAATACTGCATGCAGTTCCACCATGTAACGGTAATGTACATAAATGGAAGCCCCCCCCTCCCCACGAAGGTTACATTCTGCCGTGTTACTGCAACTGTGGCCAGGTGTTAATTACAAAGCGAGCTGATATTCTCATTGCGGAACTGTGGCTTGCAGCTTTTACCGACCATTAAGGGGCAATTGCATTTACCTTCTCAGTCAGGAGAGGAGGTTACGTTATCGATTGGAAGACTGGAGAACAAAAAGGCGAATATCTTTCTCTTCAAAACACTCTGAATGATGAATGTGGAACCAGCTGCATCAGTACTCATTCCACCAGCTCCACCAAATATTTTGTCATGCGTAAACTGTCATTGTCGAGGCATGTACTCTATTCTCCACGGATGCTGATTCGGTAAATGTTGATGAATCTTCTCAGACAATTACCGGAACATTAACCCTGTCCAGCCTAATGATGCCGTATACACAGCCATTTTTGTCTGTTACTCTAGGCCCAACCATTTATCCCATTATTATAGATAACACCACAGGACTTTCCAGAATTCATTACTTTAGGGGCACTGAGCATTAAGCTACAATGCATTGACAAAATATGTATTGCTGCTGATGTATAAGTTGTATTACACGCAGCAAGACTTTTAGAATGTCATATCAAGGAAAAGGACACAAATTAATTTTAAAATTTCATTAACACATTATTTTCAGATGTGTACATTAATAGCAGACAGTTTGAAAATTATGTTAGTTACGGTAAAGAAAATATATCCTGCTCAAAGATGCCATATAGAGTCATCCTAAATTGCCCTCAAAAAACTAAAAAATGTGAAAAATTCTAATAACTTCACATTATTCGAATCATTATATATTTAAATAGGCAAAGAAATACTTTTGTTCACAAATTAATAAAATTGGTTCTGGAAAGGGTTAACTTCCAGTCGGAAGCAACGCAGATGTAGGAAATTACTGATGAGGAACTGATGGGCCATTGGTAGGGGAGAGGCGAATGAATTGCTGGGACCGAATGGGCACCCATTGGAATTTTGTAGGGTCTTTTTATATATGGTTGCAACGAGATGTTATACTACTTGCAAGGAAAATGTTCAAATGTTTGTAAATCTATCGCACCAAACTGCGTGGTCATCAGTCCGTAGCTTACAAACTACTTAAACCTAGGTAAACTAACCTAAGGACAAACACACACACCAATGCCCCAGGGAGGACTCGAACCTCCACGGCGAGCAACGCGCGCTCCGCAGCGAGACACTCTTTGCAAGGAATAAGTGACTCCTATGGTGTCCAAAACGCCAGCTGTTATCAAGGGATGGATTATCCTAATAAACTCACCGTCGGGTGGCACAATGATAAGGGATTACTGACTGTTGACTCTCCCTAATTGCGACTTTAAAATATTCTCAACACTATCAACAGCGCTTCAACGAAAAGTATTGCGCACGATGAAACTACACTCGCTGGAGGTACCAACACTGAGATGGCGCTTTATGAATATCGGACCTCCATGGTGATCAACCCTTCTACAGAGTGGTTTATACATATCTTGCAGAAGTTCTGGATGACACACCGTTCATACAGCCCTTTATCACTTCAGTGATGTGGCTACTACGTAATGCCTCCTTCAAAATACCCGTCAATGGTCGAACGACAGCGTACCTCATCGTATCGAAATCACTCGAGAAAGGGTGCCCACTATCTACAATATTATACGCACTCTCTCTTGAATCACTGATTTAAAGAACTGACTTTGAGAGTATATACATTCAGGCAAAAAGCGTCTGCTGACAGCCTGGTATTGGTGGTACGAAATGGTAATGATATGCGAGTTGCTTTACAATTGATCAACAAACATGGGATGGCTACGGGTAGCCACGAAAAGGGGGAAAAGTTGATGGCGATGAATATTGGTGTCGGGGTAACGGAAGAATATGTTGCACCCTCACGACTCAAGGATACTTTGACATGCTTAGGGAATGTCTTTACAAACGACGTTCGCAGCACAGTAATTTACAATTTCAACAGTTTTCTTCACTCCATCCGGACACCAGTAAGCAGGAATATCATACGGGCCTTTGACGAGATACAGCGAATCACGTATGTTGACACCTACATGACGTCACGAATTCAACAATTTGCTCAATTACTCCCAATGCCATTTGTGATAGCACACCGAATAATAGCTGCGTTGCTCACCTTCATGACTACGGAAATTATTTTTAAAGTCAGATATGAAACCCTTACCCTCCCTCCAGGTAGGGGTGACTTGATCTAGCACACGGTTCGTGTTGTGGAGCTATACATAAATACTATGTAAAAATTGTTGACACTACATCATAAAAATTTGACACGAATCTTGGTAGATGAACTAACATCTACCTTTCAAATGGTGCCATTAGCGGTACAACATATTCCACAATATACGTGACTTTTTAAAAATAGTATACAGTTTTGTTTAGCCTGTTCTCCCAGAAATCAGACCCGCGACGGCACGTAACGTCTATCGCAAATTAATCTCTAGAAAACCTCACGGGAGGAATAATCCGAATGTTAACTGGAAAGTGGTATGGCGATCGATACACCATCTTTCTTTGGACGTAGGAAAACGTGAATCTGATAGCTGATAGTCAACAGTAATCAAGCTATCCGAAGAAGACAATATTGGATACAAATGACGGAATCGCCGTTTTCCCTTCAGTGCCAAGTTCTGAAAGACAAGGTACACAATTTCCTGTGCCGCCCGTCGGCCGAAGTGTACAGCCTGGTGAAATATATGACAGCTTTCTTTTTTTGAGTAGGATAACAAGACACTGGACAATGGATGGTACTGTTCCCGGACAGGAAGCAGTTTCTACGTACAAAAAGGAATTTTCTGACTTGGCTACGAGGAGAGACGATGCTCTATTTATTCAGAAATGATTCGAAAAAATAAACTGGACTTTTGTTTCTACTTACAGCAATAACGTTTGACGGTCATACGTAAACCAAAATAGCGACACCACTGTTATAATTTAATATAGGGTGCGTTTCAGAATTCCCATGCAGCTGGAACATCCCTGGTAGAAAATATTATGATATCACTACGATGGAAGAATGAATTGAACATATAAACCACAGGCAGCACCTACAACATTGTATTAATATCTGCCGCGGCGGATTAGCCGCGCGTACTGGAGCGCCGTGTTGCCGTGCGCGCGGCCGTCTGCCGTCGGGGGCTCGAATCCCCCCTCGGGCATGGATGTTTGTGTCGTCTTTAGTATTACGTAGTTCATTGTAAGTTTAGGGACTGATGACCACGCAGTTACGTCCCTTAAGCTTTACAAACATTTGAACATTTATTAATATCTACAAACAAAAGCATGGTAAGCGAATAATGTCGAATGCACGTTTTAAGAGAAGATGTGCAATGCTGAGTTTTAGGAAGAGGCAGATTAAAGTCTTGGGAATTCTAATCAATGGCTATGGTAACTTCGGGCCGGCCGCGGTGGCCGAGTGTACATTTACCGCCAGTCACGGTCTGCACGGGCACTTCGGTGAGGGGTTCGAATCCCCCCTCGGGCATGGAAATTTTTGCCGTCCTTAGTATAAGGTAATTGATAAGTAGTTTGTAAGTTTAGGGACTGATGACCCCGTAGTTAAGTTCCATAAGCAAGACAAACATTTGAACATTTTGAACTTTTGGTAACTTCGGTGAACACCTACACACGATGCATATAGAGAAAGAAGCCCGTGAGTGCTGACTACGTGGTGTGGGATATGAAATTTCACCTCATTTAATCTTCCAGTGGGAAGCCCAGCACACCAAAACAGCTGACAAGATTATGTCTAACAAAGAAGTAGTGAAGGATTTCCTACCACAATTCATGAGTATCTGTTGGCTTTATACAAACTTCAGGTAGAGAAAACGCACAATATGCTGCATTTCCCAACGGGAAGAATAATAAAATAATGGAAATGAACCTAAAACGAAGGAATAAAATGAAGGATATATTACCTAGAACAAATGTGAAATTGGCTTTACATGAGGCATATAATCTCATTATCTCAAAGCACTGATTAGGTTAGTAAAAAGGTAGAAGTGTATGAAATTTTAGATCCAAAAAACAGACACAAACATCAACATTACATTCAAAGAACATAAGAGAGCGTGTGAAAGCAATAAATCAACATCGTAACTACATCTTAAAAATGAATGGCACAGAGCAGATGACATCAAAAGCGGTGTACAAGCTTAATTCGTAGTATTAAATGGAAATATTATGAGCATACTGGAAGTACTGTAAATGTACACTCTTATAAAACATATCCCGAACGACATACTAAAAGAACAAACTGAATTAAAACACAAGCGCTACTTACAAAGTTTATTCACGTTTTTTACGTGATAAAAGAAATGATTTCACGGCAGGTGCATAAAAATATATTTGATAACTAATATTTGTGCGATCTACACACCATTACTGATTCACAAAGGTAAAAGAATAAGTAAACATTTCACTTCTATAAACAACTGTACGGGAGATGTCAGTTATCAGTTATAATTAAAAAAATTCCATTGATACTGCTTATGAAAATAAGCCATGAGTCTTCAAGAACATCTAGAAGTATGTAGAAATATTATTGATAAACATCACACAATTATTCATAATTTACATGTAAATAATACACTTCATACACTGTATCTACAGGTGCACTTCAAAACGGCATTGTAAGCCGAAAATGAGAATCGTTTTCTGCTACCAATCTCTACATTACAAGCAAATAAAAATTATTGCGCAGCTACTAGTGCAGAATTCCCATAAAACGGTGTAATAATAAAGAAAGTAGTAATATAGAAAAAACAGGTTATTTTAGTAGTTTATTAGGTAAAAAGGATTTTACATTCAGAAAGAATAATTCATCGCGATATTTTGAACTTCTGCACTAAAGTAAAACCGTGATATTTCATTTATTAGACAACTTTTTCCTGTTGAAGATCATGAAATGCTGCTTCATATACTCCCGTTTCAGATAATTCTAATAGTCATGCTTGGACGTGAACTTTTAAGAATACCACGCAAATTCTCACTTCTTAGCTACGCAGTGAAATAATGAGAATCTTTAGTTATTGCGGAAATTTGCAATAGTTTAGGTGGTATAGCGTCGATATCTATATCTACATATTTAGTCCGCAAATCATATTTAAGTATCTGCCAGGTACAATTCCGATCCAACTTTAATGCAGCTTTTTTAAATTTCCTAATGTTGCTGCACTGCAGTCCGTCTGTTCCCTAAATACTCCAATTTGTGCTACTTGACATAAAAATTTGTTTTGAAGGCGTAAGTTTATGCGTTCTTATGAACAGCTCAATTTCCATGTGCTTTAAGATGCTGTATTTGTAAGGTTACAGACTACTTTTCCGTTCCCATGTGTTCTGAGGCCACTATAGAGAAAAAGTATGTGATATGTGGTGCCATCTCTTGGTAAAGTTCTATAATTTTCACTCGTGATTTCACTCATGCCAGTTTCTATCAGAAAAAAAGAAAATAAAGATTCACTAGTACAATTTTGATTAACGCATTTGTGTGCTTTTGTAAGTCACAAATAGATACTACGGAAATATTGTATAATAAAACTGCAGATAGATTCCTTACATTTAAAAATAAATTTTTGTCTATTGATCTTTTAAGTAAAGTATCACTTTTTTTTATTTGACGCGTAAATGACCAGAAAAGAATATGTGTTATAAATGCACTTCAACAGCATTATCTGAGGCAATAAGTGGTGTAATGAATGCACATTTAAGCTTTCGAGGTGTTTCAGAATGACATGAAATTCATTGCAACACTATGATTGGTAAAATACAAATTACAAAGATGATGAAGTCTAATTTAACTTCATCTGTGGAAAACAAAAGTGACCATACAGTAGTATTTATTTTATGAAACGGAAGATGCTTTGGCCTAGCGAACTTTACCACTGGAACAGTGAAGACTGGAACTGTTACCACTCCAGTTGAGACAGTTACCTTACCTTTCGTTTGGATGAGAAATATAACTTGGTATATCAAAGGAACTTAGAAAGCAAGGTTGATGGAAACGACTAGTTTTAGAACATTTATTAAGAGACACGCTTTTCTTAGCCTGTGGAAAGAGGAGGGTGTTTCATGAGCCAGAGCTGAAGGCTTAAATAAAGTGGAAGTAAGTGAATATTTCCAGAATTTAGATAAATCTTAAAGGAATATGTTTTGTTTGAAGAAACAGAGTGGTTTTGTAATACTGATAATTCTGGCTTTCCTCTTACCAATAGATCCCCAAACATAAGAACTCAATGGAAAGCAATTTCACCAAGAAATGTTGAAGAGAGAGATATGTGACAGTTGTTGCGAGCATGAAACCATAATTTACGAATATATAACCAACGGTAATATCTAATGAGGAAAATCCCGAAATTTCTAGATGTCCTGCTTCTTGGTTCAATTACGGAGATAAATGAAGCGCAGTAGCTTATGATCTGGCGTTGAAATTTCATGAAGTATGAAACTGTGGATATTCTTACAGTTCTTCTTGTTTACAACTATTGCAGCCAAACTATTTTGGAGGCTTTAGTGTACTATAGGGAAAATGGGATTTAATATTTGGGATTGCTTCCACAGTGTGCACATATACAGTTGCCATTATAAAGAATTTTCAAGTCACGGAAAGGCAACTGGTTGGATTCATCGTAGTATTTTCTGTGGTGCCTGGAGCTAAACTACATTTGTTTACTTTGCAATCAAGGAGTTACAGTGCACAGGAATAATATCCTCCTGTAGAGGCATTCTTCCCGAGGAGAAATTTGCATTGTTATTCAAGACTTCATTCAACCAACAAAGAAAATCTTAACAGGAATGTCGTCGAAGTGCGCATATGTTCCAAAGTTATAAATGAACAGCACGGTATTCGTAACATCAGTAATCAACATCTTTCTCAGCACGATGCTATCAAGGATATTTTATCAACTCTAGAAAAAGTGCATTATATGCATTAAACATCAAAGAATTAGTTTCATACATTTCGAGTTCCAAAAGAATTTGTCCGAAATGAATGAAATATTACCATCTTACACCAGTGGTAAGCATTGAGACGTGGATTGTAAGGCATCTTCAGTAGAGGAGGAAACTTAATGACGGAGAACCGCCAGCAGCCGATTACTGCGGCAGAGCAACCTGATTACTTAGCGAGGTGAGAACGCTCTCGCGTCTTGCTGCTCGCACAACATGTGGAAGGTGCCTCTGGCAGCTGTGTCGCGTCTTCAATTAGGCGTCCAGCACGATAGACTACACTTAAACCTTGCACTTGGGGATTAGGCAGGGTCTCGCTTGGTGACAACCTCGCCCAGTAAGGGCTGCGTGAAGTCAGGTAGGTGAGATCACACATTCGCCGCTGTTGCAAATCATTCACGCTTTTCTGAGAGGAAAAAGTTGATAGTATTAAGCAATTAACGATGTCGGCTAATGCTAATATGCCATTGATCTTCGCTTTACTGCAATACATTTCCTGTTATCCAATATATTTTTTCCAATGCAAAATACGCGCCGGCCGTGGTGGCCGCGGGGACTGAGGCGCTCCAGTCACAGTCTGCACGGCCACTACGGTCGGGGGTTCGATCCCCCTCGGGCATGGATATTTGTGCCATCCTTAGTATAAGGTAGTTCGTAAGTAGTTTGTAAGTTTAGGGACTGACGACCCCGTAGTTAAGTCCCATAAGCTTAACAAATATTTTTGACTTTTTTGCAAAATACACATGGTTACTTCCAGGTATATATTTGAGAAAAAATTAGTGGCACATTAACCGAATAGTCTAATTATAGTAGAATTGTAAGTTTCACATAATACGACACAGTATTTTTCTTTACATTAAGATCTAATTGCCGAACAGACCCACCCGAGTATCGTCGCGGATTAAGCGTCGCTTCCGTAATTAGAGGAGACAAGCTGGCCCGGGTTGAATCCACCCGGGATTAAATGTGAAAGGTCGATGTGCTCGGCCAATCTGGATATGTTTATAGGTGACTTTTCACATCCGAATTGGTGATTACACTGACAGTATTCACGTCCCGCTTCAGTAACTCGGTTCGCAAACATTTATAAAGCACTCGCATAAGCCCACAGAGCTAACTCTGCACCCACACAGTGGGATATGTGAATTCACTCCTGGGATGTAAAGGTGTTCTGTTAGGAAGGGCATCCGGCTAACCTTTAATACTAACACTGTCAAGTCCAACAGTAACTATGTCGACCCTGCATGCAAGTGAGTGAAAGTTACAGGGAAAAGAATGGGAACTACTTGTCGCTAAGACTTAGAAATGGATTCGATAATATGTAGTTTTATTTTGTTCACTTTAAGAAAGGGGCAGTTTGGAGAAAAATAGGAAAAAACCCAAAGGAACAGCTGAAATATTGAACAAACCGAAATTAGAAGTTTTGTAGAGACTTTCAATTACATTCGTATTTTATGGGCTGCAACACTGTTCATCCGACAGAAATTACGTATTGCACGTATTGAGATTCAAAACAAGAAGAACTTCACTATCTAAACAGCAATTCGTTAGGTGCATGGAGAAGGGTATCTTACTCCAGACTTTATCATTCGTACGGCGAGACAGCAAATTGCTAAACAAGCCCGACATCAGTTAACTGCGGCGAGAACAGCGGAACACTCAGTCCATTGCGGTACGAAAGCCCCCACGATGAACTCTGAAATTACTGAACAGATCTTAATCATGTTTTGGACACAGTGTGTGATTTAGTTCAACTTAAAAGAGTTTACTTTTATTTCGATTATTGATTTCAGTTATTTTAAATTGAATGTTGTGGTCACGTGTCGGACGCGATTGACTCATTTAGGACGAGAACGCATGAATTAGCACTTACCTATCTATGTTTATCTCACTGAATTACTTAGGATATTGTGGTGTGTCTGCATTGGTCCCTGGATGGTTTAAATTCACAGTTGGATCCGGTTGGTCGCGTTGAAAACTCGAAACATTTAAATCGATAAATCTGGTATATTACAATTGGATTCGTATTTTCTGCGCTGACATACAGTTCATCTAGCGACGATTAATGTTTTCACTCTTGACTGACAAAACAAGGAAAACGACCCTGTCTACATAAGATGTTGTACGACACATGACGAAGGGTATTTTAGAAGACACTGCGACACCAATCTACAATTTTCTTCCGAACTTGCGGAAGTATTTTTGTTTCCTTTTTTTCCACACTTCACCTTCAAAAGAAAAGAAGCGGCCCTGTCTACATAAGATTCAACAGTGCATAGTGGCGGGTACCTTCCACTAGACTTCGAGACCGTCTGATCGAGCACCATGAAATTTTGCAGATATCCGTAATTTTCCATGTACAGCGGAGGGAGCAGCTAAACGGTGAGAGTGGACAAGAAGAGTTCGTGGACTAACTGAATATTGGAATAAACAAATAACTGTGCAACTGTGGGTTTGCAGCTAGAGAGGTCTAAGATGAAAAAGTGAAAGATAGAAAATAAACCTAGATGCAGAGAAGGTGATGGGAATAGAGATTAAGTGGTGGAATGCAGGATATGTACCCAATTCTCATCCATATTTAGATATTGCGAAGTACTGCTGGGTGTAACAATACGGACTCTTAAACTAACTAACTTTGTCTTAGGGGATGACTTATGTCTTCTACGTTTGGCTCGATGCTGTCCATACACGTAGCCTATACAATTATTTGTAAAACTAAACTTTTAATTTCAAAGTCAGGGAATGTTTAACTAGGGCGGCATCTACTAAATAACTGACTACATATTGAGGTTTGCGTTGTTACTAAAATAGTTTATTGCCCATTGCAAGGTTATGTCTGGCGAGAACCAGTAAATTCGTTAGACTCCTTTTGGTATGATTAGCTCGAGCCCCCAATATTGCTAACAAAACAGCTATATGAATGTTTAATAATTTGGACAATGTTCCTAAAATGTTCATTGTTTTTTGCAAGTTATTGACGAAGGAGAGGAAAGAAGAAGGATTAGGAAGGAAACGATTGACAGTGGCTCCCTTAGGGCATTGAAGTGAAACAATGCCGAGAAGTTAAAATTTGAGTCGGGCCGGGAATCGAACCCGGGTCTTCCGCTTCGGGACAGCGGTCGCCCTAACCACTTTTTCCCCCCTTCATGTAGCTCTATGATTTGCGGTCGTTGTTGCAGTTCGTTCTTGGTTGTTCGTTGAATATTTGAATATTTGGCTCAGCTTTTTTATTACAGAGTGCGTTTAGCCCTCTGACCGGGCGCGCTGAGCCACGGCGCCCGGCGCCTTAACCACTTACACTCGCCATTACGGATTCCCGTGCGAGGTTGAACTGTGACCGCATCTGTGGTGAAGGTATTGAAGCTAACGCCGTATTCGCAAGTAAATACTTATTATATTGGTGTGGTGTCTATTCTTTCGGACATGTCTGAAAGAACAGACACCACACCGATATAATAAAATTCGTTGTTCTATCCGAAAACCGAAGTCAGAATGCGATAAAAAAATTGTGACTTCCGACAACTGTTTCAAAATGAAATTCCACATACGTTAGAAATATTTCAGAGTCCAACACGGCGGATTGTGCGGCTATGTTCAACACCTATCGTCTCACTCGATTCCACTGCACTAGCAACACACGTCTGCATTCAAGACTGAACTGCCATCGACTTATACTGGGCCGCTCGCGGCACCAACTTATATACGATCTGCAGGGTCTTTCCAGTAATACGCCCCCCTAACGAGGTTCAATGGTTCTCCCAGTAGTGTTCAATACTTTTTAAATAATGATGTTGATATGATGACATCGTTAGGTGCGCGCTAAGATTTTAATGCAAATACATATTTTAATTGCTAACACTAATAATACCCCCAGAAACTTACGTTTAAACAAACGAGTACCTTAAGCACGACAAATAAGTCTTTCGCTCGTCGCACAATGAATATGTAATTAGTCACTTGGATAAAGTGTTTTTCACGTAGATTTTCCAGGCCTCTTTCCAATATACTGTTCCGAATTACTGTGCTCATAAATCTAAACAAATTACGGTCGATAAACAAACTAATTTAGTTTACACACAGACAATATATTAAAATAAACAAAAATAATATATTCTTAACAGGTCAAAAAATGTTCAAATGTTTGTAAATCTTTCGGACCAAACTGCATGGTCATCAGTCCGTAGCTTACAAACTACTTAAACCTAGGTAAGCTAACCTAAGGACAACACGCACACACCCATGCCCAAGGGAGGACTCGAACCTCCACGGCGAGCAACCGCGCGATCCGCAGCGAGACGCTTTAGACCGCTCGGCTACTCCACCGCGGATCTTAACAGGTCATAATGTGTATTTCCGACACCTGTAACTTATCATTGCCTCGCTGTTTGTGTATCTGTCTTGTATTAATTGTTATTAACAAATCACCATTGCTCCTCCTTAAAAGTGCTTTATTATTCGCAATATAAATATTGCAGATAATATGGTTATACCAAACTTTCCGTCTTGATCAGACCTTTCATTTGAGCCCTCGCTCGTTAATGTAGTTCCATTAGTTTAGCCTCTGAATTTTTCCAAGTGAATAAACATTAGTTTTCTGAATAACTTTTGATATAAAATTAATATAAATGATGTCAACACATCATCTGATTCGTGTTGTTCTCCTCTTTCATTTGTTACTACGTGCTACTCTGAAACCATAATAGTGTTACCGTAGTATCTAAAGTTAAAGACAATGCAGTTTTTTGGCAGGAAAATTGGCAGTTGAACGCGATGTCACGTCCGCCAGCGGGCTTTCCATTTGCACGCGGCCCGCCAAAGCGAAGCTGGACGTCCCACCGCCGAGCAGCGGCCGATTGTCTGTTCACTCGTCGTTACTCTCGACGCTCTCCGCTGTCAAACGAGCGCTATTTGCGCTTCAAACGGTGTTGCACGTTGTTGTAACGTCACACGGTTTCGCAAGTATTTTAATGAATTGATGAAAGCCGTGTTATATATTAGCCCTGACGGGCAATTTGAAGATGTAAATAGACTGCGAAGTTCGCATCTTTTTAGTGGCTAAAGTCGATGCTCCAGTGCACGCAATGTAGCAGTGAAATCCTCCTTCCTTCTGTGAAAAACCCTTTTCTTCCTGATTACGTGTTATGATCAAGTCCCTACAGCCTGAAGACTATAAAATTCGCGAGAAATACAAGCGAGCATATTTATCGCTTTACTTATGAACATTATTCCCGCGCTACTGCTAATTTCTTGCACTGTTTTTGTTTACCGGTTCATGGAAAAAGCGGCTTATATCCACCACCTCTAAAATTCAGTAGCGCATGCATTTGGATATTTGAAACTCCGAATTTTTTTTGGGTACGTATGTTCAGATGTTCTTACAATGATAAGCAAATACATTTTGAGTCAACAGGGACACTGAACGTTACCTGGTGGAATTACGAACCCGTGGCGAAGAAAAAAGTAAATAAAAGAAGAACTAACCGTTCACTCTCAATACGGGTTGCAAATGGGGAAATCCAGTGACATGATCAACGCTGATAAAGTTCAAAATGTTATGGACCACCCCTAAAAATGAGTAGCTTACAAATGTAAATCGAGGAAGCTGGACGCTATTCGCCTATGAGTGGCGCAGGCACCTATCGAAACTACGAGTCGATAGAAATGTATTGGACGTCCACCCTGTATCCCAGAACATGGATATACCTTAGGGCTCTGTAAACTACAATATGTGCCGATCTGTGGTCTGTGGCCAGGGGAGTAGATAATTTATTCCTCTGGGAGGTGGGATGTTCAATACTCTTCTTGGTGGGCGGGGAGGGGGGGGGGGGCGGTAGCCTGTTATCCATTTCAACAACTTCATTCAGAGAAGAATCTAAAATACGTTGAGCTCCTTCACAGGCTCCTTTATTTTAAAGAGTCACCCTCCCGTTATTACCCTTCTGTCTGTAGTAGATTTTATGACGAAAGAAACAGTTTTGGTAGAAGGACAGTTCTTTCGGGACATGATGTTCAGCTCACCTTGCTTGAAAATGGGATTCTGCAGCTGACGATACCTGCGTGTGCCTGATAGACATAATTTATTACGATTACAGAGGAAACGGGATAATCGTGATTTGTCAATGATTAGAAAAATGTCTCCTGGGCAGATAAAACACATATATTTTTGCATCGGGGCAGTGGTCGTGCCGTTATATGCCATCACCCAGATAAACGGCTGCTCCATCATATATCCAGCTGCGAATACAAGGCCATGTCGGCAATATTACAAGACTGAGAGCATTTTATACCATGGTTTCGTCACGAAATCTATTATCAGAACGTATCTGTAACTAATAACAATTCAAGGATGGACACTACTAATGTTACTCCTGTTGCAGGATATTGTAATGGCTGGCCGCGGTGGCCGAGGGGACTAAGGCGCTCCAGTCACGGTCTCCACGGCCACTACGGTCGGGGGTTCGAATCCCCCCTCGGGCATGGATATTTGTGCCGTCCTAGTTCGTAAGTAGTTCATAAGTAGTTTGTAAGTTTAGGAACTGATGACCCCGTAGTTAAGTCTCATAGACTATACAAACATTTAAACATATTGTAATGACACACGGTACCGACTGTCTGACGTCGTTTACAAAGCAGTATTTCACCAAAAGAAAGGTTACACGAAATAAATTGTCACCAAATCGAACATCACTTGCGTTTATAATGAATAGCAACCAGTTTATTAAACGTTCACCATATTAATTAATTTCGTAAAAAGTTTGTATGTAAATAATGGTTTGTAGTTTTAGACCTACACCTGTTACAGGTTGTCAACCAGTTCCCAGTATTAAGTTACATGGTAATTAGAATTAAAGTTAAACTTTCAAAAAAAATGTAATAGAAACACCACTCGTCAGAATGACATGAAATTGCAACGGGATATTAGCGGGGAAGGCGGAAAAAGTATGGCAGGAGAAAAAGATATATTCAATAAATTGATCAATAGCTGGCGCTGTTTGTGTCAGAACATGTAAATGAAAACACCTGTCAGGCGCACGACCCATTGATGTACGTATCAACACTCCGGGTACAACGCTTTTCCTCATTTCGCATCTGAGACGTTTGCAATCCCAGTCTCAAAATTCAAATGTTTGTATAGCTTATGGGACTTAACTACGGGGTCATCAGTCCCTAAGCTTACAAACTACTTATGAACTACCTTATACTAAAGACGGCACAATTATCCATGCCCGAGGGGGGATTGGAACCCCCGACCGTAGTGGCCGTGCAGACCGTGACTGGAGCGCCTCAGTCCCCTCGGCCACAGCGGCCGGAAATCCCAGTCTCAGTACAGGATCGCGCTCTGCTTGTAAAGCTGTTTTACATGAAGGATGACTGTGCACTAGTCGCTCTGCAGAAGTTGTGGACACTGAAGTGTTTGAAAAAAGGCATTGGTCCAATGACTGCAATAGGAACGCCGTAAACTTCTATGAGCAGCGCAGTGATCGCGTTATCGTAGTCAAGATAGATAAGAAGCTAACACCGACCACAGTATTACAAGTTCATATGCCTGCTATCTCTGTCGATGATGAAGAGATCGAAGAAATATATAAGGAGGTAAAGGAAATTGTTGAGAAAGTTAAAGGAGAGGAAAACTTAATTGTGATGGGGAACTGGAATTCGGTAGTAGTAAAAGGAAGGGAAGGAAAAATAGAAGGTAAATATCGACTGGAGAGAAGGAATGAAATAGGAAGACGCCTGGTAGAATTATCACGTAACATAATTTAATCATAACCAACACTTCGTTTAAGAAGCACGAACGTAAATTGTATACTTGGAAGAGACCAGAAGACACCGGAAGTTACCAGATATATATCACAGTGATAAGACATAGAGTTCGGAACCAGGTTTCATACAGTAAGACATATCCTGGAGCAGGTAGAGACTCTGACCGTACCTTATTGGTCGTGAATTTTATAATGAAACTGGAAAAAACTGCAAAATCTAGGAAAATAAGGACCTGGTCCTGGGATCTGGATCAATACAGGAACCTGAAGATTTTGACAAGTTCAGAGGGGGCTTTAGGCATCAATTGACAGAAACAAAACAGTCCAAGAGGAATGGGTTGATTTGAGATATGAAATAGCCAAGGCAACAGTGGATCAAATAAGTAGGAAGGCAAGGCCTACAAAATGTCCTTGGATATGACATAAAGTACTAAATTTATTTGATGAAAGGAGAAGATATAAAAATGCAGTACATGAAGCAAGCAAATTGAGTAGAGACGACTAAGAAATGTTATTGACAGGAAGTGCAAAGTGACTAAGCAGGAGTGGCTTGAAGGTAAATTCAAGTCTCTAGAAGATTGTATAACTAGGGGAAAAATAAAAAGCGCCTACAGGAAAATGAAACAGACATTTGGAGACAAGAAAACAGCTCTATGAATATCAAGAACTGAGATGGAAAATCAGTTCTCAGCAAAGAAAGGATAGCTGAAAGGTGGAAAAATATCTAGACGGGCTGTACAAAGGAAATGAAATCAGAGACAATGTTGTAGGGAGGAAAGAGGAAATAGATGAAGATGAAATAGTAGATACTATACCGAGAGAAAGCGGAATAAGATCCGTGGAGTAGACGACATTCCCTCAGAGCTACAGAACCCTCTGGGAATGCTAGCCATGACAAAACTATTTCATCTTGTGCGTAAGATGTATGACACAGGCAAAATACACTCGGACTTTAAGAAAAATGTAATAATCCCCACCCCAAAGAAAACAGACGCAGATAGGAGTGAAAATTACGGAACCATTAGTCAAATATATCATCGCTGAAAAATTTTAACACGAATTATTTACAGAAAGATGGAAAAGTTTGTAGAAGATGACCTCGGCGAAGATCAGTTTGGATTCAGGAGAAATGTACGAACAAGGGAGGCAATACTCACTTTACGACTTATCTTAGATTAAAGAAAGTCAAACCTACATCCGTAGCTTTTGCAGATTTGGAGAAAGCTTTCGACAGTATCTATTGGAATGCACTCTTTCAAATTCTGAAGTCAGGACGGGTAAGATATAAAGGAACGGAAGGTTATTTACAACTTTTACAAAAACCAGACACCAGCTCTAAATATTAAATGGAAAGAAAGGGACGCAGTGGTTGGGAAAGGAGTGTGTCAGAATGGTAGCCTTTCTCCAGTGCTTTTCAATTTGTACATTGAGCAAGCTTTGAAGGAAAGGAAGGATAAATTTGGAAAATCAATTAAAGGTTAAGGATAAGAATTAAAAATTTGCGTTTTACCGATGAAATCTAATTTTGTCAGAGACAGCAAAGGGCCTGGAGGAGCAACTGAACGGAATGTACAGCGTGTTGAAAGGAGCGTATAAGATAAATATTAACTAGAGCAAAACAAGGTTAATGAAATATAGTCCAAGAAAAGCAGGTGATGCTGAAGGAATTAGCTTAGGTAGGGTAACAATAAAGGTGTTAGATAAGTTTTCTTACTACGTACATGAAATAACATATGATGGTCACAGTACAGGGGATATAAAATGCACAATGTCAATGGGAAAAAAAGCGTTTTGAACATTGGAGATTTGTTAACGTCGAGTATTAATGTAAGCGTAAGTAATCTTTCCTGAGGCATGTGACGTGACGGCGTCCGTTGGGAGCGCAAAGCGCGCGTTTCGGCAACGGGCTTGCTACGCAGGCGATGAGCCGACCCCGTCGGCAAGTCCACGTGCTACCAAAGCTGCCCACCAACGGACGCGACGTCACGGCTAACCGCCACTCTGGATACCCCCACAAAGTTTTGTGTATAAATGTTTGTATTACGCACAAAGTATTAATGTTACAGACCAGCACGAAACGGCAAATGAAATAGGAGAAGAGCGCGATTCTGATGATATGTTGACATCAGCGAAGTTAATTTTACATCAAAAGTTATTAAAAGATCCAATTTTATTTCACTTAAAAATTAATGACATTTAAACTGTTTAAGATAGAACAGCGAGCGAGAGATCAAAGGAAAGGTCTCTTCGAGACGCATCTTCTGGTATACCCATACGTGCAGTAGCATAAATATTACTTGCAATAAGACCGATTTTATAATTACGATGTTGAAAGTGTTTATAACAAATAATAAAAAAAAAAATCAAATACACAAACAGCAGATGTCGTTAACACACATTTTGACGTAATGACATTATATGTATACTATTTATTTAAATATGTTATCTTTGTCTAAACTTAATAATTTTGTTAATCGCCCATAATTTGTTTAATTTCATGCGCATACTGAATGTAAATAGTGCATTGGAAAGAGAACTAAAACTATTTGAAGAACTCTTTACATAAAGACTACTTATTCTATGTGCAACGAGAGAAACATTATTTTTACTAAGTTTAGTGCAATTGTGCTAATATCAAAAACTAAGATTTTGGGGGAACCTTCATATGATGTGTCAATTTGGATGAGAATTTTAGCGCACATCTAGCGATGCCATCAAATTAAATATTACAACATTATGTTAAAAGTTAGAACATGTACTGGAGAACAGTTCAGTTTGCTAGCTCAGGTAGGCAGGATGTGACGTCAGCTCGGGTATATAAGGCAGGGCCTCGTAGAGTGGTCTTCACAGTGCAGATTTGGACGTTCAAGGCGACAGGGCCATGTCGCTCGGCTCCGTGTGTAGTTTAGTGTTGAACGTAGCCGCAGAAACGACCGCGATGGACTTAGCAGTTTTCGGTGGGAAATGCAGTGTTGAACTTAGCCGCAGAAACGATCATGTGGGACCTTGAAATCTTTCGGAGCTTTGGACTTTGAAAATTATTGTTACGATTTCGGACTCAGATTTTTAACAGTGTCGTGGACTTTACTAATTATTACTACGTTTACATGCACTGAACGTTAGTTATGGAAACAAATTGCGGATCATAATTAGAATTTACAATCGTAGTTATTGAACATTATATAGCCACTTGTTGAGTTATATTGGGGGCTCGAGCTAATATAAACTGATCCTAGTAAATTGATGGTCATCGATAGGGTTTTGAGAATGGCAAATAAACCATCTTAATCAAAATGCAATCCTGATGTCGTATTCGATCATTGAATTCAGCCACCCTAGTGTATATCCCTGACAGTGAACTTTAACAAATGTTAATATATGAGTGTGTGTTCGTCGACGGTTGCAGTAAAGCAATGAGCCAATCACTATAAGCGACGCAACAGTAATAAAAGCATCCCCTAGCAATTACCGCAAATGCACAGCCGTCGTCGCCTCACAGGCATTTGTGTGGAGTGTTGCCATGTACGGGAGAGATCAAGGACGATAAATCATGCAGACCAGGGGAGCATAGAGGTTTTTGAAATATGGTGGTACAGAAGAATACTGAGGATTAGGTGGGTATATCGCGAAACTAATGGACAGGTACCGAACTGAATTGGGGAGAAAATGATTTTTTGGCATTCTTTGATTAAAAGAAGGAATCGTTTGGTGGGACACATTGTTAGACATCAAGGTATCGTGAATTTAGCATTGGATGGAAGTGTGTGGGGTAAAAATAGCAGAGGGAGACCAAGAGATGATTACAGTTAACAGATTCAAAAGGATGTAGGTTGCCGAGCTTATTCTGAGATGAAGAGGCTTGCTCAGGATGGAGTACGGAGGAAAGCTGTATCAGACCAGTCTCCGGACTGAAGACCACAACAACAACGCTAACCTCTTCTTTACGGCCAATAACTGATCTTGGTGGCCATATATCTCGCTGAAATTGACCAGAGCGTTTTTCAAAACAAATCGAGAAAAGCAGTGTTCCAGTGTCATGGCGTATTGCCACCCACAAAAATACCATCGTTTCTTGGAAAAACGAAGTCCATAAATGCCTGAAGATGGTTTGAAGTAGCCGAGAAGAACGAATTATTACAGTACAAGGTAGGGTGAGATAGACCCCATTCCATTCCATGCAAGGCAGCGCACACCATTATGGATAGACCACTAGCTTGCACAGTGTGTTGTTGATAACTTCGGTTTATGGCTTAGTAGGGTTTGTAACACACTCGAGTCAGATGTTAACAATTGAAATGGGGGCACTATCTAACTAAGCCACGTTTTTCCAATAGTCTAGAGTTCAACCGCTGTGGTCATAATGCCAGAATGCCAGGAGAAGAGTTTCGGGGGATATTGTGAGATTGGCTAGGGAGTGGAGTATGTCGCCTTCATTGCGCCCCACTATCACAACGGAAGTCTCACATTCATTTCTGCCGTTATTTCTGCCGTTTTAGCGCTGAATACTCTAAGCAAACGCCACTGTGCACCGAGGTTAACTGCAGGCCGTTGGGTACAGCACTGTCCCTGGTAGGGGATAATAATAGAAATTTGGTATCCTTGTCACACTCTTGACGCTGTGAATATCGAAATATTAAAATCACTAAAAATTTACAAAATTTAGCTCCAACCACCATCCTGCGTTCAAATGCTCTTAACTCGCGTCGTGCACTCCTTCAGGCTTCTCGATCTAATTATTTATCAAATGGTTTTAGAGATGGAAAAGTCGCAAGGCGAGGTTGCAATACATGTGACTAAGGCAACTTTATCGGCGCACTTCACGAGCGATCTGCGTCGTCATGTGTAGGTGTGACTATCTTGTTGCCGCTTTTCAACGGGATATTACTCGTCCACACAAGGAATGTGTCTGTGTAAACTGTTTGCCAGGTGTTTGGGTGAGTAAGCAAAAAATAAATAAATAAATAAAAAAGGAAATAAAAAGTTCAAATGTTTGTAAATCTGCCGGCCGCGGTGGCCGAGGGGACTAAGGCGCTTCAGTCACGGTCTGCACGGCCACTACGGTCGGGGGTTCGAATCCCCCCTCGGGCATGGATATTTGTGCCGTCCTAGTTCGTAAGTAGTTCATAAGTATTTTGTAAGTTTAGGGACTGATGACCCCGCAGTTAAGTCCCATAGACTATACAAACATTTGAACAAAACATTTGTAAATCTATCGGACTCAACTGCTTGGTCATTAGTCCGCAGCTTACAAAGTACGTAAACTAAGGTAAACTAACCTAAGGACAACAAATACATCTATGCCTCAAGGGGGACTCGAACCCCGACGGCGATCACGGGCGCACACCGTAGCACGGCGCCCCAGTACGCACGGCTAATCCGCGCGGCGGTGGTTTAGCGTCCAGGAATTCAAAGACATGTCCCGTGGAATTCGTGTAATGTTCGCTCTGATGTCAACTCCATTCCTGTGCAAGTAACGATATCAAGAGCCGGTTGCTACACTTATGGTCCATCTTGCCTTAGGAGAGGATACAGCTGCTTAGTGATACCCTTCCAGGCCACATGCCGCGGCAGAACGGCCGAATGCATTGAGGCGCTATGCTCTGCTGCGCGACGCCATTTCCCGTCCGGAGTGCCAATCCCCCTTCGGGCATGGATGTTCATGCTGTCTTTAGTATAAGGTAGTTCATAAGTAGTGTGTAAGTTTAGGGACTGATTACCCCCCAGTTAAGTTCAAAATGTTCAAATGTCTGTAAATCTATAGGACCAAACTGCGTGGTCATCAGTCCGTAGCTTACAAACTACTTAAACCTAGGTAAACTAACCTACGGACAAACACAGACACCCATGCCCCAGGGAGGACTCGAACCTCCGCGGCGAGCAACCGCGCGCTCCGCAGCGAGGTGCTTTAGACCGCTCGGCTACTCCACCGCGGCCCCAGTTAAGTCCCAAAGCTTTACAAACATTCATACATTCCAGGCCACGCGCAGTACTGTGGTGATAAACGGGCTCCCACGACCAGGTAATTCGTCAATTTGATTCTGGTTTCCTAATTGCTAAACCAACATCACATACTCAGTTAGTCTGTGAAGTTTCTTTTCTTATGCTCCTTCTGTGTTATGTACTCCCCGTCTTTTGTCAGGTGGTTTATACTGAGTCTCTATTTACAACAAATCGGAGAGGCTTAGAAATCAAAAACAACTGCAACTGTAAAAAGTATATAGTATATCTGAGGCGGCCAGTGTGATACATCCTATTTGACGACAACTTTCACTATAGACCGATATTTTAAGAAAATAACTGCTTGTTCGAACATTTCTGTAGGACAAAACTCAAACAGAGGCCAATATCTCAGATTTTTTTAAATCGTTAATTTACTGATACCAGGATAAATCCACTTAGTATTTTCAGCTAGGGTAATCATTTCAGCATACCGATGAAGGGGGAAGTTTTCTGTCTGTTACACATGAAATTAAAACGTAATGAACGCTCCTTAATCTTTGTCTAATATCCAGCTAATCAAATGAAAAAGAGATGAGATATTTTTGAATACGCAATATTGTCACGATATCAAAATGTGCTCTTTTTCTTATTCGGGAATCAAAGGTGTTGGAAGGAGTCCAGAGACGCGGCTTCTCACCTCAGCATGAAATCCACGCGCCGGTGCTTTGTTATCAGACTGCACGTGCTGTCAAAGAAAGCGCCTTTTTTCAGAGGGTGAAAAGGTTGCTCCAGTACACGTAGTGCAGAAGCTCTGGTGCTTAATGGCGCAAGTATGCTGAAGTTGGCATGTGATAAAAGACAGCTGCACACCTCTAAAAAACACATTGAAAGCGATCAAAGTAGTTTTTAGACGTCGTGCGATATCTCATCCATGAAATAAGGAAATTGGAGAAGTTTATCTTCCTATCTTATGGTCCTTTGGCAATAATAAACATTAATTGTTAGCTTTGTATTTTCACAAACATTGAGTATCAGAAAGATATGAAGCCAAAATTCTCACTGTCATAATTAGAATAATGAATATAGTTGTCATACTGAATTTTGAAAAGGACTAAACTGTAACGGTCATCATTCCGTTTTTCCATTAACAGAGATTACACTGAAAGTTGCTAATACACTTACGTGAAATAATGTGTTAATCTACAAGCTTAGAATGTGAGAATGTGAATAAAACGTAAAAAGAATTAAATTAAATGTGGAAAAGTAGTGAATGATTAAAAAAAAAAAAAAAAAAAAAAAAAACCATACCAGATTGTTTTTGCTGGGCGAAAACAGAAATAAAATTATAACTTCTAAACACTTTGTAACACGTTAATATCTCCGGTTTAAAAGCTATAGGCACGTGGAGAACAGATAGATAATGCACACACACGCACTAAACCTAAAATGGAATGATAAAAGCTACTTTCACGAATGAGATGTAAAACTGAATCAGCCTTTTAGGCACTGATAGTTAAAACCAGGTTTAAATCTTCAGAGAATTGATAAGTCCGCCTTTGTGCAGCTAAATTGGGGCATTCCAATTAGATGTAGAAGACTGTCAAATTTGCATCACAGCGGCAGTGGGGCAGTCCACCTCTCTTAAACACGTTTGCCTCCCAGTGTCTATCCGGTAAGTTACAATCTCCGCCTAAACTTATGTCATAACTGAAACCTCCGTGAAATATTTTCCACGTTCTCCTCAGATGTTCAGCCACAATTGACAGTAAGTGAGGTAGCCTATAAAAACATCCAGTCACCATGTTTCAGCTACTTTTCACTCTTACTTTCGCCCAAATTTATATTACATTCTAAAACTGTACTAATGTCACTCGATACAATTGTATTCTTTATCGCTATAAATATGCCTCCTCTTACCTGATACGTGCCAGCCACTTCTCTAGATTTGTCTTCCACATTCTCCACAAAGAACACAAAGAAAAGAGGCTTTGTGGATATGAAGATTCCCCATCAATCCATGCCCACACAACGAATTTGGGAGAGTATGGGTCAAATGTTCAAATGTTTGTAGAGTGTATGGGACTTAACGACCGGGTCATTAGTCCCTAAACTTACAAACTACTTATGAACTAACTAATTCTAAGGACGGCACAAATATCCATGCCCGACGAGGGATTCGAACCCCCGACCGTAGAGTATGGGTCATCCCGATCTTTGGCCCAGCATTCCTCCCATGGCCTAGGAAACGAAGGGAACGATTTCGGGTCGGATTTCTCTACATTGAATACAAACATTTCTCGCTTACAGACGCTGGTGGGCGATCAACAACCAACAATCAACATTACCCGATTTTGACAGCTTCATTTCGGGCCATCCCCATCTGACCGAATGCGACTCACTCTGACCTGTTCCTCTCCTCACGAGAGCCACGTTGTCTCAGCAAAGGTCACCTGGCGACCATTGCCGGAAGTGCTGTTGCCACTGGTACAGGGGCATCTATTCCTTTGTCCTGCGTAGCTCAGGCATCACCAGTGCGATCCCTGCGTTGTCAGGGGTTACTACCAAGCACTACTGTGCTGGATATTGGGTGCATAGAGTGTCATTATAGTAGTGTGTGCAGTTGGTGATATTGTACAATTGATGTAACAGTTGCATCATATGATGTATCCTTGCCCAGTGACTGGATGTAGGGTGCAATTACAAGTCCACTCCATAATGGGTGCAAAAGATATTAATGTAGGTGAATACATGACGCACCTCGTAAGGCGTCATTCCACAAATGGCCGTCATTTCTATAATACCTGGTAATAGGGAAGCCAAACCAACATAGGTGACCGTATAAAATGGCCTAAAGATTTGTAAATCTCTGTAAGTAATCTCTTATGATAGGTAGGAATATCTCGAACCTCATTTAACCCCGAATTAGCTGGGGAAACAATGAATGTGACTATGGATTTCTTTAAGGGTGAACTAATAGTCGGGATACTACGCTTGGTAAACATCTTTCCGTTTTTATACACTTAGTGTCAGTTGCCATCTGTTGAACACTCTGAAGTTCTAAGTACGGTAATGCAAAAGTGGATATAACAGTCTCAATCAGCACACATATTGACAATAAGTGGTTACATGCTTAGGCAGTAAAACAATTTAGCGCAATAGTGACCTTGCCGTATTACGCTGAGGCACACAGCATAGTACCTTAATTTCTGCTGGGAACTGAGCGTGCAGGTTGGATAGGATTGTACTATGTCATTTGATGAAACAGAGGCAAATTTCGAACGTGCTAAGAACGATGTCACGTTATCAGTCGATAGTTTAGTATCCCATAAAACAAGGCAAATGAGATTTTATGTTCATCAATGGATTTATGACGTAAACCTTTGGCTGAAGATATACTGCCACTAAGAAGAAGATAGACGTAACACATAGAGCGTCGGAATGAAGTGGGTGTATTTATACTCTACTCTTTATGGTTTGGATATACTTAAAATTATCCTGAAACCAATCTTTAGCGATAATTCTTAAACAGCACTCATAGAACTGATATAGTACAATAGTACCATACTAGTTAGATTAACATAGCAAAAATTTTTCACCTTATCAGATTTTTACATTTTTAATCGGGCGACTAATTATGACCTAATATAGAAATGAACAACCTTAGTTTCCGACGTTGCTCGGGTGAGTATTTGTTCCATTGTTATGTTAGTCCATCTCCACTATCGCCCTCTGTCCATCGCCTTCTACACATTTTCTCTGTCAATTTCAATTTCGCTTTCATGCAGCTGAATCTTTTGACATATCTCCTGAACTATGTGTTCAACAAAAATATTATGTTCCTATGTTCCAGGTAAATAGAGTGGAATATTAGTAAAAGGTCTGAGAAATGTACTGCGAATAGTATTGGCAGTAAAGTACAACCTCGTGAATTATATTGTGCTTTTTTCAGCCACTTCATCACTTGTATCGTCGTATCTCTTGAACTATATGTCGTGCTTTAATATAATTTTGATGATAAAGTCAATGACATATGTGCAGACTGTCGGATGAATGCCTATAAATACTGTTAATAATTTAGAAATAATAAATTGTAACGTCATGAAGAACGCAGTATTTTCAATGCAGAAACAGCGAAAAAGTAGTTACTGAAAAACTTTTCTCCTTTCATCATTTTGCTGGTATTGTCAGCAAAATAAGTTTTGTAAATGTTTGAAAATGATGTGAAAATACTTTTCTTCAATCGCTATGTGCTCTCATTCTCAAATAGTGGTTGAATAATGTCTCGTTATTCAAGCATTGCGTGGTAGGTAGTTTTCCCCTCAGATCAATTGTTTCCTGGCGGTAAAGAATATTTGTGTCATGTTCGGTTGAAATCGGCCCAGTGGTTTAGGAGAGGATGTGGGAAACACACACACAAGCATCCATTTTTACAATATGTGTAAATGTCTTGTGCAAAAGAGACAAAATAACTGAACAACATAAGCGTTTATGAATTAGGTGTCTCCACTTCAGTTCGACGTTGGCATCCTGGTGTAATAAAGCACCTGCGGTTGGAATACAGTGTATTTATTAGATTAGAAAGTGGCTTACAACTGTAGAACTACCATATTGCAGTAAACAACTATCGATCTGTTATCTATCAATCCAAACATGTAGAATTACGAAAAAAAAATCTGGACAGATATTTCCTCAAATCATTTCGACGAACAACAAGACAGTAATCTTTATTCTATACGCCAGAATTAATCCCTAAAGACCCGGAAGCAGACAAGTATACCGTTCTAAAACACAGAATATAACTGGACAATTAAACTGAAAGTTTTGTTTGAGAGACTATCCTTTCTGTTTAAAATCTAAATTTAAAAGGTACAATTGCAGTTAGCTGAATAAAGTCTAAGTGGATAATTCCTATTATTGTCTCTCTACGGAAACGTGTCACTGGAACGTAGCTGGCGGAAAAACACGACGACACATCGAGTTTGTCTTTAAGTAAACAGTATGTCCTAATCGACCAACACTTTTAAAGCCAGTTCTTCCACTAACTAAAATACCATTACCATTATTTACCTCGTAGACAAATAGCCCATTTATATTCTTCTCTGTAATTACAGCTGGCAGGAAAACAATCTAGCTGTAGTAGCTAAAAATTCCGCGCAAGAATTTCAGGCCTTCAAATTCTTTAGAATTTCCGTGCCAGTTCCAGTGGAAAATACCCTTTATAACAATTTTCACACGATGCTGAATCGCCTTCTGCTATTCTTTGACTTCACATAGTGTTGCTTTTCGCTCAGTGCATTATAATGTAGTTCATTTGAATAGTATCAGTACCACACCTCAAGGGAGAACTCATGTTCTTAATTGTATTTATAGCAATGTGCAAGCACCTGTTGCCTATAGCTTACGGAATATGCATTTACTCCTTCTTGCTTCTTTGTTACACACTACGTCCTCGCTGACAAATACTTTAATAGAGTTGTTAATCATGCTGTTTAATAATCAGAACAGTTTTTACAGATGCATCGCCAGGGTCCAGAATATCGGTGTTGAAAATAGGTACATATAATCTGATTGTTACTTAGCACAAAAAATATCCATCTAACACTTTCGGAGACTATTTTTGTAGTGAGATTTTTCAGTACTGATTATTCCACTACAGATATCTAAATTTCGACACAGAACAGTTACTTATTAAATCATCGTGTGCTGTTCTCCAGCACCTAGTTCTACAGATTAATGTCTATATTACGTAAGGATTAACCTGACTAGCGCTTCGCCAAAATTTTGGTCTTGTGTAGTAAGCTAAATAGGATTTTGTTCGTTCAAGACCCTGCGTCATGCTGATGGCTTCTGCCTTTTCTGAGAGATAATCTGCATATATCACCGAGTACCACAGTACTGTCAACAAATATAGTAATGGATTAACATTTCCTACAGATCTCAGCATACAGCACCGTTTGCAGTATATGTTCTTTTGTTTGCCTGCATTGGTGATCAACGCTTCGAAAGTAAACTTCCACCTTCAGTTCCGTGCCTACACGACAACTCTGTGGAGTTTGTATTTGATCGCTGGTATCTGTGTACCTTTCCTTCTTTTTCTGTTTTTGATATCGCCCGAACGACTACGTTTCGACAAAAACCTCATTTCCAAATATTAAACGGGAACACTTGTTTTTCTTCGCTTGGTACCGCTATATAGAGTATTCAACCAATGCCAAAATTCTCTCTGTAAAACGTGTCCTTTCCGTTTCCTTGTATCTATAACCATATACCATTTTTAAATAGTCCACATCTCAGGACGCATGTTTAATGTTCACTAAAAGATCCCTCACCAAAGACAGGAGAATCGAACTCTCTCAGAGTTGACGGTCTGGCTGTGGCAGCAAAGGATATCAAGGACTGAATGAGTAGAATTACGGAATAATATCTTCTTCGTTTCTAATTATTCGCACTTTGCTATAATTTCACTCACTAAAATTGAAAAATTCAGTTGAATTTTTGAAGTTAATTAGTTAGTAAAGTAATTCTTGGTTTCAGTGCATTTCCTATGGAGTGTGGCAGTGAAGGAGTCCTCCGCAAATCACAAACAAGATTTCAGGAGGAATGAAGACAAATTTGAAATTTACTAGCTTCTATCCATAACAACGGAAACTGTGAATGTAATTAAAACTGTGCTCTACCAATCCCAGGTAAGGCTGCGTCCCTTAGATTATATACCGGGTGATCAAAAAGTCAGTATAAATTTGAAAACTTAATAAATCACGGAATAATGAAGATAGAGAGGTAAAAATTGATACACATGCTTGGAATGACATGGGGTTTTATTAGAACCAAAAAAAGGTAAAATATGTCCGACAGACCACGCTTCATCTGATCAGAAAAGCAATAATTAGCATAAAAAATTAAGACAAAGCAAAGATGATGTTCTTTAAGGAAATGCTCAGTATATTCACCATCATTCTTCAACAACAGCTGTAGTCAAGGAATAATGTTGTGAACAGTCCAGATTTATGGTGAGGCACCTGCCAGTCTTGTTTAAACAACTGTATTTCAGCACCGGTGTATACACTGTTACCTAAACATTCAACACCAGATTAATCGAGGGTAAAACCTATGACATAGAAGGCTTTCAGTAGTGATAGCTTGTAATCTGCTGCGACTCTCATTAATGTTTTTACTCCGTCATTTTTTTAAATTTTATTTATTTATTTATTGTAATAAAACGCCATGTCATTCCAAGCATGTGTGTCAATTTTTACCTCTCTGTCTACATTATTCCGTGATTTATTAAGTTTTCAAATTTATACTGACTTTTTGATCACCCGGTACATTAGTTTACATAGGCTATTAGTGTCGTGGTGTGGTTGGAACTCAAGTATAGGTAAACACAAAATCATAAGGGGCAGTGACCGTATATCGAGTACACATTTCAAGTTACTTTTCGATTTAAATACATCTAGATGATTATTAATTTTAATTAAAAAGATAGTTGATAGTGTAGGGGGAAACAAACAAAAATTCTAAATGAAATATAATAAATGTGAATTTTATTTTTGTTCTACAGCTACACGAGCTTCTTTTAATCCGAACGCTAATTCCTCAATAACTACTTATTGACACACTTTCTCGGCATTTTAGTTAACATTCTCCTTGTTATCATTTTGTTTTTCTTATAATTTTCATTAAATGGCTTTTGTACATTGCATCAGTTAATGTTTCACCTTCTGTATCCGACGAAAGATATATCACACAGCCATACAGAGAAGAAACTTGCTATGCCTAGTACAGAGGCGCAGTTGAGTTACGGATAGTTTCGAAGTGAGGGCACTACAAGGCATCAACTTTTTCATTCTTCCACAGCGCGATACCCATTTCGGAAATCATTAGGGATTTAAATATTTTTATATCCACAGTATCGAGACTGTGCTGAGAATAACAAATTTCTGGCAATACGTTTCACCACGTACAATGCAGTGGCCGACGGTCTATAAACAACGACGGAGAATAGCAGCATATACGTTGAATTGCCAATGTTAACATATAATTAACACTGCCTGCAAAACCCGCAGGAAACAATGTTTAAAATACGACGAAGATTTACGTTAGGACAGAGGCACTCATTTGGCGATTATCGAACATGTCACCAGACAAACGACTAGAATGCCTTTGCTAATAGGATGACAACGCGTCCACCATTACTCTTGGGATATAGACCATATCGATAGAACTATAGACGATTGGAAAACCGTGGCTTGGTATTATGACTCCTGATTTAATTTGGTAATAACTGATGATAGGATACAATTGTGCAGATAACCCCTTTAAGCCATGAGCCCAAGTTGTCGATAAGACACTGTGCAAGCAGGTACCCTTCATATGATGCCGTGGGCTGTTTCTTAGTGAATGGACTGGATCCCGTTATTCAACGTAACCCTTATTCGTAGGTTCCTGATTGAATTTTTGTGCTTGACAATGCGCCTTGTCATTGGGTCACAATTGTCCCCGACTGGTTTAAAGGATATTGTGAACATTTTCAGCGCGTTATTTGGCCATCCGTAACACCGAAAATGAGCCCCTCTGAATGTTAATGCAACATAATCGAGAGCTTAGTTGATACACCAGAAAAACTTTCGCAATTACGGTATCATGGCTCAATATTACCGCAAGAGATATGCAACGACATGTTGATTCCATGTCACGTCGATTTGTTGCACTTCGCACGGGAAAAGGAGAGTCTGCACGATACTAGGAGGTACCCGTGACTCTACTGCCGCGGCGGAGCGGCCGAGCGCATTGAGGCGCTATGCTCCGATTCGAATCTGCCCCCCCCCCCAAGCATGGATGTTTGTGCTGTCTTTAGTATAAGGTAGTTCATAAGTAGTTTGTATGTTTAAGGACTGATGACCCCGCAGTTATGTCCCATAAGCTTTACAAACATTTCGTTACTTCACTGGCCACATTGTCTTTGTTCTCGTCCTTCAGGCTTAGATGTCACATTAACGTAATCTGACCCTGTAAAGAGGTTCCGTGCAAACATGCATGTCAGCTGATTGTCTTCCTGGCACATTTATTACGTTTGAAGCCAAATATATTCGATGAGCACAACACCATGTAATGTCATTTATTATGCTTTGGTCTGCCTCCTCTGGACTGCAGGGACCCACTAACGACATGGAAACGCACGCGCACTCACGTCAAAAGAACTCACATTTTTTATGAATATAAAGTTCGTTGAATGTCCTTTTGACTACTTATATCTCGGCTTTGTATAAGAATGACCTGGGTGGGTAGCTGAAGTGCTTCGATTTGTCAGGACTTTGCCAAGAGTTAATGAGAGACAGAACTTTAATCCCGTTACGGAATTGTAAATGAACAGTATATATGTATGTATACGAGAATTTACAAGTGTTGATATTTTATTCGCGGGAATAAGATCAGAAATATTTTCAGCTGGCGGTTATTTCCTGTTGTGTGATGGCGATATTGACTTAGTGTAAGAGTATCGACAACGATGAGGTAGTTGGGAACTTATTACGATTCACGTAACGCAGTTGTCTGATAATTCATTCAGGTTTAATTATATTTATTAATTTTTTGTACGACCACTTCCAGTAGATAAAAGCATATGGCTGAATAAACGTTATTTAACTGTGTTATCTGACGGTACCTACATTATTTCCAATTTTTAGAATAAAACGTCTTTTATTAAATAATAATTCATCATTTGATTTATTTGAAAGACTTTTATGTATCATTATTTGACAAGTTCAGTCATTTGAGCGTGTACATATACTATAACCTGTGGGGGATCACTATCAACATATCAACAAATTTGTCTTGTATTTCGTATTAGTTTGTGAACTTCCGAATTCACGGAATTGTGGATAAGGTGTATATCCTCTATAACTGAAAAATAGTAGTTGTTATTTTGCATGGTATTTACTGAATGATCGGCTTACAACATACAACAGTTAGTAAGTCAAAATTGTTACTTTAGTCCATATAAATAAGCCTTGTTTTTATGTGTATGCAAGTATATGATATAAAAATGGTTCAAATGTTCAAATGTTTGTAAAGCTTTTTGGACTCAACGGCGGATTCATCAGTCTCTAAACTTACAAACTACTTATGGACTAACTTATACTAAAGACAACACAAACACCCATGCCCGAGGGAGGATTCGAAACTCCGACGCGGGAGGCCGCGCCATCCGCAACGTGGCGCTCCAGACCGTTCAAAATCGTTACATATAAATCTTGCTCTTAGAATCAGTAGAATTATGACTTAAGAGAATTGTAACACAAGAATAACGTCTTTTCCGATAAAAAATAAAGTCTGAGAGCGATAATAATAACTACTAAAATACAAGTGGAATATCTTTAATTTTCATCATCATTGGCTCCAGCTGGTAGTGATTTTGGATAAGTTCATTTGGGTATTATTATTTAGTGAACTTGCAGTATAGTACACGCTGCATTATTTGCGTATTGCAGTAGCCACATTTTTGAGAGATGCAGATCAATAACCCCTATTTCAGGAATGTCTATAAGACTAATAATGCACCTTCTCTCTCAAATCTCACAAGTGCGGCCTAGAGTTCTGAGACAATTTCACTTGCAAGACATTTTGGAAAGGTTTTCAATAAAGTAGCAAAGACTTTAATGTCATTCTTCTCTGAGCCTGGTTAGGTTTCTGCAAAAGATGCTATGTTGAGTGCAGATTCTATTTCTGTTGTTCCTGTACCTGATACAATCTTCCATTCTTTGTGATTTCCATAATGCTGTTCGCATCGTCACGCATTGCACGTTCCATGTGTAACATCTGTACCATCTTCAGCAATGAGTTTTATTTGATTTTCTACCTAATTTTCTTCATCAATGCATTAAGTCATCAGCTGATTTGAAGAGAACAATGCTCTTAATTCATGCTTGTATGTTTTCTACGGCAGTATATAAATTCTGCTATATTAGCTGATGATTTTTCCAAAACATTACTGTCCACTGTATGCCTAAATAGCTTTCATTGCACAACATCAGAATTTGGCAGTCCAGAACCCGAAATGTTGCGCACTCTGTTGTGTAGATTGTAGGTAGTTTTTTGAAGACTTTTGGCGCAGTAGCGTTTGTTATTACCTTTCATTACATTTTCATTATGCGGTTAATTTTCGTTTTCACCTTTTAAATGCTTTTTCTATCTTGTACCTTGACTCTTTCCTTGAATTACCATAATAGTCACCATGTTGACATACTGTTTCCGTAATGTAATGGCCACAGTGTGAATATCACACCGCCGCGGCGGAGTAGCCGCGTGGACTAAGGCATAATGCTGCGGACTGGGCGGCCGCTCTCGCCAGAGGTTCCTTAGTGTAAGTTAGTTTCAGTAATTTTGTAAGGCTACGGACTTTCAATAACAACGCAACAGCTATATTAACATTACGAATGTTAAATTGCCGTGACTTTCAAACCCCTCTAGGATATATATCGCAACTCGGCAAGACGAGACACAAGTCAAAAATGTATATCTTGAGAAAAGCGACACTGTTCTTGCCGTTCACGAATCGTGAGCTAAACTACGACGAGAATAGCATTACTGTTCTTAGATGACCAAAGTGCGAGAAAAGATGTGACATTATTATGTATATCGAGACTCTTCATATACATTTTTCAGTAATAAGCTGAAAAATGCGTTTCTTTCTTTTTCTTTTTTTACTTGTGTCTCTCTTATTGGCGATATATATATATATATATATATATATATATATATATATATATATATATATATATATATGTGTGTGTGTGTGTGTGTGTGTGTGTGTGTGTGTGTGTGTAATTGTGTGAGTGAGTGTGAAAAATAAATACATATTGCGTTTAAAATCATTTTCTTTACGAGCTACGTCCATTCAAAATTGAATTTGAAATTATTCATTGAGTTTATGTTAATAGCAAAATGTTTCCAATATAAAGCCTACGCTATTATTATACACAAAAGTCAGGGTCTAATTCTAAACAATGCACTGATAAAGATTGGTTCTTCATTGTTCACAAGCTGATAATCGTACGTGGCACATTCCAGAGTGAAAAGTCTGGGCGGATTAGATCTTATTAACGTCGACTTTCGGAATATGAAATCTCAAGAGTCAACTATCCCAGAATACAATCGACTCAGAGGCACTTACCGCCCAAACTTGTCAATAATTGCTACATAAAACATCTGACGAGCATAAGAAAAGGGACAGACATAGACCCTGACTTTTGTGAATAATAATAGCGTACGCTATATATATATTGGAAACTTTTTGCTATTAACATAAGCTCAATGAATAATTTCAAATTCAGTTTTGAATGGACGGAGCTCGTAAAGAAAATGATTTTAAACGCAATATGTATTTATTTTCAGACTCTCTGTCTCTCTCTCTCTCTCTCTCTCTCTCTCTCTCACACACACACATATATATATATATATCGGCAATAAGAGAGACACAAGTAAAAAAAGAAAAAAACGCATTTTCAGCTTATTACTGAAAGAGCCTCGATATACATAATAATGTCACATCTTTTCTCGCACTTTGCTCATCTGAGAACAGTAATGCTATTCTCGTCGTAGTTTAGCTGACGATTCGTGAACGGCAAGAACAGTGTCGCTTTTCTCAAGATCTACATTTTTGACTTGTGTCTCTTCTTGCCGAGTTGCGATATATATCCTAGAGGGGTTTGAAAGTCACGGCAATTTAACATTCGTAATGTTAATATAGCTGTTGTGTCATTATTGAAAGTCAATAGCCTTACAAAATTACTGAAACTAACTTACACTAAGAGCGTCTGCCCAGTCCACAGCACTATGCCTTAGTCCACGCGGCTACTCCGACGCGGCGGTGTGATATTCACACTGTGGCCATTACATTACGGAAACAGTATGTCAACATGGTAACTATTATGGTAATTCAAGGAAAGAGTCAAGGTACAAGATAGAAAAAGCATTTAAAAGGTGAAAACGAAAATCATCCGCATAAATGAAAAGCTATTGAAAGGTAACGCTTCTGTGCCAAAATTCTTCAAAAAACAAACTTCAATCTACACAACAACAGAGTGCGCAACATTTAGAGTTCTGGACTGCCAAATTCAGATGTTGGGCAGTGAAAGCTATTGAGGCATACAGTGGACAGTAATGTTTTGGAAAAATCATCAGCTAATGTAGCAGAATTTATATACTGCCGTAGAAAACATACAAGCATGAATTAAGAGCATTGTTCTCTTCAAATCAGCTGATGACTTAATGCAGTGGTGAAGAAAATTAGGTAGAAAATCAAATAAAACTCATTGCTGAAGATGGTACAGATGTTACACATCGAACGTGCAATGCGTGACGATGCGAACAGCATTATGGAAATCACAAAGAATGGAAGATTGTATCAGGTACAGGAACAACAGAAATAGAATCTGCACACAACATAGCATCTTTTGCAGAAACCTAATCTCTCTCTCTCTCTCTCACACACACACACACACACACATATATATATATATATATATATATATATATATATATATATATGGTAAGAAGAGAGACACAAGTCAAAAAACCGCAATTTTTGCTTATCACTGAAAAATGTATATGAAGATCCTCGGTATACATAATAATGTCACATCTTTTCTCGCACTTTGCCCATCTGAGAACAGTAGTGTCATTCTCGTTGTAGTTTAGCTCACGATTCGTCAACGGCAGGAACAGTGTCACTTTTCTCAAGATCTGCATTTTTGACTTGTGTGTCTTCTTGCCAAGTTGCGATATATATCCAAGAGGGATTTGAATGTCACGGCAAATTTAACATTCATAATGTTAATGTAGCTGTTGTGTCATTATTGAAAGATACGGAACAAAAATATGTGTTTGGGTGCGATGGCGGAAAAAAAAAAAATTCGTTGGGTGCAACACAGTTCTCTGTTGCAGATGTTTCTGTTCTTACTATGAAGAACTTTTTGCATGTTCATGAAACTGAAATGTGACTGCCACGAATAATTTCCTGATAATAGTTACGATACGAATTATTACTCTGATTTCATTGTCCTTTGTTTTATGTAATGTGAACAACCTAATGAGAAGTACGTCGAAATGAAATAAAAATGTGCTAAAGTCATTTCTTGAGCCGTCGCTTCATGATGAACAGCTTGTTAAATTGTGGAGATTTATAAAGATGCTTAACAACCAGGAAAACTCGGTTTTCTTCCCATTAATTTGAAATAATCGCATGTATTAGTATGAGAGTGCAATTTATACTAATATTTTAGTTGCATCATCAAATGATAGTGTTATTATCAGTGGGGATAGTAATTAGAATTCTATCTTCACTCTCTAGAGTATCACTAGCGATCCGCTACGCTAAACGATTGTGGTGTTTCCAGCACGACAGAGCTGATGGACCGCACCTGAGTTCTTATTGCTGTCATAGTTCACTAAACCTTGTATAAAAGGAACGGTGAAAAGAAGGTGTCGGTCGTGAATAGCATAAAACATTTTGGGAAAAACCGGAACTAGTTTCTAAATTTGGTTTGCGATGTCTGCTTCATGTCCCACTAAAAAGCATGAGTGTTGTTACAACTGGCTGCGATACTTTAATATAACTGTTTTCCGCTCAGCTTATGAGTCACATACACTAGGCACATATGTGATCGACTTAACGTACGATCGTGTCTCCTAACCGTTTATGCCGCGAAGCAGACGATAAAGCAATGCGGTTGCGCATAACGAATACGCCAGGGATCACCAACTGTACCTTCTATATTATTTCATACTATTATACATAGTTCAGGAGATATGGCGTCATATAATTGATATGCACGAAGAACCATCCTACTACGTATAATGTAATTTTCTGCTTCTTTACTACCAACTTTAATGGTATCACTATTCGCAGAAAACTTCCTAATAATCCATGCCATGTATTTGGAAAATCAATTTCTTGTATAGGCTATTAATCAGAAGATATGGCATTATAAGTATTGGTCAGCGTAAAAGAAACTGAAATTGACACAGAATGGGGTGGAAGGAGATGAACAAAGAGGGAAAATGGAGTTAGTCTAAAATATGAATAGGGTAAATATATACCCCTGCAATGTCGCTAACTAACGCCATTAAATAAATAAATATTATTGTGGAACACAAATACCACGTATTTCGGTTTAAATATGTCTATGCTCCTCCAAGTATGCATATGGAATATTCCATAAATGTTACCTATACAACGAAACTCCCTATTATGTTTCGTCGACAACCTGTTTTCTATAACTTGAATTCAGCATGAATTAAAATGGGTGAAAGTTACAGGTATTTCACTTGGTATCAATAAAATTTGTTGCTGCCTCGTAGAAAAAGCACAGTTTAGTTGTCTTTGAGGAAACAAAGATATTATTATGTAATTTTTGTTGCTATTTTTACCGCTTAGGTAAGTTGTAGATTTGCCTTCATTGTGGGACTCCATTAGGTCGACCGGGCATGTCGCGACATATGAGTGCGACATCGTGCCCAAGCGACGTTACCAACCATTGTAGTTACGTAGGCTCTCATAATCATAACCCAACATGATGGAGTGCGGACAAAAAGGCCTGAAGGGATAAGACGATCAAGGAAGAACTTAACCAATCGTCAACGACTTACAAGATATGGGTGAGGACGTTCGAGGTCGCCTTTGCTGAGGCAACATTCTCCCTTACACACATCTGTGTCTCCCTTTCCAATTCTGCTACTCCAGAATACAAAACTAGTGGCTCAGCCACCAGGAAAGTTTGCTTCTTTATAAGACTATTAGATCAGTCGTTGGACAGACTACCAAATACGTCTCTCTATTGCATGCAGTACAGGCTCTGAAGAGACAGAAAGCGTAGTTGTGAATCACTTCCCCATAATCTTCTTCCCCTACTAACTAGAAAAACGGCTTTGTGTTAACCTAAAAACGTAAAAAGGTTTTACAGGTAATCCGGCTTAACGTTGAACTTTAAATTGTTCACTGCTGCCGAGTGGAACTACAAATGAAACCGATGAGTGGAGTTGGTACAACACTTTTACCTTAAGCACGGATCTACTCTAAAAAGATTAGCCGTAAAGCGAGCGGAGGAAGACGAGGCCATCCTTTCTCGCGTCAGCGGTGGCCGCCTGTCGTCTTGGCGCCCTCGCTCGCTCTCATATCGGACGTGCCACAGTCGATATGGTCACATCAAACAGCACGAGTGTCAGCTCCAGAAAATTTACTATCTCCCGGCTGCCGCTGTAGCTCCCGCCACGAAATCGAAAATGGAAGGCATAACTGTGTAGAAAGGCAGGTGGATAATCTAAAAGCGCATCAGTCGTACGGCCTATGGCACAAATATACGCTGTGATCTGTACGTTTTTACCATCGTCTTCTACGTAGAGATTATAAAACATCAAAAAATTGTAATGGAATTACTTTCGTCTTTGCACTAGAAGAAAAATATCAAATTAACGAAACCGGATGACAATGAATGTATGTTTAATGTTTACCATCATAGAATTTGCGGAGATCGATACCCATTTGTATTATATATTCCACTGGCAAAAGTTATATTGATAACTGATAACTATATTGATGTCTAATAGAATCTATGTGAACAAAATGTGTTACCTAGCAGTAAAAGTTGATTATGATATATATTTTACAAATGTTTACGAACCTCAATCTACTGGGAACTAAATGTGATTGATCAGATGCCACTAATACGAGACGAAATTCTAGAGATTCTACTCAGTTGCTTGTCTATAAAACTACTGCGATTCATTATCAGGAACTGATCTTACGACTAACCAATCCGGTATTACACTAACTGGACAGAAAGTGATACACCTTGAACAGCTCCACCAAATAGTCCTACACGTCTGCGGGGTACGTTGATCAAAATTTTCTTCCTGAAGGAGATCATCTCCAGCAGTTTTATAATAAATAAATTCTAGCCTATTGTTGAAGAATAGTAACAGTACATAATCGTAGCAGAACATACCAAGAGGAAATGCTCGTAAAGTTAGGGTCTTCTTAATGAGTTTTGAAATAATCTAATATCTGACTCGAGGAACACGGGAGCATCATGCGAAACAGATCATACAGAGTATCGGCTGTAGTGCGGTTTCTAAAGAGCGTGTGTTGTCGACAGATAAGCTGAAGACAACAGTGTGGCAAGGAGGATGGCCACGAGAATTACACTGTGATAAGATCTTAGGATAGTTCAATCGGCTCTAAGGAGCCAGCAGCAATCAATGCAGGGGTGACATTGCGCAGTTACACCATGAGAAAGACCAAAGAGACTTACATGGCACAGAACCAGAGGAAATTGCACGTTCAGTTCCAAAGGAGAGAAGCGATGAGTCTCGCTTCTGTTTACGGTGTCAGAGCGATACCAATGCGCTTTTGACTATTTGCTGAAATCTGATAAGGAACGTAAACTCTCGGGAGACGTACTCGTCTGATTTCTGAATTTAGGGTAGGGGAAGTTCTGGATGTGGCAACAGGGATGATTTTGTAATTCTGAATGGAAGATTGAAAACTAACCAATAGGTTGCAAGAATGGTAAACTCGGGTTCCAAATGGCATGTTCTTGCAAGGTGATGTACGAACACAGGCCGTGCTTTACACGTCAAAGCCCTTGAGGTATAGTCGGATCTTCCAGTAGGTATCCTGGTCCCTTCATTTGCTGTGCATAGTCCATGAACGAATGCTATGAAAGGACACATACTCTCATATATGAGTCTATACAGCTATCATAACAGACACAACATGTGTTGAAGGGTTGCCAGGATATTCCTTAAAATAACATTCGGATACCTCTTGCTTCAATAACACCACTAATACAACAGTGTATTGGTGCCAGAGGTGCTCCAACTTCACACGGATATACCCACTGTTTATTATACACCACAGAAATGTTTTATAAGTTACGGATTCGTGCTTGATGGTGTAATAATTTCGATTTCTGTTAGCGTTTTACCTATTAACTTCGGCCGGCCGCGGTGGCCCAGCGGTCTGCGGCGTGCCAGTCACATTCTGCACGGCCACTGCGGACGGGGGTTCGAATCCCCCCTCGGGCATGGATATTTGTGTCGTCTTTAGTATTAGCTAGTTCATAAGTAGTTTGTAAGCTTAGGGACTGATGACCCCGCAGTTAAGTCCCGTAAGCTCTTCAAACATTTGAACACTTTTGATTAACTTTCGACGACTGAGACGTGTGAAGTATGACGGTTCACAGTTAATTAGCGAACGGTACTGAGAACATAATGCGTGTCATATTGTAGCCTGTAGATGCTGATGCAAGTAACTTACGAGTCTCTATTAATAAAGATAGAATAATTAACTTTCGAGGAGCACCGACGAACGTTATTCCCTAACGGATCACTCACTTGCAAGATCTTCTGTCCCAGGCGATTGGGCTTCATTTCTTCAGCAGGTGTTTCGTCACAAAGTAGATGATTAACTTAAAAAATGAGGCAGTAAATGAAGCTACAAACAATGAAAGTAGGGAGAATCGGAAAAAAATATATTCACAATAAGGCAAATATATCAGAGGTAGCCCTGTCACAAGTTTCATGAACAATTGCTCACTGAATATAGTTGTTGGGCGAGAAAAAGACTTGATCTAGGCCAAGTCGGTAAGACAATGATTTACACATTAAGAAAATGAAGATCAGTCCTCAGAGACAGCTCATAAATTGATTAGAACTAGCCATTTGTTAACGCGAACAATCACAGAAACAGGGGTCGGACAAAGGTAATTATCACGCTACATACCGTTTTGCAGCACCCGTATCCGACGATGTAAATGCAACAACAGTACCATGACAACCGTGGAAATAGCAGAATACATCGCTACACGACACATCCCTCGCGGCTGGCTGAGACAGATTGCTCCCAAGGTAATGAGAACAACATGTTCCTCAGTGACGAAAACTAAAGCATGCCGTCCTCTCAATGTTTACATCATTAGAAACTGCAATGGAATAGGGTTGGAGAGGTGCCCTCCAAACACGGTCAATGGAGTCCAGTGCACTTTGGCAGTATGCGAGTAAGTTCCTATAGCCAAACTAAAAGAGGGAGGGGGTGGTGGTACAGCTATTCTTGCCCGCCGTATTGCCCGTACGTCAGGCTGGGTGTCCTGAACTGGAGCGAATTCCCAATTCGCGGGCAACACGTATCACTCCGCCATCTCGTGCTTCCAACGTCGGTTTGAAATAGCGGTCAAAAAACTGCAGTAGATTCTGCCATGTTGGACGTTTTCTGTATCAATTAAATGGGGAATTCAAAAATTATCTCGCCCCTTCCAACTCATGCCCCTCTATGTAAACAATAAATTAGTAGAAGCGCATGAAGGCGCATTCCGACAGATGAAGCGAATGTAAGTACACCATTACGCAGACGCGGCCCGCTTCTACCGCAGAGCGCGCCAAATTCGACAGGGGGCGCGCTAGTACCTCCTCACTGCGCAGGCGCCGCCGCGCCAATCTTCGGTATACAGGGTGTCCCAGCTATCTTGTCCACCCAAAATATCTCTGGAACAACAACAGCTATTGGAAAATGACTTTCACCGGTATCAATGTACAGCTGGGGCCCATGAATGTACATATTTGGAAACATTCTAAAACGAAAGCAAATGCGTTTTTTAATACAAACTTATGTTTTTTTTTAATGGACACCCTATATTTTTCTTCAGCAATCCATAGCATGACAAATCACATAAACAATGGCGTTGATTGCATCGCAATATTCCAATTACATCCCGAGATATTGCGATGCGAAGTTGACGCTTGAAATACGCGAAACGCGCGGGTAGCGTACCTCCTGAGACTCAAGCGAGAACCCCATGCTGCTCAGGACGCGCGTTTCGCGTATTTCAAGCGTCAACTTCGCGTCGCAATATCTCGGGATGTAACTGGAATATTGCGATGCAATTAACGCCATTGTTTATGTGATTTTCATGCTATGGACTGCTGAAGAAAAAATATAGGGTGTCCATTAAAAAAAACATAAGTTTGTGTTAAAAACACATTTGCTTTCGTTTTAGAATGTTTCCAAATATGTACATTCATGGGCCCCATCTGTACATTGATACCGGTGAAAGTCGTTTTCCAATAGTTGTTATTGTTCCAGAGATATTTTGGGTGGACAAGATATCTGGGACATCCTGTATATAGAACGACGCACACCAGTAATCTTCAGTCTCGTGCTCACCTGAAGATGGCTGCATGTTTGCCAGCCGAAATATCGTCGGAAGACGTCAACATTATCCGGCTGCAAGCCCGAAATATGATAGACCAATAAATTAGTAGAGTCTGTGGACCAGAGAAAATTAATTTACTAGTGTTAATTATTCGGTGAAGTTTGAAGGATTATTAATCTGAATTTGTTATCAGTTTGCACGGAATTTAATTTGGAATTAGAATCTTTGATCAAAACTAAAGTATTATTTGTATATTTCCCTCTTTATTCGCCTGAGGACTGGTGTAGACAAGATGCTGCGGTCTTTCCACGTGTCTTTCACGATTCTCTAAGTTACAGCGTTACATTATGCATTCATATCGCTAACAGCTTCTTGTCCACACTGCAATCAACTTTCACAATGCGTGCATTACGTTGTCAGGAAATGTCCCAATTACGCTGAAATATTCAATTTAACTTTGTTGTCAGGACATTTTTGAACAAAACATCTTTGAAGCGGTTTCCATCATTCTATTTCAAGAATCACGGACACTAATCGATTTCTAAAGGAAAGCTCACAAAACCTTTAGTATTGCTTAACTCACTAGTAGTTATAGGCTAGGTACTGCCAACGCTACTTCAAGGTCATTCCAATAATGCTGATTCATTAAGGACACTGGTCTCCACGTGTGAAGGAAAGGAGCACGTAGGTTTCCTCCACCCTTCTGAGTATAAAGCTTTGCAATGCAGTATGTCCAATCAGAGGACAGTGAGAATATAGAAGACGTTTGACACCATTCCGAACCACATAAGAGCATACATTATAGCAAATGGCATCCAGACCTACCGCCAACATTCCACCTGTAACTGCCAATGGACCTGCTGCTTTCATCCCATATTGTTCTTACAAGGAAAGTACATGGGCTCGAACAAGCATATCTGTATGAACGTTTGCTTACAGGATCTCTACGTACACCTCAATGTGCTGGTGGGTGTCGTTTTTATGCAAAACTCTGCAGTGATGCTCTAGATAGCACTGTAGATGTAATTGTAGACGCCATACGTAATGCAGATATCTTAAATATAACTTATGTTCTCTAGCCTATTGTCACCAAAAGCCGTGATGGTAGTTGAAAATTTTACCTTCTACTTGGAAGACTGTTGGTATTCACTGCCACTGCTTCCATCGCCTCTTCCCGCACTTACCGTAGCACTACCGCTTGCAATGAGTTGTTCGTCATTATCATCCCTATTATCATAATTATGTGTTAGTGTTACAACGGTATCTAACTTATGCTCATATTTCTGTACCATAACAGATACGAGAAAACAAGCGGATGATTCATCTTGTACACTAATAACATCTTCACGAAAAAGGGTTCTTCGTTAACTTCATCTTGACCAATCGCAATACATCAGCAGGATTGCTTACCAAACGACGCCCCATCTGACGCTTCACCACACAAATAATGTCACAAAACGCAACTTCGGAGACACACTGCACCGTCCCTATTGGCGAATCGACAGGTCAAAGTGCAATGTGGCAAAGCAAACGCAGAGGCCTCTAACGGACGACTGCAGAGTTTTGCAGATGCGGGAGTATCACTAGTGCAATAAGGAATCTTTACATTATCTCTCATACGATTTTGGTATGCATGTGTTTGTTCGAACCCAAGTACTTTCCTTGTTAGAGACCATTTGCAGTCATTCAGGGACTTCATATTTCCAAACAAAGTTGGCATTCTTATGGGTGACAACGTGCCCTGTCACCGAGCCACATTCCCAGAACCTCATTTGCCATGGAGATGGCCAGATATAAATCATATCGATCACTTATGAAACATAATAAAGAGGTCAGTTCGTGCACAAAATCCTTCACTAGGAATACTTCCTGAGTTATGTACTGACATAGAGTCAGAATTGCTCAAAGAACCAGCAGAGGATTTCTGAAACGATTTCTGAAGACCATGGTACGTCCTTTTGCTAACTTCGCTAGGCGTGAAGAAATCCTATTTTATATCAGGAGGTATCCTATGACTGACTTTACCTCATTGTATAATACAATACAGTTCAGTAGTCATTTCCATCTGGTAAATCCTTGTACCCTATTGAAGTGTCTCTTAGCAAACGTTCCCGTTGTTGACGTATTATATTATTTTATGATTACTCTTTGTAATGAATAAAATTTCCATAAGGTTTAGTCATTCCGCGGCTATTCACTTGACTACAGTTCACATTTTTGACTCCTTTCCATATCCGTGAGACGTCTCTCTAATTAATTAACGTAATGTAAGCTGACTATTCCCTTACATTTGAAATTCATAATGATTCCACTAAAGTCTCGCAGGCGCTGGACATACACAACGCTTGTCTCATCAAATGTTCAAATGTTTGTAGAGCTTATGGGACTTAACTACGGGGTCATCAGTCCCTAAACTTACAAACTGCTTATGAACTAGCTAATCCTAAGGACGGCACAAATATCCATGCCCGAGGGGGGATTCGGACCCCCGACTGTAGTGGCCGTGTAGACCGTGACTGGAGCGCCTCAGTCCCCTCGGCCACCGCGGCCGGCGCCTGTCTCATCATTTTCTGTTTAATTTACTTGTAAGATGTGTTTTTCTGCACCCAACAAACTCTTGGGTTACAATATTCCGTGAAGCGAATGATAATGAAGGGGCGAGGAGCGCAGTTTCTTTTCGATATTTTTTCGTTTCTCTTCTTCGGATGTTGCTTTGGGGCACTTTGTGCCATTTACTAATAACTATAGAAATCTGTGGCTCTGTCCTTTAGCGGCCACCACGACTCTGAGTAAACTGGCCGAGAAGAAACGCGTGCGGATCGATGCGAGGCTGTGGCCGTCTGAAGAGGTGAGACAGCTGGGGCAGTGCTGAGGAGTGGCTCAGCCCGAAATATTTGCGCGGCTGTGGCGGCGGCTGCGGCTGCGGTCCCGCTGGGCCAGCCGGCGTCTGCCGGGCCCGCGGCCACTCGCGCACTTAGCAGAGTGCTGCCACACCGCACGCCCGATTTCTCTTGAAAAACTTACTCTCAGGCACCGCACAAGTGCAAAGTGTCACATTCCACTTTCTCCGTATTATCTCGGAACTCGCTTGAATTGAATCAGTGTACAGCTGAGATATCTGTCTTAAAGTTTCGAGGCAGGATATGGAACAACGGTGCTACTACGGAGTTACTTCTAGTTGTTTCTACGTAGCGTCTCGGAAAATTCCCGAGATAAATCAGGAGAGTTGTGAAATATCTTTCTCGGCGTCCCGTGTAGGCTGTGAAACAACGGTGCTACCACAGAATTACCGCCATTTTTTTCAGCGGATTATCTGAGAACTCTACCAAGCTAAAGCACTGAACAGTTGCAATATTTGTCTAGAAGTTTTCATACAGGAATGAAACATAGGTGCAACCACAAACTTATTTGAAGTGGTTCTTCTTCTTTTTTTTTCATTGTTATTCGAGAACACTTCAGAAATGATTTCTGGTCAAGTGAATACAGGTTTATAAATACAAATTTAGGGGGGAACGCACGAGTAGGTCTAATGATGATTAAGAAAATAGGAATGCGGGTAAGTTACTATCAACAGTATAGTGAACACATCGTAACAAAATTAGACACGACACCAACAGCGACCACTCTAGTAGAAGCTTATATGACAATTAGCTCTACCGATGATGAGGAGATCGAAGAAATGTATGATAAGATAAAAGAATTGTTCAGGCAGATAAGGAAGAGAAAGGACAAACAGTAGGTGAATATGAACTGGGGAAAGGAATGAAAGAGGAGGTCGCCTTGTAAAATTTTACGCAGAGCACAGTTTAATCACCACAAAAACTTCATTTAAGCATCATGAAAAAGACTGTATAACTGGAAGGGGCCAGGAAAGGACACATGAAAGGACTTAATTGACTTTATAAGCTGTAGTTTTCTGAACCTGCTTTTAAACTGTAAGACATATCCACGGGATGATATGCACTGTGACAGTAACTTTCTTAATTATGCACTGTAGATAAAAACTTAAGAATCTTCAAAGAGGTAGAAAAGTGAGGAGATGGATCCTGAATAAACTGAAAGAACTTGAGGTTGCTTAGAGTTTTAGTGGAAGCATTAGACAAGCTTTGACCAAAATTGGGGAAAGTAATGCAGTAGATGGGGGTAGCTTTAAGTGAGAAAGTAGTGAAGGCTGACAGAGGATCATTTACGTGGAAAGACAATTCTAATAGAAATCCTTGGGTAACACAGGAGATACTGAATTTAGATCATGAAAGGAGAAAGTATAAAAATGCTGCAAGTGAGATAGTTCTTGCGGCTAAGAAATTAGGTTGACAGACAGTGCAGTTTGGCTAAGCGATAGTAGTTAAAGGACAAAAGCAAGTCTGTAGAATAATGTGTAACTAGGAGAAAGGTACATATTGCCTTTAGGAAAGTAAAAGAGACGTTTGAAGACAATAAAAGCAACTGCTTGAATATCAAGAGCTCAGATGGGAAACCAGTACTAAGCAAAGAAGGGAAAGCAGAGAAGTGGAAGTAATATATACCGCGACTGTACAAGGGAAATGAAGGCTGTATTGTAGAAATGCAAGAGGAAGTGGTTACAGATCAGATCTGAGATACGATACTGAATTTGGCAGTACTGAATTATTTAAATCGAAAGAAAGGGTTTGCGAGTAGATAATATGTTCAAATGTTTGTAGAACTTATGGGACTTAACTACGGGGTCATCAGTCCCAAAGCTTACAAACTACTAGATAATATCCCCATGAAACTGTTGACATCGTTCGAAGAGCCTATCATGAGGAAACTGTACCACCTTGTGTGCAAGATGTATGAGGCAGGATAAATACCCTCAGACTTGAAGAAGAATATAGTAGTTCCAATTCATCAGAAAGCAAATGCAGACAACTGTGAAAATTACAGAACTATCCGTTTAATAAGTAATAGTGGCAAAATACTAACACGAGTTTACAGACGAATGGAAAAACTGATAAATCCGACCTAGGGGAAAATTAGTTTGGATTTAAGGGAAATGTAGGACCACGTGAGCAATATCCAAATTACGACTTATCTTAGAAGATACGTTCAGGATAGGCAAACCTACATTTTTACCTTTCGTAGATTGAGAAAGCTTTTGATAATGTTGACCGGAATACATTCTTTCAAATTAACTGCGGCATAATTCAGGGAATAAAATTTTTTGTACAACCTGTACAAAAAGCAGACAATAATTATAAGTGTCGAATGGCATGAAAGGGGCGCAGTGATTGGGAAGGAAGTAAGACAGGGTTTAGCCTTACCCAAAAGTTATTCAATCTGTACACTGAGAAAGCTGTGGAGGAATGCAGGAAGAAATTTGGAGCTGGAATTAAGTTAAGGGAAAAGAAATGAAAACTTTTCGTTTTGAAGATGACATTGTGATTCTATCAGAGACAGCAAAGGACTTGGAAGAGCAGTTGAACAGAATAGACATTATTTTGTAAGAAAGTAATAAGGTGAACATTAACAATAGCAAACCAAATGTAATGGAAAGTAGTCTGAGAAAATCAGTCAATTCTGAAGGAATTATAGTAGGTAAAAGAAGATTTTTGTTATTTGTGGAGCGAAATAACTTCTTATGGGCGCAGTAAAGAAGATATACATGGAAAAATGGCTATGAAAATAAAGCATTTCTGAAAAAGCGAAACTTTTTGACATCCAAAAATTGATTTAAATATTAGGAAGTCCTTTCCAAAGGCATTTGTCTGGAGTTTAGCATTATACGGGAGTAAAACGTAAACGATAAGGAGTTCAGACTAAAAGAAGACAGAAGCATTTCAAATGTACACATCTTTGCAAATCTATGGGACTTAACTACTCTGGTCATCAGTCCCTAGAAGCATTAGAAACGTGGCAATACAGACGAATACTGAAGACTGGATGGAAGGATCGCGTAATTTATGAAGAAGTTATGAACAAAATTGGAAAGAAAATAAATTTCTGGCATATTTTGACTAAGAAAGGAGCTGGATTTTTGCGAACCTTCTGACATCACGGAATCGTCCATTTAAGAATAGAGGGAAGAGTGTAGTATAAAAATCTCAGATGGAAACTGAAAGATGAATACAGTAAGCAAATTTTAAGGGATCTGGTTGCCGTTCTTATGAAGAGATGTATAGGTTCGCACAGGATAGGGTTGTGAGGTGCATCAAATAGCTCCCCGGACTGAAGACAACATCAACTACACAACTTATTCTTTAATATATTAACGCACCAACTTCGGCGACGCATTTCCGCCATCTTCAGCCTCCTGAGCAGACATAACAAACTGTTGAAAGTCTGTGTTTGTCTTCAAGAATGGCAGCAGTCAATATAAGCGTCCTTAAACCCAAAAACGACTCTATACTTCTCATCAGTTATCACCTAGGTACTTCCACATCATGAATGCAAAGTGTCCTTAAACCCAAAAACGACTCTATACGTCACATCATGAATGCAGTAGTAGGGTAAAATACCCATAATTTGGGTGACTGGCTAATTCCTGGTTCATTTTGATGTTCACCGCACTGTATTAATACAGAAAACACTGAATTTTAATTTTTCCAAAGCTTATTTCATAATTAAGGGTTAAGAATTAGTGCCGCGCAATACAGAACAAACGCCGAGGATTACTTGTTGTAGTTTAGAGGGGACTAGACTGCTCGGTCATCAGTCGAGGATTACTATAAAAGGGTTTTCTTTTTTCCACGATAATGCCCGACCTCACACGGCGAATGTGACCAAATAACTACTACGGGAATTTCACTGTGGCGTATTTGATCATCCTACGTACAGCCCGGACCTCGCTTACAGCGATTTTCATGTCTTCTGACACCTAAAATCTGTCCTTGGTGGTCACCACTTCAACACTTACTACATGGTTGAATACACAGGAGGCAACCTTCTATGAAGAATACTTACAAAAACTTGTGACACGCTTTGACAAGTGCCTACAAAATTTAGGAATCTATGTAGAAAAATATTTCAACAGTTGTAGATTTTAGTGCAATAAATATTTTTTCTTTGTCTGTATACGTTTGTTTTATATAACCAAACGGAACTTACTTTGTGGACATACCTCATACTACATGTAAATGGTCGGTTGTTCGGTATATCGCTCCGTCACAATCGCACCTTCCACATATATCGTAAAACCGGGCAAAAATTGGATTATAGATGAAATATCAATTACGTTGCCAAAATTTCTGCACCCATATGCCAAGACAAATTTTAAAACAGACGCCAAATTTACTAGACATCAAACACGCAATCTTATTGGCCACCTGAACACGACTCCGCAGTGAACGCCTTCACCTCCCGTCATCCATCGCGCCGTTGCCAGCGTCGACACGCCAAGCACTAGTCACAGACCCATAAACTGCACTTTACCGACTTTTGAATGTTTCGTGCGATTTAAATAAAATGTGTCTTAGTTGATAGCTTATTATGTCAAACTATCATCTAGAAAATAACTCGTATCTTTTTACGGATTTGTTATATCAGTTTATTATGGAACTAAAGTGAGATCATAGTATCTTCCACAGTAGCTCAGCAATTACTAGCAGCATGATATGCACCGATTTTCCTCACGTTCTTGCAACTTTTTGCTGAATATTTGTCTATATTGCCAGTAACTTTACGTAAATATTATGTAGTATGAGAGAAAATGTTCAAATGTTTGAAGAGCTTACGGGACTTAACTGCGGGGTCATCAGTCCCTAAGCTTACAAACTACTTATGAACTAGCTAATACTAAAGACGACACAAATATCCATGCCAGAGAGGGGATTCGAACCCACGACCGTAGTGGCCGTGCAGACCGTGACTGGCGCGCCTCAAACGGCTCGACCACCGCGACCGGCCAGTATGAGCGTTGAGACCCATGGAACCTCACTTGTTTGTATATTTATTTCATATATTGTTTGTACTGCTGATGAATAGTTACAAGGGGACAGAATGTTTATAACTTTTCTATTTCAGATTGTCAAAATATTAAGTTAGTATGGAACTGGTCAAAATAAAGTTGAAACAAGTCATTCATGTTAAAAATTCTGCTACTTTTCGAGGAGATGGCCATCTGCCAATGAGAGAATGGCTATGGCAGATAACTGCTGAGATGAAGTAAGGTCCTGGGACTGTTTATAAGAAGAGCTCCTTGGGGTACACCACTTGATGTCTCGTCATGGAAGAAGGAGGAAATGCCAGGATATCTCAAGTGCTTCATTTGTGACAGTGTTGGATTCTGTGCAGCGAACGGCCGCTTTGTCAATGAGTGCCACTTTAACGACTTTAACTCTTCACGATTTCATTACAGCAGTTGTGACGAATCCCCATGTTGCCGATCCCAAGACGCTCCAGACGAAATGTGTCTGTATTACAAGACTCAGTTCTATTAACAGGAAGCCGGGGGTTGGTGAGGTACACGTTATAAAAAATAAAAATAAAAACACTTACCTTGGATTCTGATGTTCGATGCGATGGCCGTTCTGCGTCGTGATTGAAGTCCGTTGACACAGGTTTACTTCGGAGCTACATTCACATTAATGAAATGGTTGTCGACGTTAAATGATAAAAATAACGAACTCACTTATTTAAAGTTTTCTGAATAAATGTTTTATTTCCACTTAAATGAAGATTAAACCAGACACATAGTTGCACATTGTCCAAAATAAAATAAAATAAATAAAATGCAGCAGCAAGACAACAGAGCTGCTTACAGGTTTGTGACTATCCACAGAATGCCAGATCAGGACTCGCACTCAAACATTTGCAGCGTAATCGCGTAATAAGGCTAATGACAATATTTTGTAATTCACAACTGAACAATATTCTTTTACTTTAAATATGCCAAAATACACAAATTGAAGTATTACATTTATGCTTTAACTCTTTATCTCAATGTATGTACGTGTTTTATGAAATTTGTATTTAATAGTATACGCAAAATAAGTGTCGTGTTTGGACTAGTGTTTACATTGCTCAAATTATTTACATTATCTGTGTTTTCGAAATGCACACATATCTGTTTTGCTAATATTGTGTAGGCGTACTATTATGGAGACATGGAATTTTAATGTATTTCAGTTTGCGGTCCAATTTTTTATAAATACGGATTTGTATAAAGTCGTCATAATTTTGTCTGTTTCGAAGCTAGTTTCTTAGTACCTAACGGGTTATTAATTTTAGTGCATGAAAAATGATCACTATTTAATTTAGGATCCAGTGTTATATAAAACATGGTCTGCCATAATTTATTTAAACAAAAGGTACATACGTAATCATGTTGTGCAATAGTTATAACATGTAGTAGTGCTGTTTTTATACAAATAAGTATCTTTATAGGTTCAGAAATTTCCGAAACTTAGTGTAATGCATTTTTAGTGTTCGCAGCTATTATTTACGAAAGTATCAAAAATTGAAAATTACGTAAAAGGACAGCCAAAGTTATGTTTAAATCAATGTACTATTTCTTAAAAGCTTTTTACTAATAGTGTTAATAGTATTTCATACTGAACGCGAAAATCTGCTATTTTAGATGTCCAGTAGCGAAGTTTTACTTAAGTGTCCGATATTTCGTGTTTGTAATGTTGGCAATGGTTTTGCAGGAAGCGTGCAACATAGCAGAAACGTTACACAGTGTAACAGTGTATGTAATATATTCGTCGGGCTGATTCGAACTATTTTGAGCTGACGGTTATCTAGTGTTGTGTGATCTCGCAATGGGCTTAGTGTCGGAACATCCTCGATGATTAATTTTTTGATTTTGATATCATTCTCTTAATACAGTTGACGCATCGTTTCTGCTACTTTTATAAGGTTTATATATATGTGCTACTTTTGGTTGTGTTGGACCACTTCCGTCAGATCAATGAAAATAACCATTATAAAATGAATTACCTTGCGCTGGCTCATCATATGCAAAATAGCATTTGCATAGTTTTACTGTAGGTTCGCAGGTACAAGGTATTATTTGCAGCAGTGGCAGTTCAAGTGCATGAAAACAGACGTGTATGGTTCGACCCTAAGGGTATATCAAGCAATATTTCTTTAACAGAGTCGTACATAGACCAATACGTATATATTGTGTTTGGCCAATAGAGCCTAGTATAGCCTTCACGTGAAGGTACGTAAAGTCGCACCATTCAGTCTCGGTGTTTATTTCCATCTCTTAGAATCAGGAAACCAGAATTTAGAATTCAAAGATAGAAATTGTACCTTTGAATTCTTTGTCTTGTTGTTACTAAAGAGTAACTTAACGTCTGCTACTTTACTTGTAATCATGAACTGTAAAAATAGGTACCTGATATTAAGCCACTCTCTCCTACAGATGGCGAATCTACTTGATTAATGGATCACCTTCACAACTTACACATAAAGGGGTAGTATCTATTATTATTTGATAAAAATGCAGCCTTGATCTTTTTACTAGGATGCAAATAGATGAATATACAGAGATGTGAAACATACGTTTTCGTGATTTTTGCATTGTATGAAACAACAGTGCCACCATAGCGATGAGTGATGAGTAATACCATTTACACTATGTGTAATGCCTTTCTAGTTATGAACCATGAACCACTGTAATATGAAGGGATATGAGAGAGTTCATTACAAAGGATTAACGTTAATGGAAAGTAGGACGAGAGGAATTTGTAAATAATTTATAAACGTTTTGCGAAAAATTATAATGCCCGCAAATTGAAAAATAAAATGGTTTATATATCCTCCTATAGCGGAGGCGGACGAGATACTAAAACTATATACATACAGACCATCTCATCGTGATTAATCTCAACGGCATAAACGAATAATACATTTCATTTCCAAAGGGAAAGGAAGGTAGCAGCATTCAACGTGAAATAAAATACAGGCGACTAAAAAGCCGAAGTAAACTCCAGAACGGAGCTGTGAAAATGAGTTAGCAATTTTTATAGGATTCATATACTTCCGGAAACTTTTAGACTCAATTTGAACTGTTAGTATGGATAGAAACGTCAGTGCTACTGATTTGTATAGGTTCAATAAAGATTGTGCGAATATATTATTTGAAAATAATTTCTTTTCTAATTGGCTCACTGCATACATCAAGTCTAAGAACAACACATTTCGTTTCAGGTTTATGCTACACTACGCTCGTCTCCTAGTACTATAGTTAACAAATAAATAGTGCCGCATAAAATTGAACTGACATTAAAATAAATGAAAGTGATTTCGTATCGTGAAAACTGCTGTCAGTTCTAGCAAAAGTTATCAGATATTTGAAATGAGAATATGAAAGCGTCACACGTAATTAGGTCAACGAATAACGCACGCACAAAAGTAAATTGCAACAAATTGCCAACGATGTCATAGAAACGGTCGTCTATCACTATCTTTTTCTTTTTCCATTTTTTTCCTTAGTTGAACACAATTGTGATAAATCATCAGACGATTTAATACTGCTTTCATTAACTGCAGTAAGTGTGGTGTTCTAATTTGTCATTTGAAATATGCATGTTGATGACAGTTACCAGGAAATGAATCTAAACATTCGACGTTTCTTCTGTCGCGCGGGAATTGCCGTGCTCTGTATAGGCCAGTCGTCAGGTATGTTTAGGTCTAAAAAAATTGCAGGAAGCTGAATTTTTGGTAGGTTGTTAGGACATATTGGAGTAGTATTAAACCAAGTTTGCAGCTTCGAAATCCTTTAGCGTAACTTTTAAGAGCCAAAAAACCTCGACATTTTCGGACTTTTTTCTGGTTTTGGCTTATAACTCGTGAAGGGTGGTTTTTTGACGAAACGTCACTCACACCTCTATTAATGTAGGTAAAATATTCTAAAATGTAAGCCCAACCGCAGCTCTGTAAGTCCAATAGTTCCCGAGATACTGGACTTCAAAAATTGACTTATTTCTCCAGAAAGTCAAATTTTCGATTTTATTCATCTTTCGGCTAGAATATTGGCTCTAATGATCATCCCACGGGGAATTTCATACAAACAAAGTTTAGAGCAGTTATTTAACTTTAATCTAGGTACTGAACGAAGTCCATAGGCCTAATAGGTTTCTAGTTATTGTTAAAAAACGAAAGCTTGGAAAAATCAGAGTATTCAATAAATTGACCCAGACGAATTGCAGTCCTCTTATCCTGTGTATGTTAAAGAAAAAGGAAGAATTACTTATTGACGATGATTATTAACGCATTGTATATAGACAGGTGTAATTATGTGTTAGTGCATACCAATATATTTGTGAAATAGGTATTGCTGTAAATACAACGAAAGCCTCTCCGTTTTTGAAGAATCCATTAAGGGATTGGGACTTTCGTTCGTAGCGACGCATTTTGTTGTGCGAAGGTATCCACGTCTCCCTCCCGTCCCCCTTACTCCGAGTCGTGACTTAGCGGATGTTCTGTCCTCCCTCCCAAACTTCTTGCCTCCAACACCTTGCCCACCACACCCAGTCTGCCCTTAGAAACGGCCGTATTCGGCTCCGTGAAGAACGTTTCAAACAAACATCGTCTAAATCTCGATCGTGGTGGTGTTTTAAGTACTTTCTGCTTTACAATGTGCCGGAGAGGGAACAGTGACAGTGAAAAAACGCGGACTTTAGACGCTGATAAAAATGAGTCAGAAACGTGGGCTTGAAAGGAACATGGGTTTTTTGTGCAGTTTAAACGAAGTGACCGTACATGACGCATGCAGGAAGAGGTACACTGTGGAAAGTAATGGATAAGCATTTTTCCAGCGAGAAGGAGATGTTTGATTTGCTCAACCATCGTCTTCTTGTGGGGAAAGGCTGAAAAGTGCGTCGGATTCAAGGCGTCACATCACTGGATATTGTTGTTTCCTTTGTGGTGAAAAATTCTGCAAGGAATATTTCGAGAAGCAGATAAAATTGCGCAAATATCCACAGGATGAACTTCATCAAGGCGCATGCCTTGATAAACAAAACAGTGATTAATTGTAACTATTTTAGTTGATTTTCTTGGCGTAGTCTGTATAATAAACCGTTATTCACACTGATTGAAAGCCGCCGCGGAGACGCCGAGCGCATTGAGGCGCTATGCTACGATGAGCGAGGCCGTTTCCCGTCGGGGGTTAGAATCCCCCTCGGGCATGGATGTTTGTGCTGTCTTTAGTATAAGGTAGTTCATAAGTAGTTGGTAAGTTTAAGGACTGATGACTCCGCAGTTAGTCCCATAAGCTTCACAAGCATTTGAACATATTAACTGATTGAATGTCTCCTCATTTCGGAACTGTGCTCTTCCGTATTTTCCCGAACAAGTATGTCCTGGCTACGGAGCAAACGGTTACACTAGTCGAAATCCATGTATAAACACAATCATCATACAACAAGTTACCTTTAATCCCAATTATATACAAAAGAAGCTGGGTGGCAGACTACAGAGATATACGGGGTGATTTTTTTCACTGTGTACAAAGCTTATGGATTGATCGAGGGAATGATACGGAACGAATAAGGTCTAATGATGTCCGCGAAGGCGACGTGGAAGGAAAAATGGTCCCAAAATAGGTCGACAATTATCCCGGCACCACTGATGCTGATGATTAACTGTCACTATACCATGGGGTTTGCATAATATCCCACAATGGACTGTTATGAAGTGTGAAGATTCTATTCCGCGCAAAGGTGGGTGCGAATACCGATGTGAGTGTTCGCGCAATCCCATGACGTGACGCCCCATAACGCTCGGCCATTCCCTCATGGTATAGAGAATGTTCCACAGGGGCGTATGGCTTATCCTCCTCTGGCGGCCAGCTACCTGGTACTGATGCGGTGGTCGCCTTCTACAGTGTTAATCACATTTTGCTCCAAGTTCGAGCATTTCGGGTGGGTCCTTCATGATTTCTTGCTTCCTTAATCAACCTTGCCTCAGATGAACGGCGAAACACTGTTGCAATCATTGAATGCAGTGGTTTTTGTCGGTGGGGATGTACTCGCGGCAATACCTTGCGCCCGCTGCCCCTTGCCATTTGCCTTTGGGTAAGTAAATCCTATGGTGGCAAGCTCGTGAAATTGACTGCAGTCGTTGCACACAGGTATGACTGAATAAATTGGTTCTAGCATAGAAACTACGCATTTTGGGACACAAATACATTGGACATTTTATTATTCGGTATCCTCTCATCATACGAGTAACGAAAGATTCATTTTTGAAAGTTATGACAGGAAATCCCTTATCGCCAGAACTATTCTCAGAATGATAGAGAAAGTTTATAAATACCTAAACTCAAGAATGTTGAAACATATCCAAGAAATTCTTTTCTCGCTTTCTTATTTTTAATGGTATGCTAATTACGGACTAAAATACAAGGGGGCGAGTGAAGTAAAGGAAAAGTCTATTGTAGCTTAGAAAGAATAATTTATATTTGAGGTATGCCGTCTGTATGTGAAGAAACGCTATTGGCCTCGGCGTAACATGAGGTAACAAACGTGTCTTCATCGCTACAAAATTTCGATGTGCTATTGTAAGCTTTGCACTTGTTTTAGCTTATGGCATCATCGGAATGGCAACATGTTCTCCAGCATACAGGGTGTGAAGTCAGTCATACATAGAAAATGTTTCCTGTACACTCGCACGCACGTAAGCACGCACTCACACACACACACACACACACACACACACACACACACACACACACACACACACACAAGCACCACTGTAGAAGGATACAGACCTCGTGACACGAAGATTCATCCTTCTGGAAGATAGCATGACCGTTGGGTGAAGCATCAAGTGCGGAGTAAGGCACCTCGTATGCGATAATGTATACTTGACAGCAAAAAAAGTGGTTCACTGCTGAATGCAACCCAACTAACGTAGTTGTGTTGCGGGTACTCTACACACAAAACCCCTGTTGAATACAGTCGTTCGACTATTCACACTGGGTACCATAAGACGCAGTAGAGAACATTCCTCCTTATGGCAGTCAAAAAAAAAAAATGTTCAAATGTTTGTACAGTCTATGGGACTTAACTACGGGGTCATCAGTCCCTAAACTCACAAACTACTTATGAACTACTTACGAACTAGGACGGCACAAATATTCATGCCCGAGGGGGGATTCGAACCCCCGACCGTAGTGGCCGTGCTGACCGTGACTGGAGCGCCTCAGTCACCTCGGCCACCGCGGCCGGCCTTATGGCAGTCAGTCCACATGTAATTCAATACTGTCATACAACAAATATTAGAATACAAGTAATTAGAGACGAGACAGGAACGTAAATTCAATTTCGGATACCTTATTAAACTCATTCAATGACATGATGAGTTTTTGTTCGTACTCTGAATCTCGATTAGGCATTAAGAGAGGTAAAACATTGACGCTTTCATTACAAGGCCAATGTCCGAACCCAGACATGTATGGTTAACCTTAGCATCACACCAGGAATAGCATGAAATTCAAATTGTCGCTGAGAGGTAACCACTAAAGGTATATCATATGATACAATGCAACTTACAGGTGTCAAACGTCATAAAATTGTGGAATAGAACGCAGTACCTATATAAATCGTTAACTAAGCACAATCACGCGTCAGGTATTATATAAATTCACAAATAGCGCTATATTTGAACTTTAAACATCGATAAAATTGACTTTTTTCCCGGCAGGAACTCAAACCCGTAAATATTCGCTTTGTATTATATATATGCATAGAGATGAAATATTTACTATTTTCTCACCATTAGCGGGATGTGCACTTGTTCGGCTAGAAGTAGCGCAATAAATAACTTTGTGCTGCCTGGGACTCCAACCCTGTGCCTATCGTCACCGTTGACCTCAGACGACAAGTCAACAACGCTCCCATTCTCTTTCACAAGTAATTAGGATCGCGCCGTTCGTAGAGACCTGGAGGGGATTCGCATTTTGAGGAAACAACGAAAACTAATCCAACTTTGTTCTAGTGATTAACGAATGCTCATGTGTAATGTGATTTGAAACACGCCACAGTCCTAAATTCTTTACTTGGGGCTACTGGATGTGGAGAGGGGGATGTTTGCGATTGTTGAAATATGTTGCCCCAGCAGGAGTCAAACCACATCTTATCCATTACAAGATAGCATCAGCCCGACCAACTACCGAATTTCAAATGTGGTAATATAATGTTTTTGTTCAAATGTTTGTAAATCTATCGGACCAAACTGCGTGGTCACACACACCCATGCCCCATGGAGGACTCGAACCTCCAATGCGAGCAACCGCGCGCTCCGCAGCGAGACGCTTCTGACCGCTCGGCTACGACACCGTAGCAATGTTTTTGTCAAAATGGAGTGCAGAAGACATGGAGAAGTAAAATAGTTCATCGATATCTGTCTACATAACAGTAATTTCTTGGACTCGCGGACTGAGGCGTCTTGTCGTGTAGTTGCGGCCCCTCCAGCCAGAGATTCGAGTCCTTCGCGCCTGTTTGTGTGTGTGTGTGTGTGTGTGTGTGTGTGTGTGTGTGTGTGTGTGCATGCGTCTCGTCCTTAGCGTAAATTAATTAAAGTATTATGTTAGGCTAGGTAGGGACTAATGACAGGTGTTTGGTCCATTGGAGTACAATAAAAATTATAACAGTATGTAGAATTATGTAGCATTGTATATGATAGTACATTACGTTTCAGCATGCTCCGTGGTGATTTTGTATGGCATTTTGCTGTATGCCTATTTACCTATGGTCTCGTTTTGCTCAAGTTAGTACGAAAAATGTGCGTGAAATCTTATGGGACTTAACTGCTAAGTTCATCAGTCCCTACACACTACTTAAACTATCTTAACCTAAGGACAACGCAGACACTCAATTGCGAGGGACGACTCGCACCACCAACGCGAGCAGCAGCCCAATTCACGACATGATGACTTAGACCGCACAGCTACTCTGCGCGGCGCTCAAGTTTGTAGTATAGCTCTTACCATAATAAATGGAATATTATACATCTTAAAAGTTGCGAGGACCGTCGTTTGCATATTAGAAAACGGTTTCTAAAACGGATAAATGTATACCATTTGTAAAATTATATTCTATTGGGATGAAAGCAGAGGAGGTCAATCGAAATAACAGTGCTCTGTATTTCATATTTACTTTAAGTCAATGCTTTTCCTTTCACTCAATGTCTTTGTCATATTGACACGGAAAAATGTCTCTAGGTATATGAATTTATAATAAGAATAGAATAATAAAGGAACTGTATATTAAGAAAAAAACATCAATTTAAATGTAGCTCAAAGGAAAAAGAAACTCATGTTTTATTTCAGTTGCCAAGAGATCTTCCATAGTCTCTCATTTATGAAATATGAAAACAGAGACGAGATAAAAAAACTAAATGACTAATAATTTATTCAGAATCCCTCATTATTTGTTTCTTCCGTAATGCATCTCAGCATATAATCCATAACGCCATCAGACCAGCTTCTCTTCAATAAAATTGACGACTCTATCTCGAGTTGATTGCTCGCAGTTAGACAACCTGATTTGTATTTTTGCTTTCCGCTCTTACTACGATGCCAGGAAGTAAACATTCTGTATTTACGTCAGAGCCCCGCTTTGCGCCGTGCTGGGGGCTGTTGGTCGCAACCGCGACCGCCAGCTGGCAGCTGGCTGGTTTCCGCCAAGCCTCGCCAGGGCACGAGCTGTGGTTGACCGGCCAGCCCGTAGCTTGCAAGCGACGGCTAATACAGGCCCCCATCACAAAGCCAGGCTGAACCCATGAAGTATCGAACGTTTATGCAAACTTATCCCAATATATAATATAAACTACCATAGCTAGAACTATTTTGGTATAAAATGAGCAGCCACGTTATCTTTTGACACTACATTCAAATATTTAACGAATTTAAAGAATAGACTCATGATAAAGTAGCCACCACATAATGTTTCACCTAGATAGCAATCATACGATACATGAAACTATTCTCTCTTTTCAGTGCTCTGCATTAGATTTAGACATAATGAAATATGTATTCATCTTAGAAATGTAAGGATGTTGTAAAATTAAATAGTTCTGGTGGCAACAACACAAATGTATACGTGTAGTATATCATTCACGTTTTGTGCATTATAGTGTTCTCAATGTGTCTGAAACAATAAGTGCTAAACAGCGGAAATTACCTTCTGCTGGGGCCCTTCATTTACACGATTGTTCTGTTAGTCACAGGGAAGTATTTCATAATGGGTTCAAAGAATCGCTTCAGTTTCTCAACTGTTCACTCTTATACGAAGCTCGAAATAATAATAATATTAAAAATAACAAATACAAGTTCCAAATAGCGTATGTGCTAGTTATAGTCTGATATATTCTTTCAACTTTTTCGATGTCTTCCCTCTACCCCGTCAAGTAATAATCGCAGACTGCTCAGCAATACTGCATAAGTGGAGGAACAATTGTAGGGTTGGCAGTCTCCTTAGGAGACGTTTAAATCTTCTAATGATTGAGTCAATAACAGACCGTTTGTTTCACCTTCGCCAAAAGATGTGTATTTCACAGTTAACATTGTTTTTAATTGCAGTCCCAGGAATTTTGTTATATGTATAACTTTCAAATTTATTTTGCTTAGCGATATCTAGAAAGTTGACGAAACTCTTTGAGTAATCATGTTCAGAGCCAAATTCATATTGATGTTTAAGGTCAGTTGTCGCCATTTGCGCCGTGAAGATACAAATTCAAAATCATTTCGCAATTGCTTTGCTGAGTTTAGTAGTCGGCAACATTAACTGCCACAAATCTAAGAGCAATGTTCTGATTGCTCATTAAATATCTTGAATATATATTTGAAAAAGGAGAAGTCTACTTTACTTTGCTCGAAGAATTACACTCGCCACGTCCTTTCCATTAGGTGACTCCTCGTCAGTTACTGCAGACTATTACCTTGCAGACAGGACATCAGGATCTCAGTCGCACAACTGTGACTATACTCCTTAGGAAAGCGATACGGTTCGAAGTTGATTATGGCTGAAGATACCAAAAATCGTTTTGGCACTCTATAATTACGGAATTAGTGAGAGAGTACTCAGTAGTTCATGCAAATATGGTATCGCCAAAGTCTCACAAGAGTAAAGATGTAGAAATTACCGGTTTGGTGTTAATACGTGATATATTTCTAGATATTTCATAACGCTGGAAAAAGTATTTGTTCAAACGTCCTGCTACATGTCGATATCAATACAATGGATACGTAACACAGTGGATTACTTTTATTTTCCTTACGTATCTGTGCAACATTCCAATCGTCTCCCGCACTATAAATACTTCAATGCTCGACATGACGTCGTAGGAGAAATAACTAAGCCATTGCATAGTGTGTGCACAAGATGTTCTCCTAAGGTGTTGGACCACTAGCGAAATAGATTGCCCGTAGAAAAATGATCTCACTGGTAAGACTTTTAGTCAAATGACAACATGGTGGATCATGTCTGGTGATAGTTGTGCTGCTTCCTGGAATGACAGAGAAGAATCTAGATTAAAAGAAATAATCCAACACAAGCTGCTTGTGGCTACTGAATGCACGCATTGAGGAATTTGAACCGTTGTGCCCAGCCAGAATCCGAGCCGGCCCAGTTCCCAATGTGTGCATTCAGTAGCCACAAGCAGCTTGTGTCGGATTATTTCCTTTAATCTAGATTCTTCTCTATCATTCCAGGAAGCAGTATAACTATCACCAGACATGATCCACCATGTTGTCATTTCACTACAATAGTCTTACTAGTGAGATCATTTTTCTACAGGCAATGCCTTTCTCGAGTGGTCCAACACCTTAGGAGAACATCTTATGCACACACTATGCAATGGCTTAATTATTTCTCCTACGACGTGATGTAGAGCATTAAAGTATTTATAGTTAGCATTTACGGTAACCACTAAACGAGCGGGAAAACAACGATCAACGCAGGTGCGCGGGCTATCCCTCCCCCCTCGTCTTCAACAAAACTCAAACTTCCTCACACTGCTTAGGTAGTTACCGTTTCCAATTTACACTCACTGCTCGTGGCACTTTGCCGATTACCTCAAGAGTTCGGGCGTAGTGTGCATTTGCACTGAAGGCTGGATCTATTGTCGTCTTATCCTTAATTATGTATATTTATGTGGTTTCTGTTCTTTCTAAAGAACGGTCACCACACTTATATGTATATAGAAGAACCTTTCAAGATTTACTTATTGGTGGTATTCCAATTAAAATGTTTGAAAATTGAACTACGGTGTGTCATTTACTTATCACGTATCTGATTACAGACAAGGATGATGAATTTCACGTAGCAACTACAACTATTCTCGGTCCCTACTTTCTGAATTATCTGCATCAGCCTTTACAAGAGCAATGAGGAGGCGATTCACGATGCAGCTGTTCGCTTCCTACATGAAAATGTCGACACTCTCTAAAGATTAAGAGGCAGCAGCTCTCAATTACAAACTGGAGCGTGAGTAACATTTTACCGACTCTCTGACAGAGCTACAAATTGCTATATCGCACTGAGAAATATTTGTGGCAGATTATGCTGCTGTCGAGTACACACCTCAGAAGAGCAAAGCCAATTTTGAAATTATATTGAAGGTATATCTTCATGGTGCAAATTGCGACAATTCACCCTAAACATAAATATGTGTATAGATCTCCCCACGATTACAAGAAAAATTTCGTCAGGCCTTGAGAAATCGATAAACAAAACAAATTTAAGGATTATACATCTAACGAAATTCCTGGTCCGTACAGTTAAAAGCAACATTAACTGGGAAACATACATGTTTTGGAGAAGATAAAACAAGCGGTCTGTTATTGACACAACCATTAGAAGATTAAAACGTCTCCCAAGGAGACTGCCAACCCTACAATTGCTCCACCTCTTCCGCAGTATTGCTGAGCAATGTGCGATTATTAGCTGACGGTATAAAGAGAGGACGTTGAAAAAGTTGAAAAAAGATATCAGATTGTGCGGTATAGTGAATGAGCGGTAAGAAGGTCTCGGATGTTTTCCGGTTTTTTATTCAGTCACGGTCTGCACGGCCACGACGGTCGGGGGTTCGAATCCCCCTCGGGCATGGATATTTGTGCTGTCCTTAGTTGTAGGTAGTTCATAAGTAGTTTGTAAGTTTAGGGACTGATGACCCCGTAGTTAAGTCCCTTAAGCTTAACGAACATTTGAACTTTTTTTTTTTTTTTTTTTTTTTTTTTTTTTTTTGAGGACAGGGGAATGAGGTTGGGACGCAATATTAAAACAAAAGCGTTTACAGTGTAACACGCTTCTTCTATGAGATTTCAATCACGAACCTTCTCCTACGAATGCAAAGAGCTTTTGTACTCATTACCATACAAAGTATGGGGTTACAATTGTAAGAAGGCCCCGCAGAGTAACCGCGCGGGCTGCTGCTCGCGTAGCAGGTTCGAGTCCTCCCTCGAGCATGGGTATTTGTTTGTTGTCCTTATAATAAGTTAGTTTAATTAGTGTGTAAGCTTAGGGACTGTTGACCTTAGCATTTAAGTCCCATAAGATATCACACGCATTCGAACATTTGATTTGAATTTTATAAATAACAAAATGGTAATTAGAACTCGCACATATCCATTTGGCACTTGTTTTCCTCCATCTTCGTATAAGCGTGGAAATGTCGAGAAACAGAAGCGATTCTATGAACCCATTTTGAAACACTTCACTGTGAATAACAGAACAATAGTGTAACTGAAGGGCCTCAGCAGAAGGTAATTTCCATTGTGTAGCACTTATTGTTTCAAACACATTGAGAACACTTTATAATTGCACAAACGTGAATGATATACTACATATATACATTTTTGTTGTTGCCACCAGCACTGTTTAATTTTACAACCTGCGTAGTTTTCTAGGTTGAATAAATATTTTCTTATAACTAGATCTAATGCAGAGCGCTGAAAAGAAAGATAGTTTCCTGTGTCGTATGATTGCTATCTAGGTGAAACATTATGTGGTAGCTACAGTATAATGATTCTATTCTTTAACTTCGTTAAATATTTGAATGAAGTGTCAAAAGATAACGTGGCTGCTCATTTTATAGCAAAATGGCTCTAGCTGTGGTACATTATACTACACATTTGGGTAGGTTGGCAGAAACTTGTGATACTTCAAGGGTTGAGTCTTGCTTTGCGACGGGGGTCTGTTTTAGACGTTGCTTGCGAGATACGGGCTAGCCGGTCAACCACAGCTGGTGCCGATGCGGGGCTTGGCGGAAGCCAGCCAGCTGGCAGTAGCAGTGATGGCCAACAGCCCCCAGCACGGTTCAAAGCGGGGGTCAGACGTAAATACAAATTTTTACTTCCTGTCATCATTGTAAGAGCAGGAAGCAAAAATACATATCAGGCCGCCTCACTGCGAGCAACCAACTCGAGATATAGTCGTCGCTCTTACTGAAGAGAAGCTGGTGCGAGGGCGTTATAGATTCTATAGAGAGGTGCATCATGGAAGGCCGCGGTGGAGCGTTGAGGCGCTATGCTACGATGCGCGAGGCCGTTCCCCGTCGCGGGTGCGAATCCCCCCCCGGGCATTGATGTTTGTGTCGTCTTTAGTATAAGCTAGTTCATAAGTAGTTTGTAAGTTTAGGGACTGATGACCTCGTAGTTAAGTCCCATAAGCTCTACAAACATTTGAACATTAGGGAAGAAACAAATACTGAGGGACACTGAATCAATTACTAGTCCTTTAATATGTTTTTTTTTTATTTCCTAAGTGAGAGACTATGGAACATCTCTTGGCAACTGAAATAAAATATGAGTTTCTTTTTCCTTTGAGCTGCCCTTAAATTGATGTTTTTTTTTAAATTTACTGTTTATTTATTATCCTATTTTATTACAAATTTATATACCTAAAGACAGTTTTCCTTGTCAATATGTCAAAGACATTGAGTGAAAGGAAAAGCATTGAATTAAAGTAAGTATGGAAAAATGGGTTCGATTCCTGCCCGTGGCACAAATTTTAATTCAGCGCTTCTCATTTCACTCAATACCCAATTTTTTATTTCATTTATACCCAGCCTCTGTGCATACGGAGTAATCAGTTTAGATTGACGCTCTCAAAGTAGTTCTGTTATTTCAAATACGTCTCTCTTCCCCCCTCCATCCATTAATACACCCTCCGTCCTTCACAATTCATGCAAAAGATTTGTCTTGCATTTATTCGTTGTTAATTTCTCATCCATTCTCTCTCTCTCTGTCTGTCTCTCTCTCTCCCTCCATCTCTTTCTCTCTCTCTCTCTCTCTCTCTCTCTCTCCCATTTGCACTTTTGGTCCATTCCTCCAAAACGCTGCAAAAAAATAAAATAAAAATTTGGTTTCCGTTGAAACAATACTACCTCTATTAATGTCTGCTTTCTTTACTGTCCATCGGTCCTCTCTATGAAGCAGTGTTCGTTTATATCTCCGATAATCCATCCTTCGTTCTGTAAATCATTCGTTCCTTTTCTCTCGGCCTTTAACTGTGATATATGTCTAAGTAAGGAGTACTTTGCAAGCGTTTCACTCTTTTATTTTCCAGTTCTGCACTCCTGTTCATTCCTAGATCCCGCCCTGCCTCCTGCTACCTCTCCCTTGACATATGAATCTGTATCTACGTTCTTATTTTCACAATTTAGTGCTTGGAAGGCTTTTATTTTTAATCGCTGTCGTTATTTCTCTGCCGCTGACTCTCGCAGAGCACGTGGATGTAATGGACAACTGAACCTTACCGTGCAAGTACTGATATATCCATTGAAATGGACATCTATTCCGACAAATCCCAGTATCCAACTTTTGAAATGGCAGAGACGGAAGTTCTTTCCCATCCTTCCCACTTGGATATTATGCTTCGCATGTAATCGCATTTTCGATGCGACATTGTATCAGAATCCACATTGCCATTTTTAACCTCAATATGACAATTGAAGGCAACCACACAGTGAAGAAAAATTGCTCGTGACGCTTGTCAGTTAACGGATACCTTGTCATTGACTATACTAGCAATTCCCAGAAATCTCCTTCATCGAAATCTGTTTGTGTTCATGAATGTGGTAAATAATATATGTCAAAACGAAGTTACTTTTCCAATTTCAAAATCCTTTTTCTAATGCATAATCGACGCTCCTCATAACTTTAAAAATGGTTAATATTCAAGTTATCGTGGCAACAGCTACCCAACAAATTTTGATTAAATTGAGACCATAGTTAAATAAGCTTATAGCAAAATGCCATACCAAATCGTAATGTAGCACACTATAACGTAGTAGAATATCATGCAAAATCCCCGATAAGGCGCCTCAGACTACGTGGCCATCCCATTCGGCCAAGAATGTCTGACCTAGCCAGACACCTTTGAGCTCTTTGACTGGTCGTGCCGTCTAATGAGTACTTCATTACGACAAAACATTATGCTAACACATCTGTTATTATGTGGAGGCCGGGATGAGAGTAACTTGTAATGGCTAAGGGATGGGTCCGATGCCCGTTGGGGGTAACAGTTTTTAACGGCCACAAAAATACAATCTACACCTCCAGTAACGCCAAGTAAAGAACGCAGGACTCTACCTTGTTTCATATCAGCATTGCACGTATCCATGAGCTACTAAGTTAAACAAAGTCTTCGCAAAATATCAAACCCTTCCACGTCTCTACGAACGTTATGAGCCGGCCGCGGTGGCCGAGGGGACTGAGGCGCTCCAGTCACGGTCTGCACGGCCACTACGGTCGGGGGTTCGAATCCCCCCTCGGGCATGGATATTTGTGCCGTCCTTAGGATTAGCTAGTTCATAAGTAGTTTGTAAGTATAGGGACTGATGACCCCGTAGTTAAGTCCCATAAGCTCTACAAACATTTGAACATTTTTGAACGTTGTGATCCTAACTACTAGTGAACGACAATGTGATAGTTGACGCCTCATCGTGTCAGGTCAAGAGTGACGGTAAGTACGGGGTTGAAGACCCCGGAAGAAACAAATATATCAACAGTATTCCTTTCTATTATACAGTACTTTATTAACTGTTTATCTGTAAAAATGATTGTTATGATATAGGTAACTCACATGTAAAGATATACAGTATGTGTAAAACCCTGGTCCGATGTAAGAGAGGGCCTGATGGCCCTAATCTGATCAGGCTAAATAAACAAATAAATAAATAAAATAATAACAAATGGTGCCGGGTTAGAGTCCCTGCCGGGAAAAAATGAATTGTGTCGTCGTTTCAGGTACTAGTATATCGCCATTTGTGAACATATTTATTATCTGACATCTGATTGTGCTTCGTTAACAAATGATTAATATGCTGCATTCTATTCCACAAATTTATGATGTATGACATTGATGAATTGCACTATATTACATATCTTCAGTGGCTACCTCTCAGCAACAATATGAGCTTCATGCAATTCCTGGTGCAGTGATAAGATTATCATTTATTTCTGGGTTCAGACATCGGTCTTAGAAACCGATAGTAATGAAAACGTCAGTGTTTAACGTCTATTTATGCCTAGAGATCACGCACTTAAACATGGCTCCTGAGCGTAGAATGTTGGGAGCTGAAGCTTGCATTCAGCTCGTAGCGCATTGGCTGTTAGAACAAGCCCCGCCTCTTTCTCCCAGTGTCGCTAGCTTCCGGCGTAGAGATTACAGGTTTTAAAATAAACAACATGTAAGTGGTTAAGGCGTCACAGATGGAACACGAAAATAAGTATCACTTTAATGTTTGAGTAATAGAAAACTGAAACGTATATCTGCGAAATATTAATATTTTAAAGGGACTTATTAAGCGGGTGAGCAAAGCTTTCTGCCTCTTTTTATTGTCGTAATTTAATAACAATCAGAATTAACATTCTTCATGCCACTCTCAAGGACAGTCTTGCTTGTTTTTTTTTTTTTTTTTTTTTTCCTAAAAGAAGTCGTTGGGGTATGTGGACTTATTTTAGCAAATAACAAAGTGAAAGATAATAACCAATACCAAGGACAAATCAACAATACATTGACGAGGTCTACGGTGTACAATACTGTTACGAGGTAAGGTTGGTAGAGAGCATAAACATTCCGTTGACACCCGAACTCAGCCGACTTCCGCCGATCGGAGAGGTACCACGAAAAAGTGCGTGACCTGTAATCGCATCTCGATCAGGCACACAACTATTGTTTCATTAACAGTGCGTTCAGATTCAGATCACGAACGAAAACATATCATGTCATGAAACAAATGTGATGGCATATCTGACTTTCCACTAATTGCAATGAAATTTAATTTACAAGTGTTACTGTCACATCTCTAATGACGTGTATTATAATATTTGTTGTACTAAAGTATTGGTTTCCACCTTGTCTGAATGCCATAAGGAGGCCATCCGCGACACAGCTATGCTATGTTGGTTGCATAGCGTCACTTTGGAATTCAGGGGTGATTCACTTTTTTGCTGTCAAGTGTACATGTAGAACAAAGGCGCGAGATAACTACCTCGGGTCAGAGCGAAATGTGTGTAAAAAAATACTTCGCGCTCTGACCTGCATCTGTGGAAGGGTGTGTTTCCAACTGCCGTTCTTGTGCATGATAGTGTAACCGGGCAAGATCATCGATGTGATGTAACAAAAATATTGTTCATGAGAACAGATGATACCTTTAGATTGCTCCACGAACTATTCACGATTATGCTGTGGCCACTTTAATCTTCAAAAAAGAACGATGCCATCTGGGAAACATTGGACCATGTAGAGGGGCGTCAATAATGTGATTTGAACGGTATGCTATGCAGCAAATGCGCCTGAACTGTCATTATACACCTGTAGTCAGATCTGTCATAGATCAAAGGGTAAATATGAGTCATGGACATCCAACTTCTTGACACACACTCCTTATTGTAGAGTGCTTTAAAGACGTCCAGCAGCGACATCTTAATAGCCCGGCAGCTTCGCTACTCATCTAGTCTCTGACGTAGTCGTATGCGTATTCAGCAGTTAATGAGGAAATTCAAAGGTCTCTTTAGTTAAAAATATCGGTGACTTTCTTACAACACACAAAAATTAATCCTGGAATAGTAGCTATTGTCTTGACGTATGATGATACTTTGTGTTGTGTTGCCTTGTGTGTAGTGTGAACAGTAACTAGTAGTGAGAAATGAATGAAAAATTCAGCACTAGCTTCTTCCGTTATGAACTAACTTCTTTATAAAGCGGTGTTGTACACTAAGTAGAAACCGAATTATTTTACACAGATTTAAGTTGCCAAACCTCTTATTCATTCGTTTCTCTGGGTGCTGTAGTCAGGGATAGGGACTATGACTACTGTGTGTGGATGCGAGCTGAGTTGGTGACGCTTTGCTCCCAGTATCAGAGGATGTTACTATCGGTTGCACAGTGGGAGGCTGCGGTCGAGGGCACCGCTGTTATGGGCCTTTATTGGGGAACCAGTGGACGTCTTGTTCGTCCGATGTGTATGGCCCACGGCTGCAGCCAACTCTGCTACACCAGACCTGTGGTAGCATCGACGTTTGCCCCAGTGCGTGGCAGACAACGAAAAACTTCACTGGGGACCGTTCCAGAGACCTTCCTGGTTCGTAATACCAACAGGCTCGAGGCTCTTTCTGAGCCATTGCTCATGAGCCGGATAGTGTTGGTTGTCCTGAGGATAACTCTCAGCCTGCAAGAGCCAGGCATGTGACAGTAGGTGGAGAGATTGCTTATAGTTTGGAGCTCCAATGTTTGGTGGGTAAGGGAGCAGCTTATGGATAAGACTGTTAGGGTAAGAAGCCGCGGCGGAGTCGCCAAGCGCATTGAGGCGCTATGTTCCGATGCGCGAGGCCGTTCCCCATGGATATTTCTGTCGTCTTTAGTACAAGGTAGTTCATAAGTAGTTTGTAAGTTTAGGGACTGATGACCCCGCAGTTAAGTATCTTAAGCTTGGCAAACATTTGAACATTTGGAGGGAAAGAAGGCCGGTGTGCACACTGCGAGTATACCAGGTGATATCAGGTCGAGTCATTCCAGATGTGTAATCGGTTCTTCCGGGTGCCACGAAGAGCACAGGATGCAACCAACAGCACGTGGTGGCTCATTTAGGTACTTATAACGTGTATGAAACTGGAAGGGAAGAGCTTGTCTCTGGTTTTGAGCCTCGATGTGAAGTCATAAAGACTGCCAGTCTTGCTTACAAGATTAGGGTAAAGCTCACCATTTGTAGCATAGTTGACAGGAGCGACTGCAAACCCCTGGTACTGAGTCGAGTGGAGGTTCTGAATCAGAGACTAAGGTTCTGCGACCGAGTAGGTTGCAGATTTCTCGACTTTTGCCATCGGATACTGGGGTTTCGTGTTCTGCTGAATAGATCCGACATCCGCTACACGAAGTAAGCTGATATACGGGTAGCAGGAGCCGTGTTGGCCTTTTTTTTTTTTTAACTTAGAGGACCTTGGGAATACTAAAAAGGGTTTCAAACTCAAAGAGTACACATCACAGAACACAGATCTAAGAACCGTTGTTTAACAGTTGTAGATTGTAGTATCTGTGTGAAAAAATCCCGGGGATCCAAGCGCTATTAGAACGTACTAAACCATAAATCCATGTACAGGCGAAAGTTGACAAAAGCCGTAGATAAGTTTAGGTGGTATTATTACAAAGGGGCAAATGTGGTTCAGAATTAATAAATTGAATAAAATGAGTAGTGATATTTATTGCTTTCAAGAGTACTTTATCTTGTTGCGAAACTAAATCAGATGCTTCCTCCGAGTTGATATGGTATAGGTTACAGCTGACAACTGGAATAAATATTATTTGTTCTTCTTTACCAAACTGCTGACTAACATGATTCGATTACAGAAATGTTCAGAGAAAGGTTGGATCAAATGTGAGAAATGTATCCAAGGTATACAATTTTTCATCAGGTTCCACGCCTCCGCAGTGTTGAGCGGTGGTGAGTGCTATGGGGCATCGTTATGCGTGTCGGGGTCTGCAAGAGCGCTATCTAAGGAAGGCCATCGCTCCTCATACCGCCCGACTCGCTGAGTTAGGTATTTCTGGGCACAAGTCATCACACATCGGAGAAATGCTGTATCGAAGAAACCAGTAACAGCGTTAACTGAAAGCACTGTTGCACTGGCGCCAGCAGGTGCGTACAACCCGCATCCCGTTTCATTTCTGCCTGACACATTCGACACTGGGTTCAGGAGTTCTACAACACAACGTAGCTGGACTATCCCACAAGAGAAGGCGCATTCCTTCTCTCCCTTCGAGTTATAGTCGAGTAGAACGGTCGAGACTCTGTATGCTGAGTGTTTTAATCCAAATACTTCAAATACTGATTGGGTCCCTACCAATACGAGAGGTATCACAGAGTGTTGCGCTGCTGTCATTTATAGGACACGATCCTGCTTTCAAAAATTTCTTTATTCCCGGTTCGTTTTTTTTTTTTGGGCAAGTTAGGAGTAGAATAACCGCTGCACGTTATAAAGACCCCCTCGTGCAACATGTGATTCCGGATTTGCAAGAACAGAACGGTATCGACGCCACTGTTTCAATTCAAGATTGGGAAAGAACACAATTCGTTCACCAGGTGCACGTATTACAATGAGTAACCTTCGGTTACTACCACCTCATTTATAGGCACATTCAAGTTTTATGACATTCCAGATCACCCAATGTAAATCAATGTATCTTCCGGTTATGGGGATATTTGTATGATCATATCTATCACGGGTGTATCCTGACTATTCCTGATCCCAACGATATACTGCAGTGTACAAATATAACATTAGGATACGGCAGGTATAAATCTAGCATAAGTCTTAATTGATGAGTGAAACTTTTGTATTATGATCACTAGAATTAGTAGAAACTGCAGAACAGAGGAGTGTTACGTATAGTCGAGTAGTAAGTGTTACATGCAACAAATCTTTTCATTCTGTTAGTTGTTCTCTCTAAGTTTCTTACGCGAAAATGACGCCGTTATCTTGAGGACAAAGCTATTTGAAGCTGCACGTTTCACCTGATAAGTGCTAAACGTTACAATGCATGTGCTGTGGGCAACTATCGACCATGCAGTGTAAATCAGTCGGCGACCAGACTGAATACATTGCGTAACTTGTGACCATATCTTTATAAATGTGCGAGAACCACCGCTATCATGTGTTTGATCGTTACTCGCCTATTTCTGTACCCACGCCTTATTCTGACTGCTTACAGCGCCATATTTTAACCTGTTGGTAGAAGGTGGAAGCATAATTCGTTATCTAACTCGTTACTTAAAGTACACACGACGATTCAGCGCCTTGCAATGTATACAATACAGCCCGCACTGCAGCATCCAGAACACGGTCAGTTTAGCTATAGCCACCCTGTATATGGGTATATTTATTACCCTATGAAAATGTTCAAATGTTTGTAAATCTATGGGACCAAATTACTGTGATCATCAGTCCTTAAGCTTACAAACTACTGAAATTGACCTAAGGACTACGCAAACACATACGCCCAAGGAAGGACTCAAACCACCGGCAGGAGCTGCCTCGCAGTGCAGGACATGGCGCCTATAACCGCTCTGCCATTCCCGCGCTATTACCTCATTGAATAAGACTGAATTACACAGTTATAAACATAATTTTCGAAATTTGTTGAACAAATCACATGTATTAATTGGTGAGAATGATCGTAAACATCACTAGAATTGCAGTTGCATTCATTTAGCACATATTTCTCGACACTTAGCATCTCAAAACTAATTTCGTCAATGATAGCCTCTGTGAAAGTCTGCTGTTGTTATCAAAAGTTCAAAAACTTAATATCAGTTATCAAGAAACATCGCACACTTGACGCCCCCTCCTCGCGCTACAGATTTAGTGGTTATATGACGCAGTGTCCACTCCCACGAACCACAGACATTGCCGAGGTGGGGTGGCTTGCGTGCCTCAACGATACAGATAGCCGTACCGTAGGTGCAACCACAGCGGATGGGTATCTGTGGAGAGACCAGACAAACGTGTGGTTCCTGAAGAGGGGCAGCAGCCTTTTTCGTAGTTACAGGGGCAACAGTCTAGATGATTTACTGAGCTGGCCTTGTAACATCAGCTAATGTGGCTTTGCCACACAGCTACTGCGAACGGCTGAAAGCAAGGGGAAACTACAGCCGTTACCTTTCCCGAGGACATGCAGCTCTACTGTATGAACATAAGATGATGGCATCCTCTCGGGTAAAATATTCCGGAGGTAAAATAGTCCCCCATTCGGATCTCCGGGCGGGGACTACTCAGGAGGATGTGATCATCAGGAAAGAGAATACTGGCATTCTACGGGTCGGAGCGTGGAATGTTAGATCCCTTAATCGAGTAGGAAAATTAGAAAATTTAAAAAGGGAAATGGATAGGTTGAAGTTAGATATAGTGGGGATTAGTGAAGTTCGGCGGCAGGATGAATAGGATTTCTGGTCAGGTGAGTACAGGATTATAAATACAAAATCAATTGGGGGTATCACAGGAGTAGGATTGATAATGAATAAGAAAATAGGAATGCGGGTAAACTACTATGACCAGCACAGTGATCGCATTATCATTGTCAAGATAGATACAAAGTCAACTCCGACAACAGTAGTACAGGTTTATATGCCAACTAGCTCTGCCGATGATTAGGAAATCGAAGAAATATATGAGGAGCTAAAGGAAATTATTCACACAATTAAGGGAGAGGAAAACTTAATTGTTATGGGAGACTGGAATTCGGTAGTAGGACAAGGAAGGGAAGGGAGGATAGTAGGTGAATATGGTCTGGGCAAAAGGAATGAAAGAGGAAGCCGCCTGGTAGAATTTTGCACAGAACATAATTTAGTTATAACAAACACCTGGTTGAAGAATCACAAAAGAAGGTTGTATACGTGGAAGAGACCAGGAGACACCGGGAGATACCAGATAAATTTTATAATGGTAAGACATAGATTTCGGAACTAGGTTCTACAGTGTAACACATACCCAGGGGAAGATATAGACTCTGACCATAACTTGTTGGTTATTAACTGTAGGCTGAAACTGAAGAAACTAAAAAAAGGTAGGAAAGTAAGGAGATGGGACCTGGATAAATTGAAGGAACGTGAAGTTCTTAAGAATTTCAGAGGGAGCTTTAGGCAACAATTGACAGAAACAGGGGAAAATAAAACAGTAGAGGAGGAATGGGTAAAATTGAGAGATGAAATAGTGAAGGTAGCAGAGGACAAAATAGGTAGAAAGGAAAGACCTACAAAAAATCAGTGGATATCACAGGAGATACTAAATTTAATCGATGAAAGGAGAAAATATAAAAATGCAGTAAATGAAACGGGCAAAATGGAGTACATACGACTAAGAAATGAGATTGACAGGAAGTGCAAAATGGCTAAGCAGGAGTGGCTAGAAGGCAAATGCAAGGATGTAGAAGAATGTATAAATAGCGACAAAATAGATACAGCCTACAGGAAAATAAAAGAAACATTTGGAGATAAGAAAAACAGCTTTATGAATATCAAGGACACTGATGGAAAACCAGTTCTCAACAAAGAAGGGAAAGCTGAAAGGTGGAAAGAGTATATAGAGGGGCTCTACAAAGGAAATGAACTTCGAGACAATATTGTAGGAAGGGAAGAGGATGTAGATGAAGATGAAATAGGAGATACTGTACTGAGAGAAGAATTTGACAGAGACCTGAAAGACCTAATTCGAAACAAGGCCCCTGGAGTAGATGATATTCCCTCAGAGCTACTGAAGTCTCTGGGAGAACCAGCCATGACAAAATTGTTTCACCTGGTGTGTAAGATATATGAGACGGGTGAAATACCCTCAGACTTTAAGAAAAATGTTATAATCCCCATCCCTAAGAAAGCAGGTGCAGACAGGTGTGAAAACTTCAGAACCATCAGTTTAATAAGTCATGGTAGCAAAATATTAACGCGAATTATATACAGAAGGATGGAAAAGCTGGTAGAAGCCGACCTCAGGGAAGATCAGTTTGGGTTCAGGAGAAATGTAGGAACACGGGAGGCAATACTCACTTTACGGCTTATCCTAGAAGATAGATTGCCGCGGTGGAGTAGCCGAACGGTCTAAAGCGTCTCGCTGCGGAGCGCGCGGTTGTTCGCCGTGGAGGTTCGAGTCCTCCCTGGGGCATGGGTGTGTGTGTTTGTCCTCAGGTTAGTTTACCTAGGTATAAGTAGTTTGTAAGCTACGGACTGATGACCACGCAGTTTGGTCCGATAGATTTACAAACATTTGAACATTTTTAGAAGATAGATTAATAAAAGGCAAACCTACATTTCTAACTTTTGTAGATTTGGAGAAGGCATTTGACAATGTTGATTAGAATAAACTTTTCAAGTTCTGAATCAAGCAGGAGTAAAATATAGGGAGCGTAAGGTTATTTACAACTTGTACAAAAACCAGGCAGCGGTTGTCAGAGTTGATGGGCATGAAAGGGATGCAGTGGTTGGAAAGGGAGTAAGACAGGGTTGTAGTCTTTCTCCATTGTTGTTCAATTTGTACATTGAGCAAGCTATAAAAGAAAGCAAGGAGAAATTTGGAGAAGGAATTAAAGTTCAGGGGGAAAAATTAAAAACATTGCGTTTTGCCGACGACATAGTAATTCTGTCAGATACAGCAAAGGACCTGGAAGAGCAATTGAACAGAATGGACAGTGTGCTGAAAGGTGCATATAAGATGAATATTAACAAGAGCAAAACTAGGGTAATGGAGTGCAGTGTAAGAAAATCAGGTGAGGCTGAAGGAATTAGATTGGGAAACGAAGCAATAAAGGAGGTAGATGAGTTTTGTTACTTGGGCAGTAAAATAACAAATGATGGTCGCAGTACAGAGGATATAAAATGCAGAATGGCAATGGGTAGAAAAGCGTTCTTGAAAAAGAGAAATTTGTTAACATCGAATATTGATTTAAACCTAAGGAAGTCCTTTCTTAAGGCATTTGTATGGAGTGTTGCCTTGTATGGGAGTGAGACATGGACGATAAACAGTGCGGACAAGAAGAGGATTGAGGCTTTTGAAATATGGTGCTACAGAAGAATGCTGAAGATTAGGTGGGTGGATCGCGTAACTAATGAGGAGGTACTGAACAGAATTGGGGAGAAAAGGAATTTCTGGCATACCTTGACTAAAAGAAGGGATAGATTGGTAGGACACATTCTTAGACATCAAGGAATTGTGATTTTAGCGTTGGAGGGAAGTGTATGGGGAAAAAATCGCAGGGGAAGACCAAGAGATGGATACAGTAAGCAGATACAGATGTAAGTTGCTGTTATTATGTGGAGATGAAGAGGCTTGCTCAGGATAGGGTATTGTGGAGAGCTACATCAAACCAGTCTCCGGACTGAAGACCAAAACAACAAACATGACGCAGTGGATACTCTATCAAAAACTGAACACAGGCAAAGCACTAAATAAGGATGAAAGTGTACGTAACGGTAAGAAAGAAGCGAAATAGAAACCGCGGACCCTCCGAGCCAAGATATGCATCACAGAGAGAGTAGGCAGTGCCTGTTGCTTCAGTTATGTGGTCATAGCGTTGGCGTGCGGTGAACGAGATCAGTGCTTAAACCTTCATCAAACCCGATAAATTTATTTTTTGTTTTCCACAATATTATGAATTGTCCGTCCACTCACTGATGTCGCTGTTCTCTTTTTGTAGCTTTAGCAACTGTCGAACAAGCCTGTAGTTACAGAGTATAAGTAATGTAGTAAGAATATATTTGCGTCGCAAGTAAGTGTCAATGTATTAAGCATAATTGTAAAAAAAAAAAAAAAAAAAAAAAAAAAAAAAAAAAAAAAAAAAAAAACACCTGCTCATTCCTGGTAGATTTTACAGTATTAAAAATAAGAAAAAAAATGAAGTAATATCTGTAGTTAACTTTGACTAACAAACGTCCGCATAGAGGATACCAGTTATACATAAGTATCATTTTATATCTTATCTATCTCGTTTTTAAGACCACAATCTCCACCAAAGAGACTGCCTACATCACAGTTTTGCGTCCTCTCCTGGAGTACTATTGCCCAGTGTGGGACCCTCACCAGGTGGGACTGACGGAAGACATTGATAAGGTTCAGAGAAAGGCAGCTCGTTTTATTTTCTCACGTTACAGGGGGGAAAGCGTCACGGAAATGTTAGACGATGTGAGGTGGAAATCATTAAAAGAACGACGTTATTCGTTGTGGCCAGTTCTATTTGCAAAACTTCAATCACCGACTTTTACTTCTTAATGTGAAAATATTTTGCTAGCACCCACCTACATAGGGAGACATAACCATCCCAATAAAATAAGAGAAATCAGATCGAAAACGGAGCGATTTAGGTGTTCTTTCTTCCCGCGCGTTATTAGAGAATGGAACGGTAGAAAAACGTTATCGAAGTGGTTAATGAACCCTCTGCCAGGTACTTAAACGTGATTTGCAGAGTATCTATTTAGACGTGGATACCTTCCGTGTAAGAATATGAGACTTGTATCATATTTTCGATCAACCAAACCACATTTTTAGAATTTAATTCCAAAAAATAACAGGGTTATTATTTTTTCTAGTCTACATTTGTAACTTTAAGTGATAAATACAGTGAGTTCGTAAAGTAGCTTATAATCTCCAGTATTTGCAGTTTTTCACAAATTGTATAAGTCAACGTACCCTCCACTAGACATTGAAATAAAATTTTAACTTTCCGCAAGTAAAATATACAAACCAGAATCGAACAAATCTATAATTTTTCATTAATAGCGTCAATATTAATGTGATTGTTAGTGGGCATCGCAATACTTAACATTTACTTTGTCATGGCGTTTGTGATAGATGCTGCTATGATGGTTGAAGAGTACTACTCACAATGGACTGCTAGTTCGTCACTGTAGATAGCAAAGAAGCCTGTTTAATGACAGCCTTGGAAGAAAGAAAGAGCATTCTGTGAATTCAAATGAGTGTGAACTGAAGTTCCGAAGTCCTGTTTGTTGTTTGTTAAGCTTAAGGGACTTATGTACGGGGTCATCAGTCCCTAAATTTACAAACTACTTATGAACTACCTACAACTAAGGACGGCACAAATATCCATGCCCGAGGGGGGATTGAAACCCCGACCGTAGCGGCCGTGCAGACCGTGACTGAAGCGCCTCAGTCCCCTCGGCCACCGCGGCCGGCTCCGAAGTCCTGTACACATACATTGTTAAAAACATGTTCAAATGTTTGTTAAGCTTATGGGACTTAACTACGGGGTCATCAGTCCCTAAACTTACAAACTACTTACGAACTACCTTATACTAAGGACGGCACAAATATCCATGCCCGAGGGGGTATTTGAACCCCAGACCGTAGTCACATACATTGTGATGCTGAAGTAGTGGCATTACAGTTTCCATAGTTCATCTAGATTTCATTATTGCTTCTAGTTCGTAACATAGGTAATAATGCTAGCAGCAAACGGCCGGATGTTCTCAAAGACGTTGTGTGATTTCAGACGAATCCTTGCAGCCTGTAACGTTGCCTGACCGGAATGCGAAATGAACTTGAAGCGCGAAACGCAGTTAAGCGGAAATTCCACGATGCAAGATCGTTACTGGAACGACAGTCTAGAGCGTCGGCCCAGATGTTCCTGATATTCCGTTGGGAGACAATTCTTGGCTGAAAAACTTTACACGGTAGGCGTCGTGCATTATAACCAAGTCAGACATGTCAGACGGGATACAAAGGGCAGTAGAGGTAGGACAGTCTTTCGAATTCTTGGGAGGTCTTCCTTCTTCAGATCTGGATTTAGAACACAATTTCTTCGGTCAGATAAATGTTCGGATACTTCTTTCTAGTCGAATATATTAGTCCCAGTCTCAATTTTCCGGACAAGTTGGTTTTTCATACTACCGTAACTAATCTCTTCAAATCAAACGTTTGTGGTGTGGGACAAAACTACAGTGGTAATCGGTCCCTAGGCTTACAACCCACTTAAACTACCTTTTGCTAAAGACAAAACGCATACCTATGCCCAAAGAAGGACTTGAAACTCCGAAGAGCAGCAGCCACGCACTTCGCAACTAGGCACCTTAGAGCGCACGGTCATTCTCTCATTGCTAAACCATCTGCATAACGAAATCATTATATTGTATATTGCAGCTACAAACGATGTCACCTCCTTTATTCGACTTCATAGTAAGTATCATCAGATGATCTGTCTACGTTGCATAGGAAATTGTCATAATATAATTGAGCGGATCAGGGAAAGGACAAACAAAGACACTGTAGGTTTTATTATTATTATTATTATTTATTTTATTTTATTTTATTTTATTTATTTATTTTATTTTATTTTTTTTTTTTTTTTTTTTTTTGGCCCGCAGAGTGACTGATGTCTTGTACTTTGATGGGTTTTTGAATGTCTTGATCATCACTTGTAAAATATTTTGTTTATAATATATACACAGTGTACTAAACATTCATATGTTTCACCGGTAAACAGTTTATCATGTGGTGCGACGCAACCTTTTGTTCTTCGCGATATCTCTACCTGTTGGCAACTTTTTGACGATTGCAAATAATGATCGCACTACAGCATCCTACAACTGAGTAAATAACCACGTCAGAAAGAGTTTAATCTCACTCATTTGTTTGTATCAAGCATTAAGCTTTGGTCATGGATGTCACAACCTAAAACACTCCTGTGCGAATATGAATGCTGTGAAAGTTGATATTGCTCTGCAATCACGATCAGTAGTAACGAGTCGAACTATATCACGTATCCTGTAGTAACTCAGCTCCACGAAACAAATCTTTTGATACAAAAGAAGAAATTGGGTGTCGCCTAGTAATAAGAAACTGACTAAGATTGAAACCAAGTGGTTTTGTATCGATAATTCTCTAATTGAAAGGAGTGATTGATACTTATTTGGCGCGGTGTAGTAGCCGAGCGGTCTAAGGCGCCTCGCTGCGGAGCGCGCGGTTGCTCGCCGTCGGAGGTTCGAGTCCTCCCTGGGGCATTGGTGTGTGTGTTTGTCTTTAGGTTAGTTTACCTTAGTTTAAGTAGTTTGTAACCTACCGACTGATGACCGCGCAATTTGGTCCGATAGATTTACAAACATTTGAACAACAAACAATAGTTATTTTCATAACGATACCGTAAGCCTGGTGAAACACACGCAAATTAGCGATAGGGCCGTTCATTCACTGTCACCAGCTGCGGTACTAGCATTACAAGTGTACCAACAGTCAACCATTGTTCTTCAAGTTCAAATATGTATTCCGTAAAACAGTATATGTACCAACAGAAGAATGTCATAAATTGGTAGTGTTTCACTCATTGTTCGCCATATCCCATGTAAGAGTGTTAGCTAATGTGAAAATGTCGCTGAAGCTAGAGCGAAGTGACTACACGTCACGCGAAACATTAACCCCTCTCCCGTCGGCGCGTCATTTGAATGCAACCACGTAAATAAAGGATTTAGGCTCAAAAGTGTCGACCAACATTTTCTAAAAGAAGAAGTCCTGTACATCGAGCAAAATGCATAGGGCATATTCTTCGAGACATCTATAAATCAGTGGCATACCATTAGAGTGAGTAATTAGCAGGAAATCTGTAAGTGTAACTGTGTTAGAAGAATATGTCACACCATTTCAAGGTTTTCAAAAAAAAATGTTTGTAAATCAAACGGACCAAACAGCGTGGTCATCAGTCCGTAGCTTACAAACTACTTAAACCTAGGTAAACTAACCTAAGGACAAACACACACACCCATGCCCCAGGGAGGACTCGAACCTCCACGGCGAGCAACCGCGCGCTCCGCAGCGAGACGCTTTAGACCGCTCGGCTACTCCACCGCGGCTTCAAGGTTTTCATAATTACTAATTCCACTGCTGAGACTATTAATGTACAAGTTTTCAAGTGAACAAATACATCTACATAGTTCCAAAGATTTTAATTAATAAAGTATAGCTAATAACCTGAAAATTTAATGCCACGTTAAAATTGTGTACATGAAGTATGCGTTTTCCAGGAGTGTTCCTCGTGGATGCTATCTGGTAGAGTTTCTTTGCTGTTGGGACTGGAGGAGAGAATACTCTAAAAACTAAAACTTAGCGTCTGTGAGTTGTGGGTTGCAAGATTTCTAATAGGAAGTTACGAAATATCCTCTACCACGTGACATATTAATTTTGGATTATCTAAAAAAAATCGAGTCGCAGAACGACTCCGCGATTTCCCCCATAGTTAAATTTTTCGATTTTCCTCGGACTGCTCCTAAGTGTTGGCTTAAGAACAGCCTACAGATTATTTTACAAGTCAATCTGACGGTGCGTTTTAGACGATTTACCAGGCAAACATGGACCTCTCTCTTCATATCCATCCCACAATCATAAAAGATATTCTGCTTCTCGTGTCTTTTCCCCGCATCGCGCCTCCCCCCCCCCCCCCCCCGCCCCACAAAATAAAAGTGTTGTACCCCATCTGTCTGCTTATAGTTTTAAGAACCCCGAACATATTTGTATTGTTTGCGAACTGTATACCTCAGGTGGAACTTGGGAGCAAGCCCGGTATTCACCAATAAGGATGTGGGAAACAGCGTAAAACCACATCGGGGTGTGCTAGCGCACCATAATTCGTAGTTAATCCAACGTAAGATTCGATATGCAGCTGCTCGAATACCAGAAACGGCGTGGTATCATGGGCGGATATCTGAGAGCGTTATGAACCACAACACAAAAACAAATAAAATATTCATGTTCCTAGAATTAGGTATACACGATTTTCAGATCGATGGCAAACACGGGTTGTTTCCTTGCCGACACAGTTATGAAGAACAACCACATTATTCAAACAATGCAATATTGATATAACGGGGTGGAAGGGATTTCAACAATGAGTATCAACTGTCACTCTACGCTATTTTAAGCGATGACAATTCTGCAAATCTCAAGAAGGATACTTTAGACGCAGAACAAAGTATGTGTGGCAAGTGATAATCACTGACCGCGCGGAATGGCATCGTGGTCTATGGCGTCAGCTACGGACTGAATGGCCGTTCGCGCCGGAGGTTCGAGTCCTCCCTTGGGCGTGTGTGTGTGTGTGTGTGTGTGTGTGTGTGTGTGTGTGTGTGTGTGTGTGTGTGTGTGTGTTGTGTATTGTGTATGTGTGTGTGTGTGTGTGTGTGTGTGTGTATTTTGTCCTTAGTGTAAGTTAGTGTATGTAATTTGCAAGTTTAGGCTTTGATAACCATAGCAGTTATGTCCAAAAGGTTTAGAAACATTTCAACATTTGAATTTTTGATAATCAGTCTATTTTCCAATTCATCCTTTTTAGTCTTTGAGTAAACGGAATGAAATTTTTTCTACAATAATGAGGGCGATTTTTTACTAATAGACACTTTCTTAAACTGTTGTCGATTTAATTGCAAGGATATAAATAAACAAAATGAGGAATGTTGTTATTACAAAACGTGATTTCTTATTTGTCTTTGCCTTTGTCCCATATTCTCAGGGCCAGACTGTTCACTTCTGTTTTGATATGTTCGGTTTGGGAGTGGCTATATGCCGTTCTTGTCACCACCCTATTTACCCCTCAGCAAAGAATGTGTGTGCGCTCCAGTTGTCTGCCTATAGTGTTATACGTGTGAAAATGATGGAAAGTTTTGTAAATGCTTACGAATAGTGTAACTCAGGTGGGACTTCGTTATCAGCCCGATATTCATGTATTGGGATGTGGGATACCGCCTAAAAACAATATACAGGCAGGCCGGCACACAGACCCACGTCGTTAATCCGCCATGTGTATTCGAAATGGGACGACACCATTTCCCGTCCCGGAAAGCTGCTCCTTAACCACGTGACTTACCGGGCGGATCATTTTGACCCACTTTATGCTACGGTAATAACACTAAAAGCGGGCCTTTGCGATCGTCTTTTGATAGCTCGAAATTTAAATGAAAATAAAGGCTTAACCATTCATCTGACACAAAAATTGAATAACCGAATTTGTAGAGGAGAAAATTATATACAACTTAGCTCTTTTATGTTTTTTTTTTCAGACCAGAACCTCCCTTTTTCAAATTTTTCGGACAAAAAATACGGTAGTAATAAAAAAAGCCGTTTGTAATGTAATTGTAATTGCAAACTAACCGTTCATCTGATACGAAAATTGAATAGCCTAATTGGTAGAGGGGAAAATTCTCTATAACTTCGCTCTATTGTGTTTTTTTCATATCCTGCATCGTTGCAGAGATATTTCCAAAAATAAGGGCGATTTGACGATGTCTGTCTGGCTGTAACGTGTTCCCACTTTTTAGGTCGAACCGTGCAACCGACCGGCACAAAATTTTACAGACATAATTGTTGGCTACCAGAGACCAGAACCTCACTTTTTCAAACATTTCGGACAACAAATACGTCAGTAATACTAAAAAACGCCGTTTGTAATGTAATTTTAATTGCAAATAAACCGTTCATCTGACGCGAAAATTGAATAAACGAATTTGTAGAGGAGAAAATTCTCTACAACTTTGTTTCCTTATGTTTTTTTTTTTCATATCTCGTATCGTTTGAGAGATATTTGCAAAAATAACGGAGTTTTGACACCCTCCATTGAATTAACGAAAACCAGTCATTCGCAGACGTCACGTGACATTCCTCGGCCAGAACTCTCTGTGGCATACGCCATCTTGCGTTGCGTATTTGATGATTTTCCTATTGTAACTTACACGTTGTCATTTCAAAGCAATGGCGCACTGAAGAATTAACAAAAAAATATCGTTCTTCGTACGATAAATGATATTCTAGTGTCTACAAATGCCATATTAGCATTAGTTAAAACGGCTATGAATAGTACGAGATTAACGAATGTAACGTCAAAGTGTTACCTGTAGCGTAATGACTAGTGTGTTGGACTGTGACACTGAAGGTCAGTGGTTCGGAACTTGTCACCACCTAAATTTTTAAGAAAGGTTCAGACACTCTTATTAAATAATTTTTTATTATTTAGATTATTATTTTGCTCCAAAATGTTTGCAAAAAAACTAATAAAACTACAAATCTAAAGTGGGCCGTAAAACACGTCAGTGCGATTTTTTATAAACCTTTGCAAGACTAATAAATGAAGAACTTCTGGTAGAAACAACGGATCTAACGCGTATGAGAGTCGAATCGAGCTGAGTTTTGATGCAAAGTAGTGGGACCTCACTGGAACCTGTCTGGGCTCTGGGCTGCAGATCATTAACTGTAGAAGCTGAAGAGTGGTGGTATCCCAGTTTGTTGGCAATCCATGTTCATATGTTTCTAATGGGTAAACACCAACCAAAATCGTACATCCATCGTGTCGAGGTATTTCAGGAAAACACGGAAAATATAAGGTTTTGCGTTATCTTCTCGAAAAGTACAGTTACGAATGATTTGAATATATGTCTCAGCCATCGTCACTATCGCTTCATAAATGTAAGTGCTGTTGTGTGAAACTGAATCGATCGTAGTGCGTAGTAAGTGGATATCTTAATATCACGCCGGATTACTGTAATCCGGCTACACTCGTTCTTCTAGAATTCGTGAACTGTCGTGCTGCGTGGTGGAGGAAGGTACGCCGGAAAAGTTGACATTTTGATACTGTGTTATCATTAAGCGTCCCACTATTGGCGAACCTGACTCTTTTGCTGCATCAAAGGAAAATGCAGAAACGGTCGCCTTCTAGACATGCCTTGTTCCGACCATTAAACTTACTTAACCAACTAGTTCTGAGGGAGCCACGGTATTAACAAATATAGCCAGAGGTGAAAGAAGTGTACGAAAAAAGAAATGCTCATGGCTCGAACCCATGATCTTTAGAGTCGTATTAGTCAGTCTACAACTGAGCGACCGAGTGACATATTGCTTATTAACAGGTTGTGAAATCGAGTTTCATGTCCTAGGGAACGAAGGATCGTAATTTCAAAGTAGGATCCCCTCTTTTATGCAGAAAATCATGTTGTCAAAGAAGCGGCGGGTATCGTGGTGACAAATTCCGATACTTCATAGGAAGCATCTGTGAATAAAACATTTCTAATTAACATGTTCAGGGACCTAGAGCCCTAAAGAGTAACTTTTTTCTGTTACCGAGGCTACTGCTCCCTGAGGATATCATGACATACAACGCATGCAGGTAACTAACTTAAGTAACGCACTGCTAATGGTAATATTAATTTTATTTCATGCCTGGAAGCCTCTGTAAGTTTATTTTATCTCTGAAAATTTTCTCTACATGTAGCCCTATGCATATTTTAACTTACGGCTGGTATTATTGGTAATTTGTGTGGATATTGCAAGAAACACGGGAAAAATATTCCCTAATTGTATAAAGTCCTTTTGATTTCTTCGTGCACTTTTCTTCCGTTGAAGGGTTGCGCATAACCTTGTGTAATAGAACTCTAGAACATTGTTTTTTATTATTCAGTGTAAGCTTGCATGGCTGATACTGTTACACGGTTATAAGGCTATGGTTCATGGCATAATTCTCCACTTGACGTTTCGTCTTCCACTTCTGCAGACATCTTCGTAGGCTTTTAAAACAAAGAAGGTAGATATAAACTGAAGCTTGAACATCAACCTTCTGTGTCTCCAAGGATGCAAAAGATTCCTCCAAAAGTAGAAGACGACGTGCCAGGCCGAAATTTTTGCAATGGACCTCGATCCCGTTCCCAGGAAATCAATATCAGATGTGTTTGTTATTTGACCGATTTTTAATTCAATTTCAGGTTTACGCTGATTTTTATTCATTTACTTTTTAGAATATGCTGAGAAAGTTTCGACGTTTTGCCAGTATGAAGCGTATCGTACCTTTGTGTATAATATAGTACGTATAACAACATATGTCTATGGTACAAATACTTGTAACTATAGGTAATATTACTGACATTTGAGCTGATGTGTGTAGCAGATACTACATCTTGCACCTGATGATCTCCTTATTTTTACATATACCATATATATTGCTTTTACGTATTTTTTCGTGATATTGTACAATTCTTTTAATTTAGTTTTAGTTTTTACAGCCTCGGTTTCGCCAGCAATAATGTATGTTTACAGTACAAATTCTATTTTCGCGGTAAGTATACATACAGCATTTCTGAAGGAGCTGAAGCTGTCAAAACAGTAACTAAATGAATATAACTTCACAATATCACGAAAAAGTACGTAAAATATAGCGTAAATAACGTGATTATTTGTTGCAAGTTGCAGTATGTACTACGTATAACAACTCATATGTCAGAATAATCACTATAGTTATAGGTAGTCAGTAACATGGAAGGAGGAAACGTATGGTTTAACGTCCCGTCGACAGCGTGGTCATTAGAGACGGAGTTTACGCACGGATTTTCGGGGAAGGATGTGGGAGGAATTCGGCCGTGCCCTTTGAAAGGAACCATCCCGACATTTGCCTGGATTGATTTAGGGAAATCACGGAAAACCTAAATCTGGATGGCCGGATGTGGATTTGAACCACCATCCTCCCGAATGCGAGTCCAGTGTCTTACCACTGCGCCACCTCGCTCGGTCCAGTACCATGACTTATATTATTACACACATTAAATTATGCAAATAGGTACGCTTCATCACGGCAAAACGCCGACATAAGCAAATCTCTTTACAATGAATAAATAAATTAAAACGCTTCAAAAAACTGAAACAGAGTTAAAATATGTTTTTCATCAACCTGATACATGCTGCGGGCCCACTCGAAAGGAAAATCACCGTCTTCTGAAAGGAGGAGTTGGAGATGTCTCATGTCGCAAGCAGAAGAAAGGTCTACAAACACAGCAGCATTATTCTATTCAAATATAAATCGATATATGTGTTGAAAATATATCTATGCACGCACGTAAAAGCGACGAACAAAACTTATTAAGTGGAAACAAAAGTCCCCGCCTATCGAATTGAGAGAGTAGGAAACGGTATATGGTAGTGTCATGAAGCATGTACGAACACCATACTTTGCTAGAAACACACACACAAACTTAGTTTCTGTCTAATTGTCTTGTTACATATTTGTCGTACGAATTTTCTGACTTATTGAAAAAATAAGTTGTATTGCGGACCAATTTTTTCTTACGTTATCGTGTTCTTTCAACCGTGTAAGTTTGCGCCATACTTTTTAATACACCCTGTATTTTAGTTAATATGATGCCTCACGAATACTTAGTAGGCTTACGTAATCTATCGAATTTGGAGTCACCACGAGGACGTCTTTAGGTGCCGCGCTGGAGTAGCAAGGCTCTCTAGCCGCCTTGTCAGGGACTGCAAAACTGTTCCCGTTGGAGGCTAGATTCCTCCCTCGGGCATGGGTGTGTGTGTTCTCCTTGCGTTAGTTTAAAAACGTTGTAAGCTTGGGGGCTTAAGACCGCAGCAGTTTGGCCCCAGAGATTTACAAAATTCTGACCATTTCTGTTGAACGTCTTCCTGTCTACAAATATATAATCTTCTGGATCAAACTTATTTGACGAGTCTGTTGGTACGTGGTCCCCACAATCACAGAGTGAACATGGCACTTCACCACATTTTCTTAAAAAGAATCGTACGGACGTGTTTTACGGCCCACTTTAGATTTGTATTTTTACTAGTTTTTCAAACATCTCGGACCAAAATAATAATCTAAATAATAAAAAATTATGGTGATATGATTACGACTCTACTATTGTGGTAATATCTATGCACCTAAAACGTAATATTCTTTATGACCGTATTTTAACAAACAGCCAAATTTAATGAGTTTAGCTTTGACAAACATACTCTTTTTTGAACATCTACCTCTTTGAACTATCATTTTAATATCTTTATCACATTTTCATTATATTTTTCCGTTAAAATATCATCACTTGTCTTGCTTTGGTACTTCAAAGATTATTTTCTTTCCCTGTACTGGTTACGAATGACTATAGCCTGGAACGCAGCGTACATTTGGCGTTCGGACGAATGACTACAGCCTGGATGGAACACAGCGTACACTTGGCGTTCGTAAATCAGTCACTTGACATCGCTCGCCCCAAAATCCCTTTTTCGTACGCCATCTTGCTTTCTCTACTTGAGGATTTTCTTATTATAACTCAAGCGTTGTCATTTAAAAGCAATGGCGCACTGAAAATTATCAAAAACACATCGTTATAATGTTGGTTAGTTAGTTAACACTTGACAACGATGGGTCGAGAGTCACGCATTACTCTCGCAGCTTTTCGCCATTGCGTAATAGGGGAGGAATTAGTTTGTGATGGACGAACATGTTAGACGGTGGTTCGGAACTTGATAGGGTGCGGTTGCTCAGAGCGCTCGGTCAGAAGGTTGCCGGCATGGTAGCTCGACACCCTCTGTAACGAGAAAACTGAGTTGTCCGAAACGATCAAAATGGGACAAAACAAACCAACGTCCACAAAGTACCCGTTCAAACCGAAGTACGAATGAAAAGAGAGGAAACGAAACATGGTTCAACTAACACCATCTGAAGGGAAGGCCTGTTCGCGCTCGTGCCACGTCACGCAGAGTAGGTCGCGATCGCGTAGCTCACTGGGTGGCTGATGGGGCACAGCCCACCGCCCCACAGCGGCCAGCCACCCAGTGCGCTACGCGATCGCGACCTACTCTGCGTGACGTGGCGTGGCACTGCGGACGGTGTTGGTTCAACGCCATCTGTAATAAAACTGAGTAAAGTTCTCAACGAACAACCCAGAGCGAATATGAACAAACGACAGCAAAGCATCGATCTCATTGAAGAAAGAAAAAAACTATCCAGCACTGTCACTTTTTTGGCCCACTTCAATTTTCCCCTTGCCTCCTAAAAGGTTTTCGCACACTCTTGTTAATTGAACACAACTATATTCTGCTAGATTCCGAGTTGTTCGAAGGTAACAGCGCTTTCTCTGAAAAGTGCATTTGTTATTTTTCGAGAACATGCCATACGTAGCAACGAATTGCATACACACACTTCTTTATCACATATACATAAACTGGGGAGATACTGTTATAATGACTGTTGTAAATAGCGTATTGATAGTACTGTACTAACTTACTAACTTTGTATATAGTCAGAACAGAGTAACATGAACGAAGTCATTCTGAACTACAGGAAAGGTAATACCATCTACGTTAAAAGCGTCCATAGCAACCATGTCAAAGACAACAATTTTAGTAGATGCATTGATTCTAAGTAATGACTTTCAATATATTGCATAAATAGTGAATAAACGCTTAGAAAACCAATAAACAAGTTAATTTGTTGCAATGTATACAGTTCCCTTCCGTTTCATTAAGGAACTATACTTGCCACAGACATGTAGGACTTCCTTTATATACGAATATACGAAAGTATCTGTATCAGTTACGTTGTTCAGAATGTTCATTATTATAGTATCCTCCCAGTTTACGTGCACATGCTTCAGAAGATCAATGTTCATTTCGTTGTTACGTATTTCACGGCATGTTCACGAAATACAACAAACATGCATTTTAGAGGGAGTATTCTTACATATGCACAACTTTGAACATTGAAGAACATAGCTATATTTAATTAATAAGAGTGCCCGAAACCCTTTTACGAAAAAGGAGGAAAAAGTTTTTGGGTAGTGGCGAGTTCGCAACCGCTGCCCACTACACTAAGCTTATCCATTAGAATATGTGAACTTTAATCTCGAACTATTGACGGCACTTGTTAACTGAGGATAATACGGCATTTTTAGACGCTAGATTTTCATTTATCGTACGAAGAACGACGTGTTTTTGTTAATTCTGCAGTGCGCCATTGCATTGAAATGACAACGTGTAAGTTATAATAAGAAAATAATCAAATACGCAACGCAAGATGGCGTATGCCAAAGAGTGTTCTGGGCGAGGAATGTCACGTGACGTCTCCTAACGTCTGATTTTCGTTAATTCAATGGAGGGTGTCAAATCTCCGTTATTTGTTGAAAAGCTTTTTTGAAAACCAAACTGACAATTTGTTAGAAATTTATTTTTACTAATACGTGAAGCAACTCAAGAATACATAACTTTTTCAAAAATTTGGATAAAGCTGTCAGAAGTGAGATGGGGCGGTAGTTGTTGACATCGGACGTATCCCATTTTTTATGCAAAGGTTTAACGATAGCATATTTCAGTCTATCCGAGAAAATACCCTGCTTTAAAGTGCTATTACAAATATGACTGAGAATCCTACTTATCGCATGGGAAGAAGTTTTTAATACCCTGCTGGAAATGCCATCAATTCCATATGACCGTTTACCCTTGAGAGAGTTTATTTATTTTCATAATTTCTGAAGGAGAGATGGGTGGAATTTCAATTGTATCAAATTGTGTGGGTATGGCCTCTTCCATTAATTGCCTTGCTCCTTATAATGAGAATTTAGATATTATTTTCTCTACAACATTTAGAAAGTAATCATTATAAATGTTATCAACTTCTGACTTTTTGTTAATAAAGTTTTCATCTGTTTTGATCGTAATACCCTCTTCCTCTGCTCTTGGTTGCCCGTCTCCCTTTTAATAATATTCCAAATTGTTTTAATTTTATTATCAGAAGAGCTAATCTCAGACATGATGCACATGCTTCTTGATTTTTTAGTAACTTTTCTTAATGTAGCACAGTAGTTTTTAGAATATTTTATTGTTTCTTGGTTATTACTCTTTCTTGCGGACAGATATGGTTCCCATTTTCGGTTAACATATTTTTATTCCTTTAGTAAGCCATGGTTTTTCATGGTTTCTTACAATTAAATTTAATTCATTTCTTGGAGGAACAGTTATCAAATACCCTTACAAATGTGTCGTGAAATAAGTTATATTTTAAATTAACATCATGTTCCTTATAAACCTCATCCCAGTCTAACTACCGTAGACTTTCTTTGAAATTTCTAGTTGTTAAGTCATTAATCAGGTGCACAATTGTGGAGGACTGTTTCGGATTACTGAACGGAGCTATATCATATACTGTTATTGGCTGTGCACCATAATCAGAAAGACCATTCTCAATGGGACAAGCATTTATGTTGTTAAACTTATCTTGGTCCATAAAAATGTTTTCTATCAATTTACTGCTGTCCTTTACTACCCGAGTAGGAAAATCAATAACGGATGTCAGATTGAATGAGCCAAGTAAGACTTCCAGGTCTTTCTTCCTATTACACTCTTTCTGTGAATCTACATTTGAAATCACCACAAATAATAATTTGCTTCCGCCTATCTGACAGATAGCACAATAAGGCATCAAAGTTTTCCAGAAATAACTGAAAGGTTCCTGAAGGGGACCTATATACTGTTACAATTATATGATAATCATCATTGAGTTTAATCTGGCATGGTGTGGGTTCCTGTAGTCATGTCCCAATTCATGAATCACGGGCAACGTATCAGTGACCAAGTGCAGAGAGTTGAAATAAGCAGTTCACATAATATGCAAGAAACAGCCAATTCCTCTAACTGTGGAGCTATCAAAAATTGGGTCCAACAAGGTTCGGTCTTGGGTCCTTTGCACATCTTAATATATATTAATAACTTGCCTTTCTGTATTCACGAAGAAGATATGCTAGTTCCTTTTGCTGAATACACAAGTATAGCTATGACGACTGACAAACTGGAACTAACTGAGGAAATTTTAAATGATGTCTTTCAGAAAATTAAGTGTTTCTGTAAAAAATTGAGTCTCATTAAACTTTGATAAAATTCAGTATATACAGTATCATTCGAAAAACGCGATGACACCATTAGTAAATAAAGACTTTGAACGGAAATTGTGAGATTACCGCCCAATAGAATTATTGGTAATTAATAGCATTTGATAATTAAACAGTATGAAGGTCACTGCAAACATTGACCATGCCAATGCACTAAATGTTACACAATTTTAATCTTATTCATTATGGTAGCAATGTATGTCCGCAGTTGGGTGACAACATTTATAGTTAGGCCATAGGTAGAAATTCTCCACGTTGAGATTTGCGGTGTGCTTGTAGATGACGGGAGGCCAGCCAGCAGGCCGACGTTGGTGGCTTGTTCCAGCTTAGGATTTTCCAGGTTCGTTTCCGGTGAGGGGAGAGAGGGACAATGGCGAGTGCCAGGCACAGTGCAGTGCAAAGCGTGGAATAAAATATTCTAATACTAGTGGCATTTGAAGTAATATGATGCAGTCAGGAACCTTTAAGGCCCTCATTACAAAATAGCCTGTTGATAAATAAACAATACATTAGCTGATATAGTCACATCTGGCGTAATATGTTTAATTGACAATGAAAAGTAATAAATTACCAATGAATACAAGACAGTTACACAACTAGCATGGCAATGTTTGTTTATAAAAGTAATATATTAACTAGTTCTTATTTTATTTTTAATTAATCTTGTGTATTTTATCTTGAAATATTCAGTTGAATCACTTATCTGTGATATAAGAAATTGCACGATTGTAATAAATAGTGCAAAGGATGTTTATACCAATATAAAAGCATAATGAGAAATTTGTTTAATGTGTAGTGTAATTATTTTGATTTTAAGTAAAGTTTTAGAAATGTATTGGCTGAGCGCTGTACGTTGGCAAGTCGGTTAGAACAGCTCACATGGGGAAGTTGATGACGTAGGGAAAAAACCCGGCAGTTGGGCTTTTGGCGCGCGCGCGGACTGGAAGTGACGAGTCGGGAGCGAGTGGTATAGCTGGCCAGGCGGCGTCGCTCTGCACAGTCGGCATGTGGATCTCCAGGTGGAGACTATAGGTTTTTGTGTGGCAACTGCCAAGTGTGGTTGCTCGTCGTAGACTGCACCAAGTTGTATCGAGTGCTACTGTGTGTTGTGAATATTTAGCCGGTGGAACAAGGTGTGCATCGCACTAAATTAAAGTGACTGTGTTTTGTTAATGTAACATGTGTCGTCGCATAGGCATGAACATAAACGGTATTTGAGACAGGAACATGGTGTGAAAACAATTTGCAACAAATATTCATTTTGTCTGGGGGCTCACGAGCTATAACTTTAGTTGATAAATGTGTCGACGTACAGACGTATCAGCCACATGGTTTTAATATGGTGTAATAAACAACATAAAGTGAACTTTCTCGTGTTTTCAAAAATAGTAGTTAGTACACTCTTTTCTCACATTAACTTACTTTATTATGAATTTCTTTGTTAATCATATGCAGGGAAGGAAAGCTGCGAACGTGTGATATCATCCCCTAGAAAACGAGTCAAACAGTAGCAATCACAGGTCCAGTGTTTTTGCATGTTTAGGAATTTGGTTCGCAGTTGGTGGTTGTGCGCTTTAAAAAAATTTAACTTTCCCTATTTTAAACTCGCACCTCGACCTTCACCCTGGCAAAATCTGAAGCTAAGGAAGAATATTCAAAAATTTTAGGTGTTTGTACAGCAGAGGGATTGAATTGGAAAACAGCTACTTACGCTATCAGGTTTATTGCAAAGTTTCGTGATACGCATCTCAGTAAATTAGCTTACTATGCCTATTTTCATTCACTGCTTTCGTATGCGATCATATTCTGGGGCAATTCATCATTGAGCAAAAAAGTATTCATTGTAGAGAATAATTTCTGGAGCCGTCACATACTAATTCCCAGCTTCGCCCTGCCCACAGTACTCAACATCGTATTTATGAAACTCATTCCCATAAGAGTAAGGGCCTCAAACTTGCCCACACCTCCCCACTAACGATAGGATCATTGCCCGTCACCGGCATATTATATATATACATGTGGCGTCTGTTCTGCAGGATCAGAAGTGACGTCTGTTCTTTTGGAACAGACGCCACATGTATATATATAATATGCCGGTGACGGGCAATGATCCTATCGTTAGTGGGGAGGGGTGGGCAAGTTGAAGCCCTTACTCTTACGGGAATTAGTTTCATAACTACGTTTTTGAGTACTGTGGGCAGGGCGAAGCTGGGAATTTGTATCTGACGGGAGGCGTGCTTAGGTAGTCCTTGCAGTTGCGGTGATCACTGTGTCCCCAGTGGTGTAGGGGTCAGCGCAACTGCCTAGAAAGCAGGAGACCCGGGTTCGAATCCCGCCTGGGTACACATTTTCAGCTTTGCCCTATCGCAGTTGATGTCACATATTCTGTGAATATTAGAAGGGTGATATTTACTATTCAAGGTTAAATCTTACTTTGGCACAGAAAAAGTCATAAAAATCCTTCAAATACTGAGAACTATGTATAGATACTACTTTTAAAAGTGACAGGTATATAATATTGCGAAATTTATTCATAATGTATCAAAAAAGAATTAATATTATCTAACCTAAAGTAAGTGGTCCTGACACTCATGATGCCAGTTACTCCGGAATACGTTTGGGTGTCTCGGACATACTCTGAATCGTGGCCATTTTTGTGTTCAGACGGCAAATACTACAAAATCCACCAGTCAGTATCTCAACCGTAAGGAATAATACTCAGTGGGAACCTGGGCAACTAACGCTAGCTATATCCTTCTCAGGTACCTCGATCTGATGCTGGCAGCTATCAGAACAATATGCCTCGGAACTTTGGAGGTGATGGAATCCCACTTCCAAATGATAAATCAGGGACTCTTAAAGATACGACTTGGCAAACTATCTGTAATGTGACGCGGAGCTATTAATATCAATGGTAGCTACACTGAGAAGAAAGTAGAGCTGTCAGAGGCTGCACGTAAGATGGGGTTAGATGTTTTAGCAGGTAGTGACATTCAGGTAAGGACTGAGAGAGAAGACGAAGTAGGTGAATACAAGGTCTACCTGTCAGGATTCAAAGCAGGAACAGCAATGTGGGATGTAGGGCTTTACATCAGGAAAGCAATCGGATCCAACATCATTGCAATAAAAAACGAACGACTAATGGGGATAGATTTGGCAGTCTCCAGCCAGAAAGTTAGGACTGTATCAGTTTATTCCCACTGTGAAGGCACAGATCAAGAAGAGAGAGACTGATTTTACAATGCACCCACTGAACAGAAGGGCATGAAAGGTTGCGGGTAAGCTTTGGGAGGATATGGAGGCTAACAGGAATGGAAAACACCTCTTGTACTTCTGTGACAGTATGGACTTAGGTATAACAAAATCTTTTTCTAAGCATAAGAACGTTCCCCGGTACAATTAGGAAGGCAGTGGAACCAGGTCTGTCACTGAATATATAATAACAGATCAGTAATTCAGAAAGGCATCAGGGACAAACGTATTTTCAGTGGATTCATTGATGAAACTGATAATTATATTTTAATCTGCAGTGAAATTAATTTAGTAAGGACAAACGGCAGAAACTCAGTTCCATATGTAGAAATATGAATGGAGAAGGTTCAGGACTTAGAAATCGGACACAAATATATAACAATGATCTCAGAAAAGAACCAGTCAGGTGAACGTAGTCATTTCCAGTCAATAGAAGAGGAGTGGCTAAGGGGCAGGAACACACTGCTAGAAGTGGCTAGAGAATGTCTTGAAACAGAAGTGTGTAAGAAAGGAAGAAGCAGACAGCTTTGTGGAACCACAAAGTCAAAGCAGCCTGTAAAAGAAAAAAAAAAAAAAAAAAAATGGCTCAACACTACAAATCAGGCGGACAGAATAATTTATGTTGAAGAAGGGAATAGGGGCAAACAGATAACTGCAACATCCAAGCAGATATAATGGGAAGACTCTGGAAGTAACTTAGAAACTTTGGGTAAAGCACAGGGAAACCATCCCAGAACATAATTAGCACTGTTAGATAGGGAGGGAAGATGGAATTGACAAGTGTTCGGGACAGGTGAGGAAATCTGCTAGTGAATCCTGTGGTTGCCTTGGGCAGATGGAGGGAATAATTTGAAGAGTTACTCAATGTAGGTGGAAAGTTCAATGGTCTGTCAGATTCTGAGGTATAATGGTGTAAGAATGATGAGGGAACCATGATCACATTTGAGGAGGTGGAGAGATTGGTTAAATGACTGCAGTGCAATAAAGCGGTTGGGGTAGATGAAATTAATTCAGAACCCATCAAATACAGTGGAACATCAGGTCCCAAACGGTTACTCAGCATAATTGACATGGCGTGGGAGTCAGGACAGGTTACATCTGAGTGAACGAAAGCAATAATCACACCAAATGTCAAACATAGAATCATGAAAGATTGTTACAACTACAGACCTATCTCTTCAATTAGCATTGTGGGCAAAATATTCTCAGGTATTGTCGAAAGGAGAATGCGAGTATTAGTTGAAGAGAAGTTGGATGAAAATCATTGGGAGTTTAGACCTCTTAGAAGCTGTCAGGACCAGATATTTAGCTTAAGGCACATAATGGTACAGGGAATTGTATCTATGTTTCATAGATCTAGAAAAGGCTGATGACTGTGTTCCTTGGAGGGAGCTCTTGACAGCTCTACACGGTTATTTAGCAGGAGACAATTTTCTGGACTCAATTAGACGTCTTAACATAGATTATTAGGCAGCAGTTAGAGTTGACGGTAATTTGAGTTCATAGTTAAAGGTAGTTTCAGAGGTAAGACAAGGCTGTAACCTGTGACCACTGTTTTTTATACTATCTATGGATCATATGTTGAAACCTATAGACTGTCAGGGTGAGATTAAAATAGGTGAAAACAAAATAACTTGCCTGACATATGCGGACGACTTTGATTTGATGGTGTATTCGACTGAAAGTTTGCAATGTAACATTCCAGACCTACATGATACGAAGATCAGCATCTCCAAAACGAAAGTAATATTAGCCCACACTTTCGTCCAGTTCGTTGCAGGATACTTGAGTTCAATGTTGTTTCGTATTTCTGTCTTTACCCACTCTCGTTGTAAGTGTCGTGCTATTAAAGGTCTTTTTCTAATAATACTGACGTCCTTGTAGCTGACTTGCAGGAAGAAATCTCTGATGAACTTCAAAGTATAGTTTATCCTTCCGACGTCTATAGGGGAAAGCATGCTAGCCGGATGCAATGTCACAAAAAGCGCTTTCATTATGTTTTCCTGGCTATCATCCATCATGCTTATGGTCCACTTAACGAACAAGGCCATTGCCTTTCTCTTAATTTTGACGAGATTAAGCCCTCCATTATGTCTCGGTTTTGGTACTCTGATATGGGACACTTTAAAGATACCTCCTTGCCAGATGTACCTATTTCTTGCATGCAGTTTGTTGTTGCCTTGCGTTTGTGGAATTGGGAAGAACTGTGCAACGTAATATGCTTTCGAGAACACATAAGTATTCACTATCCGGACATTTCAACTGATATTAACCGCTGACGTCTTAACCACAAGAAAACCGCACCACTAGCGATTATTGCGCTTCGGAATAGTCTAAATACGACGTTCCCCCACGCCACAATCTAATTAAGCTTGTGTGTTCCATGAAACATTAGCACAACTGCCAAGGCTCTCCATGCATCAGAATAGCACCTCACCATTGGACATATCGGAACATTCCTTCCTTTTACCTTAGTCTAAGGTGATATAAATATCGTTATAATTATAAATTTTCTAGACTGTCTACGGAATCATTAAGTTTAATAATAAATATACTAATACCCTTTACGAATATAACTGCTATGGTATTGTTGTTAGTCAGTTTTTATATTTTATATGTCACTTTCTTATGTTCTCTGTACGTGTAATTTTAAAATTCCTTTTTCTAGCGTGTTAACTGAGAGTTCGTTGTTCTGGTCTACAGTTATTTTAGCTGTTTGAATGATATGTTTTAACTAGCTCGCTTCAGGGTAAGAATGTACATAAATCCTCAGTTTAGTATGTTTTGCCATGGGGAGTAGTATGGTTGGAACAATAAGATACATTTTCCTTATTAAATTAGGAACATGCTACATGCACATAGCATACTGGACCATTAAAAACATCACCATCACTAAAAAACTATTTGGTAACATGTTAGACATGGTCTTCGAAAAACATGGTATAGGATAATCAACTTGGCAGAGAACTGCATGATACAGGGAAATTAGTTTATGTTCACGAGGATAAGTGTTTTGTTTGTTTTTGCTTTTGTTACTCTAATGAAGAAATATATTCCATTACACTTCTATTTTAAGATGAAAAGCATTAAAGAATGTACCTAATTTTTGTGAATCCGTGCTGGGTTTTAAGGTATAAATAAAAAATACAGTAATAACAAAAACTGACAAATGCCAAAAGACAGGAGGCAGTATGAAACCATCGTCGAGTGGCGGTAAACGAGTTAAAAGAAGACGAAATAATAATGAAACAAAATGAAATACCTGGAAGAGACTGAAACCCAAGAAACAACTCTGGAATTATCTGCGAAGCAGAAAACCATCGAGAAGACGAACTCGGAAGCCGTCAACGATTTGAGGTCTTCATGCAAAGAAGCCGTCGTAGGCAGTTATTTTGAAAAGAAGGGAAAAAAGAAGCAATGCTATAATTTTATGAAAAGACAAGTAGCCAAGAAGTCAAAGGCGACTGTACTATTTTTGCATCGTCTTTTGGAAATGTTTGCATTCAGTTCATTTTGCATTTAAAAGAAATATGTGGCTAGAATGTCTGGCGTTCACTCACGAAGCCCGGGTTCGACTCCTGGTAGCGGAACGTTTATTCTTCGTACTTTTTTTTCTTTTTAAAACAGTTGTTTTTAACTCTTGCAAAAACAAAGTGGTTAAGACATCTGCGTAGTGAGCATGGAAGCTCGGGATCGATTCCCGGCCGCATCAAAAATTTTAATTCAATGCTTCATCTTTAACTTTAATTAACGATAAATCTTCATATCCTAAATAGGCCATTGAAAATGCAAGCCATACATAAAGAAATAATTAGAATGCAATTCATTGCATAAAAGTACAATTATAAACTCCCTACAAAGCGACAACTCTGCAAAAAGAAGAAAAGGACGCCACAGATTACAGATAACTCTTACAAGAGAAACAACAACAAAGATAAACCATCTACATACAAATGAACTACACAGGAAAATTATTCGATAAAGTAAACGCTCTACTAAAAAGACAAACGTGAAATTATATTTCAGAACCACGGAATAATATCAGCACAACATTACTCCCATAAAAAGTCATGCTCCCAAAACACTTAAGTCCTAGGATTTACTAAATTTACTGCAGTAGCTGTACAAAATTTTCAGAAAGAAATTACATCGTCAGATTCCGTGGAAACACGAGAGAATCATTTAAGAAACAACCCATATCGACCATATGACATAAAAATGAAGAAAATTCGAAGTTGACCAAATTCAAAACACACAACAAAAACTGCAAAACATTCGGAAAGACCCAATCATGAGATTTTTGGGAAGGTATATATATATCCACTCCCATGAACCACAGACATTGCCGAGGTGGGGTGGCTTGCGTGCCTCAACGATACAGATAGCCGTACCGTAGGTGCAGCCACAGCGGAGGGGTATCTGTGGAGAGGCCAGACAAACGTGTGGTTCCTGAAGAGGGGCAGCAGCCTTTTCAGTAGTTACAGGGGCAACAGTCTGGATAATTAACTGAGCTGGCCTTGTAACATCAGCTAATGTGGCTTTGCCACACAGTTACTACGAACGGCTGAAAGCAAGGGGAAACTACAGCCGTTATTTTTCCCTAGGACATGCAGCTCTACTGTATGAAAATTTGATGATGGCATCCTCTCGGGTAAAATATTCCGGAGGTAAAATAGTCCCCCATTCAGATCTCCGGGCGGGGACTACTCAGGAGGATGTGTTCATCAGGGAAGACAATACTGGCATTCTACGGGTCGGAGCGTGGAATGTTAGATCCCTTAATCGAGTAGGAAAATTAGAAAATTTAAAAAGGGAAATGGGTAGGTTGAAGTTATATATAGTGGGGATCAGTGAAGTCGGGTGGCAGGATGAACAGGATTTCTGGTCAGGTGAGTACAGGATTATAAATACAAAATTAATTGGGGGTATCACAGGAGTAGGATTGATAATGAATAAGAAAATAGGAATGCGGGTAAACTACTATGAGCAGCACAGTGATCGCATTATCATTGTCAAGATAGATACGAAGCCAACACCGACAACATTAGTACAAGTTTATATGCCAACTAGCTCTGCCGATGATGAGGAAATCGAAGAAATATATGAGGAGCTAAAGGAAATTATTCATACAATTAAGGGAGAAGAAAACTTAATTGTGATGGGAGACTGGAATTCGGTAGTAGTACAAGGAAGGGAAGTGAAGATAGTAGGTGAATATGGTCTGGGCAAAAGGAATGAAAGAGGAAGCCGCCTGGTAGAATTTTGCACAGAACATAATTTAGTTATAGCAAACACCTGGTTTAAGAATCACAAATGAAGGTTGTATACGTGGAAGAGACCAGGAGACACCGGGAGATACCAGATAAATTTTATAATGATAAGACATAGATTTCGGAACTAGGTTCTACAGTGTAACACATACCCAGGGGAAGATATAGACTCTGACCATAACTTGTTGGTTATTAACTGTAGGCTGAAACTGAAGAAACTACAAAAAGGTAGGAAAATAAGGAGATGGGACCTGGATAAATTGAAGGAACGTGAGGTTCTTAAGAATTTCAGAGGGAGCTTTAGGCACCATTGACAGAAACAGGGGAAAATAAAACAGTAGAGGAGGAATGGGTAAAATTGAGAGATGAAATAGTGAAGGTAGCAGAGGACAAAATAGGAAGGAAAGACCTACAAAAAATCAATGTATATCACAGGAGATACTAAATTTAATCGATGAAAGGAGAAAATATAAAAATGAAGTAAATGAAACGGGCAAAATGGAGTACATACGACTAAGAAATGAGATTGACAGGAAGTGCAAAATGGCTAAGCAGGAGTGGCTAGAAGGCAAATGCAAGGATGTAGAAGAATGTATAAATAGCGACAAAATAGATACAGCCTACAGGAAAATAAAAGAAACATTTGGAGATAAGAAAAACAACTCTATGAATATCAAGGACACTGATGGAAAACCAGTTCTCAACAAAGAAGGGAAAGCTGAAAGGTGGAAAGAGTATATAGAGGGGCTCTACAAAGGAAATGAACTTCGAGACAATATTGTAGGAAGGGAAGAGGATGTAGATGATGATGAAATAGGAGATACTGTACTGAGAGAAGAATTTGACAGAGCCCTGAAAGACCTAAGTAGAAACAAGGCCCCTGGAGTAGATGATATTCCCTCAGAGCTAATGAATTCTCTGGGAGAACCAGCCATGACAAAATTGTTTCACTTGGTGTGTAAGATGTATGAGACAGGAGAAGTACCCTCAGACTTTAAGAAAAATGTTATAATCCCCATTCCAAAGGAAGCAGGTGCAGACAAGTGTGAAAACTACAAAACCATCAGTTTAATAAGTCATGGTAGCAAAATATTAACGCGAATTATATACAGAAGGATGGAAAAGCTGGTAGAAGCCGACCTCGGGGAAGATCAGTTTGGGTTCAGGAGAAATGTAGGAACACGGGAGGCAATACTCACTTTACGGCTTATCCTAGAAGATAGATTAAGAAAAGGCAAACCTACATTTCTAGCTTTTGTAGATTTGGAGAAGGCATTTGACAATGTTGATTGGAATAAACTGTTTCAAGTTCTGAAGCAAGCAGGAGTAAAATATAGAGAGCGTAAGGTTATTTACAACTTGTACAAAAACCAGACAGCGGTTGTCAGAGTTGAAGGGCATGAAAGGGATGCAGTGGTTGGAAAGGGAGTAAGACAGGGGTGTAGCCTTTCTCCACTGTTATTCAGTTTGTACATTGAGCAAGCTATAAAGGAAAGCAAGGAGAAATTTGGAGAAGGAATTAAAGTTCAGCGTGTAGAATTAAAAACATGGCGTTTTGCCGACGACAAAGTAATTCTGTCAGATACAGCAAATGACCTGGAAGAGCAATTGAACGGAATGGACAGTGTGCTGAAAGGTGCATATAAGATGAACATTAACAAGAGCAAAACTAGGGTAATGGAGTGCAGTGTAAGAAAGCCAGGTGATGCTGAAGGAATGAGATTGGGAAACGAAGCAATAAAGGAGGTAGATGAGTTTTGTTACTTGGGCAGTAAAATAACAAATGATGGTCGCAGTACAGAGGATATAAAATGCAGAATGGCAATGGGTAGAAAAGCGTTCTTGAAAAAGAGAAATTTGTTAACATCGAATATTGTTTTAAGCGTAAGCAAGTCCTTTCTGATGGCATTTGTATGGAGTGTTGCCTTGTATGGGAGTGAGACATGGACGATAAACACTGCGGACAGGAAGAGGACTGAGGCTTTTGAAATATGGTGCTATAGAATAATGCTGAAGATTAGGTGGGTGGATCGCGTAACTAATGAGGAGGTACTGAACAGAATTGGGAGGAAAGAAATTTCTGGCATACCTTGACTAAAAGGAGGGATAGATTGGTAGGACACATTCTTAGACATCAAGGAATTGTAAATTTAGCGTTGGAGGGAAGTGTGTGGGGTAAAAACCGTAGAGGAAGACCAAGAGATGGATACAGTAAGCAGATTCAGACAGATGTAGGTTTCCGTTCTTATGTGGAGATGAAGAGGCTTGCTCAGGATAGGGTGTTGTGGAGAGCTGCATCAAACCAGTCTCCGGACTGAAGACCACAACAACACACATATATATATATATATATATATATATATATATATATATATATATATATATATATATATATATATATATAGGGTGTTTCACTAAGTGTGTTTGCCTCTGTAACTTATTAACTTATAAAATAATAGGTGACGGGAAATTTTAATGCGGTAGGTCAACACAAGAAATGTTACACTTTCTGCGGAGCTATGAACATAGTTTATTGTACCATTTTCCAAAGAGTTACACCACAAAGATATAATTTTTTAAATGAAACAATAGTTTTCTATCGTGTATTGGATTCGTTTAAACCGGCTGCGTCCAAATCAATTTAAACTACATTCCTATCACTGTTAGTTTGGGATCTACAACTCTTCAAAGTTCCGGGGACGGAGGCTGCGGTAGCGTAGCTGAATGGCCGAGTGGCTATCCCCTGGGGCACGGCCCACTGTCTCATGACCACCAGCCAGTCAAATACGCTGTCGTAGCCTCTGCCCCCTAAACTTTGAAGGGTTGTAGCTCCCAAACTAACAGTGATAGGAATATAGTTTAAATTGAATTGGACGCAGCTGGTTTCAACGAATCCAATGCACGATAGAAAAAAACTACTGTTTCATTTAAAAAATTATATCTTTGTGCTGTAACTCTTTTAAAAATAATACAATAAACTATGTTCATAGCCCCGCAGAAAGTGTAACATTTCTTGTGTTGACCTACCGCATTAAAATTTACCGTCACCTATTATCATATAAGTTACAGAGGCAAACACACTTAGTGAAACACCCTGTATATATACTGAAGATAACCCTCACGATATACTGAATAATGAACAAAGCAGTTTCAAGCACATAAAGTTCTAATGTTTTTATTCAAATTCTGCGTAGAAATAACGGTTAACCCAAATACCTGAGATTACAAAAACATCAAAGACAGTTTCAGAGATACCCACCCATCAACAGCATATCGTTGAGTAAACAAGTAGCTGTGAAACTCGATATCATACAACTGACGAAATAATAAAAAAGGTGTTATGCTAACAACGAAATCACGAAAAAGTATCAATAAAGAAGAAAGATCTTAACAATTTACTAACACTGGGGGTATGCCACTCTACAACGTCTGAACATGAGTACAACCACAAATATAAAAATCTTTGAAAAATAAATAATATGTAATATTTAAATGAATGCGATTATTTGCTAATGTACCGAAGGTGGCCTTGAAATAGAAATATACGTAGTTAGAAAATAAGGTATTAATAAGTATACAGTTTTATGACTGAGCCACTCACTTGGTAATTGTATGCAATTTCTATACTGTTTAAGCCTTTAAAAGGGAAGCTATTGGAACTCTCGACGAGAATTTTTACGGTACTTACAGAGTTGAACATGAATTAAAAGAAAACGAGATGTGAAAAACATTACGTTGCGCTAACGCTCGAAAACCCCAGAAGAGGGCATGTAATTTGCAACACATCGATAGTATATAGTCCAAATCAATCGTTATATTTTGCAAACGGCTTGCATGAGAAAAATATTAAATATGTAATGGTAATAGAGCCGGTGCCAAACCTTATCGTGCCAATAGTTATGACGGCGTCCAGTATGAAATACACCATCTTGGATTCAGCCCACGAAGTAGAAATACGAAGGAGGTCAAACGAAACGTTATTCTGGGGTAAGATTTCAATAACGTTTATGAATATGCAGTTAGTTTTACCTGTCAATGACAGTTAACCGTAGTTCTTCTCAATTGTAGTTGCTTACCTTAGAGAATGCACTGTATATTCGGCACCTGGGCATTACGACTCCTCAATACCGCACAGTCCTACCTGAAACTGTGACAATACATCATAAACTATACAACATTCATGTTTTAGATTTATTACTTCAAAACTCGTAAAAAGCAATACCCAACGTCTAATCTGGCATGTAGTAACTTACAGATTATCAGCGATGTTTACGCCTGTGTGTATAATAACTTTCTTCCCAGTCAGTAGATACCTAAATTTCCGAAAATTCGAAACTGCATGGAGAGAAAGTATTTCTTTCTTGGGGGTATAATAATTTATTTCATACCTATTTAGCACCCTATTTACAAATATAACTGAATACTGAAGCCACTCATCATTTAGTCATCACATAGTGGTTCATCTTGTGGTATGGAATGGAGGAAACAATTTTATTTGGAAATTTGTTTCAAGCCAAATTTTTCAATTAATGTACTAAGGTGATTTGGTTGCGCTCTCCCTACAGACTGTAAATGCTGCGAACAACTGTCACTAGTTTCTGCACCCATGCGCGCTACAATACTTATTAATTGTATTCTGTCGTTATGTTCACTAGGTCACAAAACCTTCGTATTTGTGTTATTATTGTTATCTGTTACTCGTCTACTCACTCCTGGGAGACGCGCCCCTTGTTGAACAGCAGTTTTGCTGCACTTTATCCCTCTTCTGTACTCCATAACAAAAGATAAAGAATCCGTTTCCTGTCTCTTAGTAAGTTCGCCATCTCGAATAACACTATCATTGATTAACTGAACTCCTTACGAACTGTTCCTACCTGCTTCTAAATGTATTGTTCATTAACGATAACATTAACAATAATGCCATCTTTAATATTAAAATCTATGTTACTGTCATTGTTCGCCAAGTTTTTGGGTATCAGGCTTCCTTGTTTGTCCTCTTAATTTTCAAGACTACGCAAATCAGATTTGTTTCAAAAATGTTCATATGTTTCTAAATCTAAGTGACGTAACTGCTGCGCTTACAATATACTTAAACTAACTTATGCTAAGGACAACACACACACCGATGCCCGAGGGAAGACTCCAACATCCGACGGTGTGTAAGCATGTGGTCCGCAGTAAGGCGCCTTTGAGCGCTCGGTCACTCCACCGCGGCCAGATTTGATTTGCTCTACGGATTCCTCTTTTATGGCTGTAAATTTGTTAGATTGCTGATTTTTCTTTTGTTTCATAAATTCTGTTAGTTATAAACTCTTATGATTATTCAATTAGTTTTCCACTATGAATACATAATTTCAAGTCTAATAGCTCATTATTACTAGATAATGGTTCTTTATTTCCAGTTACATGCAGATTCAGTTGTTCCATCATTTCTTTTAACACGGGTCGCCTTAAAGTCAGGTCTTCCATTTCCAACTTTCCTTTAGCGACTTTACTGCCGTTAACTTTGGTAATAACTGTGCGTAGCAGATTAACTTCGCGGATAAATACACAAGTTTTCCCTAGATTCAGTCAAATATTATGCATAGGAACTTGCAACGTGGAATTAACCCAGCAAATATGACATATAAATCCGCTACTCTAAAGAGAGGCATCGAGTGCCATCGCCGGTAAGCTGCTGCGCTCAACGGTTAGCCTGCCGATGCGACGTGTGGCTGCCACCACAGAGTAACACATCTGCCACCACCAGACCGCGCAGATGGGGTCAGCTTCCGGAGCCGCCGCTGGACCACGACATCTCGTAGATGAAGTCTCTTTCCGGCGCCATTACTAGACCGCGTCGTCTCGTAGCTGAAGGCTGCGTCCGGTTGCCACCACCTGTACAAGAATCTTTCTCTGCTTCAACTCCTGATTCTCAAATCTCAGAAGTTGAATCTCGCAGTCGATCGTCTCCAGCTATCATAAGAAGGTAATATCGGCTGGCACCCGAAAAATGAATCTGTCATCTGCTTCTCTTCTCCCCGTTATGTAAAGTTTTATCTTAAAACAATCTCCCGATCTGTCTCCATGTTGCACCAACTTCACTGCCACGTAGTCAGATAAGAATACGTTTTTAAGATACATCAAGGTATGGTTTTACGTACTGAGTATTACACCTAACTCTTGAATTCAAAGGTAACTGACTGTCATAAAATAATTCCTCACAATAAAACTGCATGCCGGTAAAAAATTATGTGTTTAGATAATTATTTAGTTACAGGTTAACTGCCTTCAGAGCCGCTTACATACAGTGATTAGAAATATCGTCCTAGTGGCCAGTAACTTTAAATAATCTTAGCGCACTTACTCAGATAAAACTTCACACAAAATGTTTAATTATCTTGCGACCATAAACTAAACTTCGAGCCCAAATACAAACTGTAATCCCTTTCAAATCACGTAACAATCAATATACAAGTTCACTACAACGTGAAAATATGCTGTTCGATGCAAAGTACTTCAAATTAAATACTTCCGCTAACGGCTGGTAAAATTGGTTTATTAACATCACAGTAGGTTTCTTCGTTTATAGTCCAATCCTCAGGTGCTTCGTCTCTATCTTGTAAGGTTTTTGGGTTAACCCAACGTTCTTAATCAAATATGCCACTTTAAAAAGTTCTCATTAATGTTAAAATGTTAACTGAAAGAAGGAAATTAATTTCACATTACGTCTGAGGGTGCGAGTATTGATTGCGAAACATGTTCTGAGGCAGATAAGTCAATACTAGGTATTGTAAATGGAATTATTTTATTCAAAATGACATACAGCAACTGATGACGCCTTGATTATTAAAATATTTGTGAAACATTCTTTTCCTCCCAAAATAAGATACTAAAATAATGTTACGGTTCTTCATGGCTGGAAAAATGTTAAACGTCTTTATCATTTAGTTATTAAAGTCATTTTTCGATTTCTACAAAGCCAGAGATAAATATATAAGTTATTTAACCTCTTGTCCTTGTAAAAACATGCTTCCTAAATGATAACACGTATTACTTAATACATACACATTTTAGGATTCGTAAAACGTAAAATTTCATTTAACTTTCTTGCATTTATTGTATAACCAGTACATATTCTCTTCTCGACGGAAGCATATAACAAACTTATCTAAACAGACATAATATTCTTACTTGAGTACTTTCTTCATTTTTTATGTTATATAAATTATTAAAATTCATTCACAGCGTGGTTCAGAAGTTAGCGTCGACGTCGGCGGATTCTTCTGTGCGACGATGTCTGCCGTACAAGCTGCAGTAGCAGACGGAATATAATGTCTAGTTTTTCAGTGACGACGCCACCTATGTTATGCTGGGATTGCATCGCACCAAGGCTCACAATGTAACAGAAAAAAATACATTTATGTAGATACAAATTAAACCTTCACTCTTATCATCCAAACTAAAATATTAAATGACTTACCTTATTATTATTATTATTATCTATCATCGTTTAACTCTCTCACGCTGGTCGCAAACTTACCTGACAAAGCTGAGGTAGTTTGGTAGAAAATCGAAGACTAAACGTAGTAGACGAATTTTGCTATTTTGGAAGGAAGACACGTAGATGAATGGAATAGTAAGGATGTAATATGTAGAGTGGTAATGGATAAGAAAAATAAAAATTCGCCAAAATTGACAATCGAAATGTTTATAAGCCTACTGGAACAGCTTTCCATCAGTCCCTAGACTTAGAAACTACTTACACTGACTTGAGCTAACTTAAGAACAACACACACAAATGCAACAGGGAGGACTCAAACCTCGACGACGAGCACTCGCGCGCGCCGCAGCGAGGTGCTCAAATCAAATGTTCAAATGTTTGTAGATCTTATGGGACTTAACTACGGGGTCATCAGTCCCTAAACTTACAAACTACTTATGAACTAGCTAATACTAAGGGAGGCACAAACATCCATGCCCGAGGGTGGATTCGAACCCCCGACAGTAGTGGCCCTGCAGAAAGTGACGGCGCGCCGCAGACCGCTCGGCCACCGCGGCCGGCTCAACGAGGTACCTTAGTACGCTTGGCCACACCACCGCACCAATTTAATATTAATCGTTAGAATCTTCAGCCATTTGTGCGAGCTTTAGTCTCGTATGGAAGTGAAACTTATGCGATCAGCAGACAACAAGACAGAAGCGTTTGAAAAGCGCTGCTTCAGATGATTGCTGAAGATAGGAGTGGATCGTGCAGCTAATAAGTAGGTACGAAATCACATTGACAAGAAAAGTGATCCATTATCTTACTTCACTAAAGAAAGGATCGATTGCTGGAACGCATTCTGAGACATACAGGAATCAGCAGTTTACTATGGGAAGGAAGTGTGGCCGCGGTGGAGCAGCTGAGCGGTCTAAAGCGTCTCTCTGCGGAGCGCGCGGTTGCTCGCCGACGGAGGTTCGAGTCCTCCCTGGGGCATGGGTGTGTGTGTTTCCCTTAGGTTAGTTTACCTTAGATTAAGTAGTTTGTAAGCTACTGACTGATGACCACGCAGTTTGGTGCGAAAGATCTACTAACAACAAGGAAGTGTGGAGAGTTGAGTCGCAGAGGGTTACCAACAGGTGAGGAGCCTACACTAAGGAGTTTCAAATGAATGTGAGATGCCGTAGTTCTGAGACATAGAGGGTAACACAAGATGGAGTACTCAGCAGAGCATCATTAAACCATTCTTCGGACTGTAGGGCACTACAACGTGCAGAATATTGTTATTGCGTTCTTCAAGCCATTTTAAGTTTTCTTTTTTTTTTTTTTTTTTTCTTTTTTGACAACTGCATTTTTGTTGGTAGTCATGAAGAGCTGAGACGCCAGTTGTTAATGTCATCGATTTGTCGATGGACTCATTGCTGGTTTATTCTTCCCTATATTTTTATAACCGATTATGAGACTTTTAATTAGTCGTATCAGAACAGATGAATGTGGCTTAATGCTAGTATATATGTCGTAGAGGTAAATGTGACTAGCCCGTTGTGTTTTCAAGCTATATGTTGAGGTTTTTCCTGGAAGTCAGTTATAATGTCCATCCAAGAAATGTTCAAAATGTTAAAATGTTTTTTAGGCTTATGGGACTTAAATGTGGGGTCATCAGTCACTTAACTTACAAACTACTTGTAAACTAAATCATACTAAAGACAGCACAAATATTCATGCCCGATGGAGGATTCGAGACCCCGACGGGAACGGCCTCGCTCATCGGAGCATAGCGCCTCAATGCGCTTGGCCACTCCGCTGCGGAATCCGGGTAATCACTTTTCTCCTGCATCTAGGTACTCGAATAGATATTTTTCTGACTGTTCAATAGAGCTATACGTCTTGGCATGTACGCAATCCTCATCGGCGTTTCTTAACATTCCTTCTAAACAAGTGTAGTCGGTAAACTGCAAAAGCAATCAAGTGTCACAGATAGTACACGTTTCGACGGTTTATGGTACTCACATTAGAGTAACTGAGTCTATTACAGCATTAACTGTGTAACTTATATATATTAGTGGTGAAAGGAATGTCTCTTCACTAACGCTCAGAAGGTAACTCAGAAGGAAGCTACTTAAAGCTGACACCTTCACACTTCCTACGGTTAAGGCCGCGTTGCTAGCAGTTCAATCAGGTTTGAACCTGTTGGAATGAACAGACACCACTCCCATATCTGTATGTATGAAATCCCTTGTCATGACGATTGTCCGCGATGAACTCCGAAACCAGTGATGTAATCTTAATAAAAATTTTCATCGTGTGTTATTTGGTCAAACTTAAAAGATTCGATACACTTTATCTCGAGTAATAACCTCAATATTATTTTAATTGCAAATTAAATGCTGTTATTTCTGTTCGGTAAGTAACCAATAAATGGACCTGCTTTCATCAAGTACGGGCTAGTGGCAAAACATCGGCGCGGCAGCTCAATCCGTTCGTTTAAAAAGACCTCCGAAGAAAATAAATAAATAAATAAAAACATAAAAACTGAGTCAACGTCGCAACTATCAACATGGAACTTAACGAACCAACGTCCGCGAAGTATTCATCAATAAGCAGAACATAAGAAAAGTTCTCGGTTACAAAGCGAAAGGCACGGGTTCGAAACTCGGTGTGATCACGAAATTTTTTGCTGTGTGTTTTTAGGGACACGGAAGTCGCTGAAGTGTCGTCCAGTGGAAACTATGTTACCAGGGCACATAGTTACATGAAATTATTATTATTACTGATTTTTAACGTTTCCATGATAGTACAATTTATATCACATTACATTTGTTTCCCAAATTTACGTAAGCCCTAACCATTCTTTTTAAATATTTCGTGTAATTCAATATATTACAGTTATGCTGTGTGTTATTTTCTATAAAATGTCACAAACACGGAGGAATGTCCGTTTGTTTGTATTTTATACATATCTGCAGTTGAATTCCGATTTTGATGAAATTTGACAGACTTGAACGTCGAAACAAGAGAACGATTACTGTCCACGTATAATTCCATATAGTGCGTGGCCCAGGGTAATGCACCTACTGAACTGGACACCAGTCAACAGTTTTATTCCGATGTTGCACACTTTACCTTCAAAACCAGAGGAAGACCACGTTATACGTAATATTTCGTACGGTGCATGGCGAAGGGTACATTACAACGGCCAACAACAGCGTTTGACCGATCTCCGTGAACATTATGACATATATGTATATTCCCCTAGATAACGTATATATATATATATATAAGGACATAGTATGGTGCTTGACGGAGGGTATGTCGAAATAAACTTCGATACCGTTTCACCAGTCACCATGAAGTTTGTCAAATATTTTTAGTTGTTCATCGACATAAGTTGGAAGAGACGGACTGAGAGGGACTGCGGCGGAGATGGATACAAAGGAATAGAAGATGGCCCGAGAGAGGGCAACAGACATGCCAAGAGAAGGGGTGCAGATGGGACAGGTGTGCAGAGAGAGGGTAGGGAAATACGAAAAGGAGCAGATGGACCAATGGAAGATTGTGATGAGTACGAAACGTATGAAATGTTAATGTCAATTACATATACCATTATTTATAACAAATGGAGGACGGGGGGCAGGGGGATGTATAGAGTGGGAGGAAGAAGAGGAGATGATGGTGGAGAATGAGCAGAATAATGTGGAGGCAGCTCTTTACTCACATGATGTGATGAATGCTCTCGACAAGGGTTGGTAAATGAATTCCGTATTTCTAGATTTCCATAAGGCTTTCGACACTGTACCTTACAAGCGTCTTCTAATCAAACTGCGTGTCTATGGAATATGACTCCAGTTGTGCGATTGGATTCATAAATTCCTGTCAGAAAGGACACAGTACGCAGAAACTGACGGAAAGTCATCGAGTAGAACAGAAGTGATATCTGGCGTTCCCCAGGGAAGTGTTGTAGGGCCCCTACTGTTCCTTATTCTTATAAACGATTTAGGAGACAATCTGAATAGCTGCCTTAGACTCTTCGCTGATGATGCTGTCACTTATCGGTTAGTAAAGTCATCAGAAGATCAAATGCAACTGCAAAACGATTTAGATAAGATATCCGCATTTTGCAAAAATAGCCATTGGCCCATACATATGACCACTAGAAGAAACCCGTTACACTTACTTTACACGATAACCCAATCAAAAGTACAGGTTGTAAATTCAACTAAATATTTAGGAGTAACAATTACAAACAACTTAAATTGAAAGAACACATAGAAAATATTGTAGGGAAAGCAAACCAAAGACTACGTTTCGTTGGCAGAACACTTACAAGATGCAACAATTTTACTAAAGAAACTGCCTACACCACACTTGTGCGTCCTATTTAGGAGTATTGTTCCGCATTGTGGGGTCTCCACCAAGAGGGACCGACAGACGATTTAGAGAAAGTACAGAGACGGGCACCTCGTTTTGTATTATCGCGATATAGGGGAAAGAGTGTCAAGGAAATGATGCACGAGTTAGTGTGGAAATTATTAAAACGAAGACATTCAATGTGACGTGATCTAAAAATGTTTCAAATGTTTGTAAAGCTTAAGGGACTTAACTGCCGGGTCATCAGTCCCTAAACGTACATACTACTTATGAACTACCATATACTAAAGACGACACAAACATCCATACCCGAGGGAGGATTCGAACCCCCGACAGCGGACGGCCGCGCGCACCGCAATGCGGCGACGCGATCTGTTTGTGAAATTTCTTTCATCAACTTCTCAATGCGATAGTTTGTTAGCACAGACCTACATAAGAAGACATGATCATCGAAAGAAAATAAAAGAAATCAGATCGAAAACGGAAAATTGTAGGTGTTCCTTTTTTCCGCGAGCTGTTAGAGAATTGAACTGTAGAGAAACATAATAAAAGCGGTTCGATAAACTCTCTGCCACGCCCTTCAATGTGACTTACAGAGTATTTATGTAGGTATAGATGTAGATGTACGTATATGGAGGGGGAGGAGGATACGGAAAAAGGGAGGGGTAAAGGAGGAGATAGACTGAGGTAGGTTGAAGTGGGCAGAAATAGGAAGAGGAGACGGAGAGAGAGGAGTGGAGTGGATGAGTCGAGAGAGGGGACAAGGCCGCGGGGGATTAGCTGTGCGCACTGGGGCGCCGTGCTGCGGTTTGCGCGGCCGTTCGCTGTCGGGGGTTTGAGTCCTCCCTTGGACATACGTGTTTGTGTTGTCCTTAGGTTAGTTCACCTTAGTTTAAGTAGTCTGTAAGCTACGGACTAATAACCCAGCAGGCGAGTCCGTTAGATTTACTAACATTTTTGACTGGAGAAGGAGGCGAACAAATGAGGAGTGATGAGGACATGAAATGAGAGACGTGGAGAGATGGACTGAGAATATTGAAGTAAATTAATACCCGAGCAACGCAGGTAATAAGGGTAGTCTATTCAATATAAGTGTTTATAGGCGATTATTGCGTAATGTTCACCGACTCACCAAAGATGCGATAATAACGTTGGACCTAGAAAGGGAATCAGCAGTCGCGAATATAAGAGGGAATTGACGATAGGAGCGCAACGGCCATAGCGTGCGATTTGTAGGAATTTACGACAGATGGGAGGCGAGCGCGGGTAGACAAGGGGTTAAGGATTCCGCTGTCCCGAATCCGGAGCCCCGAGTTCGAAACCTGCCCTGGCAAACATTATCACTTGTCTCTCTTCAGCAATTGTAATGGCATAGTACAGATAAAGCCATCGCTTTCATTACTTCTTCAAAATGTTCAAATGTTTGTATAGTCTATGGGACTTAACTACGGGGTTATCAGTCCCTAAACTTACAAACTACTTATGAACTACTTACGAACTAGGACGGCACAAATATCCATGCCCGAGGGGGGATTCGAACCCCCGACCGTAGTGGCCGTGCAGACCGTGACTGGAGCGCCTTAGTCTCCTCGGCCACCGCGGCCGGCTCATTACTTCTTCCATCCCTTAGTAATAAAATATTTTTTTTTAGACTACACCTAGTTCTTATAATGGTAGAATTTCATTTCCTCTAGTAAATGATAGCTATCCTCAAATTTTGAATTAATTGAAAATAATTAAAATAGTAACTAGGGCAAATTGAATGCGTCTGATTAGGACTAACTCGAAGAAGGTATATAAAAGAAGGCGGTAACGGATATCTTATACGGAAAGGTGAAGGGAAGACTTACAGTTGCTGAAAATGTCCTAATAACTGAACTGTATCTGTAAAGGCAATCGCATAGAATACACTGATGCAAGTAGCTCTAATGTATTGTTCCAATGTTTGTAGTTCTCACGAAAACCTGTATTCGAGGAAGACTGCGAAGCAAGACGTGTTGGGCAGGTACTGAGAAATTTACTCACCTATAGTCACTCAACTCGAGAGATGAATAAAATATAAAAACATTGATGAAATGCTAACAAACCTCCTCTAAACACTGTAAAATGGCTTGGTGTGCGTATACAGGGTAACTCATAAATCGAAAAGATAGTTCGTACAATGTGTCAAACATTGTGGTACAAAAAGAAATTCATTTGTCCAACATTCCTGTGTCAATAAATGGTACTACATATGAATGTTACATTGGAAAGAACACGTAGATAATGTCGTGGGAAAGGCGAACCAGAGACTGCATTTTATTGGCAGAACCCTTAAAACATGCAACAGAACTACAAAAGAAACTGCATACACTACGCTTGTCCGTCCTTCTTTGGAGTATTGCTGCCCAGTGTGGGATCCTTATCAGGTGGGTTTGACGGAGGACATCGAAAGAGTCCAAAGATGGGCAGCTCGGTGCGTATTGTCACGATACAGGGGAGACAGCGTTACGGCATTAATACAGGATCTGGGATGGGAATCATTACAACAACGGCGCTTATCACTGCGGCGTGGGCTACTTACGAAACTCCAATCGCCAACATTCTCCTCCGAATGCGAAAATATATTGTTGACTCCCACTTACATAGGTAGAAATGATAATCAGAATAAAATACGCCGGCCGCGGTGGCCGAGGGGACTGAGGCGCTCCAGTCACGGTCTGCACGGCCACTACGGTCGGGGGTTCGAATCCCCCCTCGGGCATGGATATTTGTGCCGTCCTTAGTCTTAGTTAGTTCATAAGTAGTTTGTAAGTTTAGGGACTGATGACCCTGTAGTTAAGTCCCATAAGCTATACAAACTTTGAACATTTGAATAAAATACGAGAAATCAGAGCTCGAACGGAGAGATTCAGGTGTTCTTTCTTCCCGCGTGCTATTCGAGAATGGAATGGGAGATAAATAGTATAATGTTAGTTCGATGAACCCTCTGACAGACACTTAAATGTGACTGCAGAGTATTCCATGTAGATGTAGATGGACAAAAGAAGAGCGGGCGCTGTTCGTGTTCCAGTGCGCCAACATAGGTGAAGGCGAAAGACCAGCAACACTGCGCAACACGTGAGTGTCGTAGGTTGCCGACTTAGAAGGCGAGGCATGCAGCGTCATCGACGGTCTGCATCAGAGCGGGCAATAACAAAAATCAGTCCCTAAACTTACAAACTACTTATAAACTAACATATACAAAAGACAACACCAACATCCATGCCCGAGGGAGGATTCGTACCATCGACGGGGAACGGCTTCACGCATCGGAGCATAGCGCCTCAATACGCTCGGCCACTCCGCCGCGGCGGGCAATGACAGCCAATACGTCCGTCTCGTTCAGTCTCCACCATCCGGTACTATTTATTGTGGCTATAGACATAGGGAATTGTGTGACTGTCTATGCAAGATTTATTTTTTGATTTGGTCAGTTTTGTCACTAAATGTTTTTAATTATTGTATTGGTCCGAAAGAACAGACACCACACGAATACAATAAGTATTAAACGCGACGACGGCGTTAGCTTCAATTATTTCACCGCAGATGCCGTCATACGTCCGACCTCTAACGGGAATCCGTAATGGCGCGTGTAAGAGGGCATGGACGATAGGGGCGCTACAAACATAGCGTGCGACTTGTGAGAATTTGAGACGGACGGGAGGCGAGCATGGGTGGCCAAGTGGTTAAGGCGACCACTGACCCGAAGCGGGAGACCCGTGTTCGATTACCGGTCCGGGTCACATTTTCACTTGTCGCCATTGCTTAATATCAATACCCAAATGCGGCCACTGTCAATCCGTTCTTTCCTATCCTTCTTCCTTCCCTTCTTTTAACAACCATTTGCAAATATTTTTAAGTTTATCTTTTGCATTACTTTCCTAATTGTTGGGTCTGCAGCATCATATACGTCATAGAAAGACATTGCAATAAAGTTCCGGATTGCTGCTTATGTTTTATTTAATAGTGCTACAGCTGTTTCGACAGTTTGTCATTCTCAAGCGCTCGCGTATATAAGAATTACATTAATTACAAATCAAACATTAAATTTGTTTGTTATAAATTTTCCTTATAACTTACGTCTACGATGTTTGCACGTTAAATGTTGACATCTGGCGTAACTGTTCCATAAACTATATGGAAATATACACGTATTTAGTTGTTGCATACGGTTTTTAGCTGTCAGGTGTTATGCAGCTTTTTACGTTAAAACGTTAAATTAAAGAAAACTTTTATATTTTTTTCGTAATTAACAACAGCTTTGCCAAAGATGTTTACATATATAGCAATCAACTAAGTTATCAGATACAGAATTGAATGTTCTTTATCTATTGAACTCTCCATTCTTCAGTACATAGGATTCAGAAACGACTTTAATCCAGAGATTGTCACTCATTTGTATAAGAAACAAATTACACCGAATGAAGACCAAACACACAAAGACATCCACCTAGCTAGAGAAGACAGAATACGTAGCAAATTTAAATACATAACCGCCACATACTTTGGTAAAATATCCAACAAAATTAACGAACTTTTCAAAAACACCAGGATTAAATTTGCTTTTCGCACTAACAACAATCTAAGAACAAAACTGCACTTTACATCCATCAGTAATTCCCCATACTTCGAGACAGGTATTTACAAAATCACATGTGACAACTGTAACAGCTTTTACATTGGTCAGACTGGACGTAATTTGCCGGCCGCGGTGGCCGAGGGGACTGAGGCGCTACAATCACGGTCTGCACGGCCACTACGGTCGGGGGTTCGAATCCCCCCTCGGGCAAGGATATTTGAACCGTCCTTAGTATAAGGTAGTTGATAAGTAGTTTGTACGTTTAGGGACTGATGACCCCGTAGTTAAGTCCCATAAGCTATACAAACATTAACATTGGACGTAATTTCCTCAGAAGATATCGTGAACACGTAAAAATAAGTAAAAAAAACCAATCTAGTTTCTATTTACATCTCAGAAACGAAAACCATTCAGCACTTAACATCGAAAACGCACTTACGATTTTGCATAAAATACCAAAGGTAATAGAAATGAATATTTTGGAGGAATTCGAAATATATATTCACACTAAAAATTATCCGAACGAAATACTTAATGAACATCCTGATTTCAAACATAAAAATTATCTTGTTAATTTTATTGACTTTATCGATGAAAAAGGCTGAACAGCAAAGATATACTAAATGAGCAGAGGAAAAATCGAAATAAACCTCTCTGACCAATGTTAACGTTAAAAAAGTATCTGATAACTTAGTTGATTGCTATATATGTAAACATCTTTGGCAAAGCTGTTGTTAATTACGAAAAAAATATAAAAGTTTTCTTTAATTTAACGTTTTAACGTAAAAAGCTGCATAATACCTGACAGCTAAAAACCGTATACAACAACTAAATACGTGTATATTTCCATATAGTTTATGCAACAGTTACGCCAGATGTCAACATTTAACGTCCAAACATCGTAGACGTAAATTATAAGGAAAATTTATAACAAACAAATTTATGTATATTTTCCTATTATTTGATTTGTAATTAATGTAATTCTTATATACGCGAGCGCTTGAGAATGACAAACTGTCGAAACAGCTGTAGCACTATTAAATAAAACATAAGCAGCAATCCGGAACTTTATTGCAATGTCTTTTGCATTACGTACGCAATACACCAAGTAGATCACCACTTGTTGCACACAACATCAAATACTCCTCGGAATATTTTTACTCATTTGAGACTCACTTGGTTTGTAGGAAACGTGCACATGATATCACCAATGGAGTGGTTTGGACCGTTAGTACTATTCTCCACTCACGCTAGACCGGTCCTGCTCTCTGATCCAGTTTCAGCCTCAACTATCTCCTTTAATCACCTGAAACGAATACCAGGGCCCTCTCCTCCGTGTGGTCACAGCCTGTTCGTTCCCTCTCGTAAGAAGAGCCACGATAGTGCTTCTCCTATACTAACCTCGCCGTCGACGGACTTTAAATCCTGGAAAGACAGTCGTCCCTTCCGCGCAGAAGGGAGAGCCAGAGATATCCGGTGTCGGTGATTTGTACGGAGCGCTGTATCTAGCGCGCCCCTTTCCGCCGCAGCTAAATTACTCGTGGCAGGCGTTCCGCGCCGCTGCCTCACGCTGCCCGACGTTGCGACGCTCTCGCTCTTCCTTCCAGTCGCATCTTTCGAGCCTCGTACCCACAACAGCTTCCGTCTGCGTATTGCGCTGACAGCAGCAACAGATGTCCAATAGTGACACTCTGTTATCTGACTGCTGCCTCACACGGACTGTCAATATTTTTCTCCCGATAACTTCAATTTGGAAAGTTCTTTCATACGTGTTATTAACAGATTGAGAAGAAAAATGTAATTACACACACACACACACACACACACACACACACACACACGCACAAGACCTTCGTCTGAAACACTCTACGAAAAAATTAAATAAATATCCCAGCCCCCTTCTACCCGGTTCCGATTAATATTTTGAAAAGGCTTCCTTTGAACGTAAACTTGAATTGCCAAGCCTCCCGAAAATGTATAGACAACTGAAAAGCTGGAATGAAACTTTCAATTTTCAGCGGAGTGTGCGCTGATATGAAACTTCGTGGCAGATAAAAATTGTTTGCCGGTATCGGAATTCGAACCTGGAACCTTGCCTTTAGCGGGCAAAACACTCTACCGACTGAGCTATCCCGGCACGCTTCCGGTCCGTCCTCATAACTTTACTTCTGCCAATAAGAGGAGAGATACTTGCAGAATTCTAAACTAACAATAAACTTAGGTTCTGTGAACGGCTTGAATACAGAAAAAAATACAGCCTCTCTCTTAACTACATAAATAGTAAGAAACTGGTTATATCTTTATTATTCGACTATTACCGTATTCGTACTCGTGGAGTTCCGTACACAGCATAACAAAGAACGTGTTGCAAGAGAGTTTATATAAAATGGATTAAGCAGAATTTTTATGAGCCGTGAGATCACCGTTATCCATCAATACATTCGACGACAGCGTGAGGCTCAAATACAATACCCAGCACACCAGAATGTTAATTACGAATATGAATTGCATAGATTTCTGAATTTTAAGTTTTTCCTCTTCGCTAAATTCTGAGTAAGGTCTTGAAAAGTAACATTATGCACTCCAAATGTAGCCACCGGGTATACTTGGAGACAGATTGCATTTGAATGGGTAGTAATGTAAACCAACATAACAAACACTCGTTTCTAAAAGTTTCCATACGACCGTTAATGTGGTGTGAAACGATAACATATGTAAGAACTATATCAAATTAGGGTTTACGGTTTTTAATATGCAGGGTGTCCCAGCTATCTTGCTCACCCAAAATATCTCTGGAAGAAACAGAACTATTGTAAAACAACTTTCACCGGTATCAATTTAAGTCTGGGGCTCATGAATGTTCATATTTTGAAATATTCTAAAACGAAAGCATCTGTGTTTTTTAACACAAACTTGTGTGTTTTTAAATGGACACCCTATATTATTTCAGCAGCAATCTATAGCATGATAAATCACATCAACAATGGCATTGATTGGATCGCAATACGCCAATTATATCCCGAGATATTGCGACGCCAAGTTGACGCTTGAAATACGCGAAACGCGCGGCTAGCGCAAGTCCTGAGACTCAGGCGAGATCCCCGTGCTGCTCAGGACGTGCGATAGCCGCGCTTATCGCGTATTTCAGGCGTCAACTTCGCGTCGCAATATCTCTGGATGTAATTGGCGTATTGCGATGCAATCTACGCCATTGTTTATGTGATTTGTCATGCTATAGATTCGTGAGGAAATAATATAGGGTGTCTATTTAAAAAATCATAATTTTTTTTAAACACAAACATATATGCTTTCATTTTAGAACGTTTCAAAATATGTACATTCATGAGCCCAAGCATTAAATTGACACCGGTGTAAGTCGTTTTACAATAGCTATTGTGTTTCCAGAGATATTTTGCGTGAGCTAGATAGCTGGGACACCCTGTATATTTCAACGGTGCACCGAGATGGACGATAAAGTCATTTTTGTCGATATCCCCCCTTCCCTGTCAATTGTTTTTCATTTCGACAATTCACTAAAAGCAAAATGTATCGCATCGTAAACACCAAATTCATTCATATATGATCAGGTTGCATTCCTAAGACTTATTTGCCAGAAATAAGCTAAATATATGGTTGTATCACTGTTCCCGTGAGTGATGTGAGTGCATTTCAGTGTTGTTAGATATTGGGCGATCATACAGCTATGTAGAGATGTTTTTAGTTTATTTCTGACAAATGCTTCGTTGGATTTGCTCGAAATGGTGTTAATAATGCGAAACGTTTTCGTATGAGTGAAATTTCGACGTGAAAAACGAATATTTAGAAAATAATTTGTTTTTCGGCAGATTTGGGAATACTTTCGTACGTATCATACATTAACAAACACAGAACGTTTAATTTGAAGTATTTTTTATATCTGGTACCCTAGATGGTGTTAGAAAGTACCAGCAGGTTTATAACAATTATTTATTTAATTGCGTAACTCTGCCCTCGGAAGCCTACGCATTTTAAATTGTGGACATATTTCCTAGTGTTTATTTCTTACATTCTGTTTGACCCTTAATAACATTCGCACTTGAGCATGTTGGAAAAATGTCTTAGACAATTTGTTGAATGTTTTCATGTTAAAAATATATTTCAGTTTACTCGAACGAGCTTGTTTCTCTTTTTTATGACTGTTTAATGTAACATACGTGTCTACGTCTCAATATGTAAAAAACACAATAAACAGTTTTTCTCACTGTATCAGTGCGATAAAAATAATAAAAACAATAATAATTACTATTATTATCGTTATTATTACTATTATTGGTTAGGGAAGACATCGGTAATATTAGTTGTTTTAACGAAAGTCATTGACAACTGAAAACCATCCAATCAAACAACTAACTGATAAAAATCTGTGGTATCTACCGTAGAAATGTACGATATGCCGATGCCAGTAAGTACTGAAATTATAAAATATGCGATTAAATGCAGCTCAATAGCTGGAAGTTAGCACAGAGATCACGCACGGTTGAAAATAACTACGTGCATTCAAATGTGAATTCAACAAACGATAGCGTTTAACTCTGCAATATACGTGACATATGCATATTTCTTCTTCTTTGCTGTAGAATTAACCTCTGTATAGCATCAAACATTGGCTTTGTTATTGTTGGCGTGAGCGATAATGGTAGTACTCTTATAAGGAGAATTTTGGCACAGCACCACAAAAGGGGCAGCTTTGTCAGGTAACGTGAAAGGGAGAGCTTTAGCTCATAGTTCTGGAGAAGTTATAACCTGGGCGTGTTCGTTGGGCGTTTAGCACTGCGGCGTCATTGAGACAATTAGGGAGGAGAAACCCGGAGCCCCTTTGTCAAGCAAGGCAGCGGCGTGGCGCAAAATCGTGCCAGCGCGACTGCCAGCCAGTGACGCTCACGTACGCCCCCTCGTCCATAGCGCCGCTGACGCGCTCCGTTTGTGGGATTACACGCTACGCCAATAATTAATTCCCCAAAGAAATCCTCTCGGATTGTTACCCAAATAATAGACTCCTCTCGATGCAAACTTTCGACAGGTTTCATACTCGTTATCTCATAACGAAGTTCTTCGTTTGCAGGGGTCTTGCTATAACTCGCAGTGACAGCCAGTCACCAACCTCTGTGGGAGAAAGGCGATAAAATCAGAGTAAGGGAAAATTATTTGTATCTTATCACAATTCGTAATACAAAATTATTAATGTTGGCGAAAATAGAAACTTTAACGTCTTCTCGGCATTATTGTCGACATTTGCTGGAAATCAAGTAAAAAGAGGCGCATCATAGTCCTAAGGATAATGACTGAAATCTCGTCTTTGTCTTCCTACGAATTGTTTAGCTAATCCTGTCTTATTAAGCCACAAAATTAAGTATAGGGTCTAACTATGTGGTGTGTAGAAAACTAACGAATAGCTGTTTTGTTTCCGGCCAAATAGTATAAAGAGTGAATAATTGTAAACAGATCTGGCATCCGAAAAATGTAGCTCATAGATAATACAAACTCTGTCAAAAATACTTCTCATGAAGGATAATACACGTATAGTAGGATAGGCAATGATGTGTTAATGTTGACCATTGGGCAATAATATTCTGTCAACGAATAGGAAAAGGAAAACATTAAATTTTATTTGTAATGGTGAAGGAAGGAAGATTACGGTTAAATATCCCGTCGAGTTCGTAGTCGTTATTGGCGAAGCATACGCTCGGATTTATTTCTCCTAAGGATGAGGGAGGAATACAGCAGTGCACTTTAAAAAGAAGCATCCCGCAATTTGACCGGAGTGATTTAGGTAAACCACAGGAAACCTATATCAGGGGGGTCGGAGAATAGTTTGAAGCGCCGTCTTCCCAAATGTGAGAACAGTATACTACTGCGCTATCTCGCTCGGTTTGAAATTACAGTTAAGCCGTAAGAAAATGTTGAAATCACCGTTGAACGCTTTCTGAAGTTTGATTCTCTCCATAATCGATTTGTTGGGACAACAGCTGAAAAATAAATTGTTGGGGGGAGTACTAGCAGCTATAGAACAATTATTTATTTAATTGGGCAACCGGTTTCTGTGTTACACTACACCATCTTCAGGCGCTGGTCGTGCAACTGTCAGTATCAGCACATTTGAAAAGGGTGTCCGTTAATACCGGTAGCCGTAAATTTCTTAATCCCTTCGTGTCAAAAACCAAACGACGACTGATCAGCCGCCGTCGGGTTATTGATTGAAGCGATTAAGAAATTTACGGTTACCGGTATAAACGGCCATCCTTATCAAATGTGCTAATACTGACAGTTGCACGACGGGCGCCTGAAGATGGTGTAGTGTAACACAGAAACCGGTTGCCCAATTAAATAAATAATTGTTCTATAACTGCTGGTACTTCCACCAACAAATCATTTCAGCTGTTGTCCCAACAAATCGATTATGGAGAGTATCAAGCTTCAGAAAGCGTTCAACGCTGATTTCAAAATTTTCTTACGGATTAATCGTAATTTCAAACCGAGCGAGATAGCGCAGTAGCATACTGCTCTCACATTCGGGAAATCGGCGCTTCAAACCTTCCTCCGATCCCCATGATATAGGTTTCCCGTGGTTTACCTAAATCACTCCGGTCAAATTGCGAGATGCTTCTTTTTATAGAGCACTGCTGTTTTTCTCCCTCATCCTTAGGAGAAATATATCCGAGCGTATGCTTCGCCTCTAACGACTCCGAACTCGACGGGATATTTAACCGTAATCGTCCTGCCTTCATCATTACAAATAAAATTTTATATTTACCTTTTCGTATTCGTTGGCAGAATATTATTGCCCAATGGTCAACATTAACACATCATTGCCTATCCCACTACACGTGTATTATCCTTTATGATAAGTATTTTTGTCAGAGTTAGTATTATCTATAAGCTAAATTTGGCGGATGCCAGATCCGTTTACTATTATTCACTCTTTATACTATTTTGCCGGAAACAAAAGAGCTATTCGGTAGTTTTCTACACACCAGATAGTTAAACCCTATACTTTCTTTAGTGGCTTAATAAGACAGGATTAGCTAAACAATTCGTAAGCAGCAGGAGTCGAGATTTCACTCATTACCTTATGGACTATGACACGTCTTATTACTTGATTTCCAGCAAACGTCGATAATAATGCCGAGAAGACAAATTTATGTTTTCACCAACATTAATAATTTTAGATTACGAGGTGTGCTAAGCTACAAATAATTTTCCCTTACTCTGATGTTATCGCCTTTCTCCCACAGAGGTTGGAGATTGGCTGTCACTGCGAGTTGCAGGAAGACCCCTACAAACGGACAACTTCGTTACGAGATAACGAGTATGAAACCTGTCGAAAGATTGCATCGAGAGGACTCTACTATTTGGGTAACAATCCGAGAGGATTTCTTTGGGGAATTAATTATTGGCGTAGCGTGTAATCCCACAAACGGCGCGAGTCAGCGGCGCTGTGGACGAGGGGCGTACGTGAGCGTGGCTGGTGGCAGTCGCGCTGGCACGCTTTCGCGCCGCGCCGCGCCGCGCCTTGCTTGACAAAGGGGCTCCGGATTTCTCCTCCCTAATTGTCTCAATGACGCCGCAGTGCTAAACGCCCAACGAACACGCCCCGGCTATTACTTCTCCAGAACTATGAGCTAAGGCTCTCCCTTTCACGTTACTCGACAAAGCTGCCCCTTTTGTGGTGCTGTGCCAAAATACTCCTTATAAGAGTACTACCATTATCGTTCACGCCAACAATAACAAAGCCAATTTTTGATGCTATACAGAGGTTCAGTCTACAGCAAAGACGAAGAAATATGCATATGTCACGTAAATTGCAGAGTTAAAAGCTATCGTTTGTTGATTTCACATGTGAATGTCCATAGTTATTTCCAACCGTGCGTGATCTCTATGCTAACTTCCAACTATTGAAATGCATTTAATCGCATATTTTATAATTTCAGTACTTACTGGCATCGGCATATCGTACATTTCTACGGTATAGATACCATACATTTTTACCAGCAAGTTGTTTGATTGGATGGTTTTCAGTTGTCAATGACTTTCGTTGAAACAACTAATATTACTGATGTTTTCCCTAACTACTGGTACTAATAATAATAATAACGATAATAATAGTAATTATTGTTGTTTTTATTACTTTTATCGCACCGATACAGTGGGAAAACTGTATATTGTAAGTGTTTAGTACATATTGAGGAGTAGACACGTCTGTTACATAGAGCAGTCATAAAAAAGAGAAACAAGCTCGTTCGAGTTAACTGAATTATATTTTTAACATAAAAACATTCAACAAATTGTCTGAGACATTTTTCCAACATGCTCAAATGCGAATGTTATTAAGGGTCAAACAGAATGTAAGAAATAAACACTAGGAAATATGTCCACAATATAAATGCGTAAGCTTCCGAAGCCAGAGTCAGATGACATAAAAGTTTTTGTGTTGTACCGCGTCATGATGTAAGAAGGCTATTACTTTAATAACCGACGTTTCGACCACCGTTACAGTGGCCTTCATCTGGGTATATAACGGTAATGTTGGCCGAAACGTCGGTTATTAAAGTAATAACCTTCTTACATCAGGACCCGTTGCAACACCCAGAAAACTTTTATGTCATGTCCACACTACTTACAAGAGAACGTGTTTTTTCTCTCACCTGAGATTGTAAGGGTATCGGTGACAATAGAAGGAAATTAAATCTATTGAATGTCTGAACTGTAGGTTATAATATACGATGGGCAAAATTATAGATGGGCTTTATAATGTATTAAGTCGCGCATTTGTTCGCCTGTGGGAGCCATACACTTCACTCAATATTGTAAATAAATTCCCATATCCGTTAGTAGAATTAAACAATAGTTAACCTGTTAATTCTAATCTACACGACTTCCATCATACTGCTACGACCTATTTATTATCAAAATCAAAAACAATTTTTGTACGTAAATACATTCAGTGAAGCAATAGTATGTATCTCGATTTACATTTGATAATAGTGACAAGGCATTACTATAATCCTCATCTAGCATTTACTTTATGCGTTCCTATCTTCTATCGAAAAGCGTTCAACACGAATCTTCCTCCCTCCCTCCCTTTCCTTGAAAGTACCATTTAAAAATCATGACTATAAGAACAATTTACTGCCAGAATAATAGCTAAACATCAACGGAAGGGAATCTAGCGTCTTTAATGACGCGGGAAAAATTTGGCGGGAATGACAACGGAACAACACTTTTTAACTGACTTCAAGTTATCTTGATAAATCACACGAGTTTATATACATAAGTGGAAACAGGTTGCCGCTGCGGTCACATCGTGACAGCGTCATAATCCGTCGGAAAAACCTCGTTACGTCAGGTCGCGACGGATGTGGCATTTAGCTGACGACCTCAGTTGTCTTTAAAAGAGTTTGCGGGACAAACAGTTGCGGCCACAAACAGCAAGCGGTTCGCTTTTTTTTTTTCGCGGAAGCATTACATTATTAAACACCGGAAACGTTAGCGCGCGATTTTTAGAGGATGCGACGCGCTGCCAATGCAGATAGCGACGAGTGAACGCGACGGTGAAAGGCTCACAGGGGGCTTGCCGCGTGCACCGACACGTAAGAACGACGCCGCAGGGAGGCACCACGACGCGCGCGGTTCGCCACAGTTACATACATACGGTGTTACCAAACATAACAAAATAATGCTTGGGGACGAGCATGCGGCCAGGACGTCGAAATGGTCTCTGAATTTTGATACTTTGTCGCTTTTATAAGTGTGACACACACAACGAAAATAATACATTTTTGCGTTAAACTAACATTATAATGAGTGCGGTATCTACCATAAATTAAGAAAATAACTACTCGTGAAATTGGAGTATTTAAAGATGATTTGAGTGGTGAGGAGTGCGTTAGTGAGGACGTCGGCTGGTGTCCTACCTGGGGTGCAGAGGGCTGCCAGGCAGGCGGCGGCGAGCAGCGGAGCGACCATGGTGTGGCGCCGGCAGTCGGCGACTGGCGGCTGCAGCTGCGGCCGCGGTCCTCGGTCCACCCCCGCGCACGCGCGCCTCCCTCGCGGCTGCTACCCCCACTCCGACCCCTCGCCGCCGCCTCTCGCCGGCCAATCACCGGCACAAGTTTGTTCAGTCGCGCCCGTCCTCTGGGAGGGTACCGAGGCACCCGGCGTCACGCTCCTCTCACAAAAACTCTCTCTAGGCTCTGTCATAAGGCTAGCCAATCACAGCTCTCGACACTATCGGTCTAGCAACGCCCACTGACCCCGAATCCTTGCAGGTCGTTTTATGCCGCCATACAGTGATGGCACCTGTCGCCGATGGAAAACTTCCAGAACGATCGTAGTGCACCGATACTTCTATCATATTCCCTGAAAAAAAAAAAAAAGGTTGGGAACTACGGGTTAAAGGCTACGTCACGCTAGAGTAATTGCACCGTGCAACAGATTGCCAGTTTAAATGAACGTTTCTCAAAAATGTAGACTTCATTATGTAGACCTCTTGAACACGGAAATGATAGGGTAAGGTGGTACAAATTCGATATAGGCACAATTCAGATCGACGTAAGTTTTCGCGCAATTTGTCAGTCTCGTAGTGTCACATTGTACGGTGTTGTACTGTAGCAGGTTTCTACAGCTCCTCCTGTCTTTTCTAAGATTACACCACTTTGTGATGAGAAGATATAATTTTTTTTTTCCTGTTAAGAGGTAAATGTTTCAAATGTTTGCATGGCTTATGGGACTTAACTACGGGGTCATCAATCCCTAAACTTACAAACTACTTATGAACTACCTAAGACTAAGGACGGCACAAATATCCATGCCCTATGGAGGATTCGAACCTCCGACCGTAGTGGCCGTGCAGACCGTGACTGGAGCGCCTCAGTCCCCTCGGCCACAGCGGCCGGCGTTAAGAGGTAAGCGAAGCTACTTAGTCTAACGCGCTCTTGTAAATTTTATAGTTAAGGGTGACTGGATTCGCTGACAAAAATTCAGTGTTTGGTACCACGACGTATGTGTTGATGCCTGTCGGAAAAAGTGTTTTTTATGTGGAAGATGCCAGTAATCAAAATTGTTCAAGGAAGTGATCACAATTGTACCTAGTGTGGTACATTTTCGATCGCTTTTTCTCAATTCGGTAACCTTCTTTTTGTTTATACCAACAATAGTAATTGTCTAATATTTGTGTTACGTGATCATCAAACATCCAAGAATAAGTGCCATAGTTAAAATTATTTCTTTTCCCAATATATTTCCAGTTTCAATAACATTTGTCCGAAATGATCGAAATTGTACCACCTTACCCAATTCAAAACATCAAATCACCGAAAGTTTTAGCACAAATCAAAAACGTCTGCAATTAATAAGAATAGAAAAGAATGACACTGTAATGTCCACGAAAACATCATAGGGCTTCTGGCAAACATTGGGAGCCACAACAGTGGTCCCAAAGGATGGAATTTCTTCCAGGGTACAAAAATATCAAGTGTGAACGTCTAGTGGAAAGAGACAGGGTCCTTTTGCTCCCTCTGAACCTGAAACTGGGCATAATGAAACAATTTATGGGAATTGCTTCAAATATCTATGTAATAAGTTCCCCATTCTGTCACATGCCAAGTTAAGATATGGCGTGCTCCCGGTTCTTATCTTCGGAAACTAAGATTATATGAAGTTTTCCTCGAACTATGAAAACGTTGTGGAGTGAGAATCCTCGACAGCCTTTAAGTGTGTGGTTCAAAACCTCTTGGGAAACAGTCGTAGGCAAGCGTACATTAACATAGTTGAGAACATGGTGGCTAAACTCCAGAAGCAGGGATGTTCATTGCGTTTGATCTAAAAATTTTACATTCGTGTCTTAACTTTTTCCTCCATTGCTGGTGCTGTAAGTGAAGAACATGATGAAAGATTTCACTAGCATATCACCGTGAACACACCGATATACTCCGTAAGAAGAATAGCGGAGAACATTCATCGCAACTAGGAAAACAAGGGATGAATGAGGTTAGTGTATTCTTTTTTCTACATTCTCTGTGTGTATCTGTCGATTATGTGCATGCTTCAGCATGTTCCTGATTTAAACTTTTATTCTTCTTCAGCATGATTCGTGTTCCATATTTACGTAGAACTTCAGTAAGTGAGCCCAATATCGGTAAAATATGTAATTTGTGTGAAAACCGAAGGTACTACGATCTTTCGAGTACCATTTTCGAATTAATGGGGCAAAAAACTTATTTGAATTTTCTTGTGTTCCATTCATTTATGAACCAAAGATAAAATGTTTGCTGACATCACTCATTGTTTCCGGTCATTGGTTTAATCTTCTCTTTATAATCCATATTGGAGCAATTAGTAGGGTGTTGGTGTGTATGGTAAGGCAGTTAAGTCATAACATCCCTTGTATCTCCCCAACCGTAATAGATACAAAAATGCCGTTTGGACAGTGAATTGCCGGGACAGGGGCTACTTGAATACATGACATTTCATGTTTGTGCTATTTTTATTACAGAGATATTGGGCCATCTTTAGTTTTTATAATGGAAACCTATGGTAAATTTTAGCGTAACATTTTGGGCTTGAAAAGACGGTTTCAAATATGTGTATATCATAGTATATAGGTGAATAGTTTTTGAGACACAGATATGTTCCCGTATCGTATTCGGCCTTCAAAGCGGGGTTGTTAGTGCAAGGACGGACTCGCGACGTTCACCGTGTCGTCTATACAACAGTTAAGGTTGCATTAGACAACGCCGCTTCGAAGGCCGAATAAGATAACACATAGTTGTGTCGAAAACTATTTGCCTAAATATTATGATATACACATATTTCAAAACGAATTTTTAAGCCCAACATGTTACGCTAAAATTTAACATAGGGTTCCATTTAAAAAAGTGTCCTCCTGTCTCTGTAATAAAAAATAGCACAAACATGATATGTGATGTATTCAAGTAGCCCCCGTCCCTGAAATTCACTGTCCAAACGGCATATTTGTATTTATTACAGTTGGGGAGATACAAGGGGTGTTATGACTGCCGCGTTGGAGTAGCCGAGCGGTCTAAAGCGTCTCGCTGCGGAGCGCGCGGTTGCTCGCCGTGGAGGTTCGAGTCCTCCCTGGGGCATGGGTGTGTGTGTTGTCCTTAGGTTAGTTTACCTAGGTTTAAGTAGTTTGTAAGCTACGGACTGATGACCACGCAGTTTGGTCCGATAGATTTACAAACATTTGAATATTTTGTGTTATGACTTAGGTGCCTCAAACTGTATATTCCTAACTTCATTACTTGCAGCTGGTTCTACGACCTTAATAAGTAGGTGTTCACTGATTAATTTTTGTCTGTCTTGCACTGTCTGCTACTTCTTTCGACATTCTACGGGACCAAACTACGTTGGTCATAAGTCCTTAGTCCTACAAACTACTTAAACTAAATTAAACTAACACACACAGCCATGCCCGAGGGAGGATTCGAACCTCCGACGCGGGAGGCCGCGCGTTCCGTAACGTGGCGCTCCAGACCGATCGGCTACTCCCGCGCGGCTCTTTCGACATTGTTGTGATACTCTCCCATTAGTTGTCCAAATCTGTGACCATCCGTACGGCTGTTCTTTGTATGCATTCAGTACCACTTGCTATTAGTAATTAATGTGTGATGCTCGGTGGTGCCGCGCCCCATCCGCCGGCTGCCGGCTGTGCAGCTGCCGAGGGACCCCGGCGCGCTCTGCCCTTGGCCGCATGTCGCTACGCCAGTAACTCTATGCGCGTGCATACTATACCACTGAGAAACGGCTGTTGTCCTAAGCATTTATGTCAAGTTTCTATTCTATTTCTTGTGCTTAAATATTCCAAAACGTACGTGGAATTTCGGCTTCCATTCATATGAAAATTTCTATGTATGAGTGTTCCGAATGATAAAAAAAGTAATAAATAAATAAATTAATTAATTAATTAAAAAACAAATAAAATAAAATATTCAAGTATTGAGTGTCATGTAATATTATCTGTAGATACATTTCATTTAACTGACACGTTCCACATCAAGTGTCGTATTCATGATCTATGGAACAAGTATTAATCTAGTCTAATCTAATGATTCGACTATAATTAAATGAAAGAAACTGCAAGACACTGGAATCATGTTAGATAAATGTCTATCTGGGAACCCAATATTTTAACTAAAAATATATTTACGAAGTAGATGTCCGAGAAAATTACTATGACGTTCAGAATTTTTAGACTTGTGTGTCATAAACATCTGCTCACATAGCTGAACGCAAACTGAAGTTGAAACGAAACAAAATAACCGTTGTGACTCGTCTGTCTAACTCAGACACTGTTGCTCTGTGTTATACTGCAAACGTCTTTTACCAGTGTTTTATTAATAATGAAAGGAGCAGCATTAGCCGTAAAATCTTTTGCTTTATTCAGGCAAATCGATTTCGGTTTTCCAAGAAACCATCTTCAGTGCTGTCAGCAAGTTCAAAACAGCATTTTTGTGAAATGTACAATGATATTTACGTCTAACATATCCGTTGACAACACGAAGTTTGACTTCGTATGACACCAGATATGTTAGACGGATATGTTAGGCGTAAATGTCATTGTACATTTCACAAAAATGCTGTTTTGAACTTGCTGACAGCACTGAAGATGGTTTTTTGGAAAACCGAAATCGATTTGCCTGAATAAAGCAAAAGATTTTACGGCTAATGCTGCTCCTTTCATTATTGATAAAAGTGATTTTGTGGCTGTTGAGCACACCCCACCAGATAATGGAATCCAATTTTACCAGTGTTGTCACCTTTCGGGTAAAAAAAATCTGTACGACAGTTGGATGGCTCGGGTGATGAGATGAGGAGGGTGTTACGTATTACCTTCTTGTATTAGTATTACTTAAATCTATTTTTATTGTTTTCTATAAATATTTTTATTAGTTCGAGCCATTTGCAAAAATTTGGCGACATTTTTTGTAGATACGGACGAATGCCCAATATATGCCCGTATTTAACGAAACTTGCTACTTTGCTTTTATTAAGTCTATGAATCAACCGTTCTGAGTATATAAACATCTCATAGCCATTAAAGAAAGGACGATTTCGAAGTATGCATTTGAAGGTTGTATGTTCAAAGCAGAAGATACAACCGAATAACATATTTAACTTATGATCTTTTGCGGTTTTAAATGTTTCTATCTATTTTCTACCAACACTTTGATTTATATCAGAGTGAGTCGCTACTTTCTTGAAATAGTGCATCATCTAAATCGAATCCTGAAACAGAAGCGACATCATAAAGTTCAGTAAGCGTCAAATCTCCAGTGAGTGGGAATGGTTCCAAAATTTGTAATGGAATTGATTCATTAAAATTAAAGTGGCTTTGGAGATAAGCAAGTGCATTATAATCCAGTAATTTAAAATTTATAACAGATTCTTCATACATTTTCTCATCAGTGTGCTTCGTGCAATATCTAGCGGATACCCAAAAAATTTGTCGTCAATTCTTATCTGCACAACTTCTGCCACATTTTATAAAAGCTTACATAATAATGCGGAAGGGCTGTTGTGTTTATCAACGCCATACCAGCTAGAATTTTCAAACATTGTGCACGCATTGACAAAAAAAAGTTACGTATTACGACCTGTAACTAAACATAGGCGATCCCATATAAATTTCATCATCGGCTGTAATGGATAACAATGTTTTTATGACTTTTGGAAATTCGTTACAAATAGATACGAATAAGATATTATTCCAGATATTATTCCTCCATAAACTTTCAAAATACTTTTATATTTGTACCCAAATAAAGCCTTATTGTAATTACATGTTTACTTGTGTTCATGTTTCATGTTATTTGCACTGAATGCCGAGACACACCCGATATTTGGGAACGAACTTCAGTCGTTTCGAACAGGCACTCAAAAATAAAGTTCATTAATTTTGTTTGATATGCGCCTTCATGAGAAAAATATAAACTTTTCTATTTCCTTTGTTAGATGTATCTGTAGCGACATTGCAGTGAATTATTAGATATCCCTCACGACCACAATATTTCATAGACGTCGCTGCAGTTTCTTTAGCTTTTGGGCCGAGTACTTCTTTGCCTATACTTTCAGACATAGTTTTTCCACAGCATTTTCCTTTCTCTCAATGGCCAAATCTGTTAATATATGAAGAAGCAATTTCATTCCGCAGTTCGTATATGAGTATAACACTATGTTTAATACAATTATATGTTTTCGTTAATCCAGTAAGCGTTATCGTATTAATATCGGCTGAATTACAGTGTAGAGAAAAAGTTGTTATTAAGTTAGATGTGGTACTCGAAAGCTGTTTCTTTTGATGTTCATTTCCATTTGCGTGATATTTAACGTCGCTTAAACCGCGGTGAACGATGGAAAAATCCTTATTTCAAATTTTTCATCATGCGTAAAACTTGCAAATGCCTTTGGCGTCCTATGAATTACATGCACAACCGAAAAGCACACGCCATGAACAAACGAACTCCAGCCAACAAGACGGAGAAACAGCAATGAGATGTAAAGAAGAGTCAACAACACCACCACAGATAATGCTTTCAAAATACAAAGCGAAACGCTCTCAATTGCAGTCAGCATAATCAATACTTTGTAAACATTTCCCACGATATTTACATAACCGCTTTGTCGGTTTTTGGGAATATTCTGAGATTTTTTGCAATTACTCCAACCACTTAGCATAATTGCACTCTGTTATGCATCAGTAGACAGAACGCCAAAATGTCAGGAGTGAGAAAAATCAGCCCAAGTTCCCGTTCCCTTGAAATGTATTTATTATTGAATTTTTCCATTTTATGTACGTAGGAAGGGTTATTACTGTTTCACCTATTAGTGGAACCTCAGCGTAATTAAACTGTAAACAACAGCAAAAAGTAAAGAAAACGGCCGTTAGTCTACTTAATTGCCGCTTGTGAGCTTTCGTTGTGCATCAGTAGACTAAACGACTTCCAAGTCCTTTGGTCTCATTATGCGTAACTGGAAAATACATTGGGCTCATTGTATCAGTTGCTTGCCGTTCATTATCTGAGAAAGTGGAAGAGTTAACTTAGCTGGTAAAAAAACTTAAATAAAGAGCAAATTATATTTCGCAAGATTAAAATCGCTGATAATAAACGCAGTAAAATTCAGGTTACTGAAACTTAGTGACACTAGAAAATATAATTGGTTGTCGTTATTTACATTTTATTTCGAAGTCAACTTATCACTGAAGCCACATATGTCGTCTTCCATGTTAAAAGCACTCTGAAAAACTGATATATTTGTCTTGCATATTTTTGGATCTGCGGTAGAAGGTATTTCAAGTTTTCAAGCATTTTTTGAGAAATTAGTTTTCGTCCTGAGAGTTAATTGTTCACCTTACATATGTGAACTAGAAAAATGTCTTCCTCTTCTTTTTATTTCCTGAACGCTTACTTCAGCTGAAGTTTCTTGGCGAAACTCTCTTTTCATAAAAATTATCAGATGTTTCTATTTTCATAGTTCAATTTCTCTATTTTTCAGCCAGTGCATATTTTCTTTTTGTGTGTCAATTTTGCGGTTTGTTATTTGTTTTCAGTTCTAATGATTTCTCTCTTTTAGACTCATGGATCAACCACAGAATTTTCCGACTTACTTTTTTTATGATATTTACAGTATCATAAACAGTGTACATCCGGTGTTGTATCTTCATTACACACTATATATCTCCAAATTGCCTGTCATTAAGCAAAATGCTGTGCCCTGGGAGAATATAGGGCAAAGTAAAATTTTCGGACGTGGAGTGGCGGTGAAGTAGCAGAGCGGTCTAAGGCGTCTCGCTGCGGAGCGCGCGGTTGCTCGCCGTCGAAGGTACTATTCCTCCCTAGGGCATGGGTGTGTGTGCGTGTGTTGTGCTTAGGTTAGTTTACCTTAGTTTAAGTAGTTTGTAAGCTACGGACTGATGACCACGCAGTTTGGTCCGATAGATTTACAAACATTTGAACATTTTGATTTAGGTGGCGGCACCATTTTTCTGTTACACTTTTGGCCTCCACACGAGTCTGACTTAAGAATAAGTTCGTTAGGGGTAACATTTTCTTATACATGTTTTTCTTAGGCAGATGCCATCCTCCTGGGCTCCATGATCAATTTCACCCTCACCCCATTCATAGGAGTTGCCTTGCCGTCCTTACCACCCAACACCTAAATTATAAAAACACAGCTGTCTCTTATATTATACTAGATTAATACGAATCTTGGACACAAGGAACATTTGTTGTTGTTGTAAATCAACACAGAAAATTTCGACACTAGGATTATTCTTTGCTACAAGCTTTTCATTCCTCGTCGCATCGTATGCCTTTTTGGTGTTTTTCTTGTTCTGTACACACAGAGCATGTTGTGAACGAGCATTGTTATACATTCCGTTTACCATCACTAAGCCAAAGGCCGCAAAGTGGTTCTTGGTCTACTTATGCAAAACTTCAATCTGGATTGTGGTTTGTGGTTTTGTGATCCGAAACTGGAAATCAAACGTAGGTGAAATGCCCCTAGATTTTTTTTTAATATTTCATGGCAATCGTTGCTACGACGACAGCGGTGTTTTTTTTTCAAATAGTTTTTGTTATTTAATAACCGAAAGCACTAAAATAAGATATTTTAAGGAAACGGCGCTTAGTCTAGTGATGCACAACACTGTAAATTATAGTCACTTTCAGTATCACTCATTATAGCAAATTGTTTCCTGAAATGAAAGAGAGCACAAATTATTACGGCATGTCTCGCCCTGCCTTCAAGATCAGCAGGCAAAACAGTATTATCTTGACAAACATAAAATGAAACCATGAAAAAATATTACAAATACCAATAAATATATATTTAAATATTTATAGGTAATCCTGACAAACCAATCGCTACAATTACATTTAATCAAAGAGAATAAAGTACAGCTTAATTAATTAACACACTAGTTCTAGTGTCACGTTCGGTGAGAGAGATTTGTTGTTTTACGAAGTACATGTAAACGCATATTACATAATATTTTAATGCCCGGATCGCAACAGATGAAGTAACTAAGAAGTTAATGTATTCGATTGACAAAACGCTGAAAGGTATCGAGTTGTCAGACATCTGTGGTCACACACACAATATAGTAAAATGCGTAACGTTATTTACGAAATTAAATCTTAAAAAAGACTTAAGCTCTGTTTCATTCCCTTTGATTAATTAATTAACTAATTAATTCCTAGTGTCACGTTACATTAGAAAGATGAGGAATTTGTATTATATGTAGGTAATAACATAACAAAATATTATTATTAATCTAAGTAGAGCATAGGAAGGATCTGAGAAATAGCACTACATAAGTATGTGGATGCAACACTGATACACTTCGAATATGTTGTAGTCAAAGTCAAGATATGAGACGTATTTTTTTATACGTGCCCATAAGGCCGTGAAAATGGTAAAACCCTCCTGAAAAAACACAGTTTTTGTATTTCTGAACATATAACATCCCAACAGTAGGGGATGCAATCAAAATGTTGACACATAATTTCTATGTTGTAGCTGTACTTTATATCCGCGCAATCACATCCTTAAACACTTTTATATAAGAAATAAAACGAAGACCATGAAGAGACAAACTGGAAATAGACTCACGTCACCTCCTGGTTGGTTATTATGGTTACACTGTGAAATCGCAACAACACTATCGCCATGTATATTCTATTGTTCAATTGTTTGTAATACTAAGGGACGAAACAGCTGAGGTGCTCGCTCCCTAGACATAAAAAATACTAAAAATAACTTACTCTTAGAAGAAAACATACACCAATGCCCGAGGTTGGGGTCCAACTTCTGCAAGACGGCGGTCGATCAACCACTGGCTAGGCGCGACCATACCCGCGGCTGCAGCCATATATAATGAGCATTCCATGGCTGGCAGAGTGCGCATATAACGGTATACGGCGGTACTTCTACTTATATCTCGCTATATATTTATTATATTAATATGTATTAATGACTTGCCATTCTATATTCACGAAAACGCTGAGCTAGTTCTTTTTGTTGACGATACAATTATAGCTATCACGTCGGACTAAAAGGAATTAGCTCAGTAAATTGTAAATGATGTCTTTCGAAAATTATTAAGTGGTTCACTACAAATGGAATCTCATTACATTTTCATAAAACCCAATAAATGGCAAGAAACCATTGATAAATATAGACTTTGAACAGATAGCTGTAGCTAAGGTAGAATATTCAAAAAAATTCGGTGTTTGCATTGGTGCGGGATTGTACTGTAAGAAACATACTGAAGATCTGCTGAAATGTTTAAGTTCAGCTACTTATGCTGTCAGATCATTACAAATTTTGCTGATATTCATCTCAGTACATATGCTTACTATGCCTATTTTTATTCGCTGCTATCGTATGGGATCGTATTCTGAGGCAATTCAACATTGAGTAAAAAAATATTTAAATTTTCCGTGGTAGAATGGCAATATCTTTACTGTGAAGTATTACAATGCAAAGATCGCAAATATTTATTTATTTTTCCTGACTACCGGTTTCGATAAGCTTAGGGTATCATCATCTGGTCGCTGAAGAAAAAGAGGTACAGTCAATTAAGTTGTTTGAAATATAATAATGTCAAATACAGAAATAATGCCACAAGTTAATACATACAACTCATACCTTGTGTCCTATGCTTTCGTTTTGTGAAGGCGCATGACATTAAAATGGTACGTCAATCATAAAACATTTGACAGTGACCAATGGTACGTCACAGATAAAACGGTGAAAATACTTAAAACACCTTCTCCATTGTGTCACGTTGACAGAGCGCCTTCTTACAACTAACCAGCGGTGTCAGGCTTGCAGCAAAGAAATTATTGCCGCCAGAGTGTGCTGTTATGTGTCATCTTGTATAAGCTTACTACCAACGAATATTTACCAACACACTAATGCAGTTTAAAAATCCAATCCTACTTTACAACATCCTTGCCAATAAAAAGATACATAGGTGTTACAGATTTCAAAGTAAAATTCGGCCATAAAAGCAATATGCACCTATGATTCCACGTAACTACGTATGTGAACTGAAATATATGATCCAACGTAATTACATAAATGGATTTAAAACATATGTATCGCTACCTATACATTATACTAAAACAGTACATCATGCAACACAGAATATAAAATGATTAAAAATTAGATACACAACACAAATGTTAATTATTTGGTTATTCAGGGTTTAGGTGAGACCATTAGGAGGAGGGAGAGTTTGGGGTATTCGACTAATTTATCTACATGGCCATGAAGTATTAAACCACAAATCATATAAGAAAATATACGAATTAATATGTGTCATTTCAAAGTCATTTAACAAACGTAACCTATGAACACAAGTACAATGCTGTGCAACTCAATGTCTACGTTGCCTATAGACGGCAACTTAGTAACAAAAAAAAAAAAAAAAAAAAAAAAAAAAAAATATATATATATATATATATATATATATATATATATATATATATATATATATATATAATAAAATAAAATAAAAAATAAAATAAATTGTTACAAAGTTGCCGTCGCAACCTAGACGTTCAGTTGCACAGCATTGTACTTGTGTTCATAGACTACGTTTCTTAAATGACTTTGAAATGACACATATTAATTTGTACGTTTTTATATGATTTGTGGTTTAATACTTCATGGCCATGTAAATAACTTAGTGGAATACCCCAAACACTCCTTCCTCCTAATGGACTCACCTAGACCATGAATAACCAATAATTAACATTTATGTTGTATATCTAATTTTTAACCATTTTATATTCTGTGTTCCCTGATGTACTCTTTTGGTATAATGTATAGGTAGCGAAACGTATGTTTTAAATCCATTTATGTAATTACGTTGGATCATATATTTCAGTTCACATACGTAGTTACGTGGAATCATAGGCGCATATTGCTTTTATGGCCGGATTTAACTTTGAAATCTGTAACACCTTTGTATCTTTTTATTGGCAAGTAAGAGAGGTTTTTTTAATGCATTAGTATGTTGTCAAATAATCGTTGGTAGTAAGCTTATACAAGATGACACATAACAGCACACTCTGGCGGCAATAGTATCTTTGCTGCAAGCCTGACACCGGTAATTAGTTGTAAGAAGGCACTCTGTCAACATGACATAATGGAGAAGGTGTTTTAAGTATTTTCACCGTTTTATCTGTGACGTACCATTTGTCAAAGTTAAATGTTTTATGATTGACGTACCATTTTAATGTCATGCGCCTTCACAAAACGAAAGCATAGGAATGTTCAAATGTTTGTTAAGATTATGGGACTTAACTACGGGGTCATCTGTCCCTAAACTTACAAACTACTTATCAACTACCTTATACTAAAGACGGCACAAATATCCATGCCCGAGGGGGGATTCGAAACCCCCGACCGTAGTGGCCGTGCAGACCGTGACTGGAGCGCCTCAGTTTCCTCGGCCACAGCGGCCGGCGAAAGCATAGGACTCAAGGTATGAGTTGTGTATATTAACTTGTGGCATTATTGCTGTATTTGACATTATTATATTTCAAACAACTGTAATTGAATGTCCCTCTCTTTCTTCGGTGACCAGATGACGATACCCTAAGTGTATCGAAGCCAGTCGTCAGGAAAAATAAATCAATATTTGCGATCTTGGCATTTTAATACTTCTAAATAAAAAAAATTCCTCGTGTAAAAGGATGTAATCTTAATAATTGCTACAATGCTAGGAGAAAGAGTGATTTTCATTATCAAGATTAAATCAAACTTTGGCACAGAAAGGGGTGAATTAAACTGCCACAAAAGTCTTTGGTCACTTACCAAGTAGCATCGAAAGTCTGACCTAGTATTTAGTATTTAAGAAGAAACTGAAAGAATGTGGGAAAGGAAATTCCTAGACATTGGATGAATATTTTGATAAAATTTACAAGGAAACCACTCGGGTATCGGGTTTTAGAACTTCTTTATATTTATGGTACGTGAAATTCAGAAAGTAAATAACAATCAGCCAAAGCCATTTGACGCGACTCCAAAATAAATTTCGACAAAATCATCTTAAAAGTACACGTTAGTATGCCTACCAATAATTAAAACAGTTGCAGCATCTGTCGGTGTATCTTAGGTGGTAGCGTTCTGACCTCACATTTACAGAGTCGGGGATTCGAATACCATTGGGACACCATTTTTTATCGTTTTCGAATTCAGTTACATAAAATATTTTGGGATCTCTAATTCCACGTGTTGTGTCGATTTTTGTTTATTTGTACCTAGACGAGCTGAAGACCTTGTCGTCACATAAAACGATGTTTGAGTAGGTTAGATGCTTGGAAAGCCATTGGCAGCTATGGATATGAATTTCCAAAATCAGTGTCGTAGCTTTTCACATTTTTCGTAAAAATTACCATTAAATTTTATAATTGTGTAAGTATTCGAACAAAATGAAGAAAAATAAAAATACTATCACGACATGATTCGAACCACCGACCCTAGGTATGGAAAGACAGAACGCTACATACAATTACACAGGTCTTACAATAGAAACATACATGATACGTACTTAAGATGTGCAATTACCTTATACCACTTACAAAACTTTTTGCAAGTATTTATCGAAGAGATAAAGGTATACACTGCGCTCTGGCTGTTTGTCCCCCAAGAATTCCACATTGGAAAAAAATTCTTCTTCTTGTGTTCTCTTCAGCCTAGGGGAATATATATATATATATATATATATATATATATATATATATATATATATATATATATATATATATATATATTTTTTTTTTTTTTTTCTTCATATATTCATTACCATTAATGTCCTTCATATTGTTATAGAAAGAAAACATATGCTTTTCTGCAACCTGGTGGTAGACAAAATTCATTTTTAAAGTTACACCTACAGATAACGTGACTGTTTTAATTATTGGTAGTTACGCCTACTTGGAAACCTTCAAAGTCGATTTTCTCGAAAATGTTTGAGAGTTGCTTCGCATTGCTTTGGCTGATTGTTATTTGAGTTCTGAACTTCACGTACCATAAACATCAAAAAGTTCTAAAATTCGACACCCATGTGGTCTCCTTGTTAGTAATTTTGGTAAAAAATAAAATAAAGTAAAAAATAAAAAATCCTTAAAATATTGAGTGTCATGTAAGGATACCTTTTATTAAACTGACACGTTCCACGTCATTGCATAATGTAGTATTTAAGACATGTGAAACAAGTATTAATCTAACCTAATCTAACTACTACGACTTCTGGATGTAACTTGATCATGTATGGTGGAATTTGTTGTTAAATATACTATTACAGTTATTACACATAAAAGTTTAACCGTTACCAAAACAATGAGGACAAGGGAGCATTTTGAAATATATAGAAATATTTAATGATTTGATTACACAGTTATTCAGTACAGCAGAAACCATGGAAATTATGTAAGCAATTTTTATATCTACTACTGTTTCGACGATATGTACTCGGAAAGATTACAACCGCGTTTTCTTCGGACGGTTTTCAACACGTCAGTGGCTGTATGGACATGTACGAGAAACAAAATCCTGTCTCATAATTTGACCTAGACTTCAACATACTCCAAGTGTGTAGGAATCGGCGAGAGGCACTTGGGTAACGTTATTTGTGAAAAGTCAGTGCTCGAGCGACAAAAACGCTGAAAGGCAGCGAGCTGTCAGACATGACAGATCACAGAGGCAATACAATAAAATATCAGTTGTTATTTAGAAAATAATAAACTACGTGTTATTTTGATGTATTCACCTCAAACAATTTTCGAAAAAAGTGATACGAATGTAACACGATCGTATAATTTTAAACCGCAAACACATCTGTCTTTAGATTTTCATGCGACAAATCTTCTGGAGGATAAACAACTAATTTCGTAAAGCGTTTTTCACTGTCTTGTTTACATGTTAGGACCAGAAGAGGAATTACTACCCCGTCGTATATTGTGTCCAAAAAGAGATTTTTCGGTTTCCGATTTAGTTAGCACAATCGCTGTTACTCTTTACTGAAATTGGCAAATTCATTCTCAGTCTCATGTTTAAACTTCTATTTCAATGAAGAGAAAGTTACTCTGTCCACATTACCCGAAAATTCTCAACAAGAAGACGCATTCTGACAAGCCAAGCACATTTCCTTAAAGGCTATGTTTACATGGGCTGGAAAATCGATTGTGGAAAAGGGAAACCGCTTTGTAGGAGTGGATTTGAACAATAGATTTTGGGGTATTTACACAAACTACCAAAATCTGAATAGGGAAATCGGTCTCAAAATCCTAGTTTCGGGTAAACGGGGTTTACTTATCCTCTCGTCCAATCTGATCCTACTTCTGTGCGAGTGTAGCGCCCTGGCTGCCTTACAGTAGAAACGCGTGAACGACAAGATATTCAATGCAACGATAGAAGGATGGAGAGACTTAGGTTAATTCTGATACTTGATCACAAATCTGCAAATGAATACCTTTCGTTTAAAGCAAAATTGGAGGAAATCGGTCGGATATAACAGCCTGACCGACTGAATTTAGTTTACAGCAAGGACATCCCCATAAGAAACATACAAAAGAGGAAATCGGGCGGGTAGATTGGTCTGGCCGACTGACTTTAGTTTTCATAGATTCTTTTAATATATGATAAGGTGTGTTTTGTTGTGAAAGGATCTGTTCCAAAATTTCTTCGCATTCGAATGAGAAAATATTTTGATAACCCCATCTAAATAAGGACTGATTACGATAGTAAAGTGAAACAAATCAGAGCCCTAACGGAAAGATTGAAAATTTTTTTTTTCGTTTTCGTGCGCTATTAGAGAGTAGAACGGTAGAGAAATACTTAAAATATTGCGACGAACTTTTCGTCAGGCACCTAACTGTGAACTGCAGAGTATTACTGTAGATGAAGACGTTGGTGTCTACAAGAAGAATAGCAGATGTGATCCATAAATCTACAGTCGAAAATCGTTTTATTGCATAACGTATTAAGATCTCAGACGTAGCATATATCTTCAACAGAATAGCCTCCTTCACGCCAACCACCAAGTTTTCTGAATACATGATTCGTGTTAAACCAAAAGTGTACTTTTCTCGCAGGATGTAGGGATAGCCATCTATCAACAATGTTATATCAATACAGATCTCATCGATTTTTAAAAATCATTTCACTCAGTACTATGTCAGCCCTTATTCGTCTATCAAAAGGTCGACGTACGAGCAACAAAGCAAAATTTATGACTGACTTAGTGATTTATTGGCAGGAAGGATGCAGAAATTTATCATGAACGGCGAGTCATGGACAAATGTAGAAAGTAAATTCACCAGTGTCCCAGGGATGTGTCTTGCGTTTCTTATTCTTCATATTATCTATTAGTAACCTCGTGATAATGTTAGTAATAACGTTACATTTTTGAGACATCGAATTAACAGCTAGTACAAGGCGTCGGCGGCGGGTATGGCCGACGCTCACTGTTTCTGCAATCGGCAAAGAACCTCGCAGTGGCGTGGCGTGTACCGAAGGAGTTAGTGCGAGCCCACCATCGGCAGTGTCCGGACATTTGTGGAATTCGGTTTTGTCGAACGCGGACCACGTGGATCGAGCACAAAGCTCTCTCCCCAACGTCGCGAATCGTCAAGTGACCGCCGGACGCCTCGGTTTCCATTTCGCCGTGATTTAATCGGGACCCGCGGTATGGTATTAACGTAGCCTATTCCGTGATTCCGGACACGGGTCCATCCGAGCATGGCGGTCACGTGATTGCTAGCGGACAAACATTCATTGCCCATAAACAACGTCATTATCAGAAGTGCTATGTAATAATAGAGGAATAAGAAAGGTATATTTCAAGCAATAGACGGACTGTTTTTGTCATTTCCGTCACCACCGCCTACAGTGAACAATAATCGTAAGCGTCGACGATTTACGTCCACTTCTCGTGCATGTTATGCACGGGGCGGCGCGCAGTAGGACGCAATCCCCAAAACGAGGCCAAAACCCCAGAAAACGTTTAATTCACACAAAACTCATCACACGGCAATTTTTGAGGTCGCTGATTTCGAATTAAGCGGTGAAAATTGTCTAAAGAAAATGGCGGAGCTAATATAGCAACGTGACCCATGAAAATCCATTATAATTTATTAATAACAGTTTATATATAATATTTAGACATTCATAATGAATAAACTGCCAAGGTGATTTGTTTATTATAATAAAATAACAGAATATATGTCGAAATTATATCGGAAAAATAATTCTTTGATACCACACACATTGTTATTCAATAATATAATGAAACAATCTTCAAAGTCGGTGACAGAACACAAATAATAAATGTAAAATGATAATCAACGATAGAAGTAATAAGTGTAGCTAATAAAGACAAACGTTCTTAAGATTCAAAACTTAATATGTTTGAAGATGTTGGTCTGATGCATACAAAATGGTATTATTGATTTTATACCTACCAATCAGAGTCATTATCGCTCCAGAAGTTCTCAGAGTCAGAATCCATATCGGAATTTTCCATGGACGGTCGTGGTGTAATTGGAACTGCATGGAACAGTAACAGCTTTATTGCCTCCTTTCACATGTGTTTGTGGCAATTTTCTAATACTGGATATATATGGATCCGAAATTACTAGAAGCGTCTTTAAAAGGTCTTCTATAGTTTTTACACGAGATCATTTTCTGGAAAAGTCTTCCCGATATCTTTTAATGTCTTTGTTCCTCACGTCGTGCTGTTCTTCGGCAACAGTGCGTGGGCACTTGTAAATATTCATTATACAAGAGAAAAGCAGGTTTTGGCAGCTGATTCTTGTCAATTCCATCAGATAATTAATCACTCTATACTCTGGGAGTTGAAATTCCACGGTATATGCTACTTTTGCCCTAGTTGGAAATGCAGGTTCCGCAAAGCATGGTCGTTTTGCACAGGCATCGGAAAAAATATAACATAAATCGGATAAGAATGAAATTTATACCAATTTAGTGTACGAACATTTTGCACATATCTGTAGCAGCCGTTTCCATCTTGAAGAACTGAAATTCATCACTTCACTACCAAAATATTCACTCACAAACCGAGAGTACATCTGCCTTGCTTTCGCTTTCACAGAACCGCGTGTGCTCTCTACGAAGGTCACTTTTGAACAAGTATTGAAGGTGGCGACCTCTTCTTCTGCAATGAGATTCAGCACTCCATCCTTTATTTTTATTCAAACGCGGTATCCTTCTGTCCTTGCATTGAATATTTTAATCGGATTGTTTTACGATATCTTCGGTTCTAATTAAGGTACGCAGTTCTTTTTACCTAACAACACTCAGCGGATCAAGCTCTTTCAATTGCTCTCTTAAACACTTGCCGGCCGCGGTGGCCGAGGGGACTGAGGCGCTCCAGTCACGGTCTGCACGGCCACTACGGTCGGGGGTTCGAATCCCCCCTCGGGCATGGATATTTGTGCCGTCCTTAGTATAAGGTAGTTGATAAGTAGTTTGTAAGTTTAGGGACTCATGACCCCGTAGTTAAGTCCCGTAAGCTTAGTAAACATTTGTACATTTCTTAAACACTTGCATTCAAATAAATGTACCGAACTGTGGAAAGGAGCAAAATGAAAACAGTAGTCGACCGAAACATGAGTAACATCCACAGTGTTTGCAGAACGGAGGCTTCGTGAACCTGTTGTCTTTTTTTCGTAAATTATGAATTGTTCTTCTGGTTATTGTTATTGAAATGTGTCTTCGCTGTATTCAATTTTGTGTCTGTGTCGTAATGTAACAATACAACAGCAAGGTGTAAAAAGGAACCTATAATATCATATAAACATGTACCGCATACTGTGCCTCTTGCATTGCGTTTTTGAGGTTTTGAGTCTTAAATTCCTTTTTTGTAATACATTTCACAAACGGTATATTTCTTATTTCGAAATGTTTGTAAAGCTATGGAACCAAACTGCAATGGTCATCAGTCCCTAGTCTTCCAAATTACTTGAAGTAACTTATTCTAAGGACAACACATACCCGAGGGAGGACATTAACCTCCGACGGGAAGCAGACGCGCAGTAGGCAGTAAGGCGCCTTAGAGTGCACGGCCACGCCCGCATGGCTTTTGTTGTCATTCCTGTGAGAAATCTGTGTGGCATCTGTCCAAACTGATCTGCTCTCACTATTTACCTCACTATTTGCGACGGTAACATGATTCATGTTCTATAACAAATGTGTAATACGATAATTTTCGAGATTAAAGAAAGAGACCAGACGAGTCAATAACTGGATAGGAAGATCAAAATTTCTTTAAAAATTTCCTCAGAGAACTTGCACACAATTAAACAACAAATTATCCGTTTGTAAACTACATTACAACGAAGGAATTCAAGAGTAAAAACCTCCTAAATAGAACGAGAGAAACTTAACATGTGAAAATTGTGTTGAACTTATTACAGAACCATGCTTTATACCTTGCTGTTGGAAACGGACGTTGCCCAGTGACTCAAACCCAATACTGACTACAGCGAGAAAGCACTTTAATAACCGGACGGACAATTTCTATTTTTTTTTTTTTTTAAATATTGAACACCATGAAGATTTAAATATCTCACACTTCGCTCTCTAACACTGTGACCACATTACCACGATGCCTCCTCTGTGCCAACATGCTTCATATAGCATATCTTGAGGATATAACGTTCACTGATGTGTGTTCACTTACGACGGGATATCCACTGCGTCTTCTTACAGTGAAATATGAGGGCGACGCGATGTGCTGACAACTACGCGTAGTCCTTGCTTCGCCTTCCTCACATCAGCTATGTTTCTTTCAATTAAAGTTACTTGCAATTGTAGCTCCTAGCTGTTTAGTTAGTCTTTAGATTGGTGGGATTTATCATGAAAATGATATTTAACGGATTTATTCGATACTCGTCTGAACGATTATGTTTTAAAATATTGTAGGAGAGGTTATCAGCGAAATATTCGAAATTAATCTTTAAACGGTCTAGATAGAATCCATATTTATTGAATGGCGTTCGCTTCCCATCTTTAAAGGATCATTTTCATGCCCTTGCATGGAATATCCAACATTGAATGGCAATGGCCAAGCAGTAGAACTTATATCTAGCTTTAGCAAGCACTCCGTACCTATAGATATTTCAGATTGAATGCTTTGTATTAGCGTTTTAAAGTTACAGGTTGTCATTTCAAAGCAATGGCGCACTGAAGACTTAAAGAAAACATGTCGTTATTAGTACGATAAATTATAATCCAGTGTCTAAAATGCCATATTAGCAGTTAACAATTGTCGTCAATAGTACGAGAATACTGATCAGTTTCGTGATTGTTCGCTGCAGTGTAGTGGGCAGCGCGTTAGGTTGTGATGTAAATGAGCGGCGGCTCGAATTTTGGCACTACCCATTTTTTTCTCCCTGGCTTCTTCAAAGGTTCCTTCTTAATTCATTAGTGCTATGTTCTGCAATGTTTAGAGTTGTGCCTATGTTAGAGAGCTCCCTCTAAGATGTGCGTTTGTTCTATTTAGTGAGAATGACGTGAAATACGTAACAACGAATTGAACAGTGGTCTTCTGAAGCATAGGCACATAAACTTGAAGGATACTGTAATAATGAATATTTAAAAACAACGTGCTGATACTAGTACGTATTTTCATTTATAAATTAAGTCCTAATTCTGTGGCAACATTCCTTAATGAAACGGAAGGGAAGTGTGAGTATACAACGCAACAAATTACCTTGCTTCTTTTTTTCTAAGCAATTATTCACAACTTATGTAATATGCTGAAAGTTACTAATTAGAGTCAATGCGTGTAACAAAATGTTTGCGTTTGGCATGGTTGAAATGGACGCATTTAATGTTGATTGTATTACCATTTCTGTAGTTCAGCTACGACATTGTTCATGTTACTTCGTTCTGCGTTAAAATAAAGAGCATATATTCTGTTTCAGTTAAAATAAAATACGGAATACGTGTGATAATAATGAATTCCACGTAAACCTAGTACTTAATTTATACACAAAGTTACTAGTATCATTACGTCATTTACAGCAGTCATTATAACAGTAGCTCCCCAGTTTATGTACATATGAAATAGAAGTCTATATTTACAATTCGTTGGTATGTATTTCATGGTATGTTCGCAAAACAGAAAACATACTTTTCAGAGAATGCACTGTTACATATGAACAACTCGAAATCTTGAAGAACAGAGTTGTATTCAATTAATAAGAATGTGTGGAAATCTTTTAGGAATTAAGATGATATAAAACCCAGTGACAGTCTTTTTTATTTTTGTTTAATACATTTTTTTCTTCAGGTAGATCGATGCTTTTCTGTCGTTTGTTTATTTTTGTTTGTAAGTTTAGGGACTGATGACCCCGTAGTTAAGTCCCATAAGCTTAACAAAGATTTGAACTTTTTAAAAATAGATAGCAGTATCTGTAGGTGTAGCTCAGGTGGTAGCGTTCTGGCTTTACAACACTAGGGTCGTGGTTATAATCCTGTCGTGAGAGATTTTTTTCCTTTGTGTTCGAATACTTACACAATTTAATATCTAATGGTAATTTTTACGAAAAGTTCACGTATTTTTGTTTATTCGTAATTTTCTTTATTTTTGTAACGTTGTTAATAATGATTGTTTTAATAAAAAACATAAGTTACATTTTTACAGTATTGGCTTTATTATTAGTTGACAACGGTAGTCAATGGTTGTTTAGTTTGTGAAGAGCTACAACACTGTGTTTAGAAAGTTATCTCCATAGCTACTATTGTCTTTCCAAGCACTTAATCTACTTAAGCGTCGTTTTACGCGACGACAAGGTTTACAGCTCCTCTAAATACACATAAACAAAAACTGACAGAGCACGTGGAAATACAGATCCCCAAGTGTTTTATATAACTGATTTCGAAAACGAAAACATATCCGTCACAGTAGTGTTCGAACCACCGGCTCTAACGTAATGATGCCAGAACGCTCACGCCTGAGCTACACCGACAGATTCTACAACTGTTTTTATTATTGGTACTTACGTGTACTTTGTAAAACTTCAAAGTCGATTTTCTCGATAATTTTCTAGAGTTGCGTCGAATGGTTTTGGATGATTCTTATCTAATTTTTGAATTTCACATACCATAAATATAAAGAAATTCTAAAATTCGATACCAATGTGGTCTCCTTGTTAGAACAAACTATAAAAGCAAAACCGGTGATAATAATTTAACATAAAGAGATAATGAAAATGTGTGAGAGAGATTAAAATAATTATTTAAACAAGTAAAAGTTTAAAAAGCAGTATGTTTGTAAAACCTAAACTCATATATCAAATAATTTTGGCTGTTTGTTAGAATACATTCAGAAAGAATATTACATGTTGGGTGCATAGATAATCTTCATTAGCATCAAAGCTCGACAGTCTGGAATCACCTTATATAATTCACCTAGACGCATTTGCCAGAATTTTATGAGAACAACTGACATATACAAGAAAATTAAAGTATCGCTAGAAAAATTGAGAACACGACCTTCAGACACATTATTATGTGACAAGTTAGAAGCTTTTTTGAGGAAAGTAAGAACACAGGAATAATCCGGAGCCACACTACGCACACTAAGTCTACTTATTGTATATAACTAAAGATAATGCAATTAAAATTAGCGATTCTGGAAGCTGTCTATAGGAATGTCAGAAGACATGGAAAATATATACGTGTGAGATGAGACTCTTGTCGTGCAACTAACAAACATTTTCTTAAAGTTGGTGAACTAAACTGCAGTCCAGTATTATTCAGTAATTCAGCAACAAAACTGTTTGAATCTTTAACTTACATCCATCCTTTAAAATCGCATTTTTCTCGCCTACGAATAATTTCAAGAGATATGAATCAAGTTCAGAGCAATACTAAGGTTTTGAAAGATACCTGGTAGAATATTAGTACGTGATGTGGGTCTCCAAAATTTAATCGCAAAGCGTTCTTTGATGAAAAGAGAGAGTTTGGCACAATCACCAAAATAGACAACAATGAAAATAACACTGATGTATAAATTTGTTTTCTCAGTGGAACTGGTGGTACTGGAAATAACTTTTTAATAAATACGCGGAAATTCTAGTTATAAATTCATTTAAATGCCGCTGTCAGTGAGCAACAACAATAACCGCATTCCTTGCGAATAGCATGGCTACGTGGACTCCTGCAGCTACCCGTGAAATTTAAGCAAACATTAAATACATGCCACTTTCTGAGAAAGTCCTCCAAATACTGAGATCAGATATGATAGAAGTGGTGTTGTTCATCACAAATGAGGTGTTGATGATATGCAATGTTACAATGACGTATATATATTTACTTTTGTCCAAGATACTCAATACCGGCGATGATCAAAATGGGTGGTTTCATAAACATAGGGTAAGGTGGTACAATTTCGATCATTTCGGACAAATGTTATTGTAACTGGAAATATATTGAGAAAAGATGTAGTTTTAATTATAGCACTTGTTCTTGGATGTTTAACTAATATGTAACACAAATATTAGACAATTACAAATGTCGGTATAGACACACACAAAAGTTACAGAATTGTGAAAAATCGATCGAAAGTGTACCACACTAGGTACAATTGTGATCACTTCCTAGTAGAATTTTGACTAAGGGCATCTTCCACATAAAAAACACTTTTTCCGTCAGGCACCAACGCATACTTCGTTGCACCAAACATTGCATTTTGGGTAGATAATCTAGTCACCCTTAACAACAAAATTTATAAGAGCTCGTTAGACTAAGTAGCTTCACATACCTTCTAACGTGAAAAAATTTATCTCTCCTTAGCACAAAGTGGTATATTCTTGGAAAAGACAGGAGGAGCTGTAGAAACTTGCTACGCTACAATGCCACGCAACGAGACACTATGAGACAGACAAATGGCGCGAAAATTTATGTTGATCAGAATTGTACCTATATTGAATTTGTACCACCTTACCCTATTGTAGTTTCTGGGAATCTCTTACAGCTTCCGCCGGTAAGAGGAAAGTCACCTTTGGAAGAACTCTCGACAGCTGAAACTAACAAGCTGTTGGGCACTTCAAGTACGTATACAAGCAACAGCTGTGTGGTTCAGTGATGACATAAGGAAATCTGAGCCACACCAGTCTCGAACGCGGATATCCCGCTTTTCGCGAGAGGTCGCGTTACCACTACGCTACACACACACGTCTCCGGGGCCGACCCATCTCCCATATGCAACACACTGCCTACTGCCCATGAGTGGTCATACAATGTATGATGTAATTCCCACATAGGGAAAGACGTATACAACATTTGGCAGTAAACAGTGTGTGGCATACGGGAATTTGGGTTGGTCTCGGAGACGTGCATGGGTAGCGTAATGATAACGCTTCCGCTCGCGAAAAGTGTGAGATCAGGGTTCGACTCCCGGTCCGGTAAAATTTTTGATATGTAAGAATTAAATCAAACGGCTGATGCTCATTCATATTCGCAACTGCGAAAACATATCATCCCATCTGAATTAACAATTGTTGTTGTCATAGGGTCCGTTCCTTGATACATGCATGCCTGGAGGACATTTCCTTAAATCTTTAGATAAACGCGGACATTGCGCATCGTAGTCTCTAAGTATGCCCAATCTCTGGACGGAACTGTTCATCTATGCTCAACTTACCATAAACATGAGGCAGCTCAATGACTTAATCTTTGTTGAAATCCGAAACAGTATCTGATTACGTGTAATTACACAAAAGTTCGTGATTCGCTCTCGACTAGATTAATACCGGTTAATTCGAATTACAGTGAAAGCAAACTACTAAAAATTACTTAATATCTATTATAATTACCTGGCCACACAGTTTGTATACTACCTACAAGATACATGTGCCAACAATTAAAAAATGCAGTTCTTAAATCTCTTCCTTTCCCAGGAGTAAATTCTTAGAGACGTAGATAGCATAGATTGCCTCACGTATCTCTCAAACAATTATGAAGATGGTGCCTCCATGACAGCAGGGCTGGAAGAGAATATAGTTATTAAAATAAGAGCAAAAGTTATGTTGTAAACGCATATATCGGTATCGTACGAGTAAAGGTTGATCCTGACCATAATAAAATAAAATGAAATAAAATAAAATGGCCGCGGTGGAGTAGCCGAGCGGTCTAAGGTACCTCGCTGCGGAGCGCGTGAAGAAAGATTACTTATAAAAGGAAATGACATCACGACACACTTCTTATATGAACTGCAAATGGTGTGTGATACTTGTTGTATACCGATTGGACAAAATTGCTATGGTCATTACACCCTAGAATTACACTCTACTTGAATTAACGTACACTAAGGAAACACATACACGCACGCCCGAAGGGGAACTCGTACCTCCTGCGGGTTGTCCTCCTAGTCCGTAGCATGTTGCCATACACCCCGCGGCTACTCCGGCGTGGCGGTGTGATGTTCACACTGTGGCCATTACACTGAGGAAAGAGGATAAAAAATAAGATTTCATTATGGTAATTCAAGGAAAGAGTGAAGGTAAAATACAGAAAAATTTAAACGATAGTCACCCCCATAAATGAAGAGAGAGAATAGTAATAACAATGGTTTGTGTGTCAAACATTCTTCAAAAGACTCTCATCAATGTAGATAATATCAGAGTATGCAACATTTCTGATTTTGTACTGCAATATTCAGATGTTGTACAGTGGTAGATATTTAGGCACACAGTATAAATCGATGTTCTGAAAAACACAATCTCCAGCTAATTTAGCAATTATTTAGATATTGGACAACGTGCAGGGCATCTTTCTCTTCATATCGGTTGATGACTTAATGCAGACGTGGATACAACTGGTGAGAAAATCAAATAAAACTCATCGCTAATTGTGGTACATACGTTACACGTGGAACGTACAATGGATGATGTTGAAAACAGCATTATGTATATCACAAAGAATGGATGATATGAATCAGGTACACAAATAGAATTTGCCCGCCAGATAGCAACTTTTGCAGAAACGTGACCCCGCTTGGAGCCGATTAACATTAACGAATCATCTGCTTCATTGGAAACCTTTAAAAATGGTTTGCAGAAAATACTCTTATGAACTCACGTGAAACTGTCCGGAATCTCTATGCCGCACTTGAACACAGAAGAATTACGGGTTCGTTATTGAGGAGAAGGTGCAGTGTTACACCTATTGACCATCCAGAACTAGGAGGTATTCATTTTTATCTTACAAAAACGTGAGGACTGAAGAACTTAACTAAAGCAGCGTGCACCTTGCTAGAACTTCACAAAATAATAGTGCATAAATGAGCTTCTTATTCAAAAACAATTCCACCGGTAGGCCACAACGATGAAAATTAAACAAAAACCACTTTTATTTAAGTAGTTATTATTTACGCTGAGCCGGCCGCGGTGGCCGAGGGGACTGAGGCGCTCCAGTCACGGTCTGCACGGCCACTACGGTCGGGGCTTCGAATCCCCCCTCGGGCATGGATATTTGTGCCGTCTTTAGGATTAGCTAGTTCATAAGTAGCTTGTAAGTTTAGGGACTGATGACCCCGTAGTTAAGTCCCATAGACTCTACAAACGTTTAAAAATTTACGCTGTCAGACTACAATTAGGAACGGTAAATCTTCAAGCAGCTCAATTAACCCTTTTCATGCATAAAATTCATTTTTTACAGATTTTCACAATATTAAGGTAATAATGGTTTCTTTTCAATCCCATTATTATATTTTCAAGGCCAAAATATTTTTGAACTTCCAACATTTTTTCACAATGGGGAGTGGGATACAAATGTCCCTCGAACCAACGCGGGATACCTATTCTGATGACTGAGTGATTTTGTAATTTTCTTTTTTTAGACATAAACGGGCATTTGCATGGAATAAAATAATTACAAATTATACATGCATGTAATCCTTTATTTGTCTACTGCCAGTGTAAAAATTATTCATTACATTTCATTTTTGATGAAATATCAAAAATTACAGAACGTTACATGCCATGAAACTTGGAGAAACATGGTGTGGCCCAAAGTGGTACACCACAGACAGTGCAAACAACTTTCGTTCTCTTCTCTTTAGAGTTTGTGCTGCAGAATCTGTATCCTTTCCTAGTGTCACTGTGTCACTAGTGACCACGTGCAGGACATCATCTGCCACACTAGACACTCCTCTCTTTGCTGGAAAGAAAGTAGTCACTGCACCCCTCTTTTTCCTGGAAGAATACTCACTTATCAGTTGTCTTGCTAATCCGAGGCGAAAGATTAATTGATATGTCTCCTGCCTTGTGTTTGATACAATATGGAAGAGTTGATAATAGCCAGATCAACAAAAAAATAAAATAGTCGATGCCACCATTGTATAGATCGTCTGCCTATCATATATCTTTCACGTAGCTGATCAAATCGGTCAACTCCGCCCATTTTGGGGTCTCACTAATTTTATTACGAATATAAAATAATTTAGTCGCTGAGAAGTAGATTTGACAATGTATTTGTACTAAACATAGCATTACGCTAATAATAAGATGAATTACTTACTTCAGACATCTATGGGAAGAGAAAAATGATGAAACTGTCGTATAACACATATCAATGGCAGCGGCTATATGTACGCACCAGTCAACAAAAGAAGTTACAGCGTTCCCTATTGCCTGTGCAGTGCAGTCGCGATTTTTTCTCAGGTTCAGTACAGTCGTCTCTGTGCAGTGCTGCTTCACATATATCCCGACATTCGAATTGACGCTGAAAGTTAGTGGGATATATGTGTTCCATCAACCACAAAAGGATTAATGGGCCCTACTATTTTTTAAATGTGGAAGTTGCTCCGGGATTACATGAATGCCCATTTGTATCGAATCCTTACATTCATGATCAAACTAAGTAATGTGCTGGTTGCGTTGTTTGTAGAAAATTACCTACAGAGTGTATACTTTTTTCACAAATATTTACAGAGGGCATAGAAAAACGAAACTATCTAAAAGAAAAGACGCCGTATTTTAAATCTCATATATTTTTCGGTGGGCAAACGATAATTTCAGTACGGATGTACATAAATCGCGCGATATATTGTTGGAAGCCAGATACAATTGCGAGGAATAGTGACAATGACCGAGGGACACCGAAATGGTAGAGGGAGAAAAGTTGAGTCACTGAGTAGAATGTGTCCTAGGCAACCGCTTTCCATCAGCGGTAAATGCGGATACGAGTCTCGGTTCTGCTCAAATTCTCCGCACTCGTCGCTATATGCATTTCACGGAAATCATACTTTTTTGTTTGAGTGAAACATTACTTCTTGGACAACTCACAGTCAGAATTAAACATCATCTATGCTATTCGTAGTACTACGCAAACTGCGTCAACTAATACACAATGTAAGTGAGCTGTGAAGGTCGTAGATAAAAAAGTCGAAATCGCTAATTTATCAGCCTACTTTCAGCTTATAATATTTTTGTTCGACGTGTTGATAGCTTCCACGAGGAAACACTGTCTCAGGAGAAAATAAGAGGTTCCAGTGGTACAGTAAGTACTCCAGCGGCAAGACGCATTAAGTCACTGCCCTCTACAAACGCTGAAAGTGCCGCCAAAGCGGAGTTTCTAAATATGTAAGCTTTAATCTCTCTCCTACAAGCTTCGAGAAGCTCACCGGGTAGCGAGCGGCTGTCGTATCATCCTCCGTCCGAAGGCGTCAACGGATGCGGTATTGTAAGGGACGCAATTAGCGCCCAGAATCCCGGCCGTTGCTTCGGTTTTCCTGACTGAAGTATCTAAATATAGTTTCTAGAAATTCATACACACAGGAAGACGTGTTAGCACATCGTGAGCGCCGTGGCTTTGTGTTCAAAGCAAAGTACGAGATATGTGTTCGGATATTCCTAAATTCGAAGCAAGAACATCTGTTAATTTAGTAACAGAAGTGGATACCCTAGGTGTTGCAAAGCAACGCGAGTCACTTAATACAGACATGCCCTAAAATTCAGACTGTATACCAGCTAGGTTCCTTCCAGAGTATGCTCATGTTATGGCTCCATACTAAGCAATAACAAACAACCGCTCACTAGACAAAAGATCGGTGCCTTGGAAACTTATACATATGATACCACTTCTCAAACAAACAAAAATATATATTAAAAAAAAAAAGCCAAAACAATGAGGAAATAACGGTGCTCAGATTTGCAGTAGGAATTAGGATCTCAATTTCATGTCAGAAAGGTCGGAATTTATAGTAAAGGACGAAAAATGATTGGTGATAACAGTTAGGTTAAATAAAATTTGTGCGACAGATTTCTTTCGATGTCGCCTGCCTCAGAACGCCGCATGTGACAGAACTGTACGCGGCCCATTAGCTGGCGAGGGGCAGCAATAGCAGACGTGCCTTTGCGCTACCTGCCCCTTTGACAGAAGCGGCTACTACTGCACATCGCTCTAGAGTATTTAAATTGCTTCATTATTGTTCAGCGGTGATTCAAGTAAAGAAAAAAGTTTACGAATTGAATTCCACACGCCATGGAAATGGAGACAAACCCGTTTGTATATATTTTATTACCCTAATATGATATTATTGCTTAGTGAGCTGAAGACAATTTTTTTTAGTTTGTGAAGCAACAAAATCTCTCGCTACGTGGGTCATCATTATTGTTTTCCTTTCCAAATAAACCCTTCTTGTAACATTTCAGTGTTATGAATTTCCATGTTTTCGTCACACTACAGGATTAGTTAATTGTTCTTTGATTCCACACGATAAATGTATTGTGATATACGAATATCTCACAGTGTATTCTCTATAGCATCTCAGGCACAATACACGTATCGCTGATGGTCGATTTAAAAAAATTCAGGGACGTTAGCATGTTATAGCAGCTTGGCATTGGCAAAGCACATACGTATAAACATTAACACAATTTACTGTATCGATCATCTCAGAAGGCTTTATGTGAAACGGCGTTTTCTGATTTCGTTAATAGTCTCTTTTAACAGTTAGAAATACCGTAAAATAAAACAAAAATCGCACTGGTGTGTTTTATGGACGACTTTAGATTTGCACTTTGTTTTTATTTTTTTTATTTTTGCAAATATCTCTGACAATAAAAATATAAATATTAAAAAATTAAATATGAAAAACGTATTAGGATAATATTTAATTAATAATAAATTACTAGAGAATTAATTATATAAACAATAATACAATGTGTAATATTTTATATAGTTAAATGTGTATTATCGATCACACAATTTTATTATATTTTTGTCAGAAATATTTGAAAATTTGGGACCAATAACAAGGTCTGTGCGAATTTTATTTTTATAATTTATTTTATTTTCTGGTCTTTTTGGAAGAAATTACCAAAGAAACAAAATTACAAAAAATCTATATATTTGTGTAGCGTGTTCGGAAATAACTAAAGCAGTCGCAATAATCATCAATATTAATTAATATACTTAGTAGTAACAACTAAGAATAGGTTTAACTGAGAAGAGAATACAGAAAGTAATATAGGGAAGGCGAACCAAAGGCTACGTTTCATTGGCAGAATACTTAGAAGATGCAACAGTTGTGCTGAAGAAACTTACTATACTACACTTGCGCGTCCTTATTTCGAGTACTGGTGCCTAATGTGGGATCCCCACCAAATGGAATTAACGGAGGTTCAAAAAAATGTTCAAATGTTTGTAAAGCTTATGGGACTTAACTACGGGGTCATCAGTCCCTAAACTTACAAACTACTTATGAACTACTTACGAACTAGGACGGCACAAATATCCATGCCCGAGGGGGCATTCGAACCCCCGACCGCAGTGGCCGTGCAGACCGTGACTGAAGCGCCTCAGTCCCCTCGGCCACCGCGGCCGGCGAATTAACGGAGGATATAAAGAAAGTTCAGACAAGGGCAGCTCGTTTTATATTATTGCGATATAGGGGAGAGAGAGTCACGGAAATGATGCACGAGTTCGAATGAAAAAGAGAAAGGCGTTACTCGTTGCGACGTGATCTATTTGCGAAATTCCTTTCGCTAACTTTCTCCTTCGAATGCGAACGTATTTTGTTTTGCACCCACCTACATAGGGAGACGTGATTATCATAATAAAATAAATGAAATCAGATCGAAGACAGAAAAATTCCGGTATTCCTTTCTCCCCGGGAGCTATTATTTATTGGAACGGCAGAGAAATGTGATAAAAGTGGTTTGATGAACACTCAGCCACACACCTATATGTGATTGGCATTGTAATTATGTAGATGTATATAAGGTCATGTTTAGGTGCTTACACTTACCAAAAAATTACATATGAAAATTCATCGTGAAGATGGTGCAGAATCAGCAACTGGTAATATATTGAAAAATTTATTTTTCCGTCACAGTTGCACTATTTAGGAGTTGGTAACTATTTTCGGACTTAATTTTCCATTTCCAAACCGCTGGCCTTATTCCAACCGTAATAATACACTGCATGAAGCAAATGACTGATAAAATCTGTACGTTGTCCACTGTTAATACATAATTACATTAACATTTAAAATCCGTAAAAATAGATTATGCATCCACAGGCCTCCAACGTACACGTACACATACACGTTGGAGGCCTGTGGATCCAGCATCTATTTTAACTGATTTTAAATTTTAATGTAATTATGTATTAACAGTGAACAACGTACAGATTTTATCAGTCAATTGCTTCTTTCATTGTATTATTACGGTTGGAATAAGGCCAACGGTTTGAAAATGGACGATTAAGTCCGAAACTAGTTACCAACTCCTAAATAGTGCAACTGTAACGGAAAAATAAATTTTCAAAATATTACAAATTAATAGAATGGTAGTAGAACTCTTCCTGTAGGTAGATTTCCTAAGAATTTGATTTATGTAGAAACCTAGTAAAGAAGTCAATACTTCTAAAAAATCATTCGATTAGTCGTTTTACGCCCTAAATCTTTTCTATCGGAACTATGACGTTATACTTAATTAATAAAAACCGACGGTTTCGAAAAATCTAGTAACTTTTCGGCTTATGCTCGCTGTCTTGAATCACATTTTGTCAGAGAGATTTTTACTTAGAAATCTATTTCCAATATGCTCATATTTACTTTTTATTTTCATGTTGTAGTATTTGTATTCGTTTCCCCCTTATTGTAGGACTATATCTACAGCTTGTTCGAGCTGTCCCTCAGCCGTGCCGTGCTAAGACACCCGTATCATAGGGAAGGCTTCAAACCGCAGCTGAGTACACACTTCAGAAAATTCATGTGCATTATAAATTTGAAGCGAAGAGTTTCCCTTAACAAAGATAAATTGAATATAAAACGACAACCCTCTCCAAAAGTCAAGATCCAAAAGATGCTATTACCATTGACCTGAAACAGACTGTATTTACGTCTAGTTCTGCATTATTAGCTACTCATATTTCAGATAAGTCACCAAAATGAGCAGATATTATCGATAATGAACCAATGCATCGATGCTGTTGAGTAAATAAACAAATCTCTTATTCACAAGAAAATACATAGTTTATAGTTTTTGAAGAAAGAAGCATTTCTACGGTTGTGCAAACTCTTACCATTGTCACCGTTCCGTATTGTTTGATACTAAAATGGTGAACAAAATACTAATTTGTGTCCCTGACGCCGCGGTGGAGTGGCCGAGCGTTCCATGGCGCATAGCTGCGGAGCGCGCCGCTGCTCGCCGTCGGAGGTTCGAGTCCTCACTCGGGTATATTTGTTGTCCTTAGTATTAGTTAAAGTAGTTTGTAAGCCTAAGACTAATGAACAGCGTAGTTAAATCCCATAGATTTGCAAACATTTGAACATTTTTAGTGTCTCTGATAGTTGCTTCAAATCTATTCTTGAAATTCCTATTGCTTGTTTGTGATGACTTCAAAGATTCCTTAGAAGCTTTCACCCACTTTCGCTGTGTGAGTTAACGCCTAAATAGAAGAAGTAATGATAGAAATTTATAAGATATAACTTTTGTAGCAAAATTGAAATCGCTTTTGAAATAGCTCTTGTTGTAGTGAATGACCGTTTTACGATTACGTATTACCACAGGAAGCCCCATCTCACTGCATACACATAATAGCGGCAAATTGCTTGATACGTGCCAGAGAGTAAGTGTAGATTACGAATGAAACAACGTTCCTCAGATCAAATAAATTCAATTTATTTGCATAATGCGGTTATTATTTTAAATGCGAATTGGTCAGAATATTTTATCGAAACAACAAGAAAAAGTTATCCCAATGTATAAGAATAAATCAGTCTTATACCCACAAACTACAGTATGGCGACGGAGTTTGAAAGCCGTACCAACAACGTGGTACCTGAAGTTGGCATCTTACCGTTAGTCCAGTTCAGTGTGAGAGACTGTACTCTCCAAATTTCAGGTATACCACGTAGCAAAGGTTTTAAATGCGTAAAAATAGAATACGTACCCTCATTCAGTGTTACTTCTGTTTTAGTTCATCGGTTCTAAGTCTTGATAAGTCTAATTTTTAAGTTGATAGGAACTGCGCCATTAATTAAAAACAGGAAGACTGACAAATTCTCACAGAACACTTTTCCTAATTACTCCTACTTTTCTCGGGTTCCTTTGAATTCACTTCCTGACCCCCCCCCCCCCCCCCATAAGTTGCCATTACCACAAAAACGACAGTACGTCCATATAGTAGTTACTAGCGATGTGTACTGATCAGAACATTGCGTTACGTTCAGCAACACTCCATTTGCGGCAAAAATAATTTTTATTTGAGCCCATTTCGTAATTTGTTGATTTTAAAGCGTGTTGCGTCGTCTGATGGCACAGGGATTACTGGAGACCTGTCTACAGCTTTTTTCTGCTGCACTGTACAACAATAAGAAAATAGCGGATGACAATATTTTATGAAGGTTCTAATGACAGCAAGTCCTACAATAAAGAATGGAATGTAGGATGGTTTGACACGGAAACCTCACATATTTCACTAATCTATCTACATGTCTTGAGTTTAGAGCTATAAGAAAAAACGAATAAGAAGACGACGGAGAGAGGCTGATGACGCAGGAAAATTGGAAACAGTTTCGGTAGATTCAAGTCGCGGTGTGTTTCCTAACAATCGTATATGTGTTCTGGATTCTTTCAGTCCTACATACAGCTAAGTATAGTGGCCACATACGCGATTTATTTATGACTCAGCTGTTGTTTATAGTATTACTGTTGTACGTGGAACAATCTATATCTATAAATGTGAATGTCTGTTCGGTGTACGTTTATCACATCTGAACCACAAGACATAAAAAGCTAAAAATTTGTACAGTTACTAATGTCTACCCGGGGAAGGCTTTAGGCACGTTTTTATGGCGACCGGATAGCTATATATATATATATATATATATATATATATATATATATATATATTTGAATGTTCGGTGTACGCTTATCACGTCCAAACGACAAGACGCAGACACTTAAATATTTGTACAGTTACTAATTTATACCGGAGGAAGGTTTTAGGCACGGTTTTATTGCGAACTGATGGATATTTAGTAATTTGAAGAATATAACGCGAAATGCGGAACAATAATGATTCTTTGAAAATTATATTTATGGTTTTATTGGTTGCATTGTTGCTTGAGGGTTGATAATGATAAAAGGGTGGAGTATATTGGGATGGAAAGTCATCGGTGTATATAAAATTCTACGTGTGTGTGTGTTAATATTTCGCTCTGCAGCGAAAACTACAGAACGCAAACGAATGGTCTGTGTGTAATTGTTGTCCGAAAGTCTCCCGTTCTACACCATAGCAGTTCCATGCCGATAGCTATAAGGGGATGGAAGATATGGTGGTTGAAAGTCGTCAAATTATTTAAAAAAGTCGGACTGAAGGTCAGCGAAGACGTTTGCGACTTTATAGCAAGGAGGTTACGTACAGCGAAACGTGATACCACAGACCATATCTTTGGTCTATGCTTGCTACAATGTCTTCAGCTCTTTCTCTGTAAGGATAAGCATACGAATAAGGAAATAAGAATAAATAAATCAGTAAAAATGAAATTTCTTTTAATACATCTCTTAAAAAAAATAGTTTTGACGTTTCGCGAATTACATCAAGTGATCGGTCTGTGATATTATTACAATCATTATTGTTGAATTTCCTTTAATCCCTTCAGCTATGACGTTACAGTTCAAAAGACTTCAGTTTCCATTTTGTCTAGCTTTTGCCAATACAATTAACAAAGCTCAAGGACAATCATTAAACGTCTCAGGACTCCATTTACAGCCCGCATGTTTTGCACATAGTCAATTATACGTCGCTTGCTCAAGGGTGGCAACCCAAAAAATCTCTACATTTACGCTCCAAACAATACTACAAATAACGTAGTTGACTAGAATGCCTTAAAATGAATTTGGAAATTACTCTCACTATAGGTGTTGAGATGTTGCAACACAGGCTATAAGGAATAATGTATGTATTATTTATTGTAAATCATTAAGCACTTCCCATAATTTTTTAAATTCAAATGTCGATTAAAAATGTTTGTTTCTAAAGAAGGTATTGTATTTCATTTCATCCTTCAAAAGCAGTCTCACAGCACACTACTGAAAGATAGCTTATCTATCATAATCAACCAACACGCGAGCGGAGCCGCGGGTTTAAGCTAGTAGTTCGTAATAGTGTCACGTAACGGTGTCGTCGGACGTAGGGAATTGATTAAAAAACGCTCGTTTGAACTCAGTGATGATTTATTAGCCACTTGTCACACAGGTTCAAGAATACAGAATGAGATGACTCCGGTCGGTGTTTAACACAATATATATATATACTAATAGAAACATCTCCAATATTATTTCTCAATACATCTAGAAGATATTTAGCCTAATCAAACTGAAACGTACAGACAGAGTAGGTTTGTAACCCGGAACCCTTTGCGTACTTTGTCCAACTCTTCATCCACTGCACCGCCATATTGCTGTTTGTCAGCCTTTCCTTTGCAACAATGTTATTGTGCAACCAGTTATGTCGGTGGATAAATTTGAGTTTCTTCTAGCTACGTAAACCTATCTGGAAATTCCTGTAAGCAACTGTTTGTTGCACTTGCGTCATTCGATTTCGAATAAAATTCGTTAGCCCTCTTACGACGTTTCAGTACCACGTGGGAGAAGAAGTAATAGTGTCATTTACAAACACAAGTAATAAAAGACAGGCGTAGTAGATGGAAACATTCGAAGGTTTCATCAGAGTCAAATGCTTGTATCCTTTTCATCATATGGTGAACAAATAAGAGCGTAACATGGGAAAATCACTGAATAAGTTGGTTACTAGCCTTAACATTATGTATGCAGGTCTGAAAATTAAATAGCTTGGAATTCACATTGCCAACAACTACAGCTCACTTTCATTATTAATGGCCATAATTTTTCGTATCTTATCTCCTGAATGCTCAAAGGATTTCATTACGGTGTGGCAGAAAACAGTTAAATATATTCCATCTTCCTTCCGTCCACACGAAGAAATTTATTAAGCTACTGAAAGACGTGAAATTTTACTTGTATTTGTATGACAACAAGACTGCCCCTAGGCACAGAAGATTTGAAGTTACCTTACTGTTTAATGACTGATGGGGGTAGCTTCTGTCGCAATTTATAAAAGTGTTTTATTAGCTAGTATTTTGGGGCAAACTGTAATCGTATATAGAATTACATATCCTAATCTTTGACACGGTGTATGTTGTATGAATGATCTTAGTATCACTAACTTTTTAAGCTTTGTGCTGTAATAACGCAACAACGCTTCAATAGTTTCGAATGCTAAATTAAACGTAATATATGATTTCTAAATATTCAAATATTTCGACTATTAGAGGGAACTTAAATAAATACAATGACAAAGCTGAAAATTTGTGTCGAACCGGGATTTAAATGGGGATTTCCCTTTTCGAGCCAAGGGTCGCCTTAGCTTTGACCATTTTATTTATTTATCGGGTAACCGAACGCGCTTTCCGTGCTGCCCAAATGCTCAGCTTACCGCAAACTACGAAATTGTGTATCATGCTCATTTTATCCTCTGGTTTGTGAATTCTACTGTATTTCTACAAAGGATCAGGCGCATAGAAGTTATCATTTCTCTGCTGGAGGCATACATACGATTACAAACATTGTGTCTGTTCTTTTGGACATGTCACAAATCACAGCTATCTTATCTATAATAGTCATAATGATGTAAACCGCATCAGCTGTATTGTGTTATTTATTAACCAACTAGTTTCGTGGCATTAGAGCCACATAATCAGGGTTATCTGTATACAAAGAAGAGCAAATGCCAGTAACAATCGCGTTATGCTATTTTTGGCGATTGTTACTGGCATTTGCTCTTCTTTGTATACAGATAACCCTGATGATGTGGCTCTAATGCCACGAAACTAGTTGGTTAATAAAAGAATACCATACAGCTGAAGCGGTTTCCATCATTATGACTCAAGTCTACAGCTGCGGATGCCCAAAATACATAATTTGTTGTTATCTATAATAGTGAGGCTAATTTCTTGACTTAATTCAAATTTTCATATTTTAGTAATTCTGAGGGACCAAACTACTCTGGTCATTGCTCCTGTTATGAAGTAGTTAAACTAAAGACAACACTACACCCACGCCTGAAGGAGGATCGAATCTTAATGGGTATTGACTTAATTATCGACAGCGTAAAAAGGAACTCTTAAACCATCAGGAGACAGAGAAACGATGACTCCCCTGTTGAAGTCCGTTTGAAACGAGCACTGGATTTGAGTCACTTATCCTTTACAGAGCTCTCCTCTAACAAATATAAAAAAGCGCTAACATCTCTACAAATAATTTGCAATGCTTTCACAGTGAAATTACTCTCGCAATTGGTTGCGAATTGCCTTGCTGCATTCACTTTATATCATTTCCCCACTTCCATGAGTCATAACACGACGCACTAAGACTGAATATCTTTCTTCGCAAATGCGGCAATCTTGTTATCCTAGACGATGCGTGAAAAGACTCAGCAATGAAAATAGCACATAGTGAATATCGGTTGAGACAGTCTTTCTTTGGATCTGCGCTTGCATATGTTCCGTGTGCCAGTGTGGTGGAAGTCTTAAGGCGATGGGAAGTGCACAAGAAGTTCGTTTTTTTTTTTTTTTTTTTTTTTTTTTTTTTTTTTTTTTTTTTACGGTGCTCCAAATTGCAGGAACTATCTTAAAAGAATGACGCTACACACTAAGTGTTCTTGGATAGTCTTCGTAGTAATTTATGGTATCGTTCATAGATACGTGCTTTGTGAATTCGAAGCTGCTCCACCATGCAAACACCTCTGAGGAAATTCGAATAAGTCATTAACAATACTGCTCATCACTTGGGATCCACATGCCAGAGACATACTCACAGAGAAAGCTGTTGGAGCTCGGGAGCTCAGTTGCGAGGAGGCGTGCGTTTTCGGGTTCTGGCAGGCAGCAGCTGCCGACAGCTTGTGAGAGTGAGCCCAGTGTCACAGGGCAGGGCAAGACACTACGTACAAGAACTTACACGGGGACGGATTGTAAATAACCATAAACATTCTATATAATGCAAAAGTAAAAACATCTCATCCAGTGTGAGAAATTAATTTACGTTAATTCATGACTGATTATTCGGTGCCAGTCCTTGAACTGCCCCAAGACGCACAATGCTCTTCAGTGTCGGTGGTTAAGATGGGACATTCCAACAATTTTTAATCTCTTCAATATGAAAAACAGTTGTTTCTAACAATATGTTGAGCCAAACATTGACATGTATAAGCTGCGCTCCCTTGTAATATGGAAAAATCTTCTGTCTGATATATCGCGATGTTTTGTGTCTGTTGTTTTGAAGTTTAAGTTTGTAAAATGTCATCAAGATCTGAATAACTTTGTAAGTAGCTGTAGATGTCTCTTATGAAGTACCCTCCGTCGTATACCGTCAGAATTGTATTGACAGAGCTATACCTCTTCATTTTAAGGTTAAGTGTGCATTTTTTTCTTTGAAATCGTATGGCGTATGAACAATATGACAACGCATAAAATACGAATCTAATCCCACGCGACGATGCCTATACACGATTACCAATTTTGATTTTCTCGATTTTCCAGAAATTCTTTTGGGTCTTTCCATTTTCTGTAAACCGCCAATGATTTAAAACAAATACAGCAAAAGTCAAATAGGTCAAGCCATTTCTGAAGTTTAGCCTGAATAACGCACGTTGCGTCACATATACCTTTTGCAAAACTTGGACTTTTGGTATAGCAGTGAGTTTGTTGCGTGCATTATTATCCACCTCGTCGTACTACGTAGCGTGAAGAGACACATAGAGACGATCTGTAGTATACTGCTCCGTCTTATTCAGAACTTAATGACACGTATTACACCTATGCTATAAATCTTTATCAAGAAGAGAATAAAAATACTCTTAAGGACTTGATGAAAATGGCAATGGGCTGCTTCTAAACTTATCGTCACCATGGCCACTAAAAAACGCACCAGTGCGCGTGCGCAGTGAAAGCCTCCATTTTGGGTGGTCTACCTACTACCGCCTGCTCGCTGTGCGACCTGGAGAGCGTCCGGGGGCGTCCGTGCCCCATGGATCTGATTTGGGAAACCTGTTATACATGATTTACAATTATTGAGCAATATAGATCGTTCACGCGAAATCACTGCCATATCATGTATGCACCATACCGGCAATGTGAGTGCGTTACTGCATGGTATGCACTGAAAGACAGTCATACGATATATATCCAGAAATAAAATGTATGGAATCAAAGAAGTATCAAAACATAACATTTACGCTGTGGTTTGACGAAAATATTCGAATCCACGACAATAAAAGTTACTTGAAGCATATTTTCTAAATGCAGTGACATGCACTTCTTTAACAATAGTGGTAGCCACCTTAGTGCGAGATTTTGATTGGATGAAGAACTCACAAAATATTTTCGCCTCATTAACGCATATAATTCCACTACGGTAATAAAATGGTCATTACATACTAAAGAGCCAAAGAAACTTGTAGACCTATCCAGCATCGTGTAGGGGCCAGCGAGCACACAGAGCCGCGTTGAAATGGCCGTGCTCGTTAAGGCACTTTGTTGAGGAGAGCGCAGTCGTCCCCGTCGGATGTTCGAGTCCTCCCTCGGGAATGGGGGGTGTGTTTTCTTCTTAGCAGAACTTAGTTCAAGTAGTCTGTAAGTCTAGGGACCGCTGCAGTTTGGTCACATAGCTCTACAAACATTTGAACAATGTTTTCGCACGCAAAATGGCCACTGCACGTGTTTAACGGCACACTTTAGATTTGCTTTTAGTTTTATGATTTTTTGCAAACATAATAAAAATAGCCAGGAAGGAACATAGCCTACAATTGGCGTTCAGACGAGTAACTTTAGCCTGGATGGAACACACCGTACATTTGGCGTTCGGAAATCAGTTACGTGACGTCCCTTGCCCAAACTCTCTTTTGCATACACCACATTCCTTTCTGTATTTGATGATTTTCTTGTTATAACTGAACCGTTGTCATTTCAATGCAATGGCGCAATGAAAAGTGCCAAATACACGTCATTCTTTGGGCAATTAATTATAATCAAATGTCTAAATATGCCATGTTAGCAGATAACACCTGCCCTCGACAGTACGAGAATTACGGATTACTCTCACAGGTGTTCGGCGTAGCGTACTGAGCGGCGAATCAGTTTGGGATGCACGAATATGTTAGACGGTGATTCGAAACTTGCCGCGCGCGATAGCTCAGCGCGCTTGGTCAGAGAGGTTGCCGACGTGATAGCTCAGCGTGTTCGGTCAGAGGGTTGGACGCCCTATGTAACGAAAAATCTGTGTCAACGACAAAACGATCAAAATAAAATAACAAAATAAAATACCGTCCGTGGCATTTCTTTAAAATCTTGATTCCTAAAAGGTTTTCGCATACTCTTATTGATTGAACACAACTATATTCTGCAAGATTCCGAGTTGTTCAAAGGTAACAGCGCTTTCTATGAAAAGAACATTTGTTCTCATTTGTAAACATATCATGAAATACATACATACATACATAGGGCCCAACGAGCACAGAGAGCCGCGTTGCAATGGCCGTGCTCGCTAAGGCACTTTGCTGAGGAGAGCGCAGTCGTCCCCGTCGGATGTTCGAGTCCTCCCTCGGGAATGGGGGTGTGTTTTCTTCTTAGCAGAACTGAGTTCAAGTAGTCTGTAAGTCTAGGGACCGCTGCAGTTTGGTCACATAGCTTTACAAACATTTGAACAATGTTTTATCACGCAAAATGGCCACTGCACGATGTGATATAGAATCGAATAATCTCTGAGGTAAAACTGGCGGGAATTGACACCACGTATCATGCAGGGCTGTCGATAAATCCGTAAGAGTACGAGGGGGTGGAGGTATCGTCTGAACAGCATGTTGCAAGGCCTCCCAGATTTGTACAATAATGTTAATTTCTGTGGATTTTAGGGGCACTCGGAGGTACTCAATCTCAGAAGATTGTTCCTGGAACCAGTCTGTAGCAGTTACTGACGTATTTGGTGTCACATTGGCCTGCTGAAATTGCCCAAGTCCGTTGAAATGCACAAGGATACGAATGGATGCAGGTATGCAGCCACGATGCGTACGTAGGCTACATTTCACCTGTCAGGCTCGTATCTAGACGTGTCAGGGCCCCAAACCATTACAGGGCCATTAACAGTCCTCTGCTGACATACACGGTCCACGGATTCACGTTTATCCGCTCTATACAACTGGAAACGAGAATCGTCAGACTAGGCAACATATTTCCAGTCACCAACAGACCAATGTCGGCGTCGACGGGCCCAATCAAGGCGTAAAGCTTTGTGTCGTGCAGTCCGCTAGGGTACTCGAGTGGTCCTTCGGTTCCGAAAGCACACATCGATGGTATTTCGTTGACTAGTTCGCAACTGGCATTTGTTGATATCCTAGCACTGAAATCCAACTAATATGCGGATGGGCTGAACTTCTGTCACGTTGAACGATTCTGTTCAGTCGCCGTTGGTCCCGTTCTTGCAGGATCTTTTCCCGGGAATAGCGGTGTAGAAGATTTAATGTCTTGCCGGATTCCCGATATTCACGGTGAACTCGGGAATGGTCGTACTGCCAGATCCCCACACCACCGCTAGCTCGGAGATGCCGTGCCCCTTATATCGTGCTCAAATGTTCAAATGTTTGTACAGCTTATGGGACTTAACTACGGGGTCATCAGTCCCTAAACTTACAAACTACTTATGAACTACCTTATACTAAGGACGGCACAAATATCCATGTCCGAGGGGGGATTCGAACCTCCGACCGTAGTGGGCGTGCAGACCGTGACTGGAGCGCCTCAGTCTCCTCGGCCACCGCGGCCGGCTATATCGTGCTCCGACTATAGCGCCACGTTTAATCTCTCTTAAAGCGTAATAACCTACAACTGTAGCAACAGTAATCGTTCTGCCGCCTGCGCCAAACAACTGTTGTCTTATATAGGCCTTGCCAATCGCAGCGCCCTTCTCTGCGTGTTTACATATTTATGTCTTTGTATACTCATGCCTACACCAATTTATTTGGTTATTCAGTAGCCACGGTAAAATGGCCGAGCGTTCTAAGGCGCTTTGCTGCGGAGCGCGCGGTTTCTCCCCGTCGGAGGTTCGAGTCCTCGCTCGGGAATGGTTGTGTGTCTTGTCCTTAGGTTAATGTAAGGTACTTTAAGTAGTTTGTAAGCCTAGGGACTGATGATCTCAGTGGTAAAGTTCCATACATTTACTAACAATTAAACATTTTTGGGGCTCTTCAGTGAATAAATACGAGTGACCAGCCTCCACTGCTATTTAGATGCAATGCAAGTCATGAACACGTTTTGTGCATCACTACATAAACTAACGCATTTTACACTGTCGAGAACGTTGAGCGGTAGCAGGCACTTCTGGCAAAAGGTGAGGCAGCGCAGCGCCTCCCTGCTGTTGCAAGCGATCGCCAGCTAATGGGCTGCAGAGAGCTCTCGCGCATGCGGCGCTCAAAGGCAGGCGTACTGCTGGCAAAACTGTCGCACAAATGTTATTGGAGCGTATTATCACAAAGCGAAATGTATTACCTCCATTACAGTCATAGCTACACCATTCAGACGGACTGAGGAATCGCACTGACGTGTTTTACGGCACACTTTAGATTTGCTTGTACTTTTATGATTTTTTGCAAACATTTCGGACAAAAGTAATAATAATGTAAATAATAAAAATTATGGGTGATATGATACAACTCTACTCTTGTGATATCTATGCACACAACGCGTAATATTCTTTCCAACCGTGTTTTAACAAACAGACAAATTTATTTGATATTTAGCTATGACAAAATACTCTTTTTCGAACTTTTACGTCTTTAAACTATTATATGAATATCTCTCCCAAATTTTCATTATATTTTTCTGTTAAAATATGATCACGTATCTTGCATTCGTAGTTTGTTTAAAGTTTATTTTGTTTGCCTGTACCATTTACTAATGACTATTGCCTTGAAGGAACGTATCGTACATTTGGCGTTCGGAAATCAGTCACATGACATCCCTTGCCCGAAACTCTTTTGCATACACCGTCTTCCTTTCTGTATTTGATGATTTTCGTATTATAACTGAAGCATTGTCATTTCAATGCAATGGCGCACTGAAAAGTGTCAAATACTCGTCGTTCTTTGGGCAATTAATTATAATCAAATGTCTAAAAATGCCATGTTAGCAGATAACACCTGCGCTCGACAGTGCGAGAATTACGGATTACTCTCGCAGCTGTTCGGCGTAGCGTACTGGAAGGCGAATCAGTTTATGATGCACGAATATGTTAGACGGTGATTTTAAACTTGCCGCGCGCGGTAGCCTAGCGCGCTCGGTCAGAGGGGTTGCCGACGTGATTGCTCATCGTGTTCGGCCAGAGGGCTCGCCGTTCTATGTAACGAAAAGACTGTGTCAACGACAAAACGATCAAAATAAAACAACAAAATAAAATACCGTCAGTGGCAATTCTTTAAAATCTTGATTCCTAAAAGGTTTTTGCATACTCTTGTTGATTGAACACAACTATATTCTGCAAGATTCCAAGTTGTTCAAAGGTAACAGCGCTTTCTCTGAAAAGAGCATTTGTTCCCTTTTGTAAATATATCATGAAATACAAACCAACGAATTGCAACCACAGATTTCTATTTCATATGTACATAAACTGGGAGATACCGTTAAATGATTGATGTAAGAGATGTAGTGATATTTGTAACTTTGTATATTAGTTCAGTACTAGAGTTACATGGAATAAAGTGTTACCACACTTATTCCGTTTGTTATTTTAGCTGTAAAAATGTAGTCACGGTTTATTTTAGCGCAGAACAAAGTAACATGAACAAAGTCATACCTGAATTACAGAAAAGGTAATACAATCTACGTTATACCAAAGACAAACATTTTAGTAGACGCATTAATTCTAATTAATGACTTTCAACGTATTCCATAAGTAGTGAATAATTGCTTAGGAAAAAAGAATGTAGGAAATTTATTGCAATGTATACATTAACTTTCCGTTTCATGAAGGAACGACATTTGCCACAGAAAGGTAGGACTTCATTTATATATGAAAGTACCAGAATCAGCACGTTGCTTAGAATATTCATTATTACAGTACTCTCCCAGTTTATGTGCCTGAGAAGACCATAGTTCAACTCGATGTTACGTATTTCACTGCATTTTCACGAAACAGAAAACGCACAATTTAGAGGAACACTATTACCTATGCACAACTGTAAACACTGCAGACCATCATATCGGCATTTAACTAACAAGGGTTCCCGAAACCCTTTTAGGAGCCAAGGCGAGAAAGAAGGTCTCGGGAGGGGGGGGGGAATTCGAATTACCGACCATGTGCATCACAACCTAACACACACTACACTACAGCGGACAGCCACGAAACTATTACTTTATTCTCATACTATTGATGGGAGTTGTTAACTGGTAATATGGCATTTTAGACACTAGATTATAATTTATCGTACTAATAACGACGTGTTTTTGTAAATCTTTCAGTGTGCCATTGCTTTGAAATGAGAACGCATAAGTTATAATAAGAAAATCATAAAATAAAATACAGGAAGCAAGATTGACGTATTCCAGAGAAGGTTTTGGGCGAGGAATGTCACGTGACATTTCCTAACGCCTGGTTTACGTACAGGCAAGTGACGGTGTCATATTGTCGTTATGTGGGTGCGAGTTATGAAAAATAAAATTACATTACAGTCATTAAAATTACATTACAAACTGCTTTTTCTGGTGGTTCTGACGTATTTTTCTCCGAAATATTTAAAAAAAGGGAGATTCTGGTCTCTGGCGGCCAACAGTTATGTCTGTAAAATAGATGTCAATCGGTTGAACGGTTCGACCTAAAAAGTGGAAACACGTTAGAAACAGACGAGCAGACAGACGAACAGACTGACAAACATCGTCAAATCACCGTTATTTTCGCAAATATCTCTGAAATGATACGAGATATGAGAAAACATAGGAAAACAAAGTTGTGGAGAATTTTCTCCTCTACAAATTCGGTTCTTCAATATCCATCTAAGATGAACGGTTAAGCAGTTATTTTCATTTAAATTTCGTGTTTTCAAAAGGCGATCGCAAATGACCACTTTTAGTATTAACACCGTAACCTAAAGTGGGCCAAAACTAAGAAAAATTCTCAACGAACAACCCAAAACTAACATGAACAAATGACTGCAACGTATCGATCTCCCTCAAGACAAAGAAGTATATATCAAAATCGCAGTGACGCGTTTTACGGCCCGCTTTAGAGTTGCCTGTGGTTTTATGATTTTTTGCAAACATTTCTGACAAAAATAATAAAAACTGATCGACGATACGATTACGACTATACTAGTGTGATAACATATATGCACCCAACACGTAATATTCTTTATGGCCGTATTTTAACAAACAGCCAAAATTATTTGATATATGAGTTTAGCTTTTTTGAACTTTTACCTCTTTAAATTATTTCTTAAATATATCTCCAACATTTTCATTATCACTTAATTTACTCATCGTAGGAACGATCATATTGTATTAATGGGATAGATGCCAAGACCGCAGTTTTATTATATTTATTCAAGTCGACCGGATTCAACACTCCATGGTGTCATCATCTGGTCTCATTGACATTAAACTACTTATTATAGTGCTCCACATAAAAACTGCTAGGTGTACTGGATGGTAGTTATATAGAAAATCATGTGCTGGTGGATAGTCAGATATAAAATGGATAGCTGAACTAAAGTAAATCAGTCAAATTTTCATAAAAAAACAACCACCATAGTGCACATATCTGGTTGGTTTTATGGAGGTGTTCGGCATTTGGCGTCCGGAAATCAGTCACGTAACGTATCTCGCCTGAAACCTTGCTCGAAACTCCCTTTTGTATGTGCCATCTTGGTTTCGGTATTTGATGATTTTCTTATTATAACTCAAGCGTTCTCATTTCAAAGCAATAGACACTGAAATTTATTAAAAACACGTCGTCGTTAGGACAATTAATTACAATTTAATGTCTAAAAATGCCATGTTAGCAGATAACACTTGATCTGGCTCAGAACGCTCGGTCAGTGAGTTGTCGGCGTGGTAGCTCTGCATGCTTGTTCAGAGTGCTCGGCGCACTGTGTAACAAAAAACCTGAGTCGACGACGAAACTATCAAAATTAAACAAAATAAACCAACGTCCATAAAGGACCGATCAAACTGAAGAACCAATGAAAAGAGAGAAAAAGAAAGAGGAGTCTACCCATCTGTAATTAAAAAAAAAAGAAGAAAAAAAAACTGAACAAAATTCATAATGAACAAACCAGAACGAACATGAAAAAACGACCGCAAAGCTTCGATGTACCTGAAGAACGGTTGTTCATTGATAGTGACCGGGCCAGATATCTCATGAAATAAGCATCAAACGAAAACACTACACAGAACAAAACTTTTCTAGCTTGAGGGGGGAAAGCAGATGGCGCTATGGATGGCCCGCTAGATGGCTCTGCCATATATCACACTGGTATCAACTGCATTCTTTTAATAGGTACCCCGATTTTTATTACATATAGTACGTAAATAAATATGAATGTTTTATTTGGAGCACTTTTGTCGATTTGTGATAGATGGCGCTGTAATATTCACAAACATATGGCTCACAATTTTAGACGAACAGGGGGTGACAGGTAGGTCTTTTTAAATTAAAACACAAAACGTAAGTACGTTTGGACATTATTTTGGTTGTTCCAATGGGATACATGTATTTTTGTGAAATTATCATACATTATGAGGTTAGACTAGATTAGTACTTGTTCCATAGATCATGAATACGACACTTCATTATGATGTGGAACGTGTCATGTTAATGAAAGGTGTCTTTACAAATTATTACTTTGTACTAAATATTACATGAGACAATATTTTTTAAAATTTTTTTTACAGATTTATAAATTTGTATCTAAAAATTCATCTTTAGTGTAGAAGGAGTTGCCATTCAGAAATTCTTTTTAATTTATTTTTAATTGCTAGTTGGCTATCTGTCAAGCTTTTGATGCTGTTCGGTAGGTGACCAAAGACTTTTGTGGAAGCATAATTCACCCCCTTTCTGTGCCAAAACTAGATTTCACCTTGAATAGTGAAGATCATTCTTTCTCCTAGTGTTGTGGTTATGCACACTGCTATTGCTTTCTGAATTCGGTGGGACTGGTAATAACAAATTTCATAAGTGAGTATATATATATATATATATATACTGTGGAGCTACTGTAAAGATCCCTAGCTCTTAAAATAAGTGTCTGCAGGATGATCTTGGATGAACTCCATCAATTATTCTGATTACACGCTTTTGTGCAATGCATACTTTTTTACTCGATGATGAATTACCCCAGTAAATGATGCCATACGAAAGCAGAGAATGAAAATAGGCATAGTAAGCTAATTTACTGAGATGTATATCACTAAAATTTGCAATTACCCTAATAGCATAGGTAGCTGAACTCAAACGTTTCAGCAGATCTTCACTGTGTTTTTTCCTGTTCAACCTCTCATCAATCCATACACCTAAAACTTTTCAATATTCCACCTTTGCTACATATTTCTGATCAGAGTCTATATTTATTAATGGTGTCACTCCATTTAGTGTACGGAACTGTATGTACTGTGTTTTATCAAAATTTAATGATAGTCCATTTGCTGAGAACCAATTAATGATTTTCTGAAAGACGTCGTTTACAATTTATTCAGTTAGTTCGTGTCTGTCAGGTGTGCTAACTATATTTTGTCATCATCAAAATGAACTAGCTCTGCATCTTCATGGATATAGAATGGCAAGTCATTAAAGCATGCTGTTACTTCGTGATTACCTGTAATTACCTCATGACTTCAATAAATACTCAAAATGATGTCCGTCAACTTCAATGCATTTGGCAATACGCACAACGAAATTCCTCTCAACAGGAAGAAGTTCGCCTTCAGTAATGTTCTCACATACATTGACAATGCGCTGACGCAAGTTTTCAGACTTTGTCGGTGAATCACGATTACACATATCCTTAAATTTTCCCCACAGAAAGAAATCTAGGGAATGTAAGATCCGGTGCACGTGCGGGCCATCGTATAGTGCTCCTACGACCAATCAAACTGTCATTAAATATTCCATTTAAGACCGTTTGAACTGCACGCAGGCCATTGTGACATTACAGATACAGGAGTTGATTGTTTCCATGTGAAATAAGGGTTTTGTCAGACTGCTAGGTTCCCCAGCTGGCCGGCTAACAGTTTAAACCTGTTGTTGTTGTTATGGTCTTCAGTCCAGAGACTGGTTTGATGCAGCTCTCCACCCTACTCTACGCTGAGCAAGCCTTTTCATCTTCTATTAAGAATGACAACCCACATCCACTTGAATCTGCTTACTATACGCGTCTCTTGGTCTCCCTCTGCAATTTTTACCCCACATACTTCCCTCCAATGCTAAATTTACGATTCCCCGATGTCTAAGAATGTGTCCTACCAAGCGATCCCTTCTTTTAGTCAGAGTATGCCAAAAATTCCTTTTCTCACCAATTCTGTTCAGTACCTCTTCATTAGTTATGCGATCTACCCACCTAATTTTCAGCATTCTTCTGTAGCACCACATTTCAAAAGCCTCTATCCTCTTCCTGTCTACACTGCTTATCGTCCATGTTTCACTCCCATACAAGGCAACACTCCACACAAATGCCTTCAGAAAAGACTTCCTTACACTTAAATTAATATTCGATTTTAGCAAATTTCTCTTTTTCAAAAATGCTTTTCTTCCCATTGTTATTCTGCACTTTATTTCCTCTGCACTGCGACCATCGCTTGTTATTTTACTACCCAAGTAACAAAACTCATCTACCACCTTCATTGTTTCGTTACCTAATCTAATTCCTTCAGCGTCACCTGATTTTCTAAGACCGCATTCCATTATTTTTGTTTTGCTCTTGTTAATGTTCATTTTATACGCTCTCTTCAACACACTGTCCATTCCATTCAACTGCTCTTCCAGGTCCTTTGCTGTCTCTGACAGAATTACAATGTCATCAGAAAAACGCAATGTTTTTATTTCTTCACCCTGAATTTTAATCCCTATTCCAAATTTTTCCTTGCTTTCCTTCACCGCCTGCTCGATGTACAAATTGAATAACACCGGAGAAAGACTGCAACCCTGTCTTACTCCCTTCCCAACTGATGCTTCCCTTTCATGCCCTTCGACTCTAATAACTGCGGTCTGGCTTTTGTCCAACTTGTAAATAACTCTCCTTTCCCTGTATTTTTACCCCTGCTGACTTCAGAATTTGAAAGAGTGTATTCCAGTCAACATTGTCAAACGCTTTCTCCAAATCTACAAAAGCTAAAAATGTAGGTTTGCCTTTCCTTAATCTATCTTCTAAGATAAGACGTAAAGTGAGTATTGCCTCCCGGGTTCCTACGTTCCTCCTGAACCCAAACTGATCTTCCCCAAGGTGAGCTTCTACCAGCTGTTCCATTCTCCTGTAGATAATTCGTGTTAAAATTTTGCAACGATGACTTATCAAACTGATGGTTCTGTATTTTTCACACCTGTCTGCTCCCGATTTCTTTGGAATGGGGATTATTACATTTTTCTTAAAGTCTGAGGGTATTTCGCCTGTCTCATACATCCTACACACCAGTTCAAATAGTTTTGTCATGGCTGGCTCTCCCAGAGACTTTAGTAGCTCTGAGGGTATGTCATCTACTCCTGGGGCCTTGTTCTGACCTAGGTCTTTCAGGGCTCTGTCAAATTCATCTCTCAGTATAGAATCTCCTATTTCATCTTGATCTACTTCCTCTTCCCTTCCTACAACATCGTCTCTAAGTTCATTTCCTTTGTAGAGCTGCTCTATGTACTCTTTCCACCTTTCAGCTTTCCCTTCTTTGCTGAGAACTGGTTTCCCATCTGAGTTCTTGATATTCGTAGAGCTGTTTTTCTTATCTCCAAATGTTTCTTTTATTTTCCTGTAGGCGGTATCTACTTTTCCCCTTGCTATACATTCTTCTACATATTTACATTTGGCTTCTAGCCACTCCTGCTTAGCCGTTTTGCACTTCCTGTCAATCTCATTTTTTAGTCGTCTGTACTCCATTTTGCCTGTTTCATTTACAGCATTTTTATATTTTCTCCTTTCATCAATTAAATTTAGTATTTCCTGTGATATCCAAGGATTTTTGTAGGTCTTGCCTTTCTACCTATTTTGTCCTCTGCTGCCTTCACTATTTCATCTCTCAATGCTACCCATTCCTCTTCTACTAGGTCTTGCCTTTCTACCTATTTTGTCCTCTGCTGCCTTCACTATTTCATCTCTCAATGCTACCCATTCCTCTTCTACTGTTTCATTTCCCCCTGTTTCTGTCGATTGATGCCTAAAGCTCCCTCTGAAATTCATAACAACTTCAGGTACCTTCAATTTATCCAGGTCCCATCTCCTTATTTTCCTATCTTTCTGCAGCTTCTTCAGTTTCAGCCTACAGTTCATGACTAACAAGTTGTGGTCAGAGTCTATATCTGCCCCTGGGTATGTTTTACAGTTTATCACCTGGTTCCGGAATCTATGTTTTACCATTATAAAATCTATCTGATACTTTCCGGTGTCTCCTGGTCTCTTCCACGTATACAACCTTCTTTTGTGATCCTTAAGCCACGTGTTTGTTACGATTAAATCATGCTCCGTGCAAAATTCTACCAGGCGACTTCCTCTTTCATTCCTTCTGCCCAGTCCATATTCACCTACTATTTTCCTTCTCTTCCTTTTCCTACTGCCGAATTCCAGTCTCCCATCACAATTAAGTTTTCCTCTCCCTTAACTGTCTGAATAATTTCCTTTAGCTCCTCATATATTTCTTCTATCTCCTCATCATCGGCAGAGCTAGTTGGCATATAAACCTGCCCAACTGTTGTCGGTGTTGTTTTCGTATCTATCTTGACAATGATAATGCGATCAGTGTGCTGCTCATAGTAGTTTACCCGCATTCCTATTAGAATTAGACCTATTGAATGGAATACAGGCAGTTAGGATTTTACTAATCTGCTCGGAAACCGGAAACGACGTTCTTGGCTGAGCGAGGGCGGTTCTCCTAGATTGCAACTGAAATACAGTATAGCCAGACACACATTATTCTTAAAATGTATATAAAATCAGGGAATGATCATACGGCAAATATAAGTATATGAATGGACTCAGAAGACTTGTGAGAATCAAACGCCGTAATTACAATTTCAATATCCCTTACAGATATAAAGTCGATAAATTTCAGTACTATAATAATAATATTATAAGACGTATATTTACAATTACGGATACGTAGCGTTTATCAGTGACAGTTTAAGAAGCAAATGGACAGCATTGCACCACGCTACCTATCTTTCAATAAACTTTGTTTTATTCTCTTGTTGTGCTTTTTGTCGAGGTAGTAATATTCTTGTGTCAGAACATAGATTCAACCACAGAAACACAAAACATGAACCCAGCAAAGCGCATTACATTTTTATATGTATTTTATTATATTTTATATTATTCTTAGTATAGTACGTTTTTTATGTTGTAGACTGCCACTAAAATATTTCATGGCCGACTAAAAATAGTAGAGATGCAGCAGATAACTTATAAATAAACAATCATAAGTATTTGTGGTCAAGAACTGAACATATTTACATCAAAGACCATGATAAATTACAAATTAATTTTGTAACTATATTTCGACGGCGGCAGTACATTTGAACAGTGAGATGCCACGCTCATTGGCTATCTGAGTAAGGAGCTTCAGTCTCAACCATTTTCAGTATTATTAAATATATATTTGTTTGTTAAATGTAAAAAACAATTGTAGGGAGGTGATCAAAGCATTTAATTCTGTGATATTCAAATGAATAATATTTTGGAAGGGAAATTGTATTTTAAAGATGAGGCGTTAGGATGCGCGGAAGGACACAATTTTAGAAGCAGGGAGAGCACGCTTTTCGAACGCTTGGGAAGGGACTCGGAACTTGGACGCGGTGGTGAAAGGTTGTGACGCTGGGTGGTCTGAAGCAGCGTTACGAAGTTGTGATTTGAAGAGATAGGTATGTGTGGACTTAGAGAATTTACGAGACTGTGAATGCAGAACTTACAATAGTCTCTTCTTGATAAGTGATAAACTATGCACGGTAGTAGGGCTGTGGAACTGTGATAAATAAGCAATATTATACTCGTGTGATGACAAACTGTGTTTCATAACAAATACTGTAAATAATTTGGAACTGCATTGTTCGATGCACTTCACTAATTTACGAGTGAGTATTTACTCTCGAGTGCGAGAGATACTTATTGTACCTCTCATGAACAATAGTTGGGGAAATATTCTTTTATTTACCGATGTATAAAGTAGGACAACCTCCACGTTTCATGTCTAATAAGAGTAATAAACTCCATTTATAAAAAATTATTTCGTGAGTGAATCACTTCTTTATCTTAGAATCCATATTGTTGGTCATTCAGAGGTTTAATTTATGTTTGTTAAATATATTTTCACGTCATCATATGCAGATTAATAGACTGGCTATACTACAGATTAATTATTGATCTTGTTTAAACAGATTGGGTAGCTGTTTAGGGCATAGGAGCTGACATACATAACACAACTCTATGTACAGAGAAACGAGCCATAAACTTCTACTATCCAAGTTATGTATTGCCCAATTCTTATTGGTGAATACCGATAGGAAGGTCGCAATACATAGCACCATTTAGATTACCATCGATAAAAAGGGGCGAATTATCCTTCCTCCCATAATGCCGCTCTATACATTAACCCATCAAGGTCGCTGTTGTTCCACTTGTCGCAGCCATCGTGGATTTTCCGTTGCCCAATAGTGCATATTATGCCGGTTTACATTACCTCTGTTTGTGAATGACGCTTCGTCACTAAACGTAACGCGTGAAAAATATATGTTATCGTCCCGTAATTTATTTTTTACCCAGAGGCAAAACTGTACACGACGTTCAAAGTCTTTGCTATGCATATCCTGGTGCATAGAAATATGGTACGGATGAAATTTATGTTGATGTAGAATTCACAACACTGACGTTTTTGAGATATCCGATTCTCGCTCAGTTTGTCTGCTACTGATGTGCGGTCTAACTGCAACTGCAGCTAAATCACTTACTTGGGCATCATCATTTGTTGCAGGTCGTAGTTGACGTTTCACTTGTGGCTGAACACTTATTGTCTCTTTAAATGACGTAACTATCCGACGAAAGGTCGGGACACTTGGATGATGTCTTCCAGGATAAGGATTAACATACATATCACTGGCCAGTTGGGCATTTTGATCGCAATAGCCATACATAAATACCATATCGACCTCTTCTGCAATTGGTAAACGGTCCATTTTAACACGAGTAATATATCACAGGAAACCTATTTAAAAAAAGCAGTTGATAACCGTTTGAGCTAAGGCAGCGGCATCTAGCGGGCCAACCATAGCGCTATCTGTTTTCCCCTTTCAAGCTAGAAAAGTTTTGTTCTTTGTAGTTTTTCCGTTTGATGAGATATTTGGACCGGTCACTATCAATGGACCACCCTGTATATATATAAACCTGCCACTGGCTTTTTTCGTTTTGTTTCGTAAGGGGTTTTCGCAAACTCTTGTTAATTAACCACAACTATATCCTGCAAGATTCTGAGTAGTTCAAAGGTAACTGCGCGTTCTCTGATAAGTGTATTTGTTCTGTTTTGTGAACACATCATGAAATACATACCAACGAACTGCAAACATAGACTTCATAATCACATGTACACAAACTGGGAAAATAGTTTTACAGTGACTGTTGTAAATTATGTAGTGATAATAGTAACTTTGTATAGGCCTACATATTAAGTACTAGAGAATTGTGAAATCCGGTAATGCCACACTTATTCCGTTTGTTATTTTAGCTGTAAAAGAAAACATACTCATGATATGAAACATAATATTTTCCCTCTTTTTTCTTTTTTAGCGCAGAACAAAGTAATATGAACAAAGTTATATCTGAGCTAAAGCAAAAGGTAATACGGTCTACTTTAAAAGCGTCCATAGCAACCGTGCCAAAGACAAACATTTTAGTAGACGCATTGATTCTAATTAGTGACTTTCAACATATTACATTAATAGCGAATAATTGCTTCGGGGGAAAAAACACGCAATTTGTTGCAAAGTATACACTTCCGTTTCATTAAGGTACGACTGTTACCACAGAAATCTAGGACTCCATTTATATGTGAAACTACCAGTATCTGCATGTTGTTCAGCATATCAAAGTATCCTCCCCTTTGTTGTGCAAATGCTTCAGAAGACCAGTGTTCAATTCGTTGTTACATATGTTACGGCATGTTCACGAAATAGAACGAACGCTCATTTTACAGGGAGCATTCTTACATCTGCACAACTCTAAACGTTGCAGAAGATAGCTCTATTTAATTAATAAGAGTGACGGAAACCGTTTCAGATGTCAAGGAGAAAAAAATTGTACCTGTTGGTTTCGATCTACCGACCACGTAACGCACTACCCACTACACCACGGCGAACAACTACGCCGTTGTCTGTTATTCTCGTACTACTACTTGCAGTTGCTGACAGCTAAAATTACATTTTTAGACACTAGATTATAATTTATCGTACTATGAACGATGTGGTTTTGTTAATTCTTCAGTGCGCCACTGGTTTGAAATGAAAACGCGTAATTTATAACAAGAAAAATCCTAAAATACAGGCAGCATGATGGTGTATGCCAGAGAATGTTACGTGACATTTTCTAACGTCTTGTATGCGTAAAATGAAGAGCTGGTGTCAAATCGCCGTTATTTTTGCAAATATCGCTGTAACGGTGCTAGTTACGAAAATAGCATAAGGGAAGAAAGTTGTAGAGAATGTTCCCCTCCACAGATTCAGTTTTTCTGTCAGATGAACGATTTTTTTGCAATTATATATACATTACAAATGCTATTTTTTAGTGTTACTGACATAGAAAAATTTGAAAAAGGGGGGTTCTGATCTCTGGCGGCTAACTAATACGTCTGTAAAATTTGGTGCCGATTGGTTGAACGGTTCGACCTTAAAAGTGGGAACACGTTAAGGACAGACAAACAGACATTATAAAATCTCCGTTATTTTTGCGAATATCCCTGAAACGATGCAAGATATGAAAAAGACACAACAGAGCAAAGTTGTAGAGAATTGTCTCCTCTACAAATTTGTTTTTTTCAATATTCGTCTCACATGTACGGTTAAGCCGATATTTTCATTTAAATTTCGAGTTGTCAAAAGGCGATCGCAAAGGCCCACTTTTAATGTTACTACTGTAACGTAAAATGGGCCAAAATACCACTACTGACAAGCCGCGGCGGAGTGGCCAAGCGCATTAAGGCGCTATGCTGGGATGCGCGAGGCCGTTCCCCGTCGGGGGCTCTAATCCCTCCTCGGGTATTGATGTCTGTGTCGTCCTTAGCATAAGGTAGTTCATAAGTAGTTTTTAAGTTTAGGGACTGATGACCCCTTAGTTAAATCCCATAAGCTTTCCAAACATTTGGACGTTTGAACCACTGACGGTTACTTTCCTGTTTATTCTAAAAGGTTTTTGCGTACTCTTGTTATCTCAACACAAATATATTCTGCAAGATTCCGAGTTGTTCGAAGGTAACAGCGCTTTCTCTGAAAAGAGAATTGGTCTGTTTTTAGGACATGGCAAGAAAAACATACCAACGAATTTTAAACATAGATTTCTTTATCACTTGTTTATAAACTGGGAAGATACTTTTTCAATGACTGTTGTAAATGAAGTAATCATAGTAGTAACTTGTTATACATATATATATATATTAAGTACTAGATTAATGTGGAATTTAGTATTACGACCCTTATACGTTAACTGTAAGATAAAACGTAATCACTGTTTGAAAAAGAGCATTTGATCCTTACTTTAGTGGACAGCAAAGTAACATGAACAAATTCATATCTTAACTACAGAAAAGGTAATACAATCTACCTTAAAAGACAAAAATTTTCGTAGAAGCATTGATTTTAATTAATGACTTTTAATATATTCCATAAATAGTGAATAATTGCTTAGGAAAAGAATCGCACTGACGTTTTTGATGGACCACTTTAGATTTCCTTGTACTTTTATGATTATTTTTGCTAACACTTCGGACAAAAATAATAAAAATGTAAATAATGAAAAATTATGGGCGATATGATTACGACTCTACTATTGTGATAATAACTAAGCACCCAACAAGTAATATTCTTTCTGACAGTATTTTAACAAACAGGAAAAATTATTTGATATTTGAGCTTAGCTTTGACGAACATACTCTTTGTTGAAACTTTTACCTCTTTAAACTATTATTTTAATACATCTCCTACATTTTCATCATATTTTTCCGTTAAAATGTTATCACATGTCTTGTCTTGGAGTTTGTTAAAAGTTTACTTTCTTTGCCTCTATTGGAGACGAATGACTATAGCCTTAAAGGGATGTAGCGTACATTTGACTTTCGGACGAGTGACTATAGACTGGATGGAACACAGCATACATACGCCATCTAACATTCTGTATTTGATGATATTCTTATTATAACTAAAGCGTTGTCATTTCAAAGCAATGGCGTACTTTAATAAAAGTTTGAAAGCCAACTCATTGACGTTAAACTTTGAGAAGACTCGCTACATGCAATTCAGAAAATGTAAAAGATTTCCATCCAACATATGCATAAGTTATGAAGAAGAGATATAGAAGAGGTTCACAGTATTAAATTCCTGGGATGACAATAATAAATTCAGTTGGAAGGAGCGCACCACAGAACTACAGAAACGTCTTAACAAATCTATATTTACAATTCCAGTATTTGCAGACGTAGGTGACGTAATAAAAGCTTGCAAACTTTGCTTTCATTTTGGGTAACTCTTCCAATCCAACAAAAATTTTCAAAGTCCAAATGCATGTAATATGTATTATTTGTGGAACAAATTCACAGATAACCTGTAGAAGCCTCTTCAAATAACTGGGTATACTAACTGCTGCCTCTCAGTGTATTTATTCCTTAATGAAATTTGTCGTAAATAACATATCCCTTTTTCCCACAAACTGCTCAGTTAATACACACAATACTAGGAACAAAAACTATCTACACAAGGACATAGAACCACTTACTTAAGTAAAAAATTTTTTTTTAAATCTGCTACAAATAAAGATCAACTTAAGACGAGTTTGAGAGACATACTACTGGGCAACTTCTTCTACTCCATTGATGAATCACTGACTAGAATAAAATTATGTGTTGTATGTAATCATACTATTAGTACTATTATTTCAGCTTCTTAATGAAAAGAAGAAATGTATATTATACATTGTCATGTTACACATACACGAGGATCTCCTCAATACGTATCCATGGAACGAACACCTAATCTAATCTAAGCAAGAAATGGAACCAGTTGATATATATTCCATATGTTATAATGCAATGGTAATTTCTCTCGAAATTGCAAAAGGTTCCAAGTCTACTACTTGTCTTTGACAGACACTATGAGAATTGACAATATCGTCCAATATTATCCCATTCGAGGTCATTCGTAACTTCAATGAGACTGGAATTTTTCATTAATAGAAAGGGCAACAAAAAGGATCGACAGAAGTATTTGGAAATTATGAAGCAGCGAAAGGAAAGGTGAGACTTTGCTATTTTCAAATTACTACCACTTGAAATTATAAATTTCCTACCATATACTACAGTGAAAGAACACTGGAAAAAAGACGACTTCCTGTAAAAAAATTTCACAACGTTTGTAATAAAATACAAATGAAAAGAAGTACCACTCAACTGGTCCTAAACTAAGTGAAATACTACCGTATGTGCAAAACATCACACAACGAGTCTTATAAAAGAGATATTCGATGTTTTCTTCAGATTTCCTTATTTGAACTGGGTTACGCGAGCGGTTGTAAATGAGCGATAAATATAGAACTATCGAATCAGCAGTCCCTGTTAGGAACCAAATAGGTAAACATTTTAGACCAGAAGACATATTTTTACTAAGCATTTAAGTTGCTTCACTAGTCCTTGGATATCTACTTCTACGTCAACACCTTGGCATTATTTCGTAATTCCAAATCTGAGGTACTGAGTGCATCTTCTTTGCTGAAGGAATTTCGGTTAGCTACATTTAGAAACGCTGCCTTAGCAGCACTGTCATCGCTAGCATCATTATTACCGCCATGTAGTAAGGGTATTTTTGTGTCTTGTCTCTAGTATACTTTTACATGTGACTAGAATATCTTTGGGCATTCTGCCATATTGCGTCGCGGAGTTTCGCTGTGGAAACTATTGTAAGCATCTTGCATTGAATTCCTCCCTATGTTTCGAACTTCTGCGTGAGTTAGCCAATCCTGGGATTTTTGTTGTCGTATAAATTTGGCATGCTCTTTTCTTTGTTTCTGCAATAGTGATCTGACCAGTTTTTTTATACCAACAGGGATTACCTCCGTATTTTTTAGATTTATTTAATAAAAATCTAGCAAGTGCTGTAAATACTTCTTTCAGTTCAAGTCACATCCTTGTGTACACTTATTTATCTAATTTGGACGGTGTCGAATTAGTTTCTCAGGAAAGCATTAAGCGAAGTTTTCTCTGATTTTCAAAATACCTATATTTTTCGTTAATTTTTTGTGATATTCACTGTCGCTACGACAGTCCTGTGCCCACTAATCTCTGAATCCGTTTTGACACTCGTTATGAGGTCAGGTGTCTATGTTGCCAAGAGGTCAAGGGTGTTTTGACAACCGTTTAATACTGCAGTAGTTTCATGAAATAACTGCTATAAGTAATATCAGAAAATCTGTTTTACATGACGTAATGATTTAACTGTGGTACGAATAACGACGTATTCCATACTCTGACTTTAAAAGGGGATGATTATTTTCTGTACCAAACCACCTATATAAGAGGATTTTTAGCTAATATGTGGATCATGAACTTTAATACTCCTTCATTATATGAAAGAACTGTTAAAATTATAATTAAATCATTTGACCCTTGGTCAATAAGGAATTAGAAAATATGGTTCTTGTGAAAAATAACTGGCTCTTTAACACGCATGAAGTGGAATGCTATTTCATATTTCAAGATTTCCACAAGGATACTAATAACGTACTTCACAAACAGTTTTTAATTACATTGTGTTTTTATTGAATACCATCTCAGATTTGTTACTGGATTCAGGATTTTCTCTCAGGGAGGACACAGTTCATAGCAACTGATGGAAATGCATCGACTGAAATAGAGGTTCCTCAAGGTAATATTACAGCTGCTCTACTCATCCATACATAATAAACGACCTGGGATATAATTCGTGGCGTATTCTTGGGTTTTTTGGAGATCATGCTCCCATTAATCGTCTAATAAAGTCATCAGAGATCAAAACAACTCAGAACGATGTATATATATATATATATATATATATATATATATATATATATATATGTATTTTATTATAGTGTATATATTTAGGTTATCCGTCTATGCAACTGATTAATAACTCTCTTAAAGCGGACTTGCTTGTGAACAGTTTCATAACGTTACTAAAACTGTATTTGCATAAAGTTTTCTTGATAGCTGAAAATAGATCATCTAATTAGATGTTTGTGCTAACTATCTTCCTTTCCATCTGATCTCAGAGCCACAAGTAACCATAAAAGGAAAGATACAAGGTGGTCGGAAATTCCCGTTGGAGAATTCTAGGACTTGTATAGTAGTGAGTACATAACATTTTGAATAGGAACCCACGTCCGGAAACGTATGGTTCAATTCAGGTGATTATCTTATCCACTCCTACTTGTGGAATGTAATTAAGGCGTGACCCAGTACAATTGTTTCAATCAGTCTGAAAAGAATACTGAATCGTTTCGTTATTACTTACGCATTTTCATTACAATTTACACCTTATGGTTTACATTAGTCTACAACAACAAGACCCAGCATCTACGGCACCAACCAAAACGTACTGATGCATTACAACAGCGGCTCGATGTGGCGACTACCAACGTCATTACACATATGTACTTCCGAATCATATTCTGGTACATTCTCTCCATCCCACCTTGTGTCTTTTCAACATCCAATTACATTCCTCAAGTAGCAGCAGATGAGATAATCATCTGAATTGAAACTGTCGTACATCGGATACGTTTCCGGACGTGAGATCATATTAAAAATGTTATGTACTCACTACCCTCTACAAGTTCTTGAAATTTGTAACGGGAATTTCCGAGCACATTGTATAATGGCTGAAGTTGGGCTATTTCGCAAAAGCGAATAACAGACTAAAGGAAAAAAAAAGGCCCTCGTGAAGATGGCTTTCACGTAGAAAAAATATATCAAATGATTTTAACAAGATGGGTCATTTTGAGTAAAACTACACCTACCAAAGCAAGAGTGATTTTCAAGCCCTTGTTCAGTCATATCTTGCAGTCACTTAACTATAGGGTATTTTCAAATCATCACTCAACTTATAAGACAGCTTTCTAGTAAGTTAAGACTGTAAATAAATATTCAGGATATTCTGTTTAACGTGTGTCTGTTATCAATGAAGAATGCTTTTTAAGTATCCACCTATCACATTCAATAATTTGAATATTTCGTCTAACTGTACTGTGGTGATGATACGTATCTAATCATTGCAATTATTGCGAGTAATACGAATCAAGTATTTCTTTATTCCATTTCTTCAAAAGTGAAATGGTATTATACACTTCATTCACACTATTAACATTTGACGAGATATAAAGATATCCCTCTTCCAAAAGCCAGCAAAAAACAGTGATTGGTTAATATCGATTCTGAGCATAAAATAGTGCCGATCAGAATTTGCTAAGGAATACACACATTTTTCAAGTACAGGTGGCTCTGCATATTACGGTATTCACCTATTCAATGTAACAAACAAACAAGATAAGCCCCAGAGACTTTATTTCGACAATTATGACCAAGCTTTTGGTTTATGCGATCCCACCAAATAAAAGAAGAAAAGGGAGATGCCTTCCATGTTACAGTTCTTTGAAAACTATTTCGATGCAGAAATTAGTAGCCAACCAATTTTTTATGTATTGGGTAGGTTAATGTAAATTTCCAGCCTTCAGATAGGTGTTCCTACAGTGAGAATACACGTATTCCATTAGATAACAAATTACAAGCAGTATGTATTTTCTGTGATTTGTCAAAAGCATTTGATTGTGCGAATCACAACATTATTTTAAGTAAATTAGAATTCTGTGGATCACGGGCAATGATGCGAAATGGTCAAGTGATATCTCATTAATAGGAAACAAAGGGTGTCAGTGCAAGCGAATAGTGTATAGTCATCATACAGTTGGGAAGAAATTAATTGTGGTAATGTCCTCTCATCATTTCAGTATTACTGAAATTCCGTATTACTGAAGGCGATGATCTTTCACCAACTCAATCCCAATGATAGAGTGGTAAAAAACTTTCTATTTATAAATATGAGGAACTACGTACATTTTCTATGGTGATGTATTAAATAGGTATAATTAAATTTCAAAAAAATTGTTCAAATGTTTGTAGAACTTATGGGACTTAACTACGGGGTCATCAGTCCCTAAGCTTACAAACTACGTATGAACTAGCTAATACTAAGGACGGCACAAATATCCATGCCCGAGGGGGGATTCGAACCCCCGACCGTAGTGGCCTTTCAGACCGTGACTGACGCGTCGTAGACCGCTTGGCCACCGCGGCCGGCGAATTAAATTTAGCTTTATATTTATTTTGAAGGCATGGTAACATAAGCGGCTAAGTTTGACCTACCCGTTCTAAGAAAAAGATGGATAAAAATCAAATGTTTGTAAATCTATCGGACCAAACTGCGTGGTTATCAGTCCGTAGCTTACAAACTACTTAAACCTAGGTAAACTAACCTAAGGACAACACACACCCCCATGCCCCAGGGAGGACTCGAATCTCCACGGCGAGCAATCGCACGCTCCGCAGCTAGACGCTTTTTAGATCGCTCGGCTACTCCACCGCGGCGAAAGATGGATAGCGTATGTGAGATGAACCATGTTGCTTTATCTTTTAATGTACACAGGTTGTGGTGCATCAGCTCAGATCAACACAGTTGCAGTGTAATGCAAGTGATCCAAATGGCGTTACTAGCTGTGATGTGCAGTTTTCTGAGAGGTCTTCTGCAAATCGAGGAGAAGGAAACTACTCTTCAGATGAGAAAACTGCTGTTTGGTCAGACTGGAAAAACACTGTAGTTTATTTGTGCACACGCTGTAATTTTATTTAACATGGTGTACACAGTTATTTTTTGTTGTTTGTGCATGTGTACCTGTGGCAGGAAGGGGTTCAGGACTGCATGTTTTCATAAATGTATATCTCATATATAACTTACTAACCAGTCCCCCTTAACTTGTTTTGCGCATTTATAGTCAAGAGTTTCAAAATTGAATTTTTATGTTGGAAGACCTTGTAATTTCACTGAAATTACATTTCCTATAAATTGTGTCAGGAAAAATACTACCCTTTGAAGTATGATCCAGCATTTGTTGTACAACGGGTATTGACAAGAGGAATCGACGTTGGCAATAGTTTTGTTTTCAGCTACATACACAGAGATCGCTAAGCACTTGAACAGGGCGTTAACCACTAATCTTCCTTCTTTACTTCGTTCATTGAAAGACTGGAGAACTTTCATGGTGGAACCGGGAAGTCGGTAAAAACACCCAAACCATTAACTTGATTTTTCCTAAACCTGATATAAATGGCCCGGTAACTTCACAGTCTTACTCAACTTCAGCAATATTTTTGTCGACACAAACGATAATATGGTGTATAATCTGTCTTCCCGACATCCTTTCCCTAAATGTTTCTTTTTATGCACCCGGCTACAAAGCAATGGACCCCGAACAAATGTAGGTACAATGTCGCAAATGTATCCGCTGGAAATCTGCGTGCGACAGTTGTCTTCACCAATTCCTTCAGCAGCCCTTATGAACTGAGGATGGCCTCAGAACCAAAGCGAGCTGGTGACGTGAGCCACCAATTGCAGGACACTCCATCCTGTATGCTAGATAGCTGTAGGCAAGCTCTCCTCCACAACTCTGGTGAACCTTACTGCAGACATACCGACTGCACTTTGGAATTCTTTCTGACTCTATACTGTGTTTTCGCAAGGGACTCATTAACATGACTAACGTTGCATCTCCCATCATCTAGCAAACCTCTAACTTCGTGTGGCTGCTCGGATCTTGCTGCAACAGTGGCCACGTTTCTATTTACGTGGAGAACGGGAGAGGCCAGATGGATAGTCTCCGCATTGACTCTCAGCCTCGAGTGACGCGAACGCTGTACAAGCCGCCATTTACCTCGTGATTAGGGCGTCCGTACTGTGTTGGGTAAATGTGGAGGTGCCTCGGGACGAGAGCACTTGGGGGAGGCAAGCGATGCCCGATGTGTCTTATTCCATGTGCCCGATTATGCGCCACCGCTACACCCCGAATCAGCAATCAGAAAACGACTTACTGCAGCCAAAGTTACCTTCATCTGTTCAAGAACCACGTCTTTTCCTCTTGCGTCAGAACATCGGACGCCGACACCCTTATCTACCCTACCAATACTAACTTAAGAATTAAAATGTGAAAATAAAAAAGCTAAATACGCAGATTACTACAACACTGGTGCTGCATTTTGGGTGGCCGAGGGCTGACTGAGCTGAGATCAACATTCACTTATTGAAAACGAGAAAAGGACTAACGTCTATGCTAATTTACACACTAAAGTTACTAAAACGATATGCTATTCCACTGAAATACAAAAATATCCATGCATTTTAAGAACTAAAGCATGAAAGGAATACTGGAAATCAGCTGTTTAAACGAATATAAAATTTAAACCTGTGACTTACTACTGAACTGCTTATGCACAAAATGTGGTGAAATACAGACACCGACCGTCCGTGCGGACATGGACCGACCTTTTGGCCTCAAAATAGCCTTCGGCAAACATGAAAGCTTTCACGTACCATTTAATGAAGTATTTGCAATATTATTACGACCTAATGCGATACTAACAGCATTGTTTAAGTTTGGCCTCTGTGCGCCCTAAGTGGATTGCTGTTAGAAACAGGCTACCGACAATTTATTCCGAAGTAAGTGGTGGGGGCCCGATCTAATAACTCCACTAGCACAAATACCCGTTCTTATATTTAGCGTTGCCGACCCTCAATGGCATTTTGTCAACGTCATTATATTCGCCAGCCCAACAGTCATCCATTAAAGGCAAGATATGCTTTTGAATCCACTTTATTTAACCCATGTAATGTACATCTATGTTGTTTACTCTGAAGAGACGGATATACTTCAGTAATTCGGAAAATTACATTCAGTTATTATTCGGCTTCATTACTGTGATTTGAACTTACAATTTTAGGATGGAAGCAAGTAGTACTGTTATCAATGCCACGCTTAAGACACCATATTCAAGCACTTTGAGTTAACAATTACAGGACATTTATTCACCAGAAACTGTGATATCCTTTTAAAAAATCGCACTGACGTGTTTTACGGCCCACGTTAGATTTGTAGTTTCATAAGTGTTTGCAAAAATTTTGAACCAAAATAATAATCTAAATAATAAAAAAATTATGGTGATAAGATTACGACTCTACTATTATGATAATATCTATGCACCCAATACGAAATATTCTTTCTGACCGTATTTTAACAAATAGCCAAAATTATATGATGTTTGAGTTTAGCTTTGACAAACATACTCTTTTTTTTAACTTTTACCTCTTTGAACCATTATTTTAATATCTCTCCCACATTTTCATTATATTTTCCCTTTAAAATATTATCATCTGTCTTGCCTTGGTAGTTTATTTTCTTTGCCTGTACTGGTTACGAATGACTATAGGCTGGGACGAACGTAGCGTATATTTAGCGTTCGGACGAGTGACTGTAGCCTGGATGGAATACAGCCTACATTTGGCGTTCGTAAATCAGTCACGTGACATCCCTCGCCCCAAAATCTCTTTTGCGTATGCCATCTTGTTTTCTCTACTTGATGATTTTCTTATTACAGCTCGAGCGTTGTCATTTCAAATCAATGGCGCACTGAAAATTATCAAAAACACGTCGTTTCTTCGGACAATGAATTATAATCTAATGTTGGTTAGTTATTTAACACCTGCCATCGATAGTACGAAATTCACGGATTACTCTTGCAGCTGTTGGCCATAGCGTAATAGGCGAGGAATTAGTTTGTGATGTACGAACATGTTACTCGTTGGTTTGGAACTTGCTAGGGCGCGGTTTCTCAGCGCGCTCGGTCAGAGGGTTGCAGGCATGATAGCTCGACGCCATCTGTAACGACAGAACTGATATATCCGAAACGATCAAAATAGGACAAAACAAACCAACGTTCACGAAGTACCCGTTCAAACCGACGAACCAATCAAAAGAGAGAAAACAAAAGACGGTTCAACTAACACCATCTGAAGAGAAGGCCTGTGTACTGCCGTGCCACGTCACATCACACAGAGTAGGTCGCGATCGCGTAGTACACTGGCTGGCCGCTGTGAGGCGGTCGGCCGCGGTGGCCGAGGGGACAGTCTGCGTCAGGCAGCGACGCGGTGAGGACGGGCGTGTTTACGTCCCGCCGCAGAGCTTCTCGCGCGCGCGCGCTTGTTTACGTGTTCGGCCGCTCTCGCGGGTGTAGTATTTCCTATTATAGAATGGCTCACTCATGGCGCAAGTCGACGATAAAGATCAGCTTTTCGAACGAATATACCCGACCTAAAGCTCACGAAATCGAACGCTTTATACGAGAAGAGGTTAAAATCGATCCACAAGATCTCATAGGCATACACCTCTGTATCTTCAGTAGTGTTGGCTACTTGAAAATGATCAGCGAAGAAGTATGTGAAAGAATAATTCGAGCTAATAAGCATGGACTCAAATTTAAGCACGCAGACGGCCATGTCGGCGATGTGGTTATTGATCATGCAGGACTTGGACTACGTACAATACGCATTTTTGAACTCCCATTCGAAGTGCCATCTGAACTCGTGATTGAAGCGCTCCAACCTTATGGTACGGTGCTCAGTCATGTTGCGGAAAAGTGGTCCACTTTTACGACGTACCCAGTTCTTAACGGGGTTCGGCAAATCCGGATCGAACTTACCAAACACGTCCCGTTCCACCTGTTCATAGGGGGTTGCAGGGCCGTAGTCATATACGACGGCCAGCCGAAGACATGCTCAGGATGTGGTAAAGAAGGTCACGTTCGCTCTGAGTGCATGCAGCGGAGGATCGCACAAGTACCAACAGGAGAAGCTATGCTAACGCCAGCGCCGACGTCACTCCCACTGTCATACGTCAATGTGCTCCAGAGAGGCGCTACGCCGAACATTGACCCACCCAATCCACAAGAACAGATACCAGAACCGTCAGAATTGGTGGCCGCTGACACAGATGTGCTTCCAAACAACCAGGGCACAATTTCTCTGTCGACATCGACGGCTGAAGAGAAAGAGCCGGAAGCACGAATGGACGTTGACAGGGCAACACCCACACCCGCCGTCGCTCTTGAAAGCCGGGATTCGCTGCCGCAATCTGATACAGAGGTACACACACGCAAGCAACGATCGCCGAAGCGGCACAAGAAACGCCGTCTATCGCCGTCGGACACCTGTTCCACGGGAGAGGCTGCAACACACAGTGAGGATAATGAAATTCAAAGCACAGACGTGGAGTCCCTTCTCACCGCACAACAGAACGACGCAAACCGCCCAGTACACGAGAAACATCCGACGTCGTTCATCGGAGACCAACAAGTGGGTCCGCCGCCGAACCCTGATAAAGATCCACCGCCATTGCAAAGCCACGCGGGGATATCTCAGCGAGATTTGCCTCATATAATCTGGTCCGAGGATCATGATGATGATGACTCAATGAACGACGACATGGACGCGGCAGCGGCCGCGACCTCACACAAACACTAGACACTTAGGAGATGCGGAAGGTTCCGAAGGACACGACAACACTCAACAGATGTTCAACGCCACACCAACAAACTCCAGCATCATGAACGCTTTCCAACGTGCAGTGCAGCAGCAGGCATATCGAATAGCATCCATCAACATCAATACGATTAGAGCACACGTCAAACTACAGCTATTAAAGGACATGTTGAGGACGTCGGATGTTGATATAGTCCTCCTACAAGAAGTCAATGTAGACAGTTTTCCCGCACTGTATGGGTACAACACATATATTACACCAACGCATGACAGCGCCAGCGACACGGCGATACTTTTACGTGACGGTATCGATGCTGAAGACGTGGTGTATCTGCCGTCAGCAAGAGGGCTTGCGCTGACAGTACTTGGGCTCCGCATCATCAACATATATGCTCCGTCAGGTACAGACCGAAGGCGGGACCGTGCCAGATTCTATGCAGAGGAGATTGCTCCTCTTTTCTTGGGCCGATATAATCACTTTTTACTTGGAGGTGATTTCAACTGTGTGCTTGACCCGAAAGACCAATACCCACATTACACCTCGTGTCAAGAGTTACGACTGCTGGTGAGAGATATGAACTTGATCGATACTTGGGAACGCATCCATGGCAACCGGACCGGATACACATACTATACCAGTCATTCAGCAAGTGGTATTGATCGAGTTTATGTTACACGTGGTCTCACAAATGCTGTTCTTGATGCGGAATTGTGGCCCGTTGCCTTCTCAGACCATACCGCATACATATGCACGATCGAACTCCAACGCCAGAAGGTGTGGAGGAGTCGAGGTACCTGGAAAATGAACGTCGCACACCTCCGGGATCCGGAGTGCAGACGCTTAATAGAAGACGCTTGGAACACCTGCGAGCGACGCCTACCGACATTCCCCACGACGCTACAGTGGTGGTTGAACTGCGCCAAGCCTGCTATACGCCGAGCGATGATTGCATACGGTAGAGAACAATCCTTGTGGAGACGGAACACCGTGGACTTCTATTTTACGACGCTACGGGAGCTCTCAACACAGGCACCTTCACCAGATCGGCAATCTGCAGTCAAACGGGTACAGGCTCAGATAACATCTATAATGCGCCGCAACCTAGAAAGCACTGTCGTCCGAGCTAGAGATTTTGACCGAGTACAGGGAGAACCACCATCGATGCACCACGTTATCAGGAAGAAACAACGCAGTCGGAGAGCCTTAATACATGTCGTCGACTTGTCGGATGGCAACAGTCTAACATCGCAAAAAGATATTGCCACCGCTTTTCTGGAACATTACCGACACCTCTACGATAGAGTGGAACACAACGAGGTAGCTTTTAATGAAGTTCCACAAACACTGTCGGGTACCCTTGATGCGACGGCGGAAGGATTACTCATGGCAGAGGTTACGGAAGATGAAGTGGCAGAATCTCTGGGTAAGGGCGCAGCAAGCAAATCACCGGGACCGGACGGACTCCCGTTAGAATTTTATCGGACATTCAAAACTCTCATGCTGCCTCGGTGGACTGATATGTACCGAGAACTGATGTCTCCACATACCCCTCTTCCATCAGCCTTTGTGGAGGGCGTGATAATTCCTGTCCCCAAACCGTCAGGTGGGAAAGGAATACAAGACTACCGGCCGCTGACACTACTCAACTCAGATTTTAAGACCTACACAAGGATACTTGCAGCTCGCATCAAACGCGTCCTCCGCCAAATTATCTCCCTTGATCAAACGTCACTCGGTAGTGACAGCAATATCCAGACAGCGCTCAGTGACTACCGCGACGTGATAGCATTGGCAACAACCTGTCGTCTCAATGCTATTTTGGTGTCCGTGGACTTTGATCGCGCTTTTGACAGAGTGAGCTATGCGTACATGACAAAAGTGATGACGAAAATGAACTTTCCACAACAGAACGACGCTGCCTCCTAGCGGCCTTTGGATACTTCGTGAGCGCAGGTCTAATTTTCAAAGTCCGATACGAAACTCTCACCCTCCCCATTAAGCGAGGGGGCCTCGGACTTGTCCACGTCCGCGACCGCGCTGTGGCTCTCTATGTCAGTACGATGGCCAAGATGTGGCGTCGACACCAGTCAAGTCTGTCCGGCACTTTGATAGAGGAATTAGCGCCTCCTTCTCAAAGAGCGCCAGTTTTTGTCGGTCACATATCACCGTCTCTTGCCCATATTCGTACCTTTTTCGTCGAATACAGCTATGTACAAGCGGACCTACCGACTACCAGGACCACAACAGCACGCGACATATATTGCTTACTGTTTTGAGGACGACCAGGCAACGTGATAGAGAGACGGCATCCGACAGTAACGTGGACAGTGGTATGGCGGGCAGTGCACCATGCGTTTCTTGACACAGAGACAGGTACACTGTGGTATCAGATCGTCAATGGAAAATTCATGACGCGTGCCCGATTACATGCTATACATAGAGTGGACACGTCTCTGTGTCCTCAGTGCAATGAATTGGATAATTAAGTACATCGCCTGACATGCGGCACTTCCGCAGAAGCGTGGAGTTTGGCGCAAAAAATTATAGCTTTTTTCCTTCGAGTTGCTCCGCAAGATATCGAACCACGGATATTACTCTACCCGGACGAGACATACTACCCCCGAACAAAGACCAATGCAGTAACTTGGATTCGAGGATTGACAGTCCTCTACCTTTTCAGAGAAGGCCCCAAGAACGCACTTGACTTTTGGACATTTCTACAAGAGCGGCATTCTACGACCAAGAACCACAAGAAATACAAACTTTACTTTGCTAACTTTCTAGGAAGTGCTATGAGCGATCCCCCGCGCAGTTGGGGAGTACCGGGTATGAGAAGTTAATTTCTATATCCGCCGACTTAGAGCTATAACTGATCAGGACAATGGAACTTACTCTAAAATCTATCGAGAAGACGTGCCCGACTCCAACGCGAGGCGCGTTGGGGATCGGCGAGGTGCACTTCTAATATTAGTTTAGCAGCCAGCCTCAGTACAATACAAGAACTGGGTTACATAGCGTTATTACTTTCATTTCAACTATGTTTATATGATTTTTGTTTGAAGAAGACATTTAACTTTAATTTCTGTGTTTAGAGAAGTACAAATTTTAATTTTCTTACTGAGAAGAATAAAACGGCATTGAAGCCAGCAGAAGATGGTGAGCGAAAGGCGGGGCTGAAGGGGAGGAAGAAGGACTAAAAAAAAAAAAAAAAAAAAAAAAAAAAAAAAAAAAAAAAAAAAAAAAAAGGGACTAGCTACTCTGCTCCAGTCACGGTCCGCACGGCCACTACGGTCGGGGGTTCGAATACCCCCTCGGGCATGGATATTTGTGTCGTCCAAGTCCGTAACTGGTTCATAAGTAGTTTGTAAGTTTAGGGACTGATGACCCCGTATTTAAGTCCCATAGACTATACAAACATTTGAACAACTTTTTTTTTTTTTTTTTTTTTTTTTTTTGTGAGGCGGTGGGCTGTGCCCCATCAGCCAGCCAGTAAGCTACACAATCGCTAGCTACTCTGCGTGACGTGACGTGGCATGGCATTGCACAGGCCTTCTCTTAAGACGGTGTTGGTTCAACCCAAGTGTAATAAAAAACTGAGTAAACTTCTCAACGAACAACCCAGCACAAATATGAACAAACGACCGCAAAGCATCGATTTCACTGAAAAAAAAAGTAAAAATAAAATAAATAAAACTATATATATACCACCGCTGTCAATTTTTTGACCCACTTCATTTTTGCTCTTGCTTCCTAAAAGCTTTTTGCACACTCTTGTTAACTGAACAAAACTATATTCTGCAAGATTCTGAGTTGTTCAAAGGTAACAGCCCTATCTCTGAAAAGCGCATGTGTTCTGTTTCGAGCACATGCCATGAAATACATAGCAACGAATTGTAAACATACACTTCTTTAACACATGTACATAAACTGGGGAGATACTGATACAATGAATGTAGTAAATGACGTATTGATAGTATTAACTTTGTATATATGTTGAGTACTAGAGGTATGTGGAATTCAGTATTACCACACTTATTCCATTTGTGATTTTAGTTGTAAAAAACATAATCACGGTTTGAAACAGAATATTTTCTCTTTATTTTAGCGCAGAACACTGTAACATGAACGAAGTCATATCAGAACTACAGGAAAGGTAATACCATATACGTTAAAAGCGTCATTAGCAACCATGTCAAAGACAAACATTTTAGTAGATGCATTGAATCTAATTAATGACTTTCAATATATTCCACAAATAGTGAATAAACGCTTAGAAAAACAATATGCAAGGTAATGGAGATAAACTTGCCAAAGACTATACACAAACCAGTGTCGGAGCTCTACCAGTTCACGTTGAAGCATCAGATGTAGGTGAGAACTGCTGCTGTTGACAGATTCGAAAATCCTGCACAGAAGGAAAAAGGTTATACAAATGTGCATCGTGTGACAAACCTGTTTGCAAGAAATGTGTTGCTGTAGTTCCCTATGTCTCTGCAGATTTCGATGTACAGTATACAGACAATGATGACCAGTAAGTGTCTAAAAGGAACTACATAGACTATAATTTTATCTTTGGAAAATGTATCGAAGTGCAGAATGACATTAGACTACGATAATGTATTGATGGTGTATTGTGTTATTAGTCTTATAAAATATCATTTTGAACTGAAAACTTCATGCTATGGCTGGATTTCTATTTACAAAATTTGATTTTTTTATGACATAATGTACAATTTTCAAGTATTTACATATTGTAGTTCATTTGTCTGAAAATAAATAAAATATTTTATATTTATGTTGTTACGAGGAACAGTTCTGAATTAAATTGTATCTAGCACGTTTATACTTAATATTTAGAATAAAAACATCATATGAGACCATCAGTGTCAATATTTCTTACAGAAATCCTGTGCCTTAAAATTAAAAGACTAGGGTCCAACAGTAACGCATCGATCTGAAATGGGACACTTTTGTCCCGCTGACGGTTGTTGGGTGTTAAAAACTCCGGCGGTTCTAGTGTTAAGAAGAAAATGGACAGCATTGCACCATGCTACCTATCTTAAAAAACGCACCACGTTATTTCCATATTCTTTCAATAAACTTTGTTTTACTCTCTTGTTCTGCTTTTCATTGAGGCAGTAATATTCTTCTGTCAGTACATAGATTCCACCACAGAAACACAAAATATGAACCTTGCAAAGCGCATTACCTTTATATATGTACTTTATTATATTTAATATTATTCTCAGTAACGTTCATTTTATGTTGTAGACTGCCACTTAAATATTTCATGGCAGACTAAAAATAGTAGATATGCATCAGATAATTTGTACATAAACAATTATATGTATTTGTGGACAAGAACTGAATAAATTTGTATAAAAAACCATGATAAATTAAATATTTTTAATTGTATAACTATATTTCAACGGCGGCGGTATATTTGAACAGTAAGACGCCACGCTTAATAGCTATCTGCGCAACGAACCGTTCAACGAATTTGTCGAGGAGAAATTCTACAACTTCGCTCTCATATGTTTTTCAATATCTTGCATCGTTCAGATATATTTGCAAAAATATGGCGATTTGACGATGTCTGCCTTTCTGTAACATGTTCCCATTCTTTAGGTAGAACCGTTCAACCTATCTGCAGCGAATTTTACAGACGTAATTGTTGGCCGCCAGAGACCAGAACACCGCTTAATATATTTCGGACAAAAAATACGTTAGTAACACAAACAAGAATTTGTAATGTAATTATAATTGCAAATAAACCGTTCATTTGACACGAAGGTTGAATAACCAGAATTGTAGATGAGAAAATTCTCTATAACGTTGCTGTGTTATGTTATTTTCATATCTCGTATGGTTTGAGAGATCATTGAAAAAAAAATAAAAAATAAAAAAACGGCAATTTGACACCGTCCATTGATTTTACGAAAACCAGCCATTCGGATATGTCACGTGACATTCCTCGCCCAGAACTCTTTGTGGAATACGCGTTTTTGTTGATTTTCTTATTATAACTTACACGTTGTCATTTCAAAGCAATAGCGCACTGAAGAATTAACAAAAACACGTCATTCTTCGTACGAAAATGATAATCTAGTGTCTAAAAATGCCAAATTGGTATCAGTTAACAACTACCATTCATAGTACAATATTAAAGTACGGATCTTCTAATTGTTCTGCGTAGTGTAGTGGGCAGAGACTTTTTCTCTGATTTTTTTCCTAAAAGGGCTATGGGCACTCTTATTAATTAAATAGAGATTTGTTCTTCAATATTTACAGTTGCGCATATGTAAGAATGCTCCCTCTAAAATGCGTGTTTATTCTATTTCATGAACCTTTCATGAAATACGTAACAACGAATTGAACAATGGTCTTCCGAAGCATATGTACGTAAACTAGGATGATACTGTAATAATGAATATTCTAAAGAACGTGCTGATACTGTTAGTTTTGTATATAAAAAAAGTCCTAGATTTCTGTGGAAAGTGTTGTTCCTTAATGAAACGGAATAGAAGTGTATACATTGCAACAAATTACCTTGTTTATTTTCATTTCTAAGCGATTATTCCCAATTTTTGGAATATATTGAAAGTCATTAACTAGAATCATTGCATCTACTAAAATGTTTGTCTTTGAAATGGTTCCTATGGACGCTTTTAACGTAGGGCATTACCTTTCCTGTAGTTCAGATATGACCTCATTCATGTTACTTTGTTCTGCCCTAAAATAAAGAGCTAATATTCAACTTCAAACCCTGATTACGTTTTCCTTTACAGCAAGCGGAATAAGTGTGGTAATACTGAATTCCACGTAAATCTAATACGTAATACCAAGTTAGTACTATCATTGACGCGGCGGATTAGCAGTGCGCACTGGGGCACCCGGCTGCGGTGCGCGCGGCCGTTAGCCGTTAGGGTTTCGAGTCCTACCTCGGGTATGGGTATTTTTGTTGTCCTTAGTTTAGTTTACCTTAGTGTAAGTTGTTTGGAAACTACGGACTGATGACCTAGCAGTGAAGTCCGGTAGATTTACAAACATTTGAACATTTACAACACTCATTGTAACAATATCGCTCCAGTTAATGTACACTCTGTCAAAAAACCTGGCTTGCCGCCGTTGAGTCTAAGTCCGAGCCGATTGCGATATGGGACAATAAACGTGGCCTCTCTTCTGCACAATCTGGCAACATTGTAGACTTCGGGACTTCTTACACTAGTTCTTGTGCGCGATTAGAAAAAGTGTCGTTCTGCTACGTCCGTGGGATCGCGGTAAAGTGTGTGACTTCGCGCTCGAAACCGACTGCTGACAATAATTTTAATTTCCCATCCCTCGTGCATGCTTATGCTAATTATGTAAGGGGAGAATATCCGTAACGTACTTCATTTTCTGATACACTGGTACTAACATTTCGGCCCAATAACATTGCTGCCTCTGGCTGCAGCACGTGGCAGAGCTCTCCGCGGCCCACTCGCCGGCAGCAGCGGTGGCGGCGCTACACAGCGCTGCCTCGCCCTCTGCCCACAGCGCCTGCTGCCGCTCATCGCCCTGGATATGTGAAATGCTGTAGTGTTGCTGAGTGGTGATCCACAAAAAAAGGTTGCGATGTGTATTTCAGAAACGATATCAACGGGGTAGACCACCCATTTTGAATGATGAGCATATTATTACACTAATGCTAATACATTTTAGAGGAAAAATTGTCATAGTCATTGATCCAATCAAATGGCACTCTACGGTGGTTAACACTTGTTTGTGGTTTAAATCGCGATCCTTTTCCTTTTAGAAAAGCCGTTCATGTATTTACTTATTGTCATCAGTTCGTATGTTTTCATTAAGACACAGTGCGTAACTGCACTATAATGTTCACTGTCGTCGTTTTATTCCTTATTTTAAATGTATGAGCTAAATTATGTGAATTAGTTTCAGCGCACGTTCTAAAGCAACACAGGAACACTGCAACGTTCGTGTGTTCATGTCTCATTTCTACAGCAGATATTTCGCATAAAGGAACTATATTAATCATTATGTTCATCTCCTCCGTAAGTATCCGCGAAAATGTGGGTCCTAAGGGAGTAGTAAAAATTCTTATCGATGGAGGTCAATTCGAATTTCTTGAAAGGCTTTTGTATAGTGAAGCAAAGAAGACATCCAAGGCCATTTCCCTAATTTGTAGTCTACTATTCTGAAAGACTTATTGTATAAAGCTTTTCTTCTGATTCCGTTAGTTTCTTCTTGTAATCTGCAGCGTATGAAGTAAAATAAAACAAAGTAAAATGAAATACCATCACTAAATGCACAGTCTCCAACTAGGATTAGAACTGCTGCCTCACACCAGAGTTGCAACACAAGACACAAGCAGAACCACACAGCCAACCACACGCTGTCACCTTGTGACCTCAGTTTCTCACATATTCAGTGCTGAGCCTCTAACGCACGAATACCAGCATTCCTTGAGTGCAAAATTAAATTTCTGTCTGCCATATCACAGTGGCATTATACAGCATGAGTCATGAAAGTAGAAGAGGAATGTCAAGTGAACTTAGCGAGACGATTCAGTACCACTTGCGGAAGTAATTCAGTACCACTTGCGGAAGTAATTGCACTGTCACAGTGTTGCCAAATATTAGCAACGTTGTTGCCAGTTCTTAGCTGTTCTAGGAGGACCTGTGTAGTGATAAGCGACGCGATATCGCGCTCGTCTCATACATACTTTTAGAAGAAGAATATGCACCACTATCTCTTGATAGTTTCCAACGTCACATTTGGGCTGCAGATAATTAATTCGTCGAATGAGGCCAAAACCGGCGTTTAAATTTTTTGAAGCTTTACAACATTATGGTATAATTTCAGCAAATGACTAGAGAAGATAGAAATACTAATATTGTGCTTGCAACATACGGCAGGCCAAAGACTGAGCTATATAAACTTCCATCTCGATTACAGTCCCCGCCCCACCCTCCCAAAAAAAAGGCGATGTTGCCAGTTCTTAGCTGTACTAGGAAGACCTGTGTAGCAATAAGCGACGCGAAATCGCGCTCGTCTCATATGGGCTTCTAGAGGGGTGTTGCGGATTTTTGGTTAATATGCGGCGCTATCTCCTTATAGTTTCCATCGTCACACTTAGGATGTAGGTATTTAATTCGTCTATTGAGGCGGAAAACAGCGCTCAAATTTTTTGAAGCTTTACAGCATCATAAAAAATTTCAGCAAATGATTAGAGAAGTTAAAAATACTGATATTGTACTTGCGGCATACAGCAGGACAAGAAGTGAGATATGTAAACTTCGAGTTTCACCCTCACCCCCCCCCCCCGCCCTAAAAAAAAAAAGACTAAAACAGTTACTTCGTTAGATTTCGACAAAAGCTAATTTCTTCATGAAAAGATACTGGAAATTAACATTGCCCCATCCGTCACGAAAAACTTTGCATCTTGAAAGCGACTGCGTTTCAAAATTCAGCTTTACGACCGCACAAGTAATATTTCATTTTTTCTACGTGAATACAGAAATGTGTTGGTTTGCTTGAAAGCCAGAACAAACATAGTTAACTGATTATTTGTGCATCACAGTAATTAGTTCATTTGAGCATTCAGAAGACAGGACACTTAAAATTACGGCCATGAACACAGAAACTAAACTGTATATGTGGGAAATGTGCAATTGTGAGGTTTTCCATCTGCATACAGATACATATAATCTTTAGACTACTAAGCAGCTTTTTGATTTTGCAGTGTTACAGCCTTGTTGGGCCAACAAATGATGATGAGAATCCGATCCGATGTGTCTGATGGTTTCTTCGAATGTTGCCACCCACGAATTGCATGTGTTGTTGCTTAGTATCTGTCGTCACGATGTTAAATAAAAAGAAATTATTACAAACTTTTTGCCTACTTTCTCCTATTATCCTATTTTCCGTCAAACCACACATTCTTTCTGGTCTCTTGGCCACATGGGAAAGAACGCTTTTGCAACTGAATTAATTATGATAATGATGGTAGTAATGATAGTAATCAATGACGTTCACCACATTACAGCAGATTGATAACGATTACAATAACAATAGAAAATGCTGCACTATTCCCACAAACAGTATGCTTCAACTAGTTTTTAGCCATGCTGCGCTACCAAAGCCCATTCTAAGTAAGGCTTCAGTCCGAAAGCAGAAAACAGCATTAAAGAATGCTGATGAATAGATGACTTACCCTCGTCAACTTCCGGGGAGAGTTTCTTTTAACAAAACGAAGAAAGTGCGAAACGACAACTTTCTCCGAAGTTCTACATGGGATACTCTGCAAATCACATTCAAGTGCCTGGCAGAGGGTTCATCGAACCACCTTTATACTATTTATCTCCCATTCCACTCTCAAATAGCGCGCGGGAAGAAAGAACATCTGAATCTCTCCGTTGGAGCTCTGATTTCTCCTATTTTATTCTGATGATCATTTATGCCTATGTAGGTGGGAGTCAACTAGAGGTCTGCAAATCGCCGGTTTCGCTCGCTCGTACTCGGTCGAGTGCGCAACGCTCGGCGGTGGCGCGCCGAGTGTGTTACGCTCGCAGCGAGCGTGTTGACACTCGAACGAGGCTGCGTGGGGCGGCGCGGGCACAGGCCGCACAGCGTAGTGCTGCCGCTGTACTCACAAGGAAACCTACAGGTCTCCGATTTTTATGAAATTTGCATATGTTGTAATACATGAAAAACAATGGGACACGTATTTTTTTTAGCGGCGGAGAAACATATTTAAGGGGTGAAACAGTCCCTCCAAAATTGTCGCTAAAATAGAAACATGGTGATAACTTAGAGACTAGAGAAGCGATTTTAATGATGTTTGGTATGAAAATATCTTTTGATGAAAGACAAATTTCATAGATTCAACTTCGATAAAAATCAAAATAAATTTTTGAGCTGTCCCCCTAATTGTCACTCCCCCTGCAATGTACCTAGGACGATCTCTTATCAAGACATGGAAGAAAGCGAGGATCCTATATATTACACAAAAGCTTGCTTACGTTCTTTATTATGTAGATAAGAAAGGCGACAGTGGCAGTGGGGGATATATGAACGTTGCAATTGGAAAAATTCCCGTTAAGGTCTCACTCGGAAAAGGTAGTGGCGCAGCAACCACGCACAGTGCCAAAATGCTACGGGAATATATATTAACGGGGTGCAACAGAGAGAGAGAGAGAGAGATGCACAAAACTAACCTAATGGGTGTACATCAATATAGTGTATTTAATATCAATATAAAAGACGGACAAATTATTCCAGGACTTGAGAGTGATAAGATGAATGGATATAAAATACAATCACGTCCTCGTTAAGACGGCAAGTAACACCTACCACTAAAAAGGCACTAAAAGTCCAGAAAATGGGAACAAGAAAGATCCTGGACAACTTATTTATTGAATTATCTTAGCACAGAAACTTTATGTTAATCACGTATAATAACCTATATTGTAAAGTATAAAATGCGAAACTGAATGGCTAGTTCAACTGGATTGAGAGAACAGCTTTCGACGCACCCGGGAAAGGAAACAATTCCAAATTTCGAGGTCAGGATGTATTCTCAAGCATCTAGTTTGCTCCCGACACTCGCCTTGGATTCGAGTGGCGCTGCGGTGGGCGACGGAGTGGCGAGCGGGCAGTGTGGACGGTCGGGCCAGTCGAGCGTGCCCCACTCGAACGAGCGTGCAGGAAGTCGAGCGCAGCCGCATGCCTTGTCGCAAGCTGCAGTACCGACATCTGTCGGACTGTCAGAGAACGACATGTATCACGCGATTCGAGCGAGCAACCGAGCGAGGTGCAGACCTCTAGAGTCAACAATATATTTTCGTATTCGGAAGAGAATGTTGGTAATTGGAGTTTCGTAAGTAGACCACGCCGCAGTGATAACCGCGGTTGTTGTAACGATTCCGTGACGCTGTCTCCCCTGTATCATGACAATACAAACCGAGCTGCCCTTCTTTGGACTCCTTCGATGTACTCCGCCAAACCCACCTGATAAGGATCCCACACTGGGCAGCAATACTCCAAATGAGGACGGACAAGCGTAGTGTACGCAGTCTCTTTAGTAGTTCTGTTGCATCTTTTAAGCGTTCTGCGAATAAAACGCAGTCTCTGGTTCGCCTTTCCTACGACATTATCTTTCCAGTTTAAGTCTGGTGTAATAGTAATTCCTAGTTATTTAGTGAAGTTTACGGCCTTCACGTTCGATTGATTTATGTTGTAAACAAAGTTTAACGAATTTCTTTTCGTACTCATGTGAACGACTTCACACTTCTCGTTATTTAGAGTCAATTGCCAATTTTTACACCATAGTGATATTTAAATCGTTCTGCAGTTGGTTTTGATCTTCAGATGATTTTACTAGACGGTAAATGACGGCGTCATCTGCAAACAACCTAAGAGAGCTGTCCAGATTTTCTCCTAAATTGTTTATATAGATAAGGAACAGCAGAGGACGAATAACACTGCCCTGTGGAACGCCGGTTATCACCTCTGTCTTAGTCGATGCCTTACCATCTATTACTACAAACTGTGTCCTCTCTGACAGGAAATCCCCTATCCAGTCACAAATCTGTGACGATATTCCATAATCACGCATTTTGATTAAAAGCCGTTTGTGAGGTACGGTGTCAAAAGCATTCTGGAAATCTAGAAATACGGAATCAATTTTAGAACCATTGTCGATAGAATTCAGCACTTCGTGAGAGTAAACAGCAAGTTGAGTTTCACATGAACGATATTTTCTAAATCCGTGTTGATCTTGGGTCAACACATCATTCTGTCCCGCCGCGCGGGAGTAGTCGAGCGGTCTGGAGAGCCACGTTACAGGTCGCGCAGCCTCCCGCGTCGGAGATTAGAATCCTCCCTCGGGCATGGATGTGTGTGTTGGGCGTAGGTTAGTTTAACTTAGTCTAAGACTAGGGACTGATGACCAACGTAGTTTGGTCCCATAGGATTACAAACATTTGAACATTCTGCCTATGGACTGTTATCCCAAAATTGACGTATTTCGTTCAGTCTTGTCATACGCGTCTCACATTCCAAGAATATCACCAAAATGAGCATCTGCCGTGTACCGTCCTAGAGCAGCTATTACGCAAGTTTTTACTGATAATCATAAAATTGACCAGACGGCTTTTGCTGCAGAATATAGCGAATTCTATTAGATCCGCGTAACCTTTCCCGATAAGAAACTGTTTTCTTCGTATAGTGATGCCCCTGTTTAGGTGAATTATAATGTTACTGTTTAATGTTGCTTCGGAAGATATTTTTGCCTTAAATATTTCAATCTTTGCAGGTGATTCAAAGTAATTGTAATACTTAGTTTCCATTCACATTACTCCATTCATTTGATCTATTATTTGTAAAGTAATTGCAACCGCGAGAAGTGAAATTGTCCTATAAACCAAACCGTTTGGTTACTTTAGGTCTATCGTGCATGGGCAGAACGGTTCCACGTGAAACATCTCCACGAAAGGCAGAGAAGCGGGCGGTTCTCTGTCACAGTAGAGTTCGGCTCGGGTAGCCGGTCCTCTGTGGAGAAGACATGGAATTATATGTTGAAGAAAAAAGTCATATGTAAGAAACCTGTCTACTAATTTTATTTTTCTCTTGTATTTATATTTTTCAGGCTTATATTCGCCTATACTTATCACAAAATAATGAGATATCTTTTTCTCTGCAAGTAGCTACCTTTGGTCGTTTCCGTCCGCATTATATTTCCTGTTGTCTCTAGATGGAACATACTTTGCCTCTGCCGGTCCCATATCTCACGTCGAAAGAAAATTGTGCTCCACATCATTCATTTCGCAGGAGGCTGTCGTATTTTTACCATTGGTATAGCCGGCCGCGGTGGCCGAGGAGACTGAGGCGCTTCAGTCACGGTCTGCACGGCCACTAAGGTCGGGGGTTCGAATCCCCCTTCGGGCATGGATATTTGTGCCGTCCTAGTTCGTAAGTAGTTCATAAGTAGTTTGTAAGTTTAGGGACTGATGACCCGTAGTTAAGTCCCATAAGCTTTACAAACTTTTGAACCATTGGTATATTTACTTGTACGAATCTTGTTCGTAACCGTAAATAGTTTGCTCTTTCTGTTCGTCTCCTCATTATTGTTAAACACATATTTTCCCTATAATTCTGCTCATGAAGTGGATGAACTGCATTATTATTTTTAGTACCATTAGTGTTTATTTCAAGTTGATCTTTGAATGTGTATTTTTGATTACTGTTACATTTGTTTGTTCAATATGTTTCACAGCATTGAAGATAAACAAGTTCTCATATCCATTAATATAAGCGTGTTAGAGCTAACGTATAAAGGTCATTTTTGTCTTTCATTCGTAAAACTTCCTCTCAAAATGTAAAAGACTTCTTTTAACACCCTTCATTTGAAACTGATAGGTAGGCAGAGGACATTCACGGCTTACTCATTTATTAACTTCATTCATAATGATAATTTGGATCAGATTTCTTAACAAATTTTTTACTCATTCCATTTAATTTTTGTAATAGCGGTAAAATTACAGCCCTGCGCATTCTACGGCACCTGTTCTAAATCAATGAATAAGATATATATCAATACGTTTATTTATCATCCTTTAACAAGCAACGTTGCAACTGCTTTCCTTAATACTGTTTTAAACCATGGCACAGTTCATCGATCAATTTTAATTTTAGTAGTCGTAACACGTGTTTATTAGGTTGCTTTATTGTTTATTTTGTGTTTGTTACAAATTTTACAATTGATTTTATACGAACGATAGGCCAGAAACGTTATTAACGTAACTCAGAATGGTGTGACAATATTTGCTCGCATTCGATTTTGCTACGGAGCGAGTTGGTACAGTGGTAACACACTGGACTCATTCGGCTGCACGGCGCTTCGAACTGGCCTTCGGCCATTTGGATTTCAGTTTTCCTTCATTTTGCTAAATAAGTCTAGGCAAATGCCGAAATGGTCCCTGCGGCAGAGCACGGCCGATTTCCTTCCAGTTCCTTATCATAACAATCCGAGCTTCTGCTTCGCTCTAATAACCCCCTTGTCGAGGGGACGTTAAATCGTAACCTTGCTTCTTTCTTTCGTGTCCTGTTTGCAATAAAGCTTGCTGTGTTTATGTTTCCGTGTGTTGGTAAAAATTTTGAAGTTCATTTCAAACCAACTTTCCACTGAACAAGAGACCTTAAACTTTCAACTTAACTTAGAACTGGATGACACTGCTACACAATGCCATTTCCTAATTGGTGTGTGGTGGAGGGCACTTTTTGTAAAACTGCTGTTTCCTCCTGTTTCTCTTCCAGTTATGAATGGTTTGCCGCTAAAACTATTTCTGGTAAGACTTTGTGTGAGGTCATATCGCCCTATTCTTTAACTTCACGATCTGTCCGTGGTTAATACGTGAGAGGGGTCAGGTGAAATAGAAATAGAACAAATTTATCGAATGTCTCTGTTGAATTCTCATGAAAACGTTTTTGTATCTGAATGAAAAATTTCACACATAGAAAATCTGAAAAGAATAAAATAATCATTTAAAAGAAAAATACGTATAAACGTGGCTTTAATATGGACTGATACGTATAAAGTAACTTTTGTCCACTCAAAAATTGCTATTGCGTTAGAGATAGTGCCAAACAGTTTTCGAATTTTTAATAGCTATGTCAGTCATCATAGCAACACTGGAACATAAAGTGTTCCTCCTAATGAGTAATGCTAGCAGTAGCGTTTAGTCGCCACCAGCTTGAAGGGTAATTTATTTCATTATCTGTCTGAAGTCGGTAAGAGGTATGACGCGGTGGCGGCAGCCACAGTCGTTTTGGTAAATGCGCCGGCCGCGGTGGCCGAGGAGACTGAGGCGCTTCAGTCACGGTCTGCACGGCCAATACGGTCGGGGGTTCGAATCCCCCCTCGGGCATGGATATTTGTGCCGTCCTAGTTCGTAAGTAGTTCATAAGTAATTTGTAAGTTTAGGGACTGATAACCCCGTAGTTCCACTCCCATGAACCACAGACATTGCCGAGGTGGGGTGGCTTGCGTGCCTCAACGATACAGATAGCCGTACCGTAGGTGCAACCACAGCGGCGGGGTATCTGTGGAGAGGCCAGACAAACGTGTGGTTCCTGAAGAGGGGCAGCAGCCTTTTCAGTAGTTACAGGGGCAACAGTCTGGATGATTGACTGAGCTGGCCTTGTAACATCAGCTAATGTGGCTTTGCCACACAGCTACTGCGAACGGCTGAAAGCAAGGGGAAACTACAGCCGTTATTTTTCCCGAGGACATGCAGCTCTACTGTATGAACATATGATGATGGCTTCCTCTCGGGTAAAATATTCCGGAGGTAAAATAGTCCCCCATTCGGATCTCCGGGCGGGGACTACTCAAGAGGATGTGATCATCAGGAAAGACAATACTGGCATTCTACGGGTCGGAGCGTGGAATGTTAGATCCCTTAATCAAGTAGGAAAATTAGAAAATTTAAAAAGGGAAATGGATAGGTTGAAGTTAGATATAGTGGGGATTAGTGAAGTTCGGTGGCAGGATGAACAGGATTTCTGGTCAGGTGAGTACAGGATTATAAATACAAAATCAGTTGGGGGTATCACAGGAGTAGGATTGATAATGAATAAGAAAATAGGAATGCGGGTAAACTACTATGACCAGCACAGCGATCGAATTATCATTGTCAAGATAGATACGAAGCCAACACCGACAACAGTAGTACAGGTTTATATGCCAACTAGCTCTGCCGATGATGAGGAGATCGAAGAAATATATGAGGAGCTAAAGGAAATTATTCAGATAATTAAGGGAGAGGAAAACTTAATTGTTATGGGAGACTGGAATTCGGTAGTAGGACAAGGAAGGGAAGGGAAGATAGTGGGTGAATATGGTCTGGGCAAAAGAAATGAAACAAACATTTTAGGATTGAGGATATTGTGGTTCTGTCGCTTTCAAGATGCGAAGTGTTTGATACCAGAGGCGTTCAGCGGGCCTGCTCTACCCGCCCGGACACGTAGCCGCGCCTCCCGGGCGTGCCTGGCCACGCGCTGCCCGGCCTGCCGGCACGAGCCGCAGCGGACGGCGCCGGGCAGCGGTGGCCGGGTACCCGCCTACCCACCGAGCCCTAGACTAGGCCGCCCGGCCGCCAGTGGCGCTCTGCTGCTAGCCGGGGCACGCGCCCGCCAGCCGCTACGCTCTTAGCGGGAAATACACTATTCCGATTTTCACGCTGTAAAATCTGTTCAGGGTCCACACGACCATCCCACATTCGTTTATGAACTTACGTTTTCCTTACAAGCTTTACTTTGCATATGAAAAAATGAAATGCCTACCTTTTCATTCCGCATGAGTTTTTAGTTTCATAATGCTTCTCACTTGATTCTGAAGAATCTGTGAGGTAAAAAATCTGATATTTGGACATCTGATAGTACAGCATCTTAGCTTTCTAACGAAGTATTCAACTTCTCAAAATTCGTAACTATCGTTTTAAAATGACGCTATTAGTTCAAAAAATGTTCAAATGTTTGTATAGCTTATAGAAATTAACTATGGGGTCATCAGTCCCTAAACTTACAAACTACTTATGAACTAGCTAACACTAAGGACGGCACAAATATCCATGCCCGAGGGGGGATTCGAACCCCCGACCGTAGTGGCCGAGCAGACCGTGACTGACGCGCCGCAGTCCCCTCGGCCACTGCGGCCGGTGACTCTATTAGTGAAGTATGTGCACGTCATTTACAAATCGTGCATTGAAAAAGTTGGATAGCGGGCAGCTTACTGAGCTATGCATTTTACACATATATTACCGCAAGTGAAAGAGAGCTGTCTCATTTCACGAGTAATTGCGAGTTAATGAGCAGCACCAGTGCCGCGATAGCAAGTATGCGTATTCAGCGCGTGTTCGAACAGCGTTTCTGTGCATTTCGCTGAATTACTTAATGTATCCTTGCTGAAAGAAAAAAGAAAGTTAGGGTTGATACGTTCAGTTGCAATCGTGGTCATTAGAAACGATTAACTGGTAGAATCTTGGAAGGTTCAGCTTACGCTCAACCACTCCAAGGGAAGTAAACTAATTACTGTCCATCGATACAGGCGTCTGGGCCATTGTTATTTTATTTTATATTTTCCTCTTTTTTCTTTGGCTGGGGTTAGTTGATACCCCGAGGGAATCACCACTATTCGAGAGGTGACATTCAAGGTCGCAATCATTAGTTTTGTATCGCTGAACAGATTGCATGTATCTTGAAAAGACTTGTAATTTTTCCTCACTGACTGAATTATCAGTCCACTATCAGTTGCAAGAAAATAAAAAGGCGTGCGCAGAAACGCATCCGGTAAAAGCAGACAGGAGACGTCCGATTTTTTGCTGCAGAAGCAAAATGGTAGCCGAATCTGCTCGCGTTAGCCGGCTCCGGCACGTTTGTAGGTAGTAATATACTTTGCTCAGAATTTACTTACACAGTGTTTCACTATCACTTCGTATTGAACTAAGTGATGGCTCTAACATAAAGAACAAGATGATTCCTTAAATCTTTTCAGTTCCTTGTTGCTGGTAAATCCACATATTGTCATGTGTGTGACGAAAAATTATATGCCCTACAGTTATGTGATAATATTTAATTTTATTCCAGGTTGTCCTAATTGTCTACCTAAATTCTGCCAAGATAAACAGAAAATCTTAAAAAAAACAGTAGTTTGCGTAATGAGTTACAATTTCAGTCAAAATCTGTTTTAATAACATCGACTACTTGCTGCTGTAAATCATCTTACTTTAGAAGAAAATGTCAAGAACATAAATGAAGAACTTTTCGAGTGGCTTGAAAAACTTTGAAAGAGTATTTCCCTTCCTTGTCTAGTAATAGCAATGGGATTAGCAATCTCTTGGAAGGAGTAACAGTTTTAGAATCACCATAAGTGCAAATTAATATGAAGTAGCTTCTGGAAACGTCCAATAACTTTAAGTCACATAAATCTTTGGCATTGCTAAAAGGTAACACATTATTACATGTCTCGTCCACATATTACATTCAAAATAAATACAGAAACACACTTCTCGTTGAAAGTAACCTGATAATCGCTTGAACGTCTGTGAATACAGACTTAAAATTTATGAGGCAAGCATATCAGGAGGAACCTTCTCACTGAATTCCACGAAAAAGTTTAGCCTTCCATAACGAAAACTTGTAGATTAACAGAGAGGTGTAAAATACTTTAATACGGTATACTGCACCTACCCATTATGAAAAAGCCTTATCTGCTCTTTTGATATGAAACCATTGAAGCGTAAACTATACAAACCATTAGCACTTTTAAACCCTATGCATAAAAATCAATTACTTGTACGTACCAGTAAAACACTATTGTGTCTATTAATTGTGTACTTCACATTATTTCATTTTAATAAGGTTGAGTTTGACACTACTAAATATCTGTTACCTGGTAATACGACGAAAACGTTTAAGAACCACTGTGCTTAGGAATAAAAAAATGTAAAAAACCTCTACATAACAACACAGCTTTACGATGGAGCCTAATTGTGTTTTGGCTGAAATATGTTTTACAATTAAAAGCTGAACTAATGAACGAATATTAGAAAGTTTCTTGCTTTAAGTAGCGTCTACTCCATGCACATTTGTATGATCTGTGCTGTTCAGTCTTCATTTCAGACATAACGATAACGTATAAATTGCTATGTAGATAATATGAAAAAGTGCGTGATGCCTACGCTCTGATTAATAGGGCAGGGCAAATGATACCCGCGTTCGAACATGCTCGGGGTTTCCCGATACGGCAGAGAACTCGATACAGTATCGAACTGTTCGAACACTCAGATAATAAATCAATGACTCACGCTTCGTATCTGTAGCTGATAAGCGGGAAATTTTAAAGTTAACGGGCTATCGCTTTGCTCACAACAAATTTCTTAGGAAATACAAGCACACGTAAAAGAGAAGAAGGGCATAACTATGAAAAAGGGTATTTTTTTAAAACAGTGCATACGTGACCTCTCTGGTATCACTGCAAGACATGATTCATTGGTAAACAAAATATCTGCTACTATGACTGAACTACTTCATCACATTACTGAAGGCTAACATTCAAAGGAAAAAAATGTGAATCCTTCACAAGTAGAAATTACATTTAATGTGATTACAAGAGATAGCTTGCAAATGACCATTCTACTCCATACTCTTTTCATACGGTAAAGTTATGAATAAAAATTTTACCGCCTTTTAATTGGCTTGAAAACGAGATTAAAAGAGATGAGATAGAGAAAACATTAGCAATTTAATACCCAATAACGGGAAAAGTCACATAAAAATAAACTGTAAATGTGACTGCGGAATAAACAGTGCATGAGCTGCTGTGTACGTAGTATCAACAGGCGTCGTTAGATCGCAGCACTAGAATTTTAAATCGCGAATGCTATCGTTTACTTATAGCCAATATTCGTTACTGTTTTTACTTATGAACTGCACCCTAGAAGCTACTGCAGTCGGAATTTCACACTTATTAATCTCCATGGTCTTAGACAAAAAAATTGATCGCCGGCCGGCCGACGCAGATGCTAAGTCCGAGTCGGTCGCGTTGTGTGGACAATAAATTCGATCGTCTCTCAGAATGCTAAGTCCGGCGTTGTGCACGATCTGGCAACACTGTAGAATGCGGTACTGTCAGGGGGAAGTGTTATGTCCATCTCGAGGCGGTTCTCTGGCATATGAGCGCGTGGTCCCGTGGTAAGAGTCGCATTTACAAACGTATGTGTAAGCTGTTGCAAGATGAAATCCAACTACCTTCAATTTTTTTAAACTTCAAATCGGCTGTCTTCTTTATCAGTGTGGAAGAACCTCAAATGTAACAGCGAAAAGTTCCAGAAATAATTACACAAAAATACACGCTGCTGCATCAAATCTGGACTGTTTACTCTCGGGAGTAGTGGGCACCGGCTACGGCGACACGCCAGCGGCCGCATCGCGGCAGCCGCCTGCGGACTCGGTGACAGCGGCGCGCCGCTCTGAGTTTGTTTACCGGCTGTTATATCCTTACCCCAAGTTCTGGTACTTATATTATAGTCACGTGTTGAAATTTTCTGAAATATATGAACATAAACTAAATTTCGTAAAGTAGAATCGGTATAAAGGGTCATTGGGGTGACTATTACCACATTTTTCTTGAACGTCATCAGGCCACTCAGTCAGGATTCCTACTCGCGATTGTTACTAGTGACGAGTTATGATGCTCTCATGCTGACGTCTTAAGAAGAAATTAATGACTGAGTACTAAAAGATTTTTATACTCAGCAAAGTGCAACCACAACGCCAGGGTGCGTCCATTTTTTGCAAACAACTGAGACACCATTTAGTCGCACTGTAAGGACAAACGACCTAAAACATTACATCATGTGTTAGTACCACACTATAATAATTGCAGTTGATTTCACAATCAAAACATCGATTAGTGTGCTTTGGAAGTCACTCATTCCGCACCAACTCTTTCGATCACATGTCCTCAAATGTTCATCTTTCCTGCCCCTACTCGAATAACCTTCGACAAAAATTATTTCCAGAAAAAATACACGTCGAACATCGATTGGCGTCATAATTAGCTTGCAATCAGTTCGATTCTAAAGGGACAGATTTGGTAAACTAGCAGAACGTTGTCAGACTATCCCATTATCAGAGAGAATAAAGCAAGTAAGCACAAGAGGTTTCTTGTTGTTTTCGATGTGAATTCGTGCAACTCCTGTCACGAAAAAAAGGCTAAAAAATTGACCAAAGCCACCTCTCCGTGGCAGGCGACTACTTTACTGCAGAGATAGCGAGGAGCGTGCACGCCAGTGCATTTCTACTGTCACATACTCCAGTAGAACATATATCTCGCAACGTAAGAGACGAGATTAGTTGAAATTTCGCCGTGTAAACCATTTTCTGGACCCAAAAGCATGAACAAATAGCCTTCTGTCGCCTCTCGACTGAGAAACCAGTCAGATTATTCAATGGAAATTACAGGAAACTCAAGTAAATTTATGAGCATAGTTCTGTGCTAACCAGGAAGTAAGACCTCGGTACCAGCGTTGACAGACTTACACAGCGATGTTGACAAGCTTCAGTCATACTATCAACAGGAAGAATAAGAGCCGAGGTGATTGCTAAGCGAGCTCGGCAGACTTAGCTCGCGTCTCGCGCGCCTGCTGGGGGTCCGAATACCTAAAGTTTAATTATGTTAATGAGTCCTGCTCGCAATTCCGTAACTAGCTTTAATGAATCGATCGTTGTCACTAATAAAAATATACATATGCACCGACCGCTAACATAGTAATAAGTGTCTCAATTATTTGCATATTTTGTCTTAAGCGCAATGACAGCAAAAGTCATTCACCAGTGCTGTTTCACATTTCTTAGAGCATTTCCATTGATTATACTGATAAACTTAGATGTAAGCGTCAGTTTTCTTTACAATTATAGACTCAGAAAAATCTTTCTTGATATCGCTGTCAGTGGCACAAACGAACGAAGAGAGGCAAACAAACGAAAAGAAATCACTGCAGCATTGTTTTCAAGATGTGAACATTTCTGGGAAGGCTTCGTAACATGGAGTGCCAAATAAGAAGAGCTTCTGTTATCTAAACATAGAATTAGGGACACTGATGTATAGATTAATTTATCTTTAAGCCAAACTGTCATACAGTCTACAAATATTGCAAAATTGAAACGTATCACCTGTTGATTAGAGTCCCATTACATCCCCCAACAAAAACGAGCAGCAGATATACTGAAAACTTTTTGATGACTGTGCACAACATTCAGGGCAGAAAGAACCCTAAATCCAAAATAACTATGGGTTTACGAAGCAGGGCATTGTGCTGATATTGTATGCAGCAGTCGCACAGTGTTCAATTTTTTTTTTTTTTTTTTTTTTTTTTTTTTTTTTTTTTTTTTTTTTTTTTTTTACCCCATCCATTTTCATATGAATACAAGCTAAAAGCTCCCACAATATTCATATGACAACCATCGGGCCGTAATATGAGGACACAGTTGATCAGATGGTAATAGAAATTGCAGTGACTGTTTTTATGCTGCCAATGGATAAGGCCAAATAGTCACTATTTCGGAATATATCGCAGATCAAGTTCTGTCTGTGAAAGAATTGCTCAACAGTTAGTTGCATGTAACACAGTCCCATCTGTTGCCAATTACACGCAGCTAAATTTTATAATTTGATCTTCCTACGAACAATTTAATTTCTTTCACAACAGTGTTTTTACGTACTGAAAGTGTTCAACAAGTATGAGTCTATCACTTCTCGTTCACGTCCACTTCCTGCTCTCATCCCTACACCCACTGTAGAGGTCTAATAAATGACACAAAGAACAGGTTTATACCTACATTAATGGGGGTATTGATGTCAGTTTTCCCGACAGTATTCTGCTATTGTTCTGAAGATTAATACTCAACGTAAATAGTAATATGCAGTTGGATGAATATCTGAGGTGTCGACTTCCGTTCCACAAACCAAAAAATGGTTGAACTAAGCGAATAAAAAGCGTCTATATGCCAATAAATAAAAATGAAAAAACTGTTAATGGAAGTTTACAAACTCGATCGGAAAAAATGAAAAATACTTTCTTGACCTACAGACTACTGCAATACAAATTCTTGGATTTCACAGAAATAAATTACTTAGGCCCTACTTTTGTTTTGGTGCATTTCACTTACACTACGGAAGGGATAAAACATGTGAATATTTCATTAGTATTACAGGTACTGGAACTCCGTCGATTACTACCGAGTTGACAATCACTTTCCGTATGGTATTCGTTGATTGAGGCTGATTAAAGGGGCCTTTCGACATCCTTTTATTAATCGAATTCTTTAAACTTCTCGGTAGTTGCAGGAAAGTGAATTCAGGTAGACAGCGGTAATCTTGAAAATTTGTGCCGCAGCGGTACTGGAACCCTGCTTTCTTTTTCCTAGTAGACTTATTCTTTGCGGTCGTTGGATAGTTTTTGTTCTATGTTGACTGGTAAGATTGATCTCAGTTTCCCTTCCTTAAAAAAGATAACAACAAAAAATTACTGATGCGGTAACTCCTCTGGCCGAACGAGATGGAAGAATCGCCTAAGCTATTTATGCAAATAATATTCAATATGCTTCTTTTTCACAAAAGATATTTCCCGTTTCAAGAAAGATCTTTCCGGTATTCATGATTTTACACATGAAGAAAGACTCGATAACTCACGTAAGTGCCAGTGAATCGCAGTGAAATGCAATACGACCGTGTCTTTCTGGCAGCGACCATCTTTTCGGTTTTTGTATTTTCTGTTTTGCATCAGTCTGGCACCTCATGTTGGAAGTGAAAAACGATTTTTGCAATCCAGCACACCTTAATTCACACACACTTCCTTCCCGGGCAATGACAATTGCAGCCGGAGATGTTAAATAAAATATGACACTAGATGCATTCCAGACAAACGAGTGTTTTATTTCAAATATTAAGGGTTCTTGATTCCATTCTCTGCATGTTCTTGATGGTCTGCTGGTCATAAGAAGAGAAGACGCCACCGACACTTACGATGTCAGCGCTAAATTAATCTCAACAGTACTACCATGTTTTAAAGCCGGTAGTCCGCGTGACGCCGTGTCGCTTTCTAAGCATCCCTATTGTTCTGATATAGAAATTCTACTGTCCAACTTTGGCGATGTTTGTAATATAACTGCTGCTGATGCTTTGCCGCGAAACGTGAGAAGCGCCTTACAGATTAGAATTTTTGTTTGAGCATGCCTCGATTCTTGGGTTTGTTCTCAAAAAATTCCAGGCAGCTCCACACTAACGAACATTTTCAGCTATCAAATTAAACGCATAGGAATTATCCAAGTGTACCTGCTGGATCTGTTTTAAGTAATATTCAATTTATATTTGAATATGGCTCGGAAAGCAACGTCAATTTTATTACAGCCCATCTCCTGTCTCTGAATGATTTGACAATTGCGTTAATTCTGTAAAGCGTTGTGGCAACTGTGAGTCAGTGATGAATGAACACATGCGCAGCGATATTCACCGATGAGAGGAGGGGGCGGGTGTACTTCCCTCCTTATGTCCCCACGTCTATATATAAAAATGTATAGCTGTTAATCTCCGAATGTTCTTGACCCATTGCTTTGAAATTCTGACTCGACGTTGCATTCTAGCCCAGGAAGGTTTTTAGGTACACATTTCTTGAATATATTATATATAACCTATAAATGCGTTACTTTTGCGATTTTTAGTATAAGCCTTTTTCCAATTATAAAGTTTATATAAATTCATATATGACACATATTGAAAAATTTGGGATATGAAAACATGCACATATTTTACTAGAACGTTGTGTCAACATTTCAAAGCTTTCGGAAATATACGATTTTGAATATAACACTAAACATGGCTCTAGGTTAGAAAGAGTTCTAAGAGGAAATAGAAGTGAGGAGGAGACGAACAGTAAAAGCGTAATGATGATATGGAGAGGGAGAAGGTGCAGATGCACAGAAAGAGGGGGGAGGAGGATCGGATAGACAGAGAGGGAAGTAGATGGGGAGGAGAAAATGGACAAGGAGTGGGGAAGGAGGACGTTATGGACAAAGAGAGGGGAACGAGGAAAGGTGCAGAGAGAGGGGACAGAGATAGGGGGAGCAGAGAATGTAGGACGTATATCCAATTCCCATCCACAAGGCAGTAGGAAATTACGGATTTAAGAAATGCATGGTTCCTCTTATCTTTATTTTCAATTTAATCTGTAACAAGCCACAGCAACGCATGGACGGGCACAGCTAGTGCCATAGTAAGTACAGTAACACATCGTTCATTCACAAGAAAAGTTTGATGTCCGCAATTACATAAATAAAGGGTTGTGAGGAATAGTTATGTAGAAAGGAAAGTCCTGGGGTTTATGATGTTTACGATCCGGACTACTATTACGGATAGACATCATATCAGACTTCGCAACCCCAGCATGTTTATAACTTCACACTGACGCAAGGGCTGTGATACGAGAGAAGGAAATATATTATATGCTTCTCACAAAAGGTTATTACTCGTGTACCACTATCGAGTGCAGGAAAGCTCCTCAATTATTTTCGTGTGTGTTGCATGAATTTTGGTCTCACCTAGGTTGACGTCCTGTACGGGTAAGAAGAGAGTAATCGGAATAGAGTCTGATTTTAGTTACGAGAAACCTGTGCAGATAGTATCGGCACACTGCGTTCAGAACGAAGACGACGTCTTCCTCTTTGTGTCTTGGCGTGTGCTGGAGTGGGGCGCTGTTTACAGATGCACTTGTTGCGAGTCTCAAAAAAAATGTTCAAATGTTTGTTAAGCTTATGGGACTTAACTACGGGGTCATCAGTCCCTAAACTTACAAACTACTTATGAACTACCTTATACTAAAGACGGCACAAATATCCATGCCCGAGGGGGGGATTCGAACCCCCGACCGCAGTGGCCGTGCGCGAGTCTCTACACCCGGAATGTACTACCTTTGCCAACTACTTTAAAAACGTAATACATTCTCCATTATTTAATTTTATATAATTTACTGGAAATTGTTTGGGTAATCTTGAATTTTGTAGATTTAGAAGTCATTAAAACATTCCACATTGATATTATATGCATTTTTATTGTTGCTTGTCTTTTACATACTCGGATACACGCACGCACACACACACACACACACACACACACACACACACACACACACACACACACACATTCACACTGCTTGATTTTTTGAGAAGGGACTACTCCTATAGCCCTATAGCCTACCCATCCAGCAACATTTCGTAATATTTTCCTAAGGCGTCTTGGAACTGACTCTACTAACTGCCTTGATAATGTTTCATAGTGGTTTATTTGCCACCATGTATGTTCTATATTTTCCCAATAGTCGCTTGCGTTTTCTTGATCCAAGTGGCAACGACCTCGTTACTTCCGCCCGCATATTCTCAATAGGATTAAGGTCCGGTGACCATGGAACGCACTCAATCAGCTTTATGCGATCTTCGCTGCGAAACTATTCTTGAACGACGGAGCTTTCATGGATGGGGCTGTGGTCCTGTAAATAAATAGTTATCACGTTATTTGATCTATTTATATTTGAAGAACGTATTTGTAATTTACGCACTGTATTAATGTTTTGTATACGGTGTCTAACAAGTTGGGTTCAAAAACCGCTAAGAGGCCTTTGTCAGTTAAACATTTCCGTGTCCATCATGTCAGATAGAGCATGACTGGCTGAATCATACCAAACGATGCAGTTTGGTGCTGACAAGAAGACCATCGAACCTCTAATGAATACCTGGCTTCTAACTGAAGTATTTTGTGTACCATCTATACCACTAACGTGATACCTATATTAAGCAACTAACTTAAGTGCAGTGGCTGTACTCCGAAGTTATCATGCCGACAGTACAAGTCAGAATCTGCATAAATATATGAGTAGCTTATCTGTCGTTAACAAGTAACAAGATAAACGCCATTTTAATTACGAAATGTGTAATTCCATGCTGCTTTTGTGATCATTTGCAGCTAAGTGATGACCAAACTGACATGCATACGTATTAACTCCACGTTTTGTAATAAAAATGGTTTATCTCAGTTATTTGCAAACGATAGATGTCCGCTTTTGATAACAAGCTACTCATATCATCGTACAGCAAGACCGCAGGGTAGTATACAATTTGTGCAAACGCCAGTCAGCTTTTGTGAGAGCCGAAGAGCATGAAAGGGACGCAGTAGTTGGGAAGGGTGTAACAAAAGCCAGTAGCTTTTCCCCAATGTTGTTCAATCTGTTCATTGAGCAGGCTGTGAAGGAGAGAAAGCAGAAATTTAGTTTAAGAAAATCAAGTGATGTGGAAGTAATGGATTAGAATACGAGACATTAAAAGTTATAGATGACATTTGTTGATTGTGTGTGGGGGGGAGGGGGGGGTTTGGAGCGTTGGGCTGTGGTTTGGAGACACTATACAGGTCATCAATCCCTATTTCGGATAATGACGGGAAAGTAAATCGGGCAGTGCCCTTTGAAAGAAGGCATCCTGACTTTCGCCTGGAGTGATGTAGGGAAATCATGGAAAACGTAAATCAGGATGGCCGGAGACGGATTTGAACCACCATCCGAATGTGGGTCAGTGTGCTAACCACTGCCCTACCTCACTCCGCTGAGTTTTGTTATTTGGATTGTAAAATAACTTCTGATGCCCGGAGTAGTGAAGACATAAAATGTAGAATGCAATGGGAGGAAAAGTATTTATGTTTGTATAGTCTATGGGACTTAACTACGGGGTTATCAGTCCCTAAACTTACAAACTACTTATGAACTACTTACGAAATAGGACGGCACAAATATCCATGCTCGAGGGGGGATTCGAACCCCCGACCGTAGTGGCCGTGCAGACCGTGACTGGAGCGCCTTAGTCTCCTCGGCCACCGCAGCCGGCGAAAAGTATTTCTGTAGAAGAGAATTTAATGGATATGGAGTCTTTTCTGAAGGCATTTGTGCGAAGTGTGGCCTTGTACGGTAGTGAAGCGTGGACGATAAAGCAGTTCAGACAAGAAGACGATAACTGTCTAAATTTCTTGCATCAAGAGAATGCTGAAGAGTAGATGGGTAGATCATGTGAGTAATGAGGACGTTCTGAACAGAATTGGGGAAAAAGAAATTTCTGGCATATCTTGTCTAAAAGATGGGATCTATTGGTAGGGGACATTCTGAGACACCAACGAATCGTCAATTTAGTTTTGGAGGGGAGCTTGTGGGGTAAAAATCGCAGGGGTAGACGACGAGATGGATACAGCAAGCAGATTCAAAGGAATGTCGGCTGTCTATCTTACTCAGAGACGAAGAGTTTTGCGCAAGATAGGGTAGCGTCGAGGTGGAGAACTGCATCAAACCAGTCTACGGACTGAAGACTACACCCACAACAACAACACACCATATCATTAAGTAGTGTATGTCGTGTAAGATTATTCAGAAATATTCATTTTAGAAACAGTAATTTCGTTAATAAAGCACCATCATTACGGCAGACGTTATTCAAATGTGTAGTTCATTTGTCACGGAATGAATTGCAGTATCCTCTTAGGCATTATCATTTGCTGTACCAGAAAAGAATTAGGAACAGAATTTGTCGCACAGGTAACTGAAAAACCAATTCTGAGGAGTACTGTCCGCATTTCATGGAATATGCAGGTGATACCCGAAAACTTAGTTTATTTAAATTGCAAAAATTATTATTATTTGATTAATGATGGAAATTCTCCTCAGATATGTGTGTGTGTGTGTGTGTGTGTGTGTGTGTGTGTGTGTGTGTGTGTGTGTGTGTGTGTGTGTGTACTGCTTGGTCTTTCCTCTTTGGTTATATATGCTCTCTGACTAGGCTCAGTACTACAATACAGTATCTCTAACTTCCACACTCCTTAACACCGTCCTCATGACCTAGGTCGTGAATTACCTTCCCCTTCCGTTCCCTTTTTTCTTCCCTTCTCTTCCACCTAAAGAAGGAACAGTGTTCCGAAAGCTTGTTCTTTTCGTCCGTTTTCTTTTTTTCTTTATTTGTGTCACTATCGGCGGTACAGCACAAAGATAAGTACTGGCCAGCCAATCTACCGCTTTGAAAAATAATTTAAAAATTATTATTACTGCGATCAGTTTTGATGTTAACCGCGCATATCTGATCATTAGTGTGAAAGCAGGCACGTTAAACAGATGCAGAACAGAATGTTGTATTTATATAGAAACTTCCCTCGAAATATTTTCTCCATTGGACTTATGCAAGTTGCCTGCTTTTTACATTTTCAATGAAACCTTCAACCTGCCTGCAAAAAGAAACATCACAGGTTCAGTAAAGTGGAGTACCTGTGCGCAGTACAATTTTGCACAGCAAGCCTACGTTTCTCCTCTCTACAACGTTTTGATGGAAAAGTGCCTCGTCAGTCTGGACTCAAGCGAATGTTATCCACACACGTGAGACTGTAACTACCAACAGAAATATAATTCATGTTTGAAGAAAGTTTGTTTATTACTGCAACTACTACGACAAAATCATTTGTCTGAAAAATTTTCCATGGCATGTTATAACGATGATCTGTACACATCCGCATGATAACCGCAAACCATAGCCACAGCACCACTCCCGCTATCTCAGAACGACATTCAGATGCGCAATAATAATATGTATTTTGCCGGAAAAGCCACGAACTCATTTACGGGACTAACGCTCTCATTAGGAGGTATAAAAAACCCTGGACAGTTTGATATTCTGTGTTTACAACAATACTGAGCACATAACTTTCATCGATGTACTTACAGGTAACGACCACACAAAGGACGATGAGAATTATAAATAGTGCCAGAATTGTATAAATTCTTATACATTATGATTATGTGGTGCTAATACTAGAATGAATATTAAATATTAGTTTAAGTGTTGCAAATATACACCTCATCAAATGTGCAGACAACACAAAAAGAATAATAGACGGATTATAAGAAAGAAAATGGTTCCAAGAGAAAATACAGCCGTTTGGGAAATCCATAGTAATGAGACCTACAAAAATATGGAAAAAAAATCAGTCGGAGTGATTAAGTGAGGTTTAACTTTTGTTGGACATATGAATTAAATGAACGATAAAAGGCTAAAGAAACAATTCTTCGTATACTTCTCGAAAAATAAATCAACAGTAGCATGAGCAAAGAAAAAAAACAATAAATACTTAGAACGAAACATCATCAAATAGTCTTAACTAATCACGATAAAGAACATAATAAAGTTAGAAGCTATTGAAAGAGGATGAAATAAGAAATTGGAAACAACCTGAAAAGAAGAAGAAGTAAAATACAACGTGGGAGATTATGACGAATAAATTATTCTATACATTAGTGTCCCTAATTCTATGTTTAGATAACAGAAGCTCTTCTTATTTGGCACTCCATGATACGAATCCTTACGCTTACATCTAAGTTTATCAGTATAATCAATGGAAATGCTCTAAGAAATGTGGAACAGCACTGGTGAATTACTTTTGCTGTCATTGCGCTTAAGACAGAATATGCAAATAATTGAGACACTTATTATTATGTTAGCGGTCGGTGCAGTGCATCTGTGTATTTTTTTAGTGACAACGATCGGCTCATTAAAGCTAGTTACTGAATTACGAGCAGGGCTCATTGACATATACTTTAGGTATTCGGACCCCCAGCAGGCGCGCGAGGCGCGAGCTAAGTCTGCCGAACTCGCTTGGCAATCACCACGGCTCTTATTCTTCCTGTTGATAGTATGCCTAAAGCTTGGCAACATCGCTGTGTAAGTCTGTCAACGCTGGTACCGAGGTCTTGGGTCCAGAAATTTGTTTACACGGCGAAATTTCTACTAATCTCTTCTCTTGCGTTGCGAGTTATATGTTCTACTGCCGTATGTGGCAGTAGGGAAGCACTGCCGTGTATGCTCCTCGCTAGCTCTGCGGTAATGTAGTCGCCTGCCATGGAGAGGTGGCTTTGGTCAATGGTTCGGGTCTCATTGGAGTAGAATCTTTTAGCTTTTTTTCGTGACAGGAGTTGCACGAATTCACATCGAACAGAACAAGAAACCTCTTGTGCTTACTTGCTATATTCTCTCTGATAATGGGATAGTCTGACAACGTTCTGCTAGTTTACCAAATCTGTCCCTTTAGAATCGAACTGATTGCAAGCTAATTATGACGCCAATCGATGTTCGACGTGTATTTTTTCTGGAAATAATTTTTGTCGAAGGTTATTCGAGTAGGGGCAGGAAAGATGAACATTTGAGGACATGTGATCGAAAGAGTTGGTGCGGAATGAGTGACTTCCAAAGCACACTAATCGATGTTTTGATTGTGAAATCAACTGCAATTATTATAGTGTGGTACTAACACATGATGTAATGTTTTAGGTCGTTTGTCCTTACAGTGCGACTAAATGGTGTCTCAGTTGTTTGCAAAAAATGGACGCACCCTGGCGTTGTGGTTGCACTTTGCTGAGTATAAAAATCTTTTAGTACTCAGTCATTAATTTCTTCTTAAGACGTCAGCATGAGAGCATCATAACTCGTCACTAGTAACAATCGCGAGTAGGAATCCTGACTGAGTGGCCTGATGACGTTCAAGAAAAATGTGGTAATAGTCACCCCAATGACCCTTTATACCGATTCTACTTTACGAAATTTAGTTTATGTTCATATATTTCAGAAAATTTCAACACGTGACTATAATATAAGTACCAGAACTTGGGGTAAGGATATAACAGCCGGTAAACAAACTCAGAGCGGCGCGCCGCTGTCACCGAGTCCGCAGGCGGCTGCCGCGATGCGGCCGCTGGCGTGTCGCCGTAGCCGGTGCCCACTACTCCCGAGAGTAAACAGTCCAGATTTGATGCAGCAGCGTGTATTTTTGTGTAATTATTTCTGGAACTTTTCGCTGTTACATTTGAGGTTCTTCCACACTGATAAAGAAGACAGCCGATTTGAAGTTTAAAAAAATTGAAGGTAGTTGGATTTCATCTTGCAACAGCTTACACATACGTTTGTAAATGCGACTCTTACCACGGGACCACGCGCTCATATGCCAGAGAACCGCCTCGAGATGGACATAACACTTCCCCCTGACAGTACCGCATTCTACAGTGTTGCCAGATCGTGCACAACGCCGGACTTAGCATTCTGAGAGACGATCGAATTTATTGTCCACACAACGCGACCGACTCGGACTTTGCCTCTGCATCGGGCGGCCGGCGATCAATTTTTTTGTCAAAGACTGTACATTAATGACACCCTATCTTCGTTATAAATCGTATATTGCACAGCACAGAACGATTTATGAATATCATCGTCCTGACATTACTAGATAGCGTCGCGATCGAATGTTCGATAATTTCCCAAGATTTCCCGAACTGTGACGTTAAATTGTTCGAACAGTTCGAGTGATGTTCAAACCCAGCTCTACAGATTAATACAACGTGTTGCGCAGAACTGTCTGTATTCCGCCGCTAGCAGCGCCGCCTGTAGTGCTGTTGCACGGGTCTGGCAGGTACCGGTTCGCCCGGCGAGTGTCGGGACTCGACGGCGCACCGTAGCTCGCTCGTTTTGTGGGCGGTGCACTGGGGCTTGACTACACGTGGTGCGGACAGCAGAGCGCAGCGGCCGGACGCAGGCCAGCTCGAGCGGGTACATGTGGCGCGCTGCATGGCTTTGTTTCGTACCTTACTGTTTAGTGACAGATGGGGCATAGTTCATTCCCATTAACTTTCCATGAAAAAAATTATAATTCAAATGTTCAAATGTTTGTACAGCTTATGGGACTTAACTACGGGGTCATCAGTCCATAAACTTACAAACTACTTATGACTAGCTAACACTAAGGACGGCACAAATATCCACTCCCGAGGCGGGATTCGAACCCCCGACCGTAGTGGCCGTGCAGACCGTGACTGACGCGCCTCAGTCCCCTCGGCCATCGCGGCCGGGTATAATCATTGATTTTGTCACCATCTAACAAAATAATTACGGTTTCTTTGTGGGGGGGGAGGGGGGTTAGGCGGGGACTGTCATGGTGATGGAAGTTTATATAGATCAGTCTTTGGCCTGCCGTATGTTGCAAGCACAATATCAGTATTTCTATCTTCTCTAGTCATATACTATAATGCTGTAACACTACGGTCGGGGGTTCGAATCCCCCCTCGGGCATGGATATTTGTGCCATCCTAGTTCGTAAGTAGTTCATAAGTAGTTTGTTAGTTTAGGGACTGATGACCCTGTAGTTAAGTCCCATAGACTATACAAACATTTGAACATTTTTTCATAATGCTGTAAAGCTTCAAAATATTTAAACGCTGGTTTTGGCCTCATTGGACGAATTATCTGCGTCCTAAATGTGACGTTGGAAACGATCAGGAGATAGCGCCGCATATTAACCAAAATTCGCGACTCTATTGTAGAAGCCCATATGAGTCGAGCGCCATTACGCGTCGCTTATCGCTACACAGGTCCTCCTAGAACAGCTAAGAACTGGCAACATGGATGCTAATATTTGGCAACACTGTGACAGTGCAGTTACTTTCGCAAGTGGTACTGAATTGCCTCGCTAAGTTCACTTGACATTCCTCTTCTACTTTCATGACACATACTGTATAATGCCACTGTGATATGAGAGGCAGAAATTTAACTTTTGCACTCAAGGAATGCTGTTATTCGTGTAGGTGACTTTCACGTTATATTTCACGATGCGTTAGAGCAGAGGTGGGCAATGAGCGAGCCGCGCTCGCGGAGCCGCCTGCCTAAGCAGGTGCAGAGCCGCGAGCAGCTGGCGTCCATCATGTAGTTCTTGCTGAAAAGTCTAGATGGCGTTATGCGCAGCCAACGTGCTAACGTAGTCGCAGAAGTGCACCTGGCTGAGTGCGTTATAAAATAATTTATAAAGATAATACTGCAAACTCTTTAGTATCCAACTCGAATGAACAGATTCCACTGCTAGTGGTATCTCCTGAAAAATGCTATTATGTTTATAAAAGTAACTTATAAACATAAGACTGGAAACTTTTCTCTAAAATGTCCAGCGCGTGCAGCAGAACCGGCAAATATCTTATAAAGATAAGAGCGAACTACGTGCGCCAGCAAGCATGTAGACCTCTAGCGGTAGCTAGGATAACTACCGGCCGAGCGCGAACGCTGCTCTTTTTCCGGCCTGAGCCGGAGCGCTGTTCATTGAGCCGATTTTTTCCCACCTCTGCGTTAGAGGCTCAGCATTGAATATGTGAGAGACTGAGGGCACCAGGCACCAGGCGGCAGCGTGTGGTTGGCTGTGTGGTTCTGTTTGTCTTGTGTTGCAACTCTGGTGTGAGGCAGCAGTTCTAATTCTGGTTGGAGACAGTGCATTTAGGGATGGGATTTCATTTTACTTTGTTTTATTTTGCTTCATACGCTGCAGATTACAAGAAGAAACTCTTTAACGGAATCAGAAGAAAAGCTTTATACAATACGTCTTTCAGAAAAGTAGACTCAAAATTTGGGAAATGGTATAAGATGTCTTCTTTGATTCACCATACAAACGACTTTGAAGAAATTCAAATTGACCTACATTGATACGAATTTTTACTACTCCCTTAGGACCCACATTTTAGGAAATACTTACGGAGGAAGTAACATAATGATTAATATAGTTCCTTCATGCGAAATATCTGCTGTAGAAATGAGACATGAAGACACGAACCTTGCAGTGTGCCTGTGTTGCTTTAGTACGCGCCCTGAACCGTATTCACATAGTTTAGCTCATACATTTAATATAAGCAATCAAACAACGACACTAAACATTATGGTGCAGTTACGCACTGTGCCTTGATTAAAACATATGAACAGATGACTATAACAAATTACGTGAAGGGCTTTTCTGAAAGGAAAAGAATCGCGATTTAAACCACAAATAAGTGTTAACCATCGTAGAGTGCCATTTGATTGGATCAATGACTATGACAATTTTTCCTCTAAAATGTATTATGTATTAGTGTAATAATATGCTCATCATTCAAAGTGGGTGGTCTGCCCCGATGATAACGTGTCTGAAATACACATCGCAACCTTTTTCGTGGATCACGACTCAGCAGCAGAACAGCATTTTACATATCCAGGGCGATGAGCGGCTGCAGGCGCCGTGGGCAGAGGGCGAGGCAGCGCTGTGTAGCGCCGCCACCGCTGCTGCCGGCGACTGGGCCGCGGAGAGCTCTGCCAAGTGCTGCGGCCAGAGGCAGCCATGTTATTGGGCCGAAATGTTATTACCAGTGTACCAAAAAATTAAATACGTTACGGATATGCTCCCCTTACACATGAGGCATAAACATGCACGAGGGATGTGAAATTACAATTTTTGTCAGCAGTCGGTTTCGAGCGCGAAGCCTCGCACGTGCAAGTCACACACTTTACCGCGAGACCACGGAATTAGCTGAACGACACGTTTTCTGACTGGACAGAAGAAGTAATGTAAGAACTCCCGAAGTCTACAGTGTTGCCAGATTGTGCAGGTAGCCGGACTTAGAGCGAATCAGCGCGGCCACGTTTATTGTCCCACGTCGCGATCGGCTCGGACCTAGGCTTAGTGGCGACCGGCCGCTGGCCAGGTTTTTTGTCAAAGAGTGTACTTGTAATATAGAAGTCTATGTTTGCAATTCGTTGGTATGTATTTCATGGCATGTTATCGAAACAGAACAAATGCACTTTTCAGAGAAAGTGCTGTTACCTTTGAACAACTCGGAATCTTGCAGAATATAGTTGTGTTCAGTTAATAAGGGTGTGCGAAAACCTTTTAGGAAGCAAGAGGAAAAAACATTAAGTCCCATAAGCTTTACAAACATTTGAATTTCAAAAATAAAGAGCAAATATCATGTAACCTTATATCGTTCATATTGTTTCAAAAAATTTTCAAATGTTTGTAGAACTTATGGGACTTAACTATGGGGTCATCAGTCCCTAAGCTTACAAACTACTTATGAACTAGCTAATACTAAGGACGGCACAAATATCCATGCCCGAGGGGGGGATTCGAACCCCCGACCGTGGCGGCCGTGCAGACCGTAACTGGAGCGCCTCAGTCTCCTCGGCCACCGCGGCCGGCATATTGTTTCAAACCGTGACTACGAATTCTTTCACACCTACAACAATAAATGGAATAAATGTGGTAACACTGAATTCCACATACTGTCGTATATAATCTATATGTTAAGCCTGTGTTTGCAATTCGTTGGTATGTATTTTATGGTACGTTCAAAAATATAGAACAAATGCACTTTTCAAAGAAAGCTCTGTTCCTTTGAACAACCACGGAATCTTGCAGATTATGGTGGTGTTTAATTAATAATAGTTTGCGAAAACCTTCCAGTAATCAAGATGAAAAATACCAGTGACGGTGTTTTTATTTTTTTTATTTTTTTATTTATATTTTATTGTTCTTCAGGTAGATCGATGCTTTTCGGTCGTTTGTTGATGTTCGTTCTGGGTTGCTCGTTAAGAATTTTGATCAGTCTTTTTATTACAGATGGCGTTGAACCCTCTTTCTTTCTCTCTTTTCAGTGGTTCTTCGATTTGATTGGTACATTATGGACGTTGGTCACCGCGCCATAGCAAGTTTCTAACCACTGTTTAACATGTTCGTACATCACAAACTAATTCGAACAGCTGCGAGTGTAATCGGTAATCTTGTACCATCGATGGCAGGTGTTACCTGCTAACATGGCATTCTTGGACATTTGATTATAATCGATTGTCCAAAGAACGACGTGTTTTTGACAATTTTCAGTGCGCCATTGCTTTGAAATGACAACGCTTGAGTTATAATAAGATAATCATAAAATACACAAAGCAATATGGTGTATGCAAAAGAGTTTCGGGCCAGGTATGGCAAGTGACTGATTTCCGAAAGCCAAATGGCCCCTACGTTCCTTCCAGGCTATAGTCATTCGTAACCAGTACAGGCAAAGAAAATAAATTTAGAACAAATTACCAATGCAAGTAAGGTTATAATATGTTAACAGAAAGAGGTAACGAAAATGTGGGAGAGATATTAAAATACTAGTTTACAGAGGTAACATTTACAAAAAGAGTATGTTTGTCAAAGCTAAACTTAAATATAAAATAATTATTGCAGTTCCTTAAAATACGGCCATAAATAATATTACCTGTTTGGTGCATAGATATTATCACAATAGTAGAGTCTTAATCGTATCGTCCATATCGTCCATAATGGTCACGTCCGTATGTAGTACCTTAAATTACCCTACATGTGACCCCTGGTGGTGCTAAACGAGCATCAGCGTTAATGGTGACATACAATATGCCCATAAACGTGACAAGTAACGGCTCTTTTCAGAACCATCTAACTACAGACGAGAAACAGAATCCACATTATGTAACTAAATATTGGTGGACTAATTTCTGCCAAATGCCAGTGTCTGCAAAAAACAACTGCATGACCTGAACACTGATGTTGTTAATATTCAAGAATCCCATAGCAAATACGAACAGGACCTTCAGCGTAGAGGACGAATAACAGGGTATACACTGGTCAAAGCTATCCAACACCCGCAAAGTGGGATAGCCACGTATGTTAAGTCACGTTTAAATGGAGTGCAAGTAATTGGTTGTACAGAAGTTGGTTATATTTATACAATAGTAATTCAGATAAATGATTTAAAAATTGTCAATCTGTACAAGCCTCCGGGTGTGAACTGGGCTCCTATAGTACTGCCAGATTTTGACTACCCTTGTATATATACTGCAGACCTAAACAGCCATCACACAAATTGGAGATATGACAACGCGGATGTGAATGGAGAGACCCTAGTTCAATGGAGAGAAATTACAAATACGCATTTGGTTTTAGCTGTAAAAGACAAGGGAACCTTCCACTCTGCACGCTGTAATAAGGATTACAACCCAGACTTGACATTTGTGTCTAAAGATCGTCTGGACCGACCACTCAGTACCACGGTATTGTTCTGCCCAATCTCCCAAACAGTCAACACCGATCTGTTATAGTGGAAATTGGTTTGAATATTTCCCTGGTAAACTCTATGACCTTACCGAGATCCAACGAGCCAGCTGAGGTGAATTCACAAAAGACCTTGACTTCAGTTTAGCTGCGGAGAACCTTCAACCAAGAGCAAATAACTACGACAAATTTGTTAAGCTAATTATCAAAGCTGCTAAGTCCAACATTCCTGGGGGCTACATAAAGGAATATATACCTGGATGTAATGAAGGAAGTGAGGCCCTATACCAAGAATATCAAAGGTTTGGAAATTAAACAGTGGGCTCACAGCCACTCAACTTCTCAAGTAAGAACAAACGAGAGAAACGGGAAGCAACACTCAAACAAGTGAACATCTCAAAGTCAATCAGGAAAGCCTGGAGAATCTTAAATGGGCTAACTGGCAAGCAACACCCTAAAAACCCGAATCCTAAGCTGAATCCTAAAATTATTACCAACAGGATCGTAGACCTCACAAGGTAAAGAGGAACACGAATCATACCACAATAGTAAAATGTAACCCCTCTAAACTCAAGTGCAGTGCCCCGAGAAACAAGCCGCTTTCCAGGCCCTTCTCTACAGTGGAAGTTACAAGTGCAATGAAATAACTGAAAATCAGCAAGGCTGCTGGTCCCGATAATATCTATAATGAATTTATTAAGAACATGGGCCCGTATTGCATATGGGGGCTCACTTCTTTCTTCACTTACATACTCCAAGAGAACAGACTACCCAGGCAATTCAAATTATCAAAAGTTATAGCCATTCTCAAGCCCGGAAAACTTGTAGATAGCCCGGAGATTACCGATTAATAGCACTGCTTAGTTGCACATTCAAGCTCCTTGAACGAATCATCCTAACGAGAATAGCACCTTTCACTGGAACCGTCAATCTACCACAACAATCTGGATTCCGACATGACGCAGCTGCACCGATCAAGTTCTTGCTCTAACTACTCACATCGAAGAAGGTTTTCAAAGACAACTGAAATCAACAGCCGTTTTCATCCACTTTACTGGGGCATATGACACTGTTTGGAGACAAGGACTTATCTACAAACTATTACAAGTTGTACCAAGTCGCAGAATCGTGTACTTAATATCTAGTATGATTAGTGAAAGACAATTCGAAGTCTTACTCGGCTGCACTAAAAGCCACAAACCCAAACTAAATATCGGTCTACTACAGGGATCTGTTCTAGCACCAGTGCTCTTCAATTTGTACATACATGATACACCAACCATAACATCAACTAAGTTCATGTATGACATCGCACTGGTAGCACAGAGTAATAACTTCGAAGACGGCGAAAAAATTCTTACAGAAGATATCAAGAAGATGTCAAATTTCTGGCGATTGATCCCAGCACTACAAAAACTGAAGTCTCTTGCTTCCATCTAGCGAATCCTGCTGCAAACTATAAACCAAGAATACTATTCAATGTACAAAAGCTGAGGTACAATCCTTTCCCAAAATACCTTGGAGTCACTTTAGATAGAGCCTTGAGCTACAACGAGCACATTACGAAACTTTCCCACAAACTCGCCGCAAGAAACAACATATTGCATAAGCTCAGTGGTAAATCCTGGGGAGCCTCTGCTGACTGTTTACGCTTATCTTCTTGTCTTGTCTACTCGACTGCTGAGTACTGTGCACCCGTCGGGTTGGAAAGCGCACAAATGAAGAAGCTAGACACAAAGTTGAATGATGCAATGTGTTGCATTACTGGTACCATCAAATGAACTCCATGTTACTGGTTATCTATGCTGAGTAACATCCCTCCACCTCACTTAAGGAGGAAGAAAGCTCTACTAAGGGAAAGTAAGAAAATCTTTGCATCATCCTCTCTGCCATTGCATCAAGAATTCTGCCATCCATCACAGCAGCGACTGCAATCAAGATTACCAGTAATTGTCTCTGCGGGGAAATTCATTGGTGATAGTTTTGACCTAAATGAAAGCTGGAGGCATGAGTGGTCAACAAAAACATTGGGAACAAGTGCCCACCACCTTGATTCCACAAAGAAGCCAAACCGTTTTGACCTACTGAGGAAATTCTGGTGTCGCATCAACAGGTTGAGGACGACATGGTTGCTGCAATCACTTCAGGCGCAAGTGGGGCTGGATCAGTTCATCGATGTGTGAGTGTAACCAGGAAGAACAGACGATCGAACATCTGGTCCAACGCTGTCCTCTTCATTCGTACCGCGTCATTCCTGACGATTTGTTTGCTCTCAAACTCGGTTTAACTGAGTGGTTGACAAGAACGGACTTTACAGTTCGACTGTACCTTGTTATCTAAAATCGTATATTGTATAAAAATCACCATGTGATTAAATGAAATTATTTATATGTCTAGTACTTTTGTTCGAAATGTTTGCAAATAATCATGAAACTAAGAGCAAAGTTAAAGTGGGCCGTGCCGGCCGCGGTGGCCGAGGAGACTGAGGCGCTCCAGTCACGGTCTGCACGGCCACTACGGTCGGGGGTTCGAATCCCGCCTCGGGCATAGATATTTGTGCCGTCCTAGTTCGTAAGTAGTTCATAAGTAGTTTGTAAGTTTAGGGACTGATGACCCCGTAGTTAAGTCCCATAGACTATACAAACATTTGTATTTGTAAAGTGGGTCGTAAAACACGACATGCGATTTTTCACTAAAATTCAACTACCACCAGTTTTCTTGTATTTTCGTAATTTGCTACTAGATTCGACAAATATATAACAAAGCTCTGTATTATTTAGTTTAACACAGACATAACTGTGCAGTGTGTACAGAAATTGCAGTTACGAACGTCCAGGGATTGTAGAGGGGTGAGAGTACATAATATTTTAATAATTTCTTAAAGAATTATTGCAAAATAAAGTGATCTGTGATAGACGTATTGAAAATAATCAGAGAGTATTGCAGAGGTGATAAGCGGATACCAGGCGTTAGGAAACACGACCGTCAGAGATACTGTATCAAGATGATTGAAACTGGTTAGTATAAAAAATAAAATCTTGTAAATAAAGTGATCAAAACTGATTATTTTCAATACATAATACTTTGGCAGAATACCCACGACTTCAAATGAAATCCAGTGTCACTATGAGTACTTCTTTATTTCTCACATTGTAAATATTGAATGCTCTTTGATTTTCATGTCTTCTGAGCAGTTTGTATAGATAAAAAGCAAGGAAAAAATATGTCCTAACATAGATTCTAAAATGTATATATTTCCACTTGATTAGCGGAAGAGACGCGTTCACAGTATCGAAGATAAATAAGTGCTCATAGCGTCACTAGATGACATTTCCGTACATGAGTTCTTTATCAAAATGTTATTTAGTCACCCCTATTTTCAAGTCTTCGAAATCTGTAACGGAAATTCCCGAACACTCTATATAGTCATAGGTTAGCTTGACAGATTCTTCTAATAATGATATAATATAACGAAACTTTGGTCTTGCAGAGTACAGTCCTGTGGAAAATTTTAATTAAACTTCTCTATACAGTTGTGTCATTATTGTATTATACACTGAGGTAACGAAAGTCATAGGATACCTCCTGATATCAAGTAGGATTCTTTACACCTAGCGAAATTAGCAAAAGGGCGTTCCATGGTCTTCAGAAATCGTTTAAAGTCCTGTGCAGGTTCATTGAGCAATGCTGCCTCTGTCAGTACATAACTCAGAAAGTATTCCTAGTGCAGGATTTTGTGCACGAACTGACTTTTTTATTATGTTTCGTAAGTGATCAATATGATTTATATCTGGCCATCTCGATGACAAAAGAGGTTCTGGAAATGTGGCTCGGTGACAGGGCACGTTGTCACCCATAAGAACGCCAACTTTGTTTGGAAATATGAAGTCCTTGAATGACTGCAAATGGTCTCTAAATACCCAAACATAAACATTTCCAGTCAGTGATCGGTTCAGTTGGAAAAGAGCCGACACAAGTTATAATCAACTTCAAAAAATATCCAAGTGTTTGTTAATCTATGGGACTTAACTGCGTGGTTAATAGTCCCTAGCTTACAAACTACTTAAACTAAGTTAAACTAACCTAAGGACAAAACACACACACACACACACACACACACACACACACACACAGGCATTAGTGTATTTGTTGTCCCTTAGGATAAGTTAGTTGAAGTATTTTGTATGCCTAGGTACTGATGACCACAGTATATTTATAAACATTTGAACGGTTTTCCAGCCAGCTAGGGTACAACATACATGGTTACATGCGCAGGGGAGGCTCTGCTGGCGATGTCGTGCTGTTAACAGTCACTCGAGTCGGTCTTCCGGTGCCGTAGTTTATTAACGCCAAACTGTACCGCATTGTCCTAACGGATACATCTGTAATGAGAACCACATTGTTTTCTGCAGCTATTTCACGTACAGTTGCTTGTCTTTTAGGGATGACAACTCTGTACAAACACCGCTGCAATCCTTTATTATGTGCAGTCTGTCGTCCACGGTATTGTCCGTTCTCAGAGGTGATTACTGGATCTTGAATTTTTGGCATACTCTTGATACTGTGAATATCAGAATACTGAATCCTCCAACGATACCCAAACTTGAATGGCCCATGTGTCTAGCTCCAATGAACATCCCATGGTGAAAGTCCATTAATTCCCTTCTTTCGGCGATAAACTTGTCACGTACTGTACATTTCCATATTAGTGACCGGAGCGCAAATGACCGCTCCGAACCTTGTGTACGCGACACTACTCTCAATATTGCTATCTCTTGGGTTCTGTCAGCTCAGTGTATATCGGGTCTGTATTAATCCTCTTTAAATTAATATATTTTAACTTACTGTCGGTTACATTGCTAAGTGCGTCTGGGGTATTTATTTGCCGAGTGGCCGTTTGTTACTCCGTTGCCTTGCCCTGGGAGCAAGCGTTCTGTATTGGTATGGCCTATTCCTTCCACGAGGAGTTACTGCCACCCGTAGACGTATTTACTCCTCTTCATTTCCCTTCCCTTTGTAGCTGTGGTCATTAACCGATGTAAGTTTATCTATTGCGGCCATTCCTGTTCCAATGATATTTGCTAATTGTAAATTTGTTTTGAGCATCATCAGTCAAACTTATTTCTTGTATTTCTTCACTACTTGTCCAAGTTAACATGCTTATTTACCCGATTAATTGGAGGCTCACTATCTCTTTTTTTAATTGTCTTATTTTAAATTGTTTATTTGTGGTCACTTGAAGGGTTTGGCAACCGGTTTAACTGTTGTGGTGAACTGTTCATTACTGAGCTTACCCTTACTCAAATTCGTTGTGATTTTAGCTGCCATATTTATGAGACATTACATAAGTGCACGTTATTGTTAATAACTTCGTGCTTAATTTGATTTGATGCAATGGTGACATAACCCAATCAGCTTGTATCTTGCACATTTTGAAATTAAGTTTGTTTGTAAACCTTTCGGACCAAACTCCGTGGTCATCAGTCCGTAGCTTACAAACTACTTAAACTAAGGTACACTGACCTAAGGACAACACACACACCCATGCCCCAGGGAAGACTCGAACCTCCGACGGCGAGCAACCGCGCGCTCCGCAGCTAGGCGCCTTAAACAGCTCGGCTACTCCACCGCGGCAAATTAAGTTTAATTGTAGCTTATTCTACCGCTAGCTACACTTTGTTGCCTGTGGGCTACATACTTAATTATAACTTTTTGCTTTGTGTGATGGATTTTACTCTATGGCCGGCCGCGATGGCCGAGGGGACTGAGGCGCTGCAGTCACGGTCTGCACGGCCACTACGGTCGGGGTTCGAATCCCCCCTCGGGCATGGATATTTGTGCCGTCCTAGTTCGTAAGTAGTTCATAAGTAGTTTGTAAGTTTAGGGACTGATGAGCCCGTAGTTAAGTCCCATAAGCTATACAAACATTTGAACATTTGAACAATTGTAACTCCTAGGTATTTGGTAGAATCTACGACCTTAAGGTTTGACTGATTTATCGCGTAATTGAAGTTCAGCGGATTTCTTTTAGTGGTCATTACTTCACACTTACTTCAAAAGTAGGTGGGTGCTAGCAAAATATTTTCACATTCAGAAGTAAAAGTCGGTGATTGAAACTTCGCAAACAGATCACGCCTCAATGAATAACGTCTTTCCTTTAATGATTTCCACCCCAATTCGTGCAACATTTCCGTGACGCTTTCCCCCCCCGTAACGTGATAAAACAAAACGAACTGCCCTTCTCTGAACCTTTTCAATGTCTTCCGTCTGTCCCTCCTGGTGAGGGTCCCACAAGAGGCAACAGTACCCCAGGAGAGGACGCAAAAGTGTGATGTAGGCAGTCTCTTTGGTGGAGCTGGTGCATCTTCGAAGCGTTCTGCCAATGAAACATAACCTTTGGTTCGCCTTCCCCACAATATTTTCCATGTGTCCAGTCAAAGTTGTTCGTAATTGTAACTCGCCGGCCGCGGTGGCCGAGGGGACTGAGGCGCTTCAGTCACGGTCTGGACGGCCACTTAATCTATGGTTTATACTATCTGCCTTTTCTAACTAAACTACCTAAAGAATTATCAATTATTTTCAAGGGAACTATATTGTCAGCTTTGTGCGAGTTTTAATCAAGTCAGCCTTGTTGTTTGAAATAAAGATTTTGTAATCACAAGTAATAATTCTCTCATACCAGCCCTTCCATTCCCCCCCAATTTCCAACCTATTAAACACCTTCCTTTTCCCCTGTCTCGGTAACAAATGGAAAATTGAGAGAACTACTGTAGGAAAAAATTCTTAATGGGCAAGCACACGTTCAGTATTATTGAAAATACTTGTTTAGGAACTTTCATATTATGTAGCAGTCGTCCACCATCAATATGATGGTATATATTTTCAGTTGACACGCAGTTTTACCAGATTAAGTCATATGACACACAAAAGGAATTATGTTCCGTAAATATATTTTCTGTAATAATAGAAAAAAAAGATTGAGAACAATGGTCAGCATGGCCGAGAAAACGAAACATGATGAATCAGATCCACGATCCCAAAATATTTCCATCGACATCGTTCGACAAACAACTTATGCCGATAAGTAATGAAATATAAAAGAAACTACATTAATGAGAGATAAGTTTCTGTGGAGTACGCGCCCGACGGATTAACGACGAGTACTGAAGTGCCGGACAGCCTGAATGCGTTATTTTGGCGCTTTCCCACAACCCACTACGTAAGTACCGGGTTAGTACCCGAACTTCCGCATCATTTAAATGATTGGCACATATTTAGCTATCGTAATCTTTTATTTAAATTTATAATATTATACGCGACAGCTGGGAAACAATGATTCCGCCTGGTGTGACTGGAATACGATGTGTGTGTTGGTTGAGCAGGGGGACCAAACTACCTAAATCATCAGTCCCCCAGTCCGGAGGGGAAGGCGTGAGAATAGGAGAGGAGCGGGCATGGATGTTTGCGCTGTCTTTAGTATAAGGTTGTTCCTAAGTAGCTTGTAAGTTTAGGGACTGATGACCCCGCAGTTAAGTCCCATAAGCTGTACAAACATTTGACCATTTAGGAGTGGAGGGAAAGGAAAAAGCAATGCAGTGCAGGAGACGGGTTGGGGGGGGGGGGTGTTTTGACAGTTGTAGGATAGGAATCCACACACCTCGTAAACTAAAGTTGCAAGAACAATAGTAGCAATGGTGAATGCGCACAAAAGCTAGGGCAATACACAGAGAAGATTTGGATTACCTTTGAGCCTTCTGTGACAGCCAAGTCATTGTATCGCTGAAATTCAGTTCTTTAATATCTTCAAACACAGTCAGTAGTTACACAATTTTTCAAGGCTATTTGCAGATTCGATTTTACTTGTGGTATGCCGGCCGCGATGGCCGAGGAGACTGAGGCGCTCCAGTCACGGTCTGGACGGCCACTACGGTCGGGGGTTCGAATCCCCCCTTGGACATGGGTGTTTGTGCCGTCTTTAGTGTAAGGTAGTTTATAAGTAGTTTGTAAGTCTAGAGACTGATGACCCCGCAGTTAAGTCCCATAGACTATACAAACATTTGAAGCATTTGAAACTTGTGGTATGCGAAGGAATTTATCGCCATCCCCCCTTTCACAGCAGCAGTTTACCGATCTCTTGATGAGCGAAGTGTTCCCAACAACTGGAAATAAGCGCAGGTGATTCCCTTATAAAAAATTAAAAGACTGGCCTATATTTCTGACATTCGTCTGTGGCAGAAATTTGGAACATTTTATGTTCGAATATTATGTCATTTCTGGAGTGGAGACCATAATTCTCCTTTGTAGAAATCTGCATGGTTTCAGAACGAAGCGGTCATGTGAAATGCAACTCGCGCTATTCATCCACGAGATACAGACGGCAGTAGATACAGGATAGCAGGCACATGCCGTGTTTCTTGACTTCCGCAAGGCGTTCGATGCCGTTCCACACCGTCGCCTGACGAACAAAGTGCGAGCATATGGAATATCAGACGAACTATGTGACTGAACTGAGGCTTTCCTACCTAACAGAAAGTAGCATGTCATTCTCCATGCAGAGAAGTTTTCAGACGTTAAAGTGATCTCAGGCGTGCCCCACGTCAGTGACATAGGACCGCTGCTTTTCACAATATGTATAAATGACCTCAGATAACATCGGAAGTTTAGTGAGGCTATTTGCGGACGATGCTGTTGTACGAAGGCGACGCCTCCCTCCAAGGGTGCATAGGAATAGCGAATAGAATTTTTAATTTTTTCAACCGTATTTTGCTCAGCCTGGCTGGCGAGGCCGCTACGGGCCGTGCCGCGCGCTTGCTGCTGGTACTTTACGCGTGCATTTCGAGTAATAGAGGCGGGAGGCGGTATTCTGCCAGCCCCGCCACGCGTGGCCAGCTGCACGTGCTGGCCAACCGCACCAGGAATATCTGAAGGCAAACGTCCTAGCCGGCGGGGCCCTATTTTGTATCTTCTGTACCGTTCGGTTCGGTGTGTTTTTCTCGGTGGTAACGTCAATTTCGGTTCAGTCGCGAAAATGGTTATTTTGTAAGCTTCGGCGGCCTACTACCACGAGAACCGGCTACCAAAATTTCGTGAACTGCACCGAAAGTCGCTGAGGCTTCGAAAAGGCCGATTCGTTCGTTTCTGTGGGCTTGGATTGCGAAGATAAATGTTATTTTAGCAATGCTGTGTGGTTTTAACTTCCTATAAAGAAACATCTGTTGTTCATATATAAAAAGTAGTCTAAAAAGCTAATTTTGGAAGGGTGTTTCAAATATTACCAAAAAATATATTGCTAGGATTTTAATGTTTAATGTAGCGAAGTAGCACTTTTAAATACTCTACTTCGATAAAATTTATCTTGAAATACGCGTCTCGAAAATATCTTTAATACGCCGTTTCATTTACCCTGCAAACTGTAATATTACGAAAGTGTAAATACGAAATCCATCAAATACGGCGTCACTTGTAACACCCCAGTGGTATTCCTACAGTACACTCACACTTACACAACACGCAGTGATGCGCGCGTTATGCACTGCGAAACACCACTGTTATGTTAATACACCTGTGCCAGGATTTTAGTTTTAACCGTGTTGCGTGTCTAACGGACAAGGGTTCGTTTTTCAACTTCGTCTCCAAAGATTTTTCGTTTCGAGAGGTAATGCCTTTCAAATAATGCCATCTACATCTACATAGATACTCTGCAAATCACATTTAAGTGCCTGGCAGAGGGTTCATTAACCACTTTCAGAACTTTTCTCTACCGTTCCATTCTCTAATAGCGCGCGGGAATAAGGAACACCTATATCGTTCCGTTTTCGATCTGATTTATCTTATTTTATTGGGATGATCATGTCTCCCTAAGTAAGTGGGTGCCAGCAAAATATTTTCACATTCAGAAGTAAAAGTTGGTGCTTGAAATTTCGCAAACAGATAACGCCGCAATGAATAACGTCTTTCTTTTAATGATTTACACTCCAATTCGTGCAACATTTCCGTGACGCTTTCCCCCCGTAACGTGATAAAACAAAACGAGCTGCCCTTCTCTGAACCTTCTCAATGTCTTCCGTCAGTCCCACCTGGTGAGGGTTCTACAAGGAGCAACAGTACTCCAGGAGAGTACACACAAGTGTAGGCAATCTCTTTGGTGGAGCTGGTGCATCTTCGAAGCGTTCTGCCAATGAAACGTAACCTTTGGTTCGCCTTCCCCACAATATTTTCTATGTGTTCCCTCCAGTCAAAGTTGTTCGTAATTGTAACTCCTAGGTATTTGGTAGAATTTACGACCTTAATGTTTGACTGATTTATCGCGTAATTGAAGTTCAGCGGATTTCTTTTAGTGGTCATGTGTATTACTTCACACTTTTCTTTATTTAGTGTCAATTGCCAATTTTCGCACCATGTAGAAATTTTGTCTAAAGCGCTTTGCAGTTGCTTTTGATCCTCTGTTGACTTCACTAAGCGATAAACGACAGCACCAGCCGCAAACAGTCTAAGGGAACTATTCAGATTGTCTCCTAAATCGTTTATAAACACGAGGAAGAGTAGGGGACCTATAACGCTTCCCTGTTGAACGCCAGATATCACTTGTGTTTTACTCGATGACTTACCGTCAATTACAACGAACTGTGTCCTTTCTGATAGGAAGTCGTGAATCCAATCGCACAATTGGGGAGGTATTCCATAAGCACGCAAGGTTAATACGCAGGTTAGGTTCAGTATAAACTGCAAATTACCTGAACTGTAATGTTTATCAAAAACGGTCTCCAACCTGGTTTAGGGAAATAAATAAATTGATACCAAAAATGGAATTTCATATCAAGTGAATTTAGGCCTACATTAGTCATCATAGCTTTTCAAGGCAAAAGGAAAGAAAACATTTATGGCAGTAAAACTAGAACAATTACTGTTGTATACGACACTGTAGTGCGGTCAGTAGTCTGTTTAAATTTGGAATCATTACCAAGATAGGCTTATATGAATGTTACTGGTGAAAAAAAAAAACAAAAAAAAAAAAAAAAACAAGCTAATGTGCTGTGTTCAAACCTAACACCAAACCAAACTGACAAACAAGCACCAATATGAAATCTGATGCTTTGAATATAGTAACCTTATGATTGTTTTAAGCAATGGGTACAAGAATAATATTAAAATTGACTGCTTTTTCCGTACTTTAAATTACCTTGCAGTTCCTTTGTTAAACAGAGAACAGTACTTTTACATAGTTTGGTATTTCTAAAAGATATTTGACAACTAGTTTGATTCTGGATTTTATAGACAATAAATGAAACTATTGATTCTTGAAATCTCATGAAAGACCTGATGTTTGCATTAAAACTTCTTGCAAATAATAATATTTATTATTAGGATTCTCGGAATTTGCATCACCAGGAAAGGAACCTACTTGGTAGTGTGACTTCGGAAAATCACGGTTTGGTACAATGTTTTTTGATGGATAAATCTATTGTGCAGCTTTAAAGAAACTGCTGGTTAATGCATTAATACAAAACTAAAGATACATTACTTGCAGTACTGTAGGTGGCTGATTAGGTGATTTAGTGACCACAATATGCTTCCAGAAACATTTCAATATTTGGTGTTGCTGTGTGAGCTCATTTTCTCTTCGTGGCGACGTTAGTATTGCACAATCCAACATGACAAAACCACAATACTTCGGAGACTATGTACTTGCATCCGAGGCTATTGGTAGTTTGCAACAAATTAATTTAGCCTCCATTTCCACAGCTTCTTCTTAGTCTCCAATACGTTTTCCACAAAAGCCAGTATTTCCGCTTAATTTGGTAGTTCGATACTTCTGTACTCCATACTCGACTGCTCACGGCTACCACTGAACTACGACATTCACTCCGCCAAAATTGCCTGTTGCCACCATTCCAGAAGCGTCTCCCGCCAACCAAACACATTTTACCTTGCAGTGGCCACCTTTCCGTTCCTAGGTATTTAACTCCATCTTTTAACTACAAGTACTGTATTTGCCCTAACATGAACCAGCTTAAATATTTCTTTTTTTATACAGAACAATTTATATAATAACAACTGCAGTGTGGCCGGCCGCGGTGGCCGAGGGGACTGAGGCGCTACAGTCACGGTCTGCAAGGCCACTACGGTCGGGTGTTCGAATCCCCCCTCGGGCATGGATATTTGTGCCGTCCTTAGTCTTAGCTAGTTCACAAGTAGTTTGTAAGCTTAGGGACTGATGACCCCGTAGTTAAGTCCCATAAGTTCTACAAACATTTGAACATTTTTGAACTGCAGTATTTTTACACAGAAAATAAACATTGTCACAGAAAAATAATTACGTTTTACAGTTTCTATCAGAACACTTACTTCTGCTAAGTCAAGGATTATAAACACAAACATCAGTCATTAAAATACCATTGACAATCGATATATATCAAATTGGTAAAATAAATAATTTAGTAACTATGGCATAAAACGATAATAAACAATGGATTATCAGGGAAAGAAGTACGCTATAGTGCTACACACTTAGTTTTCACGGTTCGCAAAGCTGTCGCTTCGATATTTGGAAACTTTTCGTATTTATACTTTAGAATTATTGAAATATGCGCTCCAGATACTACACCGCATTAAAAATCTTCATAAAAGGAGCTATTTTGACCGCGATCTTAAGTCCTGTAGTGCCCACAAGCGCGTTACCGATGTATCTAAACGGTACTTGCTAGTGTTTTACCGCAATTTTTCGTACAAACGGAGTATTTCAAATCTTCAAATGTTTGAAAAAAATTATAATTCAAATGTTCAAATGTTTGTCACAGAAAAATAATTACGTTTTACAGTTTCTATCAGAACACTTACTTCTGCTAAGTCAAGGATTATAAACACAAACATCAGTCATTAAAATACCATTGACAATCGATATATATCAAATTGGTAAAATAAATAATTTAGTAACTATGGCATAAAACGATAATAAACAATGGATTATCAGGGAAAGAAGTACGCTATAGTGCTACACACTTAGTTTTCACGGTTCGCAAAGCTGTCGCTTCGATATTTGGAAACTTTTCGTATTTATACTTTAGAATTATTGAAATATGCGCTCCAGATACTACACCGCATTAAAAATCTTCATAAAAGGAGCTATTTTGACCGCGATCTTAAGTCCTGTAGTGCCCACAAGCGCGTTACCGATGTATCTAAACGGTACTTGCTAGTGTTTTACCGCAATTTTTCGTACAAACGGAGTATTTCAAATCTTCAAATGTTTGAAAAAAATTATAATTCAAATGTTCAAATGTTTGTCACAGAAAAATAATTACGTTTTACAGTTTCTATCAGAACACTTACTTCTGCTAAGTCAAGGATTATAAACACAAACATCAGTCATTAAAATACCATTGACAATCGATATATATCAAATTGGTAAAATAAATAATTTAGTAACTATGGCATAAAACGATAATAAACAATGGATTATCAGGGAAAGAAGTACGCTATAGTGCTACACACTTAGTTTTCACGGTTCGCAAAGCTGTCGCTTCGATATTTGGAAACTTTTCGTATTTATACTTTAGAATTATTGAAATATGCGCTCCAGATACTACACCGCATTAAAAATCTTCATAAAAGGAGCTATTTTGACCGCGATCTTAAGTCCTGTAGTGCCCACAAGCGCGTTACCGATGTATCTAAACGGTACTTGCTAGTGTTTTACCGCAATTTTTCGTACAAACGGAGTATTTCAAATCTTCAAATGTTTGAAAAAAATTATAATTCAAATGTTCAAATGTTTGTACAGCTTATGGTACTTAACTACGGGGTCATCAGTCCCTAAACTTACAAACTACTTATGAACTAACTAAGACTAAGGACGGCACAAATATCCATGCCCGAGGGGGGATTCGAACCCCCGACCGCAGTGGCCGTGCAGACCGTGACTGAAGCGCCTCAGTCCCCTCGGCGGAGTATTTATTAGTTACAGAAAACGCTTTTACAACGTTCAAGTTAAAATAGAAAGGAATTTTGTAGAGCCAGATAGTGGAAATCGTACAAATTAATAGTAGTACGAGTATCCTATAATCATTCCTCAAAGAAGCAATGAAAACTTAGGACAGGTTTCCATGAAGCTGATTTGGTCGCGCAAAAACTACCTTGGCGAAGAAGATTGAAAGTCAAGCCAAACATAAATGCTTTACCTACAAGATTGATGGTTCACTATTTTCATGTACTTTCACTGAATTATGTATATCTACTTTAGTAACATGGTATTGATTTAATTCTTCGTCTAAGGGGTAAAAATTTAGCAGAAGTTCCATTGCATTGACAGCCGTCCAAATGTTCAAACAGAAAGAGCTGTCGGTAAAATTGGTATTCGGGGCGAAATATGAAGAGCGTGAAGAAGAGCAAGGTTGCATGAACCGATGCTATGTGCTGGCGAGCGGCGCAGTGGGTGACCAGGTGCGGGCGAAGCTGTCATCGTGTATGTGTGTGTGTGTGTGGCACGAGTTGTGCAGGCGAGAGTTCCAGCGGTTACCAACAACCAGCAGCAGTGAATCGAGAAAGTGGAGCAGTGGACACTTCGTCGAGGACATTCCAAAGAGAATTCAGTTACACATTTCTTGCTATATTATGTTTCATTGAAAAAAGTTGTTTAGGCGAATGCAAGCCAATCTACTCGTATTCCTTTTTTCTTGCACCCCAGTCGTATCCCGCCCACTCCTTTCATTCCTTGTCGCCACTCCTTGATCACCTTGTCGAGTACACAGTCGAAGAGCGCAGGGAATAGTCCATCTCCCCGTCTCACTCCGGTATTAAGCTTGAAGGACTCCGACAGTTTTCCTCTGAACTTGACTTTGGATGTTGTATTGTTTAGGGTCTGTCTCACTAGTTCACTGGATTTTCTGTCTAATTTCATCTCCTTTAAAATTTGGAACAGTATTTGACTGTCTACTGAATCATATGCTTTCTTAAAGTCTACGAATGTAAGCACGAATTTCTTGCACCTCTGTTTTTGATATGCCATTATAATTTTAAGATTCAAAATTTGTTCTGCACATGATCTACGCTTTCTGAAGCCTCCTTGGTACTCATCAATCTGTGGGTTTAGTTGTTTTTCCACTCTGTTTAGAAATGATTCTGAAAATACTTTAAAGGTCACAGATATTAACGATATTCCCCTGTAGTTCCCAGGATCTGTCTTATCTCCTTTTTATGAATGGGATGTACTAGTGCCGATGTCCAGCCTTCTGGAAGCTTCTCTTCCCAAATTTTACTTATGTGTTTTATTTCAATGATAACGTTCTCGTTGGCATACTTGAAGAGTTCTGCAATGATCCTGTCTTCCCCGGGAGCTTTGTTGTTCTTCAGGGTATTTATGATATTCTTAATCTCTTCTGTAGTAGGTGGTTCTGAGTCAGGGTTACGTTCTGTGTCATTGTAGCTGAATGTATCAGCTGGTGCTTCGCAGTTCAGGAGCTCTTCGAAGTATTCTGCCAAGATCTGACTGTTTTCCATCTCGCCATATACTATCTTCCCTTCTTTATTCTTAAAGCTGAGCGTTGGGGGATCATATCTGTTCAAGTTAGTCTTGAAAGTTCTATAGAAGTCTCGCTTATTGTTCTTCTGAAAGTCCTCTTCTATTTGAGTTAAGCGTGCCTGTTCATATTTTCTTTTAAGATTTCTGATAGTTTTGGCAGTATTTTTCCTTACTTCTTGGAACTTATTCAGATTTTCTAGTGTTTTATGGGAGCACCACCCTTGATAGTCCTTCTGACTCAAGCTCGTTTTAAAATCTGTGCTTGTTTTAAGTTTTCCCGTATCATACTTCACGATACGGATAGTGTTTCTAGGCTGATGGACTTTCGGTATAATTTTCATCTTAATTTTGGACAGAAAGTGATCTGAGTCTGTTTGCCACCCCCCCCCCCTGAGGACTTTTACATTTTTAATTTCCTTCCCTGCACGTTTTGATATTGCTACATGATCTAGATGGAACTCTCCTAACAGTGGATTTGTACATACCCATGTCATCTGTTTTCTAGGAAGTCGTTTAAATGCCGTCGATTTCATTATCAGATCGGAGGTCTTACAAATTTCCACCAGTCGTTCACCATTTATATCAGTCCTGTTGTGAGCTGGTTAGTTTCCAATGATGTTTCTGTATTTTCTTTCTTTGCCGAGTTGAGCATTGAAGTCTCCAAGAAGTTTAATAACATTCTTGGTTAGAATCTTGGATAGTGTTTCCTCCAGGTCTTCCCAAAATTCTTCCACTTTCTCCGGGCCTGTTTTATCAGTCTCGTTTGTGAGAGATGCACTTTGACCATAGTATACATCTTATTTCCTCCTCTAAGCTGCGATGGAGTAGCCGAGCGATCTAAAGCGCCTCGCTGCGGAGCGCGCGGTTGCTCGCCGTGGAGGTTCGAGTCCTCCCTGGGGCATGGGTGTGTGTGTGTGGTGTCCTTAGGTTAGTTTACCTAGGTTTAAGTAGTTTGTAGGCTACGGACTGATGACCACGCAGTTTGGTCCGATAGATTTACAAACATTTGAACATTTTTTTGCTCCTCTAAAGGTAAGTGTGGACAGTCTATTGCTTTTAGAGCTGAAGTCGGTGATGTCTCCAAGGATTTGTCTACTTATGATAAAACCTGTGCCGAGATGAGGTACATTCTTCATTACTCTCTTGCCAGGTTTTCCTTTCACAGTCCGAAATCCTTCTGATTCAAACGCTGCTTCATATGTGTATCTCGTTTCTTGTAGTGCTGCTATAGCGATATTTTGGTTGGTCAGAGTGTCAGTAAGATGTTTCAATTTTCCAATTTTGAGGAGTGAGGTAACGTTGAACGTTGCAAAGTATGAAACTTTCTTGCTTTTCAATCTCTTGCATGTTGGTGTGAGCTCCCCAGAATCCGTTGGCTCACTAACATTGTCCTTGACAATGGTGGATTAGTTACCACCTGGGGTAGTGCTTCCTTTGAGCGAACTTGTCATCATGCTGAAATGAATGATTTATATTGGGGGTTGACGCCTAGGCGTCACCGTGATTACAACTGGGGTAGTTAGCCTCAGAGGTGCCTTGAGATGTGACCCGGCTTTTCTTTTACGGCTTCTTTGGCTGCCAACCCTCCTCCTTTATCCGGGCTTGGGACCAGCAGCTGCACTTCAGGGTTACTCAATCCACCCATATAGTGCTGCCGGCGGAGTTGTTAGTTTATTTAATATAGGAAGTTCACTCTTATTACAAAACGAAAGATGAAATTGCTGTGAGTGAAACACCCGACATTGACTTTTAGTTTAATCCATTTACTTTTTTAGTCTTGTCACAAATAATTCATGTGTGACTATTCCCAATGCCTGAAACGCAGTTTGAAACAAAGAATAGTTTGCAGTCTTCATGTTGACAATTACATAATCTTCGGTATGAAAAATGAAAGTTTCAAACTACGATTAAAGCACTGATGTAAGTCACACAGCGGCCAAAATCAAATTTTACGACAATAAAGAAACATTTGCGACTGCTGTCCATCATCCATATACGTTAACAGGTACTGAGCAGTTAGATTGAAGATGAAATCAAACCTGACTTTTCAGGTTTTGTCCAGTTAACGACAGAAGATAATGAAACTGATTGAGTTAATCTAAAACATACCTTTAGCTTTTCCGCATCGTCAAACTATTATTTTGTTATTAAAATATTACACGCACCTTCTCCAATAAAATTATTTGCGCTTCTAAGAACTGTATCGACTAATATGTAATCTTTATCCTCTTCCGTAACTTGCTTGTACTTCCGTAGTGCCAAAATGAGAAGTTTTTCACTGCATGCACTGCGCTCTCCCTGCTGCTACCGCCGCGCCGCATTGGCCCGAGGCTAGCAGACCGTCCCTCCCAGCACGCTGAACTCGCGCATCGCCAATGAACCTCACAATACTGCTCTCGTCTAGGACAAACGTAGCACCTAACGCCTTCCAACAAACGGCAAAAATAAATTCAAACCTTTTCGAAACTTTTTCTCGCTTACACTCCACAAAAAAGTGTAAAGGGAAAAAGTTTGTTGCTTACTACATTTCGAACGTTGGTTTGATAAAACTTCTGCGCCAGGTGTGAGATTTTAATTTATTACTCCACTATCACTGAATACATTGGCCGGTAAGTTTGCAGACCTCGACAACATATAGCACTGAAGGGAATTACAAAATTATTTTGCCGTGCGACGCTTAGTTTAGGAGATATGATGTGATAAATATAGAGTAGAGCGAATAAAATACTATTTTTAATAAACTTCCTGGCAGATTAAAATTGTGTGCGGGAACCGGGACTCGAACCTGGGACCTTTGCCTTCCGCGGGCAAGCGCTCTAGCGACTGAGCTATCCCGAAACGACCCACGATACCGCCTCACAATTTTACTTCCGCCAATACCTTGCCTCCTACTTTCCAAACTTTACAGAAGCTCTCCTGCGAAACATGCAAGTCAAGGACTCCTGGTAGAAAAGATATGGTGGAGACATGGCTTAGCCACAGCGTAAGGGGTGTTTCCATAATGACACTTTCACTCTGAAGCAGAGTGTGCGCTGATATGCAACTTCCTGGCAGATTAATATTGTGTTCCAGAACCGGGACTCAAACTGTGTTTTAAATTTAAATGGTCTCTTTTTCAATGACATTTCTTTTTAATTTAATTTAAAAAAAGGTGTCAGTAGGTAGTTCTCGTAACACTCTGTCCTGTTATGTCGCCAAATTATAAAATACAGGACTTTCATTTTTATTTTTATTTTTATTTTTATTTTTTTTTTTTACCTTCTGACGGGTTGTCTTGCATGATAGGAAAACGTTTCACGCAGCGATTCGCGGGCTAGCGCTGCCGTGTACCCTGCTAACGAGCAGTACGCCTGCGCGGTGAAGCAGACACATACTTCTGATTGGCTAATGCGAGAAGATCTGGCAAATAGCGCTGCGGTGAGCCTCGGTGTTCTCGGAGACGGCCCGAATCGCTACCGAAAGGCTTGAAAAATGAAATGGGGGCACTGCTTCGATAACTAGACCCCTCGTTGCGCTGTCTCGCCGAGCCGAACTTTGGCGCACCGAAAAGATACAAAATTGGGCCCTCGTCGGCGGCACATCGAGTCGATGGTCAGCAGTATGAGACAAGCAGCGTCACGTGCCGCCTTTCAGCTTGTTCGCAGCGCCTTCCGACGCCCCCTCCACGGCGCGGTGTCCTCCAGCCGTCTACCGCCGCCACGAGGGCCCGACCGACGCCGCCCCCGTGGCTGCGCCCAGCGCGCTTCACCGACGCTGCTGCCACGCAGCTGCCTGGCGAGCCGAACGACGCCGATATAGCCTGCCCTGCTGGCTGTGTGCCTCCGCGCGCCGTCCCCGACGCAGCCCGGCGCCTTGCTGTCGATCCCCGCCCCTGGACACTATGGATGGGCTATGAGCGCTCTCCAGAAACGCGCGGCGCTAAGCCAATTTCTCGAGAACTTTTCGAGTACTCTCGAGAAGTTGTCGACAGTGCTGCTCTACAACAAACATTACGACAGTGCAGTCGCAATCAAAATCAGCTCCGCAGTGAGACGCTCTAGACCGCTCGGCTACTCCACCGCGGCCAGTCGCAATCGTCTTTCGTACATGCAAGAAAGAAACTGAATTGTTTTTATTATTAGCCGGCCGCGGTGGCCGAGGAGACTGAGGCGCTCTAGTCACGGTCTGCACGGCCACTACGGTCGGGTGTTCGATAAAAATGTTCAAATGTTTGGAGAACGTATGGGACTTAACTACAAGGTCATCAGTCCCTAAGCTTACAAACTACTTATGAACTAGCTAAGACTAAGGAGGGAATATCCATGCCCGAGGGGGGATTCGAACCCCCGTCCGTAGTGGCCGTGCGGACCGTGACTGGAGCGCCTCAGTCCCCTCGGCCACCGCGGTCGGCGGGTATTCGAATCCCCCCTTCGGGCATGGATATTTGTGCCGTCCTTAGTCTTAGCTAGTTTGTAAGTTTAGGGATTGATGACCCCGTAGTTAAGTCCCATAAGCTTTACAAACATTTGAATATTTTTTTCTATTATTAGTATTAGTGGTAGAATGATCCGCAGAAGACAAGAATCATATGATTATTACATTATTATTAATCGTCATTTCGCCGTGGGCTGTTCGTGACTGTACCGTTTACGCTAGTGGTATATTATAATAACAATAAGCAGTCTTCAGTCACAATAATTTTATTGTTTTTATTATTTATTTCACCAATGCAGGAGGTAATTTCATCTCGACAAATGTAGGTAACAATTCACATTACTTCACTGTACGTTTATTCTAAGATGCTTGCATTAACGCCTGCGGCAACTTTCTCGCAAAAAACCTAACAACTGTGTCGTTCTTCTACCGTAAGGTGAAAAACTGAAGCAGATTTAACATAAGCATACAGTAATAAAGTTCTCGAAACGCGTCGGATAGTAAAAGCAATACAATTGTTGTGATTGAAGACGGATTATTATAATATTATTATACTAGCTGAAAACCCTGCGTTGCCCGGGTATTTATCTCTTTATTCCTGCCATTTTTTACGTATATATTCATTTGTATAAGGGCTGTATGTCTGTAAAATCTCTTGGATATACAATTAGTAGTAAAGAAGAGATAGATTAAAACTTGATGCGTGATGGGGCGGTTTTCCATGAACGCTATTGTTTATGTGCACATATAGAGTGGACTACGTGTCGTACTGGGATACAATTTAGAAGGTACATTCAACTGTATGTGTGTATCCTGTCTGTAAAATTTCCTGCGGCTATTATTTGTAGTGTACAAATTATAAATTGTAACGTCATACCGAATGCCGTAGTTTTAGTCCATGAACAACGGAACTTTTTTCCTTTCAGTTTTTTTATGTGGTTGTCAGCGAGCCGGCCGCGGTGGCCGAAGGGACTGCGGCGCGCCAGTCACGGTCTGCACGGCCACTACGGACGGGGGTTCGAATCCCCCCTCGGGCATGGGTATTTGTGCCGTTCTTAGTGTAAGCTAGTTCATAAGTAGTTGGAACAAAACTGTAGCCGGCCGCGGTGGCCGCGGGGACTGAGGCGCTCCAGTCACAGTCTGCACGGCCACTACGGTCGGGGGTTCGAATCCCCCCTCGGGCATGGATATTTGTTCCGTCCTTAGCATAAGGTAGTTCGTAAGTAGTTTGTAAGTTTAGGGACTGATGACCCCGTAGTTAAGTCCCATAAGCTTAACAAACATTAAAAAAAAAAACTGTAGATTTGTATGCAACACGTACAAACATACGGACACTCTGCTTTATATATTAGATAGTCCTATCATAGGAGTATTATTGAAACACGGATCTTACACGAAACAAGAACTTCATTGTTGCCAAAAACCAATATGCATTCCGCATGTATTTATACTTACGCGAGACGAAAATGCTACAACATGCAACGCCCAAAAATCCTTACATACATTTACAAATTGTAGAAAAAAATTCGGCAGAGCTTACAGTATTAGCCAGCGTTACGTACCTAATCTTCAGTCGTTTTTACAGCTTAAAGCTCTGGTACTTTACCCACAGCCACCACAATTTACTACCAAAATACTAACTGTTGGTTGTTATGTCCGTGCTCATTCTGTTCAAAAGTTTGTATAGTGATAATTTTGATGCATTTTGGATGTTATAGCAGCCAAACTAAAAATGATTGTTTTCCAATACTAGCAGACTGTTTCAGGCACTATACAACTTTTTTACCGAATTTCCTTTTAAGGTAGTTTGAATGGATAACATACATAATAGCTTGGAATTTTATCTGACTTGTATTAATATAAGAATGCACTTTTGTATCCATGAACTTTTCTGTTTGATTGCGTAATGTGTAATTTTAACTGTCTTACACCCCACCTGTTATATTTTTTGCTACACTACGGAACTTAACAACAGATACCTCCATCCTCCGTAAAGCACTTCCAGCCGGGTGACTTGGGTTTTCTTGAATTAAACGCCTATATTTAAATGATGCGAGCGCTTCAAATAACCGCAGCGCGTGGCGTGGCGCACTGCCGCGCCGCTTCTCGCGAGCTTCTCGGGAATTGCTCGAGCACCGGCAGCTCGAGAAATTGTCGGTGCGCTCGAGTCGCCGCGCCTCAGTCGCATCCCTACTGGACACGGCCTCCGATACTTCCCGTTGCCACGCTGTCCGCATGCCGCAGCCGCTGCTCCCGCTGCCTCCAACGACACCGGTTCGCGCCGTCTTCCGCTGCTGCCGTCATCGGAACGCAACCACCGTCACCGTTTCGGGCGTCTTACCTAACGTGTGTGTCGCTTAGCTAGGCGTATAACAAGCAGTCATTTTACATGCGCGCTATCTGACACGCCGCTCATGCCAGCATTCCGTTGTTCATGGGTTGATGCAGCGTTGCGACTACGTACACTCGCTGTCGCGGCAATTGTTCTATAGCGGACGTATAAAACTTTGCATTCACACTGACAAAAAATCCAACCTTCCTTTCTTAGTAGTCTATACCACAATCATAGAGAAGAATTATCACCGTCCCCTTTATTAGCAATGTACGTAATATGTAACATTACTCTTATTATTTTACAATTCCATTTTATTGTGTTTTATACCTATCCTTTTCAACTATATCAGTGTCTTATTATTGATTACTTGTTCTATTATTAATGATGCTACATTCTTCACGCCGGCCGCGATGGCCGAGGGGACTGAGGCGCTTCAGTCACGGTCTGCACGGCCACTACGGTCGGGGGTTCGAATCCCCCCTCGGGCATGGATATTTGTGCCGTCCTTAGTTGTAGGTAGTTCATAAGTAGTTTGTAAGTTTAGGGACTGATGACCCCGTAGTTAAGTCCCTTAAGATTAACAAACATTTGACCATTTTTGACATTCTTCACTTATCTAGCATTATGCTTACCTCACTATCACACTAGTGATACTTAATACGATCGCGTGTAGATCCCTTAGGTACAAAGGTGCCATGTACGCCTCCACATTCTACAGCACTTATTATTCGTGCCCGCGAAGCTATGTAAATTTAAATGAGCTTCATACTAATACAAGGCAATTTCCTTCATTTAAAATACATTTTTATTTTGGAATTTGATCTCATTATGTTTTATATTTTTATGGTTTGTTGTGGCTATTTTATTCATTTAATTTGTGTTTTATCATTGATGATGATTATCCTTGGATGCTTATAGCCATTTTTCACCATTCTTATCGTTCCTCAACGGATATTTATGACCGTAAAGGTACTTATAGTTACGACGTTGTCTCGATGATCTGCGAAATTCCGTCATAAAACCAGCATGTAAACGCCTTCTGTGATCATGTTTCTCACACTATCTATCACATGATCATCAGAAGATTGTAGCCAATTCTTCCCTCCGTAAACTCTACTTTTTCGAAAGGGGAAAGGAAGAGTCGCAGACGTGCCCCTTTACCGCCCTTTCACTACCTCGCCCACTACATGTTAAAAAAATTGCGTTACTAAGTTCAAATGTTTGTAAAGCTTATGGGACTTAACTGCGGGGTCACCAGTCCCTAAACATACAAATTACTTATTAACTAAGTTATACTACAGACAACACAAACATCCATGCCCGAGGGAGCATTCGAACCACCGACGCGGGAGGCCGCGCGATCGGCAACATGGCGCTCCAGACAGCTTGGCTAATCCCGTGCGGCTGCATTCCTATGAAGTAACGTATATATCCACTGTATTAACATCTATTTTCATTTTCTGAGAATCTGAATACAGTACCTACAATTCCTTCAAGATATTTTCCTAGTATTCTTTAAGTTGTGGTGTTTCTATAACTTAGCTGTTACAGCAAAAATGTTTATTTGTGTGAGAAATTTTCTCAGAAAGTGCAATAAATTCCCTGCTTACAACCTTGAATAATGAATATGGATACTGTTTACGGTAATCATTATGATTATTAGTTGTGGAATAGAACTTTATTTGCCATTTAATCTGATGATCATATGTTGCCTTGAATGCAAATTTCACTCTGCAGCGGAGTGTGCGCTGATATGAAACTTCCTGGCAGATTAAAATTGTGTGGCGGTACCGGGACTCGAACCTGGGACCTTTGCCTTTCCCCTCGAAAGGCAAAGGTCCCAGGTTCGAGTCCCGGTTCCGGCACACAATTTTAATCTGACAGGACGTTTCATATCAGCTCACACTCCACTGCAGAGTGAAAGTTTCATTCTGGAAACGTCCCTTAGGTTGTGGCTAAGCCATGTCTCCACCATATCCTTTCTTCCAGGAGTGCTAGTCTTGCATGGTTCGCAGGAGGGCTGCTGTGAACTTTGGAAAGTAGGAGGCGAGGTACTGGCAGAAGTAAAGTTGTGGGGCGGCATCGTGACTCGTGTCGGGATAGCACAGTCGGTACTGCGCTTGCCCGCGAAAGGCAAAGGTCGCAGGTTCGAGTCACGGTTCCGGCACACAAGTTTAATCTGCCAGAAAGTTTCATATGTTGCCTTGACCAACAAACTGCAGCTATTACCTCTTCTTCTAACTCTCTCCCGTTTAATTAGCAACTACACCAGATGGAAGATTTGTAGATTTGCTGTTAATCGGTGTCATTTAAGTTGCGCTATCACAGCACTGCTGCTACAAGGCCACACCTGGAACTCCGCTGACCCGGTAAAGGTCTCGCTGCTTCGCTCAGTCCCGTGCATACATTGTTGTGCGAACCGCTGTTGTAGCAGCATTCCATTTATGCAACCAACCGCTATCTCTTCCATATATCTGTACCTCGCCAATCCTAATTTTCCGCCGATCACGCTTATGTTAGGGCAACAACGCACTGGCCGCCTCCTGCGACCGTTGGCGGGTAGGCGGCTGCCAATTTCTGAAGCCTCTTATCGAGAACAACGCACTGATCGCCGCTTCACCGCCAGATTACGCGGTTGTCGATGTCAACACCAGAAAACTAGACAGCTGTGCGGGTACGCGGTGGTGCGCTTGTCGACAGCTGGTGTGGAGCAGGTGGCGCGCTTGTCGACATCGACAGACTTGCACAGAATATAACAGATTGCTTCGTTTCACTCGGGACCTCGGCCACGGACACGCTGTGATGGATTTCGATACGGAGAAACGTATTTTCGAAATGGAAAATCGTCCAGCCATCTGTAATATGAAGGGGAACGAATATAGTAACAGAAATTTAAAGTTTAAAAAGTGTGAAGAGAGAGTAGACAAATTTGGAGGAAAAGAGTTGTCACAAGAGAAAAAGCTAAAGATCGTTAAATTTATTGGATTTTATTTTTTATAATATCATTACATATTTTTCATGTGTTTGAATCTGGTACATCGGATGTTAAGCGAAGCGATCTTGCCATTCTTGTGGTTTTACATTTACAATGTAATCTGCTAGTACATCTCTGTTGTTAATAACTTATAGATTTCCTCTCTGAACTAGTCATTTTTCAGTATCTTCCAACCCTTCATGTGGCGTGTTTAAAGTATGCCGAAATTATCACCGTGTCTTTCACGTGTGAAGTTGTGAAGTATACAATTCCATTTGCTGAATTCATAGTAACACTAGCGGAAAACCCGGCGTTGCCCGGGTATTTATTTGTTCCAGTCTTGAGTTACAACATCTTCTATTCCCTTCTCTTTGGCTCCATCTCGTCCTCTACCTCCTGCTCCTATCACTGCTCATCTCCTCGCCTCCCTCTGTCTCCCTCCTTTCCCTCTTTCTGTTCACCTGCTCCTCCCCCGTCTCCTCCTGCCCCTTTCTCTGTCCTTTCCTCCTCCCCCTCCCTCTGTTCGTCTCCTTTCACCTGTCTGTCACCATCTCCCCTCTCTCATTCTCCTCCTTTACCCTCTGACCGTCTCCTCCCGCCCCTTTGTCTCCGTCTCCTCCTCCACTTACACCTCTCCCTCCTATATATGTAAACATACATATACACGCCAAGTTTCATGCTGACTGCTTAAACGGTGTCAAATTCGCAAGGTGCACTCCGCCTTGCTAAATTCACTAGCTTGCAGATTAAAAAATCTCCTGAATGAAAACATACATTTATGTGCTAATTTTCATGGTGACCAGCCAAACAATTTAGATGTTTGGTGTAACGTACCCTCCGCCATACACCTACGTAGGCTTACGAAATGTAGCCCATGCACTAATTCTGGGTATAAGCTCTCTTCATTCCACATTTCATTCAGTTGCGTCAAGCCGTTTCACCCTGAAGAGTAACTAATGGAACCAACCACTATACACTGTACGGTGACTTCCTTAAGATAGCGCCTGCGTTAATTCAGGGTATAAGCTATCTGCATTGCAAATTTCATTCAAATCTGTCCATCATTACGAAATTTTACGTTAACTTAGTTACGAAAACGATGCAAATTTGTCCAACATAGCAAACATATTAACCCATTGTAACAAGATGTTTGTAAATCTATCGGACCAAACTGCGTGGTCATCAGTTGTAGCTTACAAGCTACTTAAACTAAGGTAAACTAAACTAAGGACAACACACACACCCATGCCCCAGGGAGGACTCGAACCCACGACGGCGAGCAACCGCGCGCTCCGCAGCGAGGCGCCTTAGACTGTTCGGCTACTCCGCCGCGGCCCCATTGTAACGTACACTCCGCTACGCACCATAGGGCGACTTACGAAAGGTAGGCTTTGTATTAATCAGGGTATAAGCTACCTCAGTTCCAAACTTTATTCATATCCGTTCAGCTACTTCAGCTTGAATGCATAAGAAAACTAATTAAATAATTGTAAAGCACCCTCCGCCATGTACCATACGAAGTTAACCTTCGCGGGAGTGCCAGTAATATGTTGACAAAATTTTATCGCAATCGGAATTACGGTATGACCGTGCATAAAATACGAACAAAAAGACAAACAAACAAGCAAACATACATTTTTATATATTACATTTATGTATTTATTTTCAAATTCGCATTAAAACCATACGTTAGTAACAACAAATTCCTTCTGCTGGTGTTCACCCCAATGATTCGGTACGCTTGGTAAGCATCAAAGCTAACAGCCAAATAACAGTCATTTAAAAATCTGAATGAAGTATGCTTTTCACTGAAGCATATTTTTTTTAAAAATTCTTACTTTAAATCCCTTACATAAAATGTACATGGTGTGAAAAATATTTATGTTTTAAATGTTTATTAGATGATTATCACCCTGAAAAATGTAACGTAACTTGCAGAGAGAGCTGCCAGAATTTTCAGAAATATTGTTTCATTCGAAACGTCGCACGAAATCTGAAAATTAACTGTTTAGTCACGTCAATTAATTGAAATGATTGTAGGTAATGTGAATATATTAATACTGCACTGATAAATTTAATTGATCAATCATACTTAAAAATTTCATCAGGATGGGAATACAGCTGTAGAATCTGACGAAGTCCACATGTAAAGCATCCTCCGTCATGCACCAGCCAAAATTTTATGTGGCAGTGACATTCCTCTTGTTTTGAACCTCAAGTGTCCAAACTGTCATGAAATTTTAGGATGAATAGAGTGTCCTCATTCGCGTGTCGCATGGTGCCATAGGTTTTCCACCACGTAATTGTATATGACGTCATATCTCCTGAACTATATGTCGTAAGCAGTTCTTACCCCTACGTCGTTACCTCATTGAGGAAATATGTGTACCAAATTTGGTTGACATCGGTACAGTGGTTTAGAAGCAGACGTCGCATGATGCAGCACTTTTCCGCGCATTTCATTGTTTATTACGTCATATCTCCTGAACTAATTGTCGTACAGCCATTTAATGGTGACTATGACCATCGCGAAAGTTCAAGCAATATGCTGACAAAGTTTCATCACAATCGGTTGAACCGTACGGCCGCACATAAAATACGCACACACAAACATTCATTTTTATATATTAGATTTAGAGGTAGATGTAGTAGACGCCACTTATTAGACAAAATGCCAGAAGTACACTCAATGTACCTACGTGTTCTGCTGAGCCGATAATTAAATACTTTTATTTTTACTTAAATTATTTACTGCACAGGTTCGTAAAACATGTTGTAATAGGGTAAATGCCTCATCACCAACGACAAAGTAGAGAATTTTGCCTTGAGTTCCTTCTATTTCCTCATCGTTAGTTATTCCTAAATTTACATTCATCAGTTTGTACAAGACGAACCACTAGATTTTCCAAATGCCCCAACATCAACATAGATGAATTTATAATTGCTGTCACAAAGTGCCATTAGAAGTATTGAAAAAAATAATAGTAATAAAGCGATCCTTTGTCGGCTGGTCTTATTACACAGATATGTTTCCCATATGAGGAAAATTAGCTCTGGATTCAAATTTTTCATTTATATGTAACCAAGGTTCTGTCGTTGGTCGGGGAAAGCATTCTGCTTTCATCTTGAGCCACATCGCTTGACAAACTTTTTACACAATTTCGCTGACTATAGTTCTTGCCAGACGATAAGCGTAGTAAATATCAGTAAAAGAGTACCCAGACGCCAGATACCTAAAATATAAAATTACGTTTTTCAGGTATGCCGCTTCAAAAGAAGTGGAAAAATTTGAGTGATAGTTTTGAGAAAGAATATCAGGAAATCAACAGTTTGATAAGTGGATCAGGTGCTACAAGGAAACCCACGTATGATTGCTTCCATCAGTTAATGTTTCTAGCAGATGTTGTTGCAAGAAATATTACCGATGACAGTTTGAGTTCAACTGGAGTAATACAGCAAGACAGCAAGTTCAGCCTACTGAAGAACCATATGACATTTCAGAGCTAAGGGCCGGCCGCGGTGGCCGAGGGGACTAAGGCGCTCCAGGCACGGTCAGCACGGCCACTACGGTCGGGGGTTCGAATCCCCCCTCGGGCATGGATATTTGTGCCGTCCTAGTTCGTAAGTAGTTCATAAATAGTTTGTAAGTTTAGGGACTGATGACCCCGTAGTTAAGTCCCATAGACTATACAAACATTTGAACATTTGAACAGAGCTAAGGTCATCAAGAGTGAAAAAAAGAAAAGGAATCGACACAAAACGGAGAATTTAGAACAGCTTGTTGGGGGTACTGAAAGAAAGTCTGTCACTGATTGACGATGTCCCTGACCGTCACTTTCTGTTGTCATTGTCGAATGATTTTAAACGAGTACCTGACCATTTAAAGACAATAACAAAAATTAATATTATGAAAGTGATCATGGATGCATCTTGTGAAGTGAACACCCCTCTCCATATCAATCAACGGAATACGAATTTCACAAATGGTAGCCATCCATCGAGTAACTACTCAAATTTGTATGGACATGTAGACATAAGATCTCCAGGAAGTTCATCTCACATATCGGATAATTCTCAAGCAACTGACCATTATGACCCGTTTAACATGCATAATAACCTAAACAATTAGTGTTAAATTTCAATGAAAATGTTTGTTATGTTGATTTATGTACTTCATACTGTGAAACTTTATTGTATTAAAATAATGAAACGGAATAACAGCATTCTTGCTTAATCCTTAGCGGCAGCTTTTCTTCAGAGTCTATAGATGACGGCAAGTTTGTCGTCACTCCAGTCACCTCCGATTTTGGAAAGTAGTTCGTCGAAAGAAGACGTTGACATCCTGGTGTAGTTAAAAAAATTACCATCATAGTTTCGTGACTCCCTGTAAAATGTTACGAAAGCTCCTTTAGTACTTATTTCTTGCAGGATTTGATGCACCCAGCTCATATGTTTTCTGCTTCTGTGGGGTCTTTCCTTTCCCAAACGTCGTAACAAGAACCAAGTGGCCACAACACCCCCTGTAGACACTTTCATTTTTGTTTATTTCTATCAACCCGAACAAAACCCACTTACTCCTACATAAAGCACTGAGAGAGGGAGCACTGCAACGGGACCCGCAGAGCAGGTGGCAGAGCTAGTGGACACACCTCGGCTTCTGGCGGGACAGTGCGATAAAGGGCGTGGGAACCGCAGAACTGCGCGCTGCGCTTTGACGCTGCTGACGGTCCAGTGCTCTGTTCACAGCGGCGGCACCGCGCACCGCATCGGGGAGCGGCCCACTGCGTTCTTGCTCTTAACACTTTTCATATAGAAAAAATATGACACTTTCTGTAGTGTGCAATACATAAAGGGTCTTAAATGTGGCCGGCCGCAGTGGCCGAGCGGTCTGCGGCGCGCCAGTCAGAGTCTGCACGGACGCTACAGTCGGGGGTTCGAATCCCCCCTCGGGCATGGATGTTTGTGTCGTCTTTAGTATAAGATAGTTCATAAGTAGTTTGTAAGTTTCGGGACTGATGACCCCGCAGTTAAGTCCCTTAAGCTTAACAAACATTTGAACATCTTAAACGTGATGAGTTCAAAAATAAACCACGACAAAAGTTGCCGCGGTGGAGTAGCCGAGCGGTCTAAGGCGCCTCGCTGCGAAGCGCGCGGTTGCTCGCCTTCGGAGGTTCGAGTCCTCCCTGGGGCATGGGTGTGTTTGTCCGTAGGTTAGTTTACCTAGGTTTAAGTAGTTTGTAAGCTACGGACTGATGACCACGCAGTTTGGTCCGATGGATTTACAACATTTGAACATAACAAAAGTTATATTCCTCGACCCAGAAGTCCCCATTCTGTACAATCTAGTGCCCATCGATCCGAAATGTTTCGTCGCCATATCCTTTGAGTAACTGCGCTATTCAGCTACTGTTTATTAGCTGTTTCATTGACAATGATTTAGTGTACGTGTAAGACCTTTTTAATAACTGTGACCTGCGCCACCCGAAATTACGAAAATGCAGGAAGTCCCCAATACGTTTGGTCTCAACCCTTAATTTTCGTGTTTTGCAATCGTACAGTAGCCACTCGAAGAATAGTTCAATTTGCGACTGTTTACAACGACCAGGCACACTCCAGCTCATCTACATTCCACGTTCCAATTTAATATATATCCTTTTATATAATATCTTCCTCAACTACTATTCGCGTTAGTGTACAACCAGGATTGGAAGGCTTTACAAAATGACGCAAAAAATGTTCAAATGTTTGTAAAACTGCGTGGTCATCAGTCCGTAGCTTACAAACTACTTAAACTAAGGTAAACTAACCTAAGGACAACACAACACACACACACCCATGCCCTAGGGAGGACTCAAACCTCCGACGGCGAGCAACCGCGCGCTTCGCAGGGAGGCGCCTTAGACTGCTTGGCTACTGCACCGCGGCAATGTCGCAAAGAATCACGTTTTACACTATTTCATAGTTAACTGGATATAAGAAAAATCAAAACGCATTAACTCGATATGTCTTCTGATAATGATTCATCATCAGAATATGATGACCACTATTGTTATGCATACCTCCATATCAATTCTTGCAATGCTGTTGATAAGTGCTTCCTATTTTGTATTTGCGAGGGGACTGAGGCGCTCCAGTCACGGTTTGCACGACCACTACGGTCGAGGGTTCGAATTCCCCCTCGGGCATTGATATTTGTGCTGTCCTTAGTAGTAGCTAGTTCTTAAGTAGTTTGTAAGTTTAGGGACTGATGACCCCGTAGTTAAGTCCCATAAGCTATACAAACATTTGAACATTTTTTTGTATTTGTGTAAAAATGATCCTTTACCGATGTAAAGAAGCCCCCACAGAAATGGCCACTGTTGAACAACCTGAGGGCACCTACCACCTAACAGGAATAGGCTTTGCTCTTATGCTTTTGTTGCACACACTATTTTTTCTTAAATGTTGTTCAGAATATCATTTTTAAGATTTTCACATCCTAATGGGATAATAAATTCACTGCCAGATGGATACAGGAAACTATGTCGACAAACAATTATTCAGCTCAATATTAATTTGTATTAATTTTATTGTTGCGAACTTAGTGAATACGAACTTTTCATATCATCTTCGCAAGCCATCACTCTTTATAAATGTTGATTTTGTGTAACGACACTTCACGGTGACTGTTAGAACTGGTGGCCACCCTAATGAGCTCGTCTGTCAGTCAGTGCTGCAGCAGCCCCTTGCTAACTGCGGCCACCCCTGCCTGGTCAGTGCGCCTGCCATCGCGCGCCCCACGGCCACAAAGATGCCACCACGTCTTCTCCTCGCAGCCAGCACCACACTTTTTCTTACGAAAGAAAACCTCAAGCCAGGTATTGTACCGATCATTCAAAATTAACAAAAATCATTTTCACTTGGAGGAAGTAATTAGTTAAATAACAACAATTTATCATTTAACCTTTGCAGTACTGAATTTTGGCTATGCCGTCTACCCTTGAGTACAGCCTATAAATATGAGTTGACTACATATTGCCGCGAGAGAGCACGAACACCGACTGCCGGAGTGGCGCAGATGATAGCGTCGAGGAGGGTGCTGAAGGTCACCGGTTCGATCTCGCCCACCGGCAAAAATTTATTTATTTGTAATTACCAATTCTAGAAGGTTCTTCATCTTTCTTACGTTCACTTGAAAATTCGACTTGTTTCTTATGTTAACTGTTCTTCTAATGTCTGGTAAATTCTGTCTGTGTATAAATAGCAGAGCACACACTGCCTGAGAGGCAGTCAGTGCTGCGTGTATGTTGAGTTCGTAATAAACGTGCTTTGAGTATAAGTGCTGTGTTCAGTTGCCTTCGAAGTCAAGCCTGTTCCCATTTCAACGCGCCAATATTGCTAACCCTTTCACTTAAGTGAACGAAAATTGTAAGTTTATAAGAAATCTTTTTTTTTTTTTTTTTTTTTTTTTTTTTTTTGTAGCAGTTCAATGGAACTATTAGCTCTTACTTGCTGTCAATTTTCCTATTTAACACCACCGTGAATCAACGATTTTATTGTTGCATAACACACACAAACACACATTTCTAAAGACGCCTGTAACCCGAAAAAACTTTTAAATGGAAACGTATTGCTTCCACAAAATGTTATTGAAAATCGCCACACTTTTAGACAGTTATGTTGATAATACTTTTTCTCCTCCTCCCCAGTAACTACTGTTCTTAAGTAGGGGAAGAATGTACGAGAGCGACGCCTGTCCCTAAGGTGCATAGGACGGGGCATAAAAATTATTAATTTCCTACACGTAATTTGCTCAGCCTGGCTGGCCAGTTCTCTCACGGGCCGTTCGACGTACCTGCTGCTGGAATTTTCCACACGCATGTTCCCGACACGTGCCTGTTCGATCGGCATTCCTTGGTGGCTTCGTTCTGCTGACAAGGGTGAGCCACCCTCGGAGAATCGGAGGAACTCAGCCATCAACCACGAGCCAGTCACGTGTAATACATTGTGCCCAGGCCTGAACGACACACGGTGGGACGGAATCCCAAAACGTTGCCAAAACTTCAACGAGTTTAATTCACACACAACTCTTCACATGGGGGTTTTGAGGTCGATGATTACGAATTTGATGGCACAAATTGTCTAAACGAAATGGCGAAGCTAATATAGCAACGTGACCCATGAAAATCCATAATAATTTGTTAATAATATCGTATATATAGTATTTAGACAGTAATAATTATTACACTGCCAATGTGATTTGTTTGTTATAACAAAATAACAGAATATTTGTCTAAAATATATCGGAAAAAATCGATACCACACACATTGTAATTCAATAATATATTGAAACGATCTTCAAAGTCGGTGACAGAACTCAAATAATTTACTAGTCGATGGCAGCCTGAGAATTACCATAACAGTAGGTGCCGGAAATTAAATGGTTCCACTGTCACTCGTTGTTTTGTTTCAAAAATATGCCTTCTGTCCTTTTAGCCTTTGCCACCTTGTTCTCAATTTACCAAGGCATGAGGAAAGAGACTTTCATATCCCCCGGTATCTGTAACAGTCGACCACTTTTCTCGGAAAGTTGTTCCTCCAGATAAGGTATTAATGCAGGTAGACCATCATTCAACCTTTGTTTAATAATGCTGGATATTTCTTGCCGACTGAATTTCACGTATTGCTCATCCGAACCTGTGCGAAAAATATTACAATAGCATTAGTAACTCATTAAGTATAGGCAAATGGTTAGATATCCTAAGCGTGTGGCACAGGAAACATATAGTGCCGCAGCCTACCTCGCCACGCGCTGCATCAACCATGTTGTGCTACGAAATGTTGGACGCACGGACACTTGTAAATATTCATTATACAAGAGAAATGGCAGGTTTTGGCAGCTGATTCTTGTCAGTTACGTAATTTAATCTATAGTCTGGGAGTTGAAATTCCGCGGTATATTTCGGTATATGCTACTTTTGCTCTAGTTGAAAACTCAAGTTATGCAAAGAATGGTCGTTTTGCACAGGCATCTGAAAAAATAAAATATAAATAAGATAATCATGAAATTTATACCAATTTAGTGTACGAACCTTTTGTATATACCTGCAGGAACTGTTCCCATCATGTAGAACTGAAATTCTTAACTTAACTACCAAAATATTCACTCACAAACCGAGAGTTAATTTGCCTTTCTTTCACAGCGCCTCGTGTGCTCTCGACGAAGGTCACTTTTGAACTGATGTAATTGGATTGGTATATCCTTTTGGAAAGATATGCACCAGTCCTTCCCCTATCTACCCCACCTACCAAAATTCCGAGAATCGAAAGTTTATTTTTCCCGGTTTTGGCCACGTTTTGGGGATTCCGTCCTACTGTGCGACGGACTGAAGAACGGATGCTCTCTTGCGCCCCGGCCTCCGACCTGAATAGACCTGTTTCCTTGAGCTCCAATTATATCTATACTCTGATTCAAAAATCTACCACCTCCCGAGTCCCTTTAAGTATCTTCTAACAATCTTCTGCAATAAAACCCATCATGAACTCTCCATAACTTCACGCATTTCTCCTTTAAGCTCCACGCTCACTCCTTCGCTCGGACTTGCTGGCACTCCGTAGTTTATCGATAATATGTAAAACTGGAAGAGTGCAATTAAATGCAGGAAATCTGCTAAATATTGACGCATGGTGCTGGGGATGACAATTGAGCCTCAACATAAGCCAGTGTAAAGTTATAAGTTTACATAGTGTAATATTTCTGGCTTCCAGCCATCATATTAAAATTTTAGAATTGCCTCGGTACAGCAAGTTAGAACCAGTAGGCAACAGATGGTAAAAGCTGGTAAAAACCACGATAGATGCTACCAGAAGTTCGGTTTCCCATGAGAAAGAGTGCTGGCAAGTTTTCCCGAATTCTTGGGAAGCCCCGAGCGGCAGGCACTGAACGCCGGTTGGCTGCAGCACTGGCGGTCACGCGTCTAAACGCGATCATTTTTTATTAATACTTGATAAATTATTCCATGTTAAACTCAAGTTAGAAAACCTCACAAAGCCAATCTATGCCCTGACTAGATAACATATATTAACTATTGCAAAATCAATAAACAAAACAATTAATATAAGGCTGACGATGCACGGCGGCCATGTTTGCGGCCCAAAATGCGGAGCCTTCACGCTGTTTGCTAGTTTTCTGGATCCTTTAAATAAATTAACTGGCATCCCAAAAACTTCAGTATTATTCCATAATTAGATCAGTTCCTGCCAATCTCTGTCTATATAAAAGCGAGTGGACACTCATTCACTCACTCACTCATTCACTCACTGACTAAACACGAAATCTCGACAACTACTCCGCCTATGAAGTTGAAATTTGGCAGTAATGTAGTTTATAGGTAGCAGACGTCAGCTAAGAAAGAATTTTGCGATAGGGCCGTTAGTTCAGGAGATATGACATTATAAGATGTTCAAATGTTTGTAAATCTATCAGACTAAACTCCGTGGTCATCAGTCCGTAGCTTACAAATTACTTAAACCTAGGTAAACTAACCTAAGGACAAACACACACACACACACACACACACACACACACACACACACACACACACATGCCCCAGGGAGGACTCGAACCTCCACGGCGAGCAACCGCGCGCTCCGCAGCGAGACGCTTTAGACCGCTCGGCTACTCCACCGCGGCTATGACATTATAAACAATAAAAACTTCCCAGCCTTGCAGCACGTGATAATGTGACTTTACCAGTTCACTATTTGAGAAGGAGAGCAGTTACCGACTTACAACAAACTTTAAATATAATTTAAAACTTTTAGGAACCTTTTTGGCGCTGACAACCCCAGTAAATTGCTGAAAGGAAATGTTTGTCGCTTACTACATTTTCGGCATTCATGGAATAAAATTACGGCATTTGGCAAGACGTTACAATTTATTACTTCTACAATATTAATTTTATTCGCGAGAAATATTACAGACAGCATACACATACCACTGAACGTACGTTAGAAATTTTATCACAGTATGACACACAGTTCATGAGATATGGAGTCATAAACAATTAGGTTCATGGACAACCGCCTCATCACACATGAAGTTTTGATTGAATACGTCTATCCTATTAACTCTATTCGCGACGTATTTTTCAGACGTTTTACACATACACCACTCGATGTAGCTTCGAAATAATATCGTATTATGACATATAGTTCAGGTGCTATGACGTCAAAGACAATGAAATCATGAAACTTCACCATAATACGCATGTGGTTGTAATTTACTACGTCTTAACACCAACTCCATTTACAACTCATTTCGCAGGCAGTTTCTTAATATTCCATTGTACGAACCTGGTAAATAATGTTTTTGTAGGGCACATAATTCAGGGGATATCTCTATATATATAAAAGCGAAAGGTCACTCACTCACTGACTAATCACAAAATCTCTAAAAGTACTGCACCAATGAAGCTGAAATTTTGTCGGTATATACTTTATAGGTAGAAGACGTCAGCTAAGAAAGTTTTTTGCGATAGGACAGAATTAAGTTGCATGGGGAGGAGACTTTTCCTACAGACTGAGGAAATCTACAGTTTCATTCCGATCTTCACAAAATTTCGCACGCTTGACCTTCAAAACGAAAGGAAGGCCACCATCTACCTATAGTTTCATACGCTGCATGTGGGAGGGTAGCTTGCAACATAAAAATGGATCCCCAAATACCTTGGTCGAGCCATAACATGAAAACTACTCGACCGATGTCACACACTTTTTATTTTTTTTTTTTTTAATCCTCAGAACAACGGTTGTATGAAATGAAACTGGAAAATTTTAGAAAACAACAAAGGGCGTTTTTCAATGTGACCCTGTGTTTCTCTTGCATACAAATCTATAGTTTTGTTCCGATATTGACGAAATTTTCCACATTTGACTTTAAAAGCAAGAGGAATGTAAAAAAACTTCGTTCGGTGACGGTGGAGGATACTTAACATACGGAATTTGACAAAATACATAGTTTTGCTCCGATCTTGATGAAATTTTCAAGTATAATCTTTAAACCAAGAGGAAGGTCACTGGGTACATAAATGTTTGTATGACGGAGGGTACCTTGCAGAAAACGTTGTCAAGAGAGGGACATGTAGAAGCGAACGGATAGAAGAGAGAGAAACAGATGGATGCAGAGAGGGAAGGGAAGTCGATGTGGACTACGAGAGTCTAGGATAAATGAATACCCAGGTAACGCCGGGTTTACAGCTAGTAGTTCAATAATTTCACCCTAACTTCAAGAACTCCGACCTGTGTGCTATCATCTGCGTGGGGACGACAGCTATAAAAGATTTCAGGTTGGTGAACTTTAAGAGTTTCTACTCTTCACACAGTGCAGTGGGGAGTAACTACAACCCTCGCGCACACTGTCATTGCGGTAAAAATGCAAACTATTGTGATTCATCCACGGCAACATGGAGGAGGAATGAAAATGCTATAGGACAGGTTAACATATCTCCTATAGCAAATTTCCCCGTTGTAAAAGGAAGAAAGATCATTTCTTATATAACTACGCAATAGCACGCCAAACACTGGACGGAGTTACTCCCATAAAATATCTGGGAGTAGACATAAGAGACGATTTCAAATGAAGCGACCTTATAAAATCAGGCGTGGGTAAGGCAGATGCGAGACTGAGATTAAATGGATGAATACTCTGGATGTGTAGTCCGTCAACAAAGGAAGTAGGTTATAAAACTCTCGTTTGGCCGCAGCTTCGGTAGTGCTCATCAGTATGGGATCCGTACCAGGTAGGGTTAATAGAAGGCGTAGAGAAGATCCAACGGAGAACAGCACGTTTCGTCCCGGGCTCAGTTAGTAAGCTCGAAAGCGTCACAGAGGTGATAGGAAACTCCAGTGGCAGACGCTGCAAGAGAGACGGTCTGTATCGCGTTACGCGCTTCTTCAAAGTTTCGATGGGTTACGTTTCATGTTGAGTGCACCAAAATATTGCTTCCTCCTACGTATATGTATATCATGAAGCGATTACAAAGATAATGAGAGCGAGTAGGGTTCACATGGGGGCATACAGGCAATAATTTTTCCCCCTAACCATACGCGACTGGAATAGAAAGAAGGGACAATAGTACGCGTAGTAGACCATTGGTTGACATTAACGGCCGTAATTTTACGAATTCGAAATACTGAAACATTTCGACCTTCTCAGGGAATCGAAATAAATTCAACAGTGAAGTAGAATATTTGTGATGGGCCGAGATTCGAACCCGGATTTTCCACTTCTGGCAATCGGTCCCTTTAAAATTTAATTTAATTTTTTTAATTTTTTTTTTCGTTTTAATCGGTCCTTTGCAGACAGTGGTTCGTTTGTTCTACGTTGATCGTTGTGTCGTTGACTCATTATCTTCGTACAGCGTCGTGCAGTCCTCTGAATAATTGTGCTATCCAGCCACGCTTGCCTTCCTGCCCAAATTCTCAACTTAGAGCAAACTACGATGGTAGTCTGATGCTCGCAGCCTATAATGCATTCCCGAAGGGGATGCAGCTTATTAATGCATTCACACTGCGACTGTCAACTGCTTTTTGGGGGCATATTTACAATTACTGATAGGGTGTCTGTTCTTTCGGACATGTCCCCTGGTTGAGTTTAACAACTGTAATTTTACGAATTCGAAATATTGCTTTATTAGGGCCTTCCATCTCCCCTTACAGCCCTGGCTGAAAGGCTACCAAAGGATAAATTACAGAATTAATAGAAAATTGAAGCTTTTCGTCCTGCTAGCGATGTGACGTAGTCCTTAACTGTATGATGCATCACACGAGTTCCACGTATTAGTAATATGGCAAGTCGAAGACCTTCGTCATTAAACACACACTAAAATTACTCAACAAACATTTGTAAAATTCCACTTAATTGTGGAGAAAACAAATAAAAAACTGTTGAGTTACTGTTACTTTAACCTGACAAAGGGAATCACCAAATTTTACCATGAATTATCTTCTTGTATCCGTAATGTATAGCAACAGACAGAAAATTCACAAATTGTGCCTGATGGTTTCTGAATTGTTTCCCACAGATACGACGTGCATGGGATCACATCACTGTGGTTAACTTCAGTTACAACTTAAAATGTAAGACCAAGAAGCCACACCGTCGCGTTATGCTTCGTCCGAGGAAATGACCCGAAGTCACGATTAAGTACACGCTGGACAGTGACGGTGGAGGGAGTTATCCTTTTAGCGATACCGTCGCAATACAAAGTTTCCACACTCTTCTGATACGTTCACACAGAAAGCGATGCTCACGGATGTTGCGGTCACCACATTTTCCACAGTTAACGAATGGGTGCAAGTGGATGACCGCTAAGCGATGATTGGTTGCCATTTCATTATTTATCACCTTATACCACACTGAGCAAATGTCTACGGGTAACATTGGACGATTGATTTTAGTCCAGACTTGCGTCCGCTTCACATCTGGCATTCGTGATTCAAGTTTATGGGGTGGTGGACGTCCTTTTAGAGCAACATATAGTCGACGTGCAGTTCTGTGCTGGTCTACTGCGGTATCGTGGACGTAACCGCTATGTAGACAATAGTCCATTATGTATGCCAGCTGATGTGGCATGTCGGCCACCGTCACGGCTGCGCGCTCCGACATCGGCTGATGCGCTGCAAGCAATACAGCTGTCGATCCCTCAGGGTTGCTGGACTGCAGGGTGAAGGGCCGCCGACCGGTAAACCAGCAACGCCGCGCACTTCCGCCAGAAGTCGAAATGTCGTATCGCAAGTGCAGTTTGCGGCGCTAACGTTGAAGACCTTATGCCCCCACAAAAATCAATAAAGGCTATGTAAGATCGTCCTGGCAATGAGCCTTGGCAATCTCAAAACACGTGGCACATACCGAGCCTTTGATTAAATGTTAATAACGTCGACCTTGCGATGAAGTTGCCGCGAAATTCTGACAGTGCTCTTCAACAGTCGCAAATATCCGGCGCGATGATCGGGCCTGAAACCTTTGGGGGGTATGCTACTATATGGAGACCCAAGATTTTGTGATATCTAGGGATGAGACACAATGACAAGTTTCACTCCACGCACTGTCTTCCAGTTGGGATCAGCACAATTTTCCTGATGCTGCGAATAGCACCGGATGCTTGCTGGTATAATATCAAAAGTGCGCTCCACATCATAAGTGTGCCCTACAAACCTACTCACATCATACTGGTACACCATCAGTCGTGTGGCCTACAATTCTCAAAATCGGATCAATCGCCATCACAGATAACATCTACGGGGGGCAGCCTTGACAAACTGAGCAACAAACACAAATCGGGTTCGTTGTCCGTCAAGTAATAACAGCGATGGATTGGGCTCCAGTGAGAATATTTAAGATCGCCTGAAGAAACCTTGGTCAAAACTCCAGTTTCTCCAACACTTGCAGGAGATTGTTTTAATGATACCTATCAAATGCATTTGCGAAATCAATCTGCCACAAGCTGGTAGCAGCATTGAGTTGGGAGATGGGCTGGAGATCTGTCACATGACATGTCTTCTCCATTTCGGGAACTAAAACAATTCGAAAACCAAGAAATTACGATGGAATAGCATCACCACACAGAATCTCATTAACCATAGCCGTAGTCTTTTCGCAGAATATATCCCAGCAATTTACGTAACACTCCTTTGGAAGACAGTCGCCGGCCACGGTGGCCGAGGGGACTGCGGCGCGCCAGGCACGGTCTGCACGGCCACTACGGTCGGGGGTTCGAATCCCCCCTCGGACTTGGATATTTGTGCCGTCCTTAGTGTAAGCTAGTTCATTAGTAGTTTATAACTTTAGGGACTGATGACCCCGTAGTTAAGTCCCATAAGCTATAGAAACATCTGAAGACAGTCAGGTTCCGGTGATTTGACTTTCGGGCTCCTGTGTAATATCGTTACAACTTATTGCTGCGCCATCCTCTCACACAATTCTGCACGGTCTGCGTCAGATTAGGGATCCCGATGTTCCTGCAGAGAAAGTCTTGTAGCTTCCGAGTCATTATAAGCCACGCAAAATTAAGTCGTAAAATAATCCGTCACATGCATGACAAGCTCAGTTTGCTGTGTGAGTCGATCTCCTGAATCAGTAACAAGACCTTCAATACGTTTGCAGCGGGCATGTTCCTTTTCCGTTGTTAGATGGTGGACAGACAGTTCACTATCATCAAAGGGGTTCAATTCAGTTTATTGACACAATATTTAGACCTGTTTCCTTGAAACTCTAAACAGGTCGTAAATCATCATTTTACATTGTCTAATACATTGTTTTATAAATGAAAATGTAGTTATTACTAATGTTAACTGCAATCATTTACAATATTAATGTAAATAAAATTAAAAATAAATATAGAAGTGTTGAAATTTACATAAGAGAAAAAAGTAATCTTGAAATACAATAAATTGTTCCTTGGCTTAAGTGAAGTCTTCTAGACTTATTGCAAAATATGTTCCTGGCAGCCTCGGAAGAACTCGAGGTTTGCTAACTCGCGAACCACATTCTTCTCCGGTCCGAATATCGAGTACTATTCCTCTCCTATCTTCGTATTGTAATATGCACGAAACTCCTGCTGTACGATAAAGCTCTGTGCCCCCACACATCACTCAATATGCATTAGACTTGGCTTCTAAATGAGTGTACTGCAAAATTTACAGTAACTATTCGATCAGAATTTAAGCGTGGAATCTCACTGTTCAAATATACTGCCGCCGTCGAGATATAGTTACACAATTAATATTTAATTTATCATGACTTTTTACGCAAATATATTCATTTCTTGTCCACAAATATATATAATTGTTTATGTATAAATTATCTACTGCATATCTACTATTTTTAGTCGGCTATGAAATATTTAATATTACAACATAAAAAGAACGTTACTAAGAATAATATTAAATACAATAAAATACTTATATAAATGCAACGCTCTTTGCTTGGTTCATGTTTTGTGTTTCTGTGGTGGAATCTACGTTCTGACACTAGAATATTACTACCTCAACGATAAGCAGAACAAGGGAGTAAAACAAAGTTTATTGAAAGAATACGGAAATAACGTGGTGCATCTTTTAAGATAGCTAGCGTTTGGCAAAGATGCCCATTTGCTTCTTAAACTGTTACTGATAAACTCGAAGTATCAATAATTGTAAATATAAGTCGTCTAATATTATTATTATTATAGTACTGAAATTTATCGGCTTTTTATGTGTAAGGGATATTGAAATTGTAATTACGGCGTTTGATTCTCCCACGTCTCCCGACTCCATTCATATAATTTTATTTGCCATATGATCAATCGCTGATTTTATATGGATTTTTAGAATAATGTGTGTGGCTATAGTGTATTTCAGTTCCAATCTGGGTTAGCCACTGTCGCTCATCCAAGGCCGTCGGTTCCTGTTTCCATGCAGATTAGGATTTCCCTAACTACCTGTATTCTATTCACTAGGTCCAAACTATTAGCCGGCCGGCTGGGGAACGCAACAGCCTGACAAAACCTGCCTTTCACATGGAAACAATCAGCTTCCCCCTGTATCTGTAATGTCACAAACTGTAACCCACAAGGTTTGGTTCCTTAGGACTGTTTGCAGATCGCAATCTAATTGTCTGCATGCCCTCTCTTCCTGGAAACGGCGGCAACTTAGAACGACGTGATCAGCAGTACCCTCATTTCCACATTCACATATTGGTGTGTTATTGCGTTTAAAGCGATGTAGATATTTCGGATATGGACCATGTCCTGTTAATAAGTGTACCATACATCGAGTAGCAGCAACATACCGGAATCTGAGTCTCTTTCTGATGTCTGCGAATATATACCCGTCTTGCTGTGCTGATAGGGTCCCAATCAGACTGCCACTCATCTAATTTCCAGGTTCGTAATTGTCTTTTATCTGTAACATGAACTCCTGTGATCTCATACACACGACCATATTGCTCGCGCCCGAATAAGTACATCGCTGCTCTGCAACGTACCACGATATCCAATGGACATATCCCTAGAATCACCAGAAAACCCTCAACAGGTGTAGTGTGAAAGGCACCAGTAGGCCGTAGAAGTACACTCCGCTGAATTCGTCGTAGAAGCTTCCTGTAGCTCTGCAGCCTAAGACGGTATGTCCGGACGCTAGCAGCGATAGCGTTGAAAACAGCCTCATGATTTGACCGAACAACATGTAGTGCAAATTTATAATCAACAGTACCAGCACGAGCAATGTTATGCATGATTTTTGCCGCCTTTTGAGCAACATGTTTTATATGTTCCAGAAACTTTCTTTTTTCATCCAGAAAAATACCTAGATACCGTGAAACAGTACTTCGTTTTATAGGGGTCCGGTCAAGCCTGATAGTCGGATTACTAGTGAGAGATAGTCTTCCCTTCATAAGAATGTAAGTGGTTTTATGCGCAGCTATTGTGAGTTTGTTGCAACTGCACCACAGTTGCATCTGCACAAGCACATCATTGGCCTTTTCTCAAGTCTCGCCCTGGAGTCTAGAGACACAACTACTAGGATGTCATCTGCATACGCAACAACACCTTCAACAGTATTTGCCTCATCTATTAGATGGAGTAGGGGCTCAATACTGAGATCCCAAAACAATGGACCACTTATGGAACCTTGAGGACAGCCCTTGTTAATCTTTTTGATGACCTTACTTTGTCCCGCTACCCATTGGATGCTACGCCTGCTACAATAATTAAAAAAGCGTTCTTGGGGACCTCCAGATATCGGAGGCGTGCGAACATGGCCGGCCACCAGAGATATGCTCCAGATATGACGATCATGAGCGTAGTTACGTAGTTTTGGGTCGAATTTTATACAATATGAAGAGCTCTGTTAACCACATCGTCTATCAGTCTCCCTTTTCTAAGTCCATATTGAGTTTGGTTCAAACCCATTAGCTCCCGATGTGCCTGCAACGGTAACACAGCAGACGTTCCTGAACATTGGCCAATACGTCCAGTAAACAAATAGGTCTATAACTTCTCGATGATGTCGGATCTTTATCATTTCCTGTTGTTATGACAAATGCCTTAGACGTTTTCCATATTGCCGGAATTCTACCTATCCGCAATGCTTCCTTTAATAATGTCGTCAGATATGGCAAAATTAGTGGGCTTACCATCCACAGAACCTCGGTGTAGACGCCATCCGTCCAGGTGCCTTTCCAATTTTGAGCTTGGAGATAGAGATAGCAACTTCTTCTTGAGCGAAAGGTAACACCACCCTCTGATTCTCGTATTCGTTATATAGTTCACTTATGTGTTGTCTGTGCATTTCATTATCTGTATTTGTGTTCTCATCAGGAGGTAGGGAGTTCAGCAGATATTCTGACGACTTTCAATCCAGACATCATTTATCCATCATCTCTACGAATTGTGGACATGACAGTAGATCCCTTAACCTTCTCATTCAACAACGTATATGGTCTTCGCCATACGTCCAATTGCAACTGTCTTTGTAAAAACTTTTCCCAGTGCATCCTTTTCATCAAAGGGGTACTGGGAGCGGCTCCTGAACACTAGTCCTCGTGCCCTTTCGCTTTTAATCTGCATGATTTTTTATTTAATTTTATCAAGACGCAACCGCATATTGTCGGTGACAACTAGGGAGGCATCAACCGCATCCTATAAATATTGCCAATAAAATTGTAAGGTGCGCTTCCTCCAATAGTACGCCTCTCGGTTATAGCCCTACACCACTTTATGCAGCAGGGGTTTGGAGTGCACAGTCCACCATTCAAGTGAGGAGCCGTAACTATCCTGCTTCTCAATCTGGTGGTGCCATGCTTCTTTAATTTTTGGAATAAGTCCCTCTTCGGAGAAATAACTCGTATTCATTTTCCAGATTGCCACAGTACGCACTGGATAACAGCCTACAGTGCAACGATAACAACTAAGCCACACGGATTGCTCATTGTAATGGGGTACAGCGCTACACTGCACATCAGGGAAATATGGGCGATCGGCCTTGCTGGCTGCTCCATTATATAAATTCGTATAGTAGGAAGGAGTGGAATAAAATGAACGACAGATATCAAGGAGGTGCTTGGCTTTTAATAGGCCAGCTCATTCTGCGCGTTTTTTCGGTGTAGGATATTGGTCTTCGTTTGATACAACACAATTAAAATCTCCACCTATAATTATCGCTCTGGTTGTAACCAATAAGGGACATATATCTTGATTAATAAAAAAAGTCGGCGCTCACATGCCTTTGCTCGGTCCCCGACGGAACATATATAAACAATTTTATCCCATTTATTATGCATGCTATGGCGCGACCATTAGGTAGAAGCTTGTCCTTCGTGAGTAGAGCCCCGCTTTATACAAAACTGCAATGCAACAATTGTTAGTGATATATTTCAAATGGAAACGGCTACTTCTTGAAGCATCAGCACATCAATGTCACCATGTTTCAAAAATCATTGAGGGAAGCCACTCATTACGAAAGAAGAAACGGTACCATGAAATAGTTTAACCGTCGGATGAAACTGTTGAAGTGACAACTATCCGATGAGCAGACTATTTAAAGAAAAATGAAACAGTACCACCAACGTATAAATCTTGGGTCGACAATCCTTAAATGTTTCTTTGTCGAACACTGCACTGCAGTAAAACAGTTCATTAGGATATATTAAATACAAACTTCCTGAGAAATTTTGCGACACCGTAATCCGTTCCTGCAGTGGCATCACTGCTGCCCCCGCATCTCCCTCTAGCTGGAACCACGACTCTTGCCGTTAGCCGGCTGTTTTGACCACGCGTCGCCCGATGCCGCGGTTGTACCCACCGGCACGGCTGGCGCTGACGTCACAGGCTCGCCGCGCGGTCGCTGTACCATCTGTTCCGTGGCCTGCTCTCGTTTCCGATTTACAGCTATCGAATCCTATATCCCCGCCGTATCTACTTGCTGATTAACCTTCAGCCTGTACTCCCTCTTACGGTACACAGAGCGTACAGTCGGTCTTTAAGACCGGAGTGCCGCTTTTTTCACTTTTTCTCGGCATTTTTAACATCTAATTTTCTTAAAATCCATTCAGTGCACCATTCGTTCACTACCCCCCCCCCCTCTACCCCTCACCAACATACCCCCTATAGCTCTGTCATCAAACACTATAGAGATTAATAGCATTTTTTTTTTTTCGGTGGACAAATGACAAGTCTCATATCTTGTACAAAACCAAATATTTTATCTTTCGGTGGTGTCCTGCTGGAAGCATAGAAATCAGGAGGTATATCTTTCTCTATTTTTTTTTCGCATCAATGGGTAGTTCTGTTCCGTTGTAAAAATATTAATTGAGACACTGGACTTTGAGGCCATACTTCGCAGACTTCTTTGCCATATACAGCTTAAATATATACACGCCCTCGAAGCGGCACTAATATTTCGTCGACGCGACTAAACCTGCTTAGGATCATAGGGGCTTGGAAAAATCGAAGGATGAGTAAGGAAACATTTAGTTCAGTCGCTCTTGCGATTTCTTCTTCAATATAATGTTCTTGCGGGTGTGGATACCCAATGCTGTATCCATAATTACTGTCATCGCCTCCCTCATATTTATCTTCTGATGATGACCGATCATCAATATCATCGGAGTCGGCAAGTACATTATCTTCTTCTATTTCCCCACTAGCACCATCTTCATGTCATGCTGATTCGTATTTTTCCTCACCAGTGTATGAACACATTTTAAACATAACTCTGTGCACCATTTCTGTGAAATCCGGATCGTCAATGCAGAATCTGCTTTTTCCACAGGTGCAAAGTCTTTTTGCCATTACGGGTTCCTGAAATCGAATGAAAGAGAAAAATTCATTAAAAAATACATGAACTACACCAACACTCCGAATTCTATATTCAGAGGGCATTATTTGTTCATTACTCACTCTGCCGTCTGCGTGATTAAATATACTGACATCATCAGTTTTCTATTCAATCTTGTCACAGTCTTCAATCTTACAGAATTTTAAAAGTAACGCATACAACACGAATTCAAGCTGAAATGTGTGTACTAAATCCTCTGGTACTTCTAACGTCTCAATAATCCACTCACGGATTTCAAAGGCTGTCGGGTGCTTGGCACGTCTATCAAACACGCATTGCACGATTTGCTCTGCTAATTGTCGACATTACTTACATATCTGAAGAAAACCACACAGTAAAACTTAGATAGTTTTCGCTATTAAAATTCATCTGAGAATAGATTACGATGAAAACAATTTTTTGAATCATGGGAAGACCTTTAATAATTAGGAAAGGAAGAGAGTGTGTGTTGTATTTTCTTCGCCATCTTCATTCTCTTTTACATACCTTCCAAATCTTCGTCTTGTGTTCTTATGTTTTCCTGTCTTCTAAGCTAATTCTTGTTTCTTCTCTGGGTAGTAAAAGTGATATATTCATGGAAAAATTATACGTGGGTCTAACTGCCTTCCCTCTGTTGCAATCGTCGTTTGACCGTTGCGCTTAAATGATGCTGTTAGTTTACGATCGTCACCTCGTAGTTAATATGAGGCATCATGAGTACTTACACATGCAACTACAATAATCTAAAATATGAATCCATTACTCACCAAATTGCAACGATAATTGTTAAGTAAACTAGTGACAATAATGACCTGGAAACAGATTACTTCCATACGTAAATGATCTTTCGATCTGTCATGTCAGCAATGATAACAGTAATAGTCTGTTGAACTTGGCCAAAGTACCTTCATACGTGGCCTCAAGCAACCTGGAAGTATTTACCACTGCCTGTCTCAAACTTTCAGTCCACACCCATATTGTGTGACGTAGATATATACACACTCCTGGCCATTAAAATTGCTATACCACGAAGATGACGTGCTACAGGCGCGAAATCTAACCGACAGGAAAATATGCTGTGATATGCAAATGATTAGCTTTTGAGAGCATTCACACAAGGTTGGCGTCGGTGGCGACACCTACAACGGGCTGACATCAGGAAAGTTTCCAACCGATTTCTCATCCACGAACAGCAGTTCACCAACATTGTCTGGTGAAAAGTTATTGTGATGCCTCGTGTAAGGAGGATAAATGCGTTCCATAACGTTTCCGACTTTTATAAAAGTCGAATTGTAGCCTACCGCGATTGCGGTTTATCGTATCGCAAAATTGCGCTCGCGTTGGTCGCGATTCAATGACTGTTGGCAGATAACGGATTCGGTGGGTTCAGGAGGTCTATACGGAACGCCGTGCTGGATCCCAACAGCTTCGTCTCACTAGCAGTCGAGATGAGAGGCATCTTATATGCATGGCTGTAACGGATCGTGTAGCCACATCTCGATCCCTGAGTCAACAGATGGGGACGTTTTCAACAGAGCAACCATCCGCATGAACAATTCGACGACGTTCGACGACTATCAGTTCGGAGACCATGGCTGCGGTTACCCTTGACGCTGAATCACAGACAGGAGCGCCTGCGATGGTGTACGCAACGACGAACCTGGGTGCACGAATGGCAAAATGTCATTTTTTCGGATGAATCCAGGTTCTTTTTACAGGATCATTATGGTCGCATCCGTGTTTGGCGACATCGCGGTGAACGCACATAGGAAGCGTGTATTCGTCATCGCCATACTGGCGTTTCACCCGGCGTGATGGCATGGGGTGCCATTGGTTACACGTCGCGGTCACCTCTTGTTCGCGTTGACGGCACTTTGAACAGTGGCCTTTACATTTCATATGTGTTATGACCTGTGGCTGTACCCTTCATTCGCTCCCTGCGAAACCCTACATTTCAGCAGGATAATGCACGACTGCGTGTTGCAGGTCCTGTAGGGGCCTTTTTGGATATTGAAAATGTTCGACTGCTGCCCTGGCCAGCACATTCTCCAGATCTCTCACCAATTGAAAACGTCTGGTCAATGGTGGCCGAGCAACTGGTTCGTCACAACACTCCAGTCACTGCTCTTGATGAACTGTGGTATCGTGTTGTAGCTGCCTGGGCATCTGTACCTGTACACGCCATCCAAGCTCTGTTTCACTCAATGCCCAGGCGTATTAAGGCATCACCACCTAGAGAGAAGGCCGCGGCGTTCTCGTGTGACGTCAGGCAGAGTAGATTGCACGCGCATAGGTGACTGGCTCGCTGCTTCGGCATAGTGGGCCGTGCCCCAGCGGCTACCCATCAGCTATGCGCGCGCAATCTACTCTGCCTGACAGCACACGAGAACGCCGCGGCCTTCTCTCTAGGTGGTGTTTATTAAGGCCGTTATTACTCCCAGAGGTGGTTGTTCTGGGTACTAATTTCTCAGGATCTATGCACCCAAATTGCGTGAAAATATAATCACATGTCAGTTCTAGTGTAACATATTTGTCCAATAAATACCCTTTTATCATCTGTATTTCTTCTTGGTGTACTAATTTTAATGGCCAGTAGTATATATATATAGGGTGAGTCATATATGAGGAAAAATGTTTTGGGCAAATTGTCACACACTGAGCTACAAACATAAATTCTTTTTCCGCATGTTCCTATGTCCATAAATGACAATCCAACCGAATAGTAAAAGTCTGTTAATATGAAGTAGACTTTTGGGTGTTACTCTGCGTCGACCAAGGAGGTTAGAATACAGGGAGACGCCCTTATGCTGAAAAAGTGAAGCCTGCCTCCACCATATTGGTCAGTTTTTGAGAAGTGTTCGTATTGTAGAGCTAATGTTTTATATCACTTAAAACCGGAATAAAACGTCGAACGGTTTTGCCTTGATGTACAACGTGTTGAGAGTGCAAATTAGCCGTTAAAAATTAAGTTTTGAAATATATTATAGTGAGTATTTATTACTATTTAATCAATAAAGTATATTGTTTGAAAGTACATACTTTGCCGTGACTTTCAGTTCAATGCATTAACAGCAATAGGGTCGATTTAACGCATAGTTTTAACGGAGAAATAGCTTTCCTGAACTGACCAAGATGGTGGACAGGCTTCAATTGTCATATGTGCTAGGCATAGATAATGCCACCTCCCTTTATTCTAACCTCCTTGGCGTCGACATTTGCGAATGGGACAGATTGGCAACGGGGCACAACACGCGAGTGTTGCAGGCAGTCTAGTCGCTCACGAGAAGGCGAGACATGCGGAGTCGAGCGACAGTAGAGGCAACACCACCTAGAGACAAGGCCTTACAACAGGCCGTGCCTACGTCACACTTAGAGGCCGCGGCCGCCATCTGACTGGCCGGCCGCTGCGCGGCGGTGGGCGTGCCCCAGCGGCCAGCCAGTGAGGTGGCGGCCGGGGCCTCTAAGTGTGACGTAGGCACGGCCTGTTGTAAGGCCTTGTCTCTAGGTGGTGTTGGTAGCCTCGCTCGGTTTCTCGCTCGAATCGCGTGAACATGTCGTTCTATTACAGGCCGGCATGTGTCAGTGCTGCAGCTTGCGACAAGGCGTGTGGCTGCGCTCGACTTCCTGCAAGCTCGTTCAAGCGGGGCACGCTCGACCGCCCGACCGTCCACACTGCCCGCTCGCCACTCGGTCGTCCACCGCAGCGCCACTCGAGTACAAGGAGAGTATCGGGAGCAAAGTAGGCGCCAGAGAATAAATCTTGACTGCGAAATTTGTAATACAAGTTATTATACGTGATTAATATAAAGTTTCTGTGCTAAGATCATTTACTAAATGAGTTATCCATGATCATTCTTTCTTTCTTGTTCTCGTTTTGTGGACTGTTAGTTCCTGTTTAGTGGTAGGTTGCCGTATTAAAGAGGAAATGATTGTATTTTATATACATTCCTTTTATCACTCTCAAGTCCTGGAATACTTTGTCCGTCTTTTATATTGATATTAAATACACGATATATTGATGTATACCCGTTAGGTTAGGTTTGTGCATCTCTCTCTGTTGCACCCCGTTAATATATATTCCCGTAGCATTTTGGCACTGTGCGTGGTTGCTGCACCTCTGCCTTTTTCGAGTGAGTCCTTAACGGGAATTTTTCCAATTGCAACATTCATATATCCCCACTGTCACTGTCGTCTTTCTTATCTGCATAATAAAGAACGCATGCAAGATTTTGTGCAATATATAGGATCCGCGCTTTCCTCCGTCGTCAGGGTCATATGCCGGTCTAATGCTCATATATCCGGTACCTGTTTTAAATCCTCTTATTCCAATTGTTTTCTTTACACAGCTGTACGAATATATGGTGCTCCTGCTGTTTCTACGATATCTGTATTCTATTTATTTAGGGCCGTCTGAATTATGTCACCCGGTTGCACCAGCCAAAAGAATGAACTGCATGTTTTCGGAATGGCTGGATAAGAGATCGGCCTAGGTATATTGCAGGGGGAGTGACAATTAGGACAGCTACCCCTAAAGTGACCAATTTTTTGTGCTCAAAAAATTATTTTGATTTAATCGAAGTTGAATCTATGAAATTTGTCTTTTACCAAAAGATACCTTCATACCAAAAGTCATTAAAATCGCTTCACTAGTGTCTATCTTATCGCCATGTTTCTATTTTAGCGACAATTTTGGAGGGACCGTTTCACCCTTTAAATATGTTTCAAATGTTCAAATGTTTGTATAGTCTATGGGACTTAACTACGGGGTCATCAGTCCCTAAACTTACAAACTACTTATGAACTACTTACGAACTAGGACGGCACAAATATCCATGCCCGAGGGGGGATTCGAACCCCCGACCGTAGTGGCCGTGCAGACCGTGACTGGAGCGCCTTAGTCCTCTCGGCCACCGCGGCCGGCTAAATATGTTTCTCCGCCACTAAAAGAAAAGAAAATACGTGTCCCATAGTTTTTCATGTATTATAACATATGAAAATTTCATAAAAATCGGAGATTGACACTTGGGTAGGTTTCCTTGTGAGTACAGCGGCAGCACTACGCTGTGCGGCCTCTGCCCGCCCCGCCCCACGCAGCCTCGTTCGAGTGTCAACACGCTCGCTGCGAGCGTACACACTCGCCACGCCACCGCCGAGCGTTGCGCACTCGACCGAGTACGAGCGAGCGAAACCGTTTCCGCTGGCCGGTATTATATATCATGACTAGTTGGCATAGGGAAAGGAACTTGAGGAGGGGCTGCACTATTGTACATGCATGTTTTATAATTTGGTTTTTGTAACGAGCTTAAATTTCATAGCCGGCCGCGGTGGCCGAGGGGACTGAGGCGCTCCAGTCACGGTCTGCACGGCCACTACGGTCGGGAGTTCGAATCCCCCCTCGGGCATGGATATTTGTGCCGTCCTTAGTGTTAGCTAGTTCATAAGTAGTTTGTAAGTTTACGGACTGATGACCCTGTAGTTGAGTCCCATAAGCTATACAAACATTTGAACATTTTTAAATTTCATAGAGTGGCTAACACACGATCTACAGCGTTCTTTTCTGCAACCTGTGTAAACTCGGCCGCCATATTTTTGGTGGTCAGTAACACTTGAGAGTAGTCTGGCTATCGCATGTTGTTGTTGAGCTTGAAGTGTTGTATTTAATATATATTGTAGTTAGTGTGTATTGCCTGTACAATTTTTGCTGCTGAAATATGCCTAAAGTGTATTCAGCATTTAAATACACAAATCGCAGTGATAAAACGACAAGCACTTTCTGTAAGAACACCAAATGCTATGCCTTGTTAGATCTCAGTCTGTCTTTACTCCTGACTAATGGCTCTTAGCTGCTCCAATAGTGACTTATCCTGCAATTCTCTTTAAGTACACACTGTAAAAAAATGCTCAGTTTTCTACCTAGTGTTAGTGCGTTTTTGAGATGTTTCTTCTTCTTTCGTTCCTGTGGTTGATGAAACCACACGTTTGAGTGCCTACACCTTCTTTAAAAATATTTTCATTTGTTGTTGACAATACTTGATCGAACATAGTTGACTTGTAACGTGCAAAGTGTGGAAGCAGTAGTGACAGCCACAGTTATTTCACTTGTGTATTTCTGTGTTCTTCGCAACAAAAATGTACTTATTTCAGCGTGGCAGCAACGAAGGTTATTAATGATACGTTATTTCTGTGTGGAATACTTTTTTGGCAGCTGACACAGGCGCATTTTATTGCAATATTCTGTTGTCCCTTTCGTCTTTGTACTCAAATTTCACGTACCAAACGGTACTTGTTTTTGCATGGCAACAAAGAATGTTATTAACGACATCTTATTTCTACTTGGAATGCTTTTGTGGCAACTGACCTAGGCGCATTTTTAACTGCAGTATTTTGTCATTTTCGTCTTTGTACTCAAATTTCGTCCACCAAAGTTTACAACCACACCCTGTAACAGCAATTTTTCAAGTTTGTAGACTTAATAGGTTTATTAAAGACAAGACTTTCTGAAAGAACTTGTTACAACACATTAGCAGTAAATGCAAATACATGGTCATGATTGTTCGCCATAAGAATTAAAAAATGTTCATATGTTTGTATAGCTTATGGGACTTAACTAAGGGGTCATCAGTCCCTAAACTTACAAACTACTTATGAACTAGCTAATCCTAAGGACAGCACAAATATCCATGCCCGAGAAGGGATTCGAACCCCCGACCGTAGTGGCCGTAAGGACCGTGACTGGAGCGCTTCAGTCCCCTCGCCCACCGCGGCCGGCATAAGAATTAATGTTCACTGTATGTTTCGCAGCTCTTTTGGAGGATGAACTTGCCTTAAAATCAACACAAATATTTTCGCAGTGGCGCTTTCGTTGTTATTGCAAACCTCAGGTAATTGTTATACTTCAAAATGGATTTGTATTACTGACAGGTTCGTGTTATTTCATTACCGAATTTGTAGGAAATTTACTACCAGGCTCGTCAATTGTCAGTTTCGAAAAAATCTGACATAACTTGATGAACATCCATATGCAATCGTCATTCTTTATTTAAAACGTGGAACTGTAAACAGGTAAAATTCTCGAGTGGGTGTGGCATACCAGCTGTCAGCCGGTACGCCAAATAACATGGCGGACGCCAGTTCAGTTTGCCTCAAACATAGCGGACCTATCGCCACTCTATGAAATTCAAGCTCGTTGGATTTTTGTGTCTCAGATTTAGTTTGAAGAAACGAGTACACAGATGCACAATACAAAGTACAACTACACAGGTATGTGTCAGTTAATACAAACAAATACAGTATAGCTGTACAAATCGAAAGTAACGAACACATGACCAGGAGCTGCAGTGGCTTTTTATAAGTACTGTTAAAAATGACGGCCACGATGTGTGTGGCAAAGTCGAACTCTTTGCAGGAAGGATTGCTGAACACGGCCCCTCGTGTCTGTATCTCTTTCCGTAATATCACTGGCCTGTTGTATTCTTCGTTGAAGATTTTTGACGTCAGCAACCTCTCCTTCATAAATCACAGGTGGATCCAGTGGATTCAGGTCTGGCGATTTTGCTGGCCATGCTACAGGGCCTACACGACCAATCAATTTCGAAGGGAAGGCACTGTCCAGATGGCGTCGCACTGTGCCGCTAAAGTGAGCGAGGGCACCATCATGCATGTACCACAGGTTCATATGAGAGGCCAAACTTACGTCTTCCCAAAACTCCGGTAATGTAGCGTTCAGGAAACACAGATACCGCTCTCCTGTAAGCCTTTGTGGTAGCACATGTGCCGCTATGAAATTGTGGTCAATAATATCACACCAGATATTGACACCGCATCATTGTTGGTACCCTCGTATCACTTTGCTGTAGGGGTTTTCTTCCGCCCATTCGTGCCAAATATGCGAATCCACTACACCCTCCTTCTTGAAATAGGCTTCGCCGGTGAACAGTATTGTTCGTAAAAATGCTGGTCGGGGGGTTCGAATCCCCCCTCGGGCATGGATGTTTGTGCCGTCCTAGTTCGTAAGTAGTTAATAAGTAATTTGTAAGTTTAGTGACTGATGACCCCGTAGTTAAGTCCCATAAAAAAAAAGAAAAAAAAAAGAAAAAAAATGCTGGTCCTGGGTCTGACTTGCAGAAGTCCAGCCTCCTATGGAAGTCTTCCAGAAATAATGCCTGTACCTTCTGCATGCGAAACCGGTGGTTATGGTTTCTATGGACTTCTCGCATAACAGTAGATTTTGACATTCCGACCGCAGTGGAGAGAGACCTGGTGCTTATTGTTCGGTCCTCCGCAACAGTTTGCAACACATTTTCTTCGTCATTAGCACTGTACGTCGAAGGACGGCCACGACCACTGAATACTGGAGGTGTTACACATGCACCATACTCCCTCAAGCCCCTGTCCACAGAGTAAAACGTTTTTGCTGGTGAAAGGCGCCGATTAGGAAACTTCTCGTGATAAAGTTGCCTTGCAAAGTTAGCTCTTGTATCTGCAAGCCCGTAGGTGAAGTGGATATCGGAGTATTCCTTGTTTGTGAAACTTGCCATGGTACTTTAGGAACAATGAGACGCGGTCGTTAGCAGCTGTCGACACGGCGATTGAGCAGCGCAGAGCCTGTTGTAAACACGTCATACACGCCGCGGTTATACTTCCGCCGTTGACCAGTCATTCGCTGACATGAGACTGTACACTCCGTTACCGCTGGCAACGTGCGACTCACAAGTTCTGAAACAAGTTTACATACATTGCGATTGAATTTATTCTTACTCGAATCTTTCAAAAGCTGGCAGATAGAAATAAGCTCATTGGTGTGTCATGTGTTCTATCTGTGGGTGAACATGTCGTGAACGTGAGGCTCGTCGGTATCTCATTAAATGGTTAACAGGTGATTTTGTTTTATTTACTCAGTACGCCGAGGAGAACAAAATTAACACATTTATGACTCACCATATATATATATGGTGTGTCACCTAACACTTGCACCACAAATATTGCGGAAACGAAAAGCCGACCGCGGTGGCCGAGGGGATTGAGGCGCTCCAGTCACTCTCTGCACGGCCACTGCGGTCGGGGGTTCGAATCCTCCCTCGGGCATGGATATTTGTGCCGTCCTTAGTCTTAGCTAGTTCATAAGTAGTTTGTAAGCTTAGGGACTGATGACCCCGTATTTAAGTCCTGTAAGTTGAACATTTGATTTTTTTGGAAACGAAAAGTGCGATTGATGTGCTGTTTTTGCATAATGGATTGGTAGACAGGGGCTCGTATTGGCCCACTTTAGGTTACGGTAGTAACACTAAAAGTAGGACCCTGTGATCGCCTTTTGACAGAAATAGAATACATGAATTTCTCTACAACTTTGCTCTGTTGTTTATTTATGTATTTTTATACCTTGCATAGTTTTACAGATACTTCCAAAAATAACGGCCCGCCCGTTTCCCGGATTTGAAGCCTGTAGACTTTTTTCTATGGGGAAAGCTGAAAGATGCTGTCTACAAGGACATACCAATCACACCCGATGATATGTTCAAATGTTTGTAGAGTCTATGGGGCTTAACTACGGGGTCATCAGTCCCTAAACTTACAAACTAGTTATGAACTACTTACAACTAAGGACGGCACAAATATCCATGCCCGAGGGGGATTCGAACCCCCGACCGTAGTGGCCGTGCAGACCGTGACTGGAGCGCCTCGGTCCCCTCGGCCACCGCGGCCGGCCACCCGATCATATGCAACGACGTATTACTGCAGCCTGCTCGGACATATCCGCTGAAATGCTAGCACGTGCGCAGCGGTCGTTCCATATCAGACTAACAGCGTGTATTTCTGCTGCCGGTGGTCATTTTGAACAGAACCTGTGATGACCATTTGTCGTGTTACTGGTTGGAAGCCACATAACTAGTGTATGCCCTTCTGTTGTTCTTTAGTGTGTGTTACCACAGGTATTATACAAGTGTCGGTGTGGGAACGTTTCGAAAGACGATATCTCGTAAACGACTTGCACTAGAATCCTGCAACAAACACTACTGATATTCTAGCGCACCCTACAGGCATTGTTCCATTTAAAAACCTGTATGTTTGCGTAAAAAATACACTTTCTAAGTAATATTACAATCTGTTTGTTGGCTAAAAATACAAGCCCCTGACTACCAATCAATTCTGTGAAAATCGCACATCAATCGCACTTTCCGTTTCCGCAATATTTGCGGTGCAAGTGTTAGGTGATTCACCCTATTATTGTGTGATTTTTGAAGGGTTATGAAAGGTTTTTATCTTGTGTTTTCCAGGAATAAAGTTCATAAATATTTAAGATTATAGTGTTCAATTCAAAAAAGTAATTTACAAGAAAAAATTAATTTAAAAGAAAAAGGGGATTAATTTGAAAGAGAAATGTGGTAGCAGTGCGAAGATAATTAAATGCCAAGCTTATCCGTTTTGAGGAAAATATTAATGGAGACACAAGGCATAGCTAACAAAGGATTTAATATCTGAAATAATCATCAGAATGACACTAAAGTCAAACCCTCCGCAAACTTGAAAGCAATGCAGAATTAGAAGATGATAAATAACTAACTACAGGTACACTTTAAACACACAAAAATAAGAATAACAAATGGAAAACAGATATACGTTATGGTAACGAAAGAAATGTAAAACTTATCTTTTGCTTGAAACAAGAAACCTGATATTTTTGTGACCCTAGATAAGTTAAATATTATGGATGTTTTCATCAAGGTAGTGAGGCTGAATATTCAATTATGTAAAAGGTAATTTTTGACTGATATTCCTAATGTTACTTCGTCATTAATGCATTCCAGTCAAAACATTAAGTTGATGGGGAGATATAAGAGTGGCGTCAAGTAATATCGAACTCCATACTTCTCATTTCTGGGTATTCCATCGTAATGTACGTATTGTTCCGATTCATTTCCTACCTCATATTAATATTTGAGATGGAAATTAGCTATAGTAATTGTTGGAATATTTGCACTTCATATGCAACGTGCATTGGACGTTGACACAAGATGGAAATGCTTCTTATGCCGTGCTGGAAATAATGCATCACCTGGTAGCGGATTTGAAAAGAGACAGTATAAAAACTCGTCCTATTGGAAGGGGGATTCTCTTAGGACACATGAAGTTGTCATGGTGACCCACATGAATAATGGCCTGCTTATGATCTTTTACCATGCACACCTGTTTTCTGCAATGTAAACATTTCTTAAGCATGTTGCGTCATTTTTAACGCTGCCATAGTACTTATCAGACGAATTATTTCATTGGATGCTAGTAGTGCGAGAAGACCCGGCCAAAAATTAGTACAGCATTTCCCATTGGTTGATGGAGCAAAACGCACAGTTAAATATGGCTCTGGAGAGGGAAACGTAAGATATAAGCATGTGAACAAGCGTTAATACGCACACTCTCTTACCTCACAGTCAGTTGCAACCCTTGTGAAAGTCCTCTTGTGTGGCAAGCACCGCCTAGTGGCAGAGGTGCATGGTATATAATGTTGGAGCTGCATGTGTCTCATTAATTGGGAGCACTGAATGAGCAGTTAAGCAGACGTTGCTGAAAGTCAAGACAAGTAGGAAACTGCTGAGCGGTAAACCTCATTCTCAAATGGTGAGTTAAATTTTGTTAATGCCTGAGGGCGCACCACGCTAGTGAACTGATTGTTACAGTCAGTGTACCTTGCCAATTTGAATTTCACTAGGAAAGTTAGGGAGAATGTAGGAAAGGATTGAGTGATAAACCTCAGTCTTAAATAGTGAGATAACATTTGTAGAATTTCAGAGTTGGAGGACGCAACTTGCAGCCATCTCATCGAACGATATGTTGCGCATTTTCCACGCATATTGGCTCTTTCCAAGTTTGCTTCCCCCACATCTGTAACACAACAACGTTATTTCTATCATTAACGTGACAGCCTCAACAGTCTATTTTCCATATTAAAATCAAGTGTGAGTGCTGACAATCAGCTTTCAATCAGTTCATAGTAAAAGATACTTCGTCGTAAATTTTTATGATTTTTCTTATGTACTTTGTATCCTTCCTTGAATTCACTGGGTTTTGGAGTGAAAAACTAGGCCTTACCCTTAAATATCTTGCAACATACGTTTTAGTGTGTTTTTTCATATTTTGAAATTTTCCAAACATAATAAATTAATTATTCAGTAAAAATGTCTTTTACTAAAATACTAGTACATACCCGAATCCTGTACCCGACCTCTTGCTTAATAGAGAAAAACTTTAACCACTCACATAACACAGCCTTATAGTTTCTAGGGCTACACGGAATGTCTTGCAGGACGTCTTCTTACACAAAACATACTTCAATTATGTCTCAATGTTCCCTAACGAAATATGCGAAGTATGTTTCAAAGTTTCCAAGGCTCTCAAAAATAGGAATAGCACCCCAGCAATGAATGTGAATGGGGACAATTCCGCCTTTTATTTATTTATTGGTTTTTCTGTTCCATAGGACCCAATTGAGGAGTGAGACTCCATGGTCATGGAACAAGTCAATACATTAATTGTTACACAAGAATGGTAAGAGAAAATTTTTAAGCAGTCCTTTGCACACGACAATCTTAAGACAAAGTGAAAAGAATCAATAAAGAAAAAAATGAATTAGCTTAATTGTTTAACTTTTCTAGGAGTTCCTCGACAGAATAAAAGGAGTGAGCCATGAGGTAACTCTTCAATTTAGATTTGAAAGCGTGTGGATTAGTGCTAAGTTTCTTTAGTTCTTGTGGCAGCTTATTGAAAATGGATGCCGCAGAATATTGTACCCCATTCTGCACAAGTGTTAAGGTGGTGTAATGCAAATGCAGATTCGACTTCTGTCTAGTATCCACCGAGTGAAAGCCACTAACTCGTGGGAATAAGCTGATATTATTAACAACAAACGACATTAAAGAAAAAACGTATTGTGACGCCAGAGTCAAAATTCCCAGACTAATGAAAAGGGATGGACATGACGTTCGCGAACTTACACCAGATATTGCTCGAACCTCCCGTTTTTTAGCCAGAAATATCCTTTTTGCATCAGGCGAGTTACCCCAAAAAACAATCCCGTACGTCATAAGTGAGTGAAAGTAAGCGTAATAGACTACTTTTCGTGTTGAAAAATCACTTATCTCAGATATTGTTCTAATGGTAAATATAGCAGAATTTAGTTTTGGAACAAGATTCTGAACGTGGGCTTTCCATGACAGCTTACTGTCTATATGAACACCTAGAAATTTGAACTGTTCAGTCTCACTTATCACATGCCCATTATGTGTAATCAGAATGTCAGCTTTCGTCAAATTATGTGTTAGAAATTGTAAAAACTGAGTTTTACTGTGATTTAACATCAACTTGTTTTCTACAAGCCATGAACTTATCTCTTGAACTGTATTATTTGATATTGTGACAATATTACGAGCAACATCCTTCACTACCAAGCTGGTATCATCAGCAAACAAAAATATTTTACAGTCACCTGTTATACTCGAAGGCATATCATTTATATAAATAAGAAACAGAAATGGTCCCAAAACAGACCCCTGGGGCACCCCATACTTAATTGTGCCCCATTGGGATTGAACGTCATAGCTATTTTCTACACCGCGGAGAATTACCTTCTATTTTCTATTATTAAAGTAAGAGGTGAACCAGTTGTGGGCTACTCCCCGTATTCCATAATGTTCCAACTTCTGCAACAATATTTTGTGATCAACACAATCAAACGCTTTTGTTAAATCAAAGAAGACGCCTAATGTCCGTAGCCTCTTATTTAACCCATCAAGTGCCTCACAGAGAAACGAAAATATAGCATTTTCAGTCGTTAAACCACTTCTAAAACCAAACTGCGCGTTTGACAATAAATTATGTGAACTGAAATGATCAATTAATCTTGAAAATACAGCCTTTTCAATAACTTTAGAAAAAACCGATGGCATAGAAATAGGTCTACAGTTGTCTACATTATCCCTTTCTCCTTTTTTATAAAGTGGGTTCACTACTGAGTACTTTAATCTGTTAGGAAACTGACCATTCTGAAAGGAAATATTACAAATATGGCTTAGTACTGTGCTAACATATGGAGAACAGCACTTTAGAATTCTGCTAGATACCCCATCATATACATAAGAGTCCTTAGTCTTTAGTGATTTAATTATTGACTCAGTCTCACCTATGGAAGTATCATGAAGGACCATTTCAGGTAACAGCCTCGGAAAGGCATTTTCTAAAAACGTTATATGATTACCTGTAGAAACTAGAGTTTTGTTTAGTTCCCCTACTATATTCAGAAAGTGATTATTGAATATTGCACGTATATCTAACTTGTCAGTGACAGAAACATTCCTACTACGCACTGACGTTATATCTTCTACCTGCTGTTGCTGACCTGACACTTCCTTCACGACTGACCAGATAGTTTTAATTTTATCCCAAGAGTTTGCTATTCTTTTTGCATACCACATACTTTTTGCATTCTTAATGACATTTTTCAGAACCTTACAGTACTGTTTGTAATGAGCTACTGCATCTTCATTCTGACTGCTTCTAACATTTTGATACAACTCCCGCTTAGTTCTACATGATACTCTTATCCCCTTTGTCAGCCACCCTGGCTGTCTGTTACTGGAAGTACCCTGTTTTGATTCTTCCAGCGGAAAGCAACTTTCAAACAGCATAAGAAATGTGTTCAGAAAAACATATTTATCATCTGCATTATCGGCACTATAATCATCCTGCCATTCTTGTTCCTTAATTAAGCTTAAAAAGGTCTCAATTGCAACTGGATTAACTTTCTGAGTAGTTGATATTTATGTTTAACATTTCTTTGAGAACAAATACTTTTTAGAATTAAAAGTTGGGCATCGTGGTCTGATAGGCCATTTACTATTCTGCTGACAGAGTGCCCCTCTAATAATGAAGAATGAACAAAAATATTGTCAACGGTAGAACTGCTATTTCCTTGCACTCTCGTTGGAAAAAATACTGTTTGCATCATGTTATAGGAATTAAATAGATCAAACAGCTGACTTTTCCTTGAGCTATCACCTACACAGTTAATGTTGAAATCTCCACACACAATTAAATTTTTATACGTCCTATACAGTGAACCCAGAACCAATTCCAGCTTGGGCAGAAACATTTTAAAATCTGAGTCAGGGGATCTATAAATAACAACTAACAACTAACAAACTAACAATAGTTTAGTTCCATTAACATTAACAACTCTTGCACAACATTCAAATATCTGTTCTATGCAGTGTTTAGAAAAATCGATTGACTCCGATGAAAAATCGTTTTTTACATACATGGCCACTCCCCCACACTGCAAGGAACTCCTAGAGTAGAAGGCAGCTGACCTGTATCCTGGCAAAGGAAGTCTCTGAATTGTCACACCACTTAAAAAGTGCTCTGAAATACCAATAATGTCAGAATCAGTATCAATAAGCAGTTCATTAACTTTATCTCTGATACCCTGTATGTTTTGATGAAAAACAGTAATTCCCTTATTAATTATATTCTTATATTTTGTCAAAGGTGGTTCCTTTCTTAGAGGGACTTCCTTTAAGCAGGAATACCTATCAGCTGTCTTCAGTCTAAAAAAGGTGCAGCCCTAACACCAACTACTACAGGAATTTTTCCATGAGTGACACCCCCACCCCCTACTACACTGTCACCTATTAGCTTTGCCAACCTCCCCTTCCCATGCCTATTGAGGTGCAGGCCGTGCCTAGTAAAATCCGACCTTTGGATAGTCTCAACTGGCACCACTGCAATGTGATCCATGCCCTCCGTCATCAGCGCCTTCTCAAGCCCCATGTTAACACGGCTGACAGCCGTATTAGGACAAGGCCTATCATGACGCTGAAACAGCTGCACGAAATGCACATTGGTGCCACCAGTTTGAGTTGCTATCCTTTTCAGATCACCACCTATATCTTATTCCCCGTCCCTATCAAGACTATTCCAGGCCCCACCCACTTTAACTACCTGATCCTCTTTTGAGAAATTCCTAGATAAGTCCCCTAAGTTACAAGTGATCTGAGCTAACCCTGCACTAGGCTTCACTATGCTGGTGACCTGGTACTCACTCCCAAGTACTTCCTGCAACTGTTGGCCAACACCTCTGCCATGAGAACAGCCTAGCAGCAAAACCTTCTTCTTCCTAAGAGCCCTCTCTACAAATTTCGGCTTCCTAACAGCTGAGGTCTGCTGCGTACTTCCTACACCTACAGCTACAGGATGTTCATCTCCACTCAACTCTGACAGTTGGTCAAACCTATTTGCAACTTTCAATGTAAAGCTATCTGAATACCTTCTTTTAGCTACCTTCTTGCCAACTGCAAGTTCCCATTCCCCAGCCCCCCTTCCCCTCCTCAGCCTACCTAATTCCTATTCAGCGTTTTTCAACTGCACCTGAAGGGCGCAGATCAAACGCTCCTGCTCCTCTATCCTCTTATTCCTGCTGCAAATTCTGCAGTTCCAGGAGAGAACCTCACCACAATGCCCACTGGCTTCCCCACTGCACTCCCCCCCCCTCCCCCCCATGAAAATACTTACTACAAATCCCACACTGCAGCCCACTACGCACGACCCTACGACAGAGCCCACACTTTTCACTCATGGTAAAATTTCACAATTATTTGTTAAGAAAAACTAGACGTCTACGTTATTAAGTAACGTTTCTACAAAAGAACTAGGAAGTACCTCCTAACTACAGCAATCAACAAACCGCAGTCTCTACAAAATCAAGTAACAACAACAACTAATAGTATCAGAAAAGAACAAATAACACTACCACTGAAACTTTACACTGTTGCTTGTATAAACAAGTTCAAATTCAAGCGTCACTAATAAACTAACTAAACACAGTGAGAGTACAAGAGTTATCAAATACCTCAACTACGTTAAAAAGAGCAAGTCACCTGTTGAAAAGTACTAAATTTAATAAATAAATAGCGTGATAACACCTCCTGAATCTACTCACTTTAATAATTTAACTACAATAACACAAACACTTATTGGAACTTAGCTTTCGGATACCGCTACGGCTGGAACCACTCGCCACCAGATGTAAACAATGCTGTAAGACGTGGATGCCAGCGCACACGCGAACACAAATAACACCACTTAAAGCAAATACGGCACTACAAACGCTAAAACAACTGACGATCCTTTACTAGAACACCTCTATATTGAATATTATCACGAAATAACAATTAAAATAATTATATTCATCCTAAAATTATATAAAAATCGAGAGCGATGTGCACAGCAGTTCAGCACTCGTGACGTCACGATAGCTGCCTCCTCATCGGGAGAGCGACGTGCTTTAAGACAGTCCGTGTAGCCGACTTATCTGTAAGGCTGTGTTACCTGAGCGGTTAAAGCGTCTGCGTAATAAGTAGGAGATCTCAGGTTCGAATCCCGGCCACAGCCAAATTTTAATGCAACACCTGATATGAGACAATACATGTATCAAGGAATTGAATTTTTTTATATTCCATTATTGTTTCTTTTATAGGGGTTATAATTCGGTTCATTTTAAGTAGCAGATAAGAACCTCTTATTGTCATGAACTGAAACTTACTCTTCATTCTGATGTCTAGCGTTACCTGTCATGGTAGATTTAATCATCTTGCAGAGACAATCATTTGTAATTACAATTTAGCTCCGAAGCTATAGAAGGACAACACACTCCAACATTTCAAATTTGTGACGCTGGCTGGTTAGTATAGAGGCAATGCGGGAGTGGATTTCAATAACACTGAAAATTATAATTCCGGCTACACGAGCATTATGGCGATGTATACGGCAACGGTTCAACAGTCTCTCACCACGATATCTACACATACAGACCATCGCGGTGGTGAAGACAGAACCGAGATACCGCGATGAAAGTAATGTAATCATTAATCCAATGATTGTGTACGAGGGCGATGCCTGCCCCTGGGGTACATAAGGACGGGAAATAGTTTTCTTTGAAAATCATTCGTAATTCACTCAGCCTGGTGGTCTGGCCGAGTCACGGGCCGTGCCGCGTGCCTGCTGCTGGAAGTTCCCACACGACGCAGCTTCCCGACACGTGCCTGTCGATTCGCCACTCCTGGGTGTCTTGGCTCTGCAGACGAGGGTACGCCATCCTCGGTGACTCCGCAGAAGCCAGCCACCAACCAGAAGAAAGCTACGTGGTCACGTGAGGCACGCTCAGTCGTTACCTGAACAGCCACACGAAGCCGAAGAACGGACGCTCTCTTACGCCCCGACCTGACCAGACGTGCTCTCTTGATTAATAGAGAATTCTTGATTGCAGAAATTAACAGTTTCAATTAACCGGTTTCGACCTGATGTAGGTCATCTTCGGAATTGCAAGTAGCCCATGTGGCCAGTGCTGGACTCGGCTGGGCTGAGCTCTCCAGCCCAGTCGAGTGCAGCACTGGCCACATGGGCTACTTGTAATTCCGAAGATGACCTACATCAGGTCGAAACCGATTAAATGAAACAGTTAATTTCTCCGATCAAGACTGTTTTTTTTTTTGTATATTGATCATACCAAATAGATCGCTGTTTTCTCCTCTGACAATGTTGTTCAAAATTAATGTGCTCTCTTGAGCTCGCTCCTACTTACTTTCTTCCAATATGTACCCCCAGGGACAGGTGTCGACCTCCCCCCGAGTCCCCTTTAGCACATTACTTCAGGCAATAAAGCCCTTTTTTGATGCTATCTTAACCTCACGCCTACTCAATCCACCCCATGCCCACTACTCCGCTCAACCATCCTGGCACGAATTGGTGTCAAAACCGCGATCCGGCTCGCCGTACGGCTGAGCTGTGGTTAGGCGTGAATATTACGATAATGGAGGCCGGAGACGAGTAAAGCAAAGTGCGGTATTCCGCCTCCACGCGCTGTCAGCCTCACGCTCGCCGTAAAGGTTCGAGTCCTCCCTGGGGCATGGGTGTGTGTATTGTCCTTAGGTTAGTTTACCTAGGTTTAAGTAGTTTGTAAGCTACGGATTGATGAGCACGCAGTTTGGTCCGATAGATTTACAAACATTTGAACATTTTTCAGCCGCACGCAGCAGGCGTGTCTGCGGGCGGCAAACCTGCCGCGTCGGCAACCACCGGTCCGATGCGCAGCTCCAGCGCCAGCAGCAGCAGCCGTGACGCCGCTGGTGCCGCAGCCGGGGCTAGGTACAAGGGCTGGCTCACGCCTTTGTTGTGGCGCGCACCGCTGTGGCCCCGTTCCCGTGACGTCACCAGGTTACAGAAGCACGTGGGCCGTGGCTGCCGAGTGGCTGAGCTGAGCGCTGATTTGTGTTGTGTTTGGCACCTATTTTTGTATACGTGTTTCGTAAGTGTTCCGTGTAGTGTGGTGTCATTGAGGTATAGCATTTACAATGGTTAACTGTTGTATTACGACGTGTTCGGCCTGCAAAAGCATTTTTTTCTAGCAGTTTCAAAAGCAATATCAGTTTTAACTGGAAATAATGAAGCAGCACTTTTTTTGAACTTATGAACAAGGTTTTCGATATAATGAATTACGTATATAACGTGTAAAGGTTTTGTACAAATTTGTGGAAATATGACGATAATTGTTACTTTCACAGGCCCTGGCTTCGCTCGGGTAATCTTTAAACTTTTTTAACTCGAGAACTAATGAACGTATCGTGACGCGCTTTTTTTAATTGCGGAGTTCTTATAGATCTAAATAAAAGTCCATGAGAGCATATGTCCAACTTTTATAGATCTCCGACAATCACTATTTATGTAGTTTGGAGCCATCCGGCGCCGTCGCCTTTGGACAGAAAAATTGTAAATGTGCTCCAGTCGTAAAAGTTAGACACGTGCTCTCGCGGACTTTTGTTTAGATCATTCTGAGTTCTGCAATTTAAAACAAACCGCATCACGATGCGTTCAGTAGTTCTCGAGTAAAATAAGTTTAAAGTAATAAAACAAATGGTTGAAGTCGCCAAATAAGTAATCTTATGCAATATATGTACCGCACATTTAATACTATATTCATTTTCACCTTAACTGTTGACATTTCAATTACTTACCTTCAGCTAAAAATCACGTGTAAGACGTACTGAAAACAATCGCCGTTAAAACAGTAGTTACAACTTAGCGCTGCCGCGAGACGCGGTGCATGTACCCGCGTGACGTCACAGCGGCAGCGGGCTGGGGCCACTTCCAGCGGCTACGTGAGGCAGCCCTTGTTCCTAGCCCTGCGCCAGTGCGTTGCGGCCGCGTGCCGCCACGCCGTAGCTGCGGCTCCCACCGCCGCCTCCACGACGGTGCTTTCGCTCACGCCCAAGCGTCGCCGACGCCACCCCCGTAGCCGCCCACAACGCGGTTCACGACGCCGCTGCCATGCGGCTGCGCTTCGAACCGCACGTCGCCCCCTTGCCGATGCAGCCTTCGCGCGCCACTCCCGACGCTGTTCGCTGCCACCCCTGACGCCGGCCCGGCGCCTCCGACGACGCACCCCTCAACGAATCCGCAGCCATCAACATCCTCAACGCCTCCCCGGTGTTCCGACGACGCCACGCTTCGCCGCCTACCGACGCCGCGACACCGCAGTCGAAGCCGTCCGCCGACGCCGCGCCGCTTTCCACCGCTGCCGCCGTCGCAACATCCTGAAACGTCGTAGTACTGTCGTAACATATGACACAAATCTGTCAATTTAATACAAATAAACAATCCCTGACGCGGATTTTCGTCTCAAATATGTCAAAAACAATAATGATAAATCTGAAGCATAGAATTAAAATCTGTGATGCGGCTGGGAATCGAACCCGGACCTCCATGCTTACTATGCAGTCGTCTTACTGTTTTTTTTTTTTTTCAGGATATAGGTTGAAGAGGATATTTTCTCTTTTTTTAAATTAAATATTTATTAATTTCTTTTATTTTGGTTTGTATTACTAACAACTAAAAAAATAAAACCATCTGCTTATGACGGACTTCTGTTGTGAAAAGAAAAGTAATAGGAGAAAATAATTATGTAAAAGAAATCATCATTGTCATCTCTTGCCATGAATGATCCAGCTGCGGGGCGGATCGTGAAAGATGCTCTTTAAGAAGTTCGAAAAATATTGACCGTACTTCGGATTTTTCAAAACTGCACAGTGACGTTCATTGAGGTAGTTCCAGAAATCCATCACCCCTATGACACCACTTCCAAACAAGTAATGGATTGCGTGGCCTCTTATCCACGTGACAGCATTGTATTTTGTTCTTGGGTAGTAGGTATTGTCCGGATAGAATAATATGCGTGAATCGAAAGCAGCTGGTGACACCCGTAAAAAGAGAGCCAGAATTTGGCGCACAAAATACCAGATCTCTTCCGCCGGCCCGCAAAGTAATCGGTGCTCGTCAGTGTCTGTTACGTCGCATTTCACGCACATTGGCGAATCAGTTAGATGAATCCTATGGAGTCTCTCTCTAGTCATCTGTTTATTGTTCACCGTCACGTACCAAGTCGATCGCACGTCGGAGTCCAGCATTGGTGCATTCACCGTGCGCCAAACCATTCTCCAGTGCACATTGGGATGTTTCATTTCCATAATATTGGGTTCCCGGCGCTGTAGCAGGATGCGGTAGATGTCTCTGGCCATTGCTAAGCGATTAACAGATAGGGTGCCTTTAATGTAGCTATATTCTAGATAAAAACTCCCAAAATAGGAAAATACTGTCGGTATGTTTGTTAGCTCCACCGGTGGGTCGAGGGAATTCGGCGCCAAAGCCTCTATCAGTAGGCCCGTGAGACTGGACGGGCTACGCTTCCACAGCGTAGAGAGATATCGCTCGGTCATGAACATTAGCAAGTCCTAGTCCGCCACGTTCCTTCGGTAGGGTGAGGGATTCGTATTTTATTTTAAATAACATTCCGTAACTGACGAATGATCCGAATGCCGCCATTAGGCTCCTTGCTATGTGTTTTGGCATCGGCAGTGTCTGCGCCACATGTGGCAGTCGGGATGCTTGATATACATTTATAAATTCAGTTCGTTGATGTATGTTCAAAGCCCGGAGACGGTGATCCATAAGTCCGGCACGGATATTTTGTTATAGTTTCCGGTAATTAAGCACCGCCGTGCGTGAAATGTCATTTGTGAATTCGATACCTAGACAGCGAATTGTGTCGCACAGTTTGAATGGAGCGACGCTTTCCGGTGTCATCCCGGTGCCAATATTCAGCGCGACCGATTTTTGTGCGTTTACGCGGCTCCCCGAGGCTTCACCATATGTGGTAAGCCATTCCATACCTCTGTGTACATCTTGTGCGTCTCGAAGAGTTAACACTAGATCATCTGCGTACGCGGTGCAGCTAAAAACATAGCCGCCAAGATTCAATCCAGTTAGGCGATTCCTCAGCCCACACAACAAAGGTTCCAAGGCCAGCGCATATAGTATCGTTGATAGTGGGCATCCCTGTCGAACAGAGCGTTGGATTGGTAATGGGTTTGACAGTCTACCGTTGACAAGTACTTTTGATGATGCACTACGAAGAAGACGCAGTATCAACTCAATAAAGGTATCCGGATAGTGCATTTTCTGCAGAACAGTAGTTAAGTACGTGTGATTGACTCGATCAAATGCTTGACTAAAGTCTACCGCCGCCAAAGCTCCCGGTATGCGCCGCAACTTGGCAAGGGCAATGAGGTCTCTGTAGCGACACAGAGCGGCGCGTATATTATGGGTCCCGCCCATCGATGTCTGATCCGCAGATAGAACATGACATACCGTGCGGCGTATACGAGCCGCCAATAAACGTGTGAATATTTTCATATCACAGTTCAGCAGAGTCAGTGGTCTGTAGTCTGTGATACGCGATCCTCCACGTGGTTTATGAATCGGGATAATGACACCTTCAGTGAAAACAGCCGGAAGTTTTATTGTAGGCGTCACAAGCTCTTGGCAGATAATCGTCAAAGTAGGTACCAGAAGTCCCTGAAAAGTCCTATAAAATTCCAGCGGTAAGCCATCCAGTCCTGGTGTCTTGTTGAGTGCTCCTTTTCCAATGGCATCCACAACTTCGTCTTCAGAGATCGATTCTAACAATTCTTGTTGGAGCTCTAGAGGGATCTTGTCATGTATTAACCCGGCGACAGCATCAATGATTTCTGGATCGGATCTCTCCTCGGTATACAGGCGAGAGTAGTGTTTGAAGAATGCGTCGTTGATAGCTCGTTGCGTGTCGTGACGTACGCCATCTTCTGTCGTCACCTCGCGGATTAAGGACTTCTGCCTGCGTTTCCGTTCCGCTGCTTTGTGGTATATAGAGGGTCGTTCATTATTGATTCCAATTGTTTGGCGTGTACGAACGATTGCTCCTTCCAGTCGTCGACGTGTCAAAGCTACAATCTTTGCTTTCGCACTGTTGGCAATCATCTGATGTTCTGGAGATGGAGGCATAACGGAACACTCCCTCAATATGGCATAATAAAACTCTGTGGTGCTGCGTCTCCATGCAGCAGCTTCCCTACTAAAGGTCATCAATGTACGACGAAGTCTCGGTTTGGCACATTCCAGCCCCACTGTAAGACTGATGTGTACGCTTCACGTCGTCGTAAGCACCAGCTCCACGATTCGCACACCGCCGCTCGACATTCCGGCGTGGACAGGTGAACAATGTTCAGTTTCCAAGGGCTACGACTTCTCCACACTCGTTGCCTTCCAAGCGTGATGTTACAGATATATGCTGTATGGTTGGTAAAAGCTGCCGGCCACAATTCTGCTGCAGTGACCGCATGAATCAGGGAGCGGGAGATATATATCCTGTCGATTCTGCTGGACGAATGTTCCGTAAAATGCGTGAAACCAGGTCCATCAGCGTGCATGATTTCCCAAGTGTCAACTAAATCGAGATTGCGAATGACAGCGCAGAGTGCTGGACATGGTGAGTGAAGGGGAATTTGGTCTTTCGGAGATAGTGTACAGTTAAAATCTCCCCCGATAACCATATCATCGATTCTGTCAAGTCCTCAGAGAAAAATACCGAACGTTCACGCCTCTTGCTTGCACCCGACGGTGCGTACACATTTACTAGGTGTATCCCTTGTACTGTGAGAGCCATGCCCCCGCCATTAGGTAGATAGCGTACATCAGTGGCTAGTAAACCTTCTTTGAGAAGTACTGCAACTCCGCTACCCGTATCGGACACATGTGATATGTATGTGGTATATCCAAATAAGTCCGAGAAACCCAGCACGTACACTTCTTGTAATAGGGCCACGTCTATATCAGCCGCATAAAGTGCGTCACGTAATAATGACAGCTTCACTTGCGACCTAATTGTGTTGATGTTGATAGTCGCGAATCGGTATGACTGCTTCTCACCCTGTAAATCCATGTCAGGCAACAGTTTAGGTGGTAGAGACGAGTGATATCGCCTCGATGCCACCCTCTCTTAGAGTCATTCCGTCTGAAGTGGGTGTTGGGGCGTGTGCTCCCCCTCTGTTGTAAGTAAAGTGTCCATCAAGTCTTGTTGTTCTTCCATGTCTTCATGCCACGGGCCATTGGAAAGAGGCTGTGGGTTTGTGACATCGGTTGCTGAGGACTCCCCTTCCGTATTTTCTCGAAGCTGGGACGGTGATCCATCGCACTTTCCATCACCATGTGGAATGGTATGTATAGAAATTTGTATCTTGTCAGTTTTGTGAGGGGTACCAGTAACATTCGGTGCTTCTGTTGCGATGTGTGTCACGTCACAATCCTGATCGGAATGATCAACTGTATCCGTCTTTTCAAGACATTCGTCAGACGGTGTGCGTCGGCGTTTCTTGTGTTTGCGAGGCGATTTTTGTTTTCGAACATGTTCTCCGAGTCAGAATGGTCCGGTGTATCCAACCTTTCAGTGCTTCCCGAAAGGAAGGCTTGAGTTGTTACTACTCTTGGGTCGACTTCCATTCGTTCGTTTGGTTCTGAATTATCTTTTCGTTCTGACAGGTGGTCTTCGAATCCGTCTGTGGTCTCGTTCGTATGAGGGCTGTCATGTTCCACGACAACGTGTCCGTCAGACAGCGGAGGTTGTGTCTCTTGCTCTCTTCCAACCGTCGTCCTAGGTAAAGTCGCCTGTACGTAAGTCATTGGCAGAATCGATGGAGAGGCTGTTTGAACGTCTTCGCCCGTCGGAATCTGGGTGATACGTCGCTGCATACATTCAGAGCGGACATGTCCCTCTTGTCCACATCCGGAGCATGTTTTCGGTTGTACTTCGTACCTGATAATGGCACGGCAGCCGGCAATATTTAGGTAGGAGGGGATATGTTTGCGGATATCGATTTTGACCTGCCGTACTCCATTGAGTACTGGATACGTCGTAAAGGACTGCCATTTCTCCGCGACGTGGTTGATGACTGTTCCGTACGGCGTAAGTGCCGAGATGACTTGGTCGGCGGCTACCTCAAAGGGTAGTTCAAATACTCTAGTCCTGCAAGTTCAACAGTAACAGCTCCTATATGTCCATCTGAGTGTCGGAACTGTAGTTTTGCTGCTGCTCCGCTAACGAATTTCTTGCATGCTTCTTCGGTAATCATCTTAACGTAGACGACACTTGCAATGATCGAGAAATGTATTCCAATAATTTGCTGTGGATCTAGTCGTAGTTCTTCACGAAGAAACTGTTCTACTTCGTAAGCTCGTGGTCTTGGATAGTCAGCTTGGAACGAGATCTTGACGGTGTTCTTTCTACGGTGAGCCATGTTGCTGCAGTGAACGGGGAGGAAAACTACTCGCGCTCGAAGGAAGTAAACAAAACTCGCGCACAACACGGACGGCGAGACGCGCAGCACACGACCTCACTGCGCGGCCGCAGTGGCGAGACTGAACTGTTAGACCACCACACCACTAACGTTTATTTGTATTAAATTGATATTTATATCACCTTAACAGGATTGTTCCAATATGTCCATTGCCGAGGTGCTATTCCGCTGCATGGAGAGCCTTGGCAGTAGTGGCAATTATCTTTGGAACACAGAAGCTGTATTAAAGTTAGTGTCGTGGAGGGAAATCTTACTAAGACTATTCCGAGGCGCCTTAATCGTTAGTGGTGTGGTGGTATAACAGTAAGACGTCTGCCTAGTAAGCATGGAGGTCGGGGTTCGATTCCCGGCCGCATCACATATTTTAATTCTATGCTTCAGATTTATCATTGTCTTTGACAAATCTGTCAGCTGTTTGTTAGTCTCCCTACCCAGTAATGAGCAGAGTACATATCCAATACCGTAATTTCTAGGAGCAGTTCGCCGTCCATTAACAGAGTGCTGATATTCCTTGTGCACTAATCCTTAATATTATTACTTATTAATGTAATATGTATTTTGCAAGTAAAGAGAACGGTGTTGAACTCCACTGCCGAACATACTTTGCCTGATGAATTCAACCTATGAATTATTATGAAGTTAACTGAACCACTGAGTTCTTGACGCTTGATACGCCTCCCCGTGTTTACGCCGCTTAACAGTTACCGCCAGCACGCGCTCGCTCTCAGCTGTCAGCGACCGCCGCCTCTGCCCCCCATTCCCCTGTCACGCCGCCCGTGTCTCACGTCACGTGGCCGCCTTCTGTTCCCCTCTTGCCCCGCTCAGTGCGTAAGACACGCGCTGATCACCTGATGTCGTACACTCCCGTAAACTAAATGTTCCGGCATCTTCCAGTTTAGCCAATTTTACCTGCCGGGACGTGCATCTTGCACCTGGTGTCTGGCAAACAACCGGTTCCTAGCTGGTCATGATATTTACATCCGTTTAATTTTCATATCATGATATACAGAGTGAGTTACCTAACATTACCGCTGGATATATTTCGTAAACCACATCAAATACTGACCGAACGTGAGGAGAGGAGCTAGTGTATTGGGTTAATACAAACCATAAAAAAATGCACGGAAGTATGTTTTTTTAACACAAACCTACGTTTTTTTTTTTTTTTTAAATGGAACCCCATTAGTTTTTTAGGACATCTGAACATATAAACAAATACGTAATCAGTGTCGTTTGTTGCATTGTAAAATGTTAATTACATCCGGAGATATTGTAATATGAAGAACGCTTGAGTACCACTCCTCCGCTGTTCGATCGTGTGTATCGGAGAGCACCGAATTAAGTATGGATCCAAAGGGAACGGTGATGTACCTTAGGTACAGAAGAGACTAGAACGGCACATTACGTCCACATGCTAACACCTTTATTGGTCTTTTTCACTGACGCACCTGTACATTACCATGAGGGGTGAGGTACACGTACACACGTGGTTTCCGTTTTCAATTACGGAGTGGAATAGAGTGTGTCCCGACATGTCAGGCCAATAGATGTTCAAAGTGGTGGCCATCATTTGCTGCACACAATTGCAGTCTATGGCGTAATGAATGTCGTACACGCCGCAGTACATCTGGTGTAATGTCGCCGCAGGCTGCCACAATACGTTGTTTCATATCCTCTGGGGTTGTAGGCACATCACGGTACATATTCTCCTTTAACGTACCCCACAGAAAGAAGTCCAGAGGTGTAAGATAAGGAGAACGAGCTGGCCAATTTATGCGTCTTCCACGTCCTATGAAACGCCCGTCGAACATCCTGTTAAGGGTTAGCCTAGTGTTAAATGCGTCAGTGAAAAAGACCAATAAAGGTGTTTGCATGTGGACGTAATGTGCTGTTCTAGTCTCTTCTGTACCTAAGATACATCACCGTTCCCTTTGGATCCATACTTAATTCGGTGCTCTCAGATACACACGATCGAACAGCGGAGGAGTGGTACTCAAGCGTCAACTTTAGGTTACAATATCTCCGGATGTAATTAACATTTTACAATGCAACAAACGGTATTGATTACGTGTTTGTTTGTATGTTCAGAAGTGCTAACAAAACTAACGGGGTTCCATTTTTAAAAAAACGTAGGTTTGTGTTAAAAAACATACTTCCGTGCATTTTTTATGGTTTGTATTAACCAATTACACTAGCACCTCTCCTCACGTTCGGTCTGTGGAATCGGTTCGGCAGTATTTGATGTGGTTTACGAAATATATCCAGCGGTAATGTTAGGTGACTCACCCTGTATTCTGTTTCTTTCATCTTTCCTATAGCCACTTTAACCCTTGAAGGTAGTCTGCCTTTATTTTAAGATCAGTAACCAACGCATATACCAGCGTTGAGGTCTTAAAAGAAAAACCGAAACGTAAAGTTTCAATCGTGGTTGAGTCTGCCATATTTTCTGACAAGTTTGAGGCCCGCAGCCGCACTGACAGTCGTAGACAAGACTAGCGCCTGCAACCGTCGGAACAGTTAAATGCTGTGGTGAACCACCACGTTGGAAACACAAGGATTAAACTTTTCCCTCTCCCTCCTCTACTCTCTACATCTTTCTCTCTGCCCGCTGTGTATTTTTTCCTGTTTAAGCATTTTTCTGTATACAAGTGGTAGTTTCGCCAAACTGGTTACCAACGCACGTGAACAATAGTGCTTCAGAGCACAAAATGTGAATATTCCTGATTCCAAAATGTATTTCCGGAGAGAATCCTGGTTGGGATAAAATAGCCTATGAGGATACCCTAAACCCTACTGCACCTAAAATGATGTGCAGGTAAAACGCTTTAAGCTGTTACACTCCAGAGGACAGCTAAAGTTAAGTAATGTTTTGGCCTATACGCAGTTGCCACATGACGAGTCAAAGTGCCGCCTGTGTGCGTGAAATCCTTATGAGGATTATATATGTTGCATGTAGCAAGCTCACCAACAAAACCATCACATTGTCGTTATTTCTTTTCCTGTCATTCTGTTATTAACTACAGAGATTAGGTGGCTACGGCTCTGCAATTCCATAACAATCATAAAAATCGATTAGCGCCTGCAAGCCGACAAATTCCTAGCATGCTGTTTCATTTGCCCGATTGTAAAAGAAAAGGATTGTTCAGTGTACTGTTTCCATTTTCCTCCTTCCATACTTCTTCGCACAACTTCTTTCTTTTAGCATTCCCTGTGACAAAGTTTACTTTGACTGAATCCCTCCAGAGATAATACTGTACGTAAAAAACCAGTTACATAAAAATGCTTATTGGTTCTACGCTGACCTAGACCACAGACGTATGCAGAAACGTCTAGTCGCCATACACGTCTAACGCTTTGAAATAAAACCATACCTTGTACAGTTGCAAACGAGAAAATTTAGCGTCTTCATGTTACTTCTGTTAAATTTTCCTCTTTCTTTCCATACGTCAAATGCCGCACGCCGCAAGGCGTAGATGCAACGCGCGCTCAGCGAAAAGCTACTCCCCGCCTCACCTCCACTCTCCCCCCCCCCCCCCCCCCGCAAGCACCAACGTCACGCACCTGTCAGGTGCCACGCGCTCCAAATATGATTATTTTCCTATCTGTTGTGCAGAATTATCTTGTATATTGACTATAGTGGCATACCCACTGCTGACGTTAAATATGGTTGATAGATTTGCCCGACACCATTATCGTCAATTATGTGTCGATACTTATGGCAAAGTTTTAAAGTTTAGAACGGCCTCCTAGCCTCGCACAAGTAAGCCTTGTCTGGCCTCAGGTCGCCAGATGTGCGTGCTAAGACAGCCGCTGTCGCTGGTATCCTGTTGCACGCTGGTTGATGCAACGCTGCGACTTCCTATGCTCTACAACAGACACATAAAAATTTCATTTATACTGCCTAAACACCCACCATTTTGCCTTATTGTTTTATACAAAAACAATAAAGTATTAACAATTACCATCGTTCCCTTTATTTGCAATATACGTAACGAGTAACAATACATTTATTATTTTATAATTAAATTGTATTATATTATATACTTTTTATTTTCAACCACATTATATGTTTTCATTATTGATTGCTTCTTATATTGATCATAATGTTATATCCTTAACTTACCCAGCATTATGCTCACTATCACACCCGTGATACTAATTACGGTCATCTATCGATCGACAAAGGCGAAATTTACGCCTACACCTTGTACAGCACTCATTATTGGCGCCCTGCGAAGGTATGTAAAGTTAAGAGTTTCACCCTAATTTATGTCAATTTACTTCATTTTATTTTGCAATTTGATTTCATTATATCCTATATTGTCTCTTACGGCTTTGTTCCATGACATGGGTTATTGACTAATTTAGTTTGGGTTTTATCATTGATAATAATTATCCTTAGATGCTTGTAGCCATTTTTCACCATTCTTATTGTTCCTCAACGAATATTTATGACTATGAAGATACATACACTCATTTCTCTTGTTGCCTCTCGGTGATCTGACCGATTCTATCATGAAATCAGCATGGTACCACGTCCTGTGTTTCTTACACTACCTGTTAAAACTAATTAAATTCACTACTGTTCCGTCAGTTCTTGACAGTATCTTGTATTCATTTTGAATGGAACACACCAGATAAATGTGTGAATCCTTCGCAGACGTGGCCCCTTACCACCCTTTTTGGCTCACTTTAGGTTACGGTAGTAACACTAAAAGTGTGCCTTTGCGATCGTCTTTTGACAGCTCGAAATTTAAATGAAAATAACTGCTTAACCATTCATCTGACACGAAAATTGAATTAACGAATTTGTAGAGGAGAAAATTCTCTACAACTTTGCTTTTTTTAAGTTTTTTCATATCTCGTATCGTTTCAGAGAGATTTGCAAAAATAATGGCGATTTGACTATGTCTGTCTGGCTGTAACGTGTTCCCACTTTTTAGGTCGAACCGTTCATCCGATCGGCACCAAATTTTACAGACATAATTGTTGGGTACCAGAGACCAGAACCTCGCTTTTTGAAATATTTCGGACAAGAAATACATTAGTAATACAAAAAAAGCAGTTTGTAATGCAATTTTAATTGCAAATAAACCGTTCATCTGAAGCGAAAATTGAATAAACGTATTTGTAGAGGACAATATTCTCTACAACTTTGTTCCCTTATGTTTTTTTCATAGCGCGTATCGTTTGAGAGATATTTGCAAAAATAACAGTTTTGACACCCTCCATTGAATTAACGAAAACCAGTCGTTCGCAGATGTCACGTGACATTCCCCGCCCAGAACTCTCTCTGGCATAAGCCATCTTGCGTTGCGAATTTGATGATTTTCTTCTTTTAACTTACACGTTGTCATTTCAAAGCAATGGCGCACTGAAGAATTAACAAAAACACATCGTTCTTCGTGCGATAAATGATAATCTAGTGTCTACAAATGCCATATTAGCATCAGTTAACAACGGCCATCAATAGTATCAAATTAAAGAACTCAACTTTCAACTGTTATCAGTAGCGTATTCCTGCTTCGGCCGCCGTCCTGTCAACACGTCCGGGACAGCGGGCCGTTTGTTTACGTGTGCGGCGCGGCCGCCGCAGCTTCGTGTTTGATTGTAAGTATGGAATTCGACAATTCCGAAGAACGACAAAACAACGTTCAATGTGAGTTCGACAGCAGCGTTGCTAGGCCGTCAGCTTACGATATTCATCAGTGGTTAAAAAACGAAATGCGATTACTGGAAAAGGACGTTCTTGGTGTGTAACTAGACACTTTTCGAAATTCCGTATTTCTAAAATTGAAATCTACCGATATGTGTGACGCTCTGGTTCAATATAACGACGGTATCAGGAAGATCAAGCACTTTGATGGTACAGTGAGTAGTGTCAAGATATCTAGTGCTGGACATGGCATACGTACTGTCCGCGTTTTCAACTTGCCTTTCGAGATTAGGAATGATACCATTAAGAGACATTTCAATAATGTTCAAATGTTTGTATAGTCTATGGGACTTAACTACGGGGTCATCAGTCCCTAAACTTACAAACTACCTATGAACTACTTACGAACTAGGACGGCACAAATATCCATGCCCGAGGGGGGATTCGAACCCCCGACCGTAGTGGCCGTGCAGACCGTGACTGAAGCGCCTCAGTCCCCGCGGCCACCGGAGACATTTCAGCCCGTATGGTGACGTAATTGACGTAATGAAGGAAAAATGGTCAAATGCTTACTTGTACCAAGTAGAAACGGCGTGAGAAGTGTGCGAATAATAATGAGAACACATATCCCGTCATTTGTTTATGTTAACGGCCATCGAGCGTTTGTCACTTACAGTGGGCAACCTCAGACGTGCTCCTTTTGCAATAGTACGGGACATTTCAGGCAAGACTGTTCGAGACGCAAGCGGCCAGTCCAAATGCCACGGAACGGAGGTGAGGGAGAGACAACGTACGCGGCGGTGGCACTTGGTTCTGTTCCCGCCACCCTGAGACCTGTAGTACTGGAGACAGAACCGAAGACCGGTATAGACGACATGGACACTGCACCTGTCGCAGAACATTCGGAAGTGTCGGGACAGGTCGCACCAGTCAATGTAGCCGCATCGTTGCCGGATTCTCGACTTGCTGAAGTTCCGCGAGACATAGACGGAAAACCCCTTCAAATCCATAAAGCGTCGACAGTTACAGAACCTGAACAGAGAATTGAAACCCCGACTGTGTCCGTGATTACTAAAATTCCCGACGTGACATCAATTGCAGGTCCAAATCAGGTCATGGTTTGTGAGACAGGATTTCAACCCGGACATAGAGATGACCCTGACATATCACGGCCACAACAAGATCCAGCTTCAGAAGAGGATAGTTCTTCAACCCGGTCACGCAGTGCCAGCAGCTCCCGCAATCAGGAGTCGGGTCGTTACCACGGGAAAGATCATAGTCCGTCGCCGGAAAGGAAGGTGTCTGCGTCCTTAAAACGCAGACAAAGGAAGAAGTTGTCACAGCGGACCGGACAGAGCGGCGACGGAGACCTTCGGCAACATACTGCACAAGGAAAGATTACAAGTGACGCGGAACAGCGGCGCGAAGCGACCGTTCGTCAATTAAAAGAACTTTTACTGAAAACTGAAACAGAAGGGGAGAGTGAGATGGCGGTGGATCCTCCTTCCGGTTCTCCGAGCGCACTTGCGCCTGTAAAACGGAAGGCTGAGGAACAACACCACAGAAGAGCACGTCCGTCAATGCATTCTTCCCGGTCCGAGTCAACTGTAGAAGCAGCGACTGGTGTATCTGGACCTTTAGGTAGTGACGTGTCTATGGATGTGGAGGGAGCGTCATTGCAGCCTCCTGTCGTCGAAAGGATCGACTGGGCGGAGGAGGGGGATTTGCGGTGACGGGACTCAAACCCGCACATATTGTACGAGCTGTGTTTGGGGTACAGCATCGTAAAGGTGGTATCGTGTGTGTAAATGAAATAGTTACGTGTAGTTCCGTTCGCACCGCCTAAAGTTTTAACTTCAAAGTTTTAACTGTGCTTAGTTTATTTGTCAACGTTCACGTCGACAATCTGCTAGGTTGATGTGTTTTATATATACAAAGTGTTTGTTTTATGACTGAATGTTGTATGTGTTTATGTTTTTTTAGAGAATGCCACGGATATCATCGTCTTCTAGTAACGAACGCCAGTGTCCCGCGGTGTAAATTGTACCCCACCATGAAACAAAATGCCACTCTATGGATACTCAGACTTGTCGTTTATTAAAATTACCTCTAACTTTGAATGATTACCTGATTTGTAATATTTCTCTGGACTGGACATCATAAGGACGAATTGCGACCTACTAATTATCTGAAATATGAAACACTTTTGTCCGTTAACTTGACAGATCATATATAATGTAATCCTATAACGACTTGACAGTCGGGTAATATGATCAAAAAGACAACGAAAACGAAAGCACGAGAATAAATAGAAAAAAATAATAAAAAAGGTTGCGACGCTGGAGGACAGTGGTTCGAAACCCACCACTACCTAATTTTTTTTTTCTAAATGGGTTTCAGACACTCTTATTATTTTTTTTAATTATTGAGATTATTATTTTTGTCCAAAATGTTTGCAAAAACTTACAAAACTACAAATCTAAAGCGGGCCGTAAAACACGTCAGTGCGATATTTTCATTACTACTCCAACCCCCTACACGTAATAAAAATTGCGTTCCTATGATGTTAAGCAATTGTGTACTGTTTTACTATGTCCAATTTGCTAGAATCAAAATACAGAACGTACAATATCCTGAATGTATTTTCCTAATATTTTTTAAGTTGTGGTGTTCCTTTAACTTAGCTGTTACAGCAAACATGTTTAGTTGTGAGTGAAGTTTTGAATGGAAGTGTCGTAAAGTGCCCTGCTTAATAGCCTTGCATTACGAAAAGAGATACTGTCTACAATTATCATTTAGTATTTTGTTGGAATAGAAATATATTTGCAATTTAATCTGATAATGAAATGTGTGACATCTATTTATATGTTACCTTGAACAGCAACCCTGCTGCTATTCTTCGTGAAACTCTCCCCTTTTTAACAAGCAATCATACCAGATCGTAGATTCGCTGTTAATCGGTGCCATTTAAGTTACGCTAGCACACTGCTGCCGCTACGACACACTTGTCGCTGCCAGCTGACTGCAGACTAGGTCAAGGTCGGACACTTACGCTCAGCGCCACGGACATACATACACATATTACGAACTGCTACAGCAACTGTTTTTTCAAGCAAACTCTTTCTCTTCCACATTCCTGTACCTCGCCAATTATAATTTTCCGCCGATTCCGCGTGAGTTACCCTTTTCAGTTCACGCGAAGCAAACACTTTATGTAGTGCGCAATGCATAAAGAGTTGTAGACGCGATGAGTTGGAAAAGAAACCACGACAAAAGCTAACGTCCTTCATCCAGAAATCTCCATCCTGTGCAATCTTGTGCGAAAATATCCGAAACGTCTCTTCACCATATCCTGTAAGTGACTACTATATTCAGTTGTGTATTAGCTGTTACATTAACAATGGTTTAGTTCATGTGCAAGAGATTTTTAACAACTGTGATGTGCACCGCAAGAAATTCTGAAATTCAGCAATTCCCCAATACGTCTTGACTATACTCTTAATTTTCGTGTGTTACAATCACACAGACGCCTCTCGAAGAATAGTTCAAAATCAAATGCTCAAATGTTTCTAAATCTATCGGACCAAACTGCGTGGCCATCGGTCCGTAGCTTACAAACTACTTAAACCTAGGTAAACTAACCTAAGGACAAACACACACACCCACCCATGCCCCAGGGACGACTCGAACCTCCACGCCGAGCAACCGCACGCTCCGCAGCGAGACGCTTTAGACCGCTCGGCTACTCCACCGCGGCAGAATAGTTCAATTTGCAACCATTTACATACCAGACAAACCTACAGCTCATCTCCAATCCACGTTCTAATTTACATACTACCTTCCTCCACTTCCATTCGCATTACCAGGAATGAAAGGCTTTACTAGATGTCACAGACAATCATGATAATGACTGCCATCATCTAGAAATGATGGTCACTCTTGTTACGTGTACCTTCATTTTAAATCTTAAAAAGCTGTTAAGTGTTGTTCTCTTTTATGGTCATGTAAAAATTGAAACTTTACTCATGTAAAACAGCCCCCACAAAAGTGGTCACTGTTCAACAACCTGAGGGCATTTCTTAGAACTTCTTAAACACACTTTATTTCTTTTTAAATGTTGTTCAGAATATCAGTTTAAAATATTCACATGCTAACGGAATATAATTGCACTGTTAATTAGACTTGCGAATAATAGTTCGCGATCGGGAGGGCCCACTTCGAACTAGTTCGCTCTTTTAGTTCGTCCGCTCCTAGTGACGGCTGAGCGGCGTGGTCTGCACGTGCAGGTGGAGGGGAAGTTCCCCCGCCTAGCTGCTTCATGCGCTTGCTGCTTGAGCCGCTAGCGATATCACGCAAACCAAAAGAAACAGTTTGTGGATAATTTAAGTTTAGAGTTATCTCTATATCTTGGCATTATGGAATTTATTATTCAGATATTGCAGAGTGCAGAACACATCAAAAGAGAAATTTTGTAGCACTGAACTATGTAACCTAGCAGGCAGACGCTCACTTCGAAAAGACTCATCAGCAGAAGGCAAACACGTGATTTTGAATTCTGCTCCGCGTCCTCTCGCTATTGCCGTCGGTCTTCGGAAAAGGAGCGGACGAACTACGAGGCGAGGGATCTGCGAACTAGTTCTCGTAGTTCGCCCTTGGGAGCGCTCTTCCGAACTAGTTCGTTCCCGAACTACACACGACTACTGTCAATATTTAATTGTATTAGTTTCATTGTACAAACGTGTTGAATATTAACTATTTAATGTCATCCTCATAAGTCAGATCGCTCTTTACAAACGCCGAGTTAGGCTGCGTTTATAAACAGCGGTGCCTCCGCGGCGGGGCAACCGCTGTGATTTGGCAGAGGCACCGCTCGAACTTAAACAGCCACAGCTTCCCGCGGGGCCCTGTTCCTGCCTGGTGGGGGTAAACAGTGGTGCCACCTGTCACTGAGAGCTCGCCTTCCGCGATCGACCCTGCAGTACTGTACTACGTTTATTTTGTTGGGAAAGCGAAGAAACGTAAATCGAGGAGATGGAACGTGAACCCTATCACCAGCTCTAGACACATTGATGGTGTGTTCCGAAATTTATACAGAAAATTGAGGGAGGATAATGATAAATTCTTTAATTTTCATCGAATGTCAACCAAATCCTTTGAGGAGCTGTCGCTGAAAGTTCGCAGTTGTATATCTGTGAAGCAAGAATTATTTCAGGGTCTGTGCTTTCCTACAGAGGAGATGCTATCTTTAACTCTCAGGTAAGACAGTAAGAATTATTCAGGCTAGGGGGTTGGCAAATTGCGCCCGCTGAGGCATTTTGAAGGGTCTAAACTGTTTTTCCCTTAATATTCTGAATAAATTATTTTAGGATTTACATGTAAATCTGCAATGCTCACGGAACAGTGAATGAACAAAATTAAGAATATATCTTATTAACAAGAAAGCTGTTATCCTAATAAATCAGGAAATGCCAACATCGCGGTTTTTTATGTTCAAATGTTTGTAGAGCTTATGGGACTTAACTACGGGGTCATCAGTCCCTAAGCTTACAAACTACTTATGAACTACCTTATACTAAATACGACACAAACATCCATGCCCGAGGGGGGATTCGAACCCACGACCGCAGTGGCCGTGCAGACCGTGACTGGAGGGCCTTTTTTTATATCTTTATTTACAATAGATGACCGGTTTCGATGTTCATTGACATCATCTTCTGGTCTCTGCACAAAGTTACAACATTAATGCATATTGTAGCGAGTTGATGACGAGATGTTTTGGAGTTGAGTCGTCGAATTCAGGATGGAACATATTGCATAGTTCATTCCACTTCCTCTTCTTGATATCTCTGTCTTTAAACGTTTCAGATTCCGAATCCCAAATACATGGTCGTAATTTGATTTCGTCGATGAATAGTTCTGTATTGAACATTTTGCCCACTGATCACTTTTTCAAGTAATAAGCCCTCGCAGTAGCAGTGTGCACTCAGCACTCTCACTAGCGGAGCAGCTGTGCTACATCTGGCAGGGCGGCACAGTTGTCGGCACTGCCGTATGGCGCGCTCACCAAACAGCCCCATTAGCCGCCGTGTAAAGAGACGTCGCACCACACAACCGCAGTGGTTTGGAAGTACAGTCGCTGAGATTTTGACTCCGCGGCGGACGAGCGGAAGGGCCGCTACCGCAACCGCGCCTATAAAAGGCTCCCACGCTGCCTTATGAGAAACCGCGCACTACCAAACCGCCGAGATTCCACCGCCGCGGTGCAACCGCGGGCTATAAACACCGCCGCCACCTGCGGCCACGTCCTCTGCTCGTCGCCACCGCTACCGTCATTGTTAAGGAAGAGGCCTACACCCAAGTATTGTACAACCAGTCAACTTTTAAAGTCAACAAAAGTAATTTCACTAAACTACGTAGAAATTGGAAGTTATGAAAAACATCTTCATTAATTGTCAATGTATAATAATTCAATGCTATTGTTATCACTTAACTGCTGTCAAATTTTACTATGCCACATCACTATGTAACAACGAGTTTAATGTCAATTGTCCCACACAAACACTTACACTTTTCTACGGGCACCTGTAACCCAAAGACACTTAAGATAGACACTTGTTAATTTCGCAAAATTTATTAAATTATTTTACACTTTTAATTATCTTGATAGTATTTTTTCCACCCCCGCAGTAACTACTCTTTTTTAGAAGGGGGAAGGATCTACGAGGGCGATGCCTGCCCCTGGGGTAAATAAAGACGGGGAATAATTTTCTTTGAAAATCGTACGCAATTCTCTCAGCCTGGTGGTCTGGCCGAGTCACGGGCCGTGCCGCGTGCTGCTGCTGGAAGTTCCCACACGACGCAGCTTCCCGACACGTGTCTGTCGATTCGGCACTGCTGGATGGCTTGGCTCTGCCGACGAGGGTACGCCACCCTCCACAGAACCCAGCCACCAACCAGAAGCTAGCTAAGTGGTCACGTGATGCACGTTCTGTCGCGACCTGAACAGCCACAAGAAGAACGGAACGGACGCTCTCTTAGGGCCCCTTTACACGCTACAACATGTCTGTGCAGACTAGTTTTGCAACGACCGTCTGCGCATTAGAACGTTGCATTTACACGTTCCGACCGTTGGTACTTCTTCGCTCAGTCTTGAGTTGTACTGTCCATGGTAAAAAGGCTATGGGCAATCTAACTTATTTTGCTTATAAAACAATACTGCTGTCCACAGTAATTATATTGGAAGAAGAGAAAAGAAAAAGGCCACAATGTAAAAAGTGGGTCAAAGACTGGCTATTAAAACGTTTATCACTTTCACACATTAATCTTTTAAAAGAACTAAAATTCGAAAAAGATGACTGGTTCAATTATTTACGAATGGATGAGGATACATTTTTGTGCTTTTTGAACACGTCACACCACACATAAAGAGACATGCTTATGAGAGATTTTTAGTGACATTGCGGTTTCTAGCTACAGGCAGAAGTTATGCTGCCTTAAATTTACTGCTGTAGTGTCATCATCATCACTATCTCACATCATTCCAGAAGCATGTCGTGCTATAAGACAGCAATATTTGAAGGTAAGAACAGAAGTTAGTTACAACTGCTTATGCATTTATTTATTTACAACCATTTCTCTATTTGCATTTGGCTCGACTTCTTTCAGTTTTCCTATTATATTGATATGCTACACGTTTTTTATATTTCTGTCATAATAGTCCTTGCTTTTAATCTTCCATATGGCTGGAAACGACTTGTAAAGTCCAATGAATTCCGTTAAAAACTCTCTTGAGTACATTCGAGAATCGTGACTCTCTCCTGAAACATCACTCATATTGTTACGTTAGCCTCCTCACGGTCAAAACAACAACAATACTAGACTGTACAGTGTACACTGGCTACAGCAACAATTGACTGTGCAATTCGTCTGAGATATCGTTTACACGCTCCGACTTGTCTGAGTGCCGTCTGTGTTATTCCAAACAGTGCCAGAATTTGCGCAGAGCGGACGCCGACCAGTAGCGCAGACCAAAGCATCCGTCGATGAGTAATTCACACGCTCCGACATGTCTACGCAAAAAAGGTCTGTACAGGCAAGTCTGCATACATGTCGGAGCGTGTAAAGGGGCCCTTACGCTCCGGCCTCCGACCTGATCAGACGTGCTCTCTTGAGCTCGCTCCTACTTACTTTGTTCCAATATGTACCTATAGGAACAGGTGTCGACCTCCCCCCGAGTTCCCTTTAGCACTATGTAATAAATTCAGGCAATAAAAGCCCTATTTGGATGCTATCTTAACCTCACGCCTACTCAATCAACCCCATGCCCACTACTCCGGTCAACCATCCTGGCACAATTGGTTTGAACACCACAGTGCTTTAATGAGCAAGGTCGTGGTGGACGTTGTGTGCCTTTGCCTTTCTCTGACCGTTGAATTCAACATAACCAGCCAGTTATTTGGGTACCTCTACTGTAATTCAAATGTTTGTTAAGCTTAAGGGACTTACTGCGGCGCCGGCCGCAGTGGCCGAGCGATCTGCGGCGTGCCAGTCACGGTCTGCACGGCCGCTGCGGTCGGGGTTTCAAATCCCCCCCCCCCCTCGGGCATGGATGTTTGTGTCGTCTTTGGTATAAGCTAGTTCATAAGTAGTTTGTAAGCTTAGGGACTGATGACCGCATAGTTAAGTTCCATGAGCTCTACAAATATTTGAACATTTGAACTTAACTATTCATGAACTAACTTAAACTAAAGACGACACAAACATCCATACCCGTGGGAGGATTTGAACCCACGATCGTTGTGGCCCTGCATACTGTGACTGGTGCGCCGCAGACCGCTCGGCCACGCGGCCGGCTCCTTCACTGTAACTTTGATTCCAAAGATGAGGTAACTCAGTATTTTACAAATTGTCATAGATAAAAGAAGTAATAATTTGATAAAGTTATTGTGATAGAACTGAGATTAAATCAGGGCGTTTAGATTTTTGTCTCGGGCCTCAATCCACCTTCTTACTCTCGCCCTTATTAACCTTCAGTGGAATGGTCATCAATGGGTTTGGTTTCTTTGAAATGAAATGTATCTAAACCTATGGGACTTCTTTGGTTTTTTAGTCCCTAGGCTTACAAACTTCTTAAACTAATTTAAACTACCCTAAGGACCACAAACACACACTCACACACACATACACACACACACACACACACACACACACACACACACACACACACACACGAAAGAGGACACGAGCCTCCGATGACGAGAAACCGTGCGTTCCTCAGCAAGGCGCCTTGGAGCTATCGGTCACTCCACCCGGCTTTGTTTTCCTTTTTTATTATTATTTTTATTAAAGGAAACATTCTTTTTACGTTTAAAAAATACCGAAAATAAGTGTTGTGCACTGTGAGGTGTCCCTTTTGGTCTCCTCTGATGCAGATTTGTTCTACAGATCGGTCCATGGAATATAAAAACGCTGATAGGAGAAAAGGAGAAAAAACGCATTTGACCTCTATTGTATTTTTAATTTAGTAATCTTTTAAATGGTTTTAATCGGTTATTAAACTGGAAACATTAGCAACAGAACGTAAGACTCACGCTTTACCCAACGACCCACATTATAGTGCCAGACTACAGGCTATTGTAATTAGTCTTGCTGTTGCACATTGAAATATGATGTCCTCTGTATCTGTTTTTCAGTAGAAAGATTGCTATTATTTTTCATATATGCATGTCTGAAGGACACTTGCATTGGTAAAACTGATAACTACGGACGTTTTTCATTTAAAACTTCCGGGCTCATAAGCCGTGGTCGATTTATAAAACTTTCCCCTAACGTTTCATCTTCGGCTGCGGAAGACATCTTCAGAGGTAGAATGGCGAACTGCGATGAGAACTTGAGGGAGCGCCGTATATATAGGCAATGTAGAGGGCACCACAAGACATCACGTGACGTCTGCTACGACACTCTCTCTGGTATTGCCAACATTCTTGGCAGAGAAGAATCGATTGTCATATCGCTGGTGTAAAGCAGAAGTCCAAATTCTGTCTAATTTAACAGCTTCCTCTTTCCTGTTAAAGTTATTACGATGTTTATAGATCTCGATTGCTTCTCTATATGTGCTCGCATGATAGTGCGAAGTTTTTGAAAAAATGTTCAAATGTTTGTAAATCTTATGGGACTTAACTACGGGGTCATCAGTCCCTAAACTTACAAACTACTTATCAACTACTTACGAACTAGGACGGCACAAATATCCATGCCCGAGGGGGGATTCGAACCCCCGACCGTAGTGGCCGTGCAGACCGTGACTGAAGCGCCTCAGTCCCCTCGGCCACAGCGGCCGGCGCGAAGTTTTTGAGATGACACTAGTCTCATTAAATTTAATTTCATGATTGCCATCTTGGTATACATGTTCTGCTACGGCCGATTTCTCCGTGTGCCCCAGGCGGCAATTCCTTTTATGTTCGACCAGACGAGTATTGACGCTTCTTTTTGTAGTTCCAATGTAGACTGAACCACAGCTGCAGGGAATTTTATATACACCTGGTGTATTCAACGGATGTCGTACATCTTTTGCAGATCTTAAATACTCTTTTATCTTCCTTGTAGGTCTGAAAATGGTTTCTACCCCATATTTGTCCAGCACTTTTCCAATACGGTCTGTAACCTTATTTATGAACGGAAGAAAAACTTTCCCCTTAGGCGGTTGTTGTTCCTTGTTAACATTAACTTTCTCCCTGGGACGAAGGGCTCTGTCTATTTCTTTGGTAGAATAACCGTTCTTCTGGAAGGTGGATCGTAAATGCTCCAACTCATCTTTTAAATAAGTAGGTTCACAAATTTTATGCGCCCTGTCAACCAATGTTTTAACCACACCTCTTTTTTGTCTGGGATGGTGGTTAGAGTCTTTATGCAGGTAACGGTCAGTATGAGTAGCCTTCCTGTAGACCTTGTGGCCCAACGTCCCATCCACGTGCTTGATTACAGAAACATCGAGAAAATTCAGCTGCCCGTTGCTCTCTGTTTCCATCGTAAATTGTATTCTGGGGTTGATACCATTCAGATGTGTTAAGAAGGCATCTAATTCCTCTGCACCGTGTTTCCATAGCACAAAAGTGTCATCGACATATCGAAACCACCTATCTGGCTTTTTATTAGCAGTCTGCAACGCCTGTTGTTCGAACGACTCCATAAATAGATTGGCCACCGCTGGACTCAGTGGACTGCCCATAGCCACTCCGTCAATCTGTTCATAGAACTCGTTATTGTACTGAAAATAAGTAGTGGTGAGGCAGTGTCTAAACAACGATAGTATGTCAGGTGGAAAAATATCCGCTAAGCAAGAGATAGCTTCGTTTACTGGAATCATCGTGAACAGAGACACTACGTCAAAGCTAACGAGAATATCACTATGGGCAACATTCATCTCTTTTAGTTTTTCAATGAAATGAGCCGAATTTCTTATATGGCTGTCAGTTTTTCCAACATAGGGTTGCAACAACGAGGCTAGATGTCTGGCTAACTCGTGAGTGGGTGACCCAATGGCACTCACAATTGGCCTTAGCGGAGTCTGTTCTTTATGCACCTTTGGGAGTCCATAGAGCCTTGGTGGATACGCTTCCGTTTTGCAGAGCAACTTCTTGTCGTCAGATGAGAAGGAAGATGCTTTCACCAGTTGATTAGTCGTCTTTAAAATCTTCGTAGTTGGATCCTTCTGCAGTTTTTTATAGTTGGCTGGGACCAAAATATCCTTAATCTTGTTATGATAGTCCTCACTCCTCAATACGACGGTTGCATTTCCTTTATCTGCGGTGAGAACCATGATGTTGGTATCTGCGTTAATATCTCTCAGCGCCTTCCTTTGTTCGTGAGACAAATTACTTTTTGGTGGTTTACATTTACGCAAAATTCTGGCTGTTTCCATTCTAATTACATCAGCAGACTGTTGTGGAAGTAGCCTGATGCCTGCCTCAATATTTGATATAATATCTTCCGTGGGTACTTTTTGTGGAGTCACTGCAAAATTGCCCCCTTTGGCTAGTACAGAAATTTCAACTTCACTCAGAGTTTTATCAGACAGATTGATGACAGTGCGGGAATTATCGTCAACTGAATCAACACACACATTCTTCTGGAGACAAGAAAATTTCTTCTTCTGTCTATTGACAGAAATCTCTGCACTACGTTCCATGGTTCTGAACGTTAGGTTGTCAACCTTATTCCAATCCCAACACTGCATACTATTGCTAATAAATAAGTGAAGATGTAATAGCTTACTGCTAGTTTCCGCTAGTAGTCGTCTCGTCTGGTGAATCCTCTCTCTCAGCATTGCTGTTTCCATGCGGTTGTAAACACGGTGTGCTTGGGCCGAGCGAAACTTCCTCTTCACCTTTATGAACTTCGGAACGGTGGAAGTGTCCCGGCAGCGTAACAGGAAAGTCAGCGAACACAGTTGTTGTGCCTTCTTCTTGCGCAGTCCCTCCAGTCGACGAACTGATGATGACATGTCCTCCCCGTAGAGGCGTTTGATCATACAATGTAAGCTTTCACGGCCGGCGTCAACTTCATTTAAAACTTCCGGGCTCATAAGCCGTGGTCGATTTATAAAACTTTCCCCTAACGTTTCATCTTCGGCTGCGGAAGACATCTTCAGAGGTAGAATGGCGAACTGCGATGAGAACTTGAGGGAGCGCCGTATATATAGGCAATGTAGAGGGCACCACAAGACATCACGTGACGTCTGCTACGACACTCTCTCTGGTATTGCCAACATTCTTGGCAGAGAAGAATCGATTGTCATATCGCTGGTGTAAAGCAGAAGTCCAAATTCTGTCTAATTTAACAGCTTCCTCTTTCCTGTTAAAGTTATTACGATGTTTATAGATCTCGATTGCTTCTCTATATGTGCGCGCATGATAGTGCGAAGTTTTTGAGATGACACTAGTCTCATTAAATTTAATTTCATGATTGCCATCTTGGTATACATGTTCTGCTACGGCCGATTTCTCCGTGTGCCCCAGGCGGCAATTCCTTTTATGTTCGACCAGACGAGTATTGACGCTTCTTTTTGTAGTTCCAATGTAGACTGAACCACAGCTGCAGGGAATTTTATATACACCTGGTGTATTCAACGGATGTCGTACATCTTTTGCAGATCTTAAATACTCTTTTATCTTCCTTGTAGGTCTGAAAATGGTTTCTACCCCATATTTGTCCAGCACTTTTCCAATACGGTCTGTAACCTTATTTATGAACGGAAGAAAAACTTTCCCCTTAGGCGGTTGTTGCTCCTTGTTAACATTAACCCCAGAATACAATTTACGATGGAAACAGAGAGCAACGGGCAGCTGAATTTTCTTGATGTTTCTGTAATCAAGCATGTGGACGGGACGTTGGGCCACAAGGTCTACAGGAAGGCTACTCATACTGACCGTTACCTGCATAAAGACTCTAACCACCATCCCAGACAAAAAAGAGGTGTGGTTAAAACATTGGTTGACAGGGCGCATAAAATTTGTGAACCTACTTATTTAAAAGATGAGTTGGAGCATTTACGATCCACCTTCCAGAAGAACGGTTATTCTACCAAAGAAATAGACAGAGCCCTTCGTCCCAGGGAGAAAGTTAATGTTAACAAGGAACAACAACCGCCTAAGGGGAAAGTTTTTCTTCCGTTCATAAATAAGGTTACAGACCGTATTGGAAAAGTGCTGGACAAATATGGGGTAGAAACCATTTTCAGACCTACAAGGAAGATAAAAGAGTATTTAAGATCTGCAAAAGATGTACGACATCCGTTGAATACACCAGGTGTATATAAAATTCCCTGCAGCTGTGGTTCAGTCTACATTGGAACTACAAAAAGAAGCGTCAATACTCGTCTGGTCGAACATAAAAGGAATTGCCGCCTGGGGCACACGGAGAAATCGGCCGTAGCAGAACATGTATACCAAGATGGCAATCATGAAATTAAATTTAATGAGACTAGTGTCATCTCAAAAACTTCGCACTATCATGCGCGCACATATAGAGAAGCAATCGAGATCTATAAACATCGTAATAACTTTAACAGGAAAGAGGAAGCTGTTAAATTAGACAGAATTTGGACTTCTGCTTTACACCAGCGATATGACAATCGATTCTTCTCTGCCAAGAATGTTGGCAATACCAGAGAGAGTGTCGTAGCAGACGTCACGTGATGTCTTGTGGTGCCCTCTACATTGCCTATATATACGGCGCTCCCTCAAGTTCTCATCGCAGTTCGCCATTCTACCTCTGAAGATGTCTTCCGCAGCCGAAGATGAAACGTTAGGGGAAAGTTTTATAAATCGACCACGGCTTATGAGCCCGGAAGTTTTAAATGAAGTTGACGCCGGCCGTGAAAGCTTAGATTGTATGATCAAACGCCTCTACGGGGAGGACATGTCATCATCAGTTCGTCGACTGGAGGGACTGCGCAAGAAGAAGGCACAACAACTGTGTTCGCTGACTTTCCTGTTACGCTGCCGGGACACTTCCACCGTTTCGAAGTTCATAAAGGTGAAGAGGAAGTTTCGCTCGGCCCAAGCACACCGTGTTTACAACCGCATGGAAACAGCAATGCTGAGAGAGAGGATTCACCAGACGAGACGACTACTAGCGGAAACTAGCAGTAAGCTATTACATCTTCACTTATTTATTAGCAATAGTATGCAGTGTTGGGATTGGAATAAGGTTGACAACCTAACGTTCAGAACCATAGAACGTAGTGCAGAGATTTCTGTCAATAGACAGAAGAAGAAATTTTCTTGTCTCCAGAAGAATGTGTGTGTTGATTCAGTTGACGATAATTCCCGCACTGTTATCAATCTGTCTGATAAAACTCTGAGTGAAGTTGAAATTTCTGTACTAGCCAAAGGGGGCAATTTTGCAGTGACTCCACAAAAAGTACCCACGGAAGATATTATATCAAATATTGAGGCAGGCATCAGGCTACTTCCACAACAGTCTGCTGATGTAATTAGAATGGAAACAGCCAGAATTTTGCGTAAATGTAAACCACCAAAAAGTAATTTGTCTCACGAACAAAGGAAGGCGCTGAGAGATATTAACGCAGATACCAACATCATGGTTCTCACCGCAGATAAAGGAAATGCAACCGTCGTATTGAGGAGTGAGGACTATCATAACAAGATTAAGGATATTTTGGTCCCAGCCAACTATAAAAAACTGCAGAAGGATCCAACTACGAAGATTTTAAAGACGACTAATCAACTGGTGAAAGCATCTTCCTTCTCATCTGACGACAAGAAGTTGCTCTGCAAAACGGAAGCGTATCCACCAAGGCTCTATGGACTCCCAAAGGTGCATAAAGAACAGACTCCGCTAAGGCCAATTGTGAGTGCCATTGGGTCACCCACTCACGAGTTAGCCAGACATCTAGCCTCGTTGTTGCAACCCTATGTTGGAAAAACTGACAGCCATATAAGAAATTCGGCTCATTTCATTGAAAAACTAAAAGAGATGAATGTTGCCCATAGTGATATTCTCGTTAGCTTTGACGTAGTGTCTCTGTTCACGATGATTCCAGTAAACGAAGCTATCTCTTGCTTAGCGGATATTTTTCCACCTGACATACTATCGTTGTTTAGACACTGCCTCACCACTACTTATTTTCAGTACAATAACGAGTTCTATGAACAGATTGACGGAGTGGCTATGGGCAGTCCACTGAGTCCAGCGGTGGCCAATCTATTTATGGAGTCGTTCGAACAACAGGCGTTGCAGACTGCTAATAAAAAGCCAGATAGGTGGTTTCGATATGTCGATGACACTTTTGTGCTATGGAAACACGGTGCAGAGGAATTAGATGCCTTCTTAACACATCTGAATGGTATCAACCCCAGAATACAATTTACGTTGGAAACAGAGAGCAACGGGCAGCTGAATTTTCTCGATGTTTCTGTAATCAAGCACGTGGACGGGACGTTGGGCCACAAGGTCTACAGGAAGGCTACTCATACTAACCGTTACCTGCATAAAGACTCTAACCACCATCCCAGACAAAAAAGAGGTGTGGTTAAAACATTGGTTGACAGGGCGCATAAAATTTGTGAACCTACTTATTTAAAAGATGAGTTGGAGCATTTACGATCCACCTTCCAGAAGAACGGTTATTCTACCAAAGAAATAGACAGAGCCCTTCGTCCCAGGGAGAAAGTTAATGTTAACAAGGAACAACAACCGCCTAAGGGGAAAGTTTTTCTTCCGTTCATAAATAAGGTTACAGACCGTATTGGAAAAGTGCTGGACAAATATGGGGTAGAAACCATTTTCAGACCTACAAGGAAGATAAAAGAGTATTTAAGATCTGCAAAAGATGTACGACATCCGTTGAATACACCAGGTGTATATAAAATTCCCTGCAGCTGTGGTTCAGTCTACATTGGAACTACAAAAAGAAGCGTCAATACTCGTCTGGTCGAACATAAAAGGAATTGCCGCCTGGGGCACACGGAGAAATCGGCCGTAGCAGAACATGTATACCAAGATGGCAATCATGAAATTAAATTTAATGAGACTAGTGTCATCTCAAAAACTTCGCACTATCATGCGCGCACATATAGAGAAGCAATCGAGATCTATAAACATCGTAATAACTTTAACAGGAAAGAGGAAGCTGTTAAATTAGACAGAATTTGGACTTCTGCTTTACACCAGCGATATGACAATCGATTCTTCTCTGCCAAGAATGTTGGCAATACCAGAGAGAGTGTCGTAGCAGACGTCACGTGATGTCTTGTGGTGCCCTCTACATTGCCTATATATACGGCGCTCCCTCAAGTTCTCATCGCAGTTCGCCATTCTACCTCTGAAGATGTCTTCCGCAGCCGAAGATGAAACGTTAGGGGAAAGTTTTATAAATCGACCACGGCTTATGAGCCCGGAAGTTTTAAATGAAGTTGACGCCGGCCGTGAAAGCTTACATTGTATAACTACGGACGTTGCTCTTCACATTTAAATGACCCGTGGCAACTCTTGGGACAATGGTAATTGCCTTTTCTCCCAGTGTAGGACTTTAATAGTGGAATGTACAAGCAATCTTGGATAGTTTGTGGTATGACGAATTTTGCGTCGGTCCTGTAGATATGCCCAGATGGCGCAATGACAACTCAAAAGCTTACGAAAACCGGGAATTCGGGTTTGGAGTCACGTCTGGCACAAATTTTCACATGTTACCATTAATATGTAATACTGACGATAATTCATATCCGCAATTGCGAATACATTATTCATTTGACAGCTGCAGTCCTTCATTGACCGTTCCATCAGACAAGCATACATTCTGAGGGTCATTTTCGTAGATTCGCCCCAATAAACACGGACATTACACATCGTTTTGAGTATAAAAGTCCTGGGCGGCATTTATTGTTTCATCGTCGAATGCTATGCATTCTTTACCATTCCTATCCAATTATTTACAAGTGCTATCAATTGATCTGGTTCAGTAAATCTCTGCCTAACGCTCACCTACAACTGTCAAAAGCCGCAGGTTGTGACGTTACAACAACGAACAACACCCATTTGGAGCCAAAGCGCTTTCCGCGTCGAGTGAACAGACAGTCAGCCGCTGCGAGGAGCTAAGGCCGTGTTCACACTGCCGGCCGGGTCGGGCCGGGCCGAGCCGAGCCGAGACGAGAGAGATTAAACACATTGTTTCTAATTGCACTGTACACACTGCCGGCGAGGGCGAGAGAACTCCGCTTCAGCAGGCTCACGCCGAGCCGCGTAATGTTTAATATTTTCGGCGCGAGCCGATTGGGCTATGGTATAGCTTCTGCAGCACAAGTATCTCACGTCTCCAGCCTGTTTTCAAGTTCTTTGCATGATAGCTTTTTTCTTTTAAATAACACTTGTGAAAATAAGATTTTTTCTTTTTTTCTTTTATTACTATTAATTCTGTAAAATGAATACAAAATTCATAAGTTTTTTAGCTGTTCTCACAAGGAAAAACTTTCCTAAATATCAGTCGAAATTCATGGGATGAAGGCATTACCACCTGTTTCTTATGTGCTTAAAATCAGATAGGTCACTACAGTGTGACAACAAAAGAAATATAGTAACAAAATCAGTGAGCTGTTAGCTGGTTCAGTCGGCAATGAAGAAGTTTTGGTCACCACCGTGTTTCCTTCGATCTTCAGCTGACTGTGGGTCCCACCAGGAAGTTCGTAGAAACGCAGTTTCCCTCAGACACCTTCTTAACAAAATAAATAAATTCAAAAATTCTGATACATATGTTGAGTTCTTTGAAAATGGAGGAGGGTTGAAATACAGTAGAGCGTGTCCCACATAAAACAGGTAAACCATACGTATGCCACCACTTGCAACATCCCTTATGAAAAGGTAACTACATATTTTAATTTATTTATTTTATTTATTTATTTATTTAGCCTGATCAGATTAGGGCCATCAGGCCCTCTCTTACATCGGACCAGGGTTTTACACATACAGTATTTCTTTACATGTGAGTTACCTATAACATAATAATGATTTTTACAGATGAACAGTTAATAACATTATTTATACAGGTTGATTACATGTAAAAGGATGTAAATAAAAGGTAATAACTTAACTCTTCATATGTAATAACTTAACTCTAAATAGGATTAATACTAACAGTACCACTGAGACACCTTCTGCTGCTGCTGCTGGTGTAATAATAGAAGTAATAACATTTATATTAGCAGATACAATATTTACTTTTGAATATATCGAGACTGGTTAACGCATGGCAAATTTTGACAGAAGCTGTACCTGGCGAGAGCAATGGCAGTTGAAGAATATCTGGGAGGAGGAATGGATGTGACGTACATGGACCGTAGGGTAAAAAAGACTGGCGTCATTATTGCTTTAGCAGATAATCCATTAACTGTCGTTTGAAGCTGGCAGTGTTATTCAGTTCTCTGATATACTGAGGTAGATTGTTCCAGAGCCTGGTTCCTGCTACTGAAAAGGATTTTGAGAAACCGGTTGAGTGATGGATAGGGACAGAAAGGGTTTTGCTCTGACATGAACGAGTAGTTCTTTTATGTTGATCAGATAAGAGTGTTAAGGTCGAGGAAAGATATGAGGGACAGTGTACGTTGATAAGAGAGTAGAGGAAACAGAGTGTATGAAAATCTCTGCGCTTGTCAGCACGGAGCCAGGATAGTTGCTTATAAGATGGTGAAATGTGATCAAAGAGACGGATGTTGCATATATATCGGACGCAGGCATTCATGATTAGTTCCAGACGTCGTGAGCTTTCCCAAGAGAGACCTTGCAAGATAACATCACCGTAATCAATAATTGGAATTACAAGCGTTTGTATAAGTTTCTTTTTAAGATCGAGAGGAAAAAACTTCTTATATCTCTGTAGGGCATGAAGAGATGCTGATGCCTTCCTACACACGGCGGCTGTGTGCTCAGCCCAATTTAGTTTGTCGTCTATTATCACTCCCAGACTTTTTGCCGAGGGCGAAAAATAGATAGGTGTGTCATTTAATATTAATGGTGGTTGAGATTCGCGGTATTTGTGGTTAATGAGTCTAGGATGACCTACTAGAATCGCTTGTGTTTTACTTGGATTGAGCTTTAATCCTATATTCTGTGCCCACTTTGATAGTGCACATAGGTCAGAATTAAAATTCTCGATTGCTGCCTTCAGGTTTTTTGGTTTTGCACTTAAATACAACTGGAGGTCATCGGCATACATGTGGTATTTACAAAAGGACAAGACCGATGATACGTCATTTACATACAATGAAAAGAGAAGTGGACCTAGCACCGAACCCTGTGGTACGCCTGATAGAACTTTTCTCCACTGTGACTTTTCGGTGCCGGACATGACGCTCTGAAGACGCGATGTCAAGTATGAGCGAAACCATTGCACCACGCCTTGAGAGAAATTTAGACTGCTAAGTTTAGCAAGTAAAATATCAAAGTCCACAGTGTCGAAAGCTTTGCTAAAGTCTAAGAAGCACATAATAGTCGCCTCTTGTCTATCCATTGCCTGCTTAAGATCGTCTGTTACTTTTATCAAAGCAGATGTTGTGCTGCGATATTTGCGAAAACCTGATTGGTGTTCGTCAAGAAGTTTATTAGTAGTCAAGTAGCTGGTTAGCTGATCATGTACTATATATTCTAGGGCTTTGGACAGTGCCGGAAGAATGGAGATAGGTCGGTAATCAGAGGGTGCTGTGGCAATGTCCTTTTTTGGCAATGTCCTTTTTTGGCATGTTTCCATGCATCAGGAAAAACACTTGTGGCTAAGGACTGATTAAATATATCTGTTATGATGGGCAGCAGCGGATCAATAATCAGCTTTATCATTTGGATAGTGATACCATCATCCCCGGTAGATGCTGATGTAATACGCATAATGGCTTTTTTTACTGTATTTCCAGTAACATGCTTAAAACAAAACTTATCACGGTTAGCGTTGTTGATCCTCGTGATATGGTCAATAAGTGTTTGTTTCGTTTGGTGATCGACTGAAGTGGTAGGCGTTGTGAAATAATGATTTAGTTCCTCAATGGAGACAGTGGGTTCGGCTGCAGTTTTTATTTTCCCAATACCAAGACCGCGCAGGTTTTTCCAGAGGACAGCCGGTCTATTTATGTTGTCGGTTAATGAATGGGCGTATCTGAGTTTAGCATTTCTCACAGCCTGGCTGACTCTGTTACGTTTCTGCTTGTACGAGGTGTGATTTTCAGGTGTAGGGTGCAGTTTGTATGTCCGATGTGCAGTGTCTCTGAGATTCATGAGCTGTTTTAGTTCATCAGTTAGCCATGGTGCGGGTTTCCTTCTCACTTTTTTGGTTTTGATGGGCGCATATTTATCATACAGCTGGTTAAGTTTATTTGTAATTTTGTGAAGTTTCTCGTTTACATCCGGGAGGGTGTCGGAGGTTGGCTCGAAAATTATTTCTAGTGCATCAGCTGTCAGTTAAGGTAAGTTGATGCGTCTTAAGTCACGGTATGCAGTTAACAGTGGTTTCTTCCTAGGGCATTCTAGCGAGTACGTCATGAAAATTACATCATGGGCAGACATACCAGGCGCAGATGTTTGTGACGTTCGAATTACTCTGTCTGGAAACCTTGTTGCAAATATATCTATTAAAGTGTGACTATCAGCTGTGTGATGAGTGGGTGCAAGCTGAAGTAAGGTTAGATTCGAAGATGTAAGCATACGCTTGAACTTCATACAGGACGGACTGTTGAACAGAAAATTTATGTTAGTGTCACCTGCTATAATTATGTGCTCATAGGTTGATTCGAGGTCTGAGAGGGCAGTTTCGAAGCAGTCCAACGCACCTACCTTCGGAGGTTTATAGAGGACGCATATTAGACACTTTTCTTTGAGAGGTTTTATCTCTATGAACATGTATTCCACTTGTTCAGTTTCATCGTTATTTGACGTGTGCAACACGGTAGGAGATAATTCAGAGCGAATGTAAGCTCCAACGCCGCCTCCGCGTTTGTGCAATCGGTCGTGTCTTAGGAAGACATAGCCGTCTAAATTTACGGAACTGGTGGTAATGCTTGGTTTGAGCCAGGTCTCCGATAGAAGAATTATATGAAGACACAAGTCTTGAAATATATGGCGGAACTCAACTAAATGAGCTTGTAGTGATTGAACATTTGCGTGTGCCACGTGGAGCTGTGTGCGCTCAGTTGTAGCGCGCGCGATGATACCGCTAGTCGGCAGGGCAGCGGCAGCGGGCTGTGGGGTGGCGGCGTCCTTTTCTGCGAACGCAGGACACATTGGAATGTGGCGTGGCTGGGTGGCTAGCGGTCCGGGGGGTCGGGGGAGGAGTGTAGGACAGCAGAGAGAGAAAGCGGAAGCAGGTCAGGTGGGTTCAGAGACAGGGGAGGGACAGGGAGGCGCTGCAGCCAAGGTCAGCACGACCTGTTTACGCCAAGCGGCAGCGAGGCGCCGAGGGGTGGAGGGGGAGAATCTCGCCAAGCAAAGACAAAATAATCTGCACGGAACGACACTAAGTAAAGATAACAATATCGACAGTGGAGCGAAACAATTGCCAATGATGCGTGAGACCAACGCTATATAAAAGTGAATTTAAACCTAATATGGTACCGTAATTGATAATGTAGGTATGAGAGTAATAGTAAAACAGCACTATCCTAAAGTGAACCAGTAAGTGTCACTAAAAATATAATGATAATTTGCTAGAAGAAAGAGAAAAAAAGTGTAACAACAAATCACACCAATCAAATAATTATAATTTACTAAAATAATAAAGAGAAAGCTAACTAGTGTAGTATAGATATTAATGTACATAAGATTTTCTTTAGAAAATCGATATAAATTGTAGCAAAAGAACAAAAACATAGGAAAGAAAAAAAAATAGTAAGCTACACGTAGAAGTAGTGGCGGCAAGTGTTCAAGAGTTTTTATCTCCTAAAGCAGAGGCTTTCGAGTTCATTTGCATTTGTAATTGATATTTTGCCATTGTTCGTCTTCACCATTATTCTGCCGTCACTTGTCCATACATTGTGTAGGCCAAATGTTGCGATTGCACTATTCAAAATTTTTAACCGCTCGGAAGTGAGATCTTCACGTATCGTCAGACCTGATTTTACCAGTTTCTTCTTGGCTCTAAAGATTTCGGATCTCTTCCTGTACGAAACAAACTTCACTATTATGGGCCTATGTTTAGTGGATTCCCCTGTCTTACGTCCTACTCTGTGACTTCTGTCGATGTCGTTAAGGGTCACCTGCACCCCTAGCTTTTCTGTGGCCAGCTTCACTACGATTTCATCGGTGTTTTCACTACTATTTTCTGGAATCCCGAACAGTCGTAGGTTGTTACGTCTCTGATATTGTTCGAGTTCATCTGTTCTCTCGATTAGCTTCTGCTCGAGAGATCGTGCTCTGTCTGCGGTGTCCTCCAGGGTCTTTTTCAGTGCGCATATCTCACTGGCATTCCTGTCGAGCGTCTGCTGTATTTTGAGCGTCACTGAGGCAGTGACGGCGTCGGTGATGGTCTGGAGCACCGTGGCGAGCGCGCCCTCCGCCTGCAGCGCGGCACTTACCTCGGTCCTGACGAGTGCGCCGATGTCGGCGGTGGCGGGCGGCGCGGCCGCGGTCGCCGGCACCGGCTCGCCTGCTGCCCCCTCGCCGGACTGGCCGTTGGCGGTGCTGCGCGTTGTTCGACGACTTTCCATTTTAGATGCAGTTACACGATCACAGGCACTCCGAATAGTACAGCTATTCAACACTTGGCACTTAACACACGTTTTGTGACTATTTCAAACAGCCAAACTGCTTAGTAACATCTCCAAATACCAGATAAACTTGCGAGCCTAACTAGCGTGCGTCACTCACTGGCGGCCATCTTTAATGATAATATTATCTATTATTTTTTACTTAGTTCGTTCTTAATTTAATGTCGGGCGTGAGTGATATTGCTTTTATGTAGGACAAGCTGTATAGAATTATTTTTACCTTGTGATAAATTTTCTGAGAGCTACAAAAGCGAAAATTAAAAAAATGATAATACATGACTTAGGTGTAGAAATACCTATAAATTTCTGTATAATTTTGGGCTTCTTCCTTTTATCAAATGTTCAAATGTCTGTAAATCTATCGGACCAAACTGCGTGGCCATCAGATAGTAGCTTACAAACTACTTAAACCTAGGTAAACTAATCTACGGACAAACACACACACCCATGCCCAGGGAGAACTCGAACCTCCACGGCGAGCAACTGTGCGCTCCGCAGCGAAACTCTTTAGACCGCTCGGCTACTCCACCGCGGCTCTTCTTCTTATTTCTTCCTCTTATTTCCAACTAGAAACCTAATAAGTATAATGTCAAAAAAATTTCAGTCCATCTACCAAAGTAACAGTTAACATTAATTTATTCTTCGCTTCTAATTCCATTCATGAAACATATATTCCATTTATTGTGTAATGTGGACAAGAAATCAGTCGTAGGCCTTTCATAAAGTATGACCAATTATAACCATAACATGACAATGTTAACTGTAATCGGTTGCCACCCAAGAAAAAATAATTTATACTTGCTTTCTAGTTACGGATCATTAAAACATCACGAGGAAGCGACATACGTGGCCAGCAATTCATTTTTTTCGGCGCTACAGTGCTTCGCGCTACGTCCAACACCTTCCGAGATCGAAGGCTTGCGACCGCGAAATAACGCCGCTCAGATAACTCGCAATTACTTGTGATAGGTGGTAGATATCAGTGCGTCTACCATTTCAAAAACTTTTCTCTCCTTTTAGCTCAATTTCACTCGCTTTAATGTATGGTGTAAAATGCATAGAACAGTAAGCTCCCCGCTATCGAACTTTTTCAATACACGATTTGTAAATGAAGTCCGCATACATGACAAAAAGCATCATTTGGAAACGACTGTTACGAATTTTGAAAAGGTGAATGTTTTATACGAAAGCTAAGATGTTGTCCTACCATGTGTCCAAAAATCAGATTTTTTAACCGCATACTTTCATCAAACTCCAGTGAGGAGCGTTACAAAACTAAAAACTCACGCGGAATGAAAAGTAGGGTATTTATTTTTTCACAGGCATGGCAAAGCTTTTAAGGAAAAAATAAGTTGATAAAACGATGTGGCGTGCTCTTATATACCGTCAAAATTTTTTGTAACTTGAAAATCGGAAAAGTTCATTTTCCCCCCTCTTTTCCGGCTCGGCTCGGCCCGGCCCGGCGCGAAGTGTGAACGCACACAGCCTCGCCCAGTTTCAAATGTTCAAATGTTTGTAAATCTATCGGACCAAACTGCGTGGTCATCAGTCCGTAGCTTACAAACTACTTAAACCTAGGTAAACTAACCTAAGGACAACACACACACCCATGCCCCAGGGAGGACTCGAACCTGCACGGCGAGCAACCGCGCGCTCCGCAGCGAGACGCTTTAGACCGCTTGGCTACTCCACCGCGGCTCGCCCAGTTTCCCATCGGCGGGCGGAGAGCACATGGAATGTGCACTGGCGGACGTGAAGTGTCCAACTACCATTTTCCCCACCGAAAAGCGGCATTGTCTTAATTTTTAGATACTACGCTGAGTCTATTAGAGTTACAGATTAGCACGTAGAAGCAAATGAAATAAAAGAACAGCGCGATTCAGATGATGTGTTGACATCATTTACATTAATTTTATATCAAAAGTTAATCAGAAAACTAATATTTATTCAGTTGGAAAAATCCAGAGGCTTAACTAATTGAAGTACAGTAACGAGCGAGGACTCAAATGAAAGGTCCCATCGAGACGCAAGGTTTGGTATAAACATGTCATGTGCAACTTTTATATTGTGCATAATAATGTACGTTTAAGGAAAAACGATGATTTGTTAATAACAATTAATACAAGACAGATACACTAACAGCGAGGCAGTGAAAAGTTGAAGGTGTCGTGAACACACATTAAGCCCTGTTTAGAACATATTATTTTTGTTTATTTTGACATGTTGTCTTTGTGTAAACTAAATTATTTTGTTTATCGACCGTCATTTGTTTAAATTTATGAGCACAGTAATTCTGAACAGTGCATTGGAAAGAGGACTGGAAAATCTACATGAAAAACATGATATTTAGTTGATTACTTAATTATTCATTAAGCGACGTCCGAAAGACTTATTTATCACTGATACTGAAAATATTAATTTATTAAAAGCTTAAGATTTGTGGGGTATTATTAATGCTAGAAATTATAGTAAAGTATGTATTTGCATTATAATCTTAGCGCATCTAACGATGCCGTCATATTAACATTTCAGTAATTATTTAAAAAGTTTTGTACACTACTGCGAGAATCACTAAAAGGCGTTAGGTAACGTATTCCTGGAATGACGTCACAGAGTGTATATAAGTGCGTGCCTGGAGTAGCCGAGAACCAGTGGACGCCCGTGGAATCTTGACAGCAGATGTGTATGGGAGTCCAGTGTAAGCGAGTGATATAATACGCGTTCAACGTAGCCAAAGAATCCGCCGCTTTGAACTCTGACGACGTGTGTGGTCTTTTTCTGAAAAGTAGTCTGAACTCAGAAATTATTCATCGCTTTCTGTCTTGGTTTGTTTTTGGATAGAACTATGAACTTTAATAGCAATCATTTTAGGAACATTATGCAAATAGTTAAATATTCATTTAACTATATTGTTAGCAATATTGGAAGCTGAAGCTAATCATATCAGATGGAGTATAACGAATTCAATGACTCTCGCCTGACAGAATTATGCAATGGGCAATCAACAATTTTAGTAAAAACGCAATCCACATGTTGTAGTCAGTTATTTAGAAGATGCCTCGTTACTTAATAATTCCCTGACTTTGAAATTGAAAGTCTTGTTTTACAAATAAAAGTATATCTGTACGGACAGCAAGGTGCCAAAAGGTAGCAGGAATAAGTCATCCCCTAAGACAAAGTCAGCTGAATGAAGAGTCCGTCACGTTACAAGGTTCCACCAATTTTTCAGGTTCGTTCACCTTACTTTCCTTTCTTTTAGCAATTCCTTCAATTTAATCTACATTTTATAACCAATAAATAATGGTCGGGGTCTGGCTGTCTTGAGTTTCATACCTAGTTTCAAAATTGTTGATTTGCCATTATAAAAGAAATTTGAAATTTGGGGTGTCTTCTAGTCTCTTCCGCGTATAGAGACTTCTTTCGTGATTCTTGAATAAAGTGCTTGTGATGATTAAATTGTGCTCTGTGCAAAATTGTACCAGACAAGTTCCTCTTTAATTAATTCCACATTGATCTACTGTTTCTACTTTATTCCTCCTCCTCCTGCCAAATTCCAGTCCCATATAAAAGTCAATTTTCCCTTTCCATTTATGTTGTTGTGGTCTTCAGTCCAGAGACGGGTTTGATGCAGCACTCCAACCCCTTCATCTTTGAATAAGAATGGCAACCAAAATCAACGTGAGCCAACTTACTGTATTCTTCTCGTGACCTCCTCCTCGACGTTTACTCCAAATACTTTCCTCCACTGGTAAATTAACGATTTTTTGATGCCTAAGAATGTGTTCTGTCAATCGATCCCTTCTTTTAGTTCAAATGTTGAAATGTTTGTATAGCTTATGGGACTCAACTACGGGGTCATCAGTTCTTAAACCTACAAACTACTTATGAACTAGCTAACACTAAGGACGGCACAAATATCCATGCCCGAGGGGGCATTCGAACCCCAGACCGTAGTGGCCGTGCAGACCGTGACTGGCGCGCCGCAGTCCCCTCGGCCACCGCAGTCGGCCATTCTTTTAGTCATGTTATTCTAGAAATATCTTTTCTCACCAATTATGTTCAGTACCTTCTCATGTGTTACGCAATCTAACCACCTAATTTTCAGCAATTGTCTGTAACATCACTTTTCAGAAGCTTCTTTCCTCTTCTCGTCTGAACTATTTTATCGTCCACATTTCAATCCCGTAAAACGTTAATTCCTTCTTCAAATTTCACCTTGCATTTTTTTTTACAGCGTGCTCAGTATACAGATTGAACAAAATTGGGGAAAGTCTATAAGCCTCTCTCACTGCCTTCTCAACCCATGCTTCCCTTTCATGTCATTGTACTCTTAAACGCGCTGTCTGGTTTCTGTACAAGTTGTATGTAATTTTTCATTCTCTACATTTTACCCCTGGTGACTTCTGAATTTTAGAGAGTGTATTCCAGGCAACATTTTCAAAAGCTTTCTCCAAATCTGAAAAAAGCTAGAAATGTAGGTTTGCCTTTCCTTAACCTACTTTATAAGCTTTGTTTTGAGTATTGTTTGTGACACGTGCACCAATATTTCTCATAAATCCGAACTGATCTTCACCGAAGTCGGCTTATGCAACTTTTTCCATTCTTATGTGAACAATTAGAGTTAGAATTTCGCAATCAATGAATGGCTCTGTAATTTTCACATCTATCTAAGCCTGCTTTCTTTTGAATTATTGCATTTCTCTTCATGTTTAAGGGTACTTCGCCAGTCTCAATAGTTTTGTCATGCTTGGTTCTCCCAGTGACATCAGTATCTCTAAAAGCATGTCGTATACTCCAGGTGCCTTGTTTCGCCTAACATCCTTTAGTGCTCTCTCAATGTCGTTTTTCAGTGTTGTATATCCTGTCTCATCTTCATCTATTTGCTTTTCCTTTGTACATTTTAGCCCTGTAGTTCTTCCCAATTTTCCCTTTCAATTTTTTGCTCAGAACTGGTCTTCCATATGAGCTCTTGATATTGTTACAGTTGCTTTCTTTGTCTCCAAATGTCTTTTTCACTTTTTAGCAGGCGATCTCTATCTTTCACATAGTTATACATTGTCCAGCAGACTTGCGATAGTCCTCTAGCCGCTCCTGTTTAGCCACTTTCTGTCAATCATAATTTTTAGTTTTCTGTACTACACTTCAGGCGTTTCATTTAAACAATTTTTACATTTTCTCCTTTCATCCATTAAATTCGGTATTGACTTTAATATCAAAGAACTTTTCCTCTGCTGCATTCACTGATTCATTTCTGAACGCTATTCATTCGTCTTCTTGTGTGTTATTTCTCCCATTTCCGTCAATTGTTGCCTAAAGTAAAGCTCCCTCTGAATCGCTCAAGAACCTCACATTACTTGAATGTATCCAGCTTCATGTTCTTATTTTCCTACATTTCTGCAGGTTCTTCAGTTTGTCTACAATACATAACCAACAAAATAAGATCAGAGTCTATATCGGCCCCTGTATGTGTCTTACAGTTCGAAACCTGGTTCCGAAATCTATGTCTTACAATTATAAAACTTTCGGTACCTCCTGGTCTCTTTCACGTATACAGCCTCCTTTTGTGAATGTTATACAAAATGTTCATGATAATTAAATTGTCCTCTATGTATAATTCTACCAGCCGGCTTTCTCTTTGATTCCTTTTCCCCAATCCATATTCACCTACTGCTGTCCCTTCGCTTCCTTTTTCTAATACCGAATTCCATTCCTCCATCACAATAAATTTTTCTTCTCCCTTAACTGTCTGAAGAACTTACTTCACTTTCTTACACATTTCTGCGAATTCCGCATTATCGGCAGTGCTAGCTGGCATGTAAACTTGTACTTTTGTGGTCGTTGTTGGCTTTGTATGTATCTTGGCTACAGTAATGACATCTCTGTGCTGTTCATAGTAGTTTACCTGCATTCCTAAAAAATGCTCAAACGTTTGTAGAGCTTGTGGGACTTAACTACGTGCTCATCAGTCCCTAAACTTACAAACAATGTATGAACTAGCTTATACTAAAGACGGCACAAACATCCATGCCCGAGGGGGGATTCTAAGCCCTGACGGGGAACGGCCTCGCGCATCGTATCATAGCGTCTTAATGCGCTCGGCCGCTCCTCCGCGGCCCTGCATTCCTATTTCCTTATTAATTATTATACCTCCTCCTGCTTTACCCCAAATCGATTTTGTGTTTACATCACTTACTCACCTCATATCCTGATCATCCATGCTCGGGACGCAATACTCACATTACGACTTATCTTAGAAGATAGGCTAAGGAAAGGCAAACCTACGTTTTTAGCGTTTGTCGATTTGGAGAAAGCTTTTGACAATGTCGACTGGAATACAATCTTCCAAATACTGAAGGTATTAGGGGTAAAATATAGGGACCGAAGAGTTATACTCAACCTATACAAAAACCAGACAGCCGTTATTAGAGTCGAAGTGCAAGAAAGGCACGCAGAGATTAGGAAGGGAGTAAGACAGGGTTGTAGAATTTCCCCAATGTTGTTCAATCTGTACACTGAGCAGGCAGTGAAGGAATGGAAGGAGAAATTTGGAGAGGGCATTAAAGTGCAGGAAGAAGAAATAAAAACATTGCGGTTTGCTGATGACATAGTAATTCTGTCAGAGATCGCAAAAGATCTGGAAGAGCAATTGAATGGGATGGAAAGTGTCTTGAAAGGATGATATAAGATGAACATGAACAAGAGTAAAATGAAGGTAATGGAATGCAATGTCAGAAAATCAGACGATGCTGAAGGAAATAGATTAGGTAATGAGACAATAAAAGTAGTAGATGAAGTTTGTTATTTGGGTAGCAAAATAACTTCGGATGGCCGAAGTAAAGAAGATATAAAATACAGAATGGCTGTGGGAAGAAAAGCGTTTCTAAAGAAGCGAAACTTTTTAACATCCAATATTAATTTAAATGTTAGGAAGTCCTTTCTGAAAGCATTTGTCTGGAGTGTAGAATTGTATGGCAGTGAAACGTGGACGATAAGGAGTTCAGATAAAGAGATGATAGAAGCTTTCGAAATGTGGTGCTACAGATGAATGATGAAAATTAGATGGGTAGACCACGAAACTAATGAGGAGGTGCATAAGTGCTTAACCGAATCGGGGAGAAAAGGAGTTTCTGGCATATCATATCCTGACTAAGAGAAGTGATAGATTGGTTGGACACATTCTGAGACATCAAGGATTGTCAATTTACAATTAGAAGGAAGCAGTGCCTGGAATACAATATTAACCTAAACTGTAACATCACGTGTAGAACCTGTATGGCAATACATAACATTGCGACGGTCTCTAACCACGCAGTCTCCAGACTCTAATCCGACGATCGTGATGTCCCAATCACTGTATTCGTCGGTAAAAGCGAAGCCGTCCCATTTGGTTTCCCATGACCGTCGTTCATTGCACCACTGGGGCGCAAACGATTGTGGCGTTGTTTCAGTGGTGAACGCAGTAGTGGACCCCTTGCAGAAAGTCCATTCAGCTGCAAACGACGTTGATTAGTACGTGCAGACACTGTTGCATAACAGATCGAATTTGTTGCGATATCATTTGTAATGTGTCAGGGCGATCCATCACTGTAATGCGCACAAACACCATATGCATGTCACACGTGTACTATTGCAACTAGGTGGATGCAATCAGTAGCGCCGTTCGGTCGTTACGTCCTGCACACAACGGTTACAAATAGGCATCACTGTTGTCTGGTTACGTCCGATACGATTACCGATTTCTCTGAAGGATCAACAGCAATCTTTACAAGAAACTAATCTTCATCAGTCGAAATCCGAAACGTGCTTGAGATAATCTCGCTGTCTTCTGCGACGTATACTGAAGCAGCTTATGTATAACAACCATCGAAAATAATAATCCTAGTACATCCGCACGGCTGTCTCATCATCCTTTTATACAGGGTAAATCGCCGATAACTTGCACGCAAATATTGTGGAAATGAAAACTAAAATTGATTCGCCGGTTTTCACAGAAATAATTGGTAATCAGGAAGTCATATTATTATGCAATACACAGGTTTTAACAATATATAGAAAGTGTATTTCTTTCAAACATACGCTGCTTTAAATGGAACCGTACATAGTAGCATTAACAAACTACAATCAAGTTAAAATGAGAATGTCAGTGGAGTTTGTTGCATGACTAGTGCAAGTCATTTACGAGATATAGTGTTGTAAAAATTTTCCACAGCTACAGTTTGCAACTGTAGTTATTCCTGATTTTTAAAGTCCGTTCACGCTGAAGTAGTGATATTCTTTGCTTACATTTATTCTTTGTCTTTGGTATTATTTCATTATTTTTCAGTTTATTTTTTATTAGTTTCTTGTCACGCCAATTTCTTTTATACAGGGTGTCCCAGCTGTCTTGTCCACTCACAATATCTCTGGAACAATAACAGCTATTGGAAAACGACTTTCACCGGTATCAATGTACGGCTGGGGCCCATGAATGTACATATTTGGAAACATTCTAAAACGAAAGCAAATGTGTTTTTTCACACAAACTTATGGTTTTTTTTTTTTTTTTTTTTTTTTTTTTTTTTTTTTTTTTTTTTTTTTTAATGGACACCCTATATTTTTTCTTCAGAAATCCATAGCAAGACAAATCACATAAACAATGGCGTTGATTGCATCGCAATATTCCAATTACATCCCGAGATTTTGCTACGCGAAGTTGACGCTTGAAAAACCCGAAATACGCTGCTAGCGCACGCCCTGACGCTCAGGCGTGAACCCCATGCTGCCCGTAATCGTGATGTGATTGACATGCGTAATCGCACTTCCATACTTATCAAGAGGTCCGAAACGAATAATACGGTCTGCTGCCATCAACTCTCACAAGCACATAATGGTTTCCCTCTTGCACGTTTTAGGTGTCTACGTACACAGTATGAACCAGTACTGATCGGTATACACAAGTCAGGTTGTCTTATTTATCCTGCACACCCAAAATAAGATTTATCGAATGCGTTAAATGACCCATTGTGCCTTTCGCGCACTCGTTCATCAAGGGCCTAGCTCTACCTAGAGCCGACCGCGGTGGCCGAGGGGACTGAGGCGATTCAGTCACGGTCTGCACGGCCTCTACGGTCAGGGGTTCGAATCCCACCTCGGGCATGGATATTTGTGCCGTCCTAGTTCGTAAGTAGTTCATAAGTAGTTTGTAAGTTTAGGGACTGATGACCCCGTAGTTAAGTCCCATAAGCTTTACAAACATTTGAACATTTCTTTACCTAGACACGTGTCCAACGTAGTTCCCACTACAGCCATAGTTATCACTTCGCCTTGTTTGTGATTTGCGACCTGTACTCCTGTACTCCACCGCCCTCCGAGCATCCCATTTGTTGTTGCTTTGGCGTGCAGTACACCGCTTGCCAGTGTAGTCGTGCATGAGAATAATCTATTGACGGCTCGGAGGTAATACACATTGCGAATAAACGTTGTATTGTGGACCTTATACTGTATTATGTTCACACATGAAGATATGGTAGAAATGCTGCTGATCTAAGGAGAATGTAAGTTGATGGGAAATACGTTATTAGATTGCTTGTTTGTTTATAGAACTGTTAGAAAACATTGTTATTACGTTAATATGTCTGTTTTCTACCCTACTCTACATACCTGTACTGTACCCTGTTGTAGGCGGGCGAAATTCTGTTCAAGCAGAACGACTGTACAGAAGACAATTCCCTGACAAACCATCGCCTTCGCGCCGGATGTTTGGTCGTCTCACATCTCGTCTACGTGAAACGGGAAGCTTAAATCCAAGACCTAGACATCATCCTAAAACACGCACAGATGAACGTGTTGAAGTTGCTGTGCTCGCTACCGTAGCTGTGAATCATCACATCAACACACGTCAAATTGAACGTGAAGTTGGTGTGTCGAAATCAAGTGCACAGCGTGTTCTTGAACGTCATAAATTTCATCCTTACCATGTTCATTTACACCAGGATCTTCATGGGAATGACTTCAGCAACGGGGTAACTTTTTGTTTGTGGAGTCAGAAAAAACGTCTGAATAATCCAAATTTTTTCGCAGATGTTCTCTTTACCGACGAGGCATCATTCTCCAACGAAGGAATTGTCAATGTGAGGAATATGAATTATTGGTCCGCAGACAATCCAAAATGGCTCCGTCAGGTAGAGCATCAACGTCCGTGGAAAGTGAATGTTTGGTGTGGGATTATTGGAGATACCATTGTCGGACCTTTCTTTGTAAATGGCGCCCAAAATGGCAGACAGTACTCCAGATTTATAAGACACGATCTTCCTGTTCTCTTGGACACCGTACCTCTGAACAGGAGAATGGCCATATAGTATCAGCATGACGGATGCCCTGCACATAACGACTTAAGAGCACGACGACTTCTGAACCGTAAGTTCCCTGTTAGATGGATTGGACGTGGTGTCCAGTTAGATGGCCTGCCCGATCTCCAGACCTTACACCGCTGGATTTTTTTCTTTGGGGAGCAGTGAAGGATGGTGTTTACCAACATGAAACAACAACACCAGAGGACATGAAGCAACGCATTATTGATGCTTGTACAGCCATCAAAGAGGAAACAGTAGCACGAAGGTAGGGCATCCTTCATCCGCAGAGTGACCCTATGTATGCAAGCCAATTGTTATCACTTTGAGCATGATATGTGTGCTGGGATCACAGTGCAAGTTCCTACAAAGAGCCATTTTACCCAGTGATGTTCAGAAACATTTGTTTGAAACGATTTGTCATGTAACGCATTAGATAATTATGTGATAATAAAACTAATTGGTTAAACATGTTTTTGTGTCCCAGCCTCGTCGCCGCTTTTGTGTCTCGTTCGCCGGTTGTCGTAGGTGTCGGTGGCCGAGTAGAAAGAGACCGACACAGGAATAAAGGATGCACGCGTGTGCAGGTACGGAGGTGACCAGCCAGTGGGACAGCAGAAACTAGAACACTAGGCTAAATTAGAACAAGATATATATTTCGTAGAGTCTTGGTAATACTTAACTTTTACATAGTTCTTGACTGCAGAATGCTGATACATAGTTTAGATAGAAGCCTGCCTACTGATTATTCCTAGTGCCTATCCGATAGCCAAGTCTTAACTGGTGCCTATCCGATTCCCAAGTGGCCGATGCAGGTCAGTGGTGGCCACGAGCGGAGTTGCAGCAGAGGGCGCTCGTGGCTGACGCCGTAAGAACGCCGCGCCGTGCGTGCATGGCGGCGCGCGGCGTAAGTACGTGGCGCGCACTTCATACTTGTGCGACACCACACATGTTTACATTCATCTTCTATGTCTTACCCGAACTTTCCAAATCAAAACATTTTTACCTAAACAACGGTAGAACCTTTAGTCCACTTGCTCGTTTCACTATAACCATCAACACGAATTTTACTATTATGAGTGAATGATTCACTGTCACTTGCGCTAGATCCACAGTAAAGTAAAGTTTTAACGTTGAACGGCATTACCTTTTTAGTAACGGATTAACGAAAAGCGAAGTTAACTTTGTGACTAACGTTGCGGTACACATATGTTACAGAACCGCATCACCCCTAGCCTATGGGATAAATATCTGCTGGAATGTAAGACTTTAATGCAGGATGGCAGCAGACAGTATTATTCGTTTCGGACCTCTTGGTAAGTATGAACGTGCGATTACGCATGTCCATCACATCGCGATTACGGGCAGCATGGGGTTCACGCCTGAGCCTCAGGACGTGCGCTAGCAGCGCATTTCGGGTTTTTCAAGCGTCAACTTCACGTCGCAATATCTCTGGATGTAATTGGAATATTGCGATGCAATCAACGCCATTGTTTATGTGATTTGTCATGCTATGGATTGCTGAAGAAAAAATGTAGGGTGTCCATTTAAAAAAAACATAAGTTTGTGTTAAAAACTCATTTGCTTTCGTTTTAGAATGTTTCCAAATATGTACATTCATGGGCCCCAGCCGTACATTGATACCGGTGAAAGTCGTTTTCCAATAGCTGTTATTGTTCCAGAGATATTTTGGGTGGACAACATAGCTGGGACACCCTGTATATGTGGAAATAAATCTTTTCATGCCGGCCGCGGTGGCCGAGGAGACTGAGGCGCTTCAGTCACGGTCTGCACGGCCACTATGGTCGGGGGTTCGAATCCCCCCTTGGGCATGGATATTTGTGCCGTCTTTAGTATAAGGTAGTTCATAAGTAGTTTGTAAGTTTAGGGACTGATGACCCCGTAGTTAAGTCCCATAAGCTTATCAAACATTTGAACATTTTTTGAAATCTTTTCATAGAGTTATCCACATATAATTTTGTGACGCCAACGTCACCCTGACAGTACTTCTGATATAATTTCGACTGCCGTGCAGTGTCAAAATTAGGACGATAACGCCCGCCCCAGCCGTGTCAGTTTTTGCTAAAGAATATAAACGAGTACTACACCAGTGACTACAGATGCAGCCTCAAATAATGTAATTATCAGCAGGGTTACTATCGAACCACCACCCTTTTGGCAACATAATCCTTTGCTGTGGTTTGCGCAACTGGAAAGCCCAATCATCTTAGCACAAATTATAGCAGACGAAACGAAATACATTTATGTAGTAGCCGCACTAACGGAAGATCTTGCCGCAGAAATCCAAGACATTCTCGCTACGACTACAGAAAATGAACGATTTGATGCAATAAAATGCATTAATTATGCTTCTATCGCAGTCCGACACTAAACGCTTGGAAAAACTTTTACGAACAGATCGAGCGAAGTGGCGCAGTGGTAACACACTGGACTCGCATTGGGAGGAAGGTGGTTTAAATCCACCTTCGGCAATCCAATTTAGGTTTTCCGTGATTTCTCTAAATCTTTCCAGGAAAATGTCGGGATGGTTCCTTTGAAGGGCACGGCCTATTTCCTTTTCTATCCTCAACCAAAAATCCGAGCGTTAGCTCCGTCTCTAATGACCACGCTCTTCAAAATGTTCAAATGTTTGTACAACTTACGGGACTCAACTATGGGGTCATCAGTCCCTAAGCTTACAAACTACTTATGAACTAACTAAGACTAAAGACGGCACAAATATCCATGCCCGAGGGGGGATTCGAACCCCCGACCGTAGTGGCCGTGCTGACCGTGACTGAAGCGCCTCAGTCACCTCGGCCACCGCGACTGGCACCACGCTGTCGACGGGACGTTAAACACTAAGCTTCTTCCCTTCCTTTTACGGACAGAGGAATTACGGGACAGAACCCCATCGCAACTACTTCGCCGTCTGCGTACTATTGCAAGTAATACGGTTAGCGACGATATATTACGCAATATTTGGCTATCCCGGTTACCGGCGGACGCACAGAAGATTTTAACGGTATGTCTGGGAGATTTGAATGCATTGGTACAAACAATTGATCTAAGCAGGAACTGGATTCTTTATACATTTTCCAGATGCCAAGATAATGTTGGCGTTTTCTGCATTGATAAAACCCATCGTCCACTCACAACTTACTGCTTGGACTGGTACACACTAAATGACTAATGAGTCGCAATATACTCAAGGAACACACAGTTTAGTGTTAGGTACATATATATCGAAGCTCACTGTTTATCAAACTTTTGTGTCCTCGATCGAATATTTACTCAGTTTCGCATCAAAGTGTCCTCGTGCGTATACTTAGATTCGCGTCAAATTTACAGTTTAGTGTATTCTCCCACAGTTTAAAACATAACAGTCGTACTTATTTCGAACATACATAGGTTTTTAAAATAGCTAGGAACTGTGACTGCTGAGTACGGATGCAGTCTGAGTTGGTGACTCTTCGCAGTGGGTGGCGCCACTGTTGTGGGCCGCTCGCAAGGGTCCAGCAGACACCCTGTGCGTCTATTGTGCCCTGCTATCGGGCCGCTGATGTAGCCAGCACGGAATCTACGGTAACTGCCCGCGAGGGGCCTCCCCAATCCGTGGTGGATTGGGAGGTCTCTTCAGCGCGTGTCCGGCTCCATAAGACCGAAATGGAGGCATTCCCGGTTAGTCTTACGAACAGATTTGCTGTAGAAGATGTTCCTGACGCAGATGGTGTCGCTTGTCTTGTGGTCACTCATCTGCCTGCAAGATCCGGGCACTCACAGAGGGTGGGTTTGTTAGTAGTTAGGAATTCCAACGCCAGGCGAGTGATGGGGCCCCTTAGGGATATGGCTGCTGGGGAGGGGAAGTCCAGTGTGTCCTCCGTGTGCATACCGGGGGAGTCATTCGAGATGTGGAACGGGTCCTTCCGGATGCCATGAAGAGCACAGGGTGCAGCGAGCTGCAGGTGGTGGCTCATGTCGGGACCAACGATGTGCGTGGCTTTGGACCGGAAGAGATTCTCTCTGACTTTGAGCGGCTATCAGAGGTGGTAAAGATTGCCAGTCTTGCTTGCAAGATGAAGGCAGAGCTCACCATCTGCAGCATAGTCGACAGGACTGATTGCGCACCTTTGGTTCAGAGCCGAGTGGAGGGTCTGAATCAGAGGCTCAAACGGTTCTGCGACTGTGTTTGCTGCTGATTCCTCGACTTGCGCCAAAGGGTGGTGGGTTTTCGGGTTCCGCTAAATAGGTCAGGAGTCCACTACACTCAGGGAGCGGGGGCTGTGTGGCGAGGAATGGGCGGTTTTTTTTTTTTTTTTTTTTTTTTTTTTGTTTTTTTTTTTTTTTTAGATTTGAGGGCCTCGGGAACACACAAAATGGGTTTAGTCTCAAAGGGTGCAGGTTGTAAATTGTCGTAGCTGTGTTGGGAAAGTTCCAGGGCTCAAAGTGCTGATAGAAAGTACTGAGGCACAAAGCGTTATAGGTTCTGAAAGCTGGCTGAAGCCAGAGATAAGTTCGGCCGAAATTTTTTCAAAGGCCAAATGGTCTTCAGAAAGGTTAGATTAAATAAAAAACGGGGTGGCGTGTTTATTGCTGTTACAAACGGTTATCCTGTTGCGAAATTGCGGCAGATACTTCCTTTGACTTGGTACGGGTACAGGTTATGCCTGATAAACGGAATAAATTAATAATTGGATCTTTTTATCAACCCCCTGACTCAGACGATGCAATTGCCGAAATGTTCAAAGAAAGCTTGCATCACATTTCAAATAGATATCCGAAGCATACTATTATAATCGGTGGCAACATTAACTTACCCTCGATATGTTGGCTTGAATGCGTATTCAAAACCGGAGGCAAATATAGAACATCGTCCTAACTATTTCCGAATGCTTTTTCTGAAAACTACTTCGAACAGTTAGTTCATGAACCCACAAGAATAGTAAATGGTTGCGAAAATACCCTTCATCTCCTTGCAAAAAATAATCCTGAGCTAGTAAAGACCATCAAAACAGATACAGCTATTAGCGATCAAAAATGTTTGTAAAGCTTATGGGACTTAATTGCGGGGTCTTCAGTCCCTAAACTTACAAACTATTTAAGAAATACCCTATACTAAAGACAGTACAAACATCCATTCCCGAGGGGGTATTCGAACCCCCGTCGGGGAACGGCTTCGCGCATCGTAGCATAGCGCCTTAATGCGCTCGGCCGCTCCGCCGCGGCAGGGATTAGCGAACATAGAGTTGTGGTAGCGAGACTGAATATCGAAATTCCCAAATGCACCAAAAATAAACGAAAAATATATCTATTCAAAAGAGCAGATAAAAAATTCGCTTCACGCTTTCCTGAGTGATAGTCTCCAGTCTTTCAAAACTAAAAATGCGAGTGTAGATCAGTTGTGCCTTACCTTCAAAGACATAATATCAGCCACGGTGGAGTAGCCGAGCGGTCTAAAGCAGCTCGCTGCGGAGCGCGCGGTTGCTCGCCGTGGAGGTTCGAGTCCTCCCTGGGGCATGGGTGTGTGTGTTTGTCCGTAGGTTAGTTTACCTAGGTTTAAGTAGTTTGTAAGCTACGGACTGATGACCACGCAGTTTGGTCCGATAGAATTACAAACAAAAACATAATATCAGTAGAAATCGAGAGATTTATACCAAACAAATTAATAAAAGAGGGGGCTGACCCCCCGTGGTACACATAACAGGTCAGATCACTGTTGCAGAAGCAAAGAAAAACGCATGCAAAATTTAAACAGACAGAAGCCCCAACTCGCAGTCTAGCGCGAACTTCAATGCGAGATTATTATAATTGTTTCCACAAGAAAATCCTGTCTCGTAATCTGGCAGAAAATCCAAACAAATTGTGATCATATTTGAAGCACACTAGCGGCAAAACACAAACAATATCTTCACTACGCTACGATAATGGTAACACTAGCGATGACAGTACTGCTAAAGCAGAATTGCTTAACACAGCTTTCCGAAATTCTTTCACCAGAAAAGACGAAGTGAACACTCCAGAATTCGAACCAATAACAGCTGCCAGCATGCGAAATTTAGAAGTAGATGTTCCTGGAGTAGTAGAACGACTTAATTCACTAAACAAAAACAAATCTTCCGGGCCAGATTATATACCAGCTAGATTCCTGTCAGAATATGCTGATGCAATAGCTCCATAAGTAGCTATCATATACAACCGATCACTCAACGAAAGATCCAAATCCAAAGACTGGAAAGTTGCCAAGGTCCCTCCAATATTCAAAAAGGCAATAGGAATGGTTCCCAAAATCGCAGGCCCATCTCATTGACGTCGATTTGCAGTAGGATTTTGAAACATATACTTTGTTCGAACATTATCAACTATCTCGAAGAGAACGACCTATTAACCAATAGTTAACACGGATTCAGAAATTATCGCTCTTGAGAAACATAACTTGCCCTTTATTCACATGATGTGATAAGTGCCACCGACAAGGGATCTCAAATCGATTCCATATTTCTGGATTACCGGAAGGCTTTTGAGACTTTACCTCACAAGCGGCTTCTAATTAAATTGCGTTCTTATGGAATATCGTTCCAATTGTGCGATTAGATTCACGATTTCCTATCAGAAAGGACACAGTTCGTAGTTACTGACGGTAAGTCATCGAGTAAAACAGAAGTGATATCTGGCGTTCCCCAGGGAAGCGTTATAGGTCCCCTACTCTTCCTTCTGTTTATAAACGATTTAGGAGACTGAGTATCTCTCTTAGACTGTTCGCGAATGATGCTGTCGTTTATCGGTTAGTGAAGTCAACAGAGGATCAAAAAGCTACTGCAAAGCGATTTAGACAAAAGTTTTGCATGGCTCGAAAATTGGCAATTGACACTAAATAATGAAAAGTGTGAAGTAATACACATGACCACTAAAAGAAATCCCTGAACTTCAATTACACGATAAATCAGTCAAATTCTACCAAATACCTAGGAATTATAATTACGAACAACTTAGACTGGAGAGAACACACAGAAAATACTCTGGGGAAAGCGAACCAAAATTAAGTTTCATTGGCGGAACGCGTCGAAGATGCAACAGCTGCACCAAACAGACTGGCTACATCACACTTGTGCGTCCTTGTTTTATCATGTTACATGGGGGAAAGCATCACGGAAATGTTGCACGATATGAGGTGGAAATCATTAAATGAACGACGATATTCGCGAAATTACAAATACCGACGTTTACTTCTTAATGCTAAAATATTTTGCTAGCACCCATCTACTTAGAGAGACGCTACCATCCCAATAAAATAAGAAAAACCAGATCGAAAACGGAACGATTTAGGTGTTCTTTCTTCCCGCGTAGAGAAAGTGATTAATGAACCCTCTACCAGGCACTTAAATGTGATTTGTAAAGTATCTATCTAGATGTAGATGAAGAACGAAGCAAGTAATCATAACAAAATTGCCCCTGAAATCGTGCGTCATATTGGAAACTCCTCACAATAAGATTTCTCGTAAAGGAATAACGGTAATCTGCTGCAACAAACTCGACTGAGGTTCTAATTTACCCACTTTAGTTTGTTAATGTAAATAGGCATTTTTCATTTAAAAAGTTTATCTTTGTCCAACATATGCAAGTTATAAGTTTTATTCAAATCTGGTACTTTGCGAACGAGTCCCTGACTATCAAACCATCCTCTGAAAACCGCACATCAATAGCACTTTACATTTCAGCAAGATTAGCGTTGCAAATTTGAAGTGATTCACCGTGTACAAATCTTGCAGGTGGCTCTACTGGAGCCAGTGACGTGAGGCCAGTTTCAAATGCTATTTATGTACACCTCTCATTGCCGCAAAAGCATGTTGCGGATTTGACTTTTTTCGTATTCTTCCTTCAGAATGTAGCACTTCGTGTGGACATCTTTGTCTAATTACAGCCAGTTAACTGCATTCGATAGCTGCTAACACACAGTAGCATTTTCAATTTCAGTGGACAAAATATCGTATAATATTTTCAACGCGTTTCGAAAGCTACATTGATAATTTTCATTGTATTTGCTCTAAATCGTCCATTTTAAAGTAGACGTCTGTGATACAATACTTATGTCTCTTGCTTCGCTTTCAATTGGAACGGGGTGGAATCTACATATGGCCTTCGTAATATCGGTTTTCCGTTATTTCTCTATACCGAGCAACGCTTTGAATCCCAACAATATTGAAAATGGGTTTTAAATTAGTCACAAAATTAACCTTTACTACCAATAATATAAAATAGGAAACTGACTAAAAGTAAACAATCAGTGTTTCTTGTAGATGGCTTCACTTTGAAACCACCGAGAGATACAGTTTTGAACAATCATTTCATGTGATGTACTTAACAGCTTTCAACCTTGACACACTCCCTCATCTTGTAACTTCCCTTGGTTCATAATGCCTGTAACACATTGTACTCCTACATAACAAGAAGAAATTCAATAAAATTTAATGAATATACAAGAAATGTACTCGCAATTGCGAATATTAATCAGCATCAGCTGTATGGTGTAATGGTGACATATGAAAATCTGTGCCGGGCCGGGACTCGAACCCGGATTTCCCGCTTATCGCGAGCGGCCGCATTACCATTACGCTACCCGCGCACGCTTCCCGTAACGACCCAAACCTTCATATGCCACACATCTGTCTACTGCCCATGACTGCTCGAACATTCTAAGATGTAATTCCCGCTCAGGGTGAGACTGTTAGAACATTTGTCGCAAGCCTTGCTATGACTGATTTTAAATATAATGTAAAGTGTCCGTGTTTATCGATAGAACTAAGTAATGTCCTTCAGACATGCATGCATGTCTAAAGGACATTTACTTAGTTCTATCGATAAACACGGACACTGCACATCATATTTAAAAAATTAATGAGTTTAAATCAATTGCACATAATTAAGAGGATCCTTTCATTCTGAAACTATGTACATCTAGCGCCACACTGACGAGATGGAGTGACCGATCCCGGCGCTGCTCGCCGTCGGAGGTTCGAGTCCTCCCTCGGGCATGAGTGTATTTGTTGTTCTTAGAATAAGTTAGTTTAAGTAGTTCGTAAGCCTAGGGACTGATGACCAGAGATTTTTAGTCCTACAGATTTACAAACATTTGAACTTTTTTTTAGTTCCACACTCCGCAAGACACCTCAAGATATGTGGTGCATTGCACTTTGTGTAGCATAGTCACATTTTCCTTTTCCTGTTCCAGTTGGGTATGATTCGACCGAGAAAAGACTGCTGGTAAATCTTCATGTACTCACATTGTCTAGTTATCGTCATGTCCTCTAGAGAGATTAATCTAGGAAGACGCGATATGCTGTTAGACTCACTGAGGAATGTACCCTCTCGGACACTTACCAATAGAGCATACGGTAATGCAGAACGCCCATCTTGCAGAATTTGCCACTGGAGTTTGACCTGTCATATCCGTGACGCTTTCACGCTTGCTACGTGTACCTTCAGTATCACCGAGCGAGGTGGCGCAGTGGTAAAGCACTGGACTCGTATTCGGGAGGGCGATGGTTCAAATCCACCCCCGGCCATCCAGATTTAGGTTTTCCGTGATTTCCCTAAATAACTCCAGGCATATGCCGGGATGGTTCCTTTCAAAGGGCACGGCCGATTTCCTTCCCCATCCTTACCCAAAGCTCCGAGCGTTAGCTCCGTCTCTCATGACCACGCTGTCGACGGGACGTTAAACCCTAAGCTTCCTTCTTCAGTATCTTTTGTGTCAACACCGTCTATTATAGGTCCCCACTATAGAGCAAAATTCAAGAATTTGTAATCTTCTTTTGTTCATGGACTAGAATGAAATGTTGAAATGTTTGTAAACCTATTGGACCAAACTGCTGTGGTCATCAGTCCGAAAAATGTTTGTAATTCTTCTGGGACCAAACTACTTTTGGTCATAAGTCCCTAGACTTACAATCTACTTGAACTGAGGTAAAGTAACCTAAGGACAACATACACAGCCATGCCCGAGGGGGCATTCGAACCCCCGACGCGGGAGCTCACGCGATCCGTAACGTGGCGTTCCAGACCGCTCGATTACTCCAGCGCGGCTCATCAGTCCCTAGACTTACAAAATACCTGAAGTAACTTACAATAAATACAACACACACGCACACACACATCCATGTCCGAGGGAGGACTCAATCCTCGGGTGGGAACGGATGCCCAGACCGTGACCACGTAGCCATTCTGCACGGTGGAACTACAGTCCTTGAGGATTCTTTCTGTGAATCTCAATCTGGCATCTGCTTTCACTGCTTGTAATGTTACTTGGTAGTTCCACTTTAAATCTACTAGAAAGCATAATTCAAATACATGGTCATAACGACGGTGTTGGTGACACCTGTCTGCTTTGACTCATGCCGTATATCCTGATTGCTGAAGTCGTTCAATATGGATCCTGTGAGATTACCGCCCAATAGAAATACTGGTAATTAATAGCATTTGATAATTAAACAGCATGAAGTTCACTGCAAACATTGACCATGCCAATGCACTAAATGTTACACAATTTTAATCTTATTAAGGTAGCAATGTATGTACACAGTTGGGTGACAACATTTATAGTTAGGCCATAGGTAGAAATTCTCCACGTTGAGATTTGCTGTGTGCTTGTAGCTGACGGGAGGCCAGCGAGCAGGCCGATGTTGGTGGCTTGTTCCAACTTAGGATTTTACAGTTCGTTTTCGGTGAGGGGAGAGAGGGACAATGGCGAGTGCCAGGCACAGTGCAGTGCACAAATATTGTAATACTACTGGTATTTGAAGTAATACGATGCAGTTAGGAACCTTTAAGGCCCTCATTACAAAATAGCCTGTTGATAAATAAACAATACATTAGCTAATATAGTCACATCTAACGTAATATATTTAATTGACAATGAAAAGTAATAAATTACCAACGAAGACAAGACAGTTACACAACTAGCATGGCAATGTTTGTTTATAAAAATATTATATTAACTATTTCTCATTTTATTTTCAATTAATCTTGTGTAATTTACCTTGAAAGATTCAGTTAAATCACTTATCTGTGGTATAAGAAATTGCACGATTATGATAAACAGTACAAAGGATGTTTATACTAATATAAAAACGTAAGAAAATATTTGTTTAATGTGTAGTGTAATTATTTTGATTTTAAGTAAAGTTCTAGAAATGTATTGGCTGAGCGCTGTACGTTGGCAAATCGGTTACAACAGCTTACATGGGGAAGTTGATGACGTAGGGGAAAAAACCCCGGCAGTTGAGTTTTGGCGCGCGCGAGGGCAGGAAGTGAGGACTCCAGAGAGCACGTGGTGTGGCTGGCCTGGCGGCGTCGCTCTGCCTCAGTCGGCATGTGGATCTCTAGGTGGTGACTTGAGTTTTGTGTGTGGCAATCGCCACGTGTGGTTGCTCGTCGTAGACTGCACCAAGTTAAATCGAGTGCTACTGTGTGTTTGTGAATATTTAGCCGGTGCAACAAGGTGTGCATCGCATTGAATTAAAGTGACTGTGACTTGTTAATGTAACTCGTGTCGTCGCATAGGCATGAACATAAACGGTGTTTGAGACAGCCACGTGGTGTGAAATCAATTCGCGACAAATATTCATTTTGTCTGGGGGCTCACGAGCTATAACTTTATTTGGTACATTTACCGACGTACAGACGCGACAGCCACAGGGTTCAAGTATTGTGAAATAAACAACATAAAGTGAACTTTCACGTGTTTTAAAAAATAGTAGTTAGTACACCCTTTTCTCTCATGAACTTGAATTTATTATGAATTTGTTTTGTTAATCATATGCAGGGAAGGAAAGCTGCGAACGTGTGATATCATCCCCTAGAAAACGAGTCACAGTCGCAATCACAGTTCCGGTGTTTTTGCATGTTTGGGAATTTGGTTCGCAGCTGATGGTTGTGAGTTTGAAAAATTACACTTTCTCTATTTTAAACTCTCACCCCGACCTTCACCCTCGCAATCCACACTGTAAAAAAATAAATAAATAAATAAATAAACAAAAAAATTACGAGAGCACGGTAAATCAGACCAAAGGTAAATCGAATCGAAGCGTTTGCAGCAAATATGACAAAGCGTGTCTTTCTCTATTGGAAAAGAGTCTTGCGACGGCAATGTAATTTCTGTCGGCCCCCATGGCTGATCTTCAGAACATCAATCATTGGTATTACAAAATGTACAAAATTTATAAATCTACGGGACCAAACTACTGTATTCATCGGACCATAGCCTTACAAACTACTTTACCTTACGCTACAGACAACATACACACCCAAGCCAGATGGAGGACTTCAACCTCTGATAGGAGCTATGCGCAGTCCCAGTCATGGTGCCTCGAACTACACGGTCATTCCAGTGCGACAGTGCCAAGTAACGTATTGCGATTAAACAGATTGAAAGATTCTTTATTTGATGAGTACAATATTTAGCCATAATCATTTTAAACAATTACGTCCATAATATACTTCTGGAGCAACTAAGGCTCGGGATACCACACGTCGACTCTGACCACTTACTTCGTCATGTTGTGTTGTATGACTCGAAACATAGTATTGGCTAGTTCAGAAGTAGTTTGTAAGTTCAAATGTTCAAATGTTTTTTAAGCTTATGGGACTTAATGACGGGGTCATCAGTCCCTAAACTTACAAACTACTTATCTACTACCTTATACTAAGGACGGCACAAATATCCATGCCCGAAGGGGGATTCGAACCCCCGACCGTAGTGGCCGTGCAGTCCGTGACTGGAGCGCCCCAGTCCCCTCCGCCACCGCGGCCGGCAGTTTGTAAGTTTAGGGACTGATGACCCCGTAGTTAAGTGCCATAAGCTCTACAAACATTTGAACATTTTCGTAATATTTCTTCTTAGATGTACAGTTAATCCAGTATTTCCGTACTACGCATACACAGATTATAACTAATTTAGTCCATAAGTAGAAAGCGAATAACAACTCTTTTGAGAAACGTTGCCATATGATAATACCAACGATGTTGAATCGTCCATAGTAGTTAACATTTTTACCACAGCAGTGTGGGAATGGGTGTCAGAAGAATAAAATACCGCTATTAAAAAATAGAATGGTAAGCAACGAAGAAAGCAATTTCCACAAAATCTGCGGACCTAAATACTCTAAAAACGGATAGGTATGCAGTGTATAGTGAGAAGATCAGGGTCATGGAATGGCAATTTGAACGATTACTAATTAAAATGGCATAAAATGGCGGTTCGTTAGCTTAACTATCATTTGTACTGCCGTGATTAATGTGAAAAAGTTTCCGAAATGATTGTGGGCATACGACCGAAATTAACAAACTTTATTGCGGAATGGTAGTTGAAATAGAAGTATGGGGTATTCCATTTCATTAATCGTTAGGGAATCCAGTATTGAGAGACACAAAGCATCAGGAGTGCGATAAGAATGGCAGACGGACTTCGCACACAGTGGATGACAAAAACGGGAGTACCTGCTTAGAGTTGTTAGTGCTGAAACAGAAGCAACATTGTGAGAATTATGAGCAGCAAAGAATGTGGGGCGTACGTGACACTTATCCATTAGGACAGTGCAGCGCCATTAGGCAAAAATATAGTGAGGGAGCAGTTGAACCTTTCAAATGCCTCTGCTAATAGCACATCTGCAGCCCGGTCTCTCGTTGGCTCATGACCGTGTCCTCTGGACCATACACAACGGTGGCTTGATCAGACAAGGTCCGAGTTCAGTTGCTAGGAGATGATGTTAGGGTTACAGCAGGGCTGGGCAAATGCCGTTTCGCGAGCGCGAGCGCTCTCAGCGGCTCACACGGCCTGCTCGCGACTCCCCCTCCCCCCACTCCGCCAGCCAGCAGTGCCCCCCCCCCCCTACTCGACTAGCCACGCACCTCACTACACCACTCGGAATCACTCGTTCTGTTTACTTCTGGAAATCGTGTCCGGTGTTCTTGATAAAGCAGAACTAGTGTCTGAAAAATGGCTGAGGAGGACGTAAAATCTTTGAAAAGAAAGTCTTCTGAACACCCACAGTGGGAAGAAGAGTATTTTTTTTTTTGTTGGAACGCAAAGCGGACCTCAGTGTTTGTTTTGCAATTCAACATTGTCTTCATGTACAATGTGAAGCACCATTTTCAACTGCTTCACGAAAAAGATGTAGTTAGTTTGAGTAAAGAAGAACGAAAAGTCAAACTTATAGAAATGAAGGAGAAAAAGGAGAAAGACGTAAGTATACTTGTAGATAATTATGCTATTAATTAAATTTACTGCTGTTATTAATATGTTGTGTGCATTTTCCGGCAATTTTACCTTCTCCTGTACGTATTTACAGGAAGAAAACCTTCTAATCCACAACGCTGCAGCGATGACAGTGAGCTATCATATGGCTCTTAAAATTGCTAAAACTGCGCGGCCCTTCAGCGATGCAGAATTTGTGAAAGAATGTTTTGTTGTTGCCGCAACAATTTTGTGCCCAGCAAATTTTCCTCTGTTTGAAACCGTTCCTCTTTCACGGAGAACGGTTAGCCGGCGCATTGAAGAAATGGCAAACGACGTGGAAGCTCAGTTGCGAGACAGGATCAAAGATTTAGTTTTCTTTTCTTTACCATTGGATGAAAGCACTGATGTATGTGATGTTGCTCAACTTGCAGTCTTTTTGCGAGGCGTTGACGGTCAGTTTAATGTGGTTGAGGAACTCTTAGATTTAGTGCCTATGCATTACACAACAACGGCCGACGATATATTTTCTTGCTTAGAAAATATAATAGAGAAATACGAGCTTTGTTGGGAAAAACTTTCATCGATTGCAACAGATGGGGCCCCTGCAATGATTGGTCACAAGTCTGGAGTTGTTGCTTTGATAAGAAAAAAGTTGAAAGCAGTCGGTGTCCAGCAGGAAATACCAGCAATACATTGCGTTCTTCATCGTGTTAATTTGCAAGCCAAACTAGTTGGCGTCATGGATGTGGTTATAAATACAATTAATATTCTAAGATCACACGGTTTGGGACATAGACAATTCAAATCGTTCCTGGCAGATCTCGAGTGTGAATACGGCATTGTTCCATATTTTTGTGATGTACGCTGGTTGAGTCGAGGTGTCGTTTTAGAACGATTTTTTAATTTACGTAAAGAGATAGCATTATTTATGGATGCGAAAGGAAACCAAGTGAAAGAACTGGACGACTCACAGTGCATTTTAGACCTTGCGTTTTTAACTGACTTAACGAAGCATCTGAATAGTTTGAATGTAGCTTTGCAAGGTAAAAATAAGGTGCCGGCCGCGGTGACCGAGGGGACTGAGGCGCTCCAGTCACGATCTGCACCGTCACTACGGTTGGGGGTTCGAATCCCCCCTCGGGCATGGATATTTGTGCCGTCCTTAGTTGTAAGTAGTTCATAAGTAGTTTGTAAGTTTAGGGACTGATGACCCCGTAGTTAAGTCCCATAGAATCTACAAACATTTGAACATTTTTTGAAAAATAAGGTAATCAGTGAAGTTTTTGACACTATTTTGGCTTTCAAGAGAAAATTGTTTTTGTGGGAAAAGCAACTGTCAGAAATGTCATGTGTACACTTCCCGTGCGTTGCACTAATTGACAGTGAAAACAATTTGGAGAATGAGAGGCGCAAAGAACACTTTGATGAGTTTCTAACGGTGCTAAAGTCTCTCGAAGAATATTTCGACAGTAGATTTGAAGACTTAAATCGACTTGAAAGCGATTTGAACCTTTTCTCAACTCCTTTTGCAGTTAACGTAGAAAATTTTTCTTCTGAAATTCAGTTAGAGCTCATTGACTTTCAATGCAATCGTGTGCTGAAGGAGAAGTTTCGCACTGCACAAAAATTGGAAAGCTTCTATAAATATTTTCCACGTGAACAGTTTCCATTGTTATTCAAGACAGCTGCTCGTGTGTATAGTTTTTTTGGAACAACATACTTGTGCGAAAGTGTTTTCTCCATAATGAAACTGACAAAATCGAAGCTTAGAAGTAGTCTGACTGACGTTCATCTGACTGGTGCAGTGCGCCTAACGACCAGCAATTTCTCACCAAATATCGAGCTGTTGGTTCAAAGTCATTTTATATAAATCCAGAATGATGTAAGAAGGTTTTTGTTTTACACTTGATAAATTATACTTATCTTAATAGTTCCTAGGTTTTTGCTTCCTGCAGCAGAGATATTTTATTTTCCTTTAGCTTACAAATTTTCCCATGTACTTATTTGGTTATTCTTTTAGAAGTTCTTTATCGTACCACTACAACTTCCGCCGGCCGCGGTGGCCGAGGGGACTAAGGCGCTCCAGTCACGATCTGCAGGGCCACTACGGTCGGGGGTTCGAATCCCCACTCGGGCATGGATATTTGTGCCGTCCTAGTTCGTAAGTAGTTTGTAAGATTAGGGACTGATGACCCCGTAGTTAAGTCCCATAGACTATACAAACATTTGAACAACTTCCATTGCTCTCAGGTTTTGAGTTCTGGAATTTTTTTCCCCTTCAGAATGGTGTCAGTTTTCATCCTTTCCTAAGGATGTAATGAACCTTAATAATTGTTACCTTCTGACCGATCACCCAGTTTCTCGTCATTGTAATGAAGCAAGTTTTTAGTTACAGAAAGTTCAGTTTTGTTACATTTTGTTTAAAAAAATCTACACAATTCTGTTCCAAATGTTCAAATGTTTGTTAAGCTTATGGGACTTAACTACGGGGTCATCAGTCCCTAAACTTACAAACTACTTATGAACTACTTACAAACTAGGACGTCACAAATATCCATGCCCGAGGGGGGATTCGAACCCCCGACCATAGTGGCCGTGCTGACCGTGACTGGAGCGCCTCAGTCACCTCGGCCACTGCGGCCGACCACAATTCTGTGAAAATATATCGTAAAATTTAGAATAAAAGAATATTTTCTTAATTCTTTACGTCTATGTCCTATTTGTAGCCACGAAAGTAGGTTTTACAGTGGTTCGAAACTGTGTTTTATCCTTACATGAGCAACCGTTGCATGGTACAGGATACACAATTTTCGGGTAAGCACTATTAACACTTACTTCCCACTCAAACATGCTGTGGCAGATATGATTGTACCGGTGCCCTTTTCACGGAAGCCGCATCAGCTTGAAACGACCTCATGTGTTTTGTACGTGCAGTAAGTATTTCAGCTTGTCCTTACTAGCGCCCTCACAGCTGCATAGTTGACCTCGTGCGCTGTGCATCAGCAAGCGGCCAGCCACAGCGCACAGCTCTGCTACCCGCGCTGCTGGCTCTCAAGGCCGCTCAGCGCGAGCAGCTCTCGTGTCCACACCTGGGTTACAGCGTGGCGTAGACACCAAATAGCCGTGGGCCCAAGTTGTCAAGAATGCACTGTGCAAGCTGGTAGTGTCTCCATAATAATGTGCGATGTTTCCACATTAGATGGACTGAATCCTCTGATACAAATGAACCAGTCGTTGACTGCAAATGATTGGGTTCGTCTACTTATACACCTTTAGTAGCAATTAATGGACTTAATGTTTTCGAAACAACATAGACATTTTTGTTGATGAACAAAGTGATCGAGCGACAATCGTTCCTGATTGATTTGAACAAGAATTCGAAACAGTTGACGAAAATGATTTGGCCACCCATATTGTCCGACAGGAATCTGAATCAACATTTATGTGACACCATTAGAGGCCAGTTCGTGTACAAAATGATACACCGGAAACTCTTTCACAATTACGGCTATAGAGGTAGAATGCTTCATTTTTCCTCCAGGGAACTTCCAACTACCAGTTACGTCAATATCTCGTTCAGTTGCTGTATGTACTGTACTTCGCATGGTCCGACACGGTATTAGGAGGAATACCATGACTTTTGCTATCGCAGTTAATGTTCAAGTAAAATCGCTGAAAATGTACTTGGCAACTATAAAATAAAAGATTTAATCTCTAATGAAATAAAGTATAGTAGCAAGCAGCGAGTTTTAACGACGAACGGAAATATCAAGACTGTACCACAACTTTTAATACTGTCAGCTGTATACTCTTTTTCAAAACGAAAGAAGAAATATGTCAAATATACACAAGTGAAATAATCGTTAAATTTAATTTACCTTGACAACATAAACTACTTAGGGAGCTCTGCGATATTTGAAAGATACATTTCTTTGAAGTTAAACATATTGCAAGTAACTCAGTGGAGGATTAACATGATGGAAGCGTATACTACTTCTAAGGTAGTTTAATATATAAAGCAGAGTGTCCGTATATTTGTACGTTTTGCATACAAATCTACAGTTTTGTTCCAATCTTTATGAAATTTTGTACACGTAAGCTTCAATCCATGAGGACGGTCTCCGTAAGTGTAAGAATCACATGGGATATATAGTTCAGGAGATATGACGTCATAAACAATGAGATGCGCGGAAAACTGCTGCCATAAGCGACAATGCTGCTCATTTTCTCCTAAACCACCGGACCGATTTCAACCAAATTTGGTACACACTTTCCGTACCGTGAGGTAACAAATGCTACATGGTTAAGAATCACATACGGCACATGGTTCAAAAGATATTACTTCATAACCAATAGTAATCGCATAAAATGCCATATAATGCGGCGAGACTTTCGAAATACACTGTATGAGAATGACAGTACTTAGTGACTTGCAATAAACTTTAAACATAATTTCAAACCTTTATTAAACTTTTTCTCGCTGGCAACCATAGTAAAATGATGAAAGGAAAAAAGTTTCTCGCTTGCTACTTTTCCGCTGTTTATGGAGTAAAACTACGGCATACCGTACGACGTTACAATTTATAATTTGTACACTACAAATTGTAGCCGCCGAAAATTTTACACGTATATATTTGAGTGTACCTTCTAAATAGCAACACAGTACGACACGTACTTCATGAGATATGAGCACATAAACAGTAACGTCCCGCTGTTCATGGACTAAATCTACGGCATTCGGTGTGACGTTACAATTTATAATTTTTACACTACAAATTGTAGTCGCAGGAAACTTTACGAACAATATACGCGTATATAATTGAGAGTAACTTCGTAAATGTATCACAGTACGACACGTAGTTCATGACATATGAGCACATAAACAGTAACGATTATGGAAAACCGTCCTATCACGCACCAAGTTTTAATGTATTAATTCTTTACTACTACCTGTATTCCCAAGAGATTTTACAGACATACAGCCCTTTTACAAGTGAAAATATACCTGAAAAATGACAGCAATAAATAAATAAATACCCGGGCAACGCCGGGTTTTCAGCTAGTAGATTATAAAAGTAAATAAGCACGCAAGGTAGACCGAATAGTGGCGAGCGGCTGCAGATTACAGTGACAGCTTGTGTTTTGTCCTATGCCAGCGAGCTGTCTGCGCCATCGGAGGGCCTGTGGCAGTCGGGAATGAACGCAGGTAGCGAACGCAATCCAATGAGCGACGAGTGCGCTCGCTTCGCCTCTCAGTTTCGTCGGGTACATCGCTGGCGGTTGTTTACCTCCTGCTGGGAACCAGCTTGCTTTGTGTAGCTGCGTGTTATGTCTAGAAAATCGATGAAGACAACATGGACAACACAAACACAGTGAAGGCAGACTAGGGAAGCAGAGCTCAGCAGCACAACACGAACCACAGCATGCCGCAGGATTCGCTTGGATGTAAAACCACACAGTTAGAAGTTAAAACGGCACAATTAGCTGTTGTTATATTTGTTTAATTTGACGTACCGACGAGTCTGGGAGTGATTTTTACGCGGTTTTAATTTCCCATGGAGTACATAATTTACATTAGTGTCCATTCATTGGCAAGTTTCTACTGTGTACTGTTACTTTTTTTTTTTTTTTTTTTTTTTTTTTTTTTTTAATCTATGGTACCAAACTGCGGTGGTCATCAGTCCCTGGACTTACAAATTACTTTAAATAACTTATGCTCAGGAAAACACACACACACACACACACACACACACACACACACACACACACATACGCACGCACCCATGCCCTAGGGAGGATTTGAACCTCAGACGGGGAGTAGCCGCGTACTCCACAACAATGCGCGTTAGAGGTGACGGGCACCCGCGCGCGACTTGATTGTGGGGATGACGTTGAAATTCTGACAACCGCAATTGTGCTACGCGGAGCGTCCAAACTGCAAGTGCTGTACTCTTGCATATTGTTAAACGAGTAAACTTTAACTCACAAGGCAACGTATTAGTGTAATTTTGAATTAATTTAAAGCTTCACGCTCTATGAATGGTCATTGTAATTGCTCTGTCGTTGTTAGTACCTGTACATAAAACAACTATCCTCTTGGAACAAAGTTTTCAGCTTTCCAAATGAAAAGTACGATGTAACTATACTAAACAATGTTCCTCTCATTGAATTTTATGTTATGGTTATATCTGAAAATTTGTACGCTTTTAGCAGTTATTATTTCGTACATGCTTAACATTCTTCAGAGTAAAGCGGCGATTAAAACTGTTATTTCTTGAGAAATGTTTACACCATGATCACTGTTTGGTATTTTATTTCAGATAACCGGTTTCGACAAACTTCAGATCTGCAACCGTTGATTTATATTGTAGTATGACTGGTATACGAGTATTAGATTGCAATTTATAAATATATATACAGGGATAAGATATGTCATATCAACATACTTTCCGTACCTCTACATATTAAAAATAGAACCTTTCCGTGCATTACTTAGGATTGCTCAGTTCGGTCGTGTTGTGTCATGATTTATAAGTTTTTGCGTCTGCTCGTCATTTACGTTATCTACAACGTCATATGAAGTAAATTTGTCGTAAATTAAAATCATATACTCAACCTCGTCACTTTTAAAAACAACCACACAAGACAATTTTCCCCACTGAAGTGCCATTGTGCGACGTTTTACATTAGTGTATCGTAATCCCACTTCATTGCATGTTTATGCAATTATTTTGAACAAGTGTATAATAGTGTATATCCAGACACAGTATTGTCAATGATTTTTCATCACTTTAGTTGTATATTCAACACAGACGCCGATCATTGTAGTCCTGAGTAATTTAAACACGTAATATGAATATATGTCGCGATGGAATGGCCGAGCGCATTGAGGCGCTATGGTCCGATACGCGAGGCTGTTCCCCGTCGGGGGTTCGAATCTTCAGTCGGGCATGGATGTTTGTATTGTCTTTAGTATAAGTTAGTTTATAAGTAGTTTGTAAGTTTAGGGACTGATGACCCCGCAGTTAACTCCCATAAGCTTAACAAACATTTAAAAAAAATATGAATATACGATTCCAAAACGTTATAATTTTTATGTGTATTTCTATTTTCAATATTTCTGTAGGTCGGTATGTAGTAGTATTTCACCTATTGATGCCCAGCATACGTTTGCTAATATGACTACATCTGATTATAGACTTTTAGAAATGTTTCATATAATATTATAAATTATTATGAATCTTAATTTACACATCAAAGAGCAATCAATTTTAAATGTATCTCCATTATCCACACTTCTGTATGGCAATATATTATATTAGTACTTCACTTATTGAATCCCCATATACAGTTTTCTAATGACATTACACATCACCATAGACCTTGTGCATTGCGACATATATTCCTATACCCTGATACTTTCATTTCATTACATCACTCAAAAATATGACATCATAGTCGGCAATTGTAATCAGAAACTGTACAATTGGGATTGTACAACCAATATAAAAGTTTTAATACTACATATTTATAAAAAGTTTATAAATTTATTAAAGTGTGAAGTGTTATGTTATTTTGTTTTAATGTATTGTAAGTATAATCCAATCACTATGGTACGAGAAAAAACGGAAAAAAGAAAAAAAACTAAATCTTATAATATATTCAAGACATAATTACAATAATAATTTTATAATAAATAGTTACATAACATAGACATCAAGCACTCGATTAGCTGAGTACCATACCACTCTATTACGTAAATACTACATTTGCAGAACCATGGAACAATACGTATGCATATACACAAACTAAAATAAAATACATATACTTTTCTAATTAAAAATTTTATATGGATGAAATAAAAAACAAATGTTATATATGAAGTTTTCATATTTTAAATGTGGATTTCATTGTGAAAACTTCTGTACGTAGCAACTTCTTTGATTGATATTAAACTAATGCTCAGCCTCTATACATTTGATTTAATACAAGTATGAACAAGTTGGAGAAAATGTGTTGTGTGATTGTTTTTAAAAGTGACGAGCTATGACACATTATTTTAAATTTTGACACATCCAGTTTATATGAAGTTGTAGATATCATATATGACAAGCAGGCGTAAATTCTTATAAATCATGAAACAACACGACTGAACTGTGGAATCATAAATAATGCCTGGAGAGGTGCATCTAGAGGTAAGGAAAGTGTGTTTATGTGTACCCCTTGTATATATATTTCTGAATAGCACTGTAACAATTGTATACTAGTTATAGCAAAAAATATTGATTAACGGTTGCGGATCTGAATTTGACAACTCAATCATCAAAACCAGTTATCTGAAATAAAATACTGAACAGCGATCTTGGCATATATACTTTCAACAAATATCAAATTATTTCATGTGTATATTACATTTGACGGAAAAAATAATGAAAAATACATGTGTTTACATCGACTTTCATGGAACTATCTGTATTATTTGATTGTGTACCAGTTTCTATTTTACAGTAAATATTACATTTATGAGCAAACACATAATTTTTCTGGAAATGTATACCTTTCTTGCTTTGTGTAATCTCTTACCAAAGAAATCGAGGGCATCTTGTGCAGCTTGTGTCGCTTTGCAACTGCAACGCAACTAGTGCCAGCTGCCGCCAGTGCCACTCCTACAGAGCAGTAGTTGCGTAAATTTTATTTCCCTGAGTTTTCGTTACTAGTCTTTTTTTCAATTTCGTTAGTGCTTCTGTTTTTAAAGCTTTATCTTCGCGTATTTGATAAATACCATTGCGGACAGTTTTTGTCTCCGGATTTTTGTTTTCATAATATGTCAGAGACCGTTGTTCCTGACGGGCGTACTCAGTCTAGTGCAAGCTGCCACCAGTATTACACCTACAGAGCAATAGCCGCGTGAAACTTACTTCTCTGCATTTTCAATACTAGTCATTTTCTTGATTTTCGTTTGTACTTCTGTTTTTGAGAACTTCATACTCCTGTGTTCGGAGTATTTTCGTGGATTTTCTGTTTTTGAGGGCTTTAGTCTCTCGTGTTTTGGTAGATACGGTAATTTTAAGTACCTTCACAGGAATGGCTAGGGACTGCGCCTGTTTTGTGCGCATTCTGCAGGAGTTGGCCGCTGGTTGGAAGAGGCTGGATGCTGTGATGACTATTGTAAATCATCAGGCTGCTGCCCTGGGCTACAGTGTCCCCAACGCCATCTAGGTACAAGGCCTCATATCAGCCATGTTACTTCACACCGTCTAGGATGGGACACAGTCCACTGCCTCATAGCGGCCAGTCAGTCAGCTAGCGGTCGCAGCCTGGTTGGTTGGACGTGACACAGGCTGTAGTGAGGCCTTGTACCTAGGTTACATGGTTTCACCCTGGCACCTGAGGCGATTACTGGGTACCTTATGTCCCTAAAGTGGCGTTTCCGGTCCCTGATGCCACTGTGGGTACAGTTTCCGACCTTCCTGTAAGTCTACAGTTACCCGGCGAATTGTGCAGGGACCACGAAACTCTGGGCAGAAGGCGAAACAACCGGAAACCGGCTGTAATACTGTCCCTTCACTCATTAGCAATAGGTTCGAGTTGTTGATCGCTTCTGATGGTACCTCAGCCAGCCTTGCCTGTTACGGCGATGGCCAACCGTACTGATAGGTCCGGAAAGATGCAGGAGGTGCGGTTTTTAGCCCTTGGGACCTCTAATGTTGGGCAGGTGATGGAGCCCCTTACGAAAACAGCGAGTAGGTTGGGAAAGAATGATATCGTGCACTCTGGTTGCCGGGGGTCTCATCCGAGATTTGGAGGAGGCTCTGTAGGCGGCGATAGATTGCAGAGGGTGCACCCGGCCGCTGATCGTTGCTCATGTCAGCACTAATGACTCCTGCCGCTGGGGTTCAGAGGTCATCCTCGGCTCTTTCAGGCGGCTGGCGGATTTGGTGAAGACAGCTATCCTCGCTCGTGGGTTAGAAGCGGAGCTTCCAATAAGCACTCCAATTTCCAGAACCGATCGCGTTCACCTGGTTTGTAGCCATGTGGAAGGCTTACACCAAAGGCTCAGACGATTCTGTGGTGACCTTGGGTGCAAGTTTCTCGACCTCCGCTAGTGTGATAGCACCGCTATTATTTTCTGTCTATATAAATGATCTGAAGGGCAGAGTAACTTATAATTCGCGGCTGTTTGCTGATAATGCTGTGGTGTGTAGAAGGGTGCCGTCTTTAATTGACTGTAATAGCATACAGGATGACTTAGACAAAATTTGTAGTTGGTACGAAGAATAGCAGCAATCTCTCAATGTAGAAAAATGTAAGGTGATGCCCATGAGTAGGAAAAACATTCCCATAATGTTCGAATACAGCATTAGTTGTAAGCTTCTTGATGCAGTCGTACCCTTTAAATATCTAGGCTTAACACTGCAGAGCGATATGAAATTGAACGAATATGTAAGGACAGTTGTGAATAAGGCGGACAGCCGAAATCGGTTTATTGGGAGAATTTTGGGAAGATGTACTTTACCTGTAAAGAAGACCGCCTATAAAACGCTTGTACGATCACGTCTTGAGTATCGCTCCTCGCCGGCCGCGGTGGCCGAGGAGACTGAGGCGCTACAGTCACGGTCTGCACGGCCACTACGGTCGGGGGTTCGAATCCCCCCTCGGGCATGGATATTTGTGCCGTCATTAGTATAAGGTAGTTCTTAAGGAGTTTGTAAGTTTGGGGACTGATGACCCCGTAGTTCAGTCCCATAAGCTTTACAAACATTTGAGTATTGCGCAAGTGTTTGGGAGTCGCAGCAGATCAGTTTAAAGGAAGACATAGCAGTTCAGAGGCGAGCAGCTAGGTTTGTTACTGATAGGTTCGACCAATGCGCGAGTTTCACGGAAATGCTCCGGGAACTCAATTGGGGATCGCGTTCTTTTCGTGAATTACTGTTGAGGAAATTTAGGGGGCCGGAATTTGAAGTTGAGTGTATTACGATCTTGCTGCCACGAACGTAGATTTCGCGTAATGATCACAAAGATTAACGTTCTATTTGGGAATGAAATAGGAAAGAAAATGCCTAGTAGTGGTACAGTGGATTGCGGAGTATGTATGTAGAAGTAGAAGGTAGGCTTCATACTATAGGGAGAGGCGTCTTTATAGCCAGAAAAAAAACAATGGTATCGAGGGAAATTAAAACAGATTCGGAATGTGAAATAATTTGGGTGAAAGCCAGCGTGAAAAGTGTGAAAAGTGGGTGAAACACAGACAACCTGGTTCTGCAGCAGTAGTAGGAGAATATCTGAGGGAAGGTTTAAAAAATACTTCATATAGGTTTCCTGGTCACGTTATAGTTTTAAGCGGAGATTTTTACTTACCGGATATAGACTGGGAGACAAACGTATTTAAGGCAGGTGGCTGGGACAGAGAATCGAGCAACATTGTTCTAAGTGCTGTATCCGAAAACTACCTACAGCAGTTAAACAATAAGTCGACTCGCTGAGATAACGTGTGACATGTGCTGATGACAAATAGACCCGAACTCTCCGATTCATTTGGCGTAGATCAGGGATTCAGCGATATAAGTCCATTACATCATGCATGAATACAGCTTTAAATAGAAATATGAAGAAAAATAGGAAGATCTTCTTATTTATAAATAGTGAAAAGTTTCAAATTTCAGACTACTCGACTGCTCAACATCATAGTTTCTTCTCAAACACTGTGTACGATGTGAAACCTGAACTTTTCCCTGCGTAATGAGTGTTCAAACAAATTACGGGTATGCTGCCGGGTAATGTCGCGGACCACCGCCGATATTTCGACACGAGCACACCCTGCCATTCTCAAGGAACAACTGTACTTAAGGAAGCAATGTGAAAGCGAATTTAATGCCTTGCTTTCCAAAGGGTAAACAAGGAAGAAAACGCACAGTACAAGTCACTATAGTCTCAACACAACCAAAGATGGCTAAACATAAAAAATATCGATTGTGACCATTAATAAACATGTGAGGCAGCATTAATTCTGTCCCTCTGCTTTTTGACAAGATCCAGTGCCAGATTCCAAGCAGAATTTAAACAAAAACCAGCATCTCTGTTTATAAGGTCGCTTGCTATTTTAATTTCAACAGCTTCCATAATAACACTATCCCAATAGGTGTAAGTGCATGCCAGAATCTCTGTGTTGTTTTATTACACAGGATGACCGGTGCCAAGACAGAGTTCTGCAACAGCGGTTTTGTTTGGCTATTGTAAGCGTATGTGACTTTTGTGTTCGGTACACGGGGCTTCCACAGTCCTGATTGTCTGATCAATAGACATGTCACAAGTGCAAGGAATACGATAGACACCAACATTACGCAAACCAAGACCGTCCTTTACGGATTCCAACAGGGCCTTCATCTTAGGTAGTTGTAAAACAGATTTCACATCATATTTCCGCAAAATACGACCAATCTTGTTGCAAATGCCAAATTCCTTAACGTTACCATGTTAATTTGAAGGTTTAAAACGCGATTAATGCTAGATTGATAGAACGTTGAACGTGCAAATAATAAACTATAACAAATGCAGCATTTTATTTCGTTCATAGTCTAATTTAACTTAGTTCCACATCAAGTTGGAAGCTCAGTCTCAGACAAAGACTGATATTGAAAAATGTAATAAAAATTGAAATTAAAATGGGCAATAACTTTTTCGGACAGAATTACGAAATGCGTTTCTTCGATTTCACTGAAATTTCAATAATTGTTTTTATTTACTGAAAGCAATGCCCACGAGATTTAAACTTGGAACCATTAGGAAAGTAATAACCATAATGGGCGATATCCTTTTTGCTGATTTCTAGTTTCGAAAAGTTGCTTGATTATTTGAATAGAAATAAGAAAGAAATACGACCTGTCGTGGACAGACCAGATGTTTATTACAGCTGTTTTTAATTCCAGATAGTGCCAGAAATGGATACTTATAATCCTGTGCCGAAAGTCAGTTGTAAAGTATCGTCTGCCGGTCGCGATGGCCGAGCGCTCTGCGGCGCGCCAGTCACGGTCTGCACGGCCACTGCGGTCGGGGGTTCGAATCCCCCCTCGGGCATGGATATTTGTGCCGTCCTTAGTATTATCTAGTTCATAAGCAGTTTGTAAGTTTAGGGACTGATGACCCCGTAGTTAAGTCCCATAAGCTCTACAAAAATTTGAACATTTGAAAGTATCGTCTGGCACACACCACGCAAAATTATCTGTAGAAGGTGGTCTTCCTCTTGCTTTGCTCAAGTGTGCCAAGTTTCTTCAAGATTGGTACAAAACTGTATATTTTTATTCGCGCGCGCGCACACACACACACACACACACACACACACACACACACACACAGTCACGCACACAACGGACATTATACGTAATATGTATTAAATGATTTGGCAGTCCTCCTTGCGATATTGTAATTTTATAAAAGGAGAGCAATGAAGTATTGTCCTTTAAATGTTAGCAATTCTTGTGGTTAATTTAAGCGTAAAGAATACTTTCTGACGGCTTTTGTGTTGAGTGTTGCCTTTGATGGGAGTGAAACATGAACGATAAACAGTTCTGACGGAAAGAGGATAGACGCTTTTGAAATGTGCTACAGAAGAATGTTGAATATTGTGTGGGTAATCGCGTAACGAATGTGGAGGCACTGAACAGAATTGGTGAGAAAAGGATTTTATGGAATACCTTGGCAGAAAAGAAGGAATAGATTGGTAGGGATCATTTTTATACATCAAGGAATCGTGAATATTAGTACTGTGCGGAAGTAGGTGGGGTAAAAATCGCAGAAGTAGACAAGAGACGAATACAGAAAGCAATTATATGCACGACGTCACACTATCCATTATTTACGGTCTATTTCTAATTTTCGCAACCCAAAAATTTCTAAATCGTTCTACAGATTTAATAGATGACAAATGACAGCATCATATGAAAACAACCTCTCAGGACTACACAGATTTTTAAAGTGTTCAAATATTTGTAGAGGTTACGGGACTTAACTACGGGGTCATCAGTCCCTGAACTTACAAATTACTTATGAACTATGACGGCACAAATATTCATGCCAGAGGGGGGATTATTCGAACCCCCCGACCGTAGTGGCCGTGCAGAACGTGACTGGAGAGACCTTTTGGCTACCGCGACCCGCACTCAGATTTTCTCTCAGATTGTTTTCAACATATAAGTAACAGCGGAAGATCAGCAACACAACCATAAGAGAGGCCACATATTACTTCTGTGTTAATATATGCCTTCCCATCAGTTACTAACAAGTATGTCCTGTTTGGCAGATAATACCTAATCGAATCACAAATCTTAGACTATATTCCATATCCACGCAGTTTCATTAAAAACCGTTACTGAGGTATCGGTTTCGAAAGCACTCTGAAAATCTAGAAGTATGAAATTAATCTGAGGTCCCTTGTCTACAGCATTGATCAATTCATGTTAATGTTCCCCTCAGGGGGCTCAACATTCAGTTGTTGAGTACGGGCTTGGCGGACCCGGGGTCCCCGAGCTGGGGACTGATATGCGCCGACAGTCCTCTGTCACCGTAACCTCCGGGTAGGCTTCAACGACCACCACGTGGCGCAGTGGTGGAATGTCGGTTACCCGGAGACCGGGGATCTTGGCTTTACCGCCTGGGTCGCGAGGATGGTAAAACCTCTCAAAAAAAAAAAAAAACCTAAATCCCAAGGAGAGCTTCGTACCGAGGGGATGTATGGCTGTTGAGGCAGAACAGTCGTAAGCGGGTGACCTCTGAGGAATCTGCCGCACCTCAGACGTATAAGGCTTTCCCACGCATGCAGGACTATGCCTGGGTCGACAGTGTTTCCCTAGGTAATAGGGGGACGCCCAGAGGATCGGAAGGGCCATCAGTGAGCATTCCTTCCCATCCAAACAAGCGAAGTCGTGAGGGCAACTCTCCTGAGCGTGCTCCTCAAAAACTTAGATTTAGTCAGAGGAACAGGGCACAAACGTCTCAAAATGTTTTTGTTGTAATAAAACGATTGGAGGGTTCCTTTGCGAAGGTGTCCCCATTCTACATTCAGAAGGCAATTGATGGGGTTACGAGTGGTTTGAAGTCCATAAAGAGCCTTCGTAATGGTACGCTGCTGATCGAAACTGCGACCTCTGGTCAAGTACAGAAACTTCTTCAAGAGAAATCTCTGGGTGAATATCCAGTTATTGCAGAGCTGCATAAAACTTTAAATTCTTGTCGCGTGGTTGTATCATGTGAAGATCTCATGAATGAAGACGTCAGTGTTTTCCAACAGGAATGGGCTAGTGAAGGCGTCACGGAAGTGCAAACTCTTATGAAGAGAGTGAATGGAAATCTTGAGAAGACTTCTACCTTCATCTTAACGTTTAATTCGCAGGTCCTGCCCAGTCATATTAAGGCTGGATACTTACGTCTAAAGGTTCATCGCTTTTATCCAAACCCCTTTCGGTGCGTCAAGCGCCAACGGTTTGGTCATACTACGGTTGCGTGCAAAGGTCGTGCTACGTGTGGGAACTGTGTTCAGTCAGCTCATGAGACAGGTGTGGATTGCACCTCTCCACCGGTATGTGTTAATTGCTGCAACTCACATCCGGTTTGGAGTAGAGATTGCCCTACCTCACTGGACGAGAAAAAATCCAGGAAATAAAAGTAACGCGTCGTGTGCCTTATACCGAGGCAAAGAAGCAGTTTAAAGCCATGCAACCTCCATCATTCGTTACGTCATTCAGTGGTGAAACAGCAAGCGGCCATTGTTAGTATGTCAACTCAGACGGAAGTAGCAACCGCTGCTACCAACACCTGCTCCTGTTGTGGCACGTGCCAAAAGCCAGATCCAGTTATCCCTGCGCCTGCCAGGGACTCAGCCACCCAAACATCTCAGAGTTATGCGGTCCTGCAGTTACCCCCAACAACAACTGTTCTCCCAGCACTGACCAGTGCTCCCCAAGAAGAACTTTCAGGTTTATCGACCAGCAAAGCCAAACGTGCCTCAAGGTCAAAGCCTAAATCTGGTGAAGTGGAACTTCACCAACCAGCAATGAAATCAGCGGTCTCCACCGCTGCGAAAGAGTTAGCACAAAAACAGTCAGCAAACAAAGCAGCAGCCACTGCTGCCTCTGCTACTGTTGCTGACGATTTGGTGACGAAACATCCAGCAGGTATATCAGCGGCCACGGCTGCTGCTGGTGATCTCGCGATGGAGGTGGTCCTTCTCAGGGATCCACCAAGTCCCAGTGGCCCACCGCTAGGGACTCCGGGATCCCCAACAAGGAGTAAAGGGTCAGTAAAGCCAATCCTTATTAAAAGGTTAAAAGGTAATGGACATACTGCAGTGGAATTTAAATGGCTTCAGAATCCACCTAAACGAATTAAAAGTCCTCACACAGGCCAGGCCTGTGTGTCTGTGCCTCCAGGATACACATTTTAAGGAATCTGATCGCCCTGTTTTCCAGGGCTATCACTTATATCGTACTGATGACCTCAGTGGCGACAGAAAAGCAATACAGTCACCAATCACCTTATTTACTACCACGTCCCATATGCTTAAGGCGTTATGTGCCGTCAGCCTGAATTTTTCAACCACGTTCATGTAAATTTTGGCTGCCAAACACCGTTTGAAGAGTGTTGTAGTGTACTGCAAATATAATTCAATTGTGAATTAAGGGATGTCACATATTTAATCTCCATCATACAACTGGATACAACGATAACGTCGTGAGGTATCCTCCACCACGGTAATATAATGGAAAGTATACACGTTACACTTTCGAATGTTGTTGTTCATCCACATGTGTTTCCTTCTCTCCATAGATTGTTAGGGACACTCCTGTACACTTTAGACGTCAAGTTGTTCCTTTGTGGTTTGTGCAGTTTCAAAATGTTCAAATGTTTGTAGAACTTATGGGACTTAACTACGGGGTCATCAGTCCCTAAGCTTACAAACTACTTATGAACTAGCTAAGACTAAGGAGGCACAAATATCCATGCCCGAGGGGGGATTCGAACCCCCGACCGTAGTGGCCGTGCAGACCGTGACTGGAGCGCCTCAGTCTCCTCGGCCACCGCGGCCGGCCCTTAGTCGTCGTTGACACTACCTTCGTCGTCTTTGCCACTTTCAGTGCCTTTGTTACCACCACTATCCCCAACAGGTGTCGACGTCTTATCTCCGACATTAATTCCATGATCGCAACCATATCGGTGACGTTCCATCGTCTGTAAATATTCTGAAATTCTCTTCTCCTTTACGCTTGACACAGGATGGATACTCTTACCATCTTCATAATCTGCATCAGTCCTTCCGCTGCTTCAACTGGCACCAAGTGGAGTAGTTTCTTGGTTCACCACTATACGTCCACCCTCCTCTAGCAACAGTCTCATCCCCCTCTACAATCACTTATGTTGCCTAAGGTACCATTCATATGAACTCTTCTCCTTAAAATACGGTTCCCTATGCCGATCCCCCACTAGAAACGTGTCTACCACAACCATCAAAACAGCGAAAAAACTAGTACTACCAAATACATGTACACCACTCCATCCCCTGTATCCTCTTCGCCAGTCGCCAACTGACCAGTTTTTATCCTGTTCCATCCTGAGCCCAATTTTCTAAACATAAAATGCCTTTCTCTCTGGGAAGTATCTCATATATTTTCATCGCCCAAATAATAGCCTAAAGATCTCTGTCCTTATGAAATCCACTAATCGCCTCCATTACTCTCGCCAATAATGCCTATGGATCCAAACAACCCGAACCTGTTCAACCGACCTCCAATCCTCACTGCCATGATATCGAAAACTGACCTGAGATCACAACAAAGAAAATTATCTATGAATTAAATAACAATCCGACCTAAAAACTTTCCCATCAAACTGTATCATAAACGATTCTGAATCCACCTTCCTTATTATAGTCTTCACAGTGTTTGTCTCCATCATCGATCTGCTCTTTACCCAGTGAGATCTGTTATAAAACCGCCATAACAAGGCTGATCCCATCAAACCAGAACTAACTGATCATCTTATTAATCCCGTAAACTCACTTCACACACCTCCTACAGATGAACATATTGTCGGGTGTCTTACCAGTATCCTGCAAAATATCCACTCTTTCCTACGACAACATACAGTACAGCACGATTCACTTCCCACCTATTCCGTATTCCACTACAATAAGTAATACGAACAAACAACACAGTGATTCCAATATCATGTAATGTAATCTCAATATAAAAAAGTTCCTTTAATTACAAAAGTCAACCTGCAGCATCCTACAAACCCTGTTAAACTTTAAGAGGAACGACCAGTTGAACGGAACTTGAGGTTAGGCACCCTTCTGAAGTTCGTAAAGTGGCAGTTTGTATCTTTTCATCTGTTCCACTATAATGTGGTTATAGTATAATGCCCCAAATTTGCGGCTGGATAGGTGATTTCCTGTCAGAGAGGACACAGTTTGTAGTAATCGATGGTAAAGCATCGACTAAAACAGATGTGATATCGGGCGTTCCACAGGGTAGTGTTATTGGTCAGCTGCTGTTCCTTATTTATATAAAGGATTTGGGAGGAAATGTAAGTTTCTCTCTTAGCTTGTTTGTAGATGCAGACGCCGTCAATTACCGCCTAGTAAAATCATCTGAAGATCAAAACCAACTGCAGAACGATCTGAATAAGATATCGGTATGGTGTAAAATTGGCAATTGATTAAATAATGAGAAGTGTGAAGTCGTCCACATGAGTACGAAAAGAAATCTGTTAAACTTTGTTTACAAGATAAATCAATCAAACGTGAAGGCCGTAAACTCCACAAAATACCTAGGAATTACTATTACTTCATACATAAACTGGAAAGAACACGTAGATAATGTCGTGGGAAAAGCGAACCAGAGACTGCATTTTATTGGCAGAACCCTTAAAAGATACAACAGAACTACTAAAGAAACTGCATACACTACGCTTGTCCGTCCTTCTTTGGAGAATTGCTGCCCAGTGTGGAATTCTTATCAGGTGGGTTTGACGGAGGACATCGAAAGAGTCCAAAGAAGGGCAGCTCGTTTTGTATTGTCACGATACAGGGGAAACAGCGTTACGGAAATGATACAGGACCTGGGATGAGAATCATTACAACAATGGCGCTTATCGCTGCGGCGTGAAGTAGTTACGAAACTCCAATCACCAGCATTCTCCTCCGAGTGCGAAAATATATCGTTGACTCCTACTTTCATAGGTAGAAAACATCATCAGAGTAAAATACGCTGGCCGCGGTGGCCGAGGGGACTGAGGCGCTCCAGTCACGGTCTGCACGGCCACTACGGTCGGGGGTTCGAATCCCCGCGCGGGCATGAATATTTGTGCCGTCCTAGTTCGTAAGTAGTTCATAAGTAGTTTGTAAGTTTAGGGACTGATGACCCCGTAGTTAAGTCCCATAAGCTTAACAAACATTTGAACATTTTGAGTAAAATACGAGAAATCAGAGATCGAACGGAGAGATTCAGGTGTTCTTTCTTCCCGCGCGCTATTCGAGAATGGAATGGAAGATAAATAATATAAAGGTGGTTCGATGTACGCTCTGGCAGGCACTTAAATGTGATTTGCAGAGTATCCCATGTAGATGTAAATCAGAGGCGGCTCGTTCTAGAGGGCCACAGGGGCCCGGCCCCATCAGAAAATTTGTGATATACTTTTGCAGTATTATTTCAGACAGTTGGAGTGTGACATGATCCCCTCGACATCCTAACTCAATTACAATGACGTGATCAAATGGTTCTGCGCCCCTCTCCCTGCAGCATAGCTGAGTGGCCGCACGGTGGACGCCCCTGTCTCCGCTACGCAGCTATGCTGACAGCCGAGGGCAGGCGGCGGCAGGCCTTAACTCAATAACAGCCGGAGACAAGGCCTCCCTACAGCCAGTGACCAGGCCGCGGCCCCAGTTACTGCCTGTCAGCTAGAGGCAGTGGGCGTGCCCCAGCGGCCAGCCATTCAGCTGGCGGCCACGGCCTGGGGCCCTATTCTGTATCTTTCGTACCGTTCGGTTCGGTGGGTTTTTCTTGGTGGAGATGTCAATTTCGGTTCGGTAGCGAAATGGTTATTCTGTACGCTTCTGCGGCCTGCTTCCAGCCGAAACGGCCACCGAAATTTCGAGCGCTACACCAAAAGTCGCTGAGGGTACGAGAAGGCCGATTCGTTCGTTTCGCTGGGCGTGGTCTGCGAAGATAAATTGTTATTTTAGCAATGCTGTGTGATTTTAAATTCTGATAACGAAACATCTGTTATTTGTAAGTAATAAATAACTTAAAATGTTAATTTTCAAAGTTGTTTGCAAATATTATCAGAATATTTTGTTAAAATTGCTAGCGTTCTAACGTTTAATATAACGAAGTAGCACTTCTGTAAACTCTATTGCAATAATATTTATCTTAAAATACGCGTCTCGTTAATGTCTTTAATGCGCCGTTTCATTTATCCTGCAAAATCTCACATTACGGAAGTGTAATACGAAATTCATCAAATACGGCGTCACCTTCGTTTTCGCCGTTCGAAAAGCTGTCGCGTCGTATTTGGTAAATTTTCGTATTTGTACTTGAGAATTACTTAAATATGCACTTCAGATACTACATCGCATTAAACATCTTCATAAAATGAGACATTTTCACCGTAATCTTAAGTCCTGTTTTGCTCACAAGCACGTTACCGATGTATCTGAACGGTACTTTGTAGTGTTTTACCGTATTTTTCCGTACAAACTGAGTATTTATTACTTACAGAAAACGCTTTTACAACGTTTAAGTTAAAATAGAAATGAATTTTGTGAAGTCAGATAGTGGAAATCATAGAAATTAGTAGCAATATAAGTAACCTATAATCATTCCACAAAGAAGTCAATGGAAACAAAGAACGTCATTTCGTGAAGACGCTATGGTCTAGTTGTTGCATTTCATTTATCATTATGCCTCCTGCCAATTAAGAGTAAGTTTTCCGAAATTATTTGATCGCCGAAGAAGGCATTTATATTTTTATGTAGCTAATACGTACCAGAATGGTGTGGATTACATATGATCTCTAACCATTTTGAGTCACAAGCTAACAAGGCATATTCAGTTAATTACGCCAATTTCTGTGCCTGGAAATTTTTATTTTATTATAATTTTTTTCTGTTTCAAGTGGGAAGAAAAAAATCGAAGTTATTCGTTGAATTCGAACTAATTTTTCTTGCCGTTAGAAAAGACGATAATGATGCAGAAATGAAAATATCAGTAGTGAGTAGCTGCGCAGAAGACAACCTCGATTTATCTTCGAAGAAATATTTTGTTTAAAGGCATAGAAGCCGGACCGAGAAGGCACCAAATAGCGAGCGGAAGGACGGGTTGAAGGGTAGGAAGGAGACCCGAAAAAAAGTGGCTAAGGCGACATGTTCGAATTCTAGGTGTTTTAGGTTTGTATCCTGCCCGGTGAAAAAATATTTTTCTCCAGTCATCTTGTCTGGAACACTTTTCTATTCGTTTAAGAGGAAGCATGATCTGCAATATTCTTTAGCATGTACATGTAAGAGCGAGCACCAGCACAAGTTTCTTAGACATCGGGATTCACTCTTATTATAAAACGAAATATAAAATTTCTGTGAGTGAAACAAGCGGATACTTTTAGTTTCAATCATTTACTCCTTTAGTCTTGTTACAAATAATTCATGTGTGACTACTCTCAATGCTTGAAACGCAGTTTGAAACAAAGAAAAGTTTTAAGCCTTCATGTTGACGATTACATAATCTTTAATATGAAGGCTGAAAATTTTTTTACGTTTCAAACTGTTTTAAGCACCGATGAGAGTCTCGCAGCGACAAAAATCAAATTTTGCGACAATAAAGAGGTATTTACGACTGCTCTTCATCATCCATATACATTAACAGGCACTTCGATTTAAGATGGAATCAAACCAGATGTCTCAGGTTCTGTCCAGTTAACGACAGAAGATACTAAAACTGGTTATGAGTGAATCTAAAAAATTCCTTTAGCTATCCCGCATCGTCAAACAACTGTTTTGTTATTAAACTATTGTACGCTTTTTCTTCACTACAAAAACATTGACTAATTTGCGCTTCTAAGAGCTGTATCGACTAATATGTAATCCTTTTCCCTTCCCGCAACTTCCATGTACTTCCGTAGTGCCAAAGTGAAAAGTTTTTCACTTCCATCACTGAGGTCTCTCTGCTGCTAACGCCGCGCCGCATTGGCCCGCGCCTAGTAACTGTCCCTCCCTCTCCGGGGGACACCACCGTGACGAAGCACTGTCCGTGCGGGTGGAGAGGCTTGAGAATCCGTGGGAAGCTGAGGGTTATACCGAAGGCAGAGAACCTACTGCCGGAAAGACCTAATCCGGGATCAGACTAAGAGTGTCCCACAACGTCCCGTCTTCCTTATCCTCTCCCAGTCCTTTCCCATTTCCCTTCCCAACCCAAGGTGTGATGCGATCCGTGCCGAGGGGTGCGTGGCACATGGGTGGATGTGTCTCGAACGGAGCCTCAGGGATACCGGGCGACCTCCCTGAGTAAGTAGCCTTGCACTGCGCGGACTTATCGTGGTGTGGACCATATAAATCCCTAAAGCTCCTGGGACTAAGGTGAACACGGAGAAAGAAATTATTTTAAAAGAATCTGAGGGGCAATCTGAGACCTCAGATACTCAGACATCGGGATCAGGACCGATGGAGTGCACTCCTACTTCTGAATCAGGGTCTAGATCTGAGCAAGAAGTGAGAACTGTAACAGAGAAGTTGGACCAGATTAGGACTAAAGCCTTGTCTGGGGCTCAGAGGAGGAAACTTCTCAAGGAACAGAAGCAAAAGGAAGGAAAAGAATGGCTTCCTAAACATAAGTGGAGGGAATCAAAAGGGCTTGAGCCCAAGACCTCCAAAAAGAAACTGCCTCAGGTCGAAGGGGATACACAGACCCCCTCGACGTCAAAGACAGGTGGCAAGAGGGTTAGGGAGGAATCTAAGACTCCCTCCTCTCTAGACAAGCGTGATCCTAAAAGGCTGAGGTAGGAAATAGGCAAACAGACCTATAGTACTGCAGTCTCGGTCTTTAGAATGGCGGTTGTCCAAGAAGGATACCCACTGGTGAGCATCACCTCGCAGCAGGAGGAGCTCGTGCAGATGGCCCTCTTTGAAGAGATTGGGGGGACGCTGGTCCAGGACCCAAATTCAGGAAGGTCTATCTAGATCGCAGTGCCCTCATTTTTGTCTGCGAGGGAGAGCACTCAGCAGAATGGCTTAAGTACAAGGTGCCCATGATGTCCACGTGGGAGGATGCGAAGCTGCTGGTCAATACAGCAGCCGAGCTCCTGAAGACCACAAAGGTATCAATATGGGTACCAAAGATCCTTAAGGATGTCCCTCCAAAGACTCTGTTCGAGAAAATAAGGGTCCAGAAGCCAAAAGTCTCGACAGAGGATTGGAGGGTAATTAACCAAAATGTCGTTCCGGAAGGACGAACCCTGGTGGTGGAGGTCGGAGAGAAGTCCCTGAAGGCAATGCGAGAGCAAGGCCTGAAACTGTTTTTAGGGTTCTCGCAGGTCGCCGTCAGGGTAATCAAAGACTTTAAAGGAAATAATGGCAGCAAGATGGGGACTGGAAGTGCTGCAGATAAACCTGTAGCATAGTAAAGGGGCCACTGCTGCCCTGAGCCGTCGCCTGATGAGACAGGAGGTGGACGTGGCCCTGATACAAGAACTCTATTTATACAAAGGGGGTGTATCGGGCCTCAGTGGTACTGGAGGTAAGCTGATTTATACTAGAAATCTAAAAAACTCCAGAACATGCATTTATGTTAGAAATGGAATCCCTTTCATACCAATGATTGATTTTTTTCCACGGACCTGGCGACCATCAGGATGCAGCAACATGAGGAAGGTATCACTAGGGAAATTGTTTTGGCCTCAGCATACCTTCCTTACGAAGACAGCTCTCCTCCTTCTTTGAAAGTGAGGAGACTGACGGAAGCTTGCCATCGGAAAGGTGACGAACTGTTGGTGGGATGTGATGTCAATGCCCACGATCTATCGTGGGGCAGCAAGGACACCAACAGTAGAGGTGAGCACCTTCTTGAATTTCTCCTATCTAACAACTTGGACATCCTGAATAGGGGTGATGAACCTACATTCAGGAATAGTAGAAGGGAAGAAGTAATTGACATAACTTTTGGTTCCATAATGATGGTCAGTTATGTCAAACAGTGGCATGTGGTCCTGGAGCCATCATCATCAGATCACACGTATATTAAATTCAAGGTTGAAATCGGAACCAGAGAGACCATGGCCTGTAGGAATCCCAGGAAAACGGACTGGGAGACATATAGGAAAGACCCTGACTTCAGCCTATCGGAAATTAAAACTTCGATAAGGATTCCAGCAGAGTTTGAGGAAGTAGCAGGGGCCATAACCTCTGCTAGAGTGACCTCATACCAGGACAACTGCTCAATCACCAAGAAGTGCACAAATAGGAGTGTGCCTTGGTGGAATAATAAAAAACCTGGAAATGCAAAGGAAACAGGTCCGAAGACTGTTTAACCTTGCGAGGTGCAAAGGACAATGGGCAAAGTATCGTGAGGCTCTTGTCAATAACAACCTTGCGATCAGACGGGCAAAGGAGGCATCTTGGAAGGTATTCTGTGAGGAACTGGAGGGCACGGCTGCTCAAGCGAGACTTCATAAAATCCTCACTAGGGTACCAACTAATCCAGGAGGAACATTGAGGAAGGAGGATGGGGAGTATACAAACACAGCACATGAAGCGCTGGAACTGCTCCTCAAGACTCACTTTTCTCAGTATACTCTGGGGGATAGCTCAGACCAGAATGCGATCCCTTAGAGACAACGGTTCTCAGGTATTCGGAAAGAGGACTGGGATTTGGCCGAGGAGTGTGACGATTTCAGTAAGGCCCAATGGGCGGTGGGAACATTTCAACCCTTCAAGTCACCTGGCCCCGATGGAATCCTTCCAGCTCTCCTGCAACAAGCGGGAGAAAATCTTATTAGATTCCTATGCAGGTTATTCAGGGTTAGCCTAGCAGCAGGAATCATTCCCAATGCCTGGAGGGCAGTGAAGGTTGTCTTCATTCCAAAACCAGGGAGAATTGATCATACCAACGCCAAGGATATGAGACCAATCAGCCTGTCCTCCTTCATTCTTAAGACATTGGAAAAGCTGGTTAATGTGCATGTTGGAGAAAGGAGGTTAAGTAGGACGACTCTAGATTCAAACCAATATGCATATCAGCCAGGTAAATCATGTGAGACAGCTCTCCACCAACTCGTTGGGAAGGTGGAGAAAGCACTACACTTTCAGGAAATAGCCCTCTGTATCTTCCTGCACATCGAGGGGGCTTTTAGCAACACGACCTTCGATTCCATGGTTAGGGCAGCAGAGGTGCATGACCTAGGGACCACTATATGTAGGTGGACTAGGGCCATGCTCAGTGGAAGAAAGGTAGAGGCTACCATGATGAATGAAAAAATGGTAATCAACACCACTAGAGGTTGCCCACAAGGAGGAGTTCTTTCCCATTTATTGTGGAATCTAGTGGTGAATGCTCTCATTGGAGAATTAAACTTTAGGCAGTACTTTTGCCAAGGATACGCAAATGATCTTGTCATAGTAATACTTGGCAAATTTTCTTACACAGTGAAGAATATGGCACAAGGTGCGTTGGACATTGTGCAAGACTGGTGCAGAAAACAGGATCTGGGGGTTAGTCCTAAGAAGACTGTTGTTGTACCATTCACAAAGAAGCATATACAACATGGAATCTAAAGCTTTTCAATGAAGCGCTACCTGTGAAGGGGACAGTGAAATATCTAGGGGTTAGCTTAGATGAGAAACTGACGTGGACCTCTCACATTAGGAATATTTGCTCCAAGGTGTGACACCATAATTAAATTTTTGATTTATTTATTTTATTATGCTTCGATTTATTATTGGAAAAACTGTGTACAAGATATTGATGTATTCAACGAGTAAGCTATCTTTGAAACTTATGTTCATTGAAAATGCCTTTTATATTGAAGAAGGTTAGAAAATGCATTTTGTTAAATATATAAGTAATATGTTTGTGTAAATATTTGTGTATGCTGAAAAACTTGTAGAGGTTCTGACTGAGGGCTTTAGTAAGTTGTACTGGTGTAGAAAAGACGGGGGGCATCCCCGCCGTAACGGATGCTGACTGTGGGGGAGCGAAAAGGTGGGAAAACGCGGGAAGTTGTTGGCTAAAGCAGTGGCTAGTGTGTGGCAAGGGATTACGGTTTTAGACGCGATAGCGTGCAGCTGCAGTGGTGGTAGGAACAGTGGAATGTACTGAGGTGCCTTTGTTTCTTGGTGGCTATGTTCTGGAGGCCTTTACCTACAAGAAGGTCGTAATATGGCCTCGGATGAAATATTGTTGCTGTTGTAAGTACTGGCATCAATTGGTGGCTTAATATTCCGACGCTAAGAAGATTGGTTTTTGGCCACATACTTCAAGAGCCAGTAAAGCAACATATTGAACCACATGGAGCCAACTGCAGCGCTAAGCTTCCACAGTGAAATACGAAAGTTTTTTATTACGTATAACAGTTCAGAATTTTGAATAATTACTTCTTTTAACGAGAATTGACTTTGAACCCATTATTCTCCTATGTCGTTTATCCAAGTAGGGTACTATCCTGTGGTTGCTTTGCTTAAATATATAGTGGAGTTTGCATTGAAAGTGAACAGTAGAGTAAATCTTATCTCCACGTAAATTGAGTGCATAGTAATTTGTGCGCAAACGAGAGTAACATATCAGATTCAGGGACCACACTCTTGAATACTGTGTCGGTTTCCCAAATTATTGAACTGAAGACAGTTAATTACTTAGAGGAAAGTAATTTATTACGCAACAATTTTACATTCAGTAGTTAATGAAAATATAAGCTTGCTAGTGTTATAAATAATTTTTGAACAGTGCTTTACTAAAAGATTGCTATTTTGAAGTGCTTACACTATGATAACACAGAATAACATTTTTTCTTAAAGTGATTCGTGAATAATATGAAGTAGGCCTGTACTGAAAGTTGGCTAAGTGTCTGAAGTTTAATAATTACATATAGAATAGTAGATTTTTCCATTCAGCACATTGTTGCTTCTAGCAAGGACTTTAATTGAATTTTTCTATTTGCATAGTATAGATTATGGTGAGGCTGTCTGCTACCTTAGAAAGCGACCACACTACATAAGTGTTGCATTTAAATTACGTTTGTTAATGTTCTCTAAATTTTTAGGAAATATTCTAGTTATTCAGTAATCATCGAGTCATTGATATACTTGGTAATGTTGTCCCTAAACGGACTGACGACCGTAAATTGAATTTTTAGCGGTAATTTTGTTTGATAATATTGCTCTTTCTGACTCCTGGTAACTTTACCACTGTTTTCTTTCGCAATGCAACTGATGTTCACCGTACTGAATATTATCACCGATGCCCTTGTTCATTAGAATAACACACGGTTAAAGAAAAATCCTCTCGGAGGTGCACCTTGTTGTAGGCGTAAACTTGTAGCAACTAATGAGTTTTGTTATCGATATCTCAATATATGTAGCAACTCTGCCACGTTATATTGGATATCAATACCTGAATTATAAGTAGCTGCAAAGCTTATCAACCCACAAAGAGTGTTGCATATGGCGACTTGCGTGACAAGACTGAGTGAAAGAAATCGCCAGGCGTGTGGTAATTGTGTGAAACATCAGTTTACATTTAGTAATTTTGGTTTATTGAAGTTTATATACGCGCGAATAAACGGTTTTTAGCGAGACAAATAGTGTCTGTTAACAGTATGGGAGTAATATTGAGCAAAGTTTTGTCTGTAGTTCGTGTAAGGATGGAGAATAACGAACGGAAAGGTAGCAACACGGACGAGAATGCAGGAAACGGCGCAGCTAGTAATAGTTGCGAGGACCAGACATTACATGGCACTAGCGTACAGCAGCGGCAGCAACTACATTCGCAGGCTGACCGAAGTATTTTTTCAGAAGGAACTTTTAACGCCTTCGTGTATAAAACAGTAACTTTTAGATGATGAATCGGAATATAATGATCATCCCAGTAAGATAGGTGAACATTCGGTGAATATAGAAGATTGGTCCAAAACTTTGTTGGAAAACATAAGTAGTCGAAACCAATGTATTTGCGAACAGGTTAGGGATCAAAGCAAACGTTTCGAAATACAGAATAAAAAGATTTGCGAACAAATTCAAAGCCAAAGTGAACAGATTCAGGCGCAAAGAAAATGTTTCGAATCGTAGAGCGAGCGTTTTGAAAAGCAAAACAAAAAGATTTGTGAACGAATTGACGCCCAGAGGGAAAATATAAATCAAATAAAAATACAAACGACCGAAATTAACAAAAAGTTACAAAACGTAACAAATGTGACTACAGTGAACACTAGGATAGAAAAGGTACATCAGGTCATAAATATTAGTAACAGATTCGACACAGAAGTCGAAAGAATACAACAGCAGATAGAACCATTGGTACAAAACCAAGTAGAAGTAAAAAATTGCAGAGCAAATCGAACAGGTTGTTGATGAAAACAATGTTCAAATTGAACAGTTGCGCAAAACTATTAATGATTCTGAACAAATATTAGTAGCCCAGGTAATTGACTGTAAACAAAAGTGTGAATATAACACTTCAAACATCCAGGGCAAAGTAACCGAGTTAGAAAGACAGATACATAGCAGGCCTTCTTATGTTGTTGACAGGGCAAACGTTAACAAATTACTCTAAGGAGAGGTAAAATTTGACCCATCCAATAAGTATGATGGATGGCATCCTCTCGATTTTTTGAAGAATTGCGAACGAATATTTCCTGAACATTTGACTGATCAGGAAAAGATAAATCTTACAATCAGTGTGTTGGCAGGAGAGGCCAAACGCTGGGAATTAATTTAGATACTAATAATAGGTCTTTTACCGAGTTTAAAAACAAATTTAAAAATGAGTATTGGTCAGAAGCTAAAGGACAGCTTTTGTGGCGTGAATTTGAAGGTGCAAAAATATTTGATGGTAGACATAAGGGTACCATGAAAGAATTTTTCGAAACATTGAACAGAAAACTGGCTCACTTGAGAGACAATAGATCTTAATCAGACTTTATATGGAAATGCTGGTTAAAACTGGCGGAAGATTCGCAAAGATTTGTGGGCAGTGCCCGCAGGAACTTTGCTTCGTTTTTAGAAAGAGTAGAAGACGAAGATCAGTGGCGTGAGGCGAGAGGTCCTCGTCCACATTACAATGGGTCGCGAAACCAGCAAAACGGTGAACAGCGACAAGAAAACGGATATCTAGTTAATGTGGTTCAGAGAGGCAGGGGCTCAAACAGTGGCAGATCATCTGGACGTGGTAGAGGTAGAGGACAAGGGTGGCATTCAGATGATAATGAAAATCAGCACGAAAACTAACTGCCGCAAAGGTTGAGGGCCGAACGTGCGCGGGTAGTTTAAACAGGCCCAATTTTAGGAAGTGCTTGCGTGAACGATTCATTGCGGATCGGCGGCACACCAAGGTTGCCGCTGAAGCGACAGATGGTACCGAGGTCAGCGCGCTGCCTAACGTTTGCAACAGCTGCGCCGAGGTTAGTCACACATCGCGTCGAAACAAAGCAAATGCAGTGCGCTAGAGATGGGAAAACTGGAACATCTGACGGTTTCGAAACGAATGAAACCGTAACATTTGTGGTTTCGAAACACTGTTTCGAAACCATGAAACCGCGAAGCAATGTATGTTTTGTCATGAAATCTTCGTTCTAGGAGGGCAATAGTTTTCACTATGTGGACAAGGGTACATACAAGAACCTGTCAACCATAGAGTATATATTTACTTCTTGGTCTGTAGGGAACATGTTGATAAAGATTTTCTCCCGTGTTGTTGATGTTGCCAACATAGTCACACGAACGCCGGTATGGTAGGTAAAAGTTTACCCTGTTAGGAACTCACAAACTACAATACGGTACACATATTACAGTGATGGATCATAAATGCTACTTTCTATACATACTAAATAAATTATAAGGAATAAAGGGCACACAAGTAATACTATGGAATTACAAAAATAATAAAGTAAGAGGCAAGTTCACCACTTGGACGTCTTGACCGTTACACCACCGCCGCAATTCTTTTAACATGAGTGTCGAAAAATTATATCGACAGTAGGTAACTTCGTTTTCGTTCACAGGACACCAACTCTTTAACACGAGATTGAATATGCGATCTACCCTTGTTAGTATAAAAAATGCCATTTCAGGCTTCATGTTGTATCTTATTTTAAAGAATGTAGTTTCACTCGTGTGTCTTTAATATGATAGATAAACCTAGAATTTAACTGTTTTTTTCAATGCAAATAGTGAACGTTGTTTTATTGTTCTTTCACATTTATAAAGCAGAAATTATGTCATTTCGGAAGACAGCAGTATCTTGCAAACGAATCTTGATAACAGTAATCATAAGCTGCAGACTCAAGAGTGTCAAATACTATTTGACACTCTCGAAATGGTTTATATACTAGTAAGTTATATGTGTATCTGTGTGGAGCTTCAGTAAAATGTAACACCACATTTCGATACCATTAGTCTGTTCCGCGTTTCTGCATTAGTGGTTTGAAACACCGGTGTTGTGAAACCGACATGAAATCGTGAAACCGACACGAAACCGTGAAACCGACACAATACCGTGAAACCGACAGGAAGAAACGGTTTCAGTGTATCGACAATCGACCGCGAATGTGATAGAACGGAATGAAACCGCGTGGTTTCGAAACCGTGAAAGATGCCGGTTTTGAAACACTGAAACTGTTGTGTGTATCGAAACCTGGTTTCGAAACCATGAAACCGTAGCCAACTCTACAGTGCGCCCTGAACGAAAGGAAGTGGATATAAATACTGAAACATCTGGTCACGTTACGGTCTCGGGCGTTGATACCGTGCCGGCGTCGGCAACTTTTACTGGACCCAGAGTATTAGTCAGTAATGAAAAGAAGTCATAAAGCTCAGATAAAAATGGGTGGAGTAATGAGGGGAAGGTTTCGTGCGGAAACGAAAAAAGCGGCTGGAAGGATATTTCCCCGCAATATGGAATAGCTTCCGCAGTTATAGGAAATGAGTCTATTGCCCAGAATTTTGATGAAGAGAATATTTCTCTAATTAGTGAAGTGGAAGCCAGTACAGTGAAGGAGACACTGTTAGCTCAAAAAAGTAATTGTAGGGAAGGAGGGGCACAGGATAGACAAAGATTAGAGGAAGATGAGATAGTGAGCATTCCAGAAAGTTATATTCCGATTGACGAATCCTCCTCAGATAGCGCCACAGATTATTCAGATATTGAGAAGGATGATGACTATCTTTTTGAAAGTATAGGCGAATTCAATGACGCTACCATATTTAAAGTCGGTATAGATGTTCAGAGGGCAGAAAATGATGACGACGATGGTGTGTTAACAGAAAGAATAATTAGTAATGAGTCGGAGACAAATAATAAAACAGCAACTGAAAACAGTTTAGAATCGTTCATGGCTAATCCTAACATTGGTATCGATTGTCACCTGTCAGAAAGTTCAGATGAGAAAGATGATGACGTAAGTGTTGCCCAAAGTTTAAAAACGTCCACAATAGTTATAGAGCCTAAAGTAATAAAGTGATGCCACAAGAATATGGTAGTGAGGCAGACGTGTTTTCTAGGCAAGGTTACACTAGTGAAGACAGTTCAGATAGTGAAAGTAGTGAAGAAGACGATTTAAGTGAAGTAAACACATACGTTTGCAAATATTGGATGGAACCTGGTTATAGCAGCCTACCCATACATGAACTAGAAATCTTGCCGAACGAATATTATGATGAAATTACGCGTTCCGCTGACGACGATATAGCTGATTATAATAATGATGCGTTAATGGGCGAACAGGGGGCAGAATTAGAGGTCAAAGGAAGTCTGAATGACATTGAAATGTGTTGCGAAGTAGATAAAGGCGAAGTAAAGAAAAAAATTTGTTGAAAACGTAGTAGGAAGAAGCGGTAAAAGTACATGGAGATGTAATTAGTTTGAAGGAACGGGCACAAGTCGAAAATAAGTTCTACTTGCCAAAACCGAAAAAACCGCCCGATGGAATAATTCATTGGCGGCATCTAGCTGAATATTCAGTTAGAAGAGGTGAACGTAAGGAACAGGAGATTCCTCCCCGCGAAATTAAAGGACCGCCTAAGTTGATAGAAGTGAAAGCCGGTAGTTTAACATGGGAAAAATTACCGCAGAGCAATGATTTATTGGAGGAAAACGATGAACCAAGTGTAACAATGAAAATGGTACAGACGGTTATCCCGATTGATATTTACGGAATTAAATTAACTGCATTGTTGGACACAAGGGCACAAATTAGTGCGGCGTCGGAAGCTTTTTTCGAAACAATTTGTAATGAGCCAAGACTTGTAGTAATGTCAGTGACTGGCGTGAAGATAGTAGGCGTCACTGGTAAATGTAGCAAACCAATTACAAATCAAGTACTTATAGGGAAGTACTGACTAACAGGAATGTTTAATTGTTCCAATTCTTAGTGCAGATTTGATTTTAGGTATCGATTGATGACCACGTCTTAATAAAAACACATGACATTTCAAAGGAATTAACCCATGAAATTTCCAATTTCAAATTTATATATAAAGGTCCTTTTGAGGTGAAAGACATACCTCACAATAATGTATACTTTCTTGTTTATCCGAAGTCTGGAAAGCATTTCGGTATACAAAATGTAGAAAACTTAAAGTTGTACATCTCAGTTTATATGTATGATTTTTTAAAATAATTTTAAGTAGAAAAATTTGTGTAGGTAGTAAAAATATGAAATGAATGTTTGTAATTTAGTATGACAAAATACTCATACAGCATATATGTTTCAGGTGATGACTACAACCTATACAAAATTATTGAGACATAACTGAAGGACGTTAAAATAAAGTAACGAATAAAATGGCAAAACATGGACTGCCTACATACATAAAGAGGCATTGGGCAGATGTGCTGAGAAACATCAATACCAAGTGATGTAAAATTGATGGACTGCCCTGGGACAAAGGGCAGTGAAAAATTTGAGTAAATATGTGTTATTTACAGGTGTTTAAGAATAGGACTTCCAAACATAGCAGCCCATGTATTCTAAACATGCCTATGTAACAAAGAAAAAAAAGTTGTTTTAAAAGTTCATAATTTAGGAAATGTTGTAATACATGTTGTTTAAAAGAAAATAATGAACTAAAAACCCCGTGATTTCTTATAGTTGTAAGATAAAAAAAGGCTGATTTATTATGTGTAATGTTGTGTTGGTAGAAATAGATTTTTTCAGTACCGGTAATTTTTATGTGTCAAGTGTTGTGTATAAACTCCATACTATAAACAAGGTGTCACTTAAATATTTTGCAATTTAAAGTTATTGTGTCCCAGTAAAGTTAGGTGTCAGTGTGATGTTTTATTTAATCTTGTCCCAAAAGGGAAATCTTAATTAAAACAGGGGGCATATGTGACACCATAATTAAATTTTTGATTTATTTATTTTATTATGCTTCGATTTATTATTGGAAAAACTGTGTACAAGATATTGATGTATTCAACGAGTAAGCTATCTTTGAAACTTATGTTCATTGAAAATGCCTTTTATATTGAAGAAGGTTAGAAAATGCGTTTTGTTAAATATATAAGTAATATTGTTAATGCAATATGTTTGTGTAAATATTTGTGTATGCTGAAAAACTTGTAGAGGTTCTCACTAAGGGCTTTAGTAAGTTGTACTGGTGTAGAAAAGACGGGGGGCATCCCCGCCGTAACGGATACTGACTGTGTGGGAGAGAAAAGGTGGGAAAACGCGGGAAGTTGTTGGCTGGTGCAGTGGCTAGTGTGTGGCAAGGGATTACGATTTGAGACGTGATAGCGTGCAGTTGCAGTGGTAGTAGGAACAGTGGAATGTACGGAGGTGCCTTTGTTTCTTGGTGGCTATGTTCTGGAGGCCTTTACCTACAAGAAGATCGTAATATGGCCTCGGATGAAATATTGTTGCTGTTGTAAGTACTGGCATCTATTGGTGGCTTAATATTACGACGCTAAGAAGACTGGTTTTTGGCCACATACTTCAAGAGCCAGTAAAGCAACATATTGCACCACATGGAGCCAACTGCAGCGCTAAGCTTCCACAGTCAAATAGGAACGTTTTTTATTATGTATAACAGTCCGAACCTCATTTTTGTTCAGAATTTTGAATAATTACTTGTTTTAACGAAAATTGACTTTGAACCCATTATTGTCCTATGTCTTTTATCCAAGTAGGGTCCTATCCTTTGGTACAGTGATTATTCCGAGAGACCCACTGAAATAACTAAACGATTCTAATAACATTTACTTTGCTTAAATATATAGTGGAGTTTGCATTCAAAGTGAACAGTAGAGTAAATCTCATCTCCACTGACCAAATGCAGTTTCAGTTAGTTCAATAATGAAGTTTTCTGAATTGGTAAATTCAAATCTGATTATTAAAAATAAATATCGAGCAGTGATATAAACTTTGGTGTTACGTAAATTCAAGCATAGTAATTCTTGCGCAAATGACAGTAACATACTGTGTCGGTTTCCCAAATTATGGAACTAAAGACAATTAATTACTTAGAGGAAAGTAATTTATTACGCAACAATTTTACATTCAGTAGTTAATGAAAATATAAGCTTGCTAGTATTTAAAAAAATTCTTGAACAGTGCTTTTCTAAGAGTTTGCTATTTTGAAGTGCTTACACTATGATAACACAGAATAAAATTTTTACTTAAAGTGATTCGTGAATATTGTGAAGTACGCCTGTCCTGAAAGTTGACTAAGTTAGTGCCTGAAGTTTAATAATTACCTATAGAATAGTAGATTTTTCCATTCAACACATTGTTGGTTCTAATTGAATTTTTTTATTTGCATATAGTGCTTACTTACAAGTATAGATTATGGTGAGGCTGTCTGCTACCTTAGAAAGCGACCACACTACATAAGTGATGCATTTAAATTACGTTTGTTAATGTTCTCTAAATTTTTAGGAAATATTCTAGTTATTCAGTAATCATCGAGTCATTGAAATACTTGGTAATTGTTGTCCCTAAAGGACTGGAAACCGCAAATTGATTTTTAGTGGTAATTTTGTTTGATAATATTGCTCTTTCTGACTAGTGGTTACTTTATCACTATTTTGCTTCGCAATGCAACTGATGTTCACTGCACTGAATGTTATCACCGCTGCCCTTGTTCATTAGGGTAACACGCGGTTAAAGAAAAATCCTCTCAGAGGTGCACCTTGTTGTAGTCATAAGTTTATAGCAACTAATGAGTTTCGTTATCAATATCTCAATATATGTAGTAACTCTGCCACGTTATATTGGATATCAACACCTGAACTATAGGTAGCTGCAAAGCTTATCAACCCACAAAGAGTGTTGCAAAAGCAAAAGGTACTCTAGTAAGTACCAGGAGAGTTTGTGGCAAAAATTTTGGCCTGAGCCCCAAGGGTATGCACGGGATACACACCACAGTGATTAGACCCAGAATCACCTATGGGACGGTCGTGTGGTGGAAGAAGGTAGAACAGCAGGTTGCTGCTAAGGAGCTTGGTAAGGTGCAGAGATTAGCCTGCTTAGCCATAACAGGCGGAATTAGCAGCACACCAACTGCTGGGATGGAAACCATGCTGGATATGACCCCATTACACCTTTGTGTCAAGATGGAGGCAGCGGCTGGTGCATACAGACTCAAAACTGGCAAAAACTGGAACTCTTTGGCATGTCCAGAATCACACACTAAAATAGTGAGTGAGGTAAATATAGGAAAGGTTGAGGAAATGCCAGCCGACTATATTATTACCCCATACTGCTTCAACAAGCCTTTCAATGTAACAATTGGAAGTAGGGAGCAGTGGAAGAAAATAGTTCGGCACCGTACAGAGGATATTGTCTGGTTCACCGAGGCGTTGGGGCCGGGGTATACGGGTTGCAGCCAAGACTGGAGGGCGTCATCTCTCTAGGGAAACTGGCCTCAGTATTCCAGGACGAAATCACTGCCATCAGGGTGTGTGTGGAGGAGAATTTGAGTAGGTGATACAAAGAGCGTAGCATCTATATCTATTCAGACAGCCAGGCAGCCCTGAGATCACTGGAAGCTCCTGCAACAAGGTCTAAAATTATTGTAGAATGTCACAGGGTTCTGGTGGAGCTAGGGGAAAGCAATAGAGTAAACCTATTGTGGGTCCCAGGCCACTCGGGGATCAGTGGCAACGAACATGCCGACAGATTAGCCAGGATGGGGGCAGAGACTCCATTTATGGGACCGGAACTTGTCCTGACAATCACCAGCACGGAGAATATGGTAATGATGCCATGTTTTAAAAGAAGCTCTGCAATCCTGGGCCTGAACAGGACAGAGATTAGACTCATGGTTGGATTGCTGATAGGCCATGGGAATTTCAAAAAAACACCTACATACAATGGGAATAACAGAGGAGGACCCTAAATGTAGGATCTGTGATGACGGTGATGAAACTGCATCACATCTAATCTTCTAATGCATTGTATTGGAGAGTAAAAAGCACAGAACATATGGGACAACCAGACCCGAAGAAATTGTGTCTAATAAAAAACTGGTAAAGGGACTCCTTGCACTGTTCAGGGGCATTGTTTGGCTTTACTAGATATACAGGGAGCGATACCGCACAATAAACTTAGTTTCGGTGCGGGCAGTGGCTGGTTGGACCAAGACTGTTTTGGCTACCCTGAGAAAATCAAATCAAATCAAATCAACTGTCCCTCGAAACGTACTGAACTCGCGCGTCGCCAGTGAACCGCACAATACTGCACTCGTCTAGGACAAACGGTAGCACCTAACACCTTCCAACAAATGTCAAAAATAAATTTAAACCTTTCCGGAACTTTTTCTCGCTTACACCCCCACAAAAAAATGTGAATGGAAAAAGTTTGTCGCTTACTATATTTTGGACGTTGGTTTGGTAAAAGTTCTGCGTCAGACGTGAGATTTTAATTTATTACTTCACTATCATTGAATATATTGGCCGGAAAGTTTGCAGACATCGACAACATATAGCAATGAAGGCAACTAGAAAATTATTTTGCTGTGTGACGCTTAGTTTAGGAGATACGGTGTGATAAACATAGAGTAGTGTGACTAAACAACTTGTCATAAAAGTTTAAATATTCTCTCTTTCAGTGACAAAAAATGTTAATTTCATCGAAAAAAAACTGTGTCAGTAGGTAGTTCTCGAAACATACTGTCGTGTTATGTCGTCATATTATAAAATACATGATTTTCATTCTGATGAGCTGAGTGGCATGGTAGGAAACACAGCAAACGTGGACCACAGATGCTGCCCCCCTGCTCACCAGCAGTGCGCATGCGCAGAGAAGCAGTCAGTCACTTCTGATTGGCTGAAGCGAATAAATCTGGCAACAGCGCCACCATGAGTTTCGGTGTCCGCGGAGACGGCCCCTATCGCCACCGAAAGGCATACGGAATGAAATGGGGGAGCTGCTTCGTAACTTGAGCCCTTGGACCGCTCGACCGCACCAAAAAGATACAGAATAGGGCCACTGGTCAGTGTCACGTCGCATGGGCTGTTGTGAGGCCTTGTCTCTAGGTGGTGTTGCATAACTACCCCTGCAGCCCAAGGCCTACGAGGAAGACAGGCCCCAGTGCAGTCCACATGCCATGTAAGGAAGTTAGTTCTGAGCCGGCGCCATCGTTAGCCGATTGGCCGGCCGCTGGGACACTACTCACTGCCTCATAGTGGGCAGCCAGCACCAGGCTTGGATTACAACCACTTTCTTACGGTGCGCAAATTTGAAGTATTCTGGAACGCGCCCGGTGGAATACATCCACAGGCGTGGGTAGATCAATTTGTCTTCTCGCTCCCGACGATTAAGTTCTTGCACGTTGGAAGGCGATCCCGCGACGCGAATGAGGTCGTTCCCGCGGTATGGCGAAAGCTATGAGAGCTTCTGCCAATACTTTTTAGCTCCGTACTGGTCAGAGAATCAGCAGGACTGCGTGCGCCACGACATACAAATATGCCGCCCTTCGGACAGTCGAACTTTGCCAGTCCGACCGAGTTTTTTTCAGTACATGTTAAATAAGAACTATTATTTAACCAACCCCTATCCGGTACCTGAACTCATTAGAATTTGTTTGGGTCAGCTGCCACGACGTCTGCATAACGCTCTCTTAGCAGGGAGATGCAAAGACGATGTGGAGCAGTTTCAGGCTTTCCTGGAAAATCTAGATTTTGATTATGACCACCCCCCCCCCCCCCGCAGAACAATTTTCCAGTCAAACTGGGACAGGCGAATAATAATAAACATCATCAGGCACCGTACAAGGAGCAAAGTAATGGTTCTGATCGGCAGTCCTGAGGAAACGGCCAGCGAACCCAGCAAAAAGGGCAATGGCGCAATTAAAATGAAAACAGGTACAAACGTGACTTCTGCGGAAAGAAAAAGCAATAACTGGCACGCCGATAATAAAGAACGGCGCAAGGAAAATTCTAAGCTCGTTCACTGGTAGCGGCCGAACACGCCGCCACGGTGTATCGAAGCGCGTTCGCCCGACCCGAAACACAACAAAATACCAGATGCGCAACCTGAACCATCGACGTCAAAACAATGACGTTCTCAATCTTTTCCTTCCTGCTCTGAGTCTGACGATGAACAGGGGACGGAACAAGTCAGACTGATAGTGTTTGACGACTTACGGGAGGTCCTCTTAGCGGATGAACCCGTGCCGAGCGATAATCTAATACAACCCGTCCTGTCGATTTTAGTCAGAGATGTGGAGCTACGATCCATTCTCGACACAGGCAGTGTCGTCTCCGTAATAAGTGTGGCGGCATATGAGCCCTGCCAAGCAGTGACGTTTTGGCCGGAACTCCCCCTGGAACGCACCAAGGTCAAGGACGCCTTTGTTGGGCGTAGCGTAGAGGTACGGAGGAAGGCCGTGATTGAATACTCGTGTCACGCACATGTTTTTGTGCGCAACTTTATCGTTGTGTCGTCACTAGTTGTAGATGTGCTGCTTGGTGTGGAATTTTTGGTGGCACACCATACTACTTTGCACTTTAGCGAAGGCGAAGAACGCCTTCAGTTGAATCAGAAAGAAATTAGGTTAAAATTCAGCGAGTGCACCACGAGGCTGAGTTCCGAGGGTCTGCGTTACCACTCTTTATCAGATTATCGGGCGATATACTCGCCAGATCCGGTGCTCTCGGAGTATGATGACCCGTATGTACTTCTCGTTGATTGTGAGAAAGTAGACGTCCTGGCCGAGATCGACCGAAAAATGAGTTCGTTAGAGGGTACCCCACCTCAAGCGAAAATTAATTTAGATTCCATTTTGTGGAAACATGCGATGGTTTTCTCCGATGCCCTGGGCACGATCAAAGGCTTTCAATAAAAGCTTAAATTTCGGCCACACAACAAGTTCTTTGTGAAACCATACCAAGTTCCATGGGTATACAAGCGGGAAGTTGAGGAGGAGACTGCGCGGATGTTAGCGAATGGAGTCATAGAACGCACTGCGAGTTCATGTAACAGTCCGTTTTTGATCGTACCCAAGAAGGATACTGTACTGGATTCGAGGCAAATAAACACCATAATTGAGCCGGAGACTGTTCGACTGCAGACGTTATATGAACTCTTGCAGAAATTCCATGGCGTTCATGTACTCTCCTCGATCGACTTGCAGGCCTTTTGGCCTTAACATCAGTTCTGCCGCCTTTATTCGTGGCTTTCACTCTATTTTACCGGAGGAATTGTGGTGGCGCATTACCACCTACGTGGATGATGTGCTGATCGCGGAAAATTCATGGGAAAGCCACAACCAAGTTTTAGATCAACTACTGTATGTTTTCCAGTAGTCAGGGGTAATGGTTAATCTGAGGAAATCAGAATTCGGTCGGCCGCAAGTCAAATTTCTCGGGCACATTATTACGAGAGAGGGTATTCTCCGGGACGCTAGTAAACTAGACGCAATCCGAGACTTCTCTGTTCCAACAACAAAGAAGCAAGTGCATGCCTACTTGGGCCTCGTAAATATTTACAAAAAGGTTCTACCTCTTCAGATAATGGCTACACCTTCCCTCTGCGCACTCACGAGTAAAAACAAGCCTTGGAAGTGGGACGCTGAAAGTGTTAAGCAAGTACTACTGGCTGCGCCCTTGCTAGCATAGCCCGATCTTTTCAAGGATTTCTGCCTTGGAACGGACAGTTCGAAAACGAGAATTGTTGCCGAGCTGTTCCAAGAGTTTGAAGAAGATGGTATCGTGCACAGAAAGACAATTGCGTTCGCTAGTTGTGTTCTCACTAAATGCGAGAGGAATTACTCGGTGACAGAGCTGGAAGCCATAGCAGTTGTCTTCGGATTTAACAAGTTTCATGGATTTCTTTTCAGCCGAACGACCAGGGTATATACTGATCGCCATGCATTGCAGTTCCTCATGTCGGCGAAATTGACGTACGGACGGTTCGACAGGAGAGCGCTCCAGGAATTTAGTTTCTCGCTTGCACATACAGGGTATTTCACTAAGTGTGTTTGCCTCTGTAACTTATAAAATAATATGTGACGGGAAATTTTAATGCGGTAGGACAACAGAAGAAATGTTACACTTTCTGCGGAGCTATGAACATAGTTTATTGTATCATTTTCCAAAGAGTTACAGCACAAAGATATTATTTTTAAATGGAACTATAGTCTTTTCTATCATGCATTGGAATCGTCGAAACCAGCTGCGTCCAAATCAATGTAAACTACATTCCTATCACTGTTAGTTTGGGAGCTACAACCCTTCAAAGTTTCAGAGCCAGATACCACACGCTGTACATAATACATGGCTGTGTGGTGGGTGATGAATGTTATGGTGGTGGGAAGTTCGATTTACATGAGATGTTCAAATGTGTGTCCATGTTCCTCAATACATAATGCAATGCGTCGTCGAAAGGATCTGCGGACGAGACGTAACATCGCCGGTGTGACGGAGCGACATGCATCCTCGATGCACCGTTTTAGATCATCTGGTGATGTGGGCTCAATGACATAAACACGATCCTTTAGATATCCCCACAAAAATAAATCTATTGGTGTTAAATCGGGCGACCTTGCGGGCCATGAATGAGGACCATGGTGCCCCAACCATCTTCCTGCAAACCTGTTGTTTAGTTATTCCACAACAGCACGCCCAGAATGGGCTGGGTGACCATCGTGCTGCATCCACATATGGACTCTCGTGTGTAGACACACATGTTCGAGACCACCTAAACTATCGGCTATAAAAGCGCGATATAACTCACCTGTCAGTGTACCTGGAAAGTAGTGTGGACCGATGATTTCATCCCCAAGGATTCCACACCACACGTTAATAGACCACCTACGTTGACAGTCGACAGGTCGTACCCACCGAGGATTGTCTGTAGCCCAGTAGTGCATGTTATGGCGATTCACTGCACCATAATTTGTGAATGTGGACTCATCAGAGAACATAACACTTTGTGAAGACTCCAGCGTGAAATTACGCATGGCCCACTCACAGAATTTCACTCTTGCACGGAAATCGTTCCCATGCAGCTCCTGGATCAGTGACAGGCGGTACGGGTGAAACCTGTGGCCGTGTACTATACACCACACAGATGTGAGACTGGCACCAGCGACTGCAGCAACGGCTCGTAAGCTGACATGAGGATCGTGGTGTAGTGCAGCTAAAGCAAACACCTCCGTCTCCTCACTTCTTGCAGGTCTTGGTCTGTTACTGTGGCGCATTACCTAGCTGCATGTTTCCCGAAGTCGTTGTTCGGCATGTAAGAATGTAATGGCTGCCGCGGCTCTTCGCCTAGGATATCTCACGGCATACGCTGTGGTTGCTTCAGTGGCATCGTGTGGGCACTCGCCGAGCATCAGCAACATGTCAACGTACTCGTTGTTCGTGTATGCCATCGTCATCCGATGTCAGTAACTGTGGAATATTGAGCCCCGGTTATTTGTGTGGCTCCAACTGTCGGGTATACGGCCGTGTGCGGCGACAGTCGGCAGTCTAACAGCGCATCGACGAAGCTTCTCGCTCCGTGATACCGGCGACGTTACAACTGGGCCGCACCACATTTAGAAGGCGCATTGCATTATGCGCATCATTTGTGGTATCTGCCCCTGAAACTTTGAAGGGTTGTAGCTCCCAAAGTAACAGTGATAGGAATGTAGTTTAAATTGATTTGGACGCAGCTGGTTTCAACGAATCCAATGCATGATAGAAAAACTATTGTTCCATTTAAAAAATTATATTTTGTGCTGTAAAATACAATGATACAATAAACTATGTTCATAGCTCTGAAGAAAGTGTAACATTTCTTGTGTTGACCTACTGCATTAAAATTACCCGTCACCTATTATTTTATAAGTTACAGAGGCAAACACACTTAGTGAAACAACCTGTATACCTGGGAAAGAGAATGTGGTGGCTGACACCCTTTCTCGTTCCCCGGTGGATTTCACTCAGGGATCCAATGATGAGCCTAATGAAAATAATTACAGTCTGTTCTATTTGCGTGGATTAGCTTTTGAAAATTTCCTTTGTGGTTCCCTCACCGACATAGCGCGAGAACAAGACAAGGACCCGGTTCTGAAAGACGTGAAGGCTTTATCTCGTGACAACAACAATCCGTCGAATAGTAACTATTACCTAATTAGGAATAACGTCTTGTTCCGCCGTAGCAACCCCGGAAAGTCCAACTGGGTTGTGTGTATACCGGAACAAACTCATTTGGTATACACACTTTAGCTACACACACTATGGGCCCCGTAAATGTTTTGTTAAGCTCCGTGATACCTGCTACTTTCCAAACATGGAAAAGAGGATCCAGCACTTATTGCTGTTTGTAAAGCATGTCAGAAGTCCAAAGTTCTCACAGTATCTCACCTTGCTCCTCTGTTCCCCATTATCCCTACTCGTTTATGAGAAATTGCTGGCGTGGATCTGTTTGGTCCCCTACCACGGACAGCTGGTGGACACAGTTACATATTTGTCGCCGTCGAGTTGACCTCGAAATATGTAACGTTAACCCCTTTAAAAAGAGCCACGAGTAGTTCTGTATCACACGCATTTCTGAAAGACTTCCTGTCCCAAGTTCGGTACGTGGAGAAAGTGTTATCTGATAACTGTCATCAGTTTGGCTGGCCTGTCTGGAAGAGGACACTCCAGCGGAGGCGCATAAAACCTCTTTTCATTTCCGTTTATCACCCGGAGTCAAACCGTGCGACCGCGTGATGAAACAACTGGGGAGATTGTGCTGCTTGTACTGCTACCGACGTCATCGCGCCTGGGATCAGTATACTCATGGGTTCCAGCACGTCATTGACGAGTTGCCGAGTGTTTCTACCTCTATGTCGCCGAGGCTCGTTTTGAAAAATGAATTTGCAGAGGACAAAGTGCGGGAGACAGTACCTCTTGATCCACCGGTCAAATTGAGGCACAGCGAGGTGGTTAAACGTGCGATTCAACATATCAAACAGGCCGTTCAGAAAAGGCGCCTATATGACAAGAAGCATCGTGTAGTACGCTGTGGTGTCGCTCAAGTATAAAGTGAGCGCCACCTACTTTCGCCGCGCGCCGCCATGCACGCACGGCGCGGCGTTCTTACGACGTCAGCCACGAGCGCCCTCTGCTACAACTCCGCTCGTGGCCACCACTGGACTGCATCTTTTACTTGGGACTGAGATAGGAACCAGCTAACACTTCGGAATCAGATAGGCCCCAGTGAAGACTTGGCTATCGGATAGGCACTAGGCAGGCCTCTAGCTCAACTATGTATCAGCATTCTGCAGTACTGAGGTATGTAAAAGTTAAGTATTACTAAGTCTCTAAGAAATATATATCTCGTTCTAATTTACTCTAGTGTTTCTAGTTTCTGCTGTCCCACTGGCTGGTCACCTCCTACCTGCACAAGCGTGCATCCTTTATTCCTGTGTCGGTCTTTCTACTCGGCCACCGACACCTACGACAGAAACGAGACACAAAAGCGGCGTCGAGGCTGGGACACAAAATACGCTACTTTGAAGTCGGGGGGAAAGTCTTGGTTCGTTCCCGTCGTCTGTCTAACAAGCGTCTTGCTCTGGCGCGGAAATTCTTTCCAGTTTTTGGTAGTCCTTTCCGCATAAGGCCGATTGTTCATGAAAACGCGGTTGAACTGGAAACAATATGGACGCGAAAGTCTCGTGGTGTGCACCATCTTTCCAGTCTTAGACATTTTGAAGAATGATTGCGTATTTTCTTCTGTATTTTCTATAGATTACAGGTTCCACTTTTTATAGTGTAGTTTTGTATGTGTTTTTTTTCCCACTGTGTTACGGTGTCAAAGAACGCGCCGAGAATGTGTTGCGTAGTAGACGCATTCGTAATATTTGTTATCCTGCATATGAGCATATGCAGCACTGAGTGAAACAAGTTGTTTTCTGTACAATCAGCTGACGCATCAGGTATGCTGATTCGGTGCGCGCACTCAAATGTTGTGGGACCATCAGTAACGTCAGCTCCGCTAAACAGAAGTTTGACAGCTACTTTACTGTCGAGCGCCTTTGTATGGGGTAAATTTAGTTTAAATTTTCAGTCGTTAGTGCGTGTTATTCAACTACCGCACCAGATTTGCGAGCTAAATACAATTTGTACCAAAACAAAGTGTGATGTTCTATGTTTTTTTCTATGTTTGTATAGTCTATGGGACTTAACTACGGGGTCATCAGTCCCTAAACTTACAAACTACTTATGAACTACTTACGAACTAGGACGGCACAAATATCCATGCCCGAGGGGGGATTCGAACCCCCGACAGTAGTGGCCGTGCAGACCGTGACTGGAGCGCCTTAGTCCCCTCGGCCACCGCGGCCGGCAAAGTGTGATAATTTGGGGTGTACTTTTCTTTTCAGCTATGCTACATAAAGTTTATGTTTTAGGTTTTATTCATGTCCAGTACCGTCAGTGAACGAATGGGAAAGGTATGTTCCTCCAGAGCAGGGAGGACGGTAATTAGTACTGTCACAGCCAGTATGTGTGCGCCCTGTGTCCTTGAAATTGTCCATGTGTTGCCTTTTGTAAGTCGCCATAACTGTGCCGCCTCCCGGACAGAAACGGGTTAGCACGTGGTGAAGCATAGAAGGTGTTTTGGAACATCTTGTGTGTAATTGGGACAATGGTTTGTAATGCCAACTGGGTGACGTATCTAATTTACCAATTAATCAACAAACCGTACCGCAAGCTTTAACAGAACATCCACCATGGAACAAGATATGAAAATTATCAGAACCAATAATCGAGACAGAAAAATCCTGACACTACAAGAAAACTTTCATATACAGAGAGCCCTGGCAATGAATAAGAAAGTGATCAATGATCAGATCAACATAAGGAACAACTCACTAATCAAGCTGGCCACAAAATCAGTGAAAACAGTAGGGTAAGGTGGTACAATTTCGATATAGGTACAATTCCGATCAACGTAAGTATTCGCGCCATATTTTTGTCTCGTAGTGTCTCGTTGTGTCACGTTGTAGAGTAACAGGTTTCTACAGCTCCACCTGTCTTTTCCATGAATACACCGCTTTGCGGTAAGCAGATATAAATTTTTTCCCTTTAAAGAGGTAAGTGAAGCTACTTAGTCTAACGCGCTCTTATAAATAATCTAGTTAAGGGTGACTGGATTCGCTGCTAAAAATGCAATGTTTGGTACCACGAAGTATGCGTTGGTGCGTGACAGAAAAAGTGCTTTTTATGTGGAAGTTGCTCGTAATCAGAATTGTACGAGGAAATGATCACAATTGTACTTAGTGTGGTACATTTTCGATCGATTTTTCTCAATTCCGTAACCTTTTTTTGTGTTTATACCAACATTTGTAACTGTATAATATTTGTGTTACATATTCATTAAACATCCAAGAACAAGTGCCATAGTTAAAATTATTCCTTTTCTCAATTTATTTCCAGTTATAATAACATTTGACCGAAATGATCGAAATTGTACCACCTTACCCTAATGAAACATGAAATGCTCTACCTCCTTCTCCCTCTCGCTCCCCTTCCCCCTCCCCCTACTCCCATATTCACAAAAAACTAACACAAATAACGGCACACACACACACACACACACACACACACACACACACAGTCTACACAGACACCAACACAAACAAAAAACAGCTGATACACTCAGAGATACAAGGAACAGAAACAAGAGACAGACGAAAAGCGACAGTTGGCAACACTAAACATTGTAAACAAACGTTCAAAAACGAGTACACAGTGAAGTGGTGATGCAAGGGTTTTCATCAAGAACGAAAACACCGTATCCAACTGAAGACCTCACAAACATCTCCATGAAGACACACATGGAATAACACAGAAAAATGTAAGTAGGGCCGAAAACTGGACAATTAAATTAACTTTTCAAAAGCTAGTGCTACAGAAGTTGTTTCTAACCTAGTAGATTCGAACTTTAGAAATTGTAACAAGACTGTTAACTGTCATACTGTGAAAAATACATATAATATTATGACTGTACTACAATATTATACAAAAATAGCATGTATTACAGGCCACTGATAATGCTTCACAAATAAAGAAGCGAAACCCGTATGTTCTATTTTCTTCATTGTTAAAGGTGTTTATGTATTTTATGTACCTATTTTTTAGTGTTCTCTTATTATAGGATTAGGATGAAAATTTATCCACTTATCAACTGTGTTTTATCTTCCTAATTGTTGCAGGTTTTGACGAATTTTCATGTTTTATTTAGTGTTTCTCTGATTACAGGATTAGGATATTGATTTATCCATTTGTTTGTTTTTATACCACGCTCATTTTCTAACGCGAATTTATACTTTTGTGTATTTTGAAATTTTGAAGAGAGAATGTTCTTAGGAACCGAGAGACCACTGGAGCAGTGACCGCATTCTGACGCTGCTGCTCCAAATGGGCAGTAAGCGGGTGGTGTGCCACTAATCACAATAAATTGTGCGTTGGTTATTTTAAGATTCCACAGGTACTCGCCGGAGGGACAAGAAGAGTAAAGTGATCTGCAAGGGGTCGAGAACTAAACTATAGTCAGTAGATGCATGTGTTGGGCCCAGTATGTAGTTGGCATTATAGATTACCATAGTGTGAGCTTAGGCAGGTGGCACATCAATTTAATTTGATATTATGAATAAGTATTGCGGCGCCACGCCGCGCCAATTTGCGTTTGCTATCTGCTCATTGCCAACATTTTTTTATTCCCCCCGCCCCCACCCCCCACCCACTGGTGTCACCTAGTGTGTGTGACTGTGAGTGTGTCTCTGTCCGACTGTGGCCACAGCGTCTGAGTCATTGAACTAGCTTTGTTTAAGTCCCTGTGATAGTATTAGGAAATTTCTTACACCTTTCTCATATGTTATAATTTCTGTATGATAAGTGTTGGGTCACATTTTGTAAAAACTAACTGACCCGAATAATGTAGTTTATTTATGATTGTGTAATTTACTTTTATATTCTCACCTATTTGATTATAAATTTTCTGTGTAATTTTTGCATTTGTATGATGTGACGTTTGTGAGTGTTACGTTCACCAGTGTAATGAATACCACTTGTCGTGTCCTACATAGGAAAGAGGGAAGAGGTAGCAAGGTCAGTCTGCATATCCCGAGCGGAAAGGAGTGATTGCAGAGAGACAGTACGGGCATCTACTAGAGATGCGGATTTCGGGACTCGAGAGGATACTTGTTAGGAAACTTTATGGAACTCCTAGGTACCTTGCATTGAATTTATTGCATCCCATACTAAGTCTACTACACTGGGGTTAGTTATTTAAAAAAGAAAAGAAGTATAAATCGTTTGCCACAACAGAAGCCAGTAATTACGTTCCCTAGCAGCATGCCCTAGACAGACGCACTCCCCGCGAGAAACAGACTGTCATGGAGCACCCTGAGGCCGACGGCGATAGTCACCGGCTGGCGCCCGACTCGTCTGACTGAGAACTCCCCTCTTGATCCAAAAACCGGGGGTTTTAACGGCCGGTGTGGCCGCACCTCTTTTCCCCACTTTCCGACAGTTAACAATTTCCTATTGGCCGCTGCTTGGTTCAACCAATCTAAATTGTGGCTTGCCCTCTCTCTGAGTCCTCTAGCGAACCACGTTTCAGCCCTGTCCTTTCTGCCATTCCCCGGGTGGGGAGGTGGCTTGTTTGTGCACTAACAAAATCCATACTTGGTAGCAACATTGTTCAGCTGAAAGTAAAACGTCACGACGCTACCCAATATGGGCAACAACAACAATGTTTTACGTCAGTTGGCCACACCTTAGGCTCCGCCTTAGGCCACGCCTCAGGGGAGCTGCTAACTAGCAGTTTTTCTTCTTTACCCTCTCACTCTAGCCTCGTGGAACAAACTGACGTTGCTGTTCCCAAATGACTGGTATCAACTTTGCTACATACATTAAAACGTGCCTGTTAGCCACCAAGTACTAATGTAACGTCTTATAACAGCGTCTAGACGCTATATGAAGTTAAGCCCATCTTCTCCGAAAGGTAACGTCCACCCTGGGACGGTGGCTGAGGGCATCAGCAGTTCGCTAGGAGATTTATTTAGTGCCTACATCCCGTAAGATATACGTGTCTGTTTTAGCCTGTTATCTGCAAAGGTCTCTATTTATCAGCCCGGAGTGCATCTCTGTGGCTCACACAGCCTCTCAACAATTCCAACAGTAAAATCAATATATGACACACTGGGCAACGAATATGTGTCAAAAGGTGTTTTGTAAGTGCCAAGGGAAACAGTTCGTTCATGCCACACTACTACGAGTAACGCGGTGCCGCGTCCTCCACGGCCGCCAGCACCGCGTCGCCGCGAAAACCGGGGGTGACACTTCCGCCTCCGGAGGCACGGGAGAGCTCACCAAGCTGCCCCGGCCAGCCAGCGGGTAGCAGCCTGCAGTGGCGGAGCCGGCAGGCCGCTGACGTCACGTGGGTGACTGGGCCGCCCCGAGATGCTTCCGCGTAACCGCGAGACAGTGTGGTACCGATCTCCGGCAGACTGCTTCACCCACGCCACGCCTCAGAGCAACTGACACCGGCTGTCACCGACGATGGTGCTCGCCGCTGGTCCAGCTGTCATCACGCACCCTGTTGAACGACACTTCTTCTTAGCCTTCTAGACGAATTCTCGCGTGTGCTTTACTCGCTTATTCAAGATTAATCTCTGTTTCTAGATGTTACGAAATTTGGTGTGGTCGGACACCACGTGGTACTCAAGAATAGTATGCCGCTGCCTTACCACACATGAGTTCATTTAATTCACAGTGTATTTAAGTATTTGTGATCAACACACCTGCCATTTCATCAAGATGCCGCCGACGATTCGTTTCGTCGCTGCTTTCAAGTGTTCCAGTTTTGTAATATACCGCCTAGCTTTATGCGCGTGTCTGTGAATGAATGAATGTGCTTTCAGCTACTCATTGTGTATTTGAAAATTTCCTCCCACGTTACCTCCATATTCATAAAAGGCAGAAACAATTTTATTACAGGCAGTAATTATATGATTTAATTCATTTTTGTACAAGGTGTGTGCTTAATTTGGTGTCCCCACATTTAGTTGCTTGTTCATTTTTCTGAATAGATTATGATTTGAAAGTATCAAACCTCTGCTTTATGATTTCATTCTCCTCATCCCGTGTTAGTTATCTATTCATTTATTTTTTAACATTGATTTTGTGTTTGTAAAACGTTGGCTGCTCCCTTAAGGAGTAAGCAGTTGGATGAATTTCCGTTGCGCAAGTACTGTGGCCACTCATAAAGTAATTTAGAGGAACAGTGAGCGTTTTAACTTACATTTGCAGATCTCAACTGCCTGAGATCGTGCTTATTTTAATAACAGGCTACTTTCAAACTATTGTCTACATTTCGATTCATTGAAGATAACATTCCTCTGTGTTCAATGTTCCAAAGAAGAAGAAAGCAATTATTATATTATCAACAATGCATCCACTTCTGGTCCTCTTTCAAAGCCAGATGTTATTCATTATTATGACAGCACAAAAGTGGGCATCCATGATATGGACAAGTTGTGTTCTCATTACAGTGTGAAAAGGAGGACACACAGATGGCCGTTAGCATTTTTACAACATTCTGGATATTGCTTGCTGAGTGGCATACATTATTTACACAGAAAACAATCGATAAGCAAATAGTGTGACTCATACATGCATACCGTTTCTATTGGACCTTCCATTATCTCTAGATCATCAAATACTAATTGTTTGAGAAAATTTGCAAGTGGAGGCTCAGCCTAAATGAGATGCTTCTGGACAGCTGAAAATCATTGGTGGCTGTTTTGTATGCAAGTCTCAAACAAAAAAAAGGGAAGAGGAAATAAGTAGCAAGAAAATTAAAGAACCAATATGTGATGAGCATTGCATTACAACATCGGTGTGTGGACTTTGTGAGTAAATAATAATTCCAAGTGTGTCTTTCCAACGTAACGAGCAGTAGAATTCAGTAGCTAATAATTTTATGTAATTTACTCTGTTGAATGAAGTAAAAAAACTGATATTTTTCAATTATTTATGTCCATATCTGTTGTACTATTACATGGTTGTCTAATAAATAATAAAACAATATATTATATTAAATTAAGTATTAAATTTATGAACGTCACACCTGTTGTAATGGATGTATATGGTTACTTGGGTAACCCAAATATAGATTAGAGGGTGTGTACTGTTGCTTCTTATTTAAGTGCTCTTCTATGTAAGTATTTCAATTTTTCATGTTATTATTAAGTTTATAAAGATGCAAATGAGGAATAACCTGAAGTTTGAGTGCACTAGTTTCAATACACCTGATAATTGGGCTGTTACACTTAGAAATGTTACCCAGGTAACCCAATGTGTACACAAGAGTTGAAGCATCACCGGTAGATGGTTTGCTAAACATGTTGGAAACAATACGTTCATCCATCAATTTACGACTGAGGTTAAAAACGTTGAGTGAGCCATCTGGACGCACAAACTAGTGTAATGTTAATTTGGGATGTAAGGTTTTTGAATTCTTGAGTGAGTACGGCTAGTTTATTGATGGAATCATAAAGAAATATCAAAATGTCGTCCATATATCTACAGTAGAATAAAGTCTATGAAATGAGTGGAGAGTTATTTGCAAAATATTTTTTCTAAGCTGTTGACAAAACTGTCAGACAACCAACTACACATTTCCCGATGGCCAGCCTGTCTTGTTGTTTGTAAAGTAATATTATGAAATACTTTTACGAAGGATGGATAAAAGTTCATTGATCTGATCTTGAATAAGAGTGCTTCTGATTGCGATATTATCAGTAATTATGTTAATAGTTTTCTGAGCTGGTACATTGATATAGAAGTTGCTCACATCTAAGGAAACTAGGGTGGAAGTATGTGGAAACTTTCTGTCAAACTGTGTATGAGAAATTTGCTATTCGTTATGGAGAAGTTATTGTTATAAAAGAAGAACTGTTTCAGCATTTGCAGTACAAATTTACCTGAGGGTTTTGCAATATTGCCGACACAGTTAATATTTGGACACATCTAAAAATGCTACTGATGGATCTTAATCTGAGCTCTGAGGGATGGGGTTCTGGAGTTCATCACTTTAAACTTTTGTTTTGATTACTTGGAGTGATAAGGTTAGAACAAGTACTCAGGCACTCATGCAATTTCCTGTTAAATAAAGGGGTTGGGTCTACTTCCGCCATTTAAAAAAATTCAATTTTAGCTATAAAATCTGCAATTAAATAATCAGTTATTTATTCCCCACTTGCGAATTCTGCCGACAATAGCTACATTACTAAAGACATTCTTTAATTTGGTGACAAATGAAAATAAGTGCTGGACCGGGACTCGAACCCGGGTTTTCCGGTTTTCGCGAGCAGTACCTGCCCTGTAAATGACGTCATCTGTGCAGCCTTTGTCTGCTCCCACCACTTAGGCGTCGTGATCGTTGAGATTAGAATTGATGTATTTCATAGTTGAACGTTCATTAATAAATTTTGGTGTGTTGAAGAACTTCTATATCATAGTACTAGCTTTATATGTCATTTTCAGTTTCTTGGTATTATACGAGAAATTGTTGGCCCGATAAAGAGCCAAATTAACCACTCGCTTTATAAAGGGTAAATAATCATCTGTGGTACGCTTTTGATTGTTGTTTTGAATGGAGTAAACGTTTCACAAGCGAGACAATTTTCTTTTAGGACGTTCTCCAATCATTTGGCCATTAGACCAGGATCTGGCATGGATGTTTATGCTGTCTTTAGTATAAGCTAGTTCATAAGTACTTTGTAAGCTTAGGAACTGATGATCCCGCAGTTAAGTCCCATACGCTTTACAAACATTTTAACATTTTGAGTGGGGCCAATAATACCAGAGAACTCCAAGCATGCATTATAATCAATAACATTCTTCTGGGTATGATACAGCGTCGTCATTTTTGTAAACTTTGCCGACGTTTCGGCCACTATTGCAGGTGGCCTTCATCAGGGCTGTGTCTGACTGCTGACTGTACGATCGCTTGGTGTTTATATACCAGCGGATGAAGGAGAGGAAGGGGGCGTAGGTTATCCTTTATTGGTGGTTATATTATTGCACGCCATTGGTGGAAAGGGGCGTTGCTGATTGGTGTTTTATGGCTGGTTTTTTTTTTCATATGATTGGATGTTGTATTCTTCTCCCTTATTGGTCAAAAAGGGACGTTTCCTATTGGCTTTTGCATTACAACTTGCTATTGGTGGAATGGACCTGGGAGAACGGACAGCGGTTGCGGCGTGCCGCTGTTGACGTCGCCTGGCGCAGACGGCGGCGGGCCGGTGCTCTGCGTGTTCGCGGACGCTGTGGTCTCCGGGGCGCCTGCGCGAGTTATTCCGCGCGCGGTGCCGTCACATAGCGTTGCAACTGCTGGCAGCCAAGACGCCGGCAGCCTGTAGCCATCCTCCCTGTTCATATTGGCGGGACGCTTCGCTATTTCTATAGCCTCTCTAATCTTCCTCCTCGTTGAGAAAGGTTGTTTTGCCAGCACGCGGGCCTCACCGAAAGATAACTGTTTTCCGCACTGATTGTCGTGCTCGGAAACCGCTGACTTTGTGTGCTGTCCAAGCCGTATGTACCTTTCATGTTCCGAAAGCCTCGTGCAGATTGCTCGACCGGTCTCTCCTATGTAGACCAGCCCACACTCGCAGCTTATTTCATAAACGCCGGCATTACTCAGTTTGTCAACCGCGTCCTTAGTTGAACCTAGGAAATCCTTAGATTTATTGGTGCTGCGGAAGACTGGCTTGATGCCTGCCCGACGAAGAACCTTGCCCACACGTTCAGTGCCGCCCTGCACGTAAGGTAATAGGGCGATGCTTTGTGCTTCCTGCTGTTCCCCTCTATTGTTTTCATTCCTCCTGGACATTGTTTTATTTATTTCGCCCAGTCCATAGCCATTAGCCACAAAGGTGGATCTGAGGTGCCGTAGTTCCGCCTGTAGGTGATCGGCATCGCTGATCCTGTGGGCCCTCCTTGTTAAAGTTTGAAGGGCGGACTTCTTCTGCATGGGGTGGTGGTGGGAGGAAGCGTGGAAGTACCTTCCTGTGCTGGTAGTCTTTCTGTACACCCTGTGGCCGAGTTTACCATCAACCTTTCGGTAGACTTCAACGTCGAGGAAAGGCAGCACCTCATTCTTCTCTACTTCTATAGTGAAATGTATTTTGCTGTGCTGCCGATTGAGATGTTCGTGGAAGTTCTGTAGCTCCTCTTCCCCATGTGGCCAGAAGACGAAAGTGTCATGAACGTATCGCAGCCAGCATGCTGGGCGTAGTGGCGCTGACTGGAGAGCCGTTTCTTCAAAAGCTTGCATGAAGATGCAAAACAACCTTTCTCAACGAGGAGGAAGATTAGAGAGACTATAGAAATAGCGAAGCGTCCCGCCAATATGAACAGGGAGGATGGCTACAGGCTGCCGGCGTCTTGGCTGCCAGCAGTTGCAACGCTACGTGACGGCACCGCGCGCGAAATGACTCGCGCAGGCGCCCCGGAGACCACAGCGGCCGCGAACACGCAGAGCACCGGCCCGCCGCCGTCTGCGCCAGGCGACGTCAACAGCGGCACGCCGCAACCGCTGTCCGTTCTCCCAGGTCCATTCCACCAATAGCAAGTTCTAATGCAAAAGCCAATAGGAAACGTCCCGTTTTGACCAATAAGGGAGAAGAATACAACATCCAATCATATGAAAAAAAACCAGCCATAAAACACCAATCAGCAACGCCCCTTTCCACCAATGGCGTGCAATAATATAACCACCAATAAAGGATAACCTACGCCCCCTTCCTCTCCTTCATCCGCTGGTATATAAACACCAAGCGATCGTACAGTCAGCAGTCAGACACAGCCCTGATGAAGGCCACCTGCAATAGTGGCCGAAACGTCGGCAAAGTTTACAAAAATGACGACGCGGTATCATACCCAGAAGAATTTTATTGATAGTGACAACTGCCGCGGAAGCCTACGTTTACATGTATTATAAGTTTAGAGCATCCCTGAGTGAATGAAGACGCCTTATTCCATTATTTAAGAAAGCTTCAGCACATGTAACCCTTGGAATGCTGCACCTGCGCGTCCGGCTGGCCTAGTCAGGCCTGCCGTTGCGGCCGTCCAACCCGCCTACCTGCGCTGCGAGACACCTCGGCGGTGTATTATGTATGGCTGACCCTCCGCGCGGCCGACCTCGTCCTGGCCAGGAAACGTTACATAGAGCACTTGTCCCAGCAGAAGTCCCGCCCATTTTCTCCCCACCACACCTGGCATGTCCGATTGTCCGCGCTCTCCCACCAAAAACCTAGCCTGCACTCTGGACAGTTCATGATCTTTGCTCTCTGTACAAACCTGCTTGTTTTGTTTACAGTGGTTGTGTTATCGAGAAAAACTTTTACTATTACTGATTTTCGCGTTTGCGTGTTTCTACTGGTAGCGGTGTGTAATTAGGAGTGTAAATGAGTGCCATGAAATATAAATAAAGTTCCATGTCCCTGAAGCTACGTATTTCCAAATTCCAACCATACCATCTGAATGAAATCGTACCTGCTATTACAAATTAGTCATCGTGGTGTGAATATACTCTCAAAGTTAATATTGGTTTCCACATTACAAAGAATATAACATTTGACTCTTTTGTAATTCATTTGCGATAAATAAAATGCAACACATAGTTCCGGCCGGCCGCGGTGGCCGAGGGGACTGAGGCGCTCCAGTCACGGTCTGCACGGCCACTACGGTCGGGGGTTCGAATCTCCCCTCGGGCATGGATATTTGTGTCGTCCTTAGGATTAACTAGTTCATAAGTTTAGGGACTAATAACCCCGTAGCTAAGTCCCATAAGCTATACAATCATTTGAACATTTTCGAACATAGTTCCGTTGACTATTTGTCCATTGTGATGTAGGTTGTCTGAAATTTGCAATCTCCTTTTTTGGTATTGAATGATATATATGGTGCGAATGGGGACGTCATAGTTACCACAATCTTCTGTATTCGCAAAAACTGACTTCGTCATTTCGCAACTTATCAACATACCCTATTGTGCTAAAGCTAGGTAGTACTTCTGCCCTGCATTTTTTGTACTCTACCGGCGTTACATAGTATGCATTAAAACATTTGTCGAAATTATCTTTTGTGTCTCACATACGTTTTCTTAAATTTATCGAGTGTTTTTTAGATTTTATGAAGTGTGTGTAGAATATTGTTTGGGCCCCCATCCAACCCTCTGCTCACATAATTGGGTTACTTTACGAAATATAGCCCAACGTAATGAAAAATCGTTGAATTAGATTATATTTGCATTCGTTCTCTGGTGATTGTATCTATTTCCTTAATTTATGTTTTTTCTTTTTCTTTTTTTAACATTAATGGAAGATGAACAACCTGATAATGTAAAATAGTGCACTCACAGAGCTGTTCTTCCATTTATGTTTGGAAAACACCTCGCACTCTAGTACAGTGGGCAATTTCATATGGAGTGGAGATATACTGCTAAATTCATGAGTTCTATGAAAGCTAGGTGAGAGAGAAAAGGAAGTGATTTTCCAGGGGAGTACACAGAAGAAAGAAATGACACACTATTGCTAAATTTCAGCTTAATTTTGTATAGGTCACTCAATTAAAAGATCACTTTTGACCTCAATTGTAAAATTTATTCATAGTTAATCGTTCGATCACTTATTGTAATCTGGTCATGCTGATCTGTTACAATATGAAGTAGGTGATACCATCCTCCCAAAACACACAAACAAAACTTACACTGTTTGCTTTAGCTCTACTCTGTGTATTATATTGTCATGTGGTTTAGTCACCTAGGTTGCAGTGATTAGTAGTGAAGTGATGTAATGGTTTGTAAATGTTAGGGAATACAACTAGTATTTTCATTAATTGTCAGATATTTCAAGTTTGATACATTCATTTAGTGCCTATCCTGGAAAAAGAGAGACAAGTGACCTTTTACAGATGCATGACAACTTGGTAAAAAGCTACAAGTCTGAAAATTTTTAAATCAGAAATTTACACACAACTATCACAATATAAGAAGAGTGAGGCTATGGTTCTAACTCAGCTATCATAAAGCAATGGAGCCTCTTCCAATGCAAATTAAAGTAGTTACAGTTTATATGTAAATCAAGGAAAAAGCACTCACAGACCTGTAGCAGGTTCATGTGTGGACCTCCGAAAATAGCATTCTCACTACAAATGTTTGTTTGTGTGTATCTGTGCTCCACACAACAATCCATTGTAGGTGATTTATTATCTTTTTCCCTATTTTATGTATTGCTTGAATGAAGAATTTCTATTATTGTCTGTTGGAGTATGCATTAATATGCTACATTGCCGCTCTGCATCCAGCTACAACTTCAATCTTGTCACTTATTATTCCAGACTTGTCACCAGACAGCAGTAGAAATAGTCTGGATAGCAGTGGAACCTTTGTTAATTTCTGTGTATCGGATTATGAATTCATGCAGAGAACTTGGAACCATGTGTGATATCTGCTGCTTCCACACCTCTACAGAAATCCCAAATAAGCCTGTTTTTATGAAATCAGTTGACTCATATGGTTGTGATGTGTACTTTACTTTCTAATACAGTTTTCTTGCATACCACTCAACTTCCAATAGATTCTGTCATAAGCATTTTGTAAGTTAAATTAATTTTACATTTAAGTGCTGGTGTGTCTAGTGCCAGAACACATTATGACAGTGACTAACTTCCTATAATAAACTATAGAAAAAAGTATTTGCTTATTTACTCAGACTGCACTGATGTCTAGCTGTGCAGTTTACTAGTATTTTGGTTTGCACAGTACGTATTTAAAGTCAAAATTGTAACATTGCAACACATTTAAGAGTCATGTGAGACTTCAGAAGTATCTGAAATATTTCAAGTAGAATTAATCTAAGTTCAAAAATATTAAGCGGGAAATTCTTCAAAAATATTATAAGCTGCCCATTAAAACATCTGCTGAATTGGCACCAACTTCCACAGAAAAAATGATTTAATATTTGACTGTAACATCAGGGTGCTTAAATACACGTTTTCTGTATTTAGGTGAATATGTTGTGAGGAAATAGTAAGTATAAGGAAAAGTTTCCACTAAAAAAGACTGAGAAATATAGCCTCAGTGTTTTGGAGAATGTGGCACAATCAGGAAAATAAATAAATAAAGTAAATGTATGAATACCTGGCGGCAATGTAACCAGAATCTAACTGGAAAGTAAGTTTCAGAGTTTAGACAAATTCTGGCTGTATTTTCAAAGGGTACCTTAATACTTTTATTAGCTGCTGATGTCACATGTAGGACTACTGTTTATGTGGCTCAACTAAGAGTTTTATGCTGTGCTATGAGGGTTACCGTGAGAAAGAAAACACATGTTTGACCAAATACATTACTGACAGCTTGTATCTAGATGTAGGCCTATCAAAGTAGTGTTTGGATGGAATGCAATGATGAAATTACATACAATTGTCTGAAAATCAACAAGCAAGTAGGTATAATAATGTATACGTCATTTTACTAGGGTGTGTTCCAAGTGCTTCTAGAATAAAGATATCACTCAGGAACAGCCACATTTCGTACAATAACAGCAGAAAAACAAGTAAATTTGTCTTTCGTTTGCAATATGAAATAATTCAGTTGAAACCGACCTTATAAATTCACAAATTGTAGACTCAGATGCTAATAAAATACGGTATGCCTTATGTCATATAACCTTATTTGACCTGTTTTCATTGTGCATTTATATTTCTCACTGTTTTTATGTTAACACTAGAATACTAAAGTACGTAAAAGTGACATTTAGAATATCATTTAGTTGTTCAATTTCTCCCCAAGCTAACCACAAAGTAAAATACAATGATAAACACAAGTCTAGACATCTTTCTTCTTTTTTAATCTGATCTATTCTGCCGATGAGTAAAATATACTTTTAACTAGTAATAACTGCAAATTAAGTTTAGTGCTTTAGGATTTATTCTGGTAAGTTATGCTTGAGAAACCTGTACTGAAGTAATTTTGAATTGTTTATGAAAACTCGGCTTTAGAAAAATCGCCTATGTCCCACATTAATCTTTTACTTATGGGCGCAGCTCCGTACTACACTGGTGTTGGCAACGACCAGTGAATGCTTTCTTGTTGACCATGAAATAAATGATGCTCTTTCTACTTTATGGTTGATACTTTCTTGTATGTATGCTTGTACATTCAGTAAATTATCTTAGTAAAGCGAATATTTCGTTGCCAACATTAGAACGCAGACTCCCCCCCCCCCCCCCCCCCGCTGCAAGTAAAATTTAACTCGCTCATCTGAAAACGGGGATACGGCCTGTCAGCTTTGACGCGTGACGACATCGCAGCGCGGTAGTTTTGAGCTGCTTGCATGTTTGTAAAAGGCGTCAGTTATTATGTGGTGGCTAAGTTAAAGACAATAGTTTGTTTATAAACAGAAGAGATTATAGATTAATATGTTGTGTTTAAAAAGTGGTCTGTAGCTTCTCTCGGATGGTAAGGGTAAGGTATAGGTTAGGTTAGAGAGGTGTTTTTTCGCATGTGAGCGCCGGAGGCGTGACTTTTGGACTGAGACCTATGATCGATGGTACATTTAATTAATTTACGAGGATAAGTAAAGATAATTCTTTATCTACAATACAGAAGTATTAATATATCCCATAACGGGTTTTCCGTCATGTTGATGACGTCATGGCTCAATGCTGGCGGGTGGTATCCTAGTCTTCAGTTATGCCTGCTTTATTACCAACATTAAAGGGGTGTCATTTCTGATATACGTTTCCGTGAACTATAGGTTTCTACTAAGTAAATAAAGTGATAAATATTCGCTAAAATAGCAATTAACGATGACCACAATTTTATTAGCGGATTTGTGGCCATAAAAAACATGTATCATTTTTATTTCCTTTAGTCCATTGCTGGTGACGTTTTCAGATCAGTTTAGCGCAACAAATACTATTATTCTTTAATAATACATCCTATTTCCCAACAGTATCTTGGTGATTTGCAAAATATTTAGAATGTTTTACGTGGAGAAAAGTCTACTTCCTTTTACGACTGACATATCTGAGACATTAAAAGCCCCGGGTCTCCGGTCTTGGGGAGCCTCCAAATACCTCGAAAGCTATATTTTTTAGACTGTCCCGTGCCTCTTGTCCTGGCCTATTGCCCTGGGGGGCCTCCAATTCTTTTTTATAGTGATAGATGTATTTGCAAGTGGACGGGGGGCCTCATTTTGTTTCGCCGCCGCCCCGGGCCTCCGACAGCCTTAGTCCGCCACTGTCGACCATCATGGGAAATTTTATGTGGACATTCAAACACGTCCTCTATGAACACTGGTAAACTTTAAGATGTGTTAAAGCAATACTGGCGGAGATACAGTCATTTGTTTGACGTCATGCTTGACTTTGCGCAGGGTGACCGTGAATTCGTGACAAATTTCAGCCGTTATAACTCGGACAATTTTTCGTTGAAAGACATGAAACTTGGCTGTCGTGTAGAAGTGTACGCATTCTTATAGGAATGATATTGAAAATAATTTTACGTGCTATATATAGCCAGCAAAGCTCCTCAAACAAATTGGCACCCAAAAAAACTTCAACGTTTTGCACGTTATATCTCAGGGACTAAAGCTACGACGAAAGTGAAACTTAGCATGTGGTAACCTTACAATACATGGTTCTGAAACATGATGTTTCATTTCAGTGCCACTTTCCAATACTGAATAAATTAAGTGCAAAATCAAATGTTTGTACAGCTTCCTGCTGGTCTAATGGCCAAATGATTGGAGAACGTCGTAAAAGAAATCTGTCTCGCTTGTGGAACGTTTACTCCAATCACAACAACAATCAAAAGCGTACCACAGATGGTTCAAATGTTTGTATAGCTTATGGGACTTAACTATGACGTCATCAGTCCCTAAACTTACAAACTACTTATAAACTACCTTAGACTAAAGACGGCACAAGTATCCATGCCCGAGGGGGGATTCGAACCCCCAACCGTAGTGGCCGTGCGGACTGTGACTGGAGCGCCTCAGTCCCCTAGGCCACCGCGGTCGTCAATTAAGTGCAAAATTGAAGAGTTTAGAAAATTATAAAAATGCTGTATTTTCAACCTTATTTTGCAAAAAGCTATGTTCTATAAAACTTTCCAAACTGGCCTGATTAGAAAGACCATTATTTATTTTTAATTGCAAAAGGTGTATTTGGTCATTCAATGTAGGCCAACATAACTAGATAATTTGAATCAAAGTTGAACGCGTTAATGACGATATGAAAAAATGTAAAATTTGATTCTTATATCTCTCAATGTAAGTGCATACCGAACATTAAACGTATACTTGTTAGGTCGGAAACAAAGGGATGTGGAAGAAAAAAAATTCAGCCACTTAATGTTTTCAAATAGTCTAAAACATTTTCGTAAACTTGGCGATTTTTGTGAGAAGGGGAAACGGTGTAGGCAATATTTGACTCATCTTTTACAAATACCGGTTTCTAGTAAATAATGAATTTCAATTTCTGTTGGTCCTTAGTCTACAATGAAATCCAAGACGTATCCAGTTTTACAGTCGTACAACACGAATGTATTGATTAGAAATTTACTTCGTTTTGAAAGAATTAATAGTTTAAAAGCGAGCTTTGAACAATAATAGACTGAACCTACAAATGAAACTCTTTTCTTAAAATCGGATGACTTGTATTTCGTAGAGCCGCCAAGTCCGCATAGACAGAAATGCGCGCACTTTCCGCTTCTGTCTGTCGGACATAACACCCTATATCTCGCGAATGAAGTGAGTTATCGTTCTGCTCTCGATCTTAAATACAATTTAAATGTCTTACCTACATCTCCTCCGCAGCTTTGTACGTGCTAAAATAAACTATAAGCAAAGACTACACAATGGGATTTTTCGTCTGAGAACTCTTCAAATTGTTTTGCAGTAGTTTACTTAATTTGATGTAGCAAAGTAACTATAAGGAATAACGAATAGAATGTGAGATCACAATCGAGCGAATATATCACACTATAAGATGTAAAAAAATGAAATTTTTCATTGAATAGTTTTCTCAGAATCGGTTGACAAATATTCTAAGTGCCCAGAAGGCTCTTACGTCAGCATGTAAGCAGCAACCCTGAGGGGCTGCTGACGTCAGCAGGCACACAGGTAGTGGAACCGGCTGCGATATACGCCGTCATTAGGCCTCCGGTAGCGGCCAGTCGCTGACCGCGGTGGCCGAGGGGACTGCGGCGCGCCAGCCATGGTCTGCACGGCCACTACGGTCGGGGGTTCGAATCCCCCTCGGGCTTGGATATTTGTGCCGTCCTTAGTGTTAGCTAGTTCATAAGTAGTTTGTAAGTTTAGGGACTGATGACCCCATAGTTAAGTCCCATAAGTTATACAAACATTTGATTTTTGATTTGATCCCGCCAGTTCCGCGGGAAATACCGTCTGGCCCACGGTAAGATTGAGCGCTGCGACATATCACGTCTGCAGCACTCAAAGTGTTAAAAAGAGATTTTTGATGGTACTGATTTTTACGAATTTTACTTTAGACGCGGACTCATCCACTCCATTGGTGCCAATGGCGTGAGTTACAGTTTCCTAACCAGCCATAGCTAACACTGTTTACACTCCTGCTGAATACTTTTACATACTTCGTGGTTTCGTTACAGAGATCTCCTTTCAAGTTGACATTTTATCAGTGCATTTTAGCCCAAATACCTTTCAGTTTTATTTGAGACAATGATGCCCATCCTCATGTATCTTTATGATTGACTAATGTGAACCCGCTGTTCATTAGGTAGGTTTCCGTCTCCCTAATTTATTCTATTTACTTTTAAAGCCATGGATTTGTTCGCGGGATAAAACCGTTATGATTTATGTTACTTGTCTTGTTACAGTGTTCACATGATGCGTTATAAGCGCGAAACGCGTTATACGTTATAATTTGCCAACAGAGACTCTTATTTATGACAAAAATGGATTCACTGTTTCTGCGAGAGGGCGATGAGGAGTGCAGTAGTTCACACCGAACACTTGTTTCTCTACTGCACGATGTGGCAAATGAAATATGTTACTCGATGCTTGTTCAAGAGAGGTTTCCTGTAAATGTCCCTTTTCATGTTGTATATAATTTGCACCTCATAAATGTGTTTCGGTTACTGTCCTTCGTAATCTTTTACTCCAGCTAAATAAATCTATTCACTGCTCGTGAGAGAGTATCAGGCACCGTAATGTGGTGTTTTCGGGGTAAAGAAACTCATCTCCTCTTGTTTCCAGTAGCGTACGTTTTCGATAAATATTGCTAAAAAGTCAGTTCCTTCGGATTCGGGGTTGTTATTTGGTCCTCTGTGATCTACAGTCTTTCAAATTCCGAAAATACCTTAGAATATCGTCTGTTGACGTTGCTGTTCCAAAAATAACGTAATTTGCTGTCAACGGGTTTACTGCAGTGGATGACTTGCACCCATTAATAATCCAACCCATATTTGAAGGTACCAGTAAAATGGGCTATAAGACGAATCCTTAACGATTTTCCAAAAGTGATCTGCTCCGATAAGTATCTCAGTAGGAATATCTTCTGTGTTATTCTTTGGGTTCGCTAACTGAAATTTTCCAGCGTACACTTGTTTAATCATTTCGGATGGGGCAGTTGGGTGGGCAGCAATAATGTAGTTGTTACCTCCATAACGACTCAGTAAAATTTTCTTTTAGTCCTCGTATCTGTTAGCTGTAATAGGTACTTCACATACTAACAACTTCGGTTCGCCTTACAATTACCCTCGAAGAAAACATGTTCATTGGCTGTAGAAAGCGATGGGTTTTTATCAATAGTTGATTAAAATTGTTCCCAGAAGCGGGACCACATTTCTACATCTCCACAAAATGTTTCAAGCTTAATGCCACGTAGCTTGACAGAGTGTAGGCCTATGTGAGGTGTACAGAAACTCTAGGTGACTCTTTCATTTGTGATATTAAGGATGAAAGCTTGCAATTCATTGTTTTTGTGCCCTTATGTATTACGCGTTTAATTATGTCTTTATATTCCTCACAGCTCGGTACGTGTGCGTCATATACGTTGTCACATAGAAGATCGTGAGTAGAGACATTTGAGGAGGTGAGCTTGTCTCAAGTATCTTGAGGACGTTCCCTTGCAGTTTTCAACATCGTCCAACGGGCTTTCTGTGGCAAGTTCCTCAACAGTCGTACGAAACCACCTAGCATTACTCCTCTACCTAGTACGCATTGTTTTGACGTTTGTTAGCGGGTTTCCTAAATCGTCTTGCATTTTTAAGAAAGCACTATTAATTACTTCTGTGTCAAAGGCCATGAGCGTAAATGAACTAGTAACACTCTTTTGCGGCAAGTAGTTCATGAATTCGCATTGCATTGGAAGGGACTTATCGTCTGATGACGTCTCGTTTCCAGAAGCTTGAATTAAGCCTTCTATTGTCAAAATTACGCGAGAATTCGTTTTTCTACACAGGTTTGGGCACCAAAATATTACGAACAATCAACACCATGATTACAGTATAATGTAATGCTCTTTTATTTCTAAGAGACTAATAGATATCATCGAATACATAAGTTATGAAACATCACAATAATATTCTAGCCATATAATCCCATAAACAGGTGAACTTCATTTTAAAATTTCTTAACACATTTACCCAAACTCCTCCATTTATGAGAAATTTTCTAGACTTCCATTATGGTGCGTCAGACATATAGCATAGTATACCACAGCATCCACACCCTACCAACCAACAAGGAAACGTTCATGCATGTCCTTCCCTAACAAAATGTCTGCCACAACTAGAACTCTTTGCCTGCTCTATTCAGTTCGATCTGGTACATGTGCTAACACCTACACGACGTCTTATAAACCAATCACCTATGATTTCCTCAAGCACTTTGACCACACCTTTTCTGCCTCTGTTATTGCTGAATGCCTCAATATCCATAAGACAACCCTTTCCGAAATTTGGCGCTACGGTCAGTTGAATGTTTGCCTGTAGCATCATATTGTCCCCACCCTACGCTGACTTGTCCTGAAAGCTATACCTTCACGGATGTTAGACTGGCATCTCTTAACCTCCTTTTGTGGCTGACTGAAGAAGCGATCATCATGGAGGTGACCACATACCACCTCACCCCCTCCTATGCCTGTAATTCCGCCATCGTTTCCTGCTTCCACCTAAAGAAGTCATACGACCATATGTCGCATTCCAGTGTCTCTTGGAATGCCTGTCAGCAATCGATCAACATCTAGATTGAAATCCACCCGTACTTGTCCAGCAATCCCATGATATCCCACATTTCACAGACTTCCTACAGCAGATTTTTTTCCGTTTCTGTATCTGCCCACAATTCTACAAAAGCACACAGCCTCAGCTTCACAATCTACCGGCATGAATCATACACCTTCTCCGAGAATCCTGTCGCTGTTTTAAGCGCTCATTCATATGCATCCATAACTGGATTGCACTCATACACCACTTGAAAATACAGAGGCATAACAGATATATACGCGCCCAATTATATTCTACTCTTTCCACAAAACCTTGTAAGTACTGAAAAGCTTTCCACCGGTGCAATAGCATTCAATCCATCTCTCACTATCCGATCCTACACAACAACAATCCTCTATCTAACAGCTTGTGCAAAGATGATCACATTGCATCCTACCTCTTTGATACGTAGTGCATCTCCGACGACACTCAGTTGCACGATTACTTATCCCTCACCATTCATGAACGATACATGAACAACATGTCCCAACCCTTGGTTCCCAGCTTCCAGTAATTGTATAAGACACCACAACAGAATTAAAGATACCAATCAGAGCCCATCATATAAAAGATGTACTTCTGGGTAAAAACGATACATCCTCTAGCTACGACCGTATAACATATGAAAACCTTCTAGAGTGTCACTTCTCCCTTCTAGTCATCCTTTCTATCACTGTCATATAGACAGAATACTATCCTGAACAGTGGAAGACCTCCAAAATTCTACATTTCCGTAAATCACGAAAAAGCCTATGGTAGTTCTTCCTACCGCCTCATTTGTCTCACGTTACCGTTTATCCACGTCTCTAAACCATTTAATCTCACTGTATTCCCCAACATCTGAACCAGTACGCGACCTCCTTGCGATAAGCCACTGCGGCTTATTTCTTCCTCAGGTGCTCGGCAGCTTCACCTTACCCACCTCCTCTCTAACAATGTGCAGATCCAATGTAGGGAATACAGCTTTTCCTACTTCTCGTATGATAGTCAAATATCATGGGATGTGCACCTGTTCTATAGCCACACGTATAGCAAAACTGGGCTTGTCAGCCGGCTTAGCACAACGTCAGAGTTGCAGAAGAGGTGCATTTAGGAAGAACTGCACAACTGTGCAAATATTCAGCCCCAACAATGTTAACGCTGCAAAATAGATTTCGAGATTTAAGTCTGAATTGACATAAAGTTCTAGAAGAAGTGTTTTTATGATTAAATTTTACTAACGACACAAAGTATTGACACAAGTACAAAGTATAACAAAAATTGGTTTGCGAAAGTATGAAAACGTTGTAGATTAAATGCCTCGAGGAATTAAGTTTAAAGAATAGCACTACGGAGGACGAACCTGGGGCAAATTTCAGGAAGATTGAATTAATAGAAATGGCACAGGAAGTTAGAACAGCAACAGTTCAGCACTCGTAATACACAGTTACGGAGAGCTGAAGTGTTGACTAGATGACTGATGATTAAGAGCAGTGTGTTCTCCATAGCGTTCTTGCTGCTCATAACATTAATTCCCCGACTCTATGAAAGGCAGTAGTAGATAAAAATCACACAAAAATCGGTAATTAAAAGTTAATTAAAGAGTCAAAAAGTGCACAAATCAAACCAACCCTTTGTCTCACACAACAAATTTGCCATCATTGTTTGCCACAACGCTGAGAAAGCCTATAACCGTGTATGGAATTCCAGCCTCCATTCGAAACTACAGACGTATTCACTTAATTATGCTCCTCGTGTTAACAACCGTCCTCTCTGTTCGTCTATCCTATGTCATTGTTGATAACCGAAATTCATAGATCTTTCATCCGACAGCAGGTGTGCCATCACTCTCTTTTCTACATTTCTCATCTGCCACAAGCACCGCCACCAGAAATCTTCATTCTGGACGCTAATGATACCACCTTCAATCGGCCTATATCCTACACTACAGAAAACCCAAAGATCTCTTCGAATTCATCTCGATCAGTGTACCTCGTTTAGCAACCAAAGACTCCAAAGGGCAACGTTTCTGAAACCAAGGCAATAACCCACATGTTTTTCACATCCACATACATTCACCACAAACCACCATTCGGTACGCGGTGGAGTGTATCTGATACCACTACTAATAATTTAACTTCCTGTTCCACTTACAAATAGAGCCAGGGGAAACGACTTTATGTATGCCTACGTACAATTCCTACTTTATTTTATCTATGTGGTTCTTACGTGAAACGTAAGTTGGCGTTAGTAGTATCGTTCTGCAGTCACCTTTAAATGCTAGTCCTCTATATTTTTGAATCATATTCTCTCCTTAAGAGCGTCGTCTTCCTTTCAGGGATTCCTACTTGAGTTTCCGAATCATGTCTGTAGCATTCGCATTCTGAGTGAATAACCAGTAACAAATATTGCAGCCTACCTGTAGATTGCCTCAATGTCTTCTTTGAAACCCATATGGTAAGGATCTCAAAACCTTCAGCAGTACTCAATAATTGGTCATAATAGTATTTTATACGCGGTCTGCTTTGCAGGTTGCAACATTCCTAACGGCCAGGGCTCATGTACAACCTAAAGTAAACGTACATTGGCTCGCCTACCAAGTGGTGATTGTAACACTGTTGCTTTTAACCCTTGAGATGTATGCCTGTAAATCAATGAATTAACAAGGTACCGTTAACGAATAACTCAACACTTGTGCTTATTTGTTAGTTTATTATTTTTATTCAGTCACATTTACACTACAAATCACAATTTTGTAACAAACTTCACCACTCGCGTAACTATCGGAGCCGACACCCGCGGAAGCAAATTAGCGTACGAGAGTACTTAAAGTTCTGAACTCCACTCGTGGCGTATTAAACGTGAGCGGTACTGATGCCGCTGTAAGAAGGTACCTCACCTCCTCGGTGTCCGGCAAGCAAGGAACCCCGTGCCATCCCTTACCTGCTCCCACTCCGTGTAGTAACGTGATTGACCACATTAGTCAACTTTATTTTTTTAACATTGAAATTACGAAACTTTGGTAATATCTCATATTGCGCAAGATTTATCATATCACATTAAAACTGTTTGTAGTAATTATTTGTTCTGTCACAATAATGCAGAAACGATATATATATATATATATATATATATATATATATATATATATATATATGTTCAAATGTTTGTAAAGTTATGGGACTTAACTACGGGGTCATCAGTCCCTAAACTTACAAACTACTAATGAACTACTTACGAACTAGGACGGCACAAATATTCATGCCCGAGGGGGGATTCGAACCCCCGACCGTAGTGGCCGTGCAGACCGTGACTGAATCGCCTCAGTCCCCAAGACCACCGCGGCCGGCGAGATTTATCAATTCAAAATAAACTAAACTATTAATTCTGTCATTTTATAAGGTGAACGACGTCTTTCCGAAATTCTCCGTAAAAACCGTAGTCAACCTTCTACTATCCCGAAATCTATCCTTTCAGGTTTTTACCATTTCGTATCTTCAACGCTACACCCAAATATTAAATTCATGGGACTGTCCCAAAGCAGCTCACTTGTAGTAATGTGACAAACATTATGGGACTGATATTCATAGTCATCTGTATCGCCTTATATTTTTCTACATTTAGAGATAGATGCCATCCATCATCCAAATGAGACGTGTTGTGTAAGTCATCTTGTGCCCATCAAAAGCCACTTGCCGGCCGCGGTGGCCGAGGTGACTGAGGCGCTCCAGTCATGGTCAGCACGGCCACTACGGTCGGGGGTTCGAATCCCCCCTCGGGCATGGATATTTGTGCCGTCCTAGTTCGTAAGTAGTTCATAAGTAGTTTGTAAGTTTAGGGACTGATAACCTCGTAGTTAAGTCCCATAAGCTTAACAAACATTTGAACATTTTGAAAAGCCACTAAAAGCACCTTCCCATACACAACAGCAACAGATGCAAACAGCAGCAGATTGCTAATGACCATGTCGGTTGATTTACGCAAATAGTAGCGGTTCTCTCAGACTTACGTGGTGCTTTCCTGTGGATACCCTTGTCTCTGCTGAACACTAGCAATCGACGATAACGTACTGGTTTCTGTTAGTTAGGAAGACTATCAACTATCACTATATCTGGGAAATGTTCCATATGTTCTTACCTTCTTTAGGAGTCTGCAGTACGGCACCGTGTTAAACGACTTCCGGACATATAGGTATATGCAGTTTGTCTGTTGGTCTTCATCCATGGCTCGCAAATTATCGCGCCTCTATAACATCTACCGTACCAGACTCACCTACAACAATATATATATCGACTTACAACTATCATTGTATACTCACCTACTGACCATCCAACCTACAGTCCACAAAAGACTAAAACTACAAACAGATCGAACTTGGGGATTGAACTCTTCCACTGCCCTACACATGCACAAATCCTTCAACTTCCACATATTTTGTTATGCATTTGTAGTCCTGATATACGCTCCTATCCAAAAGTTTCGTACGTCCCTTCAAACCCTTGAATTTCCAGTACTCCACTTAATTTTATGCATCCTCAACCACATCCAATGTCTTCCCACACACCCCACTTCAAAGGATTTTTTACTACGACTTCCTCTTTTCATTTACACTGAACATCTACAAGCAACGTAGAAAACCGCAAACTTTCCTTCAACAGGCCTCCAGCATCCCCTACAGTATGACATTCTATTATGCTGCCAGTCTTTACATACATTCGTGGCCATTAAAATTGCTACACCACGAAGATGACGTGCTACAGACGCAAAATTTAACCGACAGGAAAAGATGCTGTGATATGCAAATGATTAGCTTTTCAGAGGATTCACACTAGGTTGGGGCCGGTGGCGACACCTACAACGTGCTGACATGAGGAAAGTTTCCAACCAATTTCTCATACACAAACAGCAGTTATCCGGCGTTGCCTGGTGAAATGTTGTTGTGATGCCTCGTGTAAGGAGGAGAAATGCGTACCATCACGTTTCCGACTTTGATAAAGGTCGGATTGTAGCCTATCGCGATTTTGGTTTAATGTATCGCGACATCGCTGCTCGCTTTGGTCGCGATCCAATGACTGTTAGCAGAATATGGAATCGGTTGCTTCAGGAGGGCTATACGGAACGCCGTGCTGGATCCCAACGTTCTCGTATCACTAGCAGTCGAGATGACAGGCATCTTATCCGCATGGCTGTAACGGATCATGCAGTCACGTCTCGAACCATGAATCAACAGATGGGGACGTTTTTGAAAACCTCGGTGCACGAATGGCAAAACGTCATTTTATCGGATGAATCCACGTTCTGGTTACAGCATCATGATGGTCGCATCCGCGTTTGGCGTATCGCGATGAACGCACATTGGAAGCGTGTATTCGTCATCACCATACTGGAGTATCACCCAGTGTGATGGTATGGGATGCCATTTGGTTACACGTCTCTGTCACCTCTTGTTCGTATCGACGGCACTTTGAACAGTGGCCGTTACATTAAAGATTGGTTACGACCCGTGGCTCTACCCTTCATTCAATCCCTGCGAAACCCTACATTTCACTAGGATAATGCACGACCGAACGTTGCAGGTCCTGTACGGGTCTTTCTGGATACTGAAAATGTTCGACTGCTGCCCTGGCCAGCACATTATCAAGATCTGTCACCAACTGGAAACGTGTGTTCAATGGTGGCCGAGCAACTGGCTCGTCACAATACGCCAGTCACTACTCTTGATGAACTGTGGTATCGTGTTGTAGCTGCATGGGCACCTGTCCCTGTACACGCCATCCAAGCCTGTTTGACTCAATGTCCAGGAGTATCAAGGCCGTTATTACGACCAGAGGTGGTTGTTTTTGGTGCTGATTTCACAGGATATATGCACCGAAATTGGGTGAAAATGTAACACATGTCAGTTCTAGTATATTTTTCCAATGGATACCCGTTTATCATCTGCATTTCTTCTTAGTGTAGCAATTTTAATGGCCAGTAGTGAACATACCCTATTATTCTTGCACCTGCTTACCTTCTACAGACCCTCCCACATAAATTTCAATCAGCTTAACCTCCAAGGACATGAATTATTTCCTTAGATTTACCATACTTCCGACCCCACCCATCCCCCGTTGCCAGGGCTCTTTTTCCCTCTCATCCTCCTGTCCCCTAGCCCAGATCCCCATTCGCATCCCTTCATTCTCAGCGCCCTTCACCTTATAACTATTAGTGTACTGATTCATCATCTTAGCTACTCTGCCCCATCAGTAGTATTGATCAGTCCTCCGTCCCTACTCCTAAAAGACAAATATTTACCCATACAACAAGACTCTCTCGCAGCACACGTTCTTCCAATTTTAGTGGCCGCGAAGTGCTTCCTCTATTGATCAGTGTCTTCTACAATATGAATAGTAAATGTCTTAGACGTAGTCTAGTTACTTGTCGATCTTAGAATTTTATCACCATTGTTTTCAACCAGGCATGAAGAAATCATGCTAATAAAAGTTCAAATAAAAGAGTTATCTCGCTCAGGCACTGTTTTTATTTATCCCATGATATGATTCAAGATTTCACAATTTCATTTTCGGTGAAAGAGGGACTTTATTCAGTGCACACCACCCTGAATTTCGTTATAAATATACATTTGATCTTAAATGAACTGTCTGGCCATGAATCATTGAAACGTTAAACAATAACCGCAAACTTCCCTTCAACAAAAATATAGTTCCAAGCCTCAAAGGTTATATTTTACTGACAAACATTCTGGACCATCTCACCTTGTTTGTTATTAAGAGCAGCCAAGTACAAACATAAATACTTCAAAATATCCACAGGTGTACTGCCGGTCTATAGTGTCCAACGGGAACAATATTTCGGCGATCATACATGTCGCCATCATCAGGTGAACTGATGGGGACGATTTTGAAAAAACACCAGGCTGGAACTGTTTTTTGTCCGCCGAATAAAATTCGTGCACTGGTGGGGAGCGCCAAAGATGATATCGGTTTGAGGAAGGCCGGCGTATACCAGATTCCGTGTCAGTGTGGAAAGTCATATATTGGACAGACGATGCGTACCGTCGAGGATCGATGCGTTGAACACCAAAGGGACACACGATTGATGTATCCGAACAAGTCGGCGGTCGTTGAACATTGTTTGTCGGAGAATCATGCGATGGAATATGAACGCACTAGGATTCTGGTACAGACGTCGAGATACTGGGACTGCGTCGTTAGAGAGGCCATTGAAATTCGCACAAGTGACGACCTCATAAACCGTGACTGTGGCTATAATCTTAGCAAAGCTTGGAAACCAGCGATTGGGTTAATTAAGAGTAAATCTAGCAAACGTAACGAAGTGACGACCACGGCGGACAGAGCCCTCACACCGACGTCATCTCAGACGCCGTCGCAATCGGTTCGGGGCGCGGACCGCGGAGGGGTCGCTCCGCGGGCCGAGGGTATTTAAATCGCCCGCTACCGGGCTCCCCCTAAGGGAGGAGAATGAAAAGTTAAAAAAAAAGTGGGGGCTAGAACCCAGTTCCCTTCGAGCAGCCATAGCGTGCGGATCACCGTGCCGGCGCGTTTCCAGGAGCTCAGTCCGTCAGTTCACCTGATGATGGCGACATGTATGATCGCCGAAATATTGTTCCTGTTGGACACTATAGACCGGCAGTACACCCGTGGATATTTTGATTATCAAATAGGCCGGGAGAAACTGAAGAATCACATAAATACTTCAGTTAAATGATATTCGATACACAAAGAGAAATAAAAGTATCAAAATCACCTACCTAATACTAACACACTTTAATTGTTTTCGTTTATGTACGGCGCTTTGGTGATTAAATTCTTAATGACACTCAGAAATTAAGTTATGGTACATCATATAGTCTATTTGTGAAGAAATTAAGAAATTTTTGATTTGCTTAATAGAAGGAAGAGTGATTACAGTTTAACGTCCCTTCGACTTGGAGGACCTTAGAGACGGAGTACAAACTGGGATAGTAGTTGCAAACGAAGGCTTGAGCGGCCGTTGTCACTGTCAATAAAATTCTTCGGGTTTTTGGGGCGCATTGTCAAACACCTTGACAAAGGCCTCTTGCAATAATGGCCGAAACGTCGGTATTTTTCTTATTGACAATGCGGCCAAAAACCCACAAGAATTTTATTGGAACTGGGATAGTTATTATATGGGATGGGAAAGAAGTCGGCCGCGCCATTTAAAAGGAAACATACAGGCATTTTCCTAGATTGTTTTAGGTAAATCTTAGACATCCTAAATCAGAATGGTCGGAGGTGGATTTGAACTGCCATTCTCCCTGATACGAGTCCAATATGCTACCAATACGGTCCCTCGCAACGTTCGTTTGAATGTTGTGTCCATGTTTTCCATTGTGTATGAGCATTTCAAGGTACATGTAAATATTGAGTTTGAGGCCTTAGTTTACTTTGTAAAGTGTTATAGACTGTTCCCTATGTCATTAAATGCATGTACTGTGTTTTGAATATGCATAGACTTAGCAGATTTACAAGAAGTGACGTATAAGACTGCTTTTAGATGATTTTTCTATATACTTTGAAAGTTTCGTCTAGTCTGATCAATATGTTGTGGGTGGCATTGAATGCGCGTGAATTGAAGATTTTATTTTTACTGATTTTATGTTGTATAGCTGTCTGTTGCTGTACATACTGTTGAATGAAAACTCTTACAACGTATGATCTCACTACAGAACAATTTTGTAAAGTTTGTAAATATACTGGACGAAACTGCTGAGGTAATCGGTCTCTAGACTTATAAACCACTTATGTTAAGTAAAACACACCCATGACTGTGGGATGACTCGAATCTCCGATACAAGCGGCTGCGTGATCCGAAACGTGGCGCCCCAAACAGCACGGCCATTCCCTAGCGACTGTCTCATTATACTGACCAATTTTTTTGAAATAAGGAAAATGTTGGGATGGCTGTCCTGGTGTCTGTCTGATAGCAGCTCTTATTTTTGTTATCCTCAATCTATCCATTACTTCCAAATGTTTGTAAACCATTTTTCATAAATGGGCCTGCAGCAGTGAATATATCGTAATACGACATTTTAATAAATATAATCACCTTTACTGCTACTTATAACTTTATTTAATTGTCCACTACAGCTGTTTCGCCGTATTTGGCATTGTCAAGTGGTCTGCAATAGGCAAATAAATGTTGTGAAAATATTTTTTTCGATCAAATAGGGAGCATATTATACAGTATTACTCCACATTTTAAGCACTTTTTGTTATACTTGATGGCTTCAATGACCTTTGGATCAACTGCTATGGTCATCAGTCCCTTGGATTAGAAAATCCTTAAACTAATTTACGTTAAGGATAACAAACAAATCCATCTACGAGAGAGGACTCGGACCTCCAACGTGAACGGCCCTCCACTCCATAGCATGACACCTTAGACCACGTAGCCTTTCCGCGTGGTTTTCCTTGCTGTCTTAGACATTCTGTCTATAAGAGAAAGTTGAAAAAAATATTTGTAGCTGCTTACTATTTGATGACCCCAATTTTATTTTGGACAATTTTGTTGCATTATGGCATTTCGTGTGCTCTGTATGATTTTGTTTTTATATGCTGCTAATTTGTGTGGATGAGAGTGGCAAAAGGGAGCGAGATACGTACGTCCTTAGCGGTAGTTTTTCAATATACAGGGTGTTACAAAAAGGTACGGCCAAACTTTCAGGAAACATTCCTCACACACAAAGAAAGAAAATATCTTATGTGGACATGTGTCCGGAAACGCTTAATTTCCATGTTAGAGCTCATTTTAGTATTTCTCTTTAAATGTAAATTGAAATAATTCGTGCAGACAATTGTCAAAATGCCCAATTGTTTCGTTAGTATGCACTGTACTTCCTCGATTCACGTCATCAATACAGATTTTCTGTGAACATTTGTGCAGGAATTGTTGGTGATGTCTTGATTGGGCCTCATGTTCTTCCACCTACGCTCACTGGAGCACGTTATCATGATTTCATACGGGATACTCTACCTGTGCTGCTACAACATGTGCCTTTATAAGTACGACACGGCATGTGCTTCACACACGATGGAGCTTCTGCACATTTCAGTTGACGTGTTCGTACGCTTCTCAACAACAGATTCGGTGACAGATGGATTGATAGAGGCGGAACAATTCCATGGCCTCCACGCTCTCCTGACATCAACCCTCTTGACTTTCATTTATGGGGCCATTTGAAAGCTCTTGTCTACGCAACCCCGATACCAAATGTAGAGACTCTTCATGCTCGTATTGTGGACGGCTGTGATACAATATGCCATTCTCCAGGGCTGTAACAAAATGTTTGAAGTCACGATGGTACCTTCTGTTGCTGTGTGTTTCCAAAATGTTCAAATGTTTGTATATCTTATGGGACTTAACTACGGGGTCATCAGTCCCTAAACTTACAAACTACTTATGAACTAACTAAGACTAAGGACGGCACAAAATCCATGCCCGAGGGGGGATTCGAACCCCCGACCGTATTGGCCGTGCAGACCGTGACTGGAGCGCCTCAGTCCCCTCGGCCACCGCTGTGTGTTTCCATTCCATGATTAATGTGATTTGAAGAGAAGTAGTAAAATGAGTTCTAACATGGAAATTATACGTTTCCGGTCACATGTTCACATACCATATTTTCTTTCTTTGTGTGTGAGGAATGTTTCCTGAAAGGTTTGGCCGTACCTTTTTGTAACACCCAGTATACTAATGTTTTCACAGTTTTCTTGTGGTGATGGTGAAATGTACAACGTTTATGGAGTTGTGGCTTTCATTTTCATATGCGAACTGATTGTACGGGGTTTACGTAAAGTCCGGGAATAATTAGTTAATGAATAGCGACTAAACATTGTGCAGATGTCATACATATTGCATTTTGAGGAAAAACTCTGAACTTTTTTTACAGTCATTTTTTATGCGAACCATGAGTGACCCGGCATGTGTGAAGACGGTAATCAAATTCTTGCCATACCCGTCCCAGCATGGCATCGTCGACGGTGGCAGTCGCTTTCCGTATTTCTGTCCCGGAGCTCTGCTACATTACGTGGTAGAGGTGTCCCCACAGGAAAAAGTCACACGGAGTTAGATTTGGTGATACTGAAGTCATTTTATGAAACAGCTCGCTCCGTACCTGAACTCGCCATGTTTGCGACTAGCGCTGACTATCGGAAAATTACCAAACTACGCTGTGGCGGTGTGCATGAAAAAATCTTTCAGGGTTTCTGTTCTAAATGCCATATGTATGATATCTGTACAATGTTTGGTTTATGTGCAATAAATAATTAAAAGTATTCCCATACTTTACATACACCCTGTACGTGTGCAAGCTGTAAAATGCTTGGATCAGTACGTAAGCGCATCCATGGCTAACATATTCATTAACCATCATGAGGAAAACATATTCAGTAGCAATAGATCATGCATAAAAGACATTAAATATTACAAAAGATACACTGATGAGACTCTAAATTAACAGAAGAGGAAAACAAGGGAGACAGTGTCACCGCCCTCGTCACCGTGTTCGCCTCAGTTGCCTGTTTGCGCGCTGCTGCCTGGGTTTGCCCTTGGCCGCCACCTCCTCGCCGCCACTTGGCCGCCGCCTCCTCGTCCTGCGCCACTTCTCCGCCACCTCCGCCACTTTGCTGCCGCGCTACTGCCGCCGTCCCTCTGTCTCTTACCCACTGCCTCAGCCTCCATCCTCTTCTGCTGTCATCACATCACTGCAGACGTCACTCAAGTCAGCTCTCATCATATCACAATGTAAGTACATGGGCTCGAACAGACATATCTGTATGAACGTTTGGTTACAGGATCTCTACGTGCACCTCAATGTGCTGGTGGGTGTCGTTTTTCTGCAAAACTCTGCAACCATGCTCTAGATAGCATTGTAGACGTAATTGTAGACGCCATACGTAATGCAGATATCTTAACTATATCTTATGTAATAATCATCGTACATGTTCTCTAGCGAATTGTCATCAAAAGCCGTGATGATAGTTGCAACTTTAACCTTCTTCCCGAAAGACTGTTGGTATTCACTGCCACTTATTCCATCGCCTCTTCTCGCACTTACCGTAGCACTACCGCTTGCAATGAGTTGTTCGTCATTATCATCCATATTATCATTATTATGAGTTTGTAACAATGATTCATCTTCTACACTAATACCATATTCAGGAAGAAGGATTCTTCGTAACTTCATCTCAACTAATCGCAATACATTAGCAGGTTTTATTAGCAATCGCCGCCCCATCTGACGCTTCACCACACAAATAACATCAAAAAACGCAACTTCGGAGGCACAATGCACCGTCCCTACAGGCGAACCGACAGGTCAAAGTGTAATGCGGCATGGCACACGCAGAGGCCTCTAACGGACGACTGCAGAGTTTTGCAGATGCGGGAGTATCACCAGTGCAATAAGGGATATTTACATTATCTCTCATACGATTTTGGTGTATATGTGTTTGTTCGATCCCAAGTACTTACCTTGTCAGTGATTTTCTGTCGCAGGTAATTGTCATCGACTCTATTCTCTGTGCCCTTTCTCTCTCAATTAACTCCTTCCACCACAAAACATCTCTCCTTGCTTCCACTTTGATCGCATGAAGCAATTCATCTCGTGCTCCGACATCCACAGTTTCATAACTATCTGCTGTCAAGTCCATCGTCTACCATACTATTCCAATGAACTCTTACCTACAAGCTCTGCCAGGCACTTAAATGTGATTTGCAGAGTATCCCATGTAGATGTAGATGTAGAAGCTACCCTTTCCTTTGCCTATTCCCCGTTTCCAGAATACACCACATCAACCAATTCTATTACAACTCTGGCAAAAGTCACATCTCACCGAACTAAATTCGAGATCCCGGAAATCGCAACACAACCAAAAAGCAGCCGAACCTCATCAAGGTAAGTCGAAGGACATGCGCCATATTGTATTGCACCTTAACCAATAGTAACCCCCATCCCAACCGAAACAACACAAACACACAAAATCACTAACTCTGACTTCACCACCACAAATAACAATAATAATAAATACTGGCTCTACATAAGATACATTCATCGCACTACCCCCTCATTCATCCCCAGTAATTAAGAATTAAATCTTACAACGGGAAAAATGTCTATAGGGGGTTTGTTAACCGGTCCTATATCATTTTATTTCCTCCTACACGTTGCCATGGATGACGCACAACAGTTTGCGTTTGTACCGCAATTACAGTGTACGCAAGAGATGTAGTTTCTCCCCACTGAACTGTGTGAAGAGTAGAAACTCTTAAAGTTCACCAACCTGATGTCTTCTATAGATATCCCAACGCAGATGATAGCACGCAGGTCGAAGTTCTTGATTGAGGCTGAAATTGTTAAACTATTGGCAGGAACTAATGTAATTACGAAATAATACGTAAGTTGATGTGGGATGCCATCTGGTTTATTTAAAGAGTGCGGAAAACCAGCAAACCGCATAATAACATCCACTTGACACCCATTGTCTTAACTTAAAGTAAATGTAAAGTCATTTCACCTTGTTCTCAGATGATTAAACAATTTCTTATCACCGCCTATGTATACGACATATTACTCATCCAAGTGCGTGTACTTAACTGAACTCTGACGGCTCGATGCTAGGCTGCCTTCACTCCACAATTTCGTGCGTAAACATGGCCGCTGTACATCGTCTGTCTTATACTAATTGTTTTGTTTATTGAATTACCAATTGTTAATATGTTTTACCTACACAGGGCATAGCTTAGGTTTCAGGGGTTTCTCTAAATTGAGTTTGACATTGAATAAATAATAAGTTTATTAAGTATAAATAAAAATATGCTTGCATTTTGGCGCGTAACCGCCAGTACTACGGCCAATCGGCATCCAGTGCCTGCCGCTCGTGGACTTTCCTAGAATTCGGCGAGATTTGCCAGCGCTCTTTCCCATGAGAACCCGACCTATTGTACCACCTGCCATGGTTCTCACCAGCTTGTACCATCTGTCGGCTACTGGTCGTAACCAGCTGCACTGAAGCAATACTCCGATCATAATATGATGGCTTTAAGCCAGAAATATTACAATCTTACTACCTTATAGTAACACGACCCTTCCACCGAAACAACCCAGCCTCTCAGCACTCACAATAATGTGATTACGAAATTTGAGCCTTAGATCCCGGCAGAGGAGATGGGCTCTGAAATTAATTGAAATCCATATCATCAGTGACTCAGCCAGCACCTATTCATGCTTATAACTACAAAGCAGGCTTTCGCTATCTCCGTTCCTCCTGTATGAAGCCACATTGAACAGCTGATGTTACAAATCTGAATCCTTCAAACTCATCTCAAAATCCTGTGAATAGCAGAAACGTCTCCTTTATAACATTCCCCCATTGCAGGTAAACCCACTTCCTCAAATAATGTCCCAAATCTGGCCCTCTTTCACTCCTCCCTACCCCACCTCAACATCTGCAATGCCGGTCAACCTACCTACTCTAGCAAATGCAAAGCCAAACACCCACCTGTCAAAACTAAATTAAGTGTGCTTCTAAATTCCATTTATAGTCTCATAAATCCCAATATTTGACTCCACACACCTCCCATTATGGAAGACATCACTGAGCGATGTGTCACAGTTGCTAGCAAACTGGACTCGCATTCTGGACAAAGGTAGTAGAAATCCGCCACATTTAGGTTTTCTGTCATTTCCCTAAATAGCTCCTGGCCCGGTTCCTTCCCCAACTTTATCTACACAATCAGTCTCTAATGACCACACTGTCAATGGGAAGTTAAACCCTAATATTCCGGAGGACTGATGAGTTTAGTAGTTTAATCTCCTTAAAACCTTCAAACCAACCAACCATCCTAATATTCCTTCTTGTTCATGTGGAAGGATCCACGTAAAGCCAGCATACAAGCCACCTTCTACTAAAACCATTTTCAGTTCCTTTTCAGTGGTCTTGATGCCCTCATACAAGCAACCCCACCCAGAACCCTCAGACCCCACTTTTGAGCCTTTCAGCAAAGGTAGACAATATTAGCTCAACATCATCCATCCTATAACAACGAATAAAACTTCTTTCAATCCTTCAGGGGCTCGCGCATTCATTTCAGTGGTACGGGCTTGGCTCGTGTTCATAGCTTCCTACATCTTCTGCTTCTGAAGATGCGGTGGAGAAACCCCGAAGAATTCGCAATCACTGGATTCCCAGAACCAATTGTCCCTGGTTATGAAGATACTCAACTGGTGACAGTGGGTAATCCAATTGAAAATCCTGCTTCATCATTATCGTCATGGCCTTTTGGTTCAGTGAAAATAAATGCAGAGGACTTGCCCCCACTTACCTGAGCTTTGACAACTCAACACTTCACTTGCAGTTTGCATCGCCGCGGCGAAGCGGCCGAGTGCATTAAGGCGCTATGTTGCGATGCGCGAGCCCGTCCGCCGTTGGGGGTTCGAATCCTCCCTCGGGCACGCATATTTGTGCAGTCTTTAGTATAAGGTAATTCATAAGTTGTTTGTAAGTTTAGGGACTGATGACCTCGCAGTTGAGTTCCATAAGCTTCACAAACATTTGAAAAGTTGAGCAGTTTGCATCGCCCTCAAGTAAACTTGATTTCCCTTTATGCAGACTCCCATGTTACGTGGCAATTGGAGTTATTACAGAAAACATACAATTTGTTTAAATGTTTGTATAGCTTATGGGACTTAACTAGGGGGACATCAGTCCCTAAACTTACAAAATACTTATGCACTACTTAATACTAAGGACGGCACAAATATCCATGCCCGAGGGGGAATTCGAACCCCCGACCGTAGTGGCCGTGCAGACCGTGACTGGAGCGCCTTCAGTCCCCTCGGCCACCGCGGCCGGCAGAAAACAAGAAAACGTACAACCTATGATAGTGTGTCAGGTGGAATATATACATATGTCCTTACATCTGTCTAAGGCGTTCCTGTACCACTTCTAACGCCGTTAGAGGCTGTCGCTGTCAGTGTAAGAACGACATTGGATGTTACTGTTTGCAATAACTGTCTTTTTCCAGATAGTGAAATACACCAACACATACTGCGTTCACTGATTTTTCAACTCCCACCACCCTTCCTACCGTTGGGTGATTTTAATGTCCACAATCCCTTCGGGGGTGACAGTACGATACTGGCCGTGTTTGGGAAGTCGAGAATCTATTATCTCAACTCGTCCTCTGCCTTTTTAATACTACTGTTCTCACACATCCCAGTGTGCCACATGCGACTTACTTGGCAGTTTACATTTCAGTTTTCAGCGCTGTCCTTCTATCATCTGTCCAATGGTGAACCCATGATGACGTGTGTGGTTCTTATCACTTTCCAATCTTCCTGTCACTACCTCGACGTCACTCCCCTCGACGCCTGCTCCGACGGTGGATCTGCAGCTTTTTCTTTTGCTATAACCAGTGGATCTCTCCTACACGGCACCATCGAAGTGGTTGTCGAGAGTGTCAGTGGGACCATTATTTCTGCGGCAGAAAATGCTGTCTCCTGTTCTTACGGTTCTCCTGGAAAATCCAAAATTACTCGCTGGTCGCCGGAAATCTCTGAAGCCATTAAAGACTGTAAACAGCCTCTACGGCGGCGCAAGTGGCACAAGCGGCACCCAACTCCAGAGCACTTTATAGTCTTCAAACAGCTGTGCACTTGTCCGTTGACTCTTAACTTTAGAACAGGCACGCCGATTTATTTATTTCCCTTTTTTTGCACGAGAAGGCGCGTGGGTACTGCTATGGCAGCCCCTGACCATTTAGAGTACCCGCATAACAGGCAGCCAAGGCGGGCTGCTGAGTTGCCTTTCGTAGGCGCCCACAGGTAAAACATAAACAGCAACGGCTAACTGCAGAATAAACGGCGCTGTACTGCGGCACTACATTGCGGTCGGCCAGGAGACAGTGACCAGACAATAACAGCGGAGAAACCACCGGTTGTAGCCCTCCGCCGTTGCCGGCTTCATAAGCGTTCGGACGGAGTGTGGAGGGCAGTGCATACTCGGCCACCGGTCGCTCCTACGCCGGATCCACTGCCGCAGCACTCAGCGCAGTTTTCGTGTACAGTATTTGTTTTGTCTTGGCCTAGCGCCACTTGTAATAGTTACTGTCGGTGTGTATGCTTTTCAGTATTGTACTTGTTGTTTTGTTCCTAAGTGATAGGCCATCTTTTTCTTTGCGTTTGGTTATTGTATGACTAGGAGTCTTATTTGTTTAATTAACCGTTATCATTTTTAGGAATTGTTGTCTTTTCTGCAGGTCGCAGGACCTAACAGAATTGGCGACGAGGATGGGATCTTTGTCTTAGTAGTAATGCCTCCTTTAGAGGAATTTCTTCACTCCCTGACGGAGACTCTACAGGCGGCGCTAACAGGGTTGACGCACCACCTTCACTCCCCAGCGTTGCAAGACGTAACTCACAGAGTGGATTCCAAAATTGAACAATCGTCATTTGTCACCGCCGACGTTTCACGACTTCGGTAGAGTGTTGGAACCATGGCCGAATTATGTAGAGTGGCTGGTACAACATTTCCTGGACCACGGAGTCCTGAAGGAAAACCGGCGTCGGACTTTCTTCTTAGCAACAATCGTTCCCCAGGTGTATCGCTTGACTCAACAATTGAACCCGGAGCAGTCGCCACAAGATACCTCGTATGCCCACATAAAGCACTGCTTGTCTGAGTACTTACACGCGCAAATACACGTCACCTCCGCAAGCCAGGATTTCTTTTCCTGTCGAAAGTCCCCAGATCAGACATATATGGAATGGATTACTACGCTGCAGGGTCTGTCTTTTGATTGTAAATTCAGGTGCACCAACGTCGCCTGCAAGCAGTCCTATGCTCCTTCATTTATTCGTGATATGGTGGTGTTTCAAGCTCCGGTCGAGGGTCTTCGCACTGAGATCTTGACGTTACAGGACCCGTCACTCGACACCTGTCTGCCGATCATCCGTGCCTTTGAATATCCTCACTGGCCAACGTCACCGCGCTTTGATCCCGCCGTGTTTCGAGCTCGCCAGTTCTCTGGAGCCGAGTGGCCGTCTCGTCCGACCGTGGACACAGGCCGTGACCGACGGTCTCCCAAATGCCTTCCCTCTTGTCCGGATTGCTTCCGTAAACACCAAAGAGCAGAATGCCCCCACCGGCAGTCTAGGTGCACGGTTTGCCGCCGAAAGGGTCATATCGCCGCTGTTTGCCAGGCTTCACAGAAACACCGGGTTGACGCCACAATTCAGGAGGATGGACAAGCGGCTGATGAATTATTCACACAGGACTCGGGAGACCCGCATTACTATGACGGGCAAGTATTTTCGCTCATTCCTCAGTCTGGAGCTCGGGTCCTCCTCACACTGGAGCTCGACAATATTTCTGTGGTTTTCCAAATCCACGCTGCATCCTCCGTGCCTAGGGTGGATGGTGCCACATACGAACAATTGGGCTCTCCAGCGTTGTCACCCCACACTCAAAACTTACGCAGTTTCAGCAATCACCATATACAAGTCTACGGCGTTGTTCCGACACGAGTCGCTTACAAAAAAACTCAGTTTTTGGTGGTGCGCTCTGCTGGCGCCTGAAATCTCTTTGGTTTAGACATTTTTGGTCGTATTGGTTTGTCAGTACAGGACGAAGTGCGGGCAGTCTCGACACCCTCCTCCTCCGACGCCTTACTAGCGCCATTGATCAAAAAATACGAAACGCTGTTCTCATCTTCCACACCCAGAGTGACAGGATTCAAAACACATATTGAGCTTCTTCCCACTGCTGTTCCTTGTTTTATTTAAGGCCCGCCCGGTCCAATTTGCTTTACGTGACCGTCTCCAGGAGGAACTGACACGTCTGCAGGCAGAAGACATCCTTTCGCCTGTCTCACACAGTCGCTGGGCGACGTTTATAGTCTTAGTCGAGAAGCCAAATGGCGCTTTACGCATCTGTGGTGATCTTAAGGTCACGGTCAACTAGCAGTCAGTCTTTGATGCGTATCCGGTACCGTTAATTGATGATATCCTGACACGTCTTGCAGGCTCAACTGTCTTTGCTAAAATTGATTTGCGCGATGATTATTAGCAACAACCTTTGGACGAGGAATCACAGCAGATCCTGGTCATCAATACCCCGTGTGGCCTTTTCCGGTATAACCGCCGTCTGTTCGTAATTGGCAGCGCCCTCACCATTTTTCAACCTTACTTGGAGCATCTCACCAACCACGTCCCAGGCGCTGCAAATTATCTGGACGATGTCAATGTCGGCGTCTCGTCTGCAGTGGACCTCGCTAAAAAAAACTAGATGAACTTTCTCAGGGGTTCTCCGAGGCTAACCTGCGTTGCCAGAAGGTAAAGTGCGAATTTTTTGTGCGGGTGGTCAGCTATCTCGGTTTCAAGGGCTCCACACCAACCAGGATTATGTCGAGATGATCCAGAGCCTATCTCCCTCCACTAGCGTGCAACAATTGCAATCCGTCCTTGGGTACATGAATTATCGTCGTTTTCTACCAAATTCTACTGACTTATCGGCATCCCTTGCCAGGTTATTGGGAAAAGGTGCACGTTGGACCTGGGACGCAACTAGTGATCAGGCTTTTGCAAGTCTCATGTCAGCTCATCTTCAGCTCCCCAGTCTGGCTGCTTACGACCTTTCTCTTCCCCTCGTCGTCGCTGCTGATATCTCGGACTATGGGTTGGGTGCAGTCCTTCCACAAGTGGTGGACGGCGACGAGAGGCCGGTAGCCTTCGCCTCCAAGAAAATGACGGACGCTCAACTGAAATATAGCCCAATTGAAAAGAAAGCTTTGGAACTGGTCTTCGACCTGACGAAATTTTACGATTACGTTTACGGTCGCCACTTCACGATGCAGACCGACCACAAGCCCCTGGTATCTCTGTTTTACCCTGAAGCTGCCGTGCCCACCCTTACGGCACGCCGTTTCCAACGTTGGGCTCTTTTCCTACCAACATTCAGCTTCGACATTGTGTATCGCGCCTCTGATACGCACGCGAACGCCGATTTCTTTTCCCAGCTGCCGGTTGGAACACACCGAGCAGTTGACACCTCGCCGTGGGTTTGCTTCTATGTGGAGCCGGATGTGGACGCTGCTCTTGCCGACCTCCCGTTGGACGCCAACACAGTCCAAAGGGCTTCTGAAAATATCCAACATTGCAAGCCCTCCGCCGCCAAATCAGTGCAGGTTGGCTGGACAGTCGTCGTTGCATCCGCGATCCGGCGATCCAACATTTCTAGGTCTTTTCGTTCGCAGTGAAGTCATTTTCATGCATAGTGACTCCAACATTACCCGGGTGGTCATGCAACAGGCGTTGCATCGTCGTGGCCTACTCGACCTCCTCCACACCGGTCATTGGGGAATATTCCTCACCAAACAGCTGGCCCGTCGGAACCTTTATTGGCGTGGGTTAGATAAAGACATTACCCACCTCGTATCCGCGTGCACCACGTGTCAGTCTCGCCAGGTAGCACCTCCGAGCCAGTACTTTTCTTGGCCTGAGGCAGCTGCTCCTTGGGAACATCTTCATGGGGCCTTTTAAAGGATCTCAATGGCTCATCCTGATAGACTCTGGATCGGTGTTCCCGTATGTATCACGCATGGCGGCCACCACATCCGCCGAAACAAACAAAGTTCTTCGTCGCATCTTTGCCATTGAAAGGCTTCCAAAAACGATAGTTTCCGATAACGGCCCCCAGTTTACTTCGGCCGAGTTCAAGCAATTTTGTTCCACCAATGGGATTTCTCTCGCCGCTTGGGAGTAGCCGAACGGTCTGGACCGCCACATTACGCATCGCGTGGCCTTTCGCATCGGAGGTTGGAATCCTGCCTCGAGCATGGATGTGTGTGCCGTCCTTAGGTTAGTTTAACATAGTTTAAGTAGTTTGTAAGTCTAGAAACTGATGATCAACGTAGTTTGGTCCCATAGAATTACAAACATTTGAACATTTTGATTTCTCTCGTCCATACCGCTCCCTTCCAACTGACGTCTAACGGCCAAGCGGAACATTTCGTGCGAACGTTTGAGATCAAACTCGATAAATTGTTGTGCCATTACCCTATGGAAAAAGCAGTGCTAGGGTTTCTGGCGTCCTACCGAACCGCCCCGCATGCCGGCCAAAGTCCAGCGGAGTTACTTCATGGGCGACCTTTCCACTCTCCTTTATCTGTTCTTCTTGCAGACACATCCCGGCCTTCCGCCCGTCCTGCGACGCACACTTTCTGCGTCGGCCAGGCGGTCTGGGCGCAGGTGTTCTCCCATCAGCGGTCTCGCTGGGCACCTGCTGTCATCACCAACTCTGCGGTCGGGCGATGGCATCACTGCTGTAGGATGGCGTGTCCACCGGCCACCGGTACCTCAACCAGCTCCGTCCCCGACTGGTGAAGGGGAAGCCGCCAGTGCCTGCCCCCGAACTCCACGTGGCGGGAACTCCACCGATACCCACACCGCTGGCCGCTCCGGTTGTCCCTGCTGTGGTGCCGCCCCCGCCTCATGAAGACCACGAACCCAAGGATAATCGACCAGTATGTTCCCATCACCATGGACGTTTGTGGTGCTGTGCACACTTTTGTAGGGGGGAGGAATGCTGTGGCAGACCATGACAATGTATAGTGCTCGCATAACAGGCAGCCAAGGCGGGCTGCTGAGCTCCCTTTCGGATGCACTCACACGTCGAACATAAACAGCAACAACGGCCAACTACAGAAGAAACGGCGCTGTACTGCGGCACTACATTACAGTCGGCCAGGTGACAGTGCCCACACAATAACAGCGGAGTAAACCGTTGTTGCCCTCCGCCGATGCCGGCTTCATAAGCGCACCGACGGAGTGTGGAGGGCAGTGCATACTCAGCCACCGGCCGCTCCTACACCGGATCCAGCTGCCGCAGCACTCAGTGCAGTTTTCGTGTACGGTATTTGTTTTGTGTTGGCCTAGCGCCACTTGTAATAATTATTGTCTGTGTCTATGCTTTTCACTATTGTACTTGTTGTTTTGTCCCTAAGTGACAGGCTATCTTTTTCTTTGCGTTTAGTTATTGTACGCCTAGGAGACTTATTTCATTAATAAACCGTTATCATTTTTAGGAGTTGCTGTCTTTCCTGCAGGTCGCAGGACTTAACAGGTACAGTGTACCCCACTGCCGTATTCCTTGAGAAACAACATAATACTGCGTGCTCTGAGTCGTGTCGGGAGTGGGAGAGGGAAGAAGGTGGGAGAAGAGAGACAGATTAACGAATACATAGCGCTGCAACGCCGCACCTCTTTGAGCTATGCTGCTAAACTAAGAAGTTCCCCAATGGGCTGCTCAATACCCCAGCCGGCCGCTCGAAGATTAAAAAAGAGTGAAATAGATTGTAAGAGGGACATTTCCAAACTGGTTTCTCACTTTTGGAAGTATGTCTACCAGACCACAGCAGGCAAATCTGGAGTTTTCATGAATGGGGCTATCTGTATCTTTATCGAGACAAAATCGCCAAGGCCTTCACTGAACACTATGCTCACGCCTTTGCCTCTCGCAATTACAAACTTGCCTTCCGTACACTGAAACAGCAGGTAGAACGTAAAACACCACTCCCTTACCGCACGCCATCTTAAGCTATATAACGCTCCATTCTGTGAATGGGAGTTTATCAGCGTCCATGCACACTGACCGGACACCGCTCCTGAGCCAACCAGCACTCACAATCAAATTGGCAAATATTTGTCAGACGAGTCCAAGCAACATGTTTTAATCGTGTTCAACAGCATCTGCAGTGTTTTGTACTACAGCCGTCCATCAAACTAACCAACTTTCTATGTAAATTTCTTAAATGCACGGTGAGTCGACGTATGTGTTGGTTTCTTGAGTCTCGTGGACTAGTGGCTCCACGTTAGGACGGTTTCCACCAAGGTGGCTCCACCTGGTGTGCCTCGAGTCTGCCATCGGGATAGCATTTTCTTGACGCCACCAATTGGTAACTGTCTTTTCTATTTTAAAGAAGCCTACGATGTGACCTGGCGCCACCACATTCTCGCCACATGACATCAGTGGGGTATGTAGCTGTCACTCCCAGTTGATATCAAAACTGTTTAACTATCTTTCCAGGTTCACGTCGTTGCCTCCCATAGTTCCTCGCATATCCATAAGAAAGAGGTCTTGAGTGTTCTTAGTGGTCAATAATGGCCTAGCGGCAGGAATAGTACCGTCTCTATGTCCCTCATTATATGCCGACAACTTATCCATGTATTTTAACTCTTTCAGTATATTTATTTCTCAAGGCCAGCCGTATGTAGCCATACGATAACACATTCATGGCTCTCGCTCATGGGCAACTGTTCTCTGCGACCTAGACCTGTGTCATGCACATTTTTGGCGTCGAACAAGTGACCCACAACCGGAACTCTGCAACGACGGCCGCTTATTTCATGTAGTGGAAATTCATCACTTCTTGGGACTACTACTTGACGTTAACAGGGCTTCCTCATAATCGCCCTCTTAAGCGGAATTGTTTGCAGAATCTTAAATCCCTCCACTACTTTGGTAGCACTAATTGTAATGAAGACTGTGGTACATTGCAACAGCCATATAAAGCCATTAATCAGTCTCGACTTGATTATGCAAGTGTGACACATGGTTCAGCATTGCCTTGAGTGTTATGACTGTTGGACCTCATCATTCACTGCGAAGTTCGGCTTACGACGGAAGAACTTAGAACGAACCCTGTGAACAATCTACTAGTGGAGGCTAGGGTTCATTCACGATTCAGGCGCCGAGAACTGATAAAAAACTTCAATTTCCGTGTTCGTTGTTTGCCTAACCATCAAAACCACCGTCTCCGTTCTCGAAACGCTGCACTTCATGCTCCACAACGGGGCCCGCGATCAGGGATTACAGTCACTGTCCGCATCCGGTGTTTTTTCTCCGTGAACTAGAGACTTTTCTACTACCACCTCTTTTCCGGTTCCAATCACGTACACCACTATGGTGTATACGGCTCCCATGGCTTAGATTTTACTAATCACAATGATCGAAGAACCCAGTGCCCCTTGGGACCCTCCATTGCAATTTCCTATGGATTCTTGACGCATCACCGGATTCAGGAATTGCGTACACAGATGGCACGACTATTTGTTTGTTTGTATATCTATCGGACCAAACTGCGTAGTCGTCAGTCCGTAGCTTACAAACAACTTAAAATAAGGTAAACTAACCTAAGGACAGCACACACACACACACACACACACACACACACACACACACACACACACACACACATGCCCCATGGAGGACTCGAACCTCCGACGGCGAGCAACCGCGCGTTCCGCAGCGAGGCGCCTTAGACCGCTCGGCTACTCCACCGCGGCGGCACGATTGTTGACAGCAATGTCGGCTTCACGTACACACATGCAGGACTTAACGAGTTGTGTTCCTACACTGCAGTGTTGATAGCAATATATCGTCTACTTGATCACATCCGTGTCTACGCCGGGAATCCTTCCTAATCTGCAGTGACTCCCACAGTAACCTAAAAGCCCTTGACCAATGCCTCACTCGCCATCCATTGCTATTGGCCATCCACGAGTTCATTTACACCCATGAGCGATGTCGACCATCGATAGTCTTCGTAATGATCCCAGGACAAGTCGGAATAGCAGGAAATGAATTCGTGGCTGACCGTAAAACGTCTCTTGAGAGCGGTATACTAGTAACTGTCACCTGTTTGTTATTACGCAGCCCAAACTTTGGGTTGTGGGATATCGAATCCATCATATCCGCGCCTAACAAATTAAGTCCGATGAAGGAAACGAAATTGTGCAGGTCCTCCAAGCGAGCCACTTGCAGGGACTCTCTCCCTCTTTGTCGGCTTCGCATCGGCCATGTTTGGCTGACACACGGTCAGCTTCTCCGTCATTAACAAATCACCAATACCTCTTCCTATATCTTTCTACCAGTGACAACTCCTTCCCTTTGGCAAGAGGTGAAGTAGCAATTATTCAAATAGGTACACCCCACTCGGTCATATTAGTTACTGTATAATCCTACTGAAGGTATTAAGTGTCGCCTTCAAAGCCCTATCATTTTTGACACGGCACACCCCTAATCCACCAATCCCCTATAATTGTCTTACACTGACTGCAGGCATTACACATATATTATTGCCACCTCTTTCAACAAGTTGAATTTGAATTATTCTTGAATAAAAAGACAATAGTGAACGTTGCCCACTGTTGCCTGCATCGAAATTGCGTATTCTTATGGTTTAGCTCCATGCAATTTAAAAGAAAGAACTACGCTCTATCTGTAAACGAGACATATTCTTCTGAACAGTATTATGAATCGTTCTTCCATTATTCCCTGCTCCCAATTATTACAGTGAAAGGCTTCTTGCCGCAACTAATAGTTTTAGTATGATTATCCGGCATTTGTCGTAATATTCCTATATTCACCTCACACACTGTGTTGATGTGTGATGTTGGATATCCTAAAGGTATCCAGGTGCTTCCAGGTTTGAACCTCTATGCCACAGGTGCTGCCTACATTGCCTAATGGGAAAATATTTAACATGGTCTCTATCCCAGCAGTGAATATGCTCATAATACCCTTCTTTTAGGGCTGATAAGGTCAATAACCGTACCTTTCCAAGCACCTAAGCAGCTGAATTTTGCCATATTACCTTAACCACTCAGCTTTAGTGCATTAGTATATCACAGGTAATATTACAGTTATGTATATCTAGTGCATACTCCTGTGATTACGAACCCAGATTTTACCAGTCACATATTTTCATTATAACTTTCATCAATTTGGGATGTGAAACCTGCAATTATTATGAATAGAGATGTCAAGTAATAACTGTAACCAGACTTTTTTTGCTTTTATTTGTTATTTATTAATCATCACTGCTTTCGAAATGCATAGTAATTCGTCCTCAGAGAGTAGGTACATTTCAATGTAGCTGTCAACAATGTGGTAATAGTTCAGCTTTGGTGAGATATAAACCGTAAGATTTGTGCGTGGAAAAAATGCAATATTTACAAGGTTAGATAACGTTTTATGTCATTATTTACAGTTACTAGCTTCTAATGTTTCACGCTACGTGAATTATTTGTTCTAGCAAACATTAAATACACGTGATTAAATATTCGCACTTCAAATAAAACGAAATACCTTATTAAGGTCTTCATATTTCTAAACTCAAGTTTATTACAACAACTGACATATCTAAAGTATTTACAGACTCATTACAGTTCTGTGAAACAAACTTTGTCACATAAAACACTCAACAATCCTCACACAACATCTAATATTTTTATGAAAAAACAATTTTACGACGAAATGTGAAAGTTTTCTTGCAATTTCAAGTACATTTGCTCTCTTAATTGTTTTCTCACAATAACGAAACGTCGCTTCTGTGGCGAGGGGTTTTGTGTTTACCGGTACTTGAACTAACCGGATAATAAAATCTCTATTAACAGTGGCAAACGTTCTATGCAGACGACAGTATGAACTGCGCATCACCACCAATTTGTAAACATGAATGAATAAATATTTTTGACATTTTTAAACTTACAATTATATGACGAACTATTTTGTTCTGGAATAAAACTCATCACCTGCAGCCATTGCTAACGAAGCAAAGCCTTAGTGTCCTATCGACTCTTAGTCGTGAGAAAGATTGTCATAGTTGACTATGCATAAAGATGTGTGAAATATTAGAATTTTGAACAAAGTTCTCAGTTCTAAACTCTGAAGTAAAAACTTTTTACAGCACTAGGAACACACTGAACTCCCCAATGTTTCAAGTAAGAGGTAAAAGAGTGTTCTGATGTAAATTCCTGGGTGGGAGTTACGAACCCAGTACCTAATTGTATGATAACTGAATTATGTCAGATGTTACTATTCGAAGTTTCAAACATCACACTGCTAGTGAAAAACTCCAATACAAATCCCATCAAAAACAAAATATACAAAAATTCAAGTCTCGTCATCAATTCCTACCATAGTAAAACGTTGTGAGCTCTCATGGGAAACTAAGTCGGTTATTTTAGTTAATGGTCATGAGACCACCTGTTGAACACCTTCTCATAATTTGCTATCTAATTAGTTATCTGTTAATTTCAGTCTTATACATCTTTATAATAAAAATAATTCTTGTCAATAAGACCATTATGTAATTACATAAGAATAAATATAATGATGTGGGCATTGCTCATCGACATAGTGACGTAACAATAATTTATATACCATTATAAAACGAAACGTAAACTACGTTTACTTATGCATAAGGTTTTTTAAATGTTAGCTTACGTTGTCATGCGATTGTAAAGTCATATTTATTATTGAAATGAAGATGTATAATGGTGATACAGTCGCTATAAATTTATTAGACAACTAATTAGATACTAAATTATGGCAAGGTGTTGAATAGGTGGTTTGATGAATACGAACTAAAATAATTAACATGGTTTCACAGGAGAGCTCACAAGTATTTTTCTGCGGAAGGAACTCGTCTAGAAATTTTTACTTTTGTACATTTTATGTTTTTGATGGGATTTCATTTCTTTTTCTATGTAGACATTTTCTTTAATCTTAGGTAACATTTTTGTACATCAGCCACGAATTCTGTTAAAACCGTTCCCTGTCACTTTTGGCTTACTTCATAGGCTTTGATGTAACAATATTTGGGAAGTCTGGGAAGTTAATTATATAGATAATATTTAATGCTTTCGTTGCACAGGTACTGCAAACTGTGGTGGAGCACTATAAAAATATCAACAGGGTAGTCTTGTGTTTCCCATTAGTATGCGAACTTCAGTATACATGGTAGTTGTGGATACAGTGTACTTTCCTGTATAACTGAAAGTAATAGTTGTTATTTTGTGTAGTGTATATAAATATATATAATTATCAGTTCATTTTATACAACAGTTAGTAATTCAAAAATAATTATTTCAGTCCACAGAAAGAAGTCTTGTTTTCCAGTGTAAACAATTTTCTGATATGAAAAGGGTTATATGTAATTGCATAAACTTTTCTTCTTGAATTAGTACAATTATAACGTCAGAGAATTACAGCATAAAAAGTAATTTAATTCTTGAGAATAAAAATCAAGTCATAGATGATTAACGCTAACTACTTAAATAAAAGAGGAATTCCACTAATTTTCATCATTGTAGCCCTATCTGGAAGTGCGTTTGGAGAAAAAATACTTTTGTCACCATTATTTAGTGAACTTGCAGACGTTGCATTAGTTTAAAACCTAAATCCCCACATTTTTGTAAGATGTAGGTATGGTCAGTAATCGATGTGCTCGCAGAATATGCTAAAATGTATTGTTCTACTTTCTGCCAATAGGCGAAAGAAAATATGGCGGGAATGCCGTTTCGTCTAAGACTCTAAGGCATCATTCTAAAGACCGGGCGATCGCTCACTCCGGAGGTTCGGGCCTTCCCTCGGGCGCGCGCGCGCGTCTGTGTGTGTGTGTGTGTTTGTAACTAATTTTAAGTATAAAAATCAATTTAAATATAAATTCAGAAACCCTGAGACGGTTTTTCGTCTCGAATATGTCCAAGACATTAAAGATAAAGGTGAATCAATGAATTAAAATTTGTGTGCTTAGACAATTCCGAGGTGCGTTAATCGTTAGTGACGTGGTGGTCTAACGGTAAGACGCCTTCTTAGTAAGCATGGAGGTCCGGGTTCGATTCCCGGCCGCATCACAAATTTTAATTCATTGCTTCACCTTTATCTTTAATTTTAAGTACTTTGTAAATCTAGGGACTGATGGCCGTAGTAGTTTGGTCCAACAGATTTACAAACATCTGAAAATTTGAACCACACGTAAGTCCAGCTTTGCAAAAATGGAACTGTGTGTACACCACTATTTACATGCCAGGTGAAAGGTGAACTTCAAAATACCTTCGGAACGACCAAAACATATTCAGACACTTTTTAGAAATATGGACTTCCAGAGGCCCCGACATAAATCCATATAATATCTGGTTATTAGGCTACTTGAAGGATCGTGTCTTCCTAATCTGGAGGATAGCTACCATACGAGGAAATATCGCCAACATTAAACCGGATATGCTGCGGGCAACTGCCGACCATGACGTGTTTCAGATGCAGCATGTTGCTGAATCTGCAGACCTCATGAACTTAACCATATAAATGAATGTGCCGTTATCACCTGTTTGGTCGTTTCTCCCCTATTTATGCACTCACATCATTTATGACTGCTTTCATCAAACTCCTCGAGTGCACCGGTTACTGAACATAAACACCAAGTTCCAGCGTCCTGCGATTTATACAGCCGCACTGCAGCACTTGGAGAACTTTCAAAGTAATTATAAATGCCCCGTACTTTTCATTGCGCAAAATAAATATTTTGCACTCCAGATCGCGAAATTTCATACTGTGATATTATTTACATTGAAGGTACTCTTCTGAAGAATTTTTGACACATAAGCCTTTTTATTACCCTTCCCTCTCCTCATTTATATGGGTGAATATCGTTTCTCTCACTCTAAATGCTTGTTCTGTCTCGTACCTTTACTCTTTCCTTGAATTGCCGCAATTACTTATGTTTAAATCCTTTTTCGTCACTGTAATGACCACGGTGGAATTATCTCCCGCAGTTTTAGTTTATTTAAGGAGCGCGTTGGGATGACATTTCTTTTTGTAGGTCATCCTCTTCTTTTTTTTAACTAGTAACATTTGTTGTACGTCAGATACAAATTTTCTTAAAGCACATTTCCTATCCCTTTTTTATTTTCCTCAGACACTTTGATGTAAGAATTTTTGACAAGTCTGGCGGTATGTGCTGCTAAGTCGATTGTCTTATGCGACTGTTTTAATAATACGGAAGTCGGCTTTAATAACAATCTATCCAGATATGTCATTCTTGAAAGTTCAAAGTACACTTGTACGCATGCGATCAATAAAGAACCAATAACCATCACTGCATTCTTTAGACTTAGCCCTTGACTTTTGTGTATGGTAATAGCATCGGCTATCAATATTGGAAAATGTTCGCGATGAACAGAGCCTCGATTAAAACTTTCAAATTTATTAAACATACTATGTATGTGTTTCATTTTACTTTATTATTTAGTTATTTATTTTCTTACATCGAGTGGAACCTCTATGGACTGCGTGGTAAAAACTAATTTCTGTTAAGTTTCTAGCTCTTGTTCTTGTTCCAGGTTTGATTTCCTGGCAGTATCTTCTGAGCCCACCACGAAGTGCCTGTTTCTGCTCTTCGGACAGAGGTCCTCTCCGTCGTTTGGCCGGTGATGTCATTTTAAAACCTTGGTAGCTGTTCACCAAACTTCTAAATTTGTTCCTGTCAGAAAGTTCTCTCTCTGAGATACCAATCTGTCTAAAAATTATTTTGACATTTTTCGAACCATCTCAGCCTTGCTATCTTAGATTGGATGAAACTCCATATACTTTTTGTTATTCGGTCACAGTCCATCTTCATGAGATGATCGTAGAAAAACAATCGTCTCTTCTTAATGGATGCTGTGATAAGTTCTGTCTTGGTGTACAAGTGCGACCTTCTTATCGGTTCTCACCAGTAAGACTTGGGGAATACATAACTCAGGGTACTAAAAGTTTATGGCTGGTTGTCTCTGTTCATAGGAGTGAGTTATGTATGTCAGTTTCTATGGCCTAAACAGCTACCCAATCTGTTTACACATGATCAATAATTAATCTGTAGTTTAGCCAGTCTCTCAATCTGCATATGATGACGTAAAATATATTTAACAAACATAAACATCTGAATGACCAACAAAATGGATTCTAAAATAAGGAAGTGATTCACTCACGAAGTAATTCTTTATAAATTGGAGTTTATTACTCTTATTAGACATGAAACGTGGAGGTGGTCCTACTTTATATATCGGTAAGTAACTGGGTATTTCCCCAATTATTGTTCATAAGAGGCACTATAAGTATTACACACACTCGATAGTAAAAGTTACAAATTTTGACTTGTAAATTAGTGTAAGGTAAAGCAGTCAACAATCCGAAGATTGGTTTGAACACCACAGTGCTTTACTAGGCATGGCCCTGTTTGGAGGTGGTATGCCGTTGCCTTCCTCCGACCTTCGAACTGACTTACCCAGCCAGTTATAGGGGGACCTACAGTTTAACGTGGGTTCCGAACCACGGTGCTACTCGGTATTTTTCACATGAGCAGTACTGCCAGAGGTGAAAGAAGTGGAAAGTGACAGATAAAAATCCTAGGACTTGGCGGGGATCGAACCCGCGACCTTTGGATTTGTAGTCTGGCACTCTACCACTGTGCAACCGAGGTGCACTAGTCCATTGAAAATCCCAGTTCCGAATTAATCCGCGATTAACGTATTTGTTATAGAATACAGTTTGTCATCACACGAGTACACGTTTGCTGAATTAACCCTTTCAAAATATTATACATTTGAATATCAAGAAATTGAATGCTTTGACCACCTCCCTACAAATGTTGTATACATTTAACAAACAAATATATATTTAAGAATACTAAAAAACGGTTGAGACTGAAGCTCTTTGCTCAGATAGCCATTAAGCGTACCGTCTCACTGTTCGAAATATAGTTACACAATTAATATTTAATTTATCATGGCTTTTTATGTAAATATATTCAGTTCTTGTTTACAAATACATATAATTGTTTATATATAAATTATCTGCTGCATATTTACTATTTTTAGTCAGCCATGAGATATTTAAGTGGCAGTTTGCAACATGAAACGAACGTTACTAATAATAATATTGAATATAATAAAATACATGTACAAATGTAATGCGCTTTTCTGGGTTCATGTTTTATGTTTCTGTTGTGGAATCTATGTTCTGACACAAGAATATTACTACCTCAACGAAAAGCAGAACAAGAGAGTAAAACAAAGTTTAATGAAAGAATGTGGAAATGACGTGATATGTCTTTTAAGATAGGTAGCGTGGTACAATGCTGCCCATTTGCTTCTTAAACTGTTACTGATAAACACTATGTATCAATAATTGTAAATATAAGTCTTATAATATTATTGTTATAGTACTGAAATTTATCGGCTTCTTATCTGTAAGGGATATTTAAATTGTTATTAAGGCGTTTGATTCTCCCAAGCCTCCTGAATCTATTCATATAATTATATTTGCCGTATTATCGTTCCCTGATTTTATATGGATTTTTATAATAATTTGTGTGGATGTATTGTATTTCAGTTGCAATCTTGAATACCCGCCCTCGCTCAGCCAAGGGTTTACGGTTTCCGAGCACATTAGGGAAACCCTCACTACCTGCTGTATCCCATTCACTAGGTACAAACTGGTAGGCGGCCGGCTGGTGAACCGACATCCTGGCAAAACCCGCCTTTCACATGGAAACAATCAGCTTCCCCTGTATCTGTAATATCACCAAGTTCTCATTGGCATTCATTTCATTCATCTATGACCAGTACCCGGCGCCATTCATTACTACACCAAATCATCAAATGTTTGTAAACCTAAGGGATTTAACTACTGTAGTTTTCAGTGCCTAGTCTTAGAAACTAATTAAACTATCATAAACTAAATAAACTAATCTAAAGACAACAAACACATTTATGCCCGAGGGAGAGCACGAACGTCCGCTGTTGAGTAACCGTGACCTTTACCACAAGGCGCCTTAGAGAAACGAACATTCCACCACAGGTACGACTCCAATCCTCATGTTCTTCCGCCCAGTTTCTGCGGGATAAACGGCGCATTGGTTTCAATGAGACATACACGAAAGACCTAAGTGCGTAGACATCACGTTTCCAATGGCGATTTCTTCAAAGGTTCAAATGTTTGTTCAGCTTAAGGGACTTAACTGCAGTGTCATCAGTCCCCTAAACTTACAAACTACTTAAGAACTACCTTATACTAAAGACGGGACAAACATCCATATCCGAGGGCGTATTCGAACCTCCGATGGGGAACGGCCTCATGCATCATAACATAGCGCCTCAATGCGGCTGGTCGCTCCGCCACAGCACGGCCATTTCGGACTGTTTGTGTTGATATTGCACGATCTGTTGGTTCCTAGAGGATTCCTTGCAGATGAAATGCAGTCAGCCTACTGCCTAGATGGGCAGTTATGTGGAGATAACTATCATCTCTTGCCCGTGCCTTCTTTCAATGGTTTCTGTTGTCTGAAATCGTGTCCAGTTCCTGGTCATTACACTTTGGGACACTCAAATAGCTGCAGCCACCTCTCTGTGTGTCTGTCCCACTTCCAACCTTCCTATGGCTCTCCACAGGATAAGTAGAATGCACGCAGGATAAATTGGACGGTAGATGCGCAAACTGCTGGGCAGGCATGGGGAGAGCGGTAGTGGTGGGGGTAGTGGCAGGAGGAGTGAGCGAGCGCTGGAGGGGAAGTGTCCAGCTCACTGGCCGGCAACAGGAAGTGGACTGCCTCGGCCTCCCCTTCGGAACGAGGGAATGAACTCGCCTGGCGCTTCGGACGAAAACTCGTCTCTACGCACCCGCCACCTCACCTGCGCGGACTCTTAAGACTGTTGTTGAATTGCACTAGCTGCTCACGACACGGTAGGCTTCATAAGACACGTTTTTCATACTAATCCAGGGGGGGGGGGGCACAAGCTTGAGTAGGATGAACATGTCCTTAAGGGGTTTGTGAGACTAATTTTAAAACACACACACGCACACAATACATTCTATTACTGATATTGTCACATATAATTGCAGAAAAAACGTTTTAATTTTCTTCCATGTAACTACCAATGCACTCTTACTTTCTGCGCACTATGGCGTCATTTTCAAATGCCTATAATCACAAAAATATTACAATGATTCAATCACATTAAACAGTGTAAATTTTCTACGTTTATCACAAAAAATTACAGAATGTTGCGTAAATGCCCTGTGCTCAGCTGTGGGCACACTTGTTTCATCCTTCATCATCATAAAGGCCACTCCCATGAACCACAGACATTGCCGAGGTGGGGTGGCTTGCGTGCTTCAACGATACGTACCGTAGGTGCAACCACAGCGGAGGGGTATCTTAGGAGAGGCCAGACAAACGTGTGGTTCCTGAAGAGGGGCAGCAGCCTTTTCAGTAGTTACAGGGACAACAGTCTGGATGATTGACTGAGCTGGCCTTGTAACATCAGCTAATGTGGCTTTGCCACACAGCTACTGCGAACGGCTGAAAGCAAGGGGAAACTACAGCCGTTACCTTTCCCGAGGACATGCAGCTCTACTGTATGAACATATGATGATGGCATCCTCTCGGGTAAAATATTCCGGAGGTAAAATAGTCCCCCATTCGGATCTCCGGGCGGGGACTATCAGGATGATGTGATCATCAAGAAAGACAATACTGGCATTCTACGGGTCGGAGCGTGGAATGTTAGATCCCTTAATCGAGTAGGAAAATTAGAAAATTTAAAAAGGGAAATGGATAGGTTGAAGTTAGATATAGTGGGGATTAGTGAAGTTCGGTGGCAGGATGAACAGGATTTCTGGTCAGGTAAGTACAGGATTATAAATACAAAATCAATTGGGGGTATCACAGGAGTAGGATTGATAATAAATAAGTAAATAGGAATGCTGGTAAACTACTATGACCAGCACAGTGATCGCATTATCATTGTCCAGATAGATACGAAGCCAACACCGACAACAGTAGTACAGGTTTATATGCCAGCTAGCTCTGCCGATGATGAGGAAATCGAAGAAATATAAGAGGAGCTAAAGGAAATTTTTCAGACAATTAAGGGAGAGGAAAACTTAATTGTTATGGGAGACTGGAAATCGGTAGTAGGACAAGGAAGGGAAGTGAAGATAGTAGGTGCATATGGTCTGGGCAAAAGGAATGAAAGAGGAAGCCGCCCGGTAGAATTTTGCACAGAACATAATTTAGTTATAACAAACACCTGGTTCAAGAATCACAAAAGAAGGTTGTATACGTGGAAGAGACCAGAAGACACCGGGAGATGCCAGATAGATTTTATAATGGTAAGGCATAGATTTCGGAACCAGGTTTTACAGTGTAAGACATACCCAGGGGCAGATATAGACTCTGACCATAACTTGTTGGTTATGAACTGTAGGCTGAAACTGAAGAAACTACAAAAAGGTAGGAAAATAAGGAGATGGGACCTGGATAAATTGAAGGAACCTGATGTTCTTAAGAATTTCAGAGAGAGATTTAGGCAACAATTGACAGAAACAGGGGAAAATAAAACAGTAGATGAGGAATGGGTAAAATTGAGAGATGAAATAGTGAAGGTAGCAGAGGACAAAATAGGTAGGAAGGCAAGACCTACAAAAAATCCTTGGATATCACAGGAAATACTAAATTTAATTTATGAAAGGAGAAAATATAAAAATGCAGTAAATGAAACAGGCAAAATGGAGTACAGACGACTAAGAAATGAGATTGACAGGAAGTGCAAAATGGCTAAGCAGGAGTGGCTAGAAGGCAAATGCAAGGATGTAGAAGAATGTATAAATAGGGGAAAAATAGATACAGCCTACAGGAAAATAAAAGAAACATTTGGAGATAGGAAAAATAGCTCTATGAATATCAAGGACACTGATGGAGAACCAGTTCTCAGCAAAGAGGGAAAGCTGAAAGGTGGAAAGAGTATATAGAGGGGCTCTACAAAGAAATGAACTTCGAGACAATATTGTAGGAAGGGAAGAGGATGTAGATGAAGATGAAATAGGAGATACTGTACTGAGAGAAGAATTTGACAGAGCCCTGAAAGATCTAAGTCGAAACAAGGCCCCTGGAGTAGATTATATTCCCTCAGAGCTACTGAAGTCTCTGGGAGAACCAGCCATGACAAACCTGTTTCACCTGGTGCGTAAGATGTATGAGACAGGAGAAGTACCCTCAGACTTTAAGAAAAATGTTATAATCCCCATTCCAAAGAAAGCAGGTGCAGACAGGTGTGAAAACTACAGAACCATCAGTCTAATAAGTCATGGTTGCAAAATATTAACACGAATTATATACAGAAGGATGGAAAAGGTGGTAGAAGCCGACCTCGGGGAAGATCAGTTTGGGTTCAGGAGAAATGTAGGAACACGGGAGGCAATACTCACTTTACGGCTTATCCTAGAAGATAGATTAAGAAAAGGCAAACCTACATTTCTAGCTTTTGTAGATTTGGAGAAGGCTTTTGACAATGTTGATTGGAATAAACTCTTTCAAGTTCTGAAGCAAGCAGGAGTAAAATATAGGGAACGTAAGGTTAGTTACAACTTGTACAAAAACCAGACAGCGGTTATCAGAGTTGAAGGGCATGAAAGGGATGCAGTGGTTGGAAAGGGAGTGAGGCAGGGTTGTAGTCTTTCTCCATTGTTATTCAATTTTTACATTGAGCAAGCTATAAAGGAAAGCAAGGAGAAATTTGGAGAAGGAATTAAAGTTCAGGGTGAAGAATTAAAAACATTGCGTTTTGCCGACGACATAGTAATTCTGTCAGATACAGCAAAAGACCTGGAAGAGCAGTTGAAGGGAATGGACAGTGTGCTGAAAGGTACGTATAAGATGAACATTAACAAGAGCAAAACTAGGGTAATGGAGTGCAGCATAAGAAAATCAGGTGATGCTGAAGGAATTAGATTGGGAAACGAAGCAATAAAGGAGGTAGATGAGTTTTGTTATTTGGGCAGTAAAATAACAAATGATTGTCGCCGTACAGAGGATATAAAATGCAGAATGGCATGGGCAGAAAAGCGCTCTTGAAAAAGAGAAATTTGTTAACATCGAATATTCATTTAAGCCTAAGGAAGTCTTTTCTGAAGGCATTTGTATGGAGTGTTGCCTTGTATGGGAGTGAGACATGGACGATAAACAGTGCGGATAGAAAGAGGATTGAGGCTTTTGAAGTATGGTGCTACAGAAGAATGCTGAAGATTAGGTGGGTGGATCGCGTAACTAATGAGGAGGTACTGAACAGAATTGGAGAGAAAAGAAATTTCTGGCATACCTTGACTAAAAGAAGGGATAGATTGGTAGGACACATTCTTAGACATCAAGGAATTGTGAATTTAGCGTTGGAGGGAAGTGCGTGGGGAAAAAATCACAGAGGAAGACTAAGAGATGGATACAGTAAGCAGATTCAGACAGATGTAGGTTGCCGTTCGTATGTGGAGATGAAGTGGCTTGCTCAGGATAGGGTATTGTGGAGAGCTGCATCAAACCAGTCACCGGACTGAAGACCACAACAACAACACAACACAAGAATGAATAAGACTGACCACGTGAAAATTCAAACAATTTTACAATTTGCAAATGATTCTTAAAAGAAGGGAAGGAAGAAGGATAGGAAAGAAAGGATTGACAGTGGCCGAATTTGGGAATTGATATTAAGCAATGGCGACTAGTGAAAATGTGAGCCGGACCGGGAACCGAACCCGGTTCTCCCGCTTCGGTCGCCTTAACCACTTAGCTGTCCTTGCTCGCCTCTCGTACGTCTCAAATAGTCACAAGTCGCACGCTATGTTTGTAGCGCCCCTATCATCCATACCCTCTTACACTCGCCATTACGGATTCCCGTGCGAGGTCGGACGTATGACCGCATCTGCGGTGAAATAACTGAAGCTAACGCCGTCGTCGCGTTTAAATACTTATTGTATTGGTGTGGAAGAACAGACACCACACCAATACACACCCAGACACCCACCAACACAAATACCATAAAATATCCGAAAAATATATTGCACATAATGGTGACTACAAAAACGTAGGACATAATGTCTCTAAAAAACGTCAAATGTTTGTAATCGGAAGGGACAAAACTGCTAAGGTCATCGGTCCGCAGTCTACAATCTACTTTCACTTATTCCAAGGATAACACACACACACACACACACACACACACACACACACACACACACACACACAAACGCACTCTCTCTCTCTCTCTCTCTCTCTCTCTCTCTCTCTCTCTCTCTCTCTCACACACACACACACACATGTCCGAGGGAGGACTCGAAACTCTGGTGGGAATGGCCGCGTTCTCCAGACGTTGCACCACAGATCACACGGCCATTTCCGTGCGGCGCGCATGGTTTGATAAATTATTAAACTTTTCACTGTTTAATGTGGTTGAATCATTGTAATATTTGTTTTAATCATAGTAACTTGCTAATGACGCCATGGTGCGTCGAAACTAGTAGTGCATTGGTAATTAGATGGAAGTATATTAATTTCACAAGTGACGACGATTTTACCCGGTGATGTCAGCAGCATAAAACATCTGCACTATTTGAAGGACATACATTTATTTAGGATTGCTGTCAACGTTACGCTACCCCTAGAGGCGAAATATTGCTGCACACAGTGTTACGTGTAAAGTTTCTATCACTTCGACGCCGCCTTTTGCTCCCTGATGCTCGCAGCTGCCAACAGCCAGCGCACGAATCGTCAACTTACCGTGGACAAACAACAGAGTATCCGTCGTAGCTGTGTCATTACCAAACAATGCATAAATTGGAAAAACAGCGTATCCTAAAAGGACGACCAATTACTTGTCAGAAACAAACAGCCAGTAAATACGAGTATATCGCACTAAGTTCGATATTCCCTCAATACCTAAAATAAGATTTCCTGTGTTTGCATTGTACTGAATCAATTTCTTCTCCATTCTTTGTAAAGATGCTATGCAAAACGAGATATGTTTTCAAGAAAGCTTTCGCAATCAACAAAATTACACTTGAAACATCCTGTCAGATTAAAATTGCGGGCCAGAAACGGAATTCGAACCTGAAACCTTTATCATTCACTGACAAGTGTTCTACCATCTAAGCTATCCTGGCACGCTTTACGATCCGTTCACAAAACTATACTTCTGCCAGTATCTCGCCTCCTACTTTCCAAACTTCACTGAAGTTCTCCTGTGAATCCTTCAGGACTAAGGTGTAAAAATTGGCAATTGACTCTAAAGAATGAGAAGTGTGAAGTCATCCACACGAGTACGAAAAGAAATCCGTTTAACTTTGTTTACAAGGTAAATCAATCAAAAGTGAAGGCCGTAAACTCCACAAAATACCTAGGAATTACTGTTACTTCACACTTAAAATGGAAAGAACACGTACTTAATGCCGTGGGAAAAGCGAACCAGAGACTGCGTTATATTGACAGAACCCTACGCTTGTCCGCCTTTTTTGGGTCCCCCAGTGTGGGATCCTTATCAGGTGGGTTTGACGAAGCACATCGAAAGAGTCCAAAAAAGGGAAGCTCATTTTGTATTGTAACGATACAGGGAAGGCAGCGGTAGGGAAATTACACAGGATCTGGGATGGGAATCATTACAACAACGGCGCTTATCGCTGCGGCGTGGGCTACTTACGAAACTCCAATCGCCAGCATTCTAATTATAATTGTTAATGCTTCAAGAAAGTCTTTATAAGTTATATAACTCTGTAAATTTTTACTTTTTGCATCTATTGTTACCCTCCAATATGAATGACCAGCATTTTTTCGCTCCACATTTTTTACTATTTTTTAAATAATATAATATGTTCGCTTACCTTTTTGTTGAAATAATTCTTAATTTTTTCATCGTAAAAACATGCCCATAGTTGCCCACAATGCCAAGAATAGATATCTTTATAAATGTTTTGTGTGTACCTAATTTTAATCTGGATCCAATCCAGTATAATAGGATTGGTTCCAGACTGTTTATCGCCCCTAAGCGGAGGGTGATGAAACACGTCCACTGAATGTGTGGTCGTGTTCCATTTTGTGTTATTCCTTACCCTAAAGTGTTTCTTTGCCATTAATATTGTCTGTTTGTATGTCAAATATTTTATTCCTTTATTTATGATCAGTTCCCCATGTTTATATGTTTCCACCCATGTGATTGAACTTATGTGTTTGTAAGAATTTGGTAGACTGCTTTACATATTGACTGACTGCCGTGCAATGGCTTGCAGTCACTGCCTCGTGCTATAGGTCTCGTTTACTTTAGTTAAGAAAGCATGACTTCGTATGTCATCTGCACTGCGTCTGCTTGGTGGTCAGAGACAAGCTTACTTGGGAAGATGGTGAAGTGGCCTGTTCTTAGTGTAGTACCAATATAATCATGTTCTTTGCGTAGTACCAAGAAGAGGTGACAAAAGAGAACTCTCTGGAGCTCTAGTAAAGGGTATTATCTTCCTCAGGTAGCGAGGGTTGATAGGTAGGCTCTGAACGCACTCAGCATCGCTTTTAGCACGCCCTACATACGGTGTGTGGAGGGGAAGGCTTTTCACATGGCCTGAGGCTGCACTCTTGCTGCGACTGCTGAAGTGAATATATCATTGAATCATGCTGAGGGGATGGCATGCTGTTAAAACTTTACTTTGTGAACAGGCAGTCTTGGTTTATCAGTGATAGTTTTCTTGTGTAATTCTTTCGCTATGCGAGGCGAAGGGTTTCTTAGTTTACAGAATTTGAGCGATCATTGTAAATTTAATATTTGTATTTCCAATCCAGTAATGATTTTGTGTCCAGTTTTCTCAAGTTAAAATACACTTGTGTGGCCTTCAGCCTCTGTGTAAACTTAGTATGTTTGAATTTCCTTAGTGTTTTTAACTAAAGTTTTCCTGATGTGTAGGTATCCACGAGTATGCTAAATGTTTCTCAGATTTTCTGGCTTGATTCCATCTTTCATGTCTTGGTATGACCAATTTCACAAATTGCTTCTATAATGGTCATTACTTCAGCCTTCAGCCATGCTTTTACTGATACTAGCTTTCTTCTATATGAATTTTTGCATGTGCTTTACTTGCTTACTCTAAATTAATTTCTTTGAGTAAATTCTATGTAATTCGCCATGGTCTCACACCACGTGGTATTTAAGAATAGTATGCTGCGGCCTCCCCACACATGAGTTCGTTTGGTGTATAGTTGATTTTAATTTGTGCTTGAAGACACCCGCCATCTAGTCTAAACTAAATGCTGTCAACACTACGTGAAGTGTTGCCGCATGAGTAATGTGTCGCAAGCATTATGTGCATGTCCGTGAGTGAATGAATGTGCTTTCCTTCATCTACTGTGTATCTGCAAATTTCCTCCCACGTTACCTCCATATGCATAAAGGGCAAAAACAATTTTATTACAGCCAGTAACTTTATGACTTAATTCACTTTTGTACAATGTGTGTCCTTCATTATGCTTAATATGGTGTCCCCACATTTATTTGCTTGTTCATTTTATTGAATAGATACTGATTTACAGTATCAAATCTCTGCTTTATAATTTCATGATCCCTGTCCCATGTTCAGTTATCTATTCCTTTCTTAACATTAATTTTGTGTTCGTTAAAACGTTGGCTGCTCCCTTAAGGAGTGAGCATTTAGATAAATTTCCGTTGCGCAAGTATTGTGGTCACTCGCAAAGTAATATAGAGCAGCAGTATTTGGCCGGCCGTGGTGGCCAAGCGGTCTGCAGCGCGCCAGTCATGGTCTGCACGGCCACTATGGTCAGGGGTTTGAATCCCCCTCGGGCATGGATATTTGTGCCTTCCTTAGTAATAGCTTGTTCATAAGTAGTTAGTAATTTTTTTTCTTGAACTTGCATTTACAGATCTCAACGTGTGAAGCAAACAAGAGTTACGCCATGGAGAAGCACACGTGCTTCCTTCAGCCAACTGAGCGACTTTAAAAGAGGTTAAATTCTGGCTATTCGAGTGGCGGGATGGTCCTTCAGAGAATTTGCCGCACAAGTTGGACTTCCTGCATCAGTTGTGAAACGATGCTGTTTTCATTGGTTATGTGAATATCTCCACTCCTATAGACTTGAGCCAGCTATCTCTAATGACCACGCCGTCGATGGGACGTTAAGCCTTAAGCTTCCTACTTCCACCAGTATCACAGAACTGTAAGGGCAGGCATCAAATAACAAATAAGAGGGCTGGCAACCCTAGAAGCATCAACACGAAATATTACCAACCAGTTCCTGGAAGTGACTCCGATCACACACATCACAGCATCGACTTGCACGGTTCGACTGGTGCCTTCAGAGGATCAGCTGGATGATGGAAAGGCGGGCCGTGGTCTTCAGCGATTAAAGCAGATTCTGCTTGCATGCAAGTGATTGTCGTTTTCGCGTACGACGTAGACATGGCGAGCGCCATCTCGTAGAGTGAATTATTCCAAGACACAATGCCCTATCCCAGGACTCACACTCTACACAGCGATGAGCTAAATTGCTCGTTCACCTAAGGTTTTGGTGGAGGGAACTCTGACCACCATACATGTAAAATGATGTAAGACCCATATTATGCCATTCATTCAACTGGAAAGTGATGTGTTGTTTCAACAGGGTAATCCTCGTTCACACTCTGCGCATTAAAATCAACGTGATCTACAAGTCGTGCAGCAATTTTCCAGGCAAGCATGATTTACGGATTTGTATCCAGACGAGCAGGTGTGGGGTAAGATGGGACAATAACTCATGGAACTTGTTAACTCACAACTCAACCTTAACCACGTAATAAGTTTGAGCAGGATACATCACGTATTTATTTGGGTGTTTATGCTTGGATAGACAGCAGATACCTCAGTACCGTTTGAAATACTGATCTGTAAAAGTAATCATTTCGTGTACTCCATAACTACCGTTTCAAGAATGAATCTTGAGTGAGTTGGAAAACAGTAAGAGGATGTCATCTTGGAGAATCGGGTTTCTGCCGGTAATCCGCGTCGTACTTGCACAATATTTCGATCGCGTTACTCGCGATCTTCATCAGGTGCTTCCTGAAGCTGAAGCCAGTGTGGAACACGTCCAGTATTTATGCCTTTCTGCGGTGGCTAGGCGTCCTGCCATTGGTCGGCGCTGTGGGAGGCGCTCCATCCGACGTCCGCGCCGGCCACTAGCTGCAATACTAGCATTTACTAGGTGTGGCTGTTCCTCCTGCTGAGTACGTGCTTTTTGGCTCTTGTCAGTTAATAATTTCGTCATGTTACTTTCTATTCCACCTCCAAGTTGTACTGTGCGTTCAATCTGCTGATTGCCGTCATATAAGCTTACTAGTGCACTACACTGTTCTGTTACCGTAGCCGGCCGCGTCAAGTGCTCCCCATGAGGTCCACGCCCGCTAGCAGCGCCTGCCGCATCGCTCTCTGGCTCCTGGTGTTGGAAATTCCGTCGTTTATTCTCTATGTGACCGTCTTCTGGTGCTTGATTTGTTTTCTGATTATGCACCATTTGTCTAGCGTGTATTATTTGTGCTGACTTATTCATTCTGTCATATGCAGAATTATTGCTCTCACAGGTGAGCAGTTGCCTCCGTTGCGTCTTTAGGAGATCAAGTGCTGGATTCCAGGCGAAACTGAGCTGATAAGATTTTGCGTGACCTTTATTTCAATGGATTATTTGATAACACTATCCCAGTATCTGGGAGTTTGTGCCAGGATCTTGACATCATCGTAATTCATCGAATGATTTAATTACAAACAGTGCTCCGCTATAGCTAACATGGAAGCATGTTTGAGTCTGGTGTGTCGTTGATGCTCCTTACACCTGATGTCGACTATCCTGGTTGTTTGGCCAATGTACGACATACCGCTACGGTTGAGTAGCCGAGCTCTCTAAGGCGCCTCGCTGCGGAGCGCGCGGTTGCTCGCCGTCGGAGGTTGGAGTCCTCCCTGGCGCAGGGGTGTGTGTGTTGTCCTTAGGTTAGTTTACCTAGGTTTAAGTAGTTTGTAAGCTACGGATTGATGACCACGCAGTTTGGTCCGATAGCTTTACAAACATTTGAACATTTTATGACATACCACACTTCTGTAGGCCCAGATCATCCTTTACACTTTTTAAAAGAGCCTTAATCTTCGGTGGTGAACAGAATACGCTTTTAACATTATACTTGCGAAGTATTCTGCTGATTTTCGCAGATATTGGCCCGGCATATGGCAAAAAGGCAACCATCTTCGTTTCTTGTTGTACTTCTTCTGTCTCCTCTGGCGGAGAAACAGGGCGCAGCGCCTTCTCGATGTCACTGGATGAATAACTATTCCTGTAGAAGACAGACCGAAGGTGTTCCAGCTCCTTTGTCAGGTTGTCTGGGTCTGAGAGACTGCGTACCCGATGAACCAGAGTTGTGAGTACCCCAATCTTTTGCACTGGGTAGTGGCAGCTACTGGCTTGCAGGTACAGATCAGTGTGAGTTGGTTTCCCTGTAAATACTATGACCGAAAGTGCCATATGCCTTCCTCTGGACAAGAACATATAAGAAAGAAAGTTGTCCGTTCTTTTCCATTTCCATAGAAAATTTTATGTTTCGGTGGCGAGAGTTTAGATGGTCTAAAAAGCCCAGGAGCTCCTCCTTACCGTGGGGCCAGATCACAAAGGTATCATCCACGTATCTGTAAAGGCACTTGGGTTGATCTGGGGCTGAAGCCAGTGCATCGCCCTCAAATTTTTCCATGAAGAGGTTCGCCACTACCGGTGAGAGTGGGCTGCCCATAGCCACTCCTTCTGTTTGTTCCTCCATAAAGGAAGGTTAACAAATGCCTCAACAAGTCCAGGAGAGCACCATCGAACTGTTTCCCAATCAGCTCCAGAGATTAATTTAGTGGCACCTTGGTGAACAAGGAAACTACGCCGAAACTAACCATAATATCGGACTCTGCGATGTGCTGCGGCTTCAGACGATGGATTCAGCTTCAGGAAGCACCTGCTGAAGATCGCGAGTAAGGTGATCGAAACATCGTGCAAATACGACGCGGATTACCGGCAGAAACCCGATTCTCCAAAATGACAACACCCCGCCAGGAAAGCCTTAATATGTACTGTAAGAGGATGGACTAAATTTAATTTACATAGTGTATTTACACTAAATACCTTGTTTTGTCTGAAACTGCAAAAAATATTATAATCTCAGGGTGTATGCCTCCCAATGTCTGTTAAAAATCCTTTTAACTGTTCAATTTTAATTATAAATCTTAAGGCAATTTCCCTTTGCCACATCAAACGTTTATATGTTAACACTGCAAAATCGTTTTTAAAAAATGTAGAAACTTTGCATGTTGTAATTTCTCTGTAGGTAGTCTCTGTACATATGTTTTTATACTTACGACAAACTATTGGCAGAATAGTTCAATAAACCAAACAAAAAATTGAAATAATAATTAGTTTATATATAGTTGGCATAAAACATTCATTTCGCGTGTAGGATGTCGGATGAGGGCTTTCTAATAAGAGTTTCAGTAGTATTAATGAAATTTTTTGTGTATACCGTCAATACTGTATAAATAGTTTTCTACGGTATAAAAAGCTTTTTTTTCTATTACGGAACAAATTTAATTCAATTCTTTATACTGGCCTATAAACGGGGTGTATAATTTAGGATGTCATGGCATGATTGCATGAGCGATGGGACACAGGGCGTGACTGCTGTATAAAATGTTCAAATGTTTGTTAAGCTTATGGGACTTAACTACGGGGTCATCAGTCCCTAAACTTACTAACTACTTATCAACTACCTTATACTAAGGACGGCACAAATATCCATGCCCGAGGGGGGATTCGAACCCCCGACCGTAGTGGCCGTGCAGACCGTGACTGGGGCACCTCAGTCCCCTCGGCCACCGCGGCCGGCGCTGCTGTATAGCAGTCAATGTAAATGATCAGAGAATGCCTCTCTGGTACCGTAGCCAACAAGCCCGCGAAGCGTTAACTAGTTTCTGGTTGCTCCATTTAGCCAATTACAAAGACAACGTTCAAGTAATAATTATTTAATGTGGGCTTATTACGAAGTCTAACATAGCATCTAATTGTAACTGGGAGTTTCTCACAGCGGTATAACAGAACAAGGAAATTTAAAAACTAAGCAAGGAGCGGAAAATAGTCTCTGTTTCTGTATTATTGCTATTACGAGGTAATGACAATCGTTGCCTGGTACTTCTTAGTTTTCATTTCTTGTGTAATCAACTACAGAGCTGCGCTTGTCGCCATGGAGCTTCCTTTATTTTCTCTTTGACGGTCGTAAGGTAAAGTTGAATCTTAGTCGGAAGCACAAAACAACAGATGTTCATTTTAATTTAAGAACACCTCTCTTTTCGCCACTGTAATGAATTTCTGTTTCTTGAGAAGCAGTGTGAATTTTGTTCCGCATTTGTTCCGGGAACGGTAATTCATATCATTTCCGCGAATTTCCTCAGTTTACATGTCAACTACTCTGTTTATAAGTGGCTAATAGTGCACTCTATTTGTAATTAAACACTGAAAAAATGATACGCTTTCTGTGAACGATTTTCGTTTAGATAATAGCAGAGATTAATTAAGGTAAATAATGAAATACGTCGTTGCGGAATGATTCATGAAAATCTCGAGATGTAGGTCATTTGTAGTTATATGTACGAGTCTCATTGTATAAAATAAAAAAAAAAAATATGTTAAGGCTTAACGTCCCGATGACAGCGCGGTCATTAGAAACGGATAACAAGCTCAAATGTCATCAGTAATAAAAGAACTTTGAACTTTGAAATAAATTATCTAGGCATTTGGCTGCAGGGACTCTGGAAAAGTTCGCAAAGTTCATCTCTAAATGAAAGAAGACGCAGCCCTCTCGAATGGAGTCCATTGTGCTAACCATTGCACCACCTCGCTTGGGCACATCTTAAGCGTTACTTGATTTAATGTGTATCCTCCTTCTTCAGAGCTAACTCAGGTAATTCAGTAGCTCCGATGTCGAAAGAGCCATGAAAAGTGATAGACAACGGTTTATGAGTTTTAGGAAGATTAGGACAAGTACTAGAAATAGATAATCCATCCAATTATCAAGACATAGGCGCCACGGAGAGAGATACATTTTAAGGCGTTATTTACTTATATAGAGCCTGCATCTTCGAAACCTGTTGAATTGTTTGTAAATATTGAACCAAAGTGCTATGGTCAGCGGTCATTAGATTTACAAACTACTTAAACTAAGTAAAACTAACCTAAGGGCAACCTACACACACACACACACACACACACACACCGAATTCCCAAGGAGGACTCGAACTTACGACAGCGAGATACCGCGCGCTCCGCCGCCATGCGCCTTAGAACGCTCGGCGACTCCACCGCGGCACCGGTTGAATTATTTCACGGCTTGTGAGAAAGAGATCGAAATTAAATTCCCTGTATATTGATAAGTCTTACTCATCGAAAGATATACAAATCTCAATGTGTGGTTATTTTTGCTTTATCACCATAAAGTATGAAATTAAAGTGGCCCTCAACATGCTACGCTGCAAAACAGCAACTTCCGATGACTCATTGACAGCTACCTCTGCGAAAACGTCCGTATCGGTGTGATCCATTTTAATTACATTTGTAAGCAGCCTTAACCTGTGGTTAAGTTTGAACCGCGATAAGCATTCAACACATATGCTAGTAGGTAGCGTGTCCTTCTCACTCAGTGGAAAGCGTTTATGATTTTCTTTACTGATGAGTTTTGGTATTTGACCACTACTATAGTAAATCTGTATGAATCGATAATGTACGGTTGTTTCTGAAAGAGAATATATTCAATGATTTTGATGACTTCCTGCAGGAATGATCTCTTGGCATAATTCACTAAAAGAGCCCTGAGGACTCATATATTAGATAACCCGCCAACAGACAGGAGGTTGGAGGGGGTGATGGTGAAGAATTTAGAGGGAAGCCATAGTTTCAACACACACAAAATGTAATCACATGCAAATGGTAGTGCAGGTATTAAAAGACTTGTCCAGCATGCGTAACGGTATCAAATCATTCCTCACACTAACGACATTATTTAGCCATTTAATCTTGTAACGCAACTTTATATTTAATTACGTTGCAAACAGTATGATTTAATTCACTCCATCTACAAAGGGTTTCCATACACACACTTATAAGAAATGATCAGGGAATCAGGGTGGATCCCAAAAGACCTTTAAACAACACCAGTCAGAGCTCATTCCAGTTATGCTGACGTCATCCTCCCTGAAATTATGCTATCATCAGCGCTTTTAGTCATGTACGATGCTGTTTACTTAGGGGACGGGGACGGAGGGGAGAGGCCCCCCGCCCCCCAAAATTTCATCATATTTATTCTGGGACTCCAGAGATTTATATTACACAAGTACACCATAAATATCCTAGGAATTGCTCAACTGCTCCATATTCTACACAAGGGTGCTCCTTACATCATTATTCTCAGAATTAGGAGGTGTAATATTGTCGCGTTGAAATGGAAACAGGCTAGACTTCGAAGGCAACTAAACAGAGCACTTATACTGAAAGCACGTTTATTACGAACTTAACATACACGCAGCACTGACTGCCTCTCAGGCAGAGTGCTCTGCTATTTATACACAGACAGAATTTACCAGAAATTAGAAGAACAGTTAACATAAGAAACAAGTAGAATTTACAAGTGAACATAAGAAAGAAGTAGAACCTTCTGGAATTGTCAATAACAAAGAAATAAATTTTTGCGGGTGGGCGGGATTGAACCGGCGACCTTCTGCTCCGCAGTCCGTAACGCTACCCGCTGCGACACGCCGGCAGCTGGTGTTCGTGGTCTCTCGCGGCATTGCTCCCTCTCCTGGAGAAACAGCGACACGGTGTTAAGATCCCTGGGCAGCCAGCTGCAATGTCCTGGCTCAAGAGAATCCTTCCCTTCTCCGCGATTATCGACGACAGGCGTTCCTGTCGAGGCTTCAGCAGGAACATTACTGTCCTTAACGTCCTTGAACAAGAAGCCATTGTCGTCTACCTGCTCTTCAGGATCGTAGTAAGGCTTCATGCGCAGGACGTGAACAATGTCTCTTCGTTTTTGACGTTTCGACGACGCCTCATAATCCTCAACTTCGTATGTGACGTCTAACTGGCGGCGTATGACACGATAGGGACCAAAGTATCGCTTCAATAACTTTTCTGACAGTCCAACCTTCCGTACAGGGGTAAAAATCCATACCAGATCTCCTGGGCTGTACACAACAGGTCGGTGCTTGTCGTTATACCGCTGACGGTCCTTCTCCTGGGCGTCCAGTGTCCGTATGCGAGACAGCTGTCTTGCTTCTTCGACCCTGGTGATGAGTTGTTTAACATAGTCATCCTGAGTGTCGTCCGGTTGGAACGGGAACAGTGTATCCATTGTCGTCTCAGCTTCACGGCCATGGAGCAGGAAAAACGGAGTGAAGCCTGTGGTGTCTTGTCTTGCGGTATTGTAAGCAAATGTCACGACTGGTAGAATTGTATCGCAATCCTTCTGCTCAACATCGACGTACATCGACAGCATGTCGGCTAACGTTTTGTTAAAACGTTCCGTAAGACCATTTGTCTGAGGATGGTATGCAGTTGTCATTTTGTGGACATTGTTGCACCGTGACATTACCTCTGATACTAGTTTTGACTGGAATACTTTTCCACGATCAGATATCATGACACGTGGTGCTCAATGCTTCAAAATAATGTCTTCTACAAGGAATTTTGCGATCTCTGGAGCTTCTGCAGTCGGCACAGGTTTAGTGACAGCGTAGCGTGTGAGGTAGTCAGTGGAGACTATTATCCAACGGTTACCGGTCGTCGACTTCGGGAACCTCCCTAAAAGATCGATCCCAACTCGGTGGAATGGAGCTGCTGCCGGCGGAATCGGTACGAGATGTCCTGGAGGTAATTGCGGCACATGCTTCCGTCGCTGGCACTCTTTACAGTGACTCACATAGTGCTTGACAGATCGGTAGAGACCTTTCCAATAATACCTGCGTCTGATTCTGTCTAGGGTCTTCACGAATCCCAGATGACCGGATATTGGAGCATCATGGAAATATTTGAGAATGACTGGCTGGAGATGAGCTGGAACAACAAGTAGCCATTTGGGGCCCAGTGGATCGTAGTTGTTCTTGTACAATGTTCCGTTTATAAGTTGGAACTCTCCATTGGTCGCTACTCCTTTCTCCAAGGCCTCTATCACTTTTAATAGTGTTGTATCTTCCCTCTGTTCAGTTGTAACGTCATCTAATTCAGTGAGAGCTGAAATTTCATTAATGCTGTTGTGTTCCACTAATGGATTCCTCGAAAGGCAGTCGGCATCCTTGAGTTTGCGCCCGTTCTTGAATACCACTGTGACATCGTACTCTTGGAGTCTTAGTGCCCATCTTGCTAGTCGACCTGATGGATCCTTCAAGCTAGTCAGCCAACACAAAGAATGGTGGTCTGTCACGACGGTGAATGGTTTGCCGAATAAATACGGCCGGAACTTGTTGATAGCCCAGATACCCGCGAGACATTCTTTTTCAGTTGTAGAGTAGTTTATCTCGGAATTGGAGAGCACTCTTGACGCATAGGCTATCACTTTTTCGGTACCTTCCTGAACTTGTCCAAGCACTGCACCAATCCCATAGCCACTGGCGTCTGTGTGAAGTTCCGTTTCTGCATTCTCGTCGTACAAGGCTAGTACTGGTGCAGAAGTTAGAGCCTTCTTAAGTGTTCGGAAAGCTCTTTCTTTTGTCTCATCCCAGTAAAATTTGGCGTCTCCCTGCAGAAGTTCTTGTAATGGACGTGCCTTGTTACAAAATCCTTTTATGAAACGTCGGTAGTATGAGCACAGCCCGAGAAAACTTCTCACATCACGAATGTGCTGAGGAGTTGGAAATTCTGTGGCTGCCCTTCTTTATCTGGATCAGGACGGACACCATCTCCGTTGACTAGGTGCCCCAGGATTTTTATCTCTTTGGCGACGAAGAGGCACTTCTTTGGATTGAGGCGGAGACCTGCAGCCTGAACACACTTCAACACAGTTTACAGGCGACTCAGATGTTCTTCAAATGTTTTCGAGAAAACGATAATGTCATCTAAATAGCAGAGACAAGTCGTCCACTTAAGGTGTCGAAGCAAGTTGTCCATCATGCGTTCTAATGTAGCTGGAACATTATGTAAACCAAATGGCATTACTTTAAATTCATAGAGGCCGTCAGTTGTAATAAAAGCCGTCTTCTCCCTGTCAGCTTCGTCAACCTTGATTTGCCAGTAACCTGTCTGCATATCCATAGTTGAGAAGTATGTAGCTCCTTTCAAGCAGTCTAAGGTGTCATCAATACGCGGAAATGGGAAGACATCTTTCTTTGTGATACTGTTCAGCCGCCGATAGTCGACACAGAATCGCCACGTGCCATCCTTCTTCTTTACGAGGACCACCGGAGACGACCAAGGACTCTCCGAAGGTTGAATAATGTCATCTCGCAACATCTTCTCCACTTCCTCCCGAATTATCCGTCTTTCAGCCGGTGACACTCTATACGAACGCTGGCTAATTGGCGGATGATCCCCAGTATTGATACGGTGCTTTATCGTGGGCCGTTTCGTCTGACTTTTCCCCTGCTGAGGTGTGAATGCACCCAAAAATTGGCGTAGTGTACCTAACGCCTGCTGGCGTTGTTCCTTGGTCAGTCCAGGTCCTATCGGCAGTTCCACGTTTGTTTCCTCCAGCGTGTTGTCTGTACTAATAGCAGGGCATGAGTCTTCATTGATGACGTTGAGCTCACCGTCGTGGATTGGTTCAGCTGTCCCGATACACATTCCCTTGGGGATAAGTTGTGACTGCTCGTGACAATTTGTGATCCAAGTCTCTCCTTGACCACCGGTAATGGTTACGATAGCCGCTGGTATGTACATTTCTTTTGTGAGCCTGATAAACTTTTTAGTATCAACAAGAACTTCACAGTTTAACCAGTCATCTGTGTTTCTGACTGCAACTCTTCTCATTGTCAACGGCGATATCGTCATATTGTCAACGACGAATAACTTCCCAGAAAATTCTGTATTACGTGTATCTGGCGGAACAACTTCTTCAATTTGCAGCTCAGATCTTCCACGGTCAATGAAAAGCTTGGGATGCCTGAAGGAAGTCCCATCCGAGGATGGCATTGTGACTACATTCTGTTTACACGATAAATTCAAACGGCTGCGTCCTGTTGTTGATGGTTATTCTTGCGACACAAGTTCCTGCTGGATGGACGTACTTTCCATTCGCGACCTTCAGCACAGTTGCTCCCGTATCACAGAACATTGTCTTCTTTAGTGTGCGGCGGTAATTATCCGATAATACAGAAAAAGAGGCTCTGAATCAACAAGTGCCCGAACAGGTTGGCCGTCGATTATGACGTCGATGAGATTTCCCGACATCTTGGCGACTGTCGTCCATGGAGGATTTTCATCTGCGGCGGCCTCACCTCCGTAGATGGTCGCCTCGCTTAGTTTTCCTGGGCGCGGCGGCTAGGGGAGCGGCTGGTACCTCTGTACGGCGACGGTGAACGGCTGCGGCGCGTCGGGGAGCGACCTCGTCTAGGATACGGCGATGGGCTTCTTCCCATAGGTCGACTGAACTCATCAGCAGGTGACTGCCTTGGATAGAACTGCTCCGACGGCTGACGTCTTGCGGCAAAATAATCATCGAATACTCGCCTCCTCTCTCTGCAGTAGCGGACGACATGTCCAGGGCGTCCACAGTGGAAACACAGTGGTGTGTTGTCTTCTGTCATCCAGACGTCTGTTCTTCTGCGGGGCGTGATTTTTGCCGGGGGAGTTGGTTGTGGCCGGTTCATAGGCTGCCGTTTGGCTGCTGCAGCGTATGTCATAGCAGGGCGACGCCATTCTTCACTTCGGGTGCGATTGGCGGGGCAGACAGGAGCCAATGACTGAAATACCTCTTCCTCAGCGGCGTCGGCTCCCTCGTGGCTTACATGGCTTACATCCATTGCCATAATCTGATGCTCGCTCGGTCTAATAATTCTGGCTGCCATACACTGTTGTAATTCTTCTCTGACAATTTGTTGTATGAGAGAAGCGAAGTCATGCTGGTCTTCCGCAACGGCCATAGGAACTACATTTGGGAGTCTGTCATACTTCTTGCGTCCAACCCTTCTTTGTTGCATCTCTTCAATACGTTGGCACCACTTGATGAACTCTTCTGTCGTAGCGACGTCTTTTATCAGAAGGGCTTGGTACATATCTTTCGCAATACCCTTCATCAGGTGCGTGATTTTGTCCGCCTCAGTCATGTTCGGATTGACAGTGTTACACAGGGCCAAAACATTCCGTATGTGTCGGCTCACCATGTCGTTGGGCCCGGTTCTTCAGTTGTTCTTCTGCCGAGCGGATTTGTCGCTGTCGGTCTCCAAACGTCTTCTTAAGTTCCGCCTGGAACGTTTCCCAGTCATTCAGTTTGTCTTCGTTGTTCTCGAACCATTGCTGGGCTGTTCAGGTAGAAATTAACGTCCAGGTAGAAATTAACGTTGGCCAAGCACATTGTATGATCCCACCTGTTGTACTTGGCGACTCGGTCGAATCCTTTTAGCCATTTATTGGGATCCTGTCCAGCGTCTCCAGAGAACACCGACGGGTGTCTGATGTGCAGCTGGCCTACCTTTGATTTCGTGTTCATGGTTCTTCTGATGATAAGGACTTTTGGAAGGATGTACTCGGTGTATCCCTTGTATTCCGGTTCCAGTCCGTGTAAGCGACGGCTTTTACGTTGCCTAATCGGGGCCACGGTGATGCAGCTGTTACACAGGGTACCCGGCGCCTCCATCAAACAATGTCGCGTTGAAATGGATGCAGGCTTGACGTCGAAGGCAACTAAACAGAGCACTTATAGTGAAAGCACGTTTATAACGAACTCAACATACACGCAGCACTGACTGCCTCTCAGGCAGAGTGCTCTGCTATTTATACACAGACAGAATTTACCAGAAATTAGAAGAACAGTTAACATAAGAAACAAGTAGAATTTACAAGTGAACATAAGAAAAACATAGAACCTTCTGGAATTGTCAATAACAAAGAAATAAATTTTTGCGGGTGGGCGGGATTGAACCGGCGACCTTCTACTCCGCAGTCCGTAACGCTATCCCCTGCGCCACGGCGGCAGTTGGCGTTTGCGCTCTCTCGCGGCAATATTACGCACGTGGATCTTAATATTCTTGACATTACGCTTACTTCAGAATTGGTTGCAAGATTCCACCAACACCCAGAGACAATGTGATGCGGGGATTGATGGGTCATTTTGAGTCAGTTTTGTAGTACAAACACATCCAGAACCATCGACTATCGATTCATACGAAAGTAAATAGCATATCAAACGTTGCTGGAGCCGAAAGTTCATTGGTTGCATCCGGTGTCCTTACCATACAGTAGGCAAGTCCATTGTTTGAGCTGGATGTACACTCATTGACTAAAAACATGGCCAGTGGATGGGCGCAGCTTATCCTAAGTGCGTGCTGATTACAACATAGGACAATAAATATGACCGCTGTGATGCACTCTGGGTGCGGCTATCTGCACGATCTGGCAACAGTGCAGATTGCGGCAGTGAATTCAGGAAATACCGTGTTCCGTTCGAATGATTTGATTACTTTGTTGCAGCAAATAATCAGTTAACTACGTTTCTTCTGCTTTTCATCAAAATGAACACATTTCTGTATTCAGGAAATGAAACATTACTACTATGGCCTCAAGGCTACATATAAAGGATCAGACGCTTTGGGTAGAGGACGAGCTAGCGCAGCGACACCAGCTACTGCTGCCGGCTGCATTCACAAGGGAGATGAATCAAATGTTCAAATATTTGTAAAGCTTATGGGACTCAACTATGGGGTCATCAGTCCCTAAATTTACAAACAAATATCCATGACCGAGTGGGGATTCGAACCCCCGACCGTAGTGGCCCGTTTAGACCGTGACTGGCGCGCTGCAGTCCCCTCGGCCACTGCGACCGGCAAGGGAGATGAAATGAAAATTTTGTCAGCTACGATCTAAATCGATAACCCTAGCAATTGCCAGTCATGCACTTCACCGCCAGAGTAGGGACTTAAATGGATTCTACTGTTTCTGTCTGAACACAAGACTTCCTGCATGAACTGCCGCAATCTACAGTGATGCTAAATTCTTCAGATTGCCGGACTTAAAGAGTATCGGGGAGGTCATATTTATTGTCCCATGTCGCGATCGGCGCGGAATTAGGCTCTGCGGCCCCCGGCCTCCTTCTATGTTTTGTCAATGAGTGTACGTTCAGCAAAATGGTTAATGGAAAACCACCACAGTCCTTCCATGGGCTCAACCGGCGTGCCTGTGGAGAAAGCTTTGAGGGGCATAAGCTCTGTTATATGACCTACAACGCATGTCTTTGAGGAAAGCTTAGAGAAAACAAAGTGGATAAAGGACTTTCTGACCTAGTACAGTGTACATAATACTGAAAACGAAGATTGTCTGTCACTTCCAGCACTGAGGGTAAGTAGAAGAATTTGTAAAAATGAGTAGTGAATTAAGCGTTAGGGTGTTGGAATGATGATGGTGGGATATACACTTGTTTCACAGCAATGAGTGGGATGTGAAACTATATCTCACAATGTGGTATATTTTTCATCTGTGTGTAGAAATAAACCATTAAGGAATTATAAATTTCTGTTTCTTTTCTTTATGTTGTTGTGATATTCAGTCTGGAGACTATTTTGATACAGCTCTCCACGCTACTCTATCCCAAGACAGTCGCTTCATCTCCTCATATGACGGCAACCCACATCCAATTGAATCTGCTCACTATATTCGTTTCTTCATCTTCCTATGCGATTTTTACCCCACAAAATTCTCTCCAATGCTAAATTCACAACACCTTGACTTCTATTAATGTATCCTACCATTTGATCCCTTCTTTTAGTCAACGTATTCCAGTAATTCTTTTTCTCCAAAATTCTGAATAGTTACGCATTTTACCCATATACTTTTCAGCATTCTTCTATAGCACCACGTTTCAAACTACTGTATCCTCTTCCTGTCTGAACTATTCATCGTCCATATATCACTCCCACACAAGGCAACACTTCATACAAATGCCTTCAGAAAAGATTTACTGAAATTTTATATTCGATGTTAGCTGCTTTTCCTTTTTCAGAAAAGCTTTTCTGCCTGCAACGATTCTGCATTTTATATCATCTATGCTGCGACAATTATATACAACTACATAAGAATACTAGTAGTTACCAAATTGGGAATTGGGTGAGTGGAGTAAACAACCAGGGTTGGTATTAACCAATCGGTCCTTTATTAACCGATATTAGTATTCAAGCGAAAAAAAAAAAAAAAAAGAAAACGAGAAACGGATCCCTTCTACCCAATAACATACACTCCTGCAAAATGATAAAAGAACACCACGAATACGTCGACCCAGCAGAGGGAAATATTATTGACACATTCTTGAGGATGTATACAACACATGATCAGACAGTGCCATACGTGAGTACAGCCATTAGAGCGTCTGCTATTCTGACGCTAGCACCTTTTGCAGCGATGCAAGCTCCAATGTTACCATGGAGTCGATCGTAGAGGTACCGAATGTAGTCTTGCGGAATGGCCCGCCACGAAATTTTCATTTGGTGCCTTAGGTGGGTCAGATTTCTTGCTGGCCGCGGCGGATTAGCCATGCTCACTGGGGCGCCGTACTCTCTGGGACGCCGTACTGCGCTGTCATTGGGACGTGAAACCCTAACAATATTTTTTATGATATACAATGAGACTCGTACATAGAACTACAAATGACCTACATCTCGAGATTTTCATGAATCATTCCCCAACGACGTAGTTACTATTTACCATTCGCCGTCGGGAGTTCAAGTCACCCCTCGGGAATGATTGTTTGTGTTGTCATTAGGTTATTTTTACCTAAGTTTAAGCAGTTTGTAAGATACGGAGTAAGTTGAGTCCGATAGATTTACAAACATTTGAACATATTTTGAATTTCTTGCTGGTTGTGCAGACTTCGCAAGATGACGTTACATCCTGTCCCAAACAAGCTCAATGAGGAACAGATCTGAAAATCGTTCTCTTTAGGGTAGTTAACGTATACCTTTAAAAGCACATTGGGTGGTACGGGATACACGTGGACGTGCATCGTCCTGTTGAGAGTGGATATTGCCTTATTGGTACATGAACGCTAGTAAGACGGCTTGAATGATGGTTTCAATATACTGTACACTGTTCAATTTCCACTCGACGATCACAAGAGAACAAGGCGATATGCTTTTCCGACGGGACAATGCACTTTAAAATGTTTCTCGTACCACCTAACGTGCTCTTCGAGGTGTACGTCAACTACCCTGGCCTCAACGATCCGCAGAGCTCTTCCCCATTGAGCATGTTTATGACCGGATAAAAAGTCTTCTTGACATGTCTGAACGACCGGCACGAATTCTTTCCCAACTGAAGCACCACCAGGAAACTGCGTGGCAGGCGATTCCGACAGACTAAATTCGTCACCTCTAAGATTGTCTCCATGGGAGATTTGCAGGTTGAATTGCGCGTAATAGCGTCGACATTGCGCACGCTCTTGTGATTGCACCCAAGTTCGTATGGCTCCTAGTGATCGTGTATTCTATGAATGTGTCAATAAAATTTCGCACTGCTAGGTCCACGACTTCATGATGTTCTTTTTTCATTTTTCTAGAGTGTATGTGAACTAATTGTTGGATCATCAAACTGTGGGAAGACGAAATTCGGTCTGTCTCAGTTAACACACCGTGAAGGATTATGCTTTAAACATGCATAGATTTTTTTTAAAACGCTTTTTTGACGAAAATACCAGGTGTTACAGTAAATCCTACACGATATTACCGGTGTTAGCTGAAAGCAATCACATATTGCTGACTGAAAATGTAAAACTAAACAGTGTACTTATATTCGACAACATTGCTGTGGAAAATCACGATAAGATCCGCAAATAATTTTGCCTTGGTCGTCACTTGAAGGTCGATATGGCGAGCGGTCTGCGGCACGCCAGTCACAGTCTGCACGGCCGCTACGGTCGGGGGTTCGAATCCCCCCCTCGGGCATGGATGTTTATGTCGTGTTTAATATAAGGTAGTTCATAAGTATTTTGTAAGTCTAGGGACTGATGACCCCGCAGTTAAGCCCCTTAAGCTTAACAAACATTTGAACATTTGAATGTCGATATTATTTACTTGAGTCAGACATATTCAACGATTTCAAGAAAGTTAATAAGAGTTAATTATAAGCTTTTATTCCCTTAAGGCAGGATAACACTAATTTAATCCTCCTAATACCGAGAACTTTTTGTTACACCGAACAACACTGGAGTCTTTAGTGACACCAACAGAAATTATTTATTATGAAGTGTCATTGTAATAAAGGCTGAGGTGTGAGACATGAACTTAAATGTAAATGCATAATTATATAATTCAGTTATAGTTCATACGATTCTGATTATACTACAATGATGTTCGATTAGACTTCAAACTGTATTCATGAGATATATTTATAGAAAATACTTTCAGAGTGCTTTTTACACACATAGGGTCCACATTTTGAACACTTTCCAGTGTATTTTCTGTCATCACATCTTTTATAAAATGAACATTATCCTTCCGCGGTGGAGTAGCCGAGCGGTCTAAAGCGTCTCGTTGCGGAGCGCGCGGTTGCTCGCCGTGGAGGTTCGAGTCCTCCCTGGGGCATGGGTGTCTGTGTTGCCCTTAGGTTAGTTTTCCTAGGTTTAAGTAGTTTGTAAGCTACGGACTGATGACCACGCAGTTTGGTCCGATAGATCTACAAACATTTGAACATTTTTTGAACATTATCCTCTTTTTATGTCTGTGGTGTTGATGGAAGTTCTGAAGGACTAATGTTGTCTTACTTTGCAGTGCAGAATAGCCGTGCGCACTTAGGTGCCCAGCTGCGGTGCGCGCGGCCGTTCGCCCATGGGGAATCGAGTCCTGGTTAGCATAAGTTACGTTAACCCAGATAGCGCTGACGTCCTTCCAGAAGGTCGAGAACGGCAGCTTACTTCTTCATTTCTCTCTGTAACAATTCGTGCAGTGTCGTATTTTAACTCTTTGCATAGCCTGCTCCTACTGCAGTTCAATTTTAGTTTTTATTGTCGATTGCGAAGTGGCTGGATATGTCTGCGAAGTTGAGGTTCATACAGAAGATGTTGAAGAATTCCTCGTAGTTGATTTTGTATTTCTTGAACATTCTACAATTTTTGAGACATTTATATTTATATATTTCACCTTAAATGTTGTTTTAATAATAATTATTTATCAGATTAAAATTGTAAAACATTCATTTTGACGTCATTCCAGAAAGAAGGGCAGTATTGGAAAACTAATGACGTGATTGTGAAAAAATATCACTTATAATGATCTTGTACAGGCTAATAGCATCTGAGAAAAAAATTATACCAAAAATAATTATGCGCTATCTGTGTTAAGTTAGTATAACTGGTTTGTAATCGTAGGGACTAATGACAACCGTAGTTAGTCCCCTAGATTTACAAATATTTGAACATTTTTCGTCTTCCTTTCTACCAATGAGTTGCTTTCCTAATTCCACGAGAATAACCCCACTATTGTAGCTGCACTTTCCTGACAGTCTGATATTGTATGTAGGTATATGATAAGTGCATTCAGTGCACTGATATCAATCATATTGTAAAATAGTACCATTGTCCTTCTTCTGGTAATGTCCTTTGTTCTGTAAGTTCTAACCAGTTTGTCCAATGGATCTACGGCCGATTTGTTTTATTGTGATCTAGGATCATTGTTGATATGCTTTCTTCATTATCTTCACTTCCTTCCTTGAATGCAGTGTACTAAGTATAGTTACATCTTTTCCCTTTTTCGGACAATACGAAGCAATTGATGCATATTCTTCGAAATCAAAAATGGATGAATAATTGAGGCGATCTTTGGGCTGAATGAAACCTTCTGGTAACTCCCCTTTATTTCTCTCTAAACTATGGCTAGAAAAAAATGGTCACCTGCAACGTTATTAGCAAATCCTTTTACCATATCTAAATAAACTCTATTGTCTTGATAATATCAGGTGATTTATTTTCTTTTTTTCCAGTTTACACTCAGAGACTGAGAATGTAATATGTTGCGCTGTCACATAGAGCCCAGAATATCAACTCAAATTTTCCTGGTTTTGAAGGAATATGTTATCGAATCGGACATCTACCACGAAATGTCACAGGTTGTTCGTCAATTTTTACGTTGAAGTGAGGAACGTCCGCTTCTTGAAATTTCTTCACCCATATTTCAAATATTTCTCTGATGGCAGCCAGCTTGCAGCAGCTGCTACGATTAAGGCATGTATTGGTTTCCATTTACTACCGTAAACATGATTTCCCTCTTTGTTTGTCCAATTTAGTATTACATGAACTATGTTCTTCATAAGAAACGAGTGCAAAGCTGCTTCGATAGAGTCCACATTTTTCGCTGTGAATTTTTTTGGGCCTGGTTTTACTCGCATTATGTTGCATCTACCCTCTCTTTGCAAGTTTTCCTTAGCTTGTGGTTGTGTCACACTTCTTCATTGTTTTAAGACCTATACCAAAAGACAGACACGATAAATTGCAGTTATAGACCTTCACGTCCAGCTGCAGTAAAGTTAATAACACAATGGGGGTGAGCACATACAATACTCAGAAACAAGTGTCACTTCCTGTTCCGTCTGGACGTTTGCACTGAGAAAGTTCTCTGAACTTCCATCAGATTCAGAAATAGTCTCCTATTAACATCTATCTCTCCGTCACTACATGAGAATTGATGTCGCTGATACCACTATTTGATTCTCCACAGAGAGGATTATCTAGAAGTAATATTTCGAGCACTTCCGCTTCGGAAAAATGATGAGCCATTTTGAACAAAACACAACACACACAGTAGTAGGTCTCCACAGATATGTGACAAATAAGTAACAACTTATAAAGAATCTTCAACGTTCCAATTTTACTTTCAAGAATGACAAAAAGCAAAAATCATGAATTTAAAGCAATCTTGGTATTTAAAAAGCTGAAAGAGAGAACTAGGGTAGCAATAATAGCCCCAATGGTATTCAGTGGCTATATCACGATTTTCTGAATAACTGACGATATTTCAAAACTTTTTATGATATGTAATGAAACTACCACTTAATCAAGGAAAAGTAAAATTTTCCATAATTTCTAGGCATAGAGAACATTGTTTTTTATAGGGGAAACTACAGTATAGGTTCATTAGAATCTCCATGGCATTAGGAGGGTTACAACATATACAGGGTGTTTCACTAAGTGTGTTTGCCTCTGTAATTTATAAAATAATAGGTGACGGGAAATTTTAATGCGGTAGGTCAACACAAGAAATGTTACACTTTCTGCGGAGCAATGAACATAGTTTATTGTATCATTTTCCAAAGAGTTACAGCACAAAGGTATAATTTTTAAATGGAACAATAGTGTTTTCTATCGTGCATTGGATTCGTTGAAACCAGCTGCGTCAAAATCAATTTAAACTACATTCCTATCACTGTTAGTTTGGGAGCTACAACCCTTCAAAGTTTCAGGGGCAGATACCACACGCTGTACATAATACATGGCTGTGCGGTGGGTGATGGATGTTATGGAGGTGGGAAGTTGATTTACATGCGATGTTCAAATGTGTGTCCATGTTCCTCAATGCATAATGCAATGCGCCGTCGAAAGGATCTGCGGATAAGATGTAACATCGCCGGTGTGACTGAGCGACATGCGTCCTCGGTGCGCCGTTTTAGATCATCTGGGGATGTGGGCTCAGTGACATGAACACGATCCTTTTGATATCCCCACAAAAAGAAATCTACTGGTGTTAAATCGGGCGACCTTGCGGCCCATGAATGAGGACCATGGCGCCCCAATCCCACCACACAGCCATGTATTATGTACAGCGTGTGGTATCTGCTCCCAAACTAACAGTGATAGGAATGTAGTTTGAATTGATTTGGACGCAGCTGGTTTCAACGAAACCAATGCACGATAGAAAAAACTATTGTTCCATTTAAAAAATTATATCTTTGTGCTGTAACTCTTTGGAAAAATGATACAATAAACGATGTTTATAGCTCCGCAGAAAGTGTAACATTTCTTGTGTTGACCTACCGCATTAAAATTTCCCGTCACCTATTATTTTATAAGTTACAGAGGCAAACACACTTAGTGATACACCCTGTATATCACGCACACGTAGAATTCGGCGTCTCAAAAAGAAACCTTGCAAGTTTAAACAGTAACTCGACACACTCGTAAATTGTTCCAAGTTCGACTGCACTTTCCGCACTCTGAAATCTTCTAAAGTTTCACTCTTTCCTAAGTCGCGGCACAGACCGACGTAGCTCCGCCGCCGCGATGGTAGCTAAACGTACACTGCCACAACTGATCCTCCAGCCCAGCCTTTATACCTGTCCTCCGGAGAAACCCCTATGTCATCAAAATCCCCAGTTTACACGCCTTGCCAACGTACCACGCTTTCCCAAGTATACTGTATATTCATACAAATACATCTTTAAACACTTATACAAAACACAAATAAATATGAAACTGATCATAGTAATTAACATTTTGGGATTTATCATTTCTCCTATGGAGTGATTCAGATGTCAGTATGAACCCTCCACTATTTGCAGTATTGTTTTCCACTTTTAAACTTATTTATGTGACAAACCATGTTGCAAAAATCTGCATGAAAAATGTTTTTATATATTTTTGGCTTGCTGTTTACAATAGAACAAGCAGTTTTGCGTACAATTTCAAATTAGATAATTATATACAAATTAATTATTTAAACAAAGAAAATACACATAAGTAAATTTGAACAATGTGATTTTGTGGTATAATCATTTGTATTACGACACCTGCTAACAAACACTGCCATGCTGGTCGTGGATCTGTCTTGTACTTTATGTTATTAACAAACTTATACAATTGTATTAGTTAATTAGATTTCCTGTGATCAATATCTTACGTCGGATGTAAGAATATAAGGTAATGTACCTTGCTGAGACCTTTTATATGAGCCCTCGCCCACCTCCGTATCTTAGATGGTTTAAACGTTATAAATATTTTACTAATTACGAAATCGCCACACTTTCATTCTATTAAAGCTTTTTTTTTTACTTGATGGGAAGGATGTCAGTGCGTTACCAGACGTGTCATATGAAACCCTTTCAGAATCTATGCCACACTTCTCTTTCTCAATTATGTTTTATTCTTAAATTTAGCCGCGACGGAGCGGCCAAGCGCATTGAGGCGCTACGCTGCGATGCGCGAGTCCGTTCCCCGTCGGGGGTTCGAATCCCCCCTCGGGTATGGATGTTCGTGCTGTCTTTAGTATAAGGTAGTTCATAAGTAGTTTGTAAGTTTAAGGACTGATGACCCCGCAGTTAAGTCCCATACGCCTTACAAACATTTGAACATTTTTTTTCTTAAATTTAACTTTATTATATACAATACACTACAGCTTCCAGGCTGCGCAGATAATTCTCCAGACGTCACGGCATTTCCTAGAGCACTGTACAGTACAAGCAGAACAATCAGCCATTTTGAATCCCAAGAGGAAGTTGCGCAGTTAAAGACTACGGAACACTTACGCTTTTTAACATGCTCTGAAGCCCATTAAATATACTTTCCTAACGCAGAAAATATTACAGCATAGTAAATTTATTTGTTTACATTTGACTGTAAGGGGAAAACAACCTAAAGTTAGTGATTAGATATTTATAGATTATATTTAGAGATACACTTACATTCGAAAGTAAGGCATATGATGCCGTTCTAATTATTTGCCACGCACAGTTAAAACACGTTAAAATTATCGTATTTTCTGCCTTATAAATGATATGTCCACATAGGTTTACGCTTCTAATACTTGCATTCGAAAACAGTTACGGAATAATGTTAAATTGCGATATCGTACTTCCCGTATTCCCCCCTCCAATCCCTCGCATATTTTACACACACCATATTTCAGAGAAGTTTTTACGTCAAATGTGTTTAATAACTTTGAACGTTTGGTTTAGTTAGATATTGACTAAAGTCTCTCTGGTAGGATGCGCTTTGAAATAAAGTGAATGTTGCATGCTAATTTTGAATTTAATGCCTTTCATATGCGACTTCTTTCCTATTCGCATCTTTTGCGAAGTACCATTTATTTTCTGTTTCAGACATCCTGTTCATAGCATGGCTTAGGCCAACATACTCCCGTGTTGAGAGTCACATTTAAGTTAAACACTGAAGTAATATGAAATAATAGCCTATAAGTTAAAAACCACTAGCTGGTAAAGCCAACTGCACTTATGCATCTCTTAAAATACAATTAACAGCCGTTAGTATAATAAAACCAAGAAAATTGCTTTACTTTAATCATGCAGTATGTCGTGTTATGTTAACAATCTGTGGCAAAATTAAACCATTGTTTACATGTATAGGCCTATATTTTCATTATTACCTCTCTGTGAGTATAATTGTTCCTAATACAAATAAAAATAGGTTTTGTTCTTAACGTTACACAGAGAGTTGCTCAAGTTTGGCGTCCATACTTGGCGTCTGGTATTTACAAGCCACCCTTTACGTCGATCTATACTAAAGGAAACCGATAAAACTTATAGCGATCGTGTCTGCTATTATTTGAACACTTCGGAGGAGCCCAATCAACCATTTCACACAGTGAAACAACAAAATCACGAAATATTCATTGATTCACTTCGCTACACCACACAGCATATAACACAGTCGTAGGATTGGGACTCAAAGTGGCGGATTGTTCAGCTTGGTATATCTAGCACTTTAGCATCTGCAAGCGCTCAGGTGCTCCCCAGACGCCGTTTCCGCCTTACACACACAAGCTCTCCGCTAGCCAGCCTACAACGAGCCCTATCCATACGGCTGCTAAACATTATTTTTCTAAATTACAGATTTGTACAGATAATGCATTCCCATCAATGTCACCTGTCTACGTAAATACAATGCTACCAAAATTATTAAAAGAGTGTAACAATTTTGTGCATTGGCAAAGTCAGTGTCAGAAGTGCGTTTAACCTATCTTGACAAATTAAGCAGGATTATGGCTGTCAATTTCTCCAATTATAATGATTGGGTGCTACTTTTTGGGAGGGTATCCCAGCTATCTTGTCCACCCAAAATATCTCTGGAACAATAAAAGCTATTGGAAAACGACTTTCACCGGTATCAATGTACGGCTGGGGCCCATGAATGTACATATTTGGAAACATTCTAAAACGAAAGCAAATGTGTTTTTTAACACAAACTTATGTTGTTGCTTTTTTTTAATGGACACCCTATATTTGTTCTTCAGCAATCCATAGCATGACAAATCATATAAACAATGGCGTTGATTGCACCGCAATATTCCAAGTACATCCCAAGATATTGCGACGTGAAGTTGACGCTTGAAATACGCGAAACGCGTGGCTAGCGCACGTCCTGAGCAGCTTGGGGTTCTCGCCTGAGTCTCAGGACGTGCGCTAGCCGCGCGTTTCGCGTATTTCAAGCGTCAACTTCGCGTCGCAGTATCTCGGGATGTAATTGGAATATTGCGATACAACCAACTCCATTGTTTATGTGATTTCTCATGCTATGGATTGCTGAAGATAAAATATAGAGTCTCCTTTAAAAAAAACATAAGTTTCTGTCAAAAAACACATTTGCTTTCGTTTTAGAATGTTTCCAAATATGTACATTCATGGGCCCCAGTCGTACATTGGTACCGGTGAAAGTCGTTTTCCAATAGTTGTTATTGTTCCAGAGATATTTTGGGTGGGACACCCTGTATATATCGCTTATACATACATACTGATATTTTTTATTTATTCGTATACCTTTGTAAATAATTCTAAATTACTTCGTTTTTCCACATTTTTTCACAATAATCATCATGAGTTATTTTTAATTATTGTGTAACGGTTGTCGTTTTACTGCTTTTTAAATTTAAATTAAGTAATACACACATTCAGCTTGTTGTTTACAGTAGTTGCCAATTGATTGATTTGTGTAGGCTGTGAATTCAGTTTGAATTGTATTTAGCCCAACAGGTGCAACTGCAGACACAGGCATTACTGCAATTAATTCAGCTACCACTTAGTTCATACTTAGTGGGTTTCCTATTGCATATTTTGATGTTGGCTGAATGCTAACATTTATACACTGCCGTCGTTGCCTCACAGACACATTGTGCAAACATAATTACGTATTAAAGTCATTCTTTGCATCCCTAATATAAGGCCGCAAGCGGCTTAGTCTATCTGCTGCAAACAGCTTTAATATAATACTCTGGATTCCCAGAATAACATCATGGAATCAAAGGGCAGGGAAGCATTGCCCTCCCCTATGTGAACAGTATTGAATATGACTAAAATCACTGATCTTAGCGTAAGTCTTACATGGATGATGTCAGCATCCCTGAATGACCTATGGATAGGGGTCAACGCTTAGTATGAGCACTGACCCCTTCTGAAATGGGCAAGTAATATAACATTCTTACTTCAAACTTCGTAGGTGATCATCAAAGAAGTCAGTTTAGTTCAAATGTGAAATGGATTTATAAAGAATATTCTTCAGTATCTGCTCATACCTTTTCTTTCTTGTAACTAACACCAAGTATATGAATCTCTTTCTCTTATTAAATGAATATATCAAATAACGGAGGCGATGATACCAAGTTACAAAAAAACTCTTTTCCTGTACACATTACATGCCACATTCACAAAGATACTCGGTTTCGAAATTGTGCAGGATAACACCTGTCATAGAAAGACTTTTATTGAATGATTTCTAGTTTATTTTTGCAAAGTTTCAATAATACTGGTCTCTTAAAATTTAAATGTTTGTATAGCTTATGGGACTCAGCTACGGGGTCATCAGTCCCTAAACCTACAACTACTTATGCACAAGCTTGTACTAAAGACGGCACAAACATCCATGCCCGAGGGGGATTCGAACCATCGACGGGGAACGGCCTCACGCATCGTAGCATAGCTCCTCAAAGCGCTCGGCCGCTCCGCCACGACCTGGCCTCTTAGAAAATACCTTATGATGTTCATGAAGACCACCACCATGAACCACCGACATTGCCGAGGTGGGGTGGCTTGCGTGCCTCAACGATGCAGATAGCCGTACCGTAAGTGCAACCACAGCGGAGGGGTATCTGTGGAGAGGCCAGACAAACGTGTGGTTCCTGAAGAGAGGCAGCAGCCTTTTCAGTAGTTACAGGGGCAACAGTCTGGATGATTGACTGACCTGGCCTTGTAACATCAGCTAACATGACTTTGCCATGGAGTTCCTGCCATCGGCTGAAAGCAAGGGGAAACTACAGTCGTTACTGTTCCCGAGGACACGCAACTCTAATGTATGAATATAGGATGATGGCAACTTCTTGGATAAAATATTCCGGAGGTAAAATAGTGCCCCATTAGAATCTCTGAGCGGGGACTACTCAGGAGGATGTCGTCATCAAGAAAAACAAAGCAGGCATTCTACGGATCGGAGCGTGGAAGGTTCTAACCCTTAATCTCGTAGGTAAGTTAGAAAATTTGAAAAGAGAAATGGATAGGTTAAAGTTAGTTATGGTAGGGATTAGTGACGTTCTGTGGCAGGATGAACAGGATTTCTGGTCAGGTGAGTACAGGGTTATAAATACAAAATCAGTTGGTGGTAACGCAGGAGTAGGTATGATAATGAATAAGAAAATAGGAATGCGGGTAAGTTACTATGAACAGCTTAGTGAACGCATTATCGTAGCAAATATAGACACAAAACCAACACCGACCACGGTAGTAGACGTTTATATGCCAACTAGCACGGCCGATGATGAGTATTTCGACGAAATGTATGAGGTGATAAAAGAAACCATTCAGAACATTAAGGAAGACGAGAACTTGATTGTGATGGGTGACTGGATCTCGGTAGTAGCAAAGGGAAGAGAAGAAAATGTAGTAGGTGAATATGGACTGGGAAAAAGAAATGAAAGAGGAGATCGCTTGGCAGAATTTTGCGCAGTGCCTAATTTAGTGATAACCAACATTTGGTTTAATCATCATGAAAGAAGGCTGTATGCGTGGAAGAGACCAGGAGACACTGGAAGGTACCAGACTTTATAATGGTAAGAAATAGATTTAGAAACCAGGTTTTAAACTGTACGGCATATCCAGGGGCAGATATAGACTCTGCCAATAACTTATTGGTTATGAACTACAGATTAAAATTTAAGGGACTACAGAAAGGTAGAAACGTTAGGAGATGGAACCTGGACAAATTGTAGGAACCAAAGGTGTTTGAGAGGGAGTATTAGACAAGGTCTGGCTGAAACGGGGGAAAGTAGTACAGTAGAAGAAGAATGGGTAGCTCTGAGAGATAGGGTAGGGAAGGCCGTAGAGGATCATATAGGCAGAAGGACAAGAAGTAATAGAAATCCCTGGATAACACAGGATATTCTGAACTTAACTGATGAGAGCAGAAAATATAAAGACTCAGAAAGTGAAGCAGGCAAAAGGGAGTACAAACGTCTACAGGAAAATAAAAGAGATATTTGGAGACAAGAAAAGCAGCTCTGTGAATATTTAGAACTCAGACGGAATGATGATATTCCGACTGAATTGCTGATATTGTTATGACAGCCAGTAATTAAAAGATTGTTCCATCTGGTATGCGATATGTATGAGACAGGGGAAATACCCTCAGACTTCAAGGAGAATATTGAAATTCCAATTACAAAGAAAGCAGGTGTAGATTTATGGAAAATTACAGAACTATCACTTTAATAAATCACGGTTGCAAAATAGTAACACGAATTATTTACAACCGAATGGAAAACTTGTAAAATCCGACATTGGGGAAGATCAGTTTGGATTTAGCAGAAATGTAGGAACATGGGAGGCAATATTCACATTACGACTATCTTAGAAGATAGGAATGGCAAACCCACGGTTTTAGCGTTTGTAGATTTAGAGCAAGCTTTTCACAATGTCGAATGGAGTAAACTCTTTCAAATTCTGAAGGTAGCAGGGGTAAAATATAGGGAGCGAAGATTTATACTCAATCTGTACAAAAACCAGACAGCAGTTATTAGAGTCGAAGGGCAAGAAAGGGACGTAGAGGTTGAGGAGGAAGTCATACAGAGTTGTAGCCTTTCCCCAATGTTGTTCAATCTGTAGACTGAGCAAGCAGTAAGGGAATGAAAGGAGAAATTTGGAGAGGGAATTAAAATTCAGGGAGAAGGAATCGAATCTTCGGTGTTTGCCGATGACATAGCAATTTTGTCAGAGACTGCAAAGGATCTGGAAGAGCAATTGAATGGAATGGACAATGTCTTGAAAGGAAGATATAAGATGAACATTAACAAGAGTATAACGAGGGTAATGGAATGTAATGTCAGAAAATCAGTCAACGATGAAGGAATTAGGTTAAGTAATGAGACAATAAAAGTAGTAGATGAGTTTCGTTATTTGGGTAGCAAAATAACTTCTGATGGCCGAAGTAGAGAAGATATAAAATTCAGAATGGCTATGGAAAGAGAAACGTTTCTAAAGAAGCGAAAGTTGTTAACATCCTATTTTAATTTAAATGTTAGGAAGTACGTTTTGAAAGCATTTGTCTGGAGTTTAGCATTGTATGGGAGTGAAACGTGGACGGTAAGAAGTTCAGAGAATAAGATGATAGAAGCTTTTGAAATGTGGTACTACAGACGAATGATGAAAATTAGATGGGTAGATCACGTAACTAATGAGGTTATGCTTAACCGACTTGGGGAGAAAAGGAGTTTCTGGCATATCCTGAATAAGAGAAGGGATAGACAAGTAGGACACATTCTGAGACATCAAGGAATCGGTAACTTAGCATTAGAAGGAAGTGTGTGGGGTAAATATCGTAGAGGGATACCGAAGAACGAATACAGAAAGCAGGTTGAAGGTTACCGAAAATATTCTCAGTTAGTTGAAAAAACTTGCTATGGACAGCGTAGCATGGAGGGCTGCATCAAACCAGTCTGCGGACTGAAGACCACAACAAAACGTTCATGAAGAACTGTATTTAGTTCTTGTTAGTAACGTTCTAAAAGACGAGTATAAGACTTTCTGACCAAGTTAAGATAACTTCTTAATTGTACTCTTTATAAGTATCTTCTGATTCCCTTATCGTTAGTAGGACCTGCAGTTGCCTCTTTATCTATTTTAGTGATCTCTCTCTTATATCAATGACTATTCGAGATTTGCGTTTCTTCATTTTTCTTATGCACACGAAACGTCACATCAAATTCAGCGTCATGCAGCTTGTCCTTAAACTACGCCAAGCAAGTATTGAAATGTCAGAACTCAATTGCTAGCATTCCTTTTCATCAGTGCAACATTTCAGTAATGTATTATTCTTAAACCGTCAACCGTGCTCCAAGAAACTGAGATCATCCTTGCAGACGTTAACATTGTGGAGGCCGTAAGAAATGTATTTATATTTTTATATGATCCTCAGTTGTCCTCTGGACCTTTTATTTTTGCGATAAGTTTTGACATCGATCACTACGTAGAGGAAAACTTATGGCGAACGCTTATTAGTCTACATTTTGGTACCAACCAACAATTGAGAATTTTGTTCTTTGTTTATAATGTCGTTCCTACAAAACATATTTTTCGAACATGATTTTCGAACGTAAAGGAAACAAATACTTCAAACACGAATTATTGGAAAATCATGAGTATGCATTCTCCCCTCCAGTAAACTCATTCACGAGAATATCAAAATAAGGGAAATGAGCTGATATTCGTATTCGCTGGTAGCTAAAGCGTTGAACCTTTGGCACCTTATAGTCACAGAAAAATTACACCGCACAGCAACAAATGCCGTGAGGTACGGGAATAAGTATACGGTCAAGGGGTTAGGCCTGTTGTTTGTATTTCGTAGGCCCACTATATTGATGACATGTACACTACGCGCGAAAAAAGAGTGGATATGTGGAATCTCACTTCATTGTAGACACAATTTACTCGATACAGCACTGATCTTAGTTCCGATGATCAGAATGTCATCAGACTTAATTGAACCTATGTTAATGTAATGATGGTTATAAACAGATATTCAGCAATAATTTTATGTTTAAGCTTTAAATCACTACTTATGTCACAATTTTTATGATACTGAATATGGTAAATGGAAAGTGCTCGTTAAGTGTATTACAGTTCCCAACATAGTGCCATCAAATACTTCGTTTGGAATAAATATGGAAATCCAGATTTCATGCATACATCATTTCTTTATCGAACGATTTTCGCATATTTGTCTGTAATTGTAGAACCTATAATGATCTTCACAACTATTGCGGAATTACCTAGTAATTACCATTCTGAACCGTGTAAATTCGAACTACCACATAAATAATGTTGTGGGGAAGACGAACAGAAGACTGCTTGTCAGTGGCAGAAAAATAAGAAGAGGCAACAGGTCTATTAACGAGACTGCCTTCAGGATACAAGCTCATCCTCTGTTAGAGCATTGCTCTAAGGTATAGGATCCTAACCATATATAATTTACTAAGGGCAACGAAAACTTTTAAATAAGGGCAGCTCCTTTTTCGGTTATCGCGAAATGAGGGGGAGAGTGTTACGGGTGTGATAGGAGAGTTGTAGAGACTGCCATTGAAAGAAAGGCGTTGTCCACGAAATCTGAGTCGATAATCTTATCCGCTGAATGTGAAAATCCTTTGTTGCTGTCAACCTTCAAACAGAAAAGTAGTGACTTAAATAATAATTAGTGAAATAGACGACCTCACCGGCAACTAAGGCGGAGCTGGCGAAAGAGGCAGCCTTTGTCCGTGGCTAAAATGGATAGAGGGCATGACGGTTCCACATGTTAGTGGCCGTACCCTATCAGTGTGTGTCCCACATGATATTGGCGGCTGAATCACTGAAATTCCAGGTTAACGACCTTGTCTTATTTCGGAAATTGAGGTATTATCCTGGATTTCCAACAATTTACAACTTCAGATCGCAAAATGGAACGTTCACATAAATAATGCACTACCCCAGGTGATAACTCTAATGAGGAATCCACAATTACGTCAATAAATGCACTTGGACCTAGGATTCGGAGTAGTCCCAACATTTGCGTTGAAGATGAGATGGGATGTACAGAAATGCCTTCCAAGTTTACGTTCGAGAAGTACTTTATCGGAACAATGAATGTAAATTCTCTTTTGAAAATTGGAAAGCACAAAGAATTGGAGTCACTTCCACAAAAGAACAATGTACAATTTTTAGCAGTGCAGGACACAGGATTCTTATATGACAATATTTTTGATACACTAAATTATAGAATTTAGAAAGGGAAACCAACAGAGTAATGGAAAACATACCAATGTTTGGAACAGTATGTTATATAAAAAACAAAAGTCATAAATACTGTAACCGATTTAAGTAAACCAATAAATAAATAAAAAGAATATCCATCTGTCGTGAGAATTAATTACAAGAATAAAAGCTACACCCTTATCAACTGCCATGCACCCTTAAATGAAGACAACTGAGGAAATACGGAAGAAGTAAATCAATTTTTGGATCATTTACAATCTGAAATCTCCACAATGTTAAAATACTTCCTTCCGCGGTGGCCGAGCTGACTGCGGCGCGCCAGTCACAGTCTGCACGGCGACTACGGTCGGGGATTCGAATCCCGCCTTGGACATGGATATTTGTGCCGTCCTTAGTGTTAGCTAGTTCATAAATAGTTTGTATGTTTAGGGACTGATGACCCCGTTGTTAAGTCCCATAAGCTATGGAAATATCTGAATCCGAATAAAATGTCAACAATTACGGAGGCGTATCACTTCTTCTAGTGGCATACAAAATATAACCAGACATTCTGCTGAAGAGAATGGAAGAAACTTTAAATAAACCATTGGGAGAATATCAGGGTGGTTTTGGAAATGGAAGAAACTGCACAGAACAGATTTTTAACTTAATCAGTCACTCGCTACAGAATGATAACCAGCAAACCTATAATATCATCCTTTATTGATTTTAAGAAATCGTTTGATTCAGTGGACAAAGAGAGAATGGATAAAATCATCAAAGGATTTCGTGTCAAGGCTCAATTAGCAAATATAATTCGTGAAACACTGACAAATACTATATCTAAAGTTAAATTTTGGGAGAACTATTTCAGCCATTTGAAATAAGATTTTAAAAAAGCATTTGATTCAGTGGACAAAGACAGAATGGATAAAATCATCAGAGGGTTTGGTGTTAAAGCTTAATTAGCAAACATAATTCGTGAAACACTGACAAATACTATATCTAAAGTTAAATTTTGGGAGAACTATTTCAGTCATTTGAAATAAGAACTGGTGTTCGGCAGGGATATGGATTATCACCTTTACTGTTCAAGTGTGTCCGAGAAAAATTGTAGCGATGTGGAATATGGAATTACAAAATGATAATATTCAACCACTATTTCGGGGAAGAAGAACAAATGGAATCAAAGGAAACTGCCTGGCCTTTGCGGACGATTTTGCAATTCCTTTAGAAATTCTTACTGAATCAGGAAGTCAAATAAATCATCTGGAAAACATGACAAATAGAACTGACCTCAAATTTTCAGTTGAAAAATCTGAATTTATGACAAAAATAAAATCATACCAAAATACATAGGAAAAGAAGTAGGTAAAATAAGAGAGTTAGTCGATTTAAATATCATAAAGAAATTATACAGTAAATTGACTAAAAAAGTTTGCAGTGGATATAAGAGTCAGTGAAATGGAAAAGCATATGGCTTCACAAAAGCTGTCTACAACCAGAAATGTATATAAAGAAAAACTAAACTAAAACACCATACCACTGTAGTAAGACCGGAATAGTTGTACGCAAGTGAATACTTAACTTTGAACTAAAAGCCGTACAGAACAGAGGTTCCTGAAAGACGGAGTATTAGAAAAATAATGGGCGCGGTACAAACTGCAGGTGGTTGGAACATGGGAAGCAACAAGAGAAAGTATCAGAAGTAATGGCAAAGGGAAGATAAATCTTCATTGGGTATATCTTCTGAATGAATGAGAGCAGGCTGACTAAACAAATTTTACTTTATTTCTGGAGAAAATATCATCAATAGCATGGATCACGGAAGTAAGGAAAGATCTAGAGATAAACAACATCAAAGAATGAGACATAACAGACAGGAACACTTTAAAAAAAAAGATATTACATTTAGAAGGCTCTCACGGCAGAAAAACAAGTCTACAGGAACAATAAGGATAGCAGAAAGGAAAAGATAACATGGGGAGTAGATGAAGGAGTATTGAAAGAACAGGAATGAATAAAGAAAGCAGCGGTCAATTCTAAACTAAAATATATTGTGAAATAAAATTTCGTAGGAAAAGTATTAAGTCTTCATTTTCCTCACGCGCTATTCGAGAGTAGGAGACGCAAAAATGTTTTCTGAAAGTAGTTCCATTAACCATATACCAGGCACTTAAATTTTAACTGCAGAGTAGTCATGGAGATGTGGACATATAGATATTAGTCTTGTCTGTTATCTGTTTACAATGAACAAGGTGTTGAAATGGTAACAAACTGGATTTGTATTCGGGAGGACGGTGGTTCAAATCCACCTGCGCCCACCAAGATGTATGTTTTCCATGATATCCTTGAATCACTCCAGACAAATTCCCTAAAAACACGAGCGTGCGGTCCTGCCTAATGACCACTGACCACTGGACGTTCATCCCTTAGCTTCCATCCTTATAAAGGTACTACATATGGCAGGAAGTTTAATATTAATATAAAAAGCCGTAACTTGAAACGTTAGAAACGATCTTACTTATATCAATCAAGGGCCGCATAGAAGACAGAATACTAACTTGCGGGTACAACGCTTAAGTGTAAAAGAAAACCAATAATAGCATGATTGAAAATAATTTATGGAAAGTGTTACACTTACGATCTGTCTATTAATGATTTAAAACAATTCCATTGAAAGAAGTAGTATGACGAGTCCGACAAAAATATGATGGGACCGAAGAGGAACTGCACCTAACCATGGAGAGTCAGAAGAATAAGAAAAGGAATGCCAGATTTTCATCAAATCAGGTACCTTATCCATTAGTATTTCAGTTAACTCTTGATCTTTAAAGCGATCGTCCAACTATGCGCCTTTACATCCTTTTATTTTTAAATATCGTCTACATTCTGTATTTAATTAGTTAATATCAATAATTGCAGTTTGATAGACTGTTGGAGGTTCTTTGACTAATATTTGTTCAAAAATTGATTAAATCTTAACTGCCAATCCTTTGTTTACAATAGCTCACACATGGGACAATTTTGTGTCTTTCTGGATGAATATAGGGAAATCATTTACAAACTGGTGAAAATCTCTGGATGCACGCCTGTAAGTGGATCAAGCCTCTGAAATATTTTCCAATATATGTATATAGATCTTTGATATTTTCGTGTCAATATGTTGACTTTCGCTTTGCTTAAGTACTTTTGCAGTACCATTTTTCAAAATTTAATGATTAAGTTTTGCCGTGTTTCCACTGAAACACCGTCGGGTGGCTTGCGGAGTATGGTTGTAGATGTAGAAATTATTTTATGACACAGTCATTAATTTTGTATCAAGCTCGTACATTGAGCTTGAGTACTTCTGTTACAGTATCGACCGTTTCCGGACACTATTACTACACTGACCCAATATCTTGACGTTGTGTCTGACGAAATCACGGACTTTATCTGCAGCTTTCAGACATCGTATCTTATGTTCTTCAAACTGCTTTGCGTTTTTCGATATCTCAAGATATTGCGGTGAAAGTAAATCAGGGCGTTAACTTGTTGCATCTTGTAATTCATTATTTATTCTCCGTAGGAGAAAATTATTTGATTAATTACCTAATATTTGAATGAAATTAAATAAGGCATCAAATTGTATTTTTCAAAACACGAATTTTCCCATGGTTTTAGTCTGTACTATAGATACTATCGTGGTGTAGTTGACATTAATTACTTCACCAATTTTAATGGTTCAAAATTCTTCTGTAAAATGTAAACTTTCACGGCCGGAATGCTCAAAATTACTATTAATTTCCGGGCTATTATGCCGTGGTCTTGTGGATTTATTATGCCAGGGTGTGCATCGGACATTCAAAAGTGCCACGATCCCCCTTGAAAATGTCCTCCGCAGTGGGTTTCCATAATAAATCCACTAGACCAAGGCATAATTGCCAGTAAATTATTAGTAATTTTTTTAAATTCTTCTAACATTGCTTGTACATCAGGATTTTTAACTATAAATCGTACAAATTCATCTTCAAAGATCTCCGTACCACTATTCTGTGTGTATACGATAAAAAAATTCAGCACACGTTATACAATCTGTAAGAAAATTTTAAATAGTTTTGAATTCACAGCCTTTTCTACCTAATCCGTCTTCTTGAACTAGTATCCAACGCTACAGTTTCTTACGAAGCGGTACACGTGTTGCGCAGAGAGTGCTCGTATACCTGGTGTGACCTGCATCTGCCGGATTGCCCGTCGTCCATCGTCCGGGCGTGCGTAGCCACGTGGTAAGCCCCCCCGTTATCCTCTCCCTGGATAAAAGTCTGATCCTCCCCCTAACGTGCGGCGTGCTTACGGAGCGAGCTCACAAACTGAAATTGATGGTAGGATCTGCTCTACCAAGTTCGGGAAATGTCTGCGACGCTCAGAGGTTAACAAAAAGAGGTCAAATGCGAGGTAAAGAGTGCGATTATTTTAATGGTTTCATCTCATTGCTCAAAACATCGAATTACATATCCATTTCCTTAATGAAGATGTGCCACTAAAATACTGACAGGCCCTGCATATAATAGAAATCACATTATATAATTCTTCAAAGAAAAACGCGCTACACCAGTGCGAATTACTGGAAAGTGTAATAAATAAATACATAGGCTTATACTAGTTATCTATGTGTGTTATCTTTAGTTTCTGACAACTTTTTATTCTTCAGTTGTCATCTGTTTATATTCACGGAATTTCCGCCATTAACTGCGAATGGGTATGTTGGAAACGTGTACACAGCCGGGATTCGAACCCGGGTCTGCTGCTTCCTAGATAGTCAACACTGACCCCTACATCACTGGGGACACAGTCAACCCTGCACGAACCAAGTTCCAGAGCTCCAAGCGCTGATATAAAGTAATGAGGCACAAATCGTTATAGGTTCTGAAAGCTGGCTGACGCCAGAGATAAGTTCGAGTGAAATTTTTTTAAGGGCCAAATGGTCTTCAGAAAGGATAGAATAAATAAGACAGGGGGTGGCGTGTCTCTTGCTGTTACAAACGGTTTATCCTGCAGCGAAATTGAGGCAGATACTTCCTATGAGTTAGTCTGGGTAGAGGTTATACCTGACAACCGGAATAAATTAATAATTGGATCTTTTTATCGGCCCCCGAACCGAGACGATGCAGTTGCCGAAATATTCAAAGAGAGCTTGAAACACATTTCAAATGGGTATCCGAAGCATACTGTTATAATCGGTGGCGACTTTAATTTACCCTCGATATGTTGACATAATTATGTATTCAAAACCGGCGGCAAATATAAAACATCGTCCGAACTAGTTCTGAATGCTTTTTTCTGAAAACTACTTCGAACAGTTAGTTCATGATCCCACTAGAATAGTAAATTGTTGCAAAAATACCCTTAATCTCCTATCAACAAATAATCCTGAGCTAGTAAAGAGCATCATAACAGATATACAGGGATTAGCGACCATCGAGTTGTAATAGCGATACTGAATGTCGAAATTCCCAAATGCACCAAAAATAAACGAAAAAATATCTATTTAATAGAACAGATAAAAATTCGCTTCACGCTTTCCTGAGTGATAGTCTCCAGTCTTTCAAAACTAAAAATGCGAGTGTAGATCAGTTGCGGCTTACTTTCAAAGCCATAATATCAGTAGCAATCGAGAGATTTATACCAAATAAATTAATAAAAGATGGGGCTGACCCCTCGTGGTACACATAACAGGTCAGATCACTGTTGCAGAAGCAAAGAGAAACGCATGCAAAATTAAAAAAGACACAGAATCCACAAGCCTGGCAACCTTTTACTGAAACTCGCAACCTAGCTCAGACTTCAATGCGAGAAGCCTATAGTAGTTACCACAACGAAATCCTGTTCAAAAAAAATGTTCAAATGTTTGTAGAACTTATGGGACTTAACTACGGGGTCATCAGTCCCTAAGCTTACAAACTACTTATGAACTAGCTAAGACTAAGGACGGCACAAATATCCATGCCCGAGGGGGGATTCGAACCCCCGACCGTAGTGTCCGTGCAGACCGTGACTGAAGCGCCTCAGTCCCCTCGGCCACCGCGGCCGGCCCGAAATCCTGTCTCGTAATCTTGCAGAAAATCCAAAGAAATTCCGGTCATATGTGAAGTACACTAGCGGCAAAACACAAACAATACCTTTACTACGCGATAGCAATGGTAATACTACCGATGACAGTACTGCTAAGGCAGAATTACTAAACACAGCTTTCCGAAATTCGTTTACCAAAGAAGACGAAGTGACCACGCCAGTATTCAATCCAAGAACAGCTGCCAGCATGCGAAACTTAGAAGTAGATGTTCCTGGAGTAGTAAAACAACTTAAGTCACTAAACAAAAACAAATCTTCCGGGCCAGATTGTATACCAACTAGATTCCTCTCAGAATATGCTGATGCAATAGCTCCGTACTTAGCTATCATTTACAACCGATCACTCAGCGAAATATCGGTACCCAAAGACTGGAAAGTTTCCCAAGTTACTCCAATATTCAAGAAAGGCAATAGGAGCGATCCCCAAATTTACAGGCCAATCCCATTGACGTCGACTTGCAGTAGGATTTTGGAACATATACTTTGTTCGAACATTATGAACTACCTCGAAGAGAACGACCTATTAACCAATAGTCAACACGGCTTCAGAAAGTATCGCTCTTGCGAAACACAACTTGCCCTTTATTCACATGAAGTGATAAGTGCCATCGACAAGGGATCTCAAATCGATTCCATATTTCTGGATTTCCGGAAGGCTTTTGATACTGTACCCCACAAGCGGCTTCTAATGAAATTGCGTGCTTATGGAATATCTTCCCAATTGTGCGATTGCATTCACGATTTCCTATCAGAAAGGACACAGTTCGTTGTAATTGACGGTAAGTAATCGAGTAAAACAGAAGTGATATCTGGCGTTCCACAGGGAAGCGTTATAGGTCCCCTACTCTTCCTCGTTTTTATAAACGATTTAGGAGACAATCTGAATAGCTCCCTTAGATTGTTCGCGGATGATGCTGTCGTTTATCGGTTAGTGAAGTCAACAGAGGATCAAAAGCAACTGCAAAGCGATTTAGACAAAATTTCTACATGGTACGACAATAGGCAATTGACACAAAGGGGTTAATGAACCCTCTGCCAGGCACTTAATGTGATTTGCAGAGTATCTATGTAGATGTAGATATACGCTTTCCGTCTGATCAAATTCTGAACGTTTTCTCTCACTGCTCACTAATTATCAAATTAGTGGATATTTTACAATATGTTCCCTTAAGAGAACGGCCTAGGAGTGCCTCCGTAGTGAATAAAGCTTTGTGAAAGAATCTGCAATACTTTTAACGCAACCTAGGCATCATTTTGCACGACAATGCGCATGCGCATACAGCGCAAGCTGTGGCTGATGTGTTCGGTCAATGGGACAGGGAAGTACTGTTCAAATGCTCAATTGTTTGTAAATCTATCGGACTCAACTGCGTGGTTATTAGTCCGTAGCTTACAAACTACTTAAGCGAAGGTAAACTAACCTAACGACAACACAAATAACCATGCCCGGGGGGGGGGGGGGGGTGGGACTCGAACCCCCGTCAGCGAACGGCCGTGCGCACCGCAGCACGGTGCCACATGTGCGCACGGCTAATCCGCCGCTGCGGAAGTACTGTACTATACACCACACTCGCCTGGCTTAAGTCTTTGTGACTTTTATATGATTCCGAGGATAAAGGAACCACTTCGTGTCATTACTTTCAGAACTGTTCCAGAGATTCGACAGGCAGTAGACCGCTTCATTCGCACCATCAACAGAACAGGCTCTGGTAAAGGTATACTACACCCTCTCCACTTCGCTGGCAAAGGGTTCTATACAACGCCGGTGACCTCGTAAAGGATAGTAACAGGTACAAACATGTAACGCTTTTGAATCGGTTGTGAGTAAAGAGCTGCCACTATTTAAGTTCCAACCCTTCTATGTAAAGGGTGAGTAGAGTTTCGTGGACTCGGGCTTTGCAGCGCGATTCATCACATGCCAGCAATAAAAAACTCTCTGTCACAAAATTTCGTCTAGCGGATATTTCCGGCAATAAATGAACATCTAAGACTGACATTGGTACGTTTTCCATAAATCAGTGTGTTTCAGAATTACACAATTACACCAAAAAACGTATAGGGGATGAAGAAGGCGTTTTGAGGAACAACAAAAGCACAGAAACAAATGTCCGGAAATGCCATTCAATGACGCTACGGGGAGTCCAAGTTACAGACACAGCTAGACACCCACTTCAGAAACTTCAGAGCTCTGCAGCGCCGTTAAATGATGTTTCTATGCTCATTTTGTCCTTCTAGATGCTCTAGGAAGTTTGCTGGTGTAATTGTGTAATTGCGAAACACACTGACATATGCAGAAAAAGCTCATATCAGTCTTCGACGTCCATTTACTGCCGGAAATATGAGCTGGATGAAATTTTTGACACACATTTTATTATTTCTGGCATGTGAGTAAATCGTGCTGCGAAGCCCGAATACGCAAATTTTGTTGCAGCATATATATGGTGCAACAAAATTTGCGTATATATAGAGAGACCTCGGGGCAAAATAATGATAACCCATATTTATACAGCGTAGAGATATGACGAATTGTATGTTTGAAAAATAGTTTCTATTACATGTTTTAATATTTGTTTTGATATTTATATTTGCCATCCCGCTGCAGATTCATGTACTACTTGAAGGAGATGAAACATTCTGTCGGATATGACTGTTTACACCAAATACATTAAAAATACACTACTGGCCATTAAAATTGCTACAAAAAATTCGGATGATAAACGGGTATTCATTGGACAAATATATTATAACTGACATGTGATTACATTTTCACGCAATGTGGGTGCATAGATCCTGAGAAATCAGTACCCAGAACAACCATCTCTGGCCGTAATAACGGCCTTGATACGTCTGGGCATTCACTCAAACAGAGATTGGATGGCGTGTACAGGTACAGATGTCCCTGCAGCTTCAACACGATACCACAGTTCATCAAGAGTAGCGACTGGCGTATTGTGACTAGCCAGTTGCTCGGCCACCATTGACCAGACGTTTTCAATTGGTGAGACATCTGGAGAATGTACTGGCCAGGGCAGCACTCGAACATTTTCCGTATCCAGAAACGCCCGTACAGGACCTGCAACATGCGGTCGTGCATTATCCTGCTGAAATGTAGGGTTTCGCAGGGATCGAATGAAGGGTAGAGCCACGGGTCGTAACGAAACTTAAATGTAACGGCCACTGTACAAAGTGCCGTCGATGCGAACAAGAGGTGTAACCAATGACACCCCATACCATCTCGACGGGTGAAACACCAGTATGGCGATGACGAATACACGCTTCTAACCATGACGTCGCCAAACACGGATGCGACCATCATGATGCTGTAAACAGAACCGGGATTCACAAAAAAAAAGAAAAAAAATTACGTACACCATCGCATCCTGTCAGTGATGCAGCGTCAAGGGAAACCGCAGCCATGGTCTCCGACTCCATTGTTGACTCAGGGATCTTGACGTGGCTGCACAGTCCGTTACAGCCATGCGGATAAGATGCCTGTCATCTCGACTGCTAGTGATACGAGGCCGTTGGAATCCAGCACGGTGTTCCGTATTGCCCTCCTAAGCCCACCGATTCCATATTCTGCTAACAGTCATTGTATCGCGACCAACGCGAGCAGCCATTTCGCGATACGATAAACCGCAATCACGATAGGCTACAATCCGACCTTTATCAAAGTCGGAAACGTGATGGTACGCATTTCTCCTCCTTACACGAGGCATCACAACAATGTTTCACCAGGCAACGCCGGTCAACTGCTGTTTGTGTATGAGAAATTTGTTTTTAAACTTTCCTCGTGTCAGCACGTTGTAGTTGTCTCCACCGGCGCCAACCTTCTGTGAATGCTCTGAAAATCTACTCATTTGCATTTCATTGCATTTTCTTCCTGTTGGTTAAATTCCGCGTCTGTAGCACTTCATTTTCGTGGTGTAGCAATTTTAATGTCCTGGAGTGTACAAACGTTGTACTTAAATCGGTTACATTTTCCTTGGAGACCGTTTTACTCGAGTTGTGAGTTGCCTGATATGGAAGATTGAACTAGTAAAGTGACAAATTAATTTAGGAAATAAACTGTTCATATTTCCTAATAAGGCTTTTACTACACCTCAGCACCATCCCACCCAACAGATTAATACCCTTGGTTAATGATGAAATAGTTCCTTTTTTACACATATACATGATGGAAGAAATCTGTATATTGCGGTATGAGCTCAATTGCGAAAACATTATTTGACCTATTCTTTTCGTTAACGTTTTTTGAGGGCTCTGGTTAAAATTAATGATCCACGTTTCATAATACATGATAATCTTCTGTCGTTTTCGGTCAGTTATTGAGTTTCGTTGTTGTTGTGGACTTGTTTGATACAGCTCCTGCGAGGGTGTAGGTCGGGGTGAGAGTTTAAATTTGGGAAAGATTAATTTTTAAAACTCACAACCACCAACTGCGAACCGAATTCCTAAACATGCAAAAACACTGGAACTGTGATTGCTACTATTTGACTCGTTTTCTAGGGGATGATATCACAAATTCGCAGCTTTCGTTCCCTGCATATGATTAACAAAAAAAATTCATAATAAAGTCAAATTCATGAGAGAAAAGGGTGTACTAACTACTAATTTTGAAAACACGTGAAAGTTCACTTTATGTTGCTTATTTCACAATATTAGAACCCTGTGGCTGATACGTCTGTACGTCGACACATTTATCAAATAAAGTTATAGCTCGTGAGCCCCCAGACAAAAATGAATATTTGTCGCAAATTGTTTTCACACAATGTGCCTGTCTCAAACACCGTTTATGTTCATGCCTATGCGACGACACGTGTTACACTAACAAAACACAGTCACTTTTATTCAGTGCGATGCACACCTTGTTCCACCGGCTAAATATTCACAACACACAGTATCACTCGATACAACTTGGTGCAGTCTACGACGAGCAACCACACTTGGCAATTGCCACACCAAAATCTAAAGTCTCCACCTGGAGATCCACATGCCGACTGATGCAGAGCGACGCCACCCGGCCAGCTACACCACTTGCTCCTGCCTCATCACTTTCTGTTCTCACGTGCGCGCGCGCACGCCAAAAGCTCAACTGCCGGGGTTTTTTCCCCTACGTCATCAACTTCCCCATGTGAGCTGTTCTAACCGATTTGCCAACGTACAGCGCTCAGCCAATACATTTCTAAAACTTTACTTAAAATCAAAATAATTACACTACACATTAAACAAATCTCTTATGTTTTTATATTGGTATACACATCCTTTGCACTATTTATTACAATTGTGGAATTTCTTAAATCACAGATAAGTGATATAACTGAATATTTCAAGATAAAATACACTAGATTAATTGAAAATAGAATGAGAAATAGTTAATATATTACTTTTATAAACAAACATTGCCATGCTAGTTGTGTAACTGTCTTGTATTCATTGGTAATTTATTACTTTTCATTGTCAATTAAAAGTATTACGTCAGATGTGACTATATCAGCTAATGTATTGTTTATTTGTCAAAAGGCTATTTTGTAATGAGGGCCTTAAAGGTTCCTAACTGCATCGTTTTACTTCAAATGCAAGTGGTATTAGAATATTTTATTTCACGCTGTGCACTGCACTGCACCTGGCACTCGCCATTGTCCCTCTCTCACCTCACCGGAAACGAACCTGAAAATCCTAAACTGGAACAAGCCATCAACGTCGGCCTGCTCGCAGGCCTCCCGTCAGCTACAAGCACACAGCAAATCTCAACGTGGAGAATTTCTACCTTTGGCCTAACTATAAATGTTGTCATCCAACTGCGTACATACATTGCTACCATAATTAATAAGATTAAAATTGTGTAACATTTAGTGCATTGGCATGGTCAATGTTTGCAGTGAACTTCATACTGTTTATTTATCAAATGCTATTAATTACCAGTATTTCTATTGGGCGGTAATCTCACACTCTCCACCTTTCTCTATCCCGAGCAAACATCTTCGTCTCCTCATTACAATGGCAACCCACACAAATTTGAGCCTTATTACTGTATTAATTTCTTGGTCTTCCTCTGCGATTTTTACTCCACACATTTCCCTCCAATGCTAAATTCATGATTCCTTGATGTCTAAGAATGTGTCCACCAATCGATCCCTTCTTTTACTCAAGGTGCGTCAGAAATTCCTTTTGTCTTCAATGCAGTTCAGTACCTCCCCATTAGTTACGCGATCTCCCCACATAATCCTATTTAGACATACATACTGGACGATTATAGCGAATCATTTATCATTCAAGATCAACCGACATTCATTACATCGAACATTTATGGGACATTATCGAGAATTCAGTTCGTGCAGAAAACTGTGCATCGGGAACTCTTTCCCAAGTATGGGCACCTATAGATGCAGCACGACTTAGTATTCTGGTGTAGGACTTCCAACGACTTGAGTCCATGCTACGTCTAGTTGCTGCACATTATCGGGAAATAGGAAGACCGATATAATATCAGGAGATATCATAGGGTCACCAGATATCGTACGATCCGGAATGAATCAATCAACTCTTGTGACTTACTTGGTGTTTGGGAGTCACACGTCCGTAGTAGTAAATACTGTGGATAGCACCACAACTTTCACGTGTTTTGAAATATCTTATTGAAAGAGCGTCAGTAGCGGTATCGACTTGATAATCGAGGCGACTATGAAATAATTTTATTCCCAGCTGCCAAATTCAAAATGTTAATATGTTTGTAAATCTGTGGAACTTAACTTCTGCGGTTATCAGTCCCAAGGCTTACAAACTATTTAACTAACCTAAGGATAACACACACACACACACACACACACACACACACATGTGCCTGAGGGAGGACTCGAACCTCCGATGGTAATCACCCGTGCTCTCCGCAGGAATGAGTTTTAAAGCGCCCGGCCACTTCACCGCGGTCTCAGCAGCTACTCGTATAATTTTTAAGAATTTATCCAGAATCGACAAAATTCGACCATTTGCTGTGAAGGAGAGAAAGATTTTTACGTTTCCATTCATTTCTCTGAACATATCATACAAAGGAGGGCTTAGGTGTGGGCTCTTCAGTATTTAACCGTCACAGTTAAATATTCCTGCAGCTGCCAGATATTTTCACTCTGTGAGCGCTGATATGAAACTTTCTGTTACATTAAAACTGTGTGCTGAACTGAGATTCGAACCTGGGACCTCCGCCTTTCCCGGGAAAGCGCTCTACCGACTTCTGGTCTCAGTTATTTTATTTTAATTTTTATTTTATTAATATTTTTTAATTAGAGAGAGCGGTCAGCCCTTTCACAGAACGCGCTGAGCCACCACACCGGAATGGAAATGTGTACCGAGCTCTGATTCGAACTGCCAACTGAGCTATTCTGGCACGTCTCATGTTCAAAATCTTCAAATGTTTGTTAAGCTTAAGGGATTAACTGCAGGGTCATCAGGCTTTATTGGTTTTTGAGTTTTTAATGGCTCTCTCAATTTCTACTTTAATTATTGGAGGTCCTTTTAAACTGTTGTTCCTAGAAATCTCAATAATTTGAAAAGAGGTTCTTAATGTAGTTTTCCCATATCTATTTCTTTTCAAAGGTATCTAGAACTATTTTATTATTTTTGCTAGTTAACAAGGAGATGCTTCTCCTTCTATATATCCCAGCAGTTTCTTTTAACTTTTTATGCAAGTTAAAATCATCATCTGTAAAAAACACAGACTGAAAAAATGAGAGGTCTGGCCGGGTTTTGAGCCCGCGACCCTGCGGTTTCCAGTCGAGAGCTCTACTCCAAGACCCCCGGGCCTGACACCTGATTTATTCCGCCATGAAGTTTCCAATTTCCTTTTCTTGTAACACATTTCCGCGATAGTTGGATGATAATTAATCAGTAAATTGGCCAAAGTCTTTGCTCTGATATTGTCAGCTTTGACTGGGTTCTTCGTTTCTCACAACGTGGTATCCGAAGCAATAATTAATTGTCCCTACTTTAAAATGTAATCCACCACACTTAACTACCCCGATAATCAACTTTATTTTTCTTTGTTTTCCAGACTGTATCGCGTGCACGACCTTTTATGTGATGTACCGATATGTTCTACGTTTGTAAGATTAGTCATACCTTCATATTAAATTGTTCAAATATTTGTAAACTTAATGGCCGAAACTGCTACCGTCATCGTTCCCTAGACTTATGAAAGTACTTAAACTAACTTACGCTAAGGATAACACAAACAAAGTCACACACACAAACACACTCACACGTGCCAGAGGGGTATTCGAACCTCCAATCTGCGACAAGGTGTTCTCCGCCATTCCCCTGCTATTAAATTGTTTTCTGCTACTACATGTATGAATCACTTTCACAGCTTAACGATCTCCTTGATACTACATATTCTGCTACTTCAAGCTAGCATAATATGTATCACAGTTGATACCGGTAACATCACGGTTGCTTGTCACATGGGTGTGCCAAATTTTGCGATTGAGACGTCTAACATTTCTGCAAGAGACACGAAAGTACACACCAAAGCTGGTATACACTGCGTTATTTCGGAATCCCTTGAACAATAAATGCAACTTTAATGTTCAGAGCGATAAATTGTCAGACATTCTACTGCAGAGACCCTTTGTGCGTTGGTGGATCTTCATTGTTCTAAAAGGGTGGCGATACCCTCGAAAGAGTGGACGCTGACGTTGCCAGCGAAATCTGTCTTTCAAACATATTATGGAGATTCATATCGAATCGCAGTGCCCGCTTTTGTCATCTTTACAATTATTCCTTTCTCACCAGCCATGCAGACGATGGTTCACCGAAAAACGGCCCAAATCTTTTTGCTAATGCGCCGCCACCTGGAAGGAACTGTAGTCCGATCCCGTACAAATAATCGAATAGGTGAAGAACGGCCGTCGATGTACCATCTCCTCCAGGAAAGACAAAGACGACGGCGGGCTCTGATACTCGTCCTCATTGATGCGGAAGGTCACCGGCACGATACCCAACACCCCCTCGGTCAAGCGTTTCATGCCCATTCTTAAGAACTGATTTCAGAAGAAGCACAATTTACTCCAAGTACACACCCAATGGAGGTAGCACGTGGACTCGATGAAGACGTGACCACGGATGAAGTACTAAAAGCAATTAAAAAGCGGCATAACAATAGATCTCCTGGACTCTACGGTATCCCCGTTGAATTTTATAAAAGTTTTGACTATTTGTTAGCACCTACATGGACGACGATCGCTAAAGAACTAAGGTCCCCGGCGACTGCGGCCCCTAACTCCTTCTTTGAAGGCATAATTATCCCTCTACAGAAACCGAACGGGTCATCAAGAATACAGGATTATCGACCTATAACTCTGCTTAACAGCGATATGAAAATATGTACACGTTGTTGGCGTAGAGACTCAAGAAAATCGCACGATACGACACATACACTGTGACCAAACGTCCTTAGTAGGAGACAACAATATCCATACGGCTCTTTGCCGTTATCGGGACATGATTGCACTTGCCCTCTATCAACGTCTTCCTGGTGTCCTGCCTTCACTTGACTTTATCCAGACCTTCGACCGTGTTGATCACTCCTATTTTCAGACTGTTCTCCAGCACATGGGTTTCCCTGGCGGCATTATCGCAATAGATATGCCCCTTCCGATCGGCGCGACCTCCAAAATCATGTACAACGGTCGCCTCACGCCACCCTTGATCATAACACGATCCGTCCAACAAGGCGGCCCACTTTCTACTATATCATACGCCTTTGCTTTAGAACCATAGCTCCAGGTACTACGCTAATGTTTGGAAGGTATGAGTTTACGGGGGAACCGTTTCTATTGTACAGCCTACGCCGATGACCTCGTCCTTTACCTACGCACTGAGATCGATGTATGGGCAGCCATGACGTGGGTGGCAGCCTGTGGCTAGGCATCTGGTAGCTCGGTTTCTCAAAATCCGAGGTCTCCTCATCGGCGAAGGTCTACCAGAGAAGAAGCATCTCTCCTCTAAGTGTCGCCACCAAATGTTCAAATCTTTGTGAAGCTTATGGGACTTAACTGCGGGGTCATCAGTCCTTAAACTTACAAACTGCCTATGAAGTACCTTATACTAAAGACAGCACAAACATCCATGCCCGAGGGGGTTTCGAACCCCCGATGGGGAACGGCCTCGCGCATCGGAACATAGCGCCTCAATGCGCTCGGCCGCTCCGCCGCGGCCAATCATTGTTCCAATCTCCATACGTGAAATGGAATGGGAAAAAAGCCCTAATAATTGGTATAATGGGACATACCCTCTGCCATGCACTTCAAGGTGCTTTGCAGAGTATTGATGTAGATGTAGACTGATGTCACAATTCGCCGCAAAGTCATACGAGTAATTTTATTGACATTCCGAAAACAGAAAAATATTTGCCGCCGGGCGGAATCGAATTCGCAAACCTTTCAAAAAAAAAAAAAAAAAAAAAAAAAAAAAAAAAAAAAAAATCCGAGCTCCTACCTTTTTTTAAATTTTTTTATTATTATTTTTTATTTTTATTTTTATTTATTTATTTTGTAATGAAATGAATGATCTTCTTACTTGACATTGGTCACCCATAACAAGAGTTTGGTAAAAACAATAATGCCTTCTTGGTTGGATCTAAAACTGAAAGTTTAATTGCGTCATCTCTTTTTTTATCCATTTAAAAATGTAACACATGAAACGTAAGAGTACCTTCTTCGGTTGGAAACATAAATATATATTTTTCCTAAAGGAATAAAGAATTTTTTTTTCCTTCTTCTTTCCGATCTCTGCTCACCGACGATTTCAGAGTTCTTCTTCACGAGAGTTACAATGGGATTTTTCCATGCACTGTTTTGTCCGTTCCTGTGTTTGTTTTCATTACTTTTTCTGTTTTGTTATTACTATTCTTATTTTATCTTCTCTAACTCTGAACATGTTAGTTGTCGCGAGATCAGTAAAGAAGGGGATACAAATGAAATGTCTCTTTTGCAAAACTAAGACTGTTCCCAAAATAATTTTTTTAAATAGAATATAAAATTTTTGAGTACTTGTTCGTTGGTTGATCACGATATCATTTGTTCATTACATGATTATTGATTTATTTATTTTAAAATCAATTTTATCACACTTTCGAAATATCAATGTCAAAAGAGTGGTTGGGAGAGGGTTTCACATGATTTTCCACAGACAAATTGATGTTCATCAGTACCGTTTATGTTACAAGCAGTACACAAAGCGTATTCTGCCAGATGGATCGAGTGGAATCTTGAGTTCGTCGGGATTTTTCTATTAATGGCATAATACCACTGTGCGTTCACGTGAGTTGGTAATTGAGGATGATGGATGTTTCTCCATATGTTGTGCCAATTAAAGTGATGATACTTTCTTCAATTATGTTCTCGCTGTGGTTTTTCATGAAAGTTTTGTAGACTTCTTTCACACTGATCAGATATTTTTCTGGTAGACACATTCGGATATAACTGTATTCTATTAAGAAGTGTTTCAAGTGGAAAAGTTCGTTGGGAATATGGTGAGCATCGATTGGAGCGTCGTGGTTGGGCGGCGCTATTTCATTCAGTACGAATTTTACTACGCTATTCCATGATGTCATTCACTGCTTGTACGTTTTGCTGGTATACAGTGCCTGTGTTGTGTTATATATGTTTATAAGATTTAGGCCACCGTTGTCGGTTGGTGACGTCAATGTTGCATATTTTATTTTAAATATATGGCCACGGTTGACAAAGTGACGAAAGGCAGCCAAAATTCTGTTGGCGACATCTCGGGGCATTGGCAGGACCTTTGCTGCGTAATTTATTTTAGATGTTAAATAAATATTTACCAGTGCCACTCTCTGTAGTTCATCTAGTTTCCTGAGATTGTGTTGTAAGCTGGCACGAATGGTGTTCAGTATCCTCCTGTAATTTATTGCAATTGTGTGCCGAATGTTTCTCGTGTATTCTATTCCAAGGCATTTTATAATGCCCGTCTCCTTAATTTGTTCTCGGATGGGAGCTGCTAATCCGCGTCCGATGTTCATTACTGCAGACTTTTTTCAGCTCTGCGTCGGATGCGAGTTCGTATCTTTGTATTATTTCTAGTGCCTTTATGATCTCATTGTTATCTCTGACCAGAAACATGACGTCATCAGCATATGCCCAAATGACAACTTTCTGGCCATTCGTTATTATGTCTTGCAGATTTTGGCTTAAGCTTAAAAGTAACGGTTCAATGGCTTTCGCAAAGAATGAAATAGAGAGAAGACATCCTTCTCTCACAGAACTGTTTATTATAATTGGACTGCTTGGTTGGCCATTAACCATGATTGTCGATATAGAGTGGTTTAAATAGTTCTTTATAATAGCGATATAATGCTGCGGAAAATTCATGGCGCACATAATATGGAAGAGGTAATCGTGGCTAACTCTCTCAAATGCTTTCTCGAAATCTAAGGAGACCATCGCGCATTAAATTTTACAGACTTCAACAATTGAAATAATGTCTCTATAGTCGGTCACTATGTTGTGAATGGATCGCTCTTTTCCAACGCTCGATTGATAATCGCCAGTGACAGTGTTCGGGACTGATTTCCCAGCAAGTGTTTTCGGGATGAGAATTATTGTTCCTTCTCGGAAGTCACTCGGTATTTTAGTGTTTGGATTCATCAGTTCTTTATAAATACATATTAGTTTAGGTATCATCTGTCTCCTAAAAGTGTGATAGAGTTCAGCAGGAATCCCGTCGGGTCCAGGAGATTTATTTTTCGGGCTTCTTATAATTGCGTCCTCAACCTCTTCCTCTGTTATTTCTGTTAACAAATTGGCTGGTTCTTCCTGGTCGAGCTTCAGGGTGAGTCCTGTTGTAACTTCATTCTGCGCTGTTACATCCGTTGTTGCATTGCTTAATAGCTCGGCGACGTAGTGTTGAATTTCGGTTTTTATGTCATTTTGCTGTGTGAATAATCGACCATCAGCGGTTTTTATTTCAGTTATTATTTTCCTCCACTGTCCCTTTCTATCATTTATAACATGGTAGATTGATGTATTTCCTCCACGTATATCATTTTGGAGTCGTGGACGTATTTTCCAATCGTCAAGTTGTTTCCGTCGTAAAGCTATGAACTTAGCTTGAATTCTATTTATCTCCATGTGTTTGTTAATTATAGGTATATCAGATCTATACAAATCTCGGAGGACTTTAAAGTAGAATTCGATCGTCTGCTTCTGCCAGGCCCTCTTTTCCCGCGAGTAATTTATTAGCCCTTTTCTTATCGTTGGTTTGGCGCATTTCAATCACCATGTGAGTGCCGAGGGATCGGCTGGGAAACGCTACTCGCATTCTTTCCATACATTGTCGAATACTTCATGACATTCAGGATCTTTAATATGTTCTGTATTAAGTTTCCACAACCCTCGTCCCCTGTACGTTTGTTGCCTTGTTACGTTAATATACATATGTACGCTATATGGTCCGAAAAGATAGTGGGCCACAACTCTGTGTGCAGATCGTGTTGTTTCAGGTTGGCTGACGCGTAAATCCTGTCAATTCGGCTGGCAGAGTGATTTATGATATATGTGAACCCCGGTAAAGCACCGTTTTTGTGCTCCCAAGTGTCAGTTAAGATCAATTGTTTAATAATGGCGTTAAGTTCGGCACGGTAATTAAAATTTGGCGTCTGGTCTTAAAGTACCACCACCCAGAAATTCCTACATCTCAATTGCTCTTTACATCACACACAAGGAAGGGAAAAAATTGGAGAGTGACTACTTGAGAAATGGGGTAATGTAATTAAATACAAGATATCCGCCATGTTTGTTTCTGCTTCTGCCTTTCCTTCAGAATGTCAAATTCTTGTTGATAAATCACTATGTAAATATGATTTCCATAATCATCGTTATGTTGTGAGCATAACTTTATAATAGTAATTTATCTATCAATTGACATTAGGAAGAAACATGGACTGAGTGTCCAATGAAGAGAAACTACAGTCTTGTTTCACTTTTATTGCTGTTAAAGGGTTGTATACAATAGTTTTATTGTCTCAACCTTCATATCCCATTCCACCCACCCACATTCTCTAGTTTAATATTTCCGTAAAACTTGAAAACTTTTCACCTTAACTTTACATCTTTTAAGTTTTTTTCTCAGTCATTTGCTGTGAAAATCAATTGCCAGTTTCTTTATATTCAAGAATCACAGTCGTTTCTGCATCTTTACAAGGAGTTTAGAGGTATACATTTTAACTTGGAGAATATAATCAGTCGCCGCGTTTAGCCAATCACCTTAGAACTTTTGGGACTCATTTATTCCCAGTAAAAATCACATTTGTTCTGTTCATCATCTGCCAAAGAATTACTTATTTGATTAATACTGAAGGATTACTATTTATTCTAAGACTTACCAACTTTACGGTTTTGAGCCATGTGCATGCCTACTGTTAAAAGCGTACCGTGTACCCAACTTCGCCATAGCAGAGTGGCCGAGCGCATTGAAGCGCTATGCTCCGATGCGCGAGACCGTTCCCCGTCGGGGGCTCCAATCCCCTCGTGCATGAATGTTTGTGTTGTCTTTAGTGTAGGTTAGTTTATAAGTAGTTTGTAAGTTTAGGGACTGATGACCCAGCAGGTAAGTTTCATAAACTTAACAAACATTAGAACACTTGAACCCATCTTCAATAAGAATTTCGATATTTTCTTCTGTATTGGCGTCCAGGAGAAAACGCAAATATTTTATGTACAGCCTGTCAACCATGATACAAGTCCCATCCATCTCAGTTTCATATTTATTGAAGTCATAATCACTTCTCTCTGTTCTCTGTTCGATTTATATCTTTCTCGGTCTCCCACAGTAGTTCCCAAGTTTCGTTTCCCCATTGGCCGCCGAGAAACCGGCAAAACGCCCTCCTCTGCCGAAGGCGATAACATCGGAAACAGGGCTCGGCGCGCTGCCAGAATCAGAGCTTGTGCGGCGCCACAACGTCTTGCAGCTTACCTCGCCATCCGTATTTAGAACTTTACCAACGAAATGTTCCCAAACTTCCCCAGCCAATTTTGCAAACGTTATTTCATTGTAGTAGTGTATACAAAGAGTTGCGAATGCTTTTGAAAAACGTATATCGTTCAACGAGTAAAAATCCTCATTCTATCAGTATATCTTATTCTTTCTCTGGTCAGGCCTTTTACGTTTCTTCTACAGGAATTTTCGGATAGCCAAGAAAATGTCAGCTATACCTCGTGGCGGGATGCTCTAAAACACCAACAAGGACGAATTTCTACACTCCATCTGTAGGAGCCCAGAGAATATCTAAGTTCAAGTGGGGACGATTGCTGTATTTACCTGATTAGACATGGTAAAACACCTAAAATCCACACACAAACTGACCGCCTCATCATCCCTCTTCGGTAAATCGTAAGGACAGATTTTGTGTCCTTATCATAGTAGCAACCAGTTCGCTCGGTTATTCGGCTGAGCCTACTTTGATTATTATTCATAGGTAAGAAATGTAGAACTCTTTCCAATATTGCAAATTACACAGAAGAAGCAAGGATAGAAGACGAAGTTTTAAAGTTCTGTCGACAACCAGATCATTATAAAGGGAATACGAGTTCAGGAAATAGTAGAGTATTTGAGAGGAACGTCTTCGTTTTATTTAGTAAACAACTGTTCGGCCTCTTCTTAAAAGAAACTTAAAATCTGGCTCGTGATTCGAATTTTCGTCTCCTGGTCTTGACTCTTATGTCCTAACAACTGTGACAACTCGGTCGGTAGTACATCTACATACACACTCGGCAATCCACCGTAAGATGCGTGGCGGAGGGCACACTTTACCACTACTATCATAGATTACATACACCTTTGGAACTACCACTTTCTTAAATATGGCCTTGATAACATTGTCAGGAAACATTCACGATGCCGATTTACACAAACTACCCCGTGTGCGCTACGTTAAAGATACAGTATAATATATTGTGTTGGAAAGCGATATCTGTTGTCAGACCGATGGATCGATTTTTTTGGCAAGTCAGGACTCAGATAAGGTCAGACGCCACAGTGGCAGTCTTTGGCATGGCAGTCGAACGAATGATAACAAAATTGACATCTACATCCATACTCGACAAGCCACTTCACGGTGTGTGGCAGAGGTTACTTTGTGGACGATTCTCACAACCACCTATTCGCAAGCAAAATGATTGCCAATATACCTCCATGTGGACCCAAATCCACATAATTTAATCCTTGCGATCGCTTCACGAGATGTACGTAAGGGGGAACTATATGTTGGTTGACTCTTTATGAAATTTATGCACTGAATTTATGCAATGAATATCCGTTTATCATCTGCATTTCTTCTTGGTGTAGCAATTTTAATGGCCAGTAGTGTAAAATAATTTATATTTGAAATGGTCAATTCTCCACGTGGCGAAAACCACCGTGATCGACAAGGACCAGAACACAGGAAAAAGTCAGTAAATTCAAGAAAGGATTATACGCGATTAAAAATGATTCACACTCACACGGTAGACTACTTAAGCATGACATAAGAAGCAGCGAAAGGAATCTCACCGAAACCTTAGTATTCCACATGAGGTGTATGCGGAACATAATTTTAAGCATTACACAAAAAAACCGCCAAATTCGTAAAATTAGAAATTAACACACACACACACACACACACACACACACACACACACACACACACAAAGATAAGCAACGCCTTCTTACTTGAAAGAATCAGCCTATTTGCAAATGAGGATAGATAACTTTGAATCCTACTTGGTCTCCCAAGGAAATTGTAGGAAAAGCGAACGACAGGAAGATAGGTAATGTTCCCTTATCGATATAACTAACCGTGATAACCCGCTATCGAACATCCCAAGTATAACGGAATACAAATGCCACATTCAAACTAAGTACGATGAACCACAAACTATTTAAGTTAAGCAGACGTGAGGAGAAACTCTTTACCTTGTGCAGTCTCAGCAAAGAGTGAGGTTGCACACTACCAGACAAAGCTCCTTAGGAAGGCCGGAAACAGCCAGAGAGAATGTGTCCAAACGTCCTGGACCTACCATAGAATAGTTCTGAACCAGTGGCTAATAATGTCTCCTTGGCCTGCTAAAACTCATTCTAAGTTCTACATAAAAATTGTGCTACCCTACGAAGAGCCCAAAAACCAGAACATTCACAACAAAATACACACACACAGCAGCAGCAGCCACAGCCCAAATGCTCTCACTAGCAGACGGGAAAGAAAGGAACAGGAGTAAATGATAAACGACGTGAAGATGAAACTACTACATAATAAAATGATTGTATTTAAATACCTCATAGATGGATATGCGACTAACATATCAAACATTAATTAATAACTGAGAGTCCAATATCACTGTAGCTCTGAAAGGTGGCACTTAACTGATAACTCTTCTGCCAGAATCCAGTTACAAATGCACAGAGGGACAAGAGGTGCCTTTTGTGTCCCTACTTCGTCGCCGCTTTTGTATCCCATCCTCGTCGCCACTTTTGCGTCCCAACTTCGTCGCCGCTTTTGTGTCCCAGCCTCGTCGTAGGTGTCGGTGGCCGAGTGGAATAAGACCGACACAGGAATAAGGATAGCCCGCTGGTGCAGGTACAGAGGGCAGCAGCCAGAAACTATAAACACTAGAGTAAATTAGAAAGAGATATATATTGCACAGAATGTAACAATACTTAACTTTTACATAGTACTGCAGAATGTTGATAAATAGTTGTTAGAGGCCTGCCTAGTGCCTGTACGATAGCAAAGTCTTCACTGGTGCCAATTCTGATTCCGAAGTCTTTACTGGTTGCCATCTCCGTCCGAAGTGACGATGTCGTTCAGCGGTGGCCACGAGCGGAGTTGTCGCAGAGGGCGCTCGTGGCTGTCGTCGTGAGAACGCCGCGCCGTGCGTGCATGGCGCCGCGAGGCGAAAGTCGGTGGCGCGCACTTTGTACTTGTGCGACACCACACCCCTCCCCCCCAAACCGCCGCGCCGTCGTGGCGTAGGGCTGAGGGCCACGGCGACGGCACTGGGAGGAGGGCCTGGGCGGGGGCGTTACTGGTGGGACGGGCGTCGTAGCTGAGGCTGGGATCGAGACGCCGTCCGCGCCCCGGTATACACCTTGCGATCCGCTGGAAAACCCGCGAAAACCAGCGGAAGGGCGCCCGCCCCCGCCCAGAGGGAGCAGGTCATCTTCTTCTGAGGTGCGTGGCCCAAGCTGGGGGGGCCCGCACGGTCCCGGAGTCCCTCTCGGTGACGCTGTCATCTGCGGCGGCGACAGCGGCGGCGACGACTGCGTCGGCGGTACGTCGACGTCTATAGGGATCTCGTAGTCCGGGGACGAACGATGTGGCTGTGCTCCCTGGCGGTGAACTGGGTCTGGAATCAAGAAACCCGAGACAGGATCGCGTGGCCTGTGCAGGCGCAATTGGTTTGCGTGGCGCCGCAGATCCGACCCTGTGGAAGAACGTACAACATACATATTGCGACCGAGCACGCGCTGAATGGTGCCCGGCAACCATGTCTTCTTGTTTCCAGCAAACACCCTGTACAGCACCGGCGTAGAAACCTGAAAACGCGAAGCGCCATACGAACCGACTCGGTGCGTGGGAGGCTGCAGCAGGTGAAGGAGAGTGCGGTGACGGCGGCCGTGTAGCAGCTCGGCAGGAGACGGGCCGTCACGTGGCATGCATCGATACGTAGACAGGAAAATTTGAAGAGCTTGCTGCCTGGAGTGCTGACCTTTCATCTTCTCCGTGTGAGACTTGAATGTTTGAACGAAACGTTCTGCTTCACCATTGGACTGAGGGTGAAAAGGTGCGGTGGTGATATGCTGAATGCCATTCACACGACAAAACTGTTGAAATTCCGCACTAACAAACTGAGGTCCATTGTCACTGACGATAGTTTCAGGCAAGCCTTCGATGCAAAACACTGATGTCAAGGCACTGATTGTACTAGAAGCTGTCGTTGAGTTCATGGCAATCACAAAAGGAAACTTGCTGAAAGCGTCTACAACAATTAACCAGCGCGTATTCCAGAAAGGTCCGGCAAAGTCAATATGTAAACGTTGCCATGGTCCCTTGGGGCGTGGCCAGTCTGAGAAACGTTGCGGAGGAGCCGCCTGATGCTCCGCACAAACTGTACACTGTGACGTCATGTTCTCTATCTGAGCGCCCATACCAACCCAGGTACAATGACGTCTGGCCAATTGCTTTGTCCTAACAATACCCCAATGCCCTTGATGCAGGAGGCGTAACACTTCTCGTTGCAGGGAACGAGGAACAATCACTCTTGTTTGGTCGTTGTCCGTATGTAACAACAGAACACCCTGACTTAAAGATAATGCATGACGTTGTGCAAAATAACGTCGAACCAGAGGCCGCTCAATGTCTTTGGCTCTGGCAGGCCAACCAAAGCGAACAAAATGTGCTACCACACTTAGGTCTGCATCCGCAGCTGTTTCCTGTGCAACCCGACGAGAGTTCAAAGGAAAGTCTGCGACAGCGGAAGCATCTCTGGAGTCTATCTGACAACATGCCATTTCCGAAGAATCAAACGACACATCCTGGCCAACCGGAAGTCGGGAAAGTGTGTCCGCGTTGGCGTGTTTAGTGGTAGGAATCTGTAAGTATGCCTCTGCTAAATCAATCTTAGAAAAGAAACGAGACTGTCCTAATTTGTCCATTAGTTCGTCCGGTCTGGGCAGGGGATAAGTGTCTACAATTGTTTGATGTTCACTGTTGATTTGAAGTCCGCACAGAGGCGATGTTTTCCTGACGGCTTGGGTATAATTACTATAGGCGAGGCCCACTGACTCGCAGAAACAGGAGAAATCACCCCACTATCTTGCCAACGTTTAAGTTCTTCGGCAACTGTATCACGCAAGGCGATAGGCACTGGTCTAGCTTTACGAAATTTTGGAACTGCAGATTCTTTTAAAGTTACATGTGCCACGAAGTCTTTTGCACAACCTAGTTCCGGCGAAAACAAGTCACTATATTTGTCACACAATGCATTGATTTTATCCTGAGGCACTACTGACGAAAGTTGAAGCACATCTCTTTGAATTGATAAACCAAACAAGTCAAAAGCATCTAGTCCAAAAATGTTCTGTGTAAATTTGGCCTGAAGAACAACAAAAGCAACCGTCTTTGTAACACCGTGAAAAGAGGCAGGCAGGCTACACATTCCTAGCACGGGAATATTTTGACCCGTATACGCCGTTAGCACATGTTGACACGGCGACAATTTTGGCGAACCCAGAAGTTCATAAGTATCTCTATTTATTAAGGTAACAGCGGAACCAGTGTCAAGCTGAAATTGCACAGTCTAATTTTCTATGGCGAGATTTACAAAAAGTTTGTGCTTCAGGCGCACGACAGGTGCGCGAATGTGGGCAACGTCTGCTACGGTTTGTTTGCTGCGTATGCGCGGGCCGCGTAGTGAAGGAAGCGGCGCAGACTCGGCACGCAGCGGATTAACAACACTGTCAGTAGATGACACTACCGCCGGATCGGCGTTCGCGCAAGCCTGCGAAGCTACTCCAGATTTACTAACTACTGCACTACACTTTTGAGTAGCTACTTGATGTCTACTGTCACTAGCTACACAGTACTGGGCACTATTACAAGGAGCAGTTGCATAAGGCACTATTTTCACTACAGGAATGCACTGTTCATAGTCATTTTGCTTGTCCCGAACCCTTTTCCGTTGCACTGTTGTACGCGCTCGTCGGCGCTTGCTACGTGGTGCACTATATAGTTTTGCCATAGGCGCAGAACTACTTTCTTGCAATTGAGATCCAAGGAAAGCAGTGTTCAATACCACAGCCCGCATAACATTTACAGAATGAACTGTTCTCGCACTCTGTGAAGCACTGTTTCTAACGGTACCGTTCCTTGAGTTCTTAATTTGCATACACACAGACTGTACATGTCCTGATTTGCCACATTGATAACAGGTTGCGTTGCGACTAGGGCAATGAGCACGCTTGTGGCGAGACACACACTGGGGGCAAGATTTACGTACATTTTTCTGAAATGAGCGTTGGCGCCCGTTATTCAAATCACTATTTCTAACACGACGGGGCGACCTTTGTGTCGCACTTTTACACTGGCTACTGTTCACTGTCTGTTCAGCACGGCCGGTAGAATTTAAAGAAGCACTAGTGCTATAGTGAGAACTACGGCTAGGAAAGCGTCCGTTACGGCGCACTGAATTTACACTATGGCTTTGCATTTCTACATCAGCTAAGTCAAAAGTATCATGCGCTTCTATAAGCTGCAGTACACTGTCTAATGAGGGGTCAGACTGTTTCAGAATTGCTGCTCTAATTCTGGGGTCCTGAATATTCTGCGTAATCGCATCCCTCAACATCACGTCACTATACGAAAGTCCACAAGAGCAAGTAAATTTACAATGGCGGGTTAAGCCCTTCAATTCCGTAATCCACTCTTGTTGTGATTGCTGCGGTAATTTTTTAAGTCTGAAAAATCGGTATCGTGCAGCGGCTACAAGAACTTTTCTCTCATAATGAGCATTCAGTGCATCTACAATTTGTTCAAAGTCTACATCACGAGGAGATGCGAGAGGGAAAAGTTTTTGCAATAGTACGAAGGTCTGGGGGCCCACAATCGATAAGAAAAGGTTCTTCATTCTCTGACCTGTAATTTGATGAGCCGCGACGAGTTCTTGAAACTGTGCGAAATAGTCGCTCCATTCTTCCTCACGTTCGTCGTACTGGTGAAATGTAGGAAGCGGTGCAGCGGCAGGTGTGGGCTGCTGATGTGACGACTGTTGTTGTTGGTGAGCAGCCTGTGCCGTCAACTGCGACACGGCCTGTAGTAGTTGAGTGATTTGCGCCGTCTGTAACTGAACAATTTCCATTAAGTTTGGGTTCGGGGTAGTGGCCATGCTGACCGATTAGGCGCCGCGCATACAAGTAAATTATAACAAAACTTAAATCCAATATGAAAGAGGACACTCTGCAACAAAAAAGTCCACAAAACACATAACAAAATATCTTCCCCCAAAATTCTTATAATAAGGGTGGGTGGGCGGGAGCAATTTCTGCGTGCTCCGACTGCTGCTGTCTGGCTGCTGCAAGCGAGCTGGTCCAAGGTTCTATCACTCCTCGTCGCCACTTTTGTGTCCCTACTTCGTCGCCGCTTTTGTATCCCATCCTCGTTGCCACTTTTGTGTCCCAACTTCGTCGCCGCTTTTGTGTCCCAGCCTCGTCGTATGTGTCGGTGGCTGAGTGGAATAAGACCGACACAGGAATAAGGATAGCCCGCTGGTGCAGGTACGGAGGGGAGCAGCCAGAAACTATAAACACTAGAGTAAATTAGAAAGAGATATATATTGCATAGAATGTAACAATACTTAACTTTTACATAGTACTGCAGAATGTTGATACATAGTTGTTAGAGGCCTGCCTAGTGCCTGTACGATAGCAAAGTCTTCACTGGTGCCTATCTGATTCCGAAGTCTTTACTGGTTGCCATCGCCGTCCGAAGTGACGATGTCGTTCAGCGGTGGCCACGAGCAGAGTTGTCGCAGAGGGCGCTCGTGGCTGTCGTCGTGAGTACGCCGCGCCGTGCGTGCATGGCGCCGCGCGGCGAAAGTAGGTGGCGCGCACTTTGTACTTGTGCGACACCACAGTGCCACATACAACATACATTGTAAATTAGATCAATGTGACGAAATTAAATGTCGCACATTGAGGCGTTCAGTTATACTTGACGCATACAACTTAATGCACACAATGGCATCGTCAGCATGAACGCAGTTCCACCTAACACACTCTTCTAAACCCTTCCACCAGTTCTACCACTATACAATGCTAATAATCAAGTTACTGCTGCCGCCGCGGTGGAGTAGCCGAGTGGTCTAAGGCACCTCGCTGCGGAGCGCGCTGTTGTTCACCGTCGGGGGTTCGAGTCCTCCCTGGGGCATGGGTGTGTGTGTGTTGTCCTTAGGTTAGTTTACCTTAGTTTAAGTAGTTTGTAAACTACGGACTGATGACCACGCAGTTTGGTCTGATAGATTTACAGACATTACCATACTGCTGCCATAAAACACAAAAACAACGAGAATGATGAACAAACCTGTATACTGCAAATCTTACTGCAGCGAAACTTATCTATATGAAAGGTATGATGTATTTACAACAGCCCTTTTGCTAGTTATTGAAAACCGCCAACCTCCCAATCTGATAATTCTTAGGGTGATTCTCTCTGTCTGCATTTAATGAAGTGTTGATCAGTAGCTATCAGTCCCCCTGAACATAAAACTATGTAATAGAAACATCTACAAATTTTAACAACCGCTAGCATCTTCTTACTATCGTCGACACACAATTAGTTACTCTCGATAAACGCACGTAACACTCATTAGTTTCATCTATCAAAGAGAACAATAACACCACGTCGAAAAAACCGATAACTTACGACATTCAGTGTGCGTCAACATAGCATATTTCTGAGTCCATTTCGATCTTTCCACACTGTCTGTTGCCTCCTCGTTAAACAGTCAGTTGAGCAGAAAAACCCTGTTGCTTCAAACTACTCACCTCACATAGTACCTCTTCTGATGATTATAGACATCACACACCCCAGTTAGATGACGCACTCTTAATCATTACAGGTAACTATGGTGATACATATCGGATTCTTACCTACAAAACAGCCCATACACTCTCTAAATACTCATTTGTCCCGCACAATAGGATGATTCTCTTCATCCACTTACTAAAGTCCATATGGACATTAAAGTAAGTGACAAAATGAAGTACCTTCTGAAGATTCACGACATGTCTCATCATCGTAAAACCATTCTTTAAATCAGACAAACGAAAGTAATTTCACCATTACATCGTAAAATGAACGACAAACACATGGAAAACATTACCAGAAAATATCGGTCTTTGCATGATATCCAAGTTCTTTTTCAGAGCCACTTTTGGTTCACCCAATACAACACCTGAGACATTACCAAAATGATTCCATATTTGCTGTAAATACCTCTTACCAGTTAGCTGTTTTAATAATTCAACTCCACATGTGGAAAACGTTAGCCTGTAGCAATCAAACAACTCTCAATGTATATAATTGTTTAAACAAGCTGTCCACCTGATCACATTTCTAAGCTGCTTTCTTTAGTGTCCAATTGTAACAGACTAACGTAGGCCACAGCAATGCTTCGTTTTATTAGAGTAAATCTAGCCATTTTACTAATGTTCTGACCGAATTTGTCTGTAACATTCACTGTAAGCGGTCGTAAAAAGAACCAAGTCGAACTCAGTGACAGGGTTATCTTTACAATAGTCAATCTTTAACCTACAAAAATCGGATGTGCCCATTTCCAAGTTCTTCGCATGCACAAGACACAAGCATGTTATTGCAGACATTGTTTTTCACTCCTCTCGGTGCGATTCTATCGAATTCTTAGAAGATTCTACCAAGGCAGTTAAATAAAGGTTCGAACTCTCACCACCCATCAGTCGTACTTGTTTGAACCATTCCAAACGCACAATTAGAAACACCCAGTCTAAAGATACAGTAACTTAACGTAATGCCAAGTTTACAAGAACATATTTCCGAATCCCTTATCAGTCAATATACCAGTTACATTTTGCATTAAACAATCACTGCTGTTCAAACAATCATCGACAAGTGCCTTCCGATGATTAATTACAAAGCGCATTCCTCTCCAGTCGTTACATTATCCGCATGTAATACCAAATAATACATCGTAAAACAAGAATGACAAACAGAAATGTGTACCAGAAAATACCTATCTATACATCAACACCACATTAATTTTTCTTTTCTTTTGTAAAGTCATTAAGAGGCCCAGTGCAACGTATTTTACCGCAAATCGAACTGTACAACCCGAGAAAGTTTTATTGACAGTTAGGAGCAATATTCGAGTTTAATCATACATGCACCTTCTCCACCGCCACCCCCACCTCCAAATGTGTTAGATTAGTCCATTTTAATTTACCATACTATCTGTGATTTATTTAAACTTCTGGTTCTCGTCGGACGACCATTCTACCACTGTAATCATCTCCATTACACTAATGAAATGCGGCTACTAATATCTTAAGTACCATTAACAAACAAGCTTAATACATCACAACATGTGAATGTTCTTCTTCTACCAATCATATGAATGATTATCTGCACGCTGATCATGCAACACAAGTAGGGAAACAGAGAGGCTACCAGTTGTCCTCAAACCCCATCATTACAGGAAATGCTGATTCATCAAGATCGCCAGTCACGACGTGTCAAGACGAATGGAGAGGAGTTCCCCCACACTTGTGAATTAAGTTTGACAGAGTCAGACGTTACCCCCACACCTCCATCATTGGTTTCTGTTGTGATTGCTTGTACAACACAAAACTTTATTTCTCGAAAATAAACTACACTCCGTGCTACTTCTGCACACAAAAACAACACAACACTCTTCTGTTCTAGGCCATCACAAGACTTCACTAACATTAGTAAGTACGGCCCTACGACAAAGTCCTTACAGTCCTTGACAGTCCAATGTAAGGCGTAAAGTGAACGAGGCGAATACCCGTCCGTCGCGGCTAGCTGAATCTTCCGTTCCGGCGCAGGGATCTTCTTTCTTCGGTCTTCAGGAGGCGAATCCTAACTGCGAGTATTTACACAATCTGAAACGCGAGATACGAGAGGGAATTTACAACTCGCGCGGTGTGTTTGTCCGTTGGGCGTGCTTGCCTGTGTCTAATTTCAGACAAATATGAAATGAATTCATTTAATATTCACAGCTCGAGCCCCCAGCACACTGGATGTGCACTCTAAATAATAATGTTCAACAAACACTGCACCAACAGGGGCAAAGTGAAACAGTCAGAACTTTTAAGTCTAAAGTGGCTATTCGTTATGTCTAACTGTCCACTTCTCGCTTCAACGCCCTAAATTTTATAAAAACACAAATTTTAAATAAGGTTCACTTCCAGTGTAAACATCGGTTTGTAAATAACAGTCACTCACGGGGGTTTGAATGTCACTTATGTAATTGTTTATTTAAGATTTGATTACACACTGAAGTCTCAGAAAAATTTAATTGTCCAGTTCAGTTGAAATAACTAAGGGCCTCGTGGATGAGCATGCAAAAGTTCAGGAGTTTCGAAATGAAACGCCAAGTTTCAAACTCAAATTCCAGCATTCTCACGAAAGAAACAAAGTCCGAAATAATTCTCGGTACAGAATGAAATCCGCTCTAGCGTGTCTAATTCCCAGAAAGTCCCAAGTCCGGTGAGGTCCCAAATTCACACCAAATGTTTTATAAGTATCAATCTCTATCACTAAACACGAAATTCATCTAACTGTTGGCTTGCATTCATACAGACACCAAAATTCTTCAAATTCACGATCATTTTTTAAACGAAAACTTGGGCGAATTTTCACGGAAGTTACGGAGCCGAAGGGCACAAGTTCAGCTTCAATGAAGCCCGAACGAAGACTCGCTAGATCAAGATGGCGACCCCCTATTTATGCCCTTTTCCCAAACTTGACAATTTTTACAAAACTTTAAATGGGACTTGTTTTATACAAATAATATATCAATTTGACATCAAATTTTACCAGCTTTCCAGTGCTGTCATTTTGTTTGCACTAGAACTGTTTTTAAACAAAATAGTTATTAGCTGCAGGTCTGTAACAGCCACTTTCATTTTCTTTAAATAAAAATAAATACACCGTGATGTCCGTCTTAAAATCTCCGATACTATGACGGTTTCAGCTCCCCTGTACCTCGCTAAGTTTGCGAGTAATTAATTTTCTAATAGTATTTCTTTTATTAAAGCTAACAGGCTAGCCGCCACTGCACCATCTTGTGGCCACTCGGCTACCACTCGGATTTTGCCAGTCACGTCATTTCCGCCCTCGTGGGCCGCGCCACTGCAACGGCCAGAACCCGGCCACACGATCGCCACCAAAACGCGCGCGTCCACATGTGTATTCGAAACAGAGTTTTAAAATCGGGCTGCACCGTCATATAACCCATCCGTAGACCAGGAAGAACTGGTGTGAGCTGCTTTTTTTTTTTTTTTTTTCATTTTTTTAATGGAACAAGGTGAAATTGGGTACCATCACTATCCAGCGATCTCCAACCCCTGATAGAGCAGTGTAGGAGTAAGGAAGGCTAACTTTATTTCCTTATTTTGCCATAAACTTTCGGGGCTGACTTGTAAGGGCCTGCAGGGCTTAAGCCCTCGACCTGTAAGGCACCCCGGATAGATGGAGTGGGGGGCTGCTCTATTTGCGAGAGCGCCGAAGGGCCAAGTATTCCTGGGATATTTGGGCTATCTGTTTAAACTGCTCTTCCGTGAAAACGTAATAATTATTCAAATCGTTAAAACCTTGACGGCCCACTAACCGCCAAATAGGACGCTGAATTTCTTCAGCTAATTTAACTGGGTGGTGGGGGGGTGGTGGTATTTTCGATTCGGGTAGGAACGGGTAATGGAGGTCTTCGTCGTCGCAGTCCTTGTTGCGGATCTTCGTCAATAATCGTAGCAGGACTCGTTTGACGTCATGTTTCGTCGGCATCTCCAAGTAGGTCGCGTCGTCTTCCGACACGTCCTCTCCCTCCACGTGCGCGGCGGCCGCCCCCTCAGACGCCGATTTGTCGCCAGTTCGTGTCGGAGGCGCGTCCACCTCCATCTTCGCCACGCCCGCGTCCCCCGTCATGGCGGAGTCGAGGGAAGCGGTTTCAGTCACAGCATCAGTAGAACTGGAGGTCACCCCATCTTGCGGGGGCGGGATGTGGCTAATCGTCGCTTTGACGAGCCTCAACTCCCGCTCGAGGTCCGCAATTCGTCGCATCGCGGCGTCGAGGGCGGCGCGATACTGATCCCGTTCTGCCGCCATCGCGGCCTGAAGACGAAGCAGGGCGTCATCCGCCGCGGGGTGCAGAATAACTTGTGCACCCGACGTAACGGCGTCGCCACCAGCCGACCCTCGAACGTTCCCACGTGGTGCACGAGGCGCAGTGGACGGGACGGCCACGGCCGCGAACGCGGCTGGCGTCGCAGTGCCCGTCCTCGACTTCTCCGCACGCCCCGACCTATGCTTCGTGCGCCATTTTTCAATGTATGGGCAGCGGCGGAAGTTGGCGGCGTGGGGGCCGCCACAGTTGACGCACCGCTTGTAGGCGTCCCGCGGGTGCGTGCAGTTGCGCGTGTCGTGTGCGCCCGCGCAGTGCAAACACGCAAACGTCGCCGTGCAGTCACCGGCCACGTGGCCGATCTTTTGGCAGCGGAAGCACTGCACAAACTTCCGTGCCCTCCGTCGGCGCTGCCTTCTACCCGCGCCTGCCAAGGCCATCACCTCGGCAGCGAGGTGGACTAACGCCGCTAGAACGCCACTTCGTGGCTGTCCCCGACGATTCCTTGTCGCAGCTTGATTTGCCATCTCCGGCGAGAGTTGCTCGCTCTGTATACGCGGCTATGTGCAGCAATGGCGCGACGCTCCTCTCGTCCCACTGGCGAGTCAGCTACGACTGGGACTGTGCTCACCTGGTGTGAGCTGCAGCTGGTCGAGCTTATATAGCCGGCTTAGACGTGCTGGAAACTTCTTTCTTCACGGGCGACCTCTGGAAAACAAAGATCTAGAATTAACGGACAGTTGTCGTCGTGGTGGCCCGGCAATGTTTACCTTTAGGTTGACTGGCAGTCTCGGCGCCTGTCGCAGTGAGGTCTGCAGTTCCGCTCATCTGCGGTGTTTGGCTGGTTGCGTGTAGTCAGCTTGCAGGCGTTGCTGGACGCTGGCGGAACAGTTTCTCTTTAAATTGACTGAGTAAGGTGTAGAGAGTTATGTTGAACAGGGACATCTAAAACCACGTATAACATATTTCTTGACTATCAAGGATTTTGTGCGATACACACTCGTTTAATTCCAAACAAAATGTCACATAGAATGATTAGTGGTACCCAAAGTTCAAAGCTTGCTTCTGGCATCTTCATTTTGCGGTGGAGAAGACAATTTTATGAGCTGGCTGTATGTTTGGCGAAATGATTATGGGAAACTACCACAGACACTATATGGGTTCAGCAGGCATGCCTGTGGACCTTGCTGTGAATGGTTTATGATCGGTTATCCCATTTATATCCTGAGTCTTCCTGAAAGGATTGAAGTGGTTAAAGCACTTGTTACCAGTAAGGCAACTGTGATGTCGCACAAGTACAAAGTGCGCGCCACCTACTTTCGCCGCGCGCCGCCATGCACGCACGGCGCGGCGTTCTTACGACGACAGCCACGAGCGCCCTCTGCTACAACGCCGCTCGTGGCCACCACTGAACGACATCGTCACTTGGGACTGAGATAGCAACCAGTTAAGACTTCGTAATCAGATAGGCACCATTGAAGACTTGGCTATCGAATAGGCACTAGGCAGGCTCTCTAACTCAACTATGTATCAGCCTTCTGCAGTACTATGTAAAAGTTAAGTATTGTATAAATTCTGTGCAATATATATCTCGTACTAATTTACTCTAGTGTTTCTAGTTTCTGGCTGCTCCTCTCCGTACCTGCACCAGCGTGCTATCTTTATTCCTGTGTCGGTCTCATTCCACTCGGCCACCGACACCTACAACGGAAACGAGACACAAAAGCGGCGACGAGGCTGGGACACAAAAGGAACAATAGGGATTAAAGACGACCTTGACCCCTACCAGAGGTCGTTCCAGGAATGGTGATGTCATCCTTCCATGAATTACACTACAGTCAGTGCTTCAGATCTTGTAGAGTAGCCAGGCGCAGTGGCCGAGGGGACTGAGGTGCTCCAGTCCCTGTCTGTACGGCCACTGCGGCCGGGGTTCGAATCCCCCCTCGGGCATGGATGTTTGTGCTGTCCTTAGTCTTAGCTAGTTCATAAGTAGTTTGTAAGCTTAGGGACTGATGACCCCATAGTTAAGTCCCATAAGTTCTACAAACATTTGATCACTACGCTCGGGGGGTTCGACTCACCCCTTGGGCGTGGATATTTGTGCCGTCCTTAGTCTTAGCTAGTTAATAAGTAGTTTGTAAGTTTAGGGACTGATGACCCCGTAGTTAAGTCCTATAAGCTATACAAACATTTTGAACATGTCGAATAGGGGAGGGGAGGGGAGTGCCTCCACTGCCCCCTGCATTTCATCGTGTTCATTTTGGGAATCCAGAGTATTAATTACATAATTGTTGAACTGTGGTACTTAAATCAATATCCTAGGAACTGAAGGCTTATGACAGTTGTTGCCCACCCCAAGGACCTCCAGCCAACGGGATACAAGGGTTCAGAGCCGAGTACCGACCATGTACAGCACAACGTAACCCGCTGTACATTACACTACAGCGGACAGTTACAAAACCGTTCCTTAATTCTCATACTATAGATAGGATTTGTTAACTACTAATATTACGTTTTAGACACTAGATTACAATTTATGGTACTAAGAACAAAATCTTTTTGTTAATTCTTCAGTGCGCCATTGTTTTGAAATGACAATTCATAAAGGTATAATAAGAAAATCACTAAATACACAAAGCAAGATGGCTTATGCCAGGGAGAGTTCTGGGTGAGAAATGTCACGTGACATCTCCGAACGCCTGGTTTTCGTAAAATCAAGGGACGTCGGCAAATCGCCGTTATTTTGGCAAATATCTGTGAAACGATACAAGATACTATAAAATTATAACAGAGCAAAGTTGTAGGGAATTGTCTCCTCTACAAAGTCGGTTATTGAATTATCATGCCAGATGAACGGTTAAGCCGTTATTTTCATTTAAATTTCGAGCTGTCAAAAGGCGATCGGAAAGGCCCACTTTCAGTGTTACTATCGTATCCTAAAGTGGGACAATAACACCTCAGGCGTGAAACTATGGCCTTCACAGACTGGTTTGATCAGGCTCTCCATGCTACCATCTCCTGTGCAAGCCTCTTCATCTCACAATAAGAACGGCAACCTACATACTTTGAATCTGCTTACTGTATTTGTCCTTCGGTCTACCGCTACGATTTTCACCTCACACACTTCCTCCTACTGTTTTGATGATTACGTGATATCTCATAATTTGGCCCCCTTCTCTTAGTTCAGATGCGGCATAAACTCCTTTTCTGCTCAATTCTATTGAGCACCTCCTGATTATTTACGTGTTCTACCAATCTAATCTTCATCATTCGTCATCATTTCAAAAGACTCTGTCACCTTTTTGTCTGAACTGACCGTCCATGTGTAACTCTCACACAATGCTACGCTCCAGGCAAATGTTATCAGAAAGGACTTCCTAACATTGAAATTAATATTGGATGTCAACAAGTTTCGCTCCTTCAGAAACACTTTTCTTCCCATTGACACTCTCCATTTTATATCTTCTTTACTTTGGCCATCAGAAGTTATCATGCTACCAAAATAAAAAAACTCGTCTACTACTTTTATTGTCTCATTACGTAATCTAATTCCTTCAGCATCGTCTGATTTTCTGACATTCCATTCCATTACCACTGTTTTGCACTTGTTAATGTTAATCTTATGTCTTCCTTTCAAGACAATGCTTGTTACATTTAATTGCTCTTCCAGGTCTTTTGGTGTCTCTGACAGAATTACTACGTCGTCAACAAACCGCAAGGTTTTTATTCCCTCTCTGTGGACTTTAATTCCCTCTCCAAACTACTTCTTGAATTCCTTCACAACTTGCTCAGTGTACAGATTGAACAAAATTGGGGAAAAGATACATCCCTGTCTTATCCCTATCCAACAACTGCGACCCTTTCATGCCCTTCACCTCTAATAATTGCTTTCTGGTTTTTGTACAAGTTGAATATAACTCTTCGCTCCCTATATTTCTTTACCCCTGCCACCTTCACAGTTGGGAAGAGTTCATTCTAGTCAACATTGTCAAAAGCTTTTTCCAGATCCAAAAATGCTAAATATGTAGGTTTCCCTTTGCATAAGCTATCTTCTAAGAAAAGTTGTAATGGGAGTGTTGCCTTCCGTGTTCCTACATTTCTCCTAAATCCAAACTGATCTTCCCCAGGGTCAGATTTCAGCAGTTTTTCCATTTGTCTGTAAATAATGTTCAAATATTTGTAAGGATTAAAGGACTTAACTGTGGGGTCATCAGTCCCTAAACTTATGAACTACCTTATACTAAAGACGACACAGACATCCATGCCCGAGGGGGGATTCGAATCCCCGACGGCGGACTGCCACCCGCACCGCAACACGGCTAATCCGCCACGGTAGTAAATAACCCTTGTTAGTATTTTGCAGCCATGACTTGTTAAATTTATAGTTCTGTTATTTTCACATTTGTCTGCATTTGATTTCTATATTCTTCTAAGAGTATGAGGGTATTTCCCCTTTCTCATACATCTTGCATACCTGGTGTAATAATTTCTTCATTACTGGCTTTCATAACGATAATAGCAGTTCAGACGGAACACCATCTTCTCCAGGGGCTTTGTTTCGGCTCAAATGTTTTAGTGCTCTATCAAATTCTTCTCGCAGTATGGTATCTCCTACCTCATCTTCCTGTACTTCGTCTTCCATTTCTAGAATACTGCCTTCAAGTTTATTTCCTCTGTACAGTCCTTATATATATATATATTTCTTCCACGTTTCAGCTTTCCATTCTTTGCTTAGTACTGGTCTTCCATATAATTTTTTGATATTCATACCGCTGCCTTGCTTGTCTCCAAATGTCTCTTATTTTTCTGTGGGTGGCATCAAATGTTCAAATGTTTGTAAAGCTTTTGGGACTTAACTGCGGGGTCATCAGTCCCTAAACTTACAAACTACTTATGAACTACCTTATACTAAAGACGACACAAACAGCCACGCCCGAGGGGGGATTCGAACCCCCGGCGGGGAACAGCCTCGCACATCGTAGCATACCACCTCAATGCTATCGGCCGCTCCGCCGCGGTTGGGCGGTATCTATCTTTCCCCTAGTTGTGCATTCTTCTACGGTGTTGCATATACAAGGGACCGGAGCCTCCAAGGTAACCCGTCAATTGTTCACTGGGACTTGCACGGCGTTGTTGTGGGTAGGGTTCGGTGGTCTAATCCCCACAATTTGAGCTCGCTGCTGGTTATGAGGCGCGTGCCAGATCCCCTGTCTGCCCTGATTCCTCCAACTGTCATTACGAGATTGTCCTTGTCGCATATTAATCTTTTGTCATTGTTTGGAGGGAAATAGTCACCCTGTCTGTAATTATAGCTCCCTCTGTGATCATGTGGCGTTCTTCTTCCTTGCTGGTTTTCCGTCACCCGTCTCTCACGATTCTGGAGCCGATTCCTAATTTCATTCACGTAATGGAGATCTGTGAGTATACTCCTGAAGCTCTCCACTGTGTGGGAACATCTTCTTGCCAACTTTTCTTGGATGTCGCGAGGAAATTTTGTGTTGCAATGTCTCATAATATCTTGGTCCGTAAATGTATAGAATGCATCGAAGGACTTTAACATATTGTTATATTTCGAGGGATCCAAATCATTGAAGCTGATTATCTCCCACCTAATTTTATCATGTATACTGCTGGACCAGTAGCTATTGAGCAATAAATAAGCTAGTTAGTAGTGTATAGTTTATATGTATATGTCTGCAGATGAAAAACCGCAGAATTACACATTGCACACATATATAGTTTCTGTATTACCCGCCGTAATTTTAGGTATCTTGTCACCCGAATCCTCAAATGAACTGATAACTGTGTTGCGCAAATAGTATGTTAACTACGTTTCTTCTGACTTTCAACTAAATCAAAAAAATTCTGTATTCACGTTCAAGACATAAAATTTTACTTGTACGGACCCAAGGCTGCATTTAAAAACGCAGTCGTTTTCAAGGTCCGGAGAGTTTGATACCTAACTGTTAAGTGACGGATGTGGCAACGTTCATTTCCAGTAACTTTTCATGAAACCAAAATTAGCTTTCGTAACAATCAAACAAAGTAATTGATTTATTCCTTTGTTTTTTATTTGGGGGTGGAGAACGGTAACCTTGATGGAAGATTATAAATCACATTCTTTGACCTGCCGTATGTTGCAAGCACTATATCAAAATTTCTAACTTCCCTACTCATTTGCTGAAATGCTTCAAAAATTTAAACGCTGGCTTTGGCATAATTTGACGACTTAAATATCTGCAACCTAAATGTGACGTTTGAATCTATCAGGACATAGCGCCGCATATTAACCAAAATCCGTGACTTCCCTCTGGAAGCCCGTATGAGACGAGTGCGATTTAGCGTTGCTTATCGTTACAGAGGTCCTCCTAGCACAGCTAAGAACTGGCAACATCGTTGCTAATATTTCGCAACACTGTGGCAGTGTAATTGGTACTGAATTGTCTCGCTAACTTCACTTGACATTCCTCTTCCACTTCTTTGACTCATGCTGTATAATGCTCACGTGATATGAGAGACAGAAATTTAATTTTTGCATTCAAGGAATGCTTTCATTCGTGTAAGTGGTATCACATATCAACTTTCGCGATGCGTTGGGGCCTCAGCATTGAATATGTCTCGTACTGAGGGCAACAGGGGCAGCGTGTCGTGGGCTGTGTGGTTCTGCGTGTGTCTTGTGAGCCAACCACGGTGTGAGTCAGAGTTTTAATTGTAGTTGAGGACGGTATAGTTAGGGCTGGTATTTTATTTTACATTGTTTTATTTTATATGTTGCAAATTTCAAGAAGAAGCTCTTTAACGAAATCAGAAGAAAACCTTTACATAGTAAGTCTTTTTGAAAGGTCGACTCCAAATTATGGAACACGTCATAGATATCTGCATCACCATACAAACGCATTTGAAGAAATTCGAATTGACCTCCATCGATAGGAATGTAATTTTTACTACTCACTTAGGACCCACCTAACCTTACAGAGGAAGCGAACATAATGATTAATATTGTTCCAAATGCGAAATATCTGCTGTAGAAATGAGACAAGAAGACACGAACCTTGCAGCGTGACTGTGTTGCTTTAGAGCATGCACTGAAAGATATTCACATAATTTACCGCATACATTTAATTTACTTTAAAGAATCAAAAAACGACGCTAAAACATTACAGTGCAGTTACACACTGTGACTTGATGAAAACATACGAACTGATGACTATGATAAATTACATGAAGGGCTTTCCTGAAAGGAAAAGGAACGAGATTTAAATTACAAATTTCAGTTTCAACAATCGTAGAGTGTTATTTGATTGGATCAACAACAATGACAATTTTTTGCCTCTCTAATGTATTGTGTATTAGTGTAAGAAAATGCTCATCATTCAAAACGGATGGTCTGCTCCGTTGATATCGAGTGTGAAACACACTTCGTAACCTCTTTTGTGGACCACCACTCAGCAACACTCAAGCATTTTACATATCCTGGCGATGAGCGGCGGCAGGCGCTGTGGGCAGAGGGTGAGGCAGCGCAGCGCCGCCACCGCTGCTGCCGCCGGCTGTCTGCGTCCAGAGGCATCATTGTTGTTGGCTCGAAATGTAATTACCAGTGCATCATAAGATGACATACGTTATGGATATGCTTCCCTCACGCTCGTGGCATTAGCATTCACGAGGGACGTGAAATAAAAACTTTGTCAACTGGCGGTTTCGATCGCCAGCACCCGCATATGCAAGTCGCACACTTTACCGCGAGACCACGGACGTAGTTGACAGATACTTCTTGTAACTGAACACAAGACGTACTGCATGAATTTCCCCAGTCTACGGTGTTGCCAGATTGTGCAGATATCCGGACTTAGAGTGTATCAGCGCGGTCATGTTTATTGTCCCATGTCGCGATATGCGTGGACATTGGCTCAGTGGCGGCCGGCAACCGGCCATGTTTTTTCTCAAAGAGTGTACATGATTTCAGCTTCAGGAGGAAGTGGTTGAACATAAGAGTCCGTCGTTGCACTGTTGTTCATCGTTGATATGTGGAGGGGTTGTAATTTGTGTGTAAAGGATGAGTATGAGTGTAGACAAGAGTATTTATGTATCTTTAAGGTGCATATTTTGAAGAAAATATACGATTCACGCAACGTCATAGAGATTTCGAAGAGCTGGATTGTGTTCAGGCGAATTTTATGGGTATTATTGTGGGCTATAGTGAATTTCGTGGTATCCTTGTGTGTGTGTGTGTGTGTGTGTGTGTGTGTGTGTGTGTGTGTGTAAATGTAGGAGATTGGTTATGTGCAAAAGTCAAGAAGCCCAACAGCGAAGGGGAAAACGTTGTTCTGATCACATTCCCCTCCATACCGCGTTCAACGACGCCATTATCCGAGGATGACACGGCGGTCTTTCGGCCCGGATTTGCTCATATAGTATCAGAGAGTGGGAATTCACCGTGTACCTTGTGTATGTATTACGAGTTGTATACAGGTATTTCATGGGACTAGTAAGGGGAAATTTTGACTGTTTCGGGATGTACGCGAGACAAACGAAATGAAATGCGAAACGTCGGGTGGTTCAACAAATACTAATATGGATGTACCGAAAAAAAAGCTTCAACTCACGGATCTAGAAGACCAAAATCTTATTAGAAAGAAACATGAATTGTCACACATATGCACTACAGAAAAATCTTACTAATAAATTTACTTCTTTAACCGTAATGGCATAGAAACAAATATTTTGTCAACAGTAAATTATATAACGAAATAATGTGGAGAGAGAATGCTCGAAACCGGATTAGAAAAGCAGGAGAGGATTCTGATAATCAATTTGACGAGATTGATCTCGGTCAGATATAGGAATAACGTGACGAGAAAGTTCATGTATCATAGGTGAAACGAAAGACGAATTAGAAGACGCAAATAGTTACTAGGTCGTCAAAGAAGTAAGCCATACAGAACTGGTACAGAGTTATGATACTAGTTGAATTAAGTTTCTTATGAGCTGTTCTCGACGGAAGAGACAAATTGCAGGAGATAATACACGTTGAACTGCTGAAGAAACTCAACGTAAATATCAAAAGGTCGGAAAATTCAAGGAGAATTTGAAGAGATATACGACCAATTTGAAAACCAGAACAAGCAGTTAAAGTATCGACGAACAGAAGTTGCAGAGGAAAGATTGATGCCACTATTGCAGCATTCTTAACTGACATCTAGGAGAATGTTAAGAAGGTAAATGAAAGAATAGTATTGGGAAAGAAAGTTTAACATTTCTACATTTTGTGACCCATAGAACAGACTGCATCCTAGAAGTATGATCCAGAAATTTAGAGATATTATACCTAGATGTTGGCCAGAGGTAATAGGAATAAACTTCTTGTGTTCACATTTCAGAGGAGAAGCAGAAGTGCTAATGAGGCCGATTGCGAGTTATTGTATGACATACTAACAATTTCAAAGAGATTCTCTAAACGAGTAGTGACGGACTGCTGCATTTACCACTTGACAATGGAGAAAGAGAACTTAGCCGAAAACCACCTGACACCGGCTGGAGGCCACATAATATTTTATTTTTCATATCGCCGCGAGACCATGCACTCATACGTTACGTACCTCTAAGGGGAGGAAACGTGGCGCAGCATCAAGCGTTTTGGGAAACTGTGTGTGAAGAAGGCTAATATGTTGAGCTCCTTGGCCTTCCTGCTACGCTCCCGGGATGAACAGACGATTCCATGTTTTGCCGTGGTAAGCAATCACATCAGGACATAGCAGCCAGAAGAATCTATCATCGTACTAGCTTTGCCCTGCTGTGGGAAAGAATACACCTCACAAGGAGGCAGCTGGACTCAAACGGTCGCGAGCTACTTGCAGTCCATTTACATCTGACAGAAGCATTCTTGGAGCTGAATTGGGATTGGATCGACGCAGTAACCGTAGCGCAACAGATAGCTTCACAGAAGAAGACCACAGAGAAACAGAAAGGGAACCTCAGTCGGTCGGCTCTCTCAAGAACAAAATGGTGCAGAACGAAAGTCTGGTGAACGAACTGTCATCAACATGACGGACAGAGAGATCGACGCAGGTGACATTTCGGCACTCAAGAAGGGTCTTAACTTCGCATCAGCGTCTAGAAACTTCGCTATCTGTGATATTATTAGTGGAATTGAACAAGCCATCCGCAAAGTGCCTAGTGAGAGTGCAGACGAAATTGGTCGTGAAACGTGCCGTATTATTTTAAAATCTAAACCACCAAAATCCAACTGGACAAGGGCTGAACTCGACGGACTTCGCGAAGTCTGCAACGAACCCCTCACCGTGGTTCTACCTGCTGTTAAGGCAATGCAACCGTTATTTTTATCAAGCCGACTACGACGCTAAAATTCAGCTAATTCTCAGGGAGGACACGTACTGGAAGCTGCCACGGCAGTGAAGAAAGTAGTTGGAACGTTGACGAGTTAGGATCAGAAAGTATTGGCAAAAACCGAGGAGGCCATTGTAAAAGATGTAGCAGCACAAGTTAAACAGCAGGTCGAAGAGCTGGAGCAACAACCAAACATGTATAGGAAACACTCAGCTGCCACACACATGGGAAGGTGCGACAAAAAAAGGAAATAGTCACGTCCAAGACATTTCCTATTCAAACACTGTGTGACATAGATCGCGGACGGCGATCTCATCGAATTGTTCCCAGATCGGACGCCAGAATTCCACGTGAGGAGGAAACAGATAGTGAGCACACTCGAACTGCGTCAGTTTGAAACAATGCTTCACGAAGACATTAGGTCCACAAGGACAGGTGCGGTTAACAGCAGCCCCCGAACACACACAGAACGAGGAAATAGCTGGCCGAGAGAGGAGTGTACAGAGTCCTTCGACTAAAAACGTTTCCTATCGGTACAAATATTTCAGAACTACAAGGAAACACAACTCGCTCCATCAAAAGGTGCGGATATAGCAGTTCTAGAATGTAAAGCCCCCCACTTGGCCAATGATGTACCGGCTTGAATTTATTTGCGGGCACATGGGATGACATATTGCCTAACATATGCATAGAATAGCGGCAACTTGGTTGACACACAGCAATGATTTTTGGTATTTTGTCACTAAATATCGTGTAGAAGATATTCCAGAGGAGAAAAATAGACATGAATCCACAGAAATCACTAGTACAAGAATGGCCTACGAATCAACTATACCTGTTTTAGATCACGAGACGGGGAAGGCACCACAGAGCTAACATAATAGTGCTGGTGGAGCTGTCAGACATTCTTCTATCTGTTAGAAGTTATAATGACTGTCCAGACATAAAACACAGAACTGTTTGGAAGTTAAACAGGGGAGAACCTTCCTGTTGTCGAAAATTAAATTCAGGATGACACTCTCATATAAATGGAATGACTAATCACATCTTCTCATGAATATTGGAAAATAGGACGAATGCTGGAACTGAGTGATCGATCAGAGTTGTCTAGTGTCGTAAGCAATATTGTCAAGCAATGGGAAGAACTTCTAGGGCAGCCCACAACATCCAGACTCCTGTAGACTACCTGCCTCAACAGTGTTAGCTATGCCACGCTACCAAACGCCATTCTAAGGAAAGGCTTTAGACCGAAATCAGACAACAGCACTGAAAAATTCAGATGAAATGATGACAACCTCATCAACTTTCAGGAAGAGATTCTGTTAATAAAACGAAGAAATGGCGAAACGACCAATGTCTCCAAAAGTTCCTTCGTACTGTTGCATCGACATGGACGTTATTTACTTTCAGACCTGTCATACACGGCTCTCATTCCAGGAATATCTTCAACATGAGTATCTGGTTTGTAACGTTGCTATACAGCTAATAATCAAGTTTTTGACCGACATTCATAAAACTGACGGGATAGTTTTTGCTGCAGAATATGCCGACTTCTGTTAGATATGAGTTATCTTTTCCGCTGAGAAACTAGTTTCTTTGTGTAGTTATGCCCCTGTTTAGGTGAGTTATAATATTACTGTTTAATATTGCTCCAGAATGTCTTTTCTCCTTCAATGTCTTTATCTTTGTAGAAGGTGTAATGTAATTGTAATAATTAGTTTCCTTTCAAATAACTTGATTCATTTTATCCATTATTTGGAAAGTAATTGCAACCGACAAAAGTGATAATGTCCTATAAAGTTAACCGTTTGGTTACTTTAGGGGAGAACACTCTCATCCGAAACATCTCCACGAAAGGCAGAGTAGCGGACGGTTCTCGGTCATAGTACAGAGGTATATCTCGGGTCGGGGAGTCGTTCCTCGGCAGAGAATAGATGAAATCCTCAACTCAGAGGCATGCATAAATATACTGAATTTCATTATGAAATAAAAATTTTGTCAACAGGCGGTTTCACACAGAGGATGAAATATATTTTGTGCAGGTATGAACAATGGGAAGTATAGAGCAGTTGTAAGTACTATCAGTTTATCTGTAAGTTTTTTAATTACTCTCCTCTTCGAAATGACTATCCTACTTCTCACAGAAAACTGAAAATTCTTTTTATCTGCAATTAGCTATATTTTGTCGTTTTGAACCGCACTAAATTTCCCGTTGTTTGTAGATAGAGCATGCCTTGCCTCTGCCAGTCACAGCTCTCACGCCCAAAGAAAAATGTGCTCCACATAATTCATTTTACAGGAGACGGCCGTATTTTTACCATTGGTATATTTACTTCTACGAATATTGTTCGTAAACGCAGATGGTTGCTCCTTCCGTTCTTCTCCTTACTATTGTTAAACACTTATTTTTACGTATAATTCTGCCGGCCTCGGTGGCTGAGGGGACTGAGGCGCTTCAGTCACGGCCTGCACGGCCACTACGGTCGGGGGTTCGAATCCCCCCTCGGGCATGGATATTTGTGCCGTCCTAGTTCGTAAGTAGTTCATAAGTAGTTTGTAAGTTTAGGGACTGATGACCCCATAGTTAAGTCCCATAAGATTTACAAACATTTGAACATTTTTTCCATATAATTCTGCTGCGCTTTATTATTGTTAGTACCATTAGTTTTTATTCCAACGTTGATCTTTGAATTTTTTTGTAATCACTGTTACTTTTTTTTTGTTCGATTTGTTTCACAGTACTGAAGATCAACAAATTCTCATATCCATTTAGACAAGCAATTTATAGCTAATGTATAGCGGCTATTTTTGTCTTCTTGTTTCATCGATAAAACATACATGTGGATCACCTCTTTTTACACACTTTACTTGAAACCGAGAGGACATTCACGGCTTACTAACTTCGCATTCCTCTTTTATTCCACTCATAATGATAATTTTGATGAGATTTATTTACAAATTTTTTCTTCAATACTCAGTACATTTAATTATTTAATAATCGTAAAATCAATGAATTCGACATACGGCAATCCGTGCCGTGCAGCGCGCCACATTTACCCGCCCGAGCTCGCCTGCGTCCAGCCGCTGCGCTCTGCTGCCCGCACCGCGGGTAGTCAGTCTAGTGGAGCCCCACTGCACCGCCTGTGGCACACAGCGAGCTGCGGTGCGCCATAGAGTCCCGATACTCGCCCAGGCCCGTGCCCTCTGGGCTCGGTGTAACAGCGCTACAGACGGCGCTGCGAGCGCTGGAATGCAGCACTGCGCAAGAATGTTGAAATGTTTGTATAGCTTATAGGACTTAACTAAGGGGTCATCAGTCCCTAAACTTACAAACTACTTACGAACTAGCTAATACTAAGGACGGCACAAATATCCATGCCCGAGGGGGGATTCGAACCCCCGACCGTAGTGGCCGTGCAGACCGTGACTGGAGCGCCTCAGTCCCCTCGGCCACCGCGGCCGGCACACTGCGCAAAACGTTGTATTAATCAGAACGTAGGCATCGCGCACATTTTTGATTACCTACGTAGCAATTTATACGTTATTGTTATGTCTGAAATAAATACCGAACAGGACAGGTCATACCATTGTGCAAGGAGTAGACGCTACTTAAAACAAGAAACTTTCTAAGCCGCGGTGGAGTAGCCGAGCGGTCAAAAGCGTCTCGCTGCGGAACGCGCGGTTGCTCACCGTGGAGGTTCAAGTCCTCCCTGGGGCATGGGTGTGTGTGTTGTCCTTAGGTTAGTTTACCTCAGTGTAAGTAGTTTGTAAGCTACGGACTGATGACCACGCAGTTTGGTCCGATAGAATTACAAACAATGGAACATTTGAAACATACTAATGTTCCTATATTAGTTCATCTTTTAATTGTAACAACCATATATTCAGCCAAAAGACAATTAGGCTCTGTCGTAAAGCTGTGATGTTATGTAGAGTTTATTTTACTTTTTTTTTTAATTCCTAAGCACAGTGCCTCTTAAACGTTTTTGTCCTATTACTATATCGCAGATATATAGTAGTTTAAACTCCACCTTTTAAAATTAAATTAAGTGAAATACAAAAAATAATAGACGAAAAAGTTTCTTACTGGTACATACAACTAATGGTTTTTGTAGTTTATGCATCAATGGTTTCATATCAAAAGGGCAGATGCAGGCTTTTGCATAATGGAGTGGTGCAGTATACAAAATATTCAAATGTTTGTAAATCTATCGGACCAAACCGCGCGATCATCAGTCCGTAGCTTAAAAACTACTTAAACCTCGGTAAACTAACCTACGGACAAACACACACACCCATGCCCCAGAGAGGACTCGAATCTCCACGGCGAGCAACCGCGCGCCCCGCAGCGAGACGCTTTACACCGCTCGGCTACTCCACCGCGGCCAGTATACAATATTAAAGTATTTTACACTTGTCTGTTAACCTGCAAGTTTTCTTATGGAATTAAGCAGTTAAACTTTTTAGTAGAGGATCCACAGACGTTCAAGCGAGCCTTTGGTTACTTTCAACGACAAGAGTGTTTCTGTATTTATTTGAATCTAAGTGTTAGAAGTAAAAGTCTTTTCGCACCACGAGTGAACGAGACATGTAATAAATATGTTACCTCTTAGCAATACCAAAGATTTATGTTTTCAGAATCTATTACTATTAATTTGCAGTTACGTGGATTCTAAAAGTATTGCTCCTTCCAAGAGATTGCGAATCCCATTGCTATTAGCAGGCAAGGAAGGGAAATAATGTTTGAAAATTTTTCAAGTCCCTCCAAATGTTCTTCTGTTCTGTTCTTGAAATTTTCTTCTCAAGAAAGATGATTAGCACCAGCAAGTCGTCGAGGTTATTGAAGCACTCATTTTGAATGAAATTGTAACTCATTTCGCAAACTACTGGCTTTTTAAAGAGTTCCTGTTGACCTTGACAGAATTTTAGCTAGATAATTAGTAGGACAACCTTGAATACAATTAAATGTTATCACATCATTGTAGGGCATATAATTTTTCGTCACACACATGACAATACGTAGAATAACAAGGAACTGAAGAGATTTAAGGTCTCATCTTGCTCTTCATGTTAGAGCCATCAATTAGTTCAATATAAACTGAAAGTGAAACACTGTGTAAGTAAATACTGAGCAAAGTATAAAATTGCCTACAAACGTATCGGAGCCGGCTAACGCGAAGCCGACGAGTTACAACAGGTTTAATATTTCCGGCGCGAGCCGATGCGGCTATCGTTTTGTTTCTGCAGCACAAAATTGGGCGTCTTCTTTCTGCTTTTACCAGATCCGTTCTGTGCACGATTTTTTTTCTTTTTTACTCCCAATTGATACTGAACTGACAATTCATTCAGTGAGAAAAAAATTAAAAGTGTTTGGAAGATACATGCAATCTGTGCAGCGATACAAAACTGATGACTGCGACTTTGAATGTCACCTCTCCGATTGTGGTGACTCCCTCGGGGTTTCAGCTCGCCCTAGCCAAAGGAAAAAGGGGAAAAAATAAAACAACAATGGACCATACTCCTTTATCGATGCACTTCCCTTGGAGTGCTTGAGCGTAAGCTGAACCTTCCAACATTCTACCAGTTAATCGTTTCTAATGACCTCGATTGCAACTGAACGTAACAACCCGATCATCCTTTTTTTCTTTCAGCTAGGATACATCAAGCAATTTATCGAAATATCGACAGAAACGCTGTTAGAACACGCGCTGAATACATACACTTGCTATCGCGGCACTGATGCTCCTTCACTCACAATTAATCGTGAAATGAGACAGCTCTATTTCACTCGCGGTAATGTATGGTCTAAAATGCATAGGTCATTTAAGCTGCCTGCTATCTTTTTCAATACACGATTTGTAAATGACGGCCGGTCGCGGTGGCCGAGGGGACTGAGGCGCTTCAGTCACGGTCTGCACGGCCACTACGGTCGGGGGTTCGAATCCCCCATCGGGCATGGATATTTGTGCCGTCCTTAGTCTTAGTTAGTTCATAATTAGTTTGTAAGTTTAGGGACTGATGACCCCGTAGTTAAGTTCCATAGACGTTACAAACATTTGAACATTTGTATATGACGTGCACATACTTCACTAATAGCGTCATTTTAAAACGACATTTATGAATTATGGAAAGTTGAATGCTTTGTTAGAAAGCTAAGATTCTGTACTATCACATGTTCAAAAAATAGATTTTTAACCCATAGTTTCTTCAGAATCGAGTGATAAGCATTATGAATCTAAAAACTCACGCGGAATGAAAAGTATACATTTTTTTTTTTTTCACATGCAAAGTAAAGCTTGTAAGGAAAAGCTTAGTTCATAAACCGATGTGGGATGGTGATATGTACCGTGAACAACAGTCTTTGCAGCGTGAAAATCGGAATAGTGTATTTCCCGCTAAGAGTGTAGCGGCTGGCAGTGTAGTGTAGTGGAGCGCGTGCCCCGGCTAGCAGCAGAGCGTCCCGGGCGGCCGGGCGGACCAGTCAACAGCTCGGCGGGTAGGCGGGAACCTGCGCTGCCCACCACCGTCCGCTGCGCACCGTCCTTTTAACAACGAACATCGCTTTTCATATTATTGTTTGAAACCATGCCACAAATAACCGATCAATTTTAAGTTTAATCGTTGTAACATGTGTTTATTAGGTTGCTTTATTGTCTGTTGTGTGTTTGGTACAAATTTTACAATAGACTTTAAACTACCTTTACGATGAGCTAGATACTTGAAAAAATTAATGTAGCTCAGAACCGGGTGACAGTGCATTCGTTTCTCATACGGTGTGAGGTGGCTTAGTTGTGACACACTGGGCCTACATTCTGGTGCATGGCGGTTGACGCTGAGCCGCGGTGGAGTAGCCGAGCGGTCTAAAGCGCCTCGCTGCGGAGCGCGCGGTTGCTCGCCGTGGAGGTTCGAGTTCTCCCTGGGGCATGGGTGTGTGTGTGTGTTGTCCTTAGGTTAGCTTATCTAGGTTTAAGTAGTTTGTAAGCTGCGGACTGATGACCACGCAGTTTGCTCCAATAGATTTACAGACATTTGAACATTTTGTTGACGCTGACATCAGGCCATTGAGATTTGAGTTTTTCGTGATTTTGATAAATCAGTACAGGCAAATGCTGGAATGGTCCCTGCGGCAGGACACGGCCCATTTCCTTCCCAATCCTTTTATTGTAACGATCGAATTTCTGCTCCGCTCTAATGATCACGTTGTCGATGTGACGTTAAATGTTCAAATGTTTGTAGAACTTATTGGACTTAACTACGGGGTCATCAGTCCCTAAGCTTACAAACTACTTATGAACTAGCTAAGAGTAAGGACGGCACAAATATCCATGCTCGAGGGGGGATTCGAACCCCCGACTGTAGCGTCCGTGCAGACCGTGACTGGAGCGCCTTAGTCCCCTCGGCCACCGCGGCCGGCTGACGTTAAATCATAACCTTCCTTCTTTCTTTCGTCTCTCGTATGCTATAGAGCTTACTTTCTTTGTGTGTCCTTGAGATGGTACAAATTTTGCAGTTGATTTCAAACTAACATTCCTCTGAACAAGAGACTTTATACTTTCAGAGTAACTTAGAACTGGATGACACAGCTACATTAACGCCATTTCTTAATTTGTGTATGGTGGAGGGCACATTTTATACCACTGCTATTTCCTCCTGTTTCTCTGCCAGTCGTGAATGTTTCGCCGTTAAAACTATTTTTGGTAAGCATTGGTGTGAGTTCATATCACCATATCTTTTACCTTCGCGGTCTTTCTGTGACACAAATGTAAGAGGGATTAGGTGAAACAGAAATATAACAAATTTATCGAATGTATCTGTTGTAATCGCATGAAAACGTTTGAAATTGAATGAAATATTTCATACATACAACCTAAAACGTGTAAAATAATTATTTAAAATAATGAAAAAGTATATAAATGGGATTTTAAAACAGACCAAGACTTATTAAGTAACTTTTGTCAACGCGAAAATTGCTTTCGCGTTAAAGATAGGTCCAAAATATTTGAGAATCATAGCAGTCATCTTAGCAACACTGGAACATAAATTGTTCTTGTATCGCGAGCAATAGCAACAGGAGCGTTTAGTTGCCACTAACTTGAAGGGGAATTTATTTCCTTAACTTTCTGAAGTCGTTACGGGGTGTGACTCGGCGGCGCCTGTTACCACGGTCGCATTCGGTAAATTCAACACATCGAACGAGCGACTGGAAACCGAGAAGGCGGAGACGCCTGCTGGAGGGAAAGGATAGTCGACGTTCTGAATAGATGAACCCATCAAACAGAGTAACAGACGTTCGGTAGAATTCCCCGAACATACGGTTTTGACTGTAACATACGAAATAAAAGAAATTCACGAATTGCATTGAACATTTAAATAGTGAGAAGGAAGTGTGTGGAGTAAAAATCGTAGAGGGAGACAGAGGGACGAATACAGTAAGCAGATTGAAAAGGATGTAAGTTACCAAAAGTATTCTCAGATGAAGAGACTTGCACAGGGCAAGGTAGCTGCATCAAACCAGTCTGCGGACTGAAGACCACAACAACAACAGAAAATTAATGTCGTCTGTTGTCTTCAAAAGTTACTGATCGAACGATAATACGAGTATATCGGCGTGAGATATCTGACACCTGAAAGTCACCATTAATTTTGTACTCTGAAACTGAACACCACACTGTAGAGAGCAAGTTGCAAATAAAACTATATCTGCAGACTACGTAACACTTTGTGAAATCAACGAGGAAGGCAACAGTAAGATACATTCGGAATCCATTCCGCACCTCAACAAGAAACGTGTTCAAAATAAGTGAAGGGTTCAATTGAAACCTTATTTAACGTAGCAAGATGTTCTATCAATAACACGTCGCTTGTAATTTCCATATTGACCTGAGGATATTTTATTTAATCAGGAAGCAAACACGAATAATGATGCAGGGTTTACACCAGCAATTTGTAGCTAATTAATGGTCACTTTCTAAAAAGGCAGCTCATTTAGAAATCCGTTTCAGTTTTGATTCAAAAGCTGTATCTTATTCATTCGTCTAGTTTTCTTTATTTTTTTCGGGTTACTGTCAAACAAAACCCTTCGTGTCAACTGTCTCCTGGAAACCTCATGGCAGATGTCATAGCCATCTACTTTAAGAATATGTAGTTACATTACAAAAGAAACGAAAGAAAAACTGTCCAAAGAACTGAAGAAACGAGCAGATGACGATCAATATTTTGTTGATCTTTGCATCAAGCTTTGTAACAAGGTAAAAAACATGTTTCACCTTCACGTGACCTAAATTCAAAACATGCTTGTGAAAATACTCTTTGATCAGATGCTCCACTCAACACCACCTAGAAGACAAGGCCTTACAAAAGGCCGTGCCTACGTCACACTTAGAGGCCCCGTCTGCCATCTGACTGGCCGGCGCTGCGCGGCGGTGGGCGTGCCCCAGCTAACAGCCAGTGAGGTGTCGGCCGGGGCCTCTAAGTGTGACGTAGGCACGGCCTGTGTAAGGCCTTGTCTCTAGGTGGTGTTGCTCCACTGCATCAATGCTTTGGTATATTTTCCATAACAGCTGCTCATTTTTATATTCCTCGAATGTGAATCGAGTATGACAAGACTGAATATGTTGATGAGGATAAGTCATCAATTCATCTGTATATTTCAATGCTGTCATCTGCTTTGGGACTGAAGACTTAGCAAGACAAGGCTAAAACAGGAGTGAGGATGTTGAGCTGCCCAAGAAATTCTTCCAATTGCTTGTCATCATAGACGTGGTTTCGGATTCTTATCATCATTTGTAGGCCCAACAAGGCTGTAACAATGCGAAAGCAATAAATAATTAGTAGTGTATAGATTATATCTATATGTCTGCAGATGAAAAACCGCAGAATTGCACATTGCCCACATATATAGTTTAGTTTCTGTATTACCTGCCGTAATTTTAAGTATCTTGTCATCCGAATCCTCAAATGAACTGCTTACTGTGTTGCGCAAATAGTTCAAAATGTTCAAATGTATGTATAGCTTATGGGACCTAACTACGGGGTAATCAGTCAAAAAAAAAAGTTCAAATGTTTGTAGAACTTATGGGACTTAACTACGGGGTCATCAGTCCCTAAGCTTACAAACTACTTATGAACTAGCTAAGAGTATGGACGGCACAAATATCCATGCCCAAAGGGGGATTCGAACCCCCGACCGTAGTGGGTCATCAGTCCCTAAACTTACAAACTACTTATGAACTAGCTAATGCCGCCCGCGATGGCCGAGGGGACTGAGGCGCTTCAGTCACGGTCTGCACGGCCAGAACGGTCGGGGGTTCGAATTCCCCCTCGGGCATGGATATTTGTGCTGTCCTTAGTTGTAGCTAGTTCTTAAGTAGTTTGTAAGTTTAGGGACTGATGACCCAGTAGTTAAGCTTAACAAACATTTCAACATTTGAACTAGCTAATACTAGGGACGGCACAAATATCCATGCCCGAGGGGAGATTCGAACCCCCGACCGTAGTGGCCGTGCAGACCGTGACTGGAGCTCCTCAGTCCCCTCGGCCACCGCGGCCGGCGCGCAAATAGTCTGTTAATTAAGTTTCTTCTGACTTTCAACTAAATCAAAAATTTTCTGTATTCACATTCAAGACATGACATTTTACTTGTACAGACACAAGGGTGCATTATTTAAAAACGCAGTCTTTTCAAGGTCCGAAGAGTTTGATACCATACTGTTTTGTGACGGATGGGGCAACGTTCATTTCCAGTAACTTTTCATTAAACCAAAATTTGCTTTCGTCGCAATCTAACAAAGTAATTGATTTGATTTAATCTTTTTTTGTAGGGGGGGGGGGTGGGCTACAACCTTGATGGAAGATTATAAAATGGTCAAATGTTTGTTGAACTTATGGGACTTAACTACGGGGTCATCAGTCCCTAAGCTTACAAACTACTTATGAACTAGCTAAGACTAAGGACGGCACAAATATCCATGCCGGAGGGCGGATTCGAACCCCCGACCGTAGTGGCCGTGCAGACCGTGACTGGAGCGCCTCAGTCTCCTCGGCCACCGCGGCTGGCGGAAGATTATAAATCACATTCTTTGACCTGCCGTATGTTGCAAGCACAATATCAAAATTTCTAACTTCCCTACTCATTTTCTGGAATAGTTCAAAAACTTTGAACGCTGGTTTTGGGCCTAATTGGACGACTTAAATATCTGCAAACTAAATGAGTCGTTTGAATCTATCAGGACATAGCGCCGCATATTAACCAAAATCCTTGACTTCCCTCTGGAAGCCCGTATGAAACGAGTGCTATGTGGCGTTGTTTATCGTTACAGAGGTCGTCCTAGCACAGCTAAGAACTGGCAACATCGTTGCTAATATTTGGCAACACTGTGACAGTGCAATTGTTACTGAATTGTCTTGCTAAGTTCATTTGACATTCCTCTTCCACTTCTTTGACTCACGCTGTATAATGATCACGTGATATGAGAGACAGAAATTTAATTTTTACATTCAAGGAATGTTGTCATTCGTGTAGTGGCATTTCAGGTTATCTTTCGCGATGCGTTAGAGGCTCAGCATACTGAGGGCAACAGGGGCAGTGTGTCGTTGGCTGTGTGGTTCTGCGTGTGTCGTGTGATCCAACCAGGGTGTGAACCGGCAGTTCTGATTCTGAAACTTCCTGGCAGATATAAATGTGTGCCGGAACCGGGACTCGAACCTGCGACCTTTACCTTTGGAAAGAAGGAGACCAGATACTGGCAGAAGTAAAGTTGTGAGGACGGCTGATGAGTTGTGTTGGGATAGCTCAGTCGATGGAGGGCTTGCCCGCATAAGACATAGGTCCCAGGTTCGAGTCCCGGTTCCGGTACACAATTTTAATCTGTCAGGAAGTTTCATATCAGCACACACTCCGCTGCATAGTTAAAGTTTCATTCTGGCAACATCACTTAGGCTGTGGCTAAGCCATGTCTCCACCATAACCAGAACGTCTGTGATGTTTGGAAAGTACGAGGTGAGGTACTGGTAGAACTAAAGTTGTGAGGACGGATCGTGAGTCGTGTCAGGATAGCTCAGTTCCCTCGCGACTGCTGCCAAGTGCGGACAGTGTGCTTTATGAGGGTGCTATTCTGAGGGTGCTATTCCAATTTGAGCGCTGGTTACGATATTACTATGCAGTCATCGATTTGACATTGTACTTTGAAATTTGGTTTTCCGTTTGGTTATGGGCGTCCTAAAGTGTACGATATTTCGATTGACTGTTTGACGAAATTGGTTTAAAAGACGAAGATGTCGTGGGAATGCAATACGTTTTCTTGGAGAATACACTTCACGTCAAAACTGTAGACGATGAAATCTGTTAGCGAATCATGAGAACGACAGGCGGATCTACGAACTTTGTTCACGAGAATGGGGAAATTTGCAAAATGTTCATCAGCTGCGCTGGCTTAGGTCTTCGCTCTGTCCGCATTTTCAACGTGCCTTTTGAAGTGCCACTTGAAATGTTCCGACAAGCTCTTAGCCCGTACGGAAATGTTTTGCAGATCGAACGGGAAAAAGTGTCGGGTCTGAAACATTTCAATGCCGATAATGGTGCGAAAAGTGTCAAAATAGACTTACGGCGACACATATCGTTACAAATTGTGGTGTATGGGTTTAGGGATCTTGTAGTATACGAAGGACAGCCAAGAACTTACGCCAAATGCAATTACCCCGATCATCTTCGAGTTGACTGTCCGAACATAAGGAATGTGCGCAGAACCGTCCACCCTGTGCAGCTTCCCACAGCTCGCTCAGAGTCGGACGGCACGTCGTACGCGGCTGTCCTTTTGAGCCCTGCTCCGAGACAAGTTGTAGAGCAACAGTCTCCTCCAATGGAGACGTCTGAGATACACCGCGAATCAATTGGTGCGCCTCAGGTTACCGAGCCTCCTCGCGGCAGTGAAGTTACGGCGGCGGCAGCGGCCCGGCGGCGAAGCAGGCGTCCGCGCCGGCTGCGGTACAGCGTTCCGCCAGACACCAACAACAGCAGCACACAACGACACCGACACCGCCAGCCGGCTAGGCAATTCCGCCGCAGCGCGACCAACAGACTCTGTCCATAACTGTATCAGTACCTCTCCCGCTACCCGAGTCTGGCTCCGAAATGGACACTTCAGAACCAATGCTCATTTCTGAAATGTCCGAGCAACCTACCAATACCAATCCAGATAATAGTGAAACAGCTGGCAAACAACGTTTGTCCGTCGACTCATGACAACGGAAAAGTGTAAAATCCAAAAAGATGAAGAAACAGTCTGAAGAAGAGTTCCAAGATCTAGAATGGAAACTTCAAAAAACTAAAAACACCTTAAAAAAAGGAGACGCTAAATCTGCAAACAATATACAAGAAGAAAGGGAGAAGCTAAAGTTTGCCGAATTTTTGTCATCCAATTCTCAACCGCCACAGGACGAATCAAAGGAGGCAGCCCGTCAACGCCCGCCAGATACAGCTACACTGACCAATGCAAGACTACAAAATTGCAACTTTAAATTTACATAGGATAGAGGCGGACAGCTCAAAAAGACTACAATTTTGCTGCAGATATTGACGTCCTAATGCTTCAAGAGGTATATACAACCACATTAGAGAACATACACGGATTTGACGCGATTTTCAATATTTGACAGGAAAGTGGATTGATACGACAATGAATACGATACGAAGCCAAAGCAGTTTGCCGCGGTGGAGTAACCGAGCGGTCAAAAGCGCCTCGCTGCGGAGCGCGCGGTTGCTCGCCGTGGAGGTCCGAGTCCTCCCTGGAGCATGAGTGTGTGTGTTGTCCTTAGGTTAATATACCTAGGTTTAAGTAGTTTGTAAGCTACGGACTGATGACCACACATTTGGTCCGATAGATTTACAGACATTTGAACATTTTTGAAAGTAGTTTTAGCCAGCGGAAGAGGCATGACGTTACAGTTACAGGATCTACTATTAGTTAACATCTACGCTTCGTCAGGTACCAGTAATAAGCGCAATAGAAGTCACTTTTACCGAGAAGAACTGATTCACCTCATCACTAGCTCCAGCTCAAGCATTATTTTTGGAGGCGATTTTGATTGCGTTTAGCGCAAAGAAGACAAAATTGCTAACTTCAATTACTGTGAAGAAGTAAAAATTCTAACGGATAGCCTCCAAATGATCGAAACTTGGATACATCTCAGACCCAATTCACCTGGATATACCTTTATTACAGATACTTCATGTAGTCGATTAGATAGGATTTACTGTACAGCAGATCTCTCCAGCTACGTAACAAATTGCGAAGTATGGCCTGTGTGTTTCTCTGACCACAGTGCGTATCACATATGGGTTTAACAGGACCGGCAGAAAACCTTCCTCGGCGGCGGTGTATGGCAGCTAAATTTGTCGCTTCTTAATGATGCAGCTTTACGAAATGAGATAATATACGTATGGGATAAATGCGTTCGAACGATGGACCGATTTCAACAACGTGTAGTTTGGTGGACCAGCTACGTTAAACCACAGCTAAGAAACTCGATACTACAGTACGCAAAACAGAAAAACTTCTGGAAGAAGAGGATTATTGAATTTTATTTTAGCAGCCTTCGGGATTTATACAGTAGTCCACCTAACCCTTCTGATAATATTATTCAAATTCAACGTGTTAAATCCAAACTCATTATGCTAACTAGCGATTCTCTCGAGGGAAGGATTGTGCGTGCTCGAAACATCGACAACCTTCAGAATGAGAAAGCGTCCCTTTTCCACCCCGTTCGAGAAACAAAAAGGGCAAAACAAAAACTAATAAATAGTCTTACTGATGACCAACGAAATCTATATAACGATCAACGTGCTATTCAACTATATGTGTTCAATTATTTGCAACATTTCTTTTCGGAACAACAAAATCAAGTCGAGGCCGAAGAGGAGTTGTTATCTGGATTTACGAGGCAAATAAATGTAGAAGACAATGCAGAGATAGGTGCACAATTCACAGATGAAGAAGTCAGAACATCTTTAAAGCAGGCACCGCGTAATAATTCCGCCGGAATAGACGGCTTGTTTGTTGAGTTTTAGATAACTTATTGGGACATCATTGGTACAGAACTGACAAAGATGTACAACGAGCTTCTGACGATCAATGATATCGCGGCTACCTTCACCGAAGGCATGGTGGTCTTAGTTCCTAAAACACCACGCAGTACGATGATTACTCAATATCGGCCGATTACATTACTCAATGCTGACTTTTAAATATTCACTCGTTTAATCAATGACAGGCTGAAGCCAATATTACCAAACGTTTTCGGATCATACCACGCACATCCGGTCACAGTAAGGACAATGTCGGGATCTAATTCATCTTGTTTGGATCAGTGAAAGTGTATTAGCACTTGCCTTTCTGGATTTTGATAAAGCTTTTGACAGGTTGAGCCATAAATTTTTACCATGCACGATGCCAAGATTAGGATGCATCGAGCAAGTTGTTCACTTAATTCAGAATCCGATAGGTCATTCCTATCCGAAAGTTAAAATAAACGGACAGTTGACAGCCGCTGTGCAAATTCGTCATGGTATACCTCAATGGTGTCTTCTTTCAATGTTCAAATGTTCGTTAAGCTTATGGGACTTAACTACGGGGTTATCAGTCCCTAAACGTACAAACTACTTATCAACTACTTACGAACTAGGACGGCACAAATATCCATGCCCGAGGGGGGATTCGAACCCCCGACCGTAGTGGCCGGACTGACCGTGACTGGAGCGCCTCAGTCACCTCGGCCACCGCGGCCGGCTGTCTTGTTTCGTCAAGTCGATATGCCATTGGCATAGAGCCGCTACTTAGAAAATTTCACGAACATGTACGAGGTCTACAGACCTTGCATTGTCGGACAGTGTGTCATGCATACGCCGACGACATCAGCGTCATTATTAATAACGAAGCAGAATTGGACGTAGCAAGAAAAATTGTAGAAAGTTACGCAAGAGCTACTGGTGCTAAATTAAAACTTCGAAAGTCCAAAATCTTGACGTTAGGGCCTCATCCACCCTTGATGAGATCTCCATGGCTTCAACGTACGGAGGAAAGGACACAACTGGGACTCCATATCATCGCCAACCCAAGAGATATGAGCATTGTTAACTGGACAAGGAAACTTAATGCGTTGTGGTTCATGCTCAAGGAGCACCAAGTGAGATCACTGGATAGGCTCCAGAGAGCAGATTTTCTTAACATCTACGTGCTGATCAAAATATACCACGTTGCTGCAGTATTGCCCTTACCATCTGACATTGCGACCAGATTACTAGCGACGGCGTGTTGGTTTATTTGGAGAGGCAACACATTTAAACCTCCGTTCGCCACTGCCACATTATCGCGTCTCAATGGCGGGCTAGGAGTTCGAAATATTCCAGCGCAATGCACAGCAATCTTCATCCATGCGACCGCCAGAATATTACAACTAAACCAAAACACTTTGACGAAACTTTTATTCTCTTGTCTCGATCCAGGTGATAGAACGCCACCGGTAAACGTAGGTCATATAAGCAACGAACTAGCATATGTTCGCCAGTACTACTTGGAACTGAGTTACTTAAAGGAAGATGGACGAGAGCACAAAACTAAGGAACTGTACAGTGCACTGAGTGCGACCCATCTGATTCACAGAAAATGCAAAACTTTCCTTTGGGAAAACATATGGAAGAATATCCATAACAAGGCACTTCCTTCTAAAGTTCAAGCCGTGTAGCATGAAGTTGTAAATGAAGTCATCCCTACTGGTGAGAAACTACATAAAATACATCTTCGACCGACGCTATATTGTGATAAATGTCGGCTTCTTGATAGCCCTGCACATAAATTTACATGCAGAGACCAAAATGAAGTATGGAATTGGACACGGAAAAAGTTGGCACTTACAACCCGATCAACAGCAGCCCAAATACCAACAACGCACATACTTCATCCGGACTGGACTTTATTCCCCAATGCAAAAAACAATAGTTACACATGGATTCTTGGCAACTACGTATACTGTACTGTAATTTTTAAGAGTAAATCACTCTGTGACTTTTTGCACTACTTGTCAAGTGAACATCATAAATTACTGAAAACCCCAAAGTACAAAGATGTGTTCCAAAAGTTTCTAGTTACTTCACTATCGACGTACAACATTCCATGAGTACGATAAATTGACGACACGACATACGAAATATAAGAAGGCCATTTTATTTTCACCTGAGAATTATTATTATCCATGGCTTTTAAGTTGGCTGTCTTTCTTTTTTGCCCCTCTAGAGGTCGAGAAGAGTGTGATATATTGCACACAGTTATGCGTCACGCTAGAGAGGCAAATCTTTTCCTTATGCTAAATCTGGTTGTAGATTTGTATTGTTAGGGCTGGTATTTTATTTTAATTAGTTTTATTTTATTTTATATGTTGCAAATTGCAAGAAGAAAGTCTTTAACGAAATCAGAAGAAAACCTTTACACAGTAAGTCCTTCCGAAAGGTCAACTCCAAATAATGGAACTCGTCATAGATATCTGCTTTACCATACAAACGCATTTGAAGAGAGGAATGTAATTTTTACTACTCACTTAGGACCCACCTAACATTACAGAGGAAGTAAACATAATAATAAATATAGTACCTCATGCGAAATATCTGCTGTAGAAATGAGACAAGAAGACACGAACATTGCAGTGTGCCTGTGTTGCTTTAGAGCATGCATTGAAATGTCTTCACATAATTTCCCGCATACGTTTAATTTACTGTAAAGAATCAAATAACGACACTAAAACATCAGAATGCAGTTACGCACTGTGACTGGAAAACATACGAACTGATGACAATGACAAATTACATGAAGGGCTTTCCTGAAAGGAAAAGGAATGAGATTTAAGCTACAAATATCAGTGTTAACCATCGTAGAGTGTTATTTGATTGGATCAATAACAATGACAATTTTTGCCTCTCTAATGTATTGTGTATTAGTGTAAGAACATAATCATTCAAAACAGATTGTCTGCTCTGTTGATATCGAGTGTGAAACACACTTCGCAACCTTTTTTTGTGGATCACCACTCAGCAACACTACAGCATTTTACATATCCAGGGCGATGAGAGGCGACAGGCGCTGTGGGCAGAGGGCGAGGCAACGCAGCGCCGCCACCGCTGCTGCCGGCGAGTGAGCCGCGGAGAGCTCTGCCAAGTGCTGCGGCCAGAGGCAGCGTTGTTACTGGCCCGAAATGTAATTACCATTGCATCATAGGGTGAAAATACGTTATGGATATACTTCCCTCACACTCGCGGCATCAGTATTCACGAGAGACGTGAAATAAGAATTTTGTCGACGGCCTACTTCGATCGCCACCAATCGCTTTTCCAAGTCACAGACTATACCGCGAGACAACGGATGTAGTTGACCTGTACTTTTTGTAACTGAACACAAGGCGTATTGCATGAATTGGCACAGTCAACAGTGTTGCCACATTGTGCAGATAGCCCGACTTAGAGCGTATCAGCGCGGTCATGTTTATTGTCCCATGTCGCGATCGGCGCTGACTTTGGCTCAGCGACGGCCGGCCGCCGGCCAGGATTTTTGTCAAAGAGTGTACATTTGACATCAAAAGAAAAAGAAATTAAAAAGGAAGTGACAGTATGAAACCGACAGAGCTATGCAAGCCGTTGCAACCCTGCGCAATACAGTCATTAACTATACACTATAGGTACCACAAAACACACCAAACAACATAAATCCTTATGGTAGTCAGTACACATTTATACTAAAACCGACATACAGAAATATTAGAATGTACGTTATTAGAGATGAGAGAGTAAGACTTGAAACTTAAATTTCATTACAAAAAGTGACAGGTCATATACCTCCTCCTACTCAATTGATTACATGATGAGTCTCATGTTCAAATGTTTGTAAATCTATCGAACTCGACTGCGTGGTCATCAGTGCGTAGCTTACAAACTACTTAAACTAAGGTAAACTAACGTAAGGACAACACACACACCCATGCCCGAGGGGGGACTCGAACCAACGACGGTGAAAGGCCGCGTGCATCGCAGCACGGCGCACTAGTGCACACGACTAATCCGCCGCCGATGATGAGCCTGAATTTGACCGCACTGCTAACCAAACAAAGCTAACGTGTTTGATCGAAACTCGATTCGGTATAAAGAGACGCAAACCACTAACGTCTTCATGAGTATCAGTTTACAAGGACGATGTAAGAACCCGGAAATAAATGATAAATTTAGCACAACACGAGTCATTGCATTAAGCTCATATTGTTGCGGAGAGGTAACCAATGAAGATATGTAATAACTCTCAGGTGTCAAACGCTTATGGACTAGCGGCAAAATACAAACAATACCTTCACTACGCGATTGCAATGGTAATACTACCGATGACAGTACTGCTAAGGAGTATTACTAAACACAGCTTTCCGAAATTCGTTCATCAAAGAAGACGAAGTGAACACTCCAATATTCAATCCAAGAACCGCTGCCAGCATGCGAAACTTAGAAGTAGATGTTCCTGGAGTTGTAAAACAGCTTAAGTCACTAAACAAAAATAAATATTCCGGGCCTGATTGTATACCAACCAGATTCCTCTCTGAGTATGCTGATGCAATAGCTCCGTACTTAGCTATCATTTACAACCCATCACTCAGCAAAAGATCCGTACCCAAAGACTGGAAAGTTGCCCAAGTTACTCCAATATTCAAGAAAGGCAATAGGAGTGATCCCCAAAATTACAGGCCTATCTCATTGACGTCGTTTTGCAGTAGGATTTTGGAACATATACTTTGTTCGAATATTATGAACTAACTCGAAGAGAACGACCTATTTACCAGTAGTCAACACGGATTCAGAAAGTATCACTCTTGCGAAACACAGCTTGCCCCTTATTCACATGAAGTGTTACGTGCCATCGACAAGGGATCTCAAATCGATCCCATATTTCTGGATTTCAGGAAGGCTTTTGACACTGTACCCCACAAGCGGATTCTTACGAAATTGCGTGCTTATGGAATATCTCCCCAATTGTGCGGTTGGATTCACGATTTCCTATCAGAAAGAACACAGTTCGTTGTAATTGACGGTAAGTTATCGAGTAAAACAGAAGTGATATCTGGCGTTCGACAGGGAAGCGTTATAGGTCCCCTACTCTTCCTCGTGTTTATAAACGATTTAGAAGACTGAATAGCTGCCTTAGATTGTTCGCGGATGATGCCGTCGTTTATCGGTTAGTGAAGTCAACAGAGGATCAAAAGCAACTGCAAAGCGATTTAGACAAAATTTCTGCATGGTGCGAAAATTGGCAATTGACACTAAATAAAGAAAAGTGTGAAGTAATACACATGACCACTAAAAGAAATCCGCTGAACTTCAATTACACGATAAATCAGTCAAACCTTAAGGTCGTAAATTCTACCAAATACCTAGGAGTTACAATTACGAACAACTTTGACTGGATAGAACACATAGAAAATATTGTGAGGAAGGCGAACCAAAGGTTACGTTTCATCGGCAGAACGCTTCGAAGATGCACCAGCTCCACCAAAGAGACTGGCTACATCACACTTGTGCGTCCTCTCCTGGAGTACTGTTGCCCCTTGTGGGACCCTCACCAGGTGGGATTGACGGAAGACATTGAGAAGGTTCAGAGAAGGGCAGCTCATTTTGTTCCATCACGTTACGGGGGGGGGGGCGTCACGGAAATGTTGCACGAATTGGGGTGGAAATCATTAAAAGAAACACGTTATTCATTGCGGCGTGATCTGTTTGCGAAGTTTCAATCACCGACTTTTAGTACTGAATGTGAAAATATTTTGTTAGCACCCACCTACTTAGGGAGACATGACCATCCCAATAAAATAAGAGAAATCAGATCGAAAACGGAACGATTTAGGTGTTCTTTCTTCCCGCGCGCTATTAGAGAATGGAACGGTAGAGAAAAGTTATGAAAGTGGTTAATAAACCCTCTGCCAGGCACTTGAATGTGATTTGCAGAGTATCTATGTAGATGTAGATGAAAAACAAACGTCACGTTGCTACCCAGTATGGTCAGCAACAACAATGTTTTACGTCAGTTGGCCACGTCGTACGCCCTATATAGAGTGGGGAGTTGCTAACTGGCAGTTTTCCTCCTTTACCCTCTCACTCTAGCCTCGTGAAAGGACTGACGTTGCTGTTCCCAGGGACTGGTATCACCTTTCCTACGTAAATTAAGACGTGCCTGTTGGCAACCAAGTACTAAGGTAACATCTTACAATAGTGTCTAGACGCTGTATGAAGTTACCTTGTTATTCTCCGAAAGGAAACTCTCTCTCCTGAGACGGTAGCTGAGGACATCTGCAGATCACAAGATTTCTTTACAGCCTACGTCCCGTAAGCTATATGGGTCCATTTTAGCCTGTTATCTGCGATTGTCTCTATTTCTCAGCTTGGAGTGCATCCTTTGGCTTCACACAGCCTCTCAGCAATGTCTACAGTCGTAATCACTATATCACAGGAGGAATCCATGGGGGAGGGGGCTTGCAATGGCCAAACGACGGATTGTTTGTACAAATCTTCTGCGTGAACGATTCTGAAGCATGAGATTTCAAATTTCATATTTTCGTTTTTCCTGTTGCCACACCAGACTGATCACATATTTCGGCCAGCTTTTCCATTTTTCGCAGGATCAGAATTTTCTCTGGTTCTTGGCAAAATGTTACGGTGAGTATCTTTATGGTATTAGTTATATGCTTCGCTTAGGAGTCTTTTTACAGACGCTCGAATGTCTGCTAACATTTCCTGCCTACATCTGCTTCCTCTTCTCTTGAAACATCAATACAACCGTACTTACTTAGTCAACATCTTCCGGATTTTTTTACTAAACCACGGTGGGTCTCATCAGTCCTTAATACACTCACCCGACTTATATAACTCCAGAACGCGATTTATAATGCATTTAAACTTTGACAATTATTCGTCTATGTCTATCGTACCGGAAGAAACAATGTCCATTCGTTTTCAAAGTGGGCTGCTAGTAACTGCTTATCTGCTATTCCTTGCAAAAGTACTCCGAGTGTTAATTATATCCCCTTACAATGGAAGAAAAGATAAAAGTCGTTCACTTGTTTCGTCGTATGGACGAAAGATAAATACTGCTCTAGTACAAATGAAGCAGAAGTGAGCATGAATTATTTCCCTAGAAATAAAACTAAGTCTGGAAGATTTACATGGAGTGTTAATAAGTCACTATGTGTGGCCTTGTGGCAAAAAAGGAAAAAAAAAAGTAAACCAAAGAAACCACTAAAATACAAAAGTTTGGGACATGTGGACTAGATGGTTGGAAACTTAAAAACGAAGACGGCACGAGTGAATTTAGAACTGTACTCAAGCCGTTTCTTTTGAAACATGTAAGAACCTTATATCTCATATGGCGACAACATACAGTGGGTAATATACCGTGAGGAAAATAATAAGCGTTTGCAGCAAATGGAGCTGTGCATCGTCCACGTGTCCGAACACAAACGACCCACTAGCTTTGTTCCACACGTGTGCCGCTGCTGAGCTGCAAATAAATATGCTCCACTGCGTTGTCTACGGAGGCAGCGAGCGTGGGAGCGCTGCCTCTGCCCGTGTCGCCATTATATACGTATCCGCTGAGGCGAACACCAAACATCAAAGGTCTTTAAGAAAAGGACACACATTTCAAGTAGTCGAAGAATAAATAATATCAAGGTTGCAGTTACGCTGTAAATGTGCAGTACACAAAACTAACACATCTAAAGGACTCCGTCCACGTGCTACAGACTTGTGCCATAAGGAAGCAGGCATTCAAATACTTATGTTTCTTTCGTTTACTATGTTATCAAAAATAAAATGCAGTATTTATGCGTGTTTGCTTGTATAACGTGAAGATCATTTTATGATGCAGCAAGTGGATTTAGCTAACAGCAAAATAACTGAAACTCTCACAAAAACCGTTTAATGAATTAAAAAATATTATTTTAGCTGGAGAAACAGATAATTATTTTACTCTTTCCAATGTTGAAAACGTGAAATAAAACACCTACAAGCAAGTAAGTAGTTTATAATGGCAAATCTAAATACTGAAGGAAACAACAGATTAAACTTTGATTGGAATATTGAGAATATATAAATATGAACATTTGAACATCAATGACCATATTATAAAGCTTATGAACATTCCAGTTCAGTGCGGATACTAGTGAAGGGTGAGACCACATTAAAAAGAACCGCAAGATAAAACATATGAAATATAATTTAAAAAATCGCTATGGCGTGTTTTAAGGCCCACTTTAGATTCGATTGAAGTTTTATGATTTTTTGCAAACATTTCGCACAAAAATAATAAAAATGTAAATAATAAAAATTGATGGGCGATACGATCACGACTCTCCTAGTGTGACAATATCTATGCATCCAACACGTAATATTATTTCTGACCGTATTTTAACAAAGAACTAAAATTATTTGATATTTGACTTTAGCTTTGACAAACATACACTTTTTTCTTACCTTCTTCCTATTTAAACTATTATTTTTGTATCTCTTCCACATTTTCATTTTTTCCGTTAAAAATCATCACCTGTCTTACCTTGGTCGTTTGCTCAAAGTTTATTTTCTTTGCCTGTACTGGTTACTAATGACTAAACCCTGGAAGGAACGTAGCGTACATTAGCCGTTCGGACGAGTGACATTAGTCTAGATGGAACACGGCGTAAATTTGGCGTTCGGAAATCAGTCACGTGACATACCTCACCCGAAACTCTCTTTTGCATACGCCATCTTGCTTTCTGTATTTGATTATTTTCTTATTATAGTTCAAGCGTCGTCACTTAAAAGCAATGGCACACTGAAAATTATCAACAACACGTAGTTCTTAGGACCATGAATTATAATATAATGTCTAAAAATGCTATGTTAGCAAATAATAATTACCATCGATGGTAAGAGAATTACGGATTACACTCGCAGCTTTTCGCCGTAGCGTAATGGGCGACGAATTATTTTGTGTACAAACATGTAAGACGGTGGTTCGAAACTTACTAGGACGCGGTGTCTCAGTGCGCTCGGTCAGAGGGATGCCAGCATGGTAGCTCGACGCCTTCTGTAACGAGAAAACTGAGTGAACGACGAAACGATCAAAATAGAACAAAACATACCTACGTTCACACAGTACCAATGAAACCGAAGAACCAATGACAAGAGAGAAAATGAAAGAGGGTTCAACGCCATCTGTAATAAAAAACTGGGCAAAATTCTCAATGAACAACCAAGAACGAATATGAAAAAAACAACCGCAAAGCATAGATCTCCCTGAAGTCAAAAAATATAAAAGAAAAAACAATATAAACACCACTGACAATTTTTTTCTGCTTGCTTCCTAAAAGGATTTCGCACACTCTTGTTAACTGAACACAAAAATCTTCTGCAGGATTCCGAGTTGTTCAAAGGTAACAGCGCTTTCTCTGAAAAGTGCATTTGTTCTCTTTGGAGAACATGCCTTGAAGTACATGCCAACGAAGTGTAAACATAGAATAGGGAAAAAAACAGGTAATTTATTGCAAAATATACACTTTCCTTCCGTTTCATTAAGGAATGACATTTGCCACAGAAATCTAGGACTCCATTCATATATGAAACTACCAGTATATGGATATTGTTTAGAATATTCATTATCACAGTATCCTCCCGTTGTTGTGCAAATGCTTCAGAAGACCATTGTTCAATTTGTTGTTACGTATTTCACGAAATAGAACGAACGCACATTTTAGAGGGAGCAATCTAACATGTGCACAATTCTAAACACTTTAGAGCATAGCTCTTTTTAATTAATAAGGGTGCCCTAAACCCTTTTAGGAGCCAAGGCAAAATATGAAGTAGTGGCTGTTATCGAACTACCGACAATGTGCATCACAACAGAACGCGCTGCACACTACATTACGGCCGACAGTTATGCAAGAGTTTCATATTTCTCGAACTATTGATGGCAGTTGTTAACTGCTAATATGGCATTTTAGACAATAGATTATAATTATAGTACTAAGAAAGAGGTGTTTTTGTTAATTCTTCAGTGCGCTATTGCTTTGTAATGGCAATGCGTAAATTATAATACGAAAATAATAAAATACCCAAGCAAGAGGTCTAGGCGAGGAATGCCATGTGATATCTCCGAACGCCTGGCTTCCTTAAAATCAAGTGACGGTGTCAAATCCCCGTTGTCTTTGCAAATATATCTGAACCGATGCAAGATATGAAAAAAAAAAAAAAAAAAAAAAAACAAAAAAAAAAAAAAACAAAAAAACAAAAAAAAAACATGAGAGCACCGTTGTAGAGAATTTTCACCTCCACAAATCTGTTTATTCAGTTTTCGTGTGAGATTAACGATTTGTTTGTAAATACAATTACATTACAAAAGGCTTTTTCTTTTTCTTAGTTTTACTAACGTATTCTTTATCTGAAATATTTTAAAACGGGAGGTTCTGGTGGCCAACTATTATGTCTGTATAATTTGGTACCGACCGTTGAACGGTTCGGCTTAAAAAGAGGGAACACGTTACGGACAGACAAACATTCATCCCAAAATCGCCGTTATTTTTGCATATTTTTCTGAAACGATACGAGATATGAAAAAAAAAATAAGGAAGCAAAGTTGTAGAGAATTTTCTCCTCTACAAATTGGGTTATTTAATTTCGTGTCAGATGTATGGTTAAGCCGTTATCTTCATTTAAATTTCGAGCTGTCAAAAGACGATCGCAAAGACCAACTTTTAGTGTTACCACCGTAACCTAAAGTGGGTTAAAAGAAAAGAAAAACGCGAAATTCAAAAACGCGAAGTATTACCGTTTGTGACATGATTGTATGGTTAATTAACATAAAAGCAAAGACATGTTACAGCAAATAACATTCCACTGTGCTGAAGAAACCAATACCTCCGTAACAGCTGTATTTATCCTTCATAATATGCTCTATTAGAAACAAAAACTCGTCGGTATAGGAACAATGCCTGTACTGGACCAGCACAGTGTTGCCTGATATCCTCTTATCACTTCGGTCATCAGGGCACCGATGTGGAAAGGCTACAATAACATCACCCAAGATGGCCTCGCTTCCGATTTCAGTTCAAGATATCTACTGGATGGGATCTTCGATAATCTGACTTCGTCACCATGGAGGGAATTTTGACAACTATCTAACTCGAAGCAGACTCGCCCCCATTTCGGCAGGCGCTCCAGCCCCCACTTTAGTAAGAATTCAGATTTTCGCCACTGATGTTGCCAGCCCTCCTTCCCGCCCCCACTCCTACCCACGACTGTGAATTTGACAGGAAACTTCGTCACTCTGTGCCAAGGCACTTCTGTGTCAAGACGTCTACAGCAGCAACCTCAGAATACTGAATAGTGAAGAACTTCCTTGTCACCATCCACATCATCGAACTAATTAGTCAACTACCCACATGCCTATATAAAATTCCGTAACTAGCTCAAAATTACTTGTGCAGTCAGTCTCTCGAGACTTTATGTAAAAATAGTTGTTCAAATCTTTGTAATTCTATGAGACGGAATTACTGCTGTCATCAAACTGTAGACTTAAAAAATTCATTAAACTAAGCTAAACTAACCTAAGGACAACACACACACACACACACACACACACACACACACACATTCCCGAGGGAGGACTCGACCCTCCGACACGAGAGGCAACATGATTCGTAACGTGGCGTTCCAGACCACATGGATATTCCCACAAGGCATTTATGTTGAAATGTTTCTAAATCTAAGGGACTTAACAACTTTGATCATCAGTCCCTAGGTTTACAAACTACTTAAACTAACTAAAAATAACTTATGCTAAGGACAACACAAACACCTATGCCCGAGGGATGACTCGAACGCTCGACGATTAGCAAACGCGCGCTTTGCAGCAAGGCGCCTTAGAACGCTCGGCCAGTCCACCACGGCAGGCATTTATGTGACAAGTATAAGAAAGGCGGTCTTTTCCAAAACTCAACATGTCCAAAAAATCGAAAATCGAGAAATCGCTTGTTCCAGAATCTTTGTGTTTTCTTCCAAAATTCATGTTCCATGGACATTAAACACAGAATTTAGCATATTGTTCCGAAACTTTGTGTGTCCACTGCATGCTGTGTTACGAAACTTCGTATGTCCAATGATAATTTAAAAGTTTCTTACATAAATTTTTATCTGTAATGTCTTTAATTAATGTACAAAAGTAAAGTACGCACAAGCAGTCGTATTAGAGTGTTAAACGATTCATTACATTTTTTAACTTCGACAAGACTGTAAAGAAACTGAGTTAATTTAACAGTATGCTTCAGGAAGAAACAGAGCTGAATTGATGGTGTTTATAACCACATAACAAGCATAAGTAGGTACCTGAGAACAGTCTATATAAAACATTCAAACCCTTTAACAGCAATGCACTCCTGCACTGAGTTTCGCCCAATGGACAACATGCAGTATTGTTGAGCGCAGTGCCTGTAAGGATGCTGAGGAAAATGGATGGCGAAGAGGCTAGTGTCAGAGTTTGTGAAGGTTTTTTACTGCCACTGAATTAGGACGTAGTAGTAAAAGGAAACGAGATGTCGCTGCATGTAAGAAAACCTAAGAGAAACGATCAAGGTTTGAATGGTTCTGAAACATATCTAATTTTATTTCTGAAATGGTTGCCTGTAGTTCATGCATAGGCACTGATTTTTCAAAATAAATCCTGGATCTCCTTGAACCTATGAATTAATCTTGACTTAATATCCTTTTCAAACCTCACTGTGTCCATGTTTATTGGTTCCAAAACTGAACTAGTTCTCTCATGCTTTCCATTGTGCATTGAACATTTGCAATTATTAATGAAAATTTGCATGCATTTTATACCAACTACCACATATCTCTTTTAAATAATTTGCAGCATTTATTTTCTCAGATTTTTAATTTAAGTATAAAGTGATCTAATAGTTCCTTTCACATTTCTCCGTTTCTCCTCACATGGACATGTTGAGTTTTGGAATTGATCGCTTTTACTTCTCATGTGGAGTTTTACATAGCAGGCAGCAAGTAATGTCAGTGGGTGTAGGGTGCACAAGATTGGTCCTGCCTCAAAAGATGAATACAGTACTTGGAACAAGTGTTCTCGCTAGTGATTCAGAAACATATATTAAAATATAGATAAAGAAAAAATCATTTGCATGGCTGACGGTTATTATTTAGGGTGAACCAAGTACTTCACAGCTAAATGCTAGAATTTTGAATTTCAGGTACGTTTCACAGCTAGGAGTGCATCAGTTCAAGTGTCTTGAAACTGGTTTTTGCGGGACGGGATGGAGAATGCAACGCTCCCATTGGTCAAAGTCACTGCAGTGAAGCAGGGCTTCTTTGACACTGCTACAAACAACAATAACGTGATGGTTAGATCTTCAGGTAACGTATCATGTGAGATATTTTTTCTTCACTTTCTCATTCTTAGTACATTTCTGTTTCCATATACCTCAGTTGGCGGGTTCCCCCCCCCCCCCCCCCCCCAACCTAGAACTGAAACTGAACTGTAAAGTTTCGCACGTGTGATAGGTGTAATTTTTTTTAATTTAATTTAATTTTTTTTTTATTTTTTGTACACATGGTTCACCGTGAAAATATTTGTTGCAACCTCAGTCAGCGGAGAGAATCCCCACTACTGTAGAGTTTAGAATGGAGTTAACTGTTGGTTTTATTCTTACTGTATTTCTGTGTACATGTTCTAATATGATAATTCGATCATACTTCAGTTGGTTGAGGTACTCACCAGTACTACAGAGTATTGAACTTCTGAATAGTGTAAGTTGTTCTTTGTCATCTTACTGTATTTGAATATACTTGTATACTTGTTCCACCATGTAACTTCTTTCAAACCGCAGTAAGCTGTTGCACTCGCCAGTACTGTAATGTTTCGAATTTATGACAGATACAACATGTTTCTTCTGCTTCTTACTGTATCTTTGTATTTGTGTGTGTGATGAAGTATAAAAACTGTTCAGAAGTCCAATGTGCTGTTCTCAGAACGATTTGCTGCGGTAGAATAGCCGTGCGCACTAAGGCACCCAGCTGACATGCGCGGCCGTTCGCCATCGACGGTTCGACTCCTCCCTCGGGCATGGGTGTTTGTGTTGTCCTTAGAATAAGTTACTTTAAGTTATTGTAGGTAGCTTCACAAGAGCCTAGGGACTAATGACCAACGTAGTAGTCTTGTGTAGTTCGCGAACGAAGTAGTTCGGAAGAGCGCTCCCACAGGCGAACTAGTCCACAGATCCCTCGCTTCTTAGTTCTTTTGTGTCCCAGCCTCGTCGCCTTTTGTGCTCGTTTCCGTCGTAGGTGTCGGTGGCCGAGTAGAAAGACCGACACAGGAATAAAGGATGCACGCTTGTGCAGGTAGGAGGTGACCAGCCAGTGGGACAGCAGAAACTAGAAACACTAGAGTAAATTAGAACGAGATATATATTTCTTAGAGACTTAGTAATACTTAACTTTTACATAGCTCAGTACTGCAGAATGCTGATACATAGTTGAGCTAGAGGCCTGCCTAGTGCCTATCCGATAGCCAAGTCTTCACTGGTGCCTATCTGATTCCGAAGTGTTAACTGGTTCCTATCTCAGTCCCAAGTGCACGATGTCGTTCAGTGGTGGCCACGAGCGGGATAGCAGCAGAGGGTGTTCGTGGCTGACGTCGTAAGAACGCCGCGCCGTGTGTGCATGTCGGTGCTCGGCGAAAGTACGTGGCGCGCACTTTAGACTTGTGCGACACCACACCCCTCCCCCCCCCCCCCCCAAACCGCCGCGTCATTGTGGCGTAGGGCTGAGGGCCACGGCGACGGCACTGGGAGGAGGGCCTGGGCGGGGGCGTTACTGGTGGGACGGGCGTCGTAGCTGAGGCTGGGATCGAGACGCCGTCCGCGCCTCGGTATACACCTTGCGATCCCCCGAGAAACCCACCAAAACCAGGGGAAGGACGCACGCCTCCGCCCAGAGGGAGCAGGTCATCTTCTGAGGTGCGTGGCCCAGGCGGAGGGGGCACGCACGGTCCCAGAGTCCCTCTCGTTGACGCAGGCAGCTGAGGCGGCGACGGAGGCGGATGGGCCGACTGATGCTCCGCAGAAACTGTACACTGTGACGTCATGTTCACTATCTGAGCGTCTATACCAACCCAGGTACAATGACATCTGGCCAATTGCTTTGTCCTAACAATACCCCAATGTCCTTGATGTAGGAGGCGTAACACTTCTCGTTGCAGGGAACGAGGAACGATCACTCTTGTTTGGTCGTTGTCCGTATGTAACAACAGAACACCCTGACTTAAAGATAATGCATGACGTTGTGCAAAATAACGTCGAACAAGAGGCCGCTCAATGTCTTTGGCTCTGGCAGGCCAACCAAAGCGAACAAAACGTGCTACCACACTTAGGTCTGCATCCACAGCTGTTTCTTGTGCAACCCGACGAGAGTTCAAAGAGAAGTCTGCGATAGCGGAAGCATCTCTGGAGTCTGTCTGACAACATGCCATTTCTTAAGAATCGAACGACACATCCTGGCCAACCGGAAGTAGGAAAGTGCGTCCGCTTTGGCATGTTTAGTGGTAGGCCGGTACAAAATCTCGTACTGATAATTTGACAGTATCAAGGACCATCTCTGAAGTTTTTGTGCCGTTCGTGCGGAATTGGCTTTGTGGGTGAGAACAACGACGTGAGAGGCTTGTGGTCTGTCAACAAAAACAATTTTCTGCCATAGAGATAATGATGAAACTTTGTGACGCCGTAAATTACTGCTAAGGCCTCCTCTTCTATCTGACTGTAATTCTGTTGCGTTGGCGTCAGTAGCTTGGATGCAAAGGCAACAGGAGATCGTGAGAACCAATACGATGCGACAATATTGCACCCAGACCGTACGACGAGGCATCCACTGCTAGTACTAAAGGCTTCTGTGGGTCAAAGGGAATCAAACATGCATCATTGAGTAGTGCAGACTTTAATTTGTCAAAGGCAACTTGGCAATCTTTAGACCATACAAAAGGAACATTCTTCCTACGTAAGTGATGCAGTGGAGCTGCAATCTGAGAGGCATTGGGAATAAACCTGAAATAATAGTTAAGCTTTCCCATTACTGCTTGCAATTCCTGCACATTCTTAGGAGAAGGCAAGTCTTTGATTGCTTGAAGATGTGACTGTAAGGGATGGATTCCTTGGGCATTAATCACATGGCCAGGGTACTCTACTTTAGTTTGGAAAAACGAACACTTCGCTTTATTGCAACGTAGACCTGCTGCAGTCAACACTTTGAAAAGGCACTCCAGGTTTGCTAAATGTTCTTCAACTGTACGTCCGGATACCACAATATCATCAAAATAGTTCGAGAAACACGGTACAGAAACTGTCAGCTGTTCCAAAAAACGCTGAAAAATAGCGGGGGCGGAAGAACTGCCAAAGCGTAGGAGTTGAAATTGAAAAAGGCCCATGTGAGTATTAATGACGAAAAGTTTTTGGACTCGTCATCAAGCGGAATCTGTAAGTTTTGTGTCCCAGCCTCGTCGCCGCTTTTGTGTCCCAGCCTCGTCGCCGCTTTTGTGTCTCGTTTCCGTCGTATGTGCCGGTGGCCGAGTGGAATGAGACCGACACAGGAATAAAGATAGCACGCTGGTGCAGGTACGGAGGGGAGCAGCCAGAAACTAGAAACACTAGAGTAAATTAGAACGAGATATATATTGCACAGAATTTATACAATACCTAACTTTTACATAGTACTGCAGAAGGCTGATACATAGTTGTTAGAGGCCTGCGTAGTGCCTATACGATAGCAAAGTCTTCACTGGTGCCTATCAGATTCCGAAGGTCTTAACTGGTTCCTATCTCAGTCCCAAGTGAACGACGTCGTTCAGTGGTGGCCACGAGCGGAGTCGTCGCAGAGGGCGCTCGTGGCTGTCGTCGTAAGAACGCCGCGCCGTGCGTGCATGGCGGCGCGCGGCGAAAGTAGGTGGCATACATAGTTGTTAGAGGCCTGCGTAGTGCCTATACGATAGCAAAGTCTTCACTGGTGCCTATCAGATTCCGAAGGTCTTAACTGGTTCCTATCTCAGTCCCAAGTGAACGACGTCGTTCAGTGGTGGCCACGAGCGGAGTCGTCGCAGAGGGCGCTCGTGGCTGTCGTCGTAAGAACGCCGCGCCGTGCGTGCATGGCGGCGCGCGGCGAAAGTAGGTGGCGCGCACTGTGTACTTGTGCGACACCACAGTAAGTATGCCTCTGCTAAATCAATCTTAGAAAAGAAGCGAGACTGTCCTAATCTGTCCAGTAGTTCCTCAGGTCTGGGCAGAGGGTATGTTTCTACAATTGTTTGACTGTTCACTGTTGATTTGAAGTCCGCACAGAGACGAAGTTTTCCTGACGGCTTGGGTATAATTACTAAAGGCGAGGCCCAATGACTCGCAGAAACAGGAGAAATCACACCACTATCCTGCCAATGTTTAAGTTCTTCGGCAAATTTATCACGAATTGCGATAAGCACTGGTCTAGCTTTACGAAATTTTGGTACTGCAGATTCTTTTAAAGTTACATGTGCCACGAAGTCTTTTGCACAGCCTAGTTCCGGCGAATACAAGTCACTATATTTATCACACAATGCATTTATTTTGTCCTGAGGCACAACTGACGAAATCTGAAGCCCATCCCTTTGAATAGATAAACCAAACAAGTCAAAAGCATCTAGTCCAAAAATGTTCTGTGTAGATTTGGCCTGAAGAACAACAAAACAACTGTTTTTGTTACACCTGGAAATAGGCGGTTAGGCTACACGTTCCTAACACGGGAATATTTTGTCCTGTGTACGCTGTTAACACTTGCTATGACGGCGACAATTTTGGCGCACCCAGAAGTTTATAAGTGTCTTTATTCATTAATGTAACAGCGGAACCAGTGTCGACATGAAATTGCACAGTCTTATTTTCTATGGAAAGAGTCACAAAAAGTTTTTGCTTGTGGCGCTCGACAGGTGCACGAATGTGGGCAACGTCTACTACAGTTTGTTTGCTGGCCTTGCGCATGCGCGGGCTGCGTACAGAAGTAAGCGGTGCAGCCTCTCCGGGGGACACCACCTTGACGAAGCACTGTCCGTGCGGGTGGAGAGGCTTGCGTATCCGCGTGAAGCAGAGGGCTATACTGAAGGTAGAGAACCTACTGCCGGAAAGGCCTCAGCTGATGGATCAGACCAAGCGTGTCCCACAACGTCCCGTCTTCATTATCCTCTCCCAGTCCTTTCCCAATTCCTTTCCCAACCCAAGGTGTGATGCGATCCGTGCCGAGGGGTGCGTGGCACATGGGTGGATGTGTCTCGAACGAAGCCTCAGGGATACCGGGCGACCTTCCTGAGTAAGTAGCCTTGCACTGCGCGGGGTATCGTGGTGTGGACCATATAAATCCCCAAATCTCGTGGGACTAAGATGAACACAGAGAAAGAAAGCATTTTAAAAGAATCTGAGGGGCAATCTGAGACCTCAGATACTCAGACATCAGGATCAGGACCGATGGAGTGCACTCTTACTTCTGAAACAGGGTCTAGACCTGAGCAAGAAGTGGGAACTGTAACAGAGAAGTTGGACCAGTTTAGGATTAAGGCCTTGTCTGGGGCTCAGAGGAGGAAACATCTTAAGGAACAGAAGCAAAAGGAAGGAAAAGAATGGCTTCCTAAGAATAAGTGGAGGGAAACAAAAGGGCTTGAGCCCAAGACCTCCAAAAAGAAACTGTCTCAGTTCGAAGGGGATACACAGACCCCCTCGACGTCAAAGACAGGTGGCAAGAGTGATAGGGAGGAATCTAAGACTCCCTCCTGTCTGGACAAGCGTGATCCTAAAGGGCTGAGGCAGGAAATAGGGAAACAGACCTATAGTACTGCAGTCTCGGTCTTTAGAATGGTGGTTGTCCAAGAAGGATACCCACTGATGAGCATCACCTTGCAGCAGGAGGAGCTCGTGCAGATGGCCCTCTTTGAAGAGATTTGGGAGGACGCTGGTCCAGGACCCAAATTCAGGAGGGTCTATCTAGATCGCCGTGCCCTCATTTTTGTCTGCGAGGGGGAGCACACAGCAGAATGGCTTAAGGATAAGGTGCTCATGATATCCCCGTGGGAGGATGCGAAGCTGCTGGTCAAGACAGCAACCGAACTCCTGAAGGCCACAAAAGTATCAATATGGGTACCAAAGGTCCTTAAGGATGTCCCTCCAAAGACTCTGTTCGTGAAAATAAGGGTCCAGAACCCAAAAGTCTCGACAGAGGATTGGAGGGTAATTAACCAAAAGGTCGTTCTGGAAGGACGAACCCTGGTGGTGGAGGTCGGAGAGAAGTCCCTGAAGGCAATTCGAGAGCAAGGCCTGAAACTGTTTTTAGGGTTCTCACAGGTCGCTGTCAAGGTAATCAAAGACCTTAGAGGCAATAATGGCAGCAAGATGGGGACTGGAAGTGCTGCAGATAAACCTGCAGCACAGTAAAGGGGCCACTGCTGCTCTGAGCCGTCGCCTGGGGAGACAGGAGGTGGACGTGGCCCTGATACAAGAACCCTATTTATACAAAGGGGGTGTATCGGGCTTCGGTGGTACTGGAGGTAAGCTGATTTATGCCAGAAATCTATAAAACTCCAGACCATGCATTTATGTTAGAAATGGAATACCTTTCATACCAATGATGGAGTTTTGTTCCAGGGACTTGGTGACCATCAGGATGCAGCAACACGAGGAAGATATCACGAGGGAAATTGTTTTGGCCTCAGCATACCTTCCTTACGAAGACAGCTCTCCTTCTCCTTTGGAAGTTAGGAGACTGACAGAAGCCTGCCATCGGCAAGGTGACGAACTGTTGGTGGGATGTGATGCCAATGCCCACAATCTATCGTGGGGCAGCAAGGACACTAACAGTAGAGGTGAGCACCTTTTTGAATTTCTCCTATCTAACAACTTGGAGATCCTGAATAGAGGTGATGAACCTACATTCAGGAATAGTAGAAGGGAAGAAGTAATTGACATAACTTTTGGTTCCATGATGACGGGAAGTTATGTCAAACAGTGGCATGTGGTCCTGGAGCCATTCTCATCAGATCACATGTATATTAAATTCAAGGTTGAAATGGGAACCAGACAGACTATGACCTATAGGAATCCCAGGAAAACGGACTGGGAGACATATAGGAGAGACCTTGACTTCAGCCTATCGGAAATTAAAACTTCGATAAGGAATCCAGCAGAGTTTGAGGAAGTAGCAGAGGCCGTAACCTCTGCTATAGTGACCTCATACCAGGACAACTGCTCAATTACCAACAAGTGCACAAGTAGGAGTGTGCCTTGGTGGAATAATAACCTGGAAATGCAAAGGAAACAGGTACAAAGACTGTTTAACCTTGCAAGGCGCAAAGGACAATGGGAAAAATATCGTGAGACCCTTGTCAATTACAACCTTGCCATCAGATGGGCAAAGGAGGCATCCTGGAAGGTATTATGTGAGGAAGTGGAGGGCACGGCTGCTCAAGCGAGACTTCATAAAATCCTCACTAGGGTACCAACTAATCCAGGAGAAACATTGAGGAAGGAGGATGGGGAGTATACAAAGACAGCACATGAAACGCTGGAACTGCTCCTCAAGACTCACTTTCCTCAATATATTCTGGAGGATAACTCAGACCAGAATGTGATTCCTGAGAGACAACGGTTCTCAGGTATTCGCAAAGAGGACTGGGATCTGGCCAAGGAGTGTGTCGATTTCAGTAAGGTCCGATGGGCGGTGGGAACATTTCAACCGTTCAAGTCACCTGGCCCCGATGGAATCTATCCAGCTCTCCTGCAACAAGCGGGGGAAAATCTTATTAGATTCCTATGCAGGTTATTCAGTGTTAGCCTAGCAGCAGGAATCATTCCCAATGCCTGGAGGGCAGTGAAGGTTGTCTTCATTCCAAAGCCAGGGAGAATTGATCATACCAAGGCCAAGGATATGAGACCAATCAGCCAGTCCTCCTTCATTCTTAAGACATTGGAAAAGCTGGTTAATGTGCATGTTGGGGAAAGGAGATTAAGTAGGGCTCCTCTACATTCAAACCAACGTGTATATCAACCAGGTAAATCATGTGAGACAGCTCTCCACTAACTCGTTGGGAAGGTGAAGAAAGCACTACACTTTCAGGAAATAGCCCTCTGTATCTTCCTGGACATTGAGGGGGCTTTTAGCAACACAACCTTCGATTCCATTGTTAGGGCAGCAGAGGTTCATGACCTAGGGACCACTATATGTAGGTGGACTAGGGCCATGCTCAGTGGAAGAAAGGTAGAGGCTACCATGATGAATGAAAAAATGGTAATCAACACCACTAGGGGTTGCCCGCAAGGAGGAGTTCTTTGCCCTTTATTGTGGAATCTAATGGTCAATGATCTCATTGGAGAATTAATCTGTAGGCAGTACTTTTTCCAAGGATACACAGATGAACTTGTCATAGTAATACTTTGCAAATTTGCTGACTCAGTGAAGGATATGGCACAAGGTGCTTTAGACATTCTCGAAGACTGGCGCAGAAAACAGGATCTGGGGGTTAGTCCTAAGAAGACTGTTGTTGTACCGTTCACAAGGAAATATATCCAACACTCAAGTTGGAATTTAAAACTTTTCAATGAAGCATTACCTGTGAAGGGGACAGTGAAATATCTAAGGGTTACCCTAGATGAGAAACTGACATGGACCCCTCACATTAGGAAAATTTGCTCTGAGGCAAAAGGTACTTTAGTAAGTACCAGGAGAGCTTGTGGCAAAAATTGGGGCCTGAGCCCCAAGGGTATGCCCTGGATATACACCACAGTGATTAGACCCAGGATCACCTATTGGGCGGTCGTGTGGTGGAAGAAGGTAGAACAGCAGGTTGCTGCTAAGGAGCTTGGTAAGGTGCAGAGACTAGCCTGCTTAGCCATAACAGGCGGAATTAGCAGCACACCAACTGCTGGGATGGAAACCATGCTGGATATGCCCCCATTACCTTTGGATCAAGATGGAGGCAGCAGCTGGTGCCTACAGACTCAAAACTGGTGACAACTGGAACTCTTTGGGATATCCAGAATCACACACTAAAATAGTGAGTGAGGTAAATATAGGAAAGGTAGGGGAAATGCCAGCCGACTATATTATAACCCCATACTGCTTCAACATGCCTTTCAGTATAACAATTGGAAGTAGGGAGCAGTGGGAGAAAACAGAACGACACAGTACAGGGGATATTGTCTGGTTCACTGACGGGTCGAAATCAGACCAAGGCGTTGGGGCCGTGGTATACGGGGTGCAGCCAAGACTGGAGGGCGTCATCTCTCTAGGGAAACTGGCCTCAGTATTCCAGGCCGAAATCACTGCCATCAGGGCATGTGTGGAGGAGAATTTGCGTAGGTGCTACAAAGATCGTAGCATCTACATCTATTCAGACAGCCAGGCAGCCCTGAGATCACTGGCAGCTCCTGCTACAAGGTCTAAAATTATTGCAGAATGTCACAGGGTTCTGGTGAAGCTAGGGGAAAGCAATAGAGTAAACCTATTATGGGTCCCTGGCCACTCGGGGATCAGTGGCAACGAACATGCCGACAGATTAGCTATTGGACCAGAACCTGTCCTGACAATCACCAAGGCAATGATCAAACTGGAGCTACGTGACTGGCTCAGAAGATAGCACGTAGAATATTGGACCAAAGTCCAACAACAAAAACATGGCAAGGTAATGATGCCAAAACCATGTTTTAAAAGAAGCTCTGCAATCCTGGGCCTGAACAGGAGAGAGATTAGACTCATGGTTGGATTGCTGACAGGCAATGGGAATTTCAAAAAACACCTACATACAATGGGAATAACAGAAGAGGACCCTAAATGTAGGACCTGTGATGACGGTGATGAAACTGCATCATATCTAATCTTCTAATGCATTGCATTGGAGAGTAAAAGGCACAAAACATTTGGGACAACCAGACCCAAAGAAATTGTGTCTAATAAAGAACTGGTAAAGGGACTCCTTGCACTGTTCAAGAGCAGTGGTTGGCTTTACTAGATATACAGGGAGCGATACCACACAATAAACTTAGTTTCGGTGCGGGCAGTGGCGGCTTGGACGAAGACTGTTTTGGCTTCCCTGGTAAAATCAAATCAAATCAAGCGGCGCAGAATCGGCACACAGCGGATTAACAACACTGTCACTAGATGGCACTACCACCGGATCGGCGTCTGCGCAATGCGAGGCTACTGCACTAAAATTACTTTGAGTAGCTACATCAAGTCTACTGTCACTAGCTACACAGTACTGGGCACTATTACTATGAGAAGTTGAATAAGTCACTAGGTTCACTACAGGATTGCACTGTACATTGCCATTTTGCTTGTCGCGAACCCTTTTCTGTTGCACAGAATTACGCGCTCGACGACGCTTGCTACCTGGCACACTACATACTTGTACAGTAGGCGCAGAAATGTCTTGCATTTGAGGCTCAAACAAAGCACTGTTCAAGTCCACCGCATGTATGACATTACTGCATGCACTGTTCTTGCACTTTGCGAAGCACTGTACTTAATGGCACCGTTCTTAGAATTTTTGTTTTGCATACGCACTGTCCGTACATGACCTGATTTGCCACATTGATAACAGGTTGCGTTGCGACTAGGGCAATGCGCATGTTTGTGGCGAGATACACACTGAGGGCAAGATCTACGAACATTTTTCTGAAATGAACGTTGGCGCCCGTTATTCAAATTACTGTTTCTAACATGACGGGGCGACCGCTGTGTCCCACTTTTACACTGGCTACTGTTCACTGTCTGTTCAGCACGGCCGGTAGAAAAATAAGACTCACTAGGTCTAGACTGAGAACTACGGCTAGGAAAGCGTCCGTTACGGCGCACTGAATTAACACTGTGGCTTTGCATTTCTACATCTCCTAAGTCAAAGGAATCATGCGCTTTTATAAGCTGCAGTACACTTTCTAATGAGGGATCAGATTGTTTTAGAATTGCTGCTCTAATTCTGGGGTCCTGAATGTTCTGCATAATCGGATCTCTCAACATAACGTCACTATAAGAAAGTCCACAAGAGCAAGTAAATTTGCATTTGCGGGTTAAGCCCTTCAGTTCCGTAATCCACTGCTGGCGTCAATGCTCGGGTGATGTTTTTAGTCTGAAAAATCGGTACCGCGCAGCGGTTACGAGAACATTTCTCTCGTAATGAGCATTCAGTGCATTTACTATTGCATAAAATTCTAGATCACGAGGAGATGTGTGGGGGAAAAGTTTCTGCAGTAATACGAAGGTTTGAGTGCCCACAATAGAGAGGAACAAATGTTTGACGGTCTAACCTGTAATTTGATGAGTTCTTGAAATTGTGACAAATAATCACTCCATTCTTCATCACCTTCGTTGTACTGGCGGAACGTAGGGAGCAGTGCAGCAGCAGGTGTGGGCTGCTGAAGTGACGGTTGTTGTTGTTGGATAGCTGCCTGTGCCATTAACTGCGACACCGGTTGGAGTAGTTGCGTGATTTGCGACGTCTGTAACTGAATAATTTCCATTAGGTTTGGGTTCGGGGTAGTGGCCATGCTGGCCGATTAGGCGCCGCGCATACAAGTAAATTATAACAAAATACAAATGCAAGGTAAATGAGGATGCACTGCAACAAAAAAGTCCACAAAACAAGTAACAATATTGTCCCCCAAAAATCTTATAATGAGGGTGGGTGGGCGGGAGCAATTTCTGCGTGCTCTGACTGCTGCTGTCTGGCTGCTGCAAGCGGGCTGGTCCAAAGTTCTATCACTCCTCGTCGCAACTTTTGTGTCACAGCCTCGTCACTGCTTTTGTGTGTCGTTTCCGTCGTAGGTGTTGGTGGCCAAGTAGAAAGACCGACACAGGAATAAAGGATGCACGCTTGTGCAGGTAGAAGGTGACCAGCCAGTGGGACAGCAGAAACTAGAAACACTAGAGTAAATTAGAACGAGATATATATTTCTTAGAGACTTAGTAATACTTAACTTTTACATAGCTCAGTACTGCAGCATGCTGATACATAGTTGAGCTAGAGGCCTGCCTAGTGCCTATCCGATAGCCAAGTCTTCACTGGTGCCTATCTGATTCCGAAGTGTTAACTGGTTCCTATCTCAGTCCCAAGTGCACTATGTTGTTCAGTGGTGGCCAAGAGCGGGATAGCAGCAGAGGGTGTTCGTGGCTGACGTCGTAAGAACACTGCACCGTGTGTGCATGTTGGTGCGCGGCGAAAGTAGGTGGCGCACACTTTAGACTTGTACAACACCACAAGTTCGTCCTCTCCTTTTCCGAAGACTGACGGGAAACATCGAGAGGATGCGAGTGCGCGCAGAATTGCGTGATTCCCTTCTGCCAGTTACCGTCATTTGTCATTTCAAGCTGAGATGCAGCTCAGCTGTAGTTTCGTAGTTCACTGCCACAAGACATCCAATTTAAAAATAAAGTACTACAAGTAGTCTGTATGCAAAAGTAGTTGAATACCATTTTAACACCCATTCGCGTAAGTAATTGGTTTATTTGCTTAATTATTTGATGTATAATTGCCCAAATATATGGGTAATAGCACACGCTTTGGCAACACTGATTCATTATATAAAAAAGCTGTCATAACAAAAGAAAGAGCTCTTTTAGTAGCGGCAGCAAAAAGCCAAAATGAGCGGACGAACTAAAAAGAGCGGACGAACTAAAAAGAGCGGACGAACTAAACGAGCGGACGAAAATAGCTGACGAACTAAACGAGCGGACGAACTAAACAGAGCGACCTACTTCGTGGCCGAGCTGCGAACTAAAAGGAGAGCTACTGGTCGCGAACTAAAATATGCGCGATCGGTAGCGAACTATTATGCCAAACGTATCTCGCTTCTTAGTTCGTTGGATTCTTTTCCGAAGACCGACGGGCAATAGCGAGAGGGCGCGTAGCAGAATTAAAAATAACGTGTTTGCCTTCTGCTGATGAGAGTCATTTTGAGGTGAGCGTCTGCCTGCTAGATTACATAGTTCAGTGCTACAAAAATTCTGTTTTCAAGTATTCTGCACTCTGCAAATATCTGACTAATAAATTCCATAATGCCAAGAATGGAGATAACTCTAAAATTAAATGTGAGAAATTATCCACAAGCTGTTTCTTTTGGTTTGTGTGATATCGTTAGCGGCTCACGCAGCTATAGCATGAAGCAGCTAGGTGGGGGAACTTCTCCCTGTACCTGCATGCGCAGACCACGCCGCTCAGTCGTCACTGGGAGCGAACGAACTAAAAGAACGAACTAGTTCGCGACAGAACTATTATGCGCAAGTCTACAACGTAGTTTAGTCCTTTAGATTTATAAACATTTGAATTTGTACATCAGGACAATTTTACTGGTTATGTGAATGTTTATGTGTTTCTATTTGTATCATAAATAGCGATTCAGAACTCCAATGTCTTGTTCTCAGAACGGTTTTATTAGTGTTGTAAATATTTTTGTATCTGTTTAAATGTTTGTGGACCTAAAGGACCAAACTGCTCTGGTCATCGGACCCCAGACTTACAAACTACTTAAACTAACTTATCCTAAGGACAACACATACAACAATGGCAGAGGAAGATCTCCAACCTCCGGCACAGAGCGGATTTTATTTTCTTTTATTTATTTATTTTTTTTTCCACAGATTTCATTCCTCAGGTGGTAGACTGGTAGAGGAACTGGTGAAGGACCTGTGAATAGGACAGCAATCAAATACCTCACCATTGCTTCAGAAAAATCCTTATCCTTAACCTGATCCGCACCATCCAGGAATAGATGATGAACTGGACAAGTTGGACCGGACGTTATAAAATATCCAGAGGCAATCAACAGAGAAACAATCACATAAATAGTAGAATGCAAATAATATCTTCTTCAATAGCACTTACAATTACGTAAATCTCTAGTTATTTGTGCATATCCATGAATAGCTGTTGCAGTTGTTACAGATGATAACGATAATGATGATGATGGATTGGATAACTGGGTTTGAAAAGGAGGAGGAGGAACAGCAACCAGTTCATCCTGTAACACATCAATCTGCGTCGCTGATTCGTGATTATAATTATGAGACAAAATACGATCGCGTGCTAAGCGAGCCAGTACCAGATTAGAGGGTATCTCTTTATTTGAATGAATGTCCCCATGATTAATACACTCCCCTTCTTGTTACGGATGATATTATCGAGTTTCTACTTACGTGTCACAACAACTAGCTGTTGATGAATTACTACCCACCATTACTAATCGCAAGTACACACCTGTATTCCATGCTATGTAGACGATTTTATATATTTCAGAATGAAACTAAGTCACGTTCGCAAAATGGTTTTTTACAATTTATTTGATAATAGGGTGACCAGTTTCGATCTATTCTGAGGTCATCATCAGACCGATTCGTCGTTGATGCCGAGGCGATGAGCGTGTTCCTCGGCATCAACAACGAATCGGTCTTATGATGATCTCAGAGAAGATCGAATCTGGTCACCCTATTAGCAAATAAACTGTAAAAACATTTTGCGAACATGACTTATTTTCATTTGGAAACATATACCAGTTCGCTGACTTTCCAATAGTAAGCTATGTTTTCCAAACACATTGATTTTATATATGCAGTTATCTAAGACAAATTTTTGTTGCAAAACTTCAAGAGGACGATGGTAGTTTTCCTGCCTCATAGATACGCGTCGGGGAAATTCATCTTAACTGTCATCTGTGTCATGCCTTGATGCGTCGGCTCATGGCACGGCTGACAAAAAAATTTCAAATGCTTGTATAGCTTATGGGAGTTAACTACGGGGTCATCAGTCCCTAAACATACAACTTACAAACTACTTATGAACTAGCTAACACTAAGGACGGCACAAATATCCATGCCCGAGGGGGGATTCGAACCCCCGACCGTAGTGACCGTGCAGACCGTGACTGGAGCGCCACAGTCCCCTCGGCCACCGCGGCCGGTGGCGAGGCTGATAAATTGCCTGAATGCGTCGAACTAAGGGCTGCCATTACAGCTGTTTCTAATCTAGCGGGCCATGCCAGATGAGGAGGATGAAATAGTGGTCAGCGCAGATGAGCCACGAGCTCTCGAGTGACCTTGCTTGGCAAGGGCATCTAGAAACATGTACTCATATTTATCGTTTGTTTGTTGTCATTACAAATCCATCTCAGGTGGCTGTGGCTCGTGTACCACGGGCAGATATACCTGCGAGGGAATGTAGGTCTTCTAGGTGCACAACGCAGTGGCGCATTCCATTATCGTCCCATTATCGGCCATCACTCCAGCACAAAAGCACCAGGTGAGCGGGGCAGGTCAGCGAGCCCCCTCTTCGTAGCGGGGGTGCTTAAGCTGGATGACATCCCTATCCTCTCAGGCACAACAGCCTGCCAGCGCGCCTGCATGACACGTGCATTTCACTACCCGTAGCCCAGCTCTCAACGACCCCGCTTTCAACGGCGATCGACGCCGTTACCGTCGATAGCTAGCTGTAGTTTTAGTAATGATAATCCTGTGGTTAGTGGTAGCCACATCTGCCATCCTGCTGGTAAAGAAATACGATACGGGGTTTCAGGATGTATGGTCCCTCTTCATTATTCAGAGGGACCTAAGGTTTCTAACGGGTGCATCTTCTTCACATGGACAGCGAAACTGGCCCTAGGATATCATGTATCTGTATGAGGCCTGCTAACCCGTGTCGGAGACTCAGATTCTTAAGGCCATAACTGATCCATGTAATGCCGCCATTAAATGCAGAGCTGCTTAATGTTGTGAACTACCCCATGCACCCAGTACGTCCAACGATGCGGAGCAAAGTAGCCTCCACTACATATGGAGTGATAATGACGTGATAACGCATAGCACTTCAATCACTAAGTGGTTTCACAGAGCCTCGTCGAGTTCCATTAAGATATGTTCGCTGGCCGAAGTGGCCGAGCTGTCTACGGCGCGACAGTCACAGTCTGCACGGCCGCTACGGTCGGAGATTCGAATCCCTCGTCAGGCATCGATGTTTTTGTTGTTTTTAGTATAAGGTAGTTCATAAGTAGTTTGTAAGTTTTGGGACTGATGCCTCGCAGTTAAGTCCCTTAAAGTTAACAAACACTTGAACATTTTAAGAATTGTTCAGTGCAGGCACTCAGTGAAGTTGTACACTTCGACATCTTCATCTACATCTACATACATACTCCACAATCCACCGAAAGGTGGGTGGCGGGGGTATGGACTACCACAACTAGTTACTTGCATTTTTGTTACACTCCCATATAGAATGAGGGAAAAACGAATGCTTGTATGCATATGTACGCGCCCAAATCTCTCTGATCTTATCTTTGTGGTCTTTGCGCAAAATGTAGATTGGCAGCAGTTGAATTGTTCTGCAAACCGTTTCAAATTATGGCTCTACAAATTTCTTCAACAGTGTTTCTTCGAAAAGAACGTCGCCTTTCTTCCTGCTACTACAATTTGAGTTCCAGAAGCATCTCAGTAACACTTGTGCATTGATGGAACCTACCAGTAACAAAACTAGCCCTGCAAAATTTTGATGGTGTAGAGCTCTGTCAAATTTCAGGCATCCATATTTATGTCTGAGATCCCGTAAAGGAAAGGTCCAATCATATCAAAATTCCCATTGATAGTAGAAACAGTCTGCATTGAAATTGATAACGAGACTAAAAAGACGAAGTTTCCTCAGATGAAGGAGGGAGACGAATACAGTTTCACTTGGTAAATTCCAGCTTGTGAGAGAAAGTATCTGAAACAAGCACAGTGCACAGCAAATTACAATGTACCCGAATAAGAAATTTCTGGACGCTACAATTTTTGTGGAGTAGAGTTTCCTGTCAAATTTCAGGCAGTTACGGAATTTAAGTTCATATTTGTGGCCTGGAGAAAATAATCAAGCCAGGTATAGATGAAAAGGATAAGAATATCGTAGTTAGACCTGTCCACGATTCGAAATTTGCAGGTGAGCAAAGACTTCATGTTAACATGCTACTAATCGCCTCCTTTGCGCCCAACTGAATAACCATGAGCATAATACCCACTGCTGCTTCAAGCGTCTAAGTACTTCTCGGAAAAAAGCATTTACTGAAGCAACTCGTAGACTGTGAAATCAAGGAACCGGTAAGTGTTATTATGCCTACAAGACAATTTCATTGAATTTAAGAACGCTCACTATCCATAAAGATGACCCATCGTCATGTATAGTGTTTATTGGCTCCAGTTCCTCGGTGTGGCGGTAACCCCATCACCTCACTCAATCTTCACCAAAAACACGTACCATATGCTGCAGTGTATCAAGTTGTGCGCACAGTCGACAAGTAAAATTTTCCAGTGACTATGCTGCAGGTGGACGAGGAGTCATATAATAAAGCTGTAGATTGTCTTATTTGCGGGATTCCGTTGGATACTGAAGCGGAAACTCCCTGTAGAGACCACTGTTATCTAAAAACTTTCGTGGTGTAGCTCACAATGTATGCAAATTGAAGTACTAAGTACCAAGTCGCATATCAGTCTTCTTCCACAATCTTTCAAATTACGATCCTCGTTTCATAACTGAGCTGTTGACTAAATTCGATGTGGCAAACATTCAGGTAAGTGTCCATCTTGAAAGCATAGAGAAATATATTTCGTTCTCTAAACGAACGACGCCAAACTTTGTGCTGTCCTTTCTTGATTCGCTTTCTTTCATGCGGCCTTCACCCCAAACATTTGTTGAAACTCGACCTCACAAGGATATGCACATCACCAAATCTGCATACCAGATGAAAATAGTTTCAAGTTGTAATACTAAAGGAGATTTTTCCCGGTAACAATCTATACAGACACACAATGATGCAATCACTGCCGTTTGGAAGATTTTTATGGCTGCCCCAAGAAGAATTAGAAGGATTAGGTAGCAAATTACTGGGGCTCACAACGGAATCTGATATTGGATATGAGTTGGAGTCAGACATCGCATATCCAAATAGTTTGAATGATGAGTCAAACGAGTTGCCGTTACGTGCAGAGCAACTAGTTCCACCGGGAGTAAAAGATTCCGTCCTCATATTCAATACCACAGATGCGAATAAGCGAAACTGCGTAATTCATTATCGTAATCTGCAGCTGCGTGTCAAGTTTCGAAAGGAACTTATTAGAATCACCCGTTGTACATCCCTCAACCTATCCCAATGGTGGAAGGAGTACATTGATATAATACAGCAATTAGGGTCGTTGCAACTAGTGATATACTAAAAGACTTTTTAAAGTAAATGAATAATGCCATTCTTCGGAAGATCGTGGAGAACGTAAGAATGCGAAACTCCAATCACCAACATTCTCCTCCGAATGCGAAAATATATTGTTGACTCCCACTTACATAGGTAGAAATGATCATCAGAATAAAATACGAGAAATCAGAGCTCGAACGGAGAGATTCAGGTGTTCTTTCTTCCCGCGCGCTATTGGAGAATGGAATGGGAGATAAATAGTATAATTGTGGTTCGATGAACCCTCTGCCAGGCACTTAAATGTGATTTGCAGAGTATCCCATGTAGATGTACAATGAATGAGACATTAAAATTAGTACTAAATGGGATGGGCGTGATGGTGCACGAAAATTGATTCCACAATCAAATTTTAAAAGGTTCAGCGTATTCAATGGGACCATTGTTGCTATGGAATGATGAAGGCTTCACTAGAGTTCACAAAGTCAGTCTATTCTGGGATCTTAGACCCCACTAGTGCTTGTCACCTGTATCACTTATTTTAACATGCATCGCCTGTGTATGAGAAGAAACACAAAGCATTACTGCGAGAAATAATAATATTGCTGTTTCCAAGCCTACAAGCTATTTTATACGTACACATACACAGTCAGATGAAAAAAACATAGTTTTTATACAATCGATAAGAAGAAGAGACAAATTTCTACCAGATGAATATATACAATAAGTGAAACTCCACTCCATACACCAATGTAGTGCACATCGATTTAAATACATATCCGCTAACTGATCAAGTAACAGGTACTTAAGTGCTCCAAGTACTGCTCTTCTTACACGTAACGTCTTCCTGTATTCTCTCCTAGCTCCATAAACGTGAAAAACCGAAACATTCTACTCGAAAAACAAATAGATGCTGCAGTTGCAAACTATTACATATTTTAGGTAATCACATCGACGTTTAAGTGCTCCTCATCACACAACAATCTCTCTACAGACATAGCACCAGATATATTATGATCTGCAGCAGACACCTCGTAATGACGGTCTGTATACACCACAGAAGAGTAAAGTCTCATCCCACAGAGGGAGGAATCTCAGGATGCTTATACCTCGCTTCACACATCACGAAAAACGTACTGTGCTACAACAGCTAACAACACATTAATCCCAACTCGAACCTTTCTTAGGGCAAAGTGATCCACTGATCGGTGAATTTCACATCAAAACTATAGGATTACAACACAACAGACAATAGACAACAATTTTTAGGACAAAACGAGACACACATCGGAGAATCTCAAATCAAAACCACCGGATCCTTATTTAGTAAGACGTGTGAATCTTAGTCAAAATATGCTTTTTGCGTGACCATTCTATACGAGGAACCATTTAAAAGCCGCGGTGGAGTAGCCGAGCGGTTTAAAGCGCATCGCTGCGGAGCGCGCGGTTGCTCGCCGCCGGAGGTTCGAGTCCTTCCTAGGGCATGGGTGTGTGTGTTGTCCTTAGGTTAGTTTACCTTAGTTTCAGTAGTTTGTAAGCTACGGACTGATGACCACGCATTTGGTTTGATAGATTTACAAATATTTGAACATTTGAACCATTTAAAATTGCAACCAGTACGTTGCTGGATGTGATTATAAGCATTCTAGTAATCTTCTCCTGTTGGCAATTAATTTTACCTTGCGGTGGTACGTTCAGATGACTCTTACGATTTGTCTATTATCGTCACAACATACCTTCTACTGCTTCTGCAGTATTATCGATGTGCGCTGATGCAGCTGTAGTCGATGATATGATAACCTAAAATATGTTATAGTTTGTATTCTACAATGTTGGGCTAACTTGGTCTGGACGGTTGATAATACTGTAGACTGTTGCTACTATGCATAAATTCTGTAATGTGGGGGTGTTGTATACGATATAAACAATAAGAGTTGAATAATTATGACAGTGAATGTCTCTCCGTTATGTGCTTTTATCGGATTCTCAGAGGTACGTTGTGTGTTCGTTAACATGTGCATCACCTTCTATCGGGAAAACATATGCGATGAATGGTTCGATTCTGTGGTTAGTAGAGTACCTGACACTAACTAGAGACTTTTATATTCTATTTTTATCAGCTCTGTTTCTTCCTCTATACCCTGATGTAACTTTCAGAAGATCAATGGGCAAGATACAGCGAAGCTATTGTGCTTTGTACTGATCTTTGAATCGAGATGTTTGATGTGATGTGTTTTGTGTGATCTAACTGTCTGGTCTAGCGATGTGATTTCCTCTTAAACATAAAGATGAGGTAAGTCGAAATGTCGTACAACATCGCGTTGTGCATGGATTTAAATGGTTCTTCACCTAGAATATTACACAAAATCATAATTCGAAGAACATTCCGCTGTCTTAATAGAAAATTTTTCGAAGGTAGTGATAGGTATTTCTTTGATCTGTGGTTGTATTTATCTTAAAATGATATAAGTGGGTCTGTTGTATTTTTCTAGTTATCGTTGCTCTACACATTTTTCGCGATGCAAGAGGTGACATATAAACTATCTAGAGGGAACGCTGATATAAACTTTACCTTTCGAGCCAGACAAACCTGACTAGTTGTTTGTTGGAGAACATAAGACGAATAGTATTGGCTATATTGTGTGACATGATTGGTAGAACACATACGCACCAGTCAGTATTTGTTTAGTATTGAGTTGCATTTTGACATCTGCCGAATCCTCCTCTACATCTCGCATCCTACAATTCCAATCTGCTGTAAATGGCTAAACGTTCAGTGTACTGGCTACTTGAAAGTTCGAGCATGTCACTTAATTGCTGTAAATATTTGAAAATTGTCGTGTAGGATGCAATGGGATTTTCAGGGCTATATGGTTGTTGGAGCGCACAAAAAGAAGTAGTTAGTCGCAGAAGAGTCGTGCACTAACGTACTGGTTGAGATTTTAAATGGTTCTTCGTATAGAATGATCACGCAAAAAGCATATTTAGACCAAGATTCATGTGTCTTACTAGGTAAGGATCTGGTGGTTTTGATTTGAATTTCTCCGATCTGTGTCTCGTTTTCTCCTAAAAAGTGTTGGATGTGGGTCTGTTGTGTTGTCATCCTGTGGTTTTGATGTGAAATTCACTGATCAGTGGGTCGCTTTGTCCTAAAAATGGTTACAGTTGGTCTAATGTGTTGTAAGCTTTTGTAGCACAGTATCTTTTTCGGGGTGTTGGAAGCGAGGTATAAGCATCCTGGGCTTCTTCCTTCCCTGGGAAGAGCCTTTCCTCTTCTGTGGTGTATACAGACCGTCATTTCGAGGTATCTGCTGGAGATCACAATATATGTCACTGCTTCTATATGGAGATGGTTGTGTGATGAGGAGCACTTAAACGTCGATGTGATTACCTAAAATATGTAATAGTTTTATCTGCCACAGGTATTTACTGTAACGACTTATAGTTTTTCAGGTCTATGGAGCTAGGAGAAAATACAAGAAGGTATGTTACAAGTTAGAAGAGCAGTACCTTTAGCGGTTGAGTATCTGTTACTTGGTCAGCTATAGGAGATGTAATTCTGTACTGTTCTAGTCTACAACTTTGTATCGATTGGTGTATAAATTGGAGTTTGACTTATTGTTATAGGGTAATCTTGTAGAAATTTTTTCTTCTTCTTATCGATTTTCTAAAAACTATGTTCAGTTTCTATAATAGATATGCGCTCATCTGACTGTGTGTGTGTGTGTGTGTGTGTGTGTGTGTGTGTGTGTGTATGTATGTGTGTGTGTGTGTGTGTGTGTATAAAATAGCTTGTAGACTTGGAAATAGCGATGTTGTTATTATTTCTCGCAGTAATGCATTGCGTTTCTTACGGTAAGTAACCGCGAAATACAGAGTTTGAACAAGGTAGTCATACGATTTGTTGTAACACAGAGGCGTTCTACATTTGTAGAAATGGATAATGATACTTAGTAGTATAGTTATGTGTTAGGGTGGTGTTCCATGAACCTCGTCTGTTAGTGGTGTTAATGATGCGGGTGGAAATATATCGGAAACATGCCTTTGATGATTGCAGCGTAAATTGTTCTTCGGTCGAGAAGCATCGAGTTCAGTAAACCCTGTAGTTAGGCGACTTCAAACGGACTAATCACTCGGCGTTTAATCATACGTTTAGTCTCTAAAGGATTGCTCTTGGCATTCGATACAATTTTCGCGTGTTTTATTAGTTCTAAACACAGGGCAGGTAACAAGAAATGAACCAAATCTGCACTAAGTTCGTTTTCTTATATATATCTGATTATTATAACCAGGAACGCAAAATAGGTCTAAACTATTTTGCGTTCCTGGTTGTAATAATCAGATATATATAAGAAAACGAACTTAGTGCAGATTTGGTTCATTTCTTGTTACCTGCCCTGTGTGTTTGTGTATGTGTTCAAATGTTTGTATAGTCTATGGGACTTAACTACGGGGTCATCAGTCCCTAAGCTTACAAACTACTTATCAACTAGCTAAGACTAAGGACGGCACAAATATCCATGTCCGAGGGGGGATTCGAACCCCCGACCGTAGTGGTTGTGCAGACCATGACTGGAGCGCCTCAGTCCCCTCGGCCACCGCGGCCGGCTAATTTATCTTATCATGTATTTGTGATCACTACGCGAAATGTAAGTAGGCGGCAGGAAGATCGTACTACACTCAGCTTCAAATTTGGGCCCTCTAAATTTTCTCAACAGAAATTCACGAAAAGAACGTCGTCTTTACTCCAGCTATCGCCAATTGAGTTCCCGCAGCATTTCCGTGACACTCGCGCATTGGACGAACCTACCAGTAACAAACCTAGCTGATCGCCTCTGAACTACTTCTATGTCTTCTATGTCTTCGTTTAAACTGATCTGCTGCGGGTCCCAAAACTTGAGCATTACTTAAGACGTGGTCGTACAAGCTTTTTATACGCAGTCTCCTTTACAGATTAAGTACATCTTCCCAAAATTCTCCCAATAAACCAAAGTCAGTTGTCTGCCTTACTCTCAACTGTCCTTACATGTTCGTTCCATTTCATACCGCTCTGCAATGTTACGCCTAGATATTTGAACGACTCGACTGCATCAAGAAGCTCACTACTAATGCTGTTATGGGATGATATGGGATTGTTTTTTCTACTCATGCGCATCACCTTACATTTTTCTACATTGTGTTCTTACGTGTGTGTGTGTGTGTGTGTGTGTGTGTGTGTGTGTGTGTGTGTGTGTCGTCCTTAGCGTAAATTAATTAAAGTAGCATGTAAGGCTAGGTAGGAACTGATGACCTCATCTGTTTGGTCCATTAGGACTCCGACAACAAAATTATATACATAATGTATCATTATGTAACACAGCGTATGATAGTATACTACGTTGCAGCATGCTCCATGGTGATTTTGTATGGTCTGTTGCTATATGTTTAGTTAACTATGGTTTCATTTTCTTTTAAAGTTTGTTCGAAAAATGTGTGTGAAATATTATGGGACTTAAATGCTAAGGTGATAAGTCCCTAAGGTTACACACTACTTAAACTATCTTAATCTAAGGACAACGCACACACCCATGCCCGAGGCCGGACTCGAACCATCGACACGGGCAGCCGCCCGTTTCACGACATGATGCCTAAGACCAGGGGCCCTATTCTGTATCTTTCGTACCGTTGGGTTCGGTGTGTTTTTCTCGGTGGTGACGTCAATTTCGGTTCGGTAGCGAAAATGGTTATTCTGTACGTTTCTGCGGCCTGCTACCGCCCGAAACGGCCACCGAAATTATGAGCGCTGCACCGAAACCCGCTGAGGTTTCGGTGAGGCCGTTTGGTTCATTTCGGTGGGCTTGGATTGCGAAGATAAATTATTATTTTAGCAATGCTGTGTCGTTTTAAATTCCGATAATGATACATCTGTTGCTTTTAAGTAATAAGTAACTTTTAAAAGTTAATTTTCAAGGCTGCCTACAGATATTATCAGAATATTTCGTTAAAATTGCTAGCGTTCTAGAGTTTAATATAACGAAGTAGCACTTCTGTAAACTCTATTGCAATAAACTATTTTTTTAAAAATACGCGTCTCGGTAGTGTCTTTAATGCGCCGTTTCATTTATCCTGCAAACTCTCATATTACGAAAGTGTAAATACGAAATCCATCAAATACGGCGTCACCTTCGTTTTCGCCGTTCACAAAGCTGTCGCATCGTATTTGGCAAATTTTCGTATTTGTACGTGAGAATTACTCAATTATGCACTCCAGATACTGCACCGCATTGAAAATCTTTATAAAATGAGCCATTTTCACCGCAATCTTAAGTCCTGTTGTGCCCACAAGCACGTTACCGATGCATCTGAACAGTACTTAGTAGTGTTTTACTGTACTTTTCCGTACAAACATAGAATTTATTACTTCCAGAAAACACTTTTATAACGTTTAAGTTAAAATAGAAAGGAATTTTGTGAAGTTAGTGGAAATCATACAAATTAGTAGCAGTATAAATAACCGATAATCATTCCGCAAAGAAGTCAATGGAAACAAAGAGCGGTAGATCTTGTAGACGTTGTGGTCTAGCGGATAAAGCAACAAACTCCCAATTTGTTTTAGGTTCGAATCCTTCCTGGTGCAAAATATTTTTTCACCAGTCATCTTGTTTGGAACACTTTTCTAGTCGTGTAAGAGAAGCATGACCTGCAATATTCTTTAGCATGTACATGTAAGAGCGAGCGCCAGCAGTAGTTTCTTAGACATCGGGGTTCACTCTTTTTATAAAACAAAAGATGAAATTTCTGTGAGTGAAACAAACGTAGACTTTTATTTTTATTCACTTTTTTAGTCTTGTTACAAACAATTCATGTGTGACTACTCTCAATGCTTGAAACAAAAGTTTTCAGCTGTCATGTTGACGACCATATAATCTTCAATACAAAGACTGAAAATTTTTGTACGTTTCAAACAATGTTTTAAGCACTGATGAGAGTCTGACAGCGACCAAAATCAAATTTTGCGACAGTAAAGAAATATTTGCGACTGCTCTTCATCAACCGTATATGTTAACAGCCACTGAGCACTTGGATTCAAGATGAAATCAAACTTGACGTTTCAGGTTTTGTCCAGTTAACGGCAGAAAATACAAAAACTGGTTATGAGTGAAACAAAAAAATTCCTTTAGCTTTCCCGCATCGTCAAAGAACTGTTTTGTTATTAAAATATTGTACGCTCTTTCCTCAGTACAAAATCATTGACTAATTTGTGCTTCTAACAGCTGTCTCGACTAATACGTAATCCTTTTCCTTTCCCGAAACTTCCATGTACTTCCATAGTGCCAAAATAAGTTTTTCACTGCTAGCACTGCGCTCTCTCTGCTGCTAACGCCGCGTCTTCCCTCCCAGCGCGTTGAACTCCCGCCGCGCCAATGAACCGCACAATTCTGCTTTCGTGTAGGAGAAACGGTAGCACCTAACGCCTTCCAACAAACGGCAAAAATAAATTCAAACCTTTCCGAAACTTTTTCTCGCTTACACCCCCACAAAAAAATTTAAAGGGAAAAAGTTTGGCGCTTACATTTTGGACGTTGGTTTGGTAAAAGTTTTGCGTCAGTCGTGGGATTTTAATTTATTACTTCACTATCACTGAATATATTGGCCGGGAAGATTGCAGACATCGACAACATATAGCACTGAAGGCAATTATAAAATTATTTTGCTGTGCGACGCTTAGTTTAGGAGATACGGTGTGATAAACATGGAGTAGCGTCAATAAACAACTTTTCATAAAAGTTTAAATATTCTCTTTTTTCAGTGACAAACAGTTTTAATTAAATTTAAAAAATGTTTCAGTAGGAAGTTCTCAGAACACACTGTCGTGTTATCTCGCCAGATTATAAAATACACGATTTTAATTTTTTACATTTTGCTGGGCTGTCTCTCATGGTAGGAAACGCAGCGAACGCCGGCCACGGCTGCCGTCCTCCCTGCTCACCAGCAGTGCGCATGCGCGGAGAAGCAGTCAGGCACTTCTGATTGGCTGATGAGAGCAGATCTGGCAACAGTGCCACCGTGAGCTTCGGTGTCCACGAAGGCGTACCGTAACGCCACCGAAAGGTATACATCTACATCTACATGCATACACCGCAATTCACCGTAAGGTGCGTGGCGAAGGGTACACTGTACCACTACTAGGCATTTCCTTTCCTATTCCACTCCCAAATAGAACGAGGAAAAACAGAATGCCTATATGCCTCCGTATGAGCCCTAATTTCTCTTATCTTGTCTTTGTGATCACCACTCGAAATGTAAGTAGGCGGCAGCAAGATCGTACTAAACTCAGCTTCAAATTCTGGCCCTCTAAATTTACTCAACAGAAATTCACGAAAAGAACGTTGTGTTTCTTCCAGCGATCCCCAATTGAGTTGCCGGAGCATTTCCGTGACACTCGCGCATTGGTCGAACCTACCGGTAACAAATCAAGCTGCTCGTCTCTGAACTGCCTCTATGGCTTCCTTTAAACTGATTTGCTGCGGGTCCCAAACACTTGAGCAATACTCAAGACGTGGTCGTACAAGCGTTTTATACGCGGTCTCCTTTACAGGTGAAGTACATCTTCCCAAAATTCTCCCAATAAACCGAAGTCGGCTGTCCGCCCTACTCACAACTGTCCTTACATGCTCGTTCCATTTCATATCGCTCTGCAATGTTACGCCTAGATATTTGAACGACGCGACAGCATCAAGAAGCTCACTACTAATGCTGTATTCGAACACTATGTGATTGTTTTTCTACTCATGCGCATCACCTTATATTTTTCCACATTGAGAGCTAGCTGCCATTCTTCGCACCAACTAGAAATTTTGTCTAAGTCATCCTGTATGCTATTACAGTCAGTTACAGACAACACCCTCCCATACACCACAGCATCATCAGCAAACAGCCGCATATTACAACTTACTCTGTCCATCAGATCATTTATTTAGATAGAAAATAATAGCGGTCCTATCACACTTCCCTGGGGCACACCTGACGATACACTAGTCTCTGATGAACACTCGCCGTCGAGAACAACGTACTGCGTTCTATTACTTAGGAAGTCTTCCAGCCAGTCACAAATCTGTGAACCTATTCCATAAGCTCGTATCTTCGTTAGCAGTCTGCAGTGTGGCACCGCGTCGGACGCCTTTTTGAAGTCGAGAAAAACACAATCCGTCTGTTGCCCTTCGTCCATAGCTCGCAAGATGTCATGTGAGAAAAGAGCAAGCTGAGTTTCACATGAACGATGTTTCCTAAACCCGTGCTGATTCATGGAAAGAAGCTTTTCCGTTTCAAGGAAATTTACTATATTCGAACTGAGAATATGCTCCAAAATTCTACATGAAACTGATGTCAACGATATTGGCCTGTAATTGTGTGGGTCAGTTTTCTTTCCTTTCTTATAAACGGGAGTCACCTGCGCTTTTTTCCAATCACTAGGAACTTTGCGTATGAATTAAAGATTCGCGGTAAATGCAAGATAAGTAGGGGCCCAACGCCGCAGAATAGTCTTTGTAAAACCGAACTGGTATTCCATCCGGACCAGCAGACATTTTCGTATTTACCTCTCTGCTGCTTCTCTACACCGCAAATACCTATTGCTATGTCCCCCATTTCGGAATTTGTACGTTGATCAAATGATGGTACATTTGTGCGGTCCTCCTGCGTGAAAGACTTCTTAAAGGTTAAATTTAGAACTTCAGCTTTCCGTTTGCTTTCTTCTATTACTGCCCCGGCATGATCAACAAGTGACTGGACAGTGGGCTTTGACCCGCTTATCGATTTTACATAGGACCAGAATTTTTTCGAGTTCTCGGAAAGATCTTTTGGTAAGGTATGGCTGTGATAATTATTGTATGCTTCGCGCATCGATCTTTTTATAGACGCACGAATCTCTACTAGCTTTTGCCTGTCATCATTTGCGTGTTCTTTTTTGAATCGAGAGTGCAACAGCCTTTGCTTTCTCAGCAGCTTTCTGGCATTATTATTATACCAAGGTGGATCTTTTCCATCCTTAATCGTCTTTACTGGCACATATTTCTCTAACCCTTTATTAACAATGCACTTAAATGTAGTTCACAATTCCTCTACATCCATAGTCCCGGAATTAAACGATGCCCATTCATTTTCTAAGTGCGATCGTAACATTTGCTTATCGGCTCTTCCCAACAAAAACACGCTCCTAGCCTTCTTGATTGGTTTATGGACTTTGGTCACCATTGATGATATCTTGATCACTAATTCCTGTCTCTACACAGACATCGTTAATAAGGTCAGGCCTGTTTGTGGCTAAAAGGTCTAGAATATTTCCATTGCGGTGGGTTGCCGGTTTAACTGCTCAAGACAGTTTTCGGAGAATGTGTCCAAAAGTAGCTCGCAAGACTGCTTGTCTGTACCGCCTGAAATGTAACTAGCGAGGTCCCAATCTATACTCTTAAGGTTGAAGTCTCCTCCGACTAATATTACATGGCCCGGATACCTATGCACTACCTGGTGTAGACTTTCTTTGAATGATTCTAAAACTGCAACAGCAGCACTGGGGGGCCGGTAAAAACAGCCAACTATTAACTTTACTTCTTGTAGACCTGTTATACGTGCCCAGATTACCTCACTGTTACTTTCAACATCATACAGAATGAACTAACGGAGCTGCTTCGATAACTCGACCCCTCGGTGCGCTCTCTGACCGAACCGAACTCTGGGGCGCCGAAAAGATACAGAATAAGGCCCCAGGGCTGGGCAAATGCCGTTTCCCGAGCGCGAGTGCTCTCAGCAGCTGACACGGCCTGCTCGCGGCTCCTCCCCCCCCCCCCCCCCCCCGCTCCTCCAGCCAGCAGTGCCCCCAGTCATACTCGGCTAGCCGCGCACGTCACTACACCACGCGGAACCACTCGTTCTGTTTACTTGTGGAAATCGCGTCCGGTGTTCGTGATAAAGCAGAACTAGTGTCTGAAAAATGGCTGAGGTGGACGTAAAATCTTTGAAAAGAAAGTCTTCTGAACACCCACAGTGGGAAGAAGAGTACTTTTTTGTTGGAACGCAAAGCGGACCTCAGTGTTTGTTTTGCAATTCAACATTGTCTTCATGGAAGAAGTACAATGCGCAGCGTCATTTTCAACTGCTTCACGAAAAAGATGTAGTTAGTTTGAGTAAAGAAGAACGAAAAGTCAAACTTATAGAAATGAAGCAGAAAAAGGAGAAAGACCTAAGTATACTTGTAGATAAATATGTTATTAATTCAATCAACTGCTGTTATTAAAATGTTGTGTGCATTTTCCGTCAATTTTACCTTCTCCTATACGTATTTACAGGAAGAAAACCTTCTAATCCACAACGCCGCAGCGATGAGAGTAAGCTGATATGTAGATCTTAAAATAACTAAAACTGCGTGGCCCCTCAGCGATGCAGAATTTGTGAAACAATGTTTTGTTGCTGCCGCAACAATTTTGTGCCCAGCAAATCTTCCTCTTTTTGAAAACGTTCCTCTTTCACGGAGAACGGTTAGCAGGCGCATTGAAGAAATGGCAAACGACGTGGAAGCTCAGTTGAGAGACAGGATCAAAGATTTAGTTTTCTTTTCTTTAGCATTGGATGAAAGCACTGATGTATGTGATGTTGCTCAACTTTCAGTGTTTTTGCGAGGCGTTGATGGTCAGTTTAATGTGGATGAGGAACTCTTAGATTTAGTGCCTATGCATTACACAACAACGGCCGACGATATATTTTCTTGCTTAGAAAATATAATAGAGAAATACGAGCTTTGTTGGGAGCCGCGGTGGAGTAGCCGAGCGGTCTAAAGCGCCTCGCTACGGAGGTTCGAGTCCTCCCTGGGGCATGGGTGTGTGTGTTTGTCCGTAGGTTAGTTTACCTAGGTTTAAGTAGTTTGTAAGCTATGGACTGATGAGCACGCAGTTTGGTCCGATAGATTTACAGACAGACTTTGTTGGGAAAAACTTTCATCGGTTGCAACAGATGGGGCTCCTGCAATGATTGGTCACAAGCCTGGAGTGGTTGTTTTAATAAGAAAAAAATTGAAAGCAGTCGGTGTTCAGCAGGAAATACCATCAATACATTGCGTTCTTCATCGTGTTAATTTGCTAGCCAAATGTGCCAAACTAGTTGGCGTCATGGATGTGGTTATAAAGACAATTAACATTCTCAGATCGCACGGTTTGGGACATAGACAATTCAAATCGTTCCTGGCAGATCTCGAGTGTGAATACGGTGATGTTCCATATTTTTGTGATGCACGCTGGTTGAGTTGAGGTGTTGTTTTAGAACGATTTTTTAATTTACGTAAAGAGATAGCATTATTTATGGATGCGAAAGGAAAGGCAGTGAAAGAACTGGACGACTAACGGTGCTACAGTCTCTGGAAGAAAATTTCGACAGTAGATTTGAAGACTTAAATCGACTTGAAAGCGATTTCAACCTTTTTGCAACTCCTTTTGCAGTTAACGTAGAAAATGTTTCTTCTGAAATTCAGTTAGGGCTCATTGACTTTCAATGCAATCGTGTGCTGAAGGAGAAGTTTCGCACTGCAGAAAACTTGGAAAGCTTCTATAAATATTTTCCACGTGAAAAGTTTTCATTGTTATTCAAAACAGCTGCTCGTGTGTATAGCTTTTTTGGAACAACATACTTGTGCGAAAGTGTTTTCTCCATAATGAAACTGACAAAAGCGAAGCTTAGAAGCAGTCTGACTGACGTTCATCTGACTGGTGCAGTGCGCCTAATGACCAGCAATTTCACACCAAACATCGAGATGTTGCTTCAAAATCATTTTAAATAAATCCAGAATGATGTAAATTAATGCTTATTTATTTTTTGTTCGTAGTACCTCTCCTCTGAAATGACAATTCTTTTATGTATATGTCACCTTGTTGTTTATCTTGACAGGAAACTGATAGGCTTTGCGGTCATAGAGTTTCTTTTACTTTATGTTTCCCATATACCATAGGAGTTAAGTTTAGTTATCCCTTTTACTTCCTCGAGGGAGAAGGTTTTTGTTTTACACTTGATAAATTATACTTATCTTAATAGTTCCTAAGTTTTTGCTTCCCGAAGCAGGGATATTTTATTTTCCTTTAGCTTACAAATTTTCCCGTGTACTTATTTGGTTATTTTTTAGAAGTTTTTTATCGTACCACGACAACTTCACTGTGGTACCACTGACATAGGCAGGGAACTTTTTCCATTGCTCTCAGGTCTTGAGTTCTGGAATTTTTTCCCCTTCAGAATGGTGTCAGTTTTCATCCTTTCCTAAGGATGTAATGAACCTTAATAACTGTTACATTCTGACCGACCACCCAGTTTCTCGTCATTGTAATGAAGCAAGTTTTTAATTGCAGAAAGTTCAGTTTTGTTACATTTTGTTAAAAAAATCTAAACAATTCTGTAAAAATATAACGTAAAATTTAGAATAAAAGAGTCTTTTCTTAATTCTTTACGTCTATGTCTTATTTGTGGCCACGAAAGTAGGTTTTACAGTGGTTCGAAACTGTGTTTCATCCTTACATGAGCAACCGTTGCAAGGTACAGGATACACAATTTTCGGGTAAGCACTATTAACACTTACTTCCCTCTCAAACATACTGTGGCAGATATGATTGTACCGGTGTCCTTTTCACGGAAGCCGCATCAGCTTGAAACGACCTCATGTGTTTTGTACGTGCAGTAAGTATTTCAGCTTGTCCTTTCTAGCGCCCTCACAGCTGCACAGTTGCCCCCGTGCGCTGTGCATCAGCAAGCGGCCAGCCACCCCGCACAGCTCTGCTACCCGCACTGCTGGCTCTCAAGGCCGCTCAGCGCTGCCCTCGCGGCTCTCGCTGCTCGCGGACAGTTTCATAAGTAGATGACACACCAAAGTTGAATTTGTATTGATATCGACATGTAATAGGACGTTTGAACAAATACTTTTTTCAACGTTAAGAAATATCGCCGCGGTGAATCGGCCGAGCGCATTGAGGCGCTATGCTACGATGCGCGAGGCCGTTTCCCGTCGGGGGTTCGAATCCCCCCTCGGGCGTGGATGTTTGTGCCGTCTTTAGTATAAGCTAATTTATAACTAGTTTGTAAGTTTAGGGACTGATGATCCCGCATTTAACTCCCATAAGCTTTACAAACATTTTATTTGAAAATTTTTAAATATCAATAAATACAGTATATCACTTATTAACATCAAACCAGCATTGATTTCGAAATCTTTACTCTTGTGAGACTTTGGCGATATTATATTTGCGTGAAGTACTAATTCCGTATTTATAGAGTGCCCTTTTGGTATCATGTTAACAGATTCTTCCGTCGCTTCTTGGTAGAATAAATTCATTATGAAAACTAAAATACACAATTTTGCGTTTGTTCTACAGGTTTGTTTATTTTGTTCAAATGTTCAAATGTTTGTATAGCTTATGGGACTTAACTACGGGGTCATCAGTCCCTAAGCTTACAAACTACTTATGAACTAACTAATTCTAGCCGGCCGCGGTGCCCGAGGAGACTGAGGCGCTTTGGAATATTTGTACTAACGAAGAAAGATACAAAACTGGTGTGAAACGTTGGGAAGCTAGACTGGTATTAACACAGAAAGTAGCTAAACAGTGGCTGTACCAAATGTAAATTGGATGTACAACTTCATATAAGTAAAGTGTACTGAAAACTATTACAAACACATGCTGACTCAAAACCAGAGTAAGATAAAATAAGAAGATACAATAATTGGAGGAATAAAGTGGAACAGACCTAGTGAGATGTACTGTATATTCTGAAGATTGGGGTGCGTTCAGAAGTGGTGATGTATTGAGGACTGTTTGATCATTTAATATTAAGCCTGGACTTTGAGCAATATGTTTGTTTCTAAGGCCTCAACTAGATATTAGATAAAGTGAGTTAGGTGAAAAAAGGTTTTGGATGTTTTCCATTTTTTCCTTCAAGTTGGAGGAGGGGCTAAATGGAAGGAGGATGAGGTGTGGACGCCATATTAAGACAAAAACATTTTCACTGCTGCCTGATTTTTCCATGACATTTCAGTCACCAACCTTCTCCTTTCAATGCAAAGAGCTTTTATCCACTGCCGTACAAAGAATGGTATTACAATTTTAAGGGTAATATAAGAGTAATTAGAACGTGACTCTTCCGTTGGTACGAATGCTTTGCGGAGGACTTCATACTGGAAGAGGACCATTCTCCTGTTCACAAATCTGCATTCGTCCAGCAGCGGCTCTCCACGATTGACGTCAATTTTATGGACTGGCCGTCGCGGGCGGCTTACATGAACCCCATGAAATATAATGTATGGGCTGAGACTTTAACAGAGAACTGGCCACAAAACCAGCCAACCACATCGGACGGTCTCTGGGACTGCGTTCTGGAAGCGTGGCAGGAAGTTTCTTCTTCAGACTGTTACGTTCGACGACTTATAGATTCTATTCCAAGACGCATGATAGAAGTAAAAAAATGAGGGATTCTGAATAAAATATTAGAGTCCCTATAACTTTTGTTACGTTTTATTTTTATTTTTTCCTCAGTGAGAGCTAGTGGAAGTTCACTTGGCAACAGAAATAAAATATTAGTTGGTTTTCCTTTTTAGTTGCCTTTTTAATTGGAGTGTTCTTTTATAATATACAGTTTATTATTCTACGTTTATTTCATTTATACCCTGTCTCCATACGCACAAAGTAATCGGTTTAAACAAGCACTGTCAAAGCATGTTTTGTTATTTCATGTGAGTCTCTTTCTTCCCCTCCATCCATTAATACACTCTCTGACCTTCACAAAGTATGCAAATGCAAACGAATCGGTCTTGCATTTATTCATTGTTCATTTCTCATCCATTTTCTCTCTCTCTCTCTCTCTCTCTCTGTCACATCCCTTACATTATAACCTCAGTTACCCTTCTGGTCTATTCCCCCAATACATTGTAATAAATTTGCGGTTGCCGTTAAAACGATACTTTCTCTTTTAATGTCTGCTTTCTTTGCTGTCCATCGGTCCTCCCTATGAAGCAGTGTTCTTTTATGTTTCCGACAATCCATCCTTCGTTCTGTAAAACATTCGTTCCTATTCTCTCAGCCCTAAAAGAAACTGTGACCTATGTCTATGTAAGGAGTACTTTGAAATCATATCACTCTTCTATTTTCCAGTTCTGCTCTCCTATTCATTCCTATATCCCGCCCTCTCTCCTACTAACTGTCGTTCTTTCTCTGCCGTTCAACTCTCAAATAGCACGTCGATATAATGGACAACTGAACCTTACCGTGCAAGCACTGATGTCTCCGTTAAAATGGTTATCTATTCCGACTAATCCCAGTATTCAACCTTTGAAATGGCATAGACTGACGTTCTCCCCAATCCTTCCGAGTTGGATATTATGCTTCGCATGTAATCGCATTTTCGATGCGTCATTGTACCGGAATCCTTACTGTTTTTTAACCTCAATATGGTTATTGAAGACAACCCCACCTACAAGAATAATTGCTCGACACACTTGCCAGTTATCGGATATCTTATCATTGACAATTCTATTAAATCACAAAAATTTCCTTCATCGAAATTTGTTTGTATTCCTGATCGAGGTGAATAATGGATGTCAAAACGAAGTTACTTTCCCCATTTCAGAATAATTTTTCTAACACATAATCGACATTCCTCATAACCTTAAAAATGCGTAATATTCAAGTTATTGTGGCATCAGCTATCCAACAATATTGAATAAACTGAACCCATGGTTAAATATGCTTATAGCAAAATGCCATGCCAAGTCATAATGTAGCATGTTAAAACGTAGTATAATATCATGCAAAATCCACGACAAGGCGCCTCAGACCACGTGGCCATCTCGTGCGGCCAAGAATGTCTAACCTAGCCAGACATGTTTGAGCTCTTTGACTGGTCGTACCGTCCAATGAGTAAAAATCATGCTAACACATCTATAATTAGGTGGTAGGCCGGGGTGAGGTTAACGTGTAATGGCTAAGATGTGGGACCGATTCCTGCTTGGGGTAACAGTTTTTAATACCCACAAAAATACAATCTGCACTTCCAGTAACGACAGGTAAAGAACGCAGGACTCTGCCTTTTTTCAAATCAACATTGCAAATGTCCATGTGCAACTAAGTTAAACAGAGCTTTCCTTGTTTCTTCAAAATACCAAACCCCTCCAAGTCTCTACTAATGGAACGATCCTAACAATTAGTGAACGATAATGTGATAGTTGCGCCTCATCGCGTCAGGTAAAGAGTTACGGTATGTACGGGGTTGGAGTCCCTGAAAGAAACAGTAAATATATCAGCAGTATTTCTTCCTATTATACAAAGCAAATGGTGCCGGGCTCGAGTCCCTGCCGGGAAAAAATCAATTGTATCGTCGTTTCAGGTCATATTATAACGCTATTTGTGAACATATTTAATATCTGGGCCGGCCGCGGTGGCCAAGGGGACTGAGTCGCTCCAGTCACGGTCTGCACGGCCACTACGGTCGGGGGTTCGAATCCCCCCTCGGGCATGGATATTTGTGCCGTCCTTAGTCTTAGCTAGTTCATAAGTAGTTTGTAAGCTTAGGGACTGATGACCCCGTAGTTAAGACACAGAAGCTCTCCTACGAACCATGCGGGACTAGCACTCCTGGAAGAAAGGATATGGTGGAGACATGGCTTAGCCACAGCCTAAGGGATGTTTCCAGAATGAAATCTTCACTCTGCAGCGGAGTGAGCGCTGATATGAAACTTCCTGGCAGATTAAAATTGTGTGCCGGAACGGGGACTCGAACCTGGGACCTTTACCTTTCGCGGGCAAGCGCACTACCGACTGTGCTATCCCGACACGACATACGATGCCGCCTCGCAACTTTACTTCCGCCAGTATCTCGCCTCCTACTTTCCAAACTTCACAGAAGTTGCGAGGCGGCATCGTGAGTCGTGTCGGAATAGCACAGTCGGTAGTGCGCTTGCCCGCGAAAAGCAAAGGCTCCAGGTTCGAGTCCCGGTTTCGGCACACAATTTTAATCTGCCAGGAAGTTTCATACCAGCACACACTCCGCTGCAGAGTGAAGATTTCATTCTGGATTTTTTATTCTGGTATGAGTGACAATTCCATTTATCAGTTTACTATTATCACTGTTAATTGCACCATACTGATTAATGGTCGCGTTCATTTCATTATAATTACTTCTGATTGATACAAAAATTGATAAATACTCTTACCTAATCTCACAGCAATATCACTGTTACAACAGTTCAGAAAGTGCAAGTCTGGACGCCGTCGCGACGCTGTATGCGCGCCGAAGCCAGCATGGATCCGCCCCGCTCTGGGCGAGGTCGTTACCGCTAGGTGTCACCCGGCCGCACGCTTGCACGCCCCGCTACGCAGACACCGCGCGTCCCCATTCCTCCTGCGACGCCTTGCGACGCTCACTCCAGGTTCTACTGCTATCTCCGGTCCTGCTCCGATGCTGCTTTCGTCCGCCAATCGAAGAACCGCGTTGGCCCCTTTGCTCGTGGAAACGCTGTCTGCTGTTCACAGTCTCCGTTTATGCCGATTACCCACGACCAAAGCTCACAACCGTCATTTGTCGGCGATAATCCACAATCTTACACTGTTCGTGCACACTACACAGCAGTGGCGTAACTAGGACTTGGCTTTTGGGGGGGGGAGGGATAGATCTGCTTGACGAGCAAAATTTTAGTCAGTTTCCAGACAGAATACCATCTACCACTCCCGCTGAAGAAACTAATTCACTCCCATCCAATGAAAAATTATGGTAAAACACCCCAAGTTTTCAATCTTTACTAGATTGCTGTTATACGATTTCTTTTCTCCTTTTTTTTCCTTTTTTTTCTTTTTTCGGTTTCTGTGGGGGGGTTCTATCCCACTCACCCTCCCTACCCCCCCCCCCCCAATAGTTACGCCACTGCTACACAGAGCGCAAAGTTACAGTTCTGTCAGCACGACACAAATTCTTTCCGCAACACAAAATTCTGCACATCAATTACCGCGTTTACGCGAAACAATTAATGTCCTTCCGTGTCCACAGTTCTAACACTGCTCATAGTTCACGAAGTTACGACACGTGTACTGTTCATTATCTCTGAAAAATTTCGCCTTCTCACTGTTTATGCCGTATAGGTGAACGTCAGCGCTTTAATCAACACACACGCAACCCCCCTTTTTCCCAGCATAGGGATGCCATATACAGCTTTCGGGCTGCTAACTTGCTGTGGGTTAGTGAATGTCGCATTTAATTTTAGAGTCCCCACCTAAAGAAGCTAATTAAAAAAATTGTTCGTCAGGGATGCCACCTATAACTGTCATGTACAAGATCAAAATAATTGCCGCGTAATGCAGTATTGTGGACACACTCCGATTAACAAGGACGGTTACAAATCCTTTTCACCTCTGTTGCGTGTGCTCTCTCCCATACAATCACTTTTAATTAATATGCAGTTCAAGATTGCTTACATCGATGCAGTTTGAAATGTCCCATTGGATGGTCCTCTCCTTAAGTCCTGGACTGCCGGCCGCGGTGGCCGAGGGGACTGAGGCGCTTCAGTCACGGTCTGCACGGCCACTACGGTCGGGGGTTCAAATCCCCCCTCGGGCATGGATATTTGTGCCGTCCTTAGTTGTAGCTACTTCATAAGTAGTTTGTAAGTTTAGGGACTGATGACCCCGTAGTTAAGTCCCATAGACTCTACAAACATTTGAACTAAGTCGTGGACTCTAACGATATGCGGATTGCAGTATGTGTTGCTGAAAAATGGCTTAATTGAAAATGTCTACTTGAAGTCACGTTCGGTTTATTATATTTGCATGGCAGACCAGTATGAAGTCACATGCACAATCATCACTTTACTTTCGCGATATTGAGCAATCGACTTTGGTTTGGTGAGCACTTTTGTATGAATGCAGAATACTAATATCAGCCTTTGTTACGAAACTTTTGCCAGTCGTGATGTTGGAAGTACCGGAAAACCTTAGCTTGGACAAATTATCAAAATTCACGGAAAACTTGCCTTTACATCACACTTTTCAACACTCGTAGCATTAGTAGCTCTCCATTTATCATCATATAATAATTCCTTTTGTAGATTTGCGAGCTACGCCACAAAATACGTATTACCTCAATTGAGATCCTCCAGTGACTGGTAGTCAACTCAAGATTGGTACATAGCGCTTGAAGTCTGTAGCTAACACACAATTGGCTGATTTGTATTGACCAATGAGAATGTCTTTCCTATCTGTTTCTTAAATTCTATTAACATGGCTTTTTGTTAATTATGAGGTGTGCTATAATTACTGCAGTCATGAATGTACTCATCTGTAATGTTGGAGTTAATCAATCTTTTAAATATTAATCATTTGCATATGTAACTGTAGCAGGTTACCTGATCCCGCCATAGAAAACAGTGATGCTCCGCTCTCCGTACGCTGACCAGGATGGAGCAGCATTCCCTCGGTCGGCCGAGCCATATGTCAACCGCTACAGACGAGCCCAGGCCTGCACACATGTGTCTTACGAAAGCTGATATGGGCGGCTGACGGCTGCGCACGTAGAAAATTAAAAATTTAGAGAAGACTAAATTTAATAAAGGAGAACACCTACTAAATTTAGTGAATGTATGACACATTGTACAAAAATAGCAAATTCACATTTTTCTTTTATTCTTACCTGAATACTTTCCAGCCATATTTGCTGCATCATCATAGCTCTGTCGGCGGCAATTTTTTTATTGAAGTATCAAAGGCCTATGCTCCTCCATAGGCAAAACTTGCAAAAATATATCAACAGGCTGGCCATCTTTAACGTACCGAACGATGAAAGTTAGCTGGTGAACATGGAAGAGATCTGGCGAGGAATCCACGTTTATTGAATAGTAGTAGGCTGATTTTAATTCGTTGACAATCGTCGTTACAACTTTCTGTCCCATTACATTAACAAATTCATTGAAAATATTTGCAGACAAATATACAGGGTGTTTCACGGAGTGTGTTTGCCTCTGTAACTTATAAAATAATAGGTGACGGGAAATTTTAATGCGGTAGGTCAACACAAGAAATTTTACACTTTCTGCGGAGCTATGAACATAGTTTATTGTATCATTTTCCAAAGAGTTACAGCACAAAGATATAATTTTTTAAATGGAACAATAATTTTTTCTACCGTGCATTGGATTCGTTGAAACCAGCTGTGTCCAAATCAATTGGAACTACATTCCTATCACTGTTAGTTTGGAAGCTACAACCCTTCAAAGTTTCAGGGGCAGATACCATAAACTCTGCGCATAATGCAATGCGCCTTCTAAATGTGGTGCGGCCGAGTTGTAATGTCGCCGGTATCACGGAGCGAGAAGCTTCCTCGATGCTCTGTTAGACTGCCGACTGTCGCCGCACACGGCCGTTTACTCGACAGTTGGAGCCACACAAACAACCGGGGCTCAATATACCACAATTACTGACATCGGATGACGATGGCATACACGAACAACGAGTACGCTGACATATTGCTGATGCTCGGCGAGTGCCGACACGATGCCACTGATGCATCGACGGCGTATGCCGTGAGATATCCTAGGCGAAGAGCCCCGGCAGCCATCACGTTCGTACGTGCCGAACAACGACTTCGGGAAACAGGCAGCTTGGTAATGCGCCGCAGTAACAGACGAAAACCTGCAATAAGCGAGGAGACGGGGATGTTTGTTTTAGCTGCACTACACTACGATCCTCGTGTCAGCTTACGAGCTGTTGCTGCAGTCGCTGGTGTCAGTCTTACATCTGTGTGGCATATAGTACACGGCCACAGGTTTCACTCGTACCGCCTGTCACTGACCCAGGAGATGCATGGGAACGATTTCCGTGCAAGAGTGACATTCTGTGAGTGGGCCATGCGTAATTTCACGCTGAAGTCTTTACAAAGTGTTATGTTCTCTGATGAGTCCACGTTCACAAATTATGGTGCAGTGAATCTCCATAGCATGCACTACTGGGCCGCAGACAATCCTCGGTGGGTTCGACCTGTCGACCGTCAACGTAGGTGGTCTACTAACGTGCGGTGTGGAATCCTTGGGGATGAAATCATCGGTCCACACTACTTCCCAGGTACACTGACAGGTGAGTTATATCGCGCTTTTATAGCCGACAGTTTGGATGGTCACTTTGAACATGTGTGTCTACACACGAGAGTCCATATGTGGATGCAGCACGATGGTCACCCAGCCCATTCTGCGCGTGCTGTTGTGGAAGAACTAAACAACAGGTTTGCAGGAAGATGGTTGGGGCGCCATGGTCCTCATTCATGGCCCGCAAGGTCGCTCGATTTAACACCAGTAGATTTCTTTTCGTGGGGATACCTAAAGGATCGTGTTTGTCACTGAGCCCACATCCCCAGATGATCTCAAACGGCGCATCGAGGACGCATGTCGCTCCGTCATAGCGGCGATGTTACATCTCGTCCGCAGATCCTTTCGATGGCGCATTGCATTATGCATTGAGGAACGTGGACACACATTTGAATATCTCATGTAAATCAAGTTCCCAACCGCCATAACATCCATCACCCACCACACAGCCATGTATTATGTACAGCGTGTGGTATCTGCCCCTGAAACTTTGAAGGGTTGTAGCTCCCAAACTAACATTGATAAGAATGTAGTTTAAATTGATTTGGACGCCGCTGGTTCCAACGAATCCAATGCACGATAGAAAAAACTATTGTTCCATTTAAAAATTATATTTCTGTGCTGTAACTCTTTGGAAAATGATACAATAAACTTTGTTCATAACTCCGCAGGAAGTGTAACATTTCTTGTGTTGACCTACCGCAATAAAATTTCCCGTCACCTATTATTTTATAAGTTACAGAGGCAAACACACTTAGTGAAACAGCTTGTATATTGGCAAAGTGGCACGATGGCCATACTTTCTTATTTGATCGGCAAGAAAAGGTTCAAATTTCTTTATTAATTCTAAGCATCCAAACTAGTTTACACTGTTTTCAGACCCCAAAATATCATTTTCTCCATGAAACAATAGTCCCCATGACGCCAAAAATTTCACAACTGCAACAATTCTTTTCAATAAGCTCCTCCAATAGTTGACCTCAGCATTAAACTGGGAAAGAAATCCAGTACAACTCATCCAACAAATTTGCTTCTTGCAACATAATTCATCATTGATTCCATGTGATGTAAACTGTTCTCATGCCCATTCAATAAGTTGTTTATATGCTTACAATCTTTGTATCCCCTGGAATAACTCAAATTATTGCCGTCAGTGTTATGGAATAGACGGCGACAATAACAGCACACATATTTCTATGGATGGTGAATACAGAAGCAACTTTCTTTCCACACACTTATCATTCGTCAATTTGCGAGTGAAAACAGTCCTAGTTAATTTTCTGCTTTTTTGTTTTACCACTTACATCAGCAAAATGTGTAGTGGTTTCTGAGAAGTCGCTATTTTTGTTTTGGAAAAACTCTGAATCCAAATACCACGGACTTCTTCCGTTGAAATTTCATCACATTACTTACCAGGGTCGTGAGACATGTTTTCTAACATACTTCTGTCTGGTGAATCCAAGTGCCTTGAGATGGAAGACGCATGTTGTGATATATGTGCAGCTGTCTTCATAACTGGAACTGTTGACCTCGTAACACAAATGTTACCTTCTATGTTAAACATGGGTATCGTTTCTAAGCTTTGAGATTTAGAGACATCTTGAGATGATGAGGCAGATAAATCACTGCCTGTTAGTTTCTTCAACAGTGACAAATGAAGTACGTTTAGGTAATCTGCTGATGGTTTCTTTTTGAATTGCAAGTTTTTTTCTTTTTCCTGAACCACTTAAGTATGTTCTTTTTGACATTGTTGAAAGACACTACAAATATATCATGTAGACACTGCCCAGTAAACAGAGTAAATCGCGTAAACAGTGCACAGTGAAATGGCGCTTCGAAGCACCCCGATTACGAACTATAGCTTCGTAAGGTAAAAGGTAGAAACTCCAACAATGCCGAATTCACCAGGACTGGATGCATTGCCCGATGCGCACTGTCGGGCTAGTCCATTACTTTGTTCTAAGGGGAGGCCGCATCAGTCTGCTTTAGACCCTTCTAGTTATCGAAGTTCATATGTTGCTGCTTCCATACGTTAAAGATTTGTATATGATTAAATGAGCACTGCCTGAAGCCCAATAAAAAGAAATAGAAGCTATCATACATAGCGCGGCATTGCAGTCTCCACCAGTTGGTGTAGAAAGGGTTCTGCGTAAACAAGCAAGAGATATTGTGTATAACGTAATTAAGTTTGTGTCGGAAGACGTAAAAGACAGGATAAAATCGCATAAAAAAGTTCCCTTGATAAAGTTCAAGCTACTTCTGGGGTTTCACTTGGGAATATAAGAAGAGTAAAGAAAGTGGGAGAAAAAGTAGGTGCCGGTAGCTGATTTTTTCCTTACTCCAGGAAAAAAGATAAGTTCTTATATTTGTGGAGAGGCTGACAGGCAACTTCCACATGACAAGCAGCGTCCCGCAATAAAGTCACTTCTCGCGGAATAAGAGAAAATACGTCTTTTAAGTGAAGTAACGTCTCCATAAGGTAGATTTCAGGTATGTCAGATAATTTTTTAATGCCCATCTATTGTTTACACATTGAAATCTTAGTATAAGTAACACTTCAGTTGTTGACCAAATGTGCTCAAAGCAACAAAAAACGGCACTGTGCTTGTGAAACGTTTACAAGTATGTAGTAAATGCAGTGACTAACTAAAATAAAAATATACTGTTAGCAGGTAGGTATATCGTATATGTCAATGAACACATTGGGGCAGTTCACATACTACACCCTGCGAGTGTAGTGCAACTTCTAATTTAGAGCACGCGCAGGTAACAAAACCTAATTTACTTCCCATAGCCACAAGCATTTTATAAATGCGTTAATAAAAATTGATGGAAATGTTCCTGTACCAAATTATTGCATTTCATTAAATGTATTAGATCTTGTGCTCAATAAATTTTAATTTTCAAATTCGGAGCTAAAATGGAAGATTACCATGAAGAGACGAACGCTGCAATTTTTTCAAGTCGGTTGTTTCATCTTTCACCACCTGACTGAGGTACACTGATATAAGTGTTACACATCGACGTAACAAGCCCAGAACATAAACTGACACAAAACTGTTGTCGACGTTCGGTGTGAAAATCCAGCAATAATACATAGGGGGAAAGATGAAATGCCATATTGGCTAAATGCTTATAATTTTCAATGTGACCAGAAAATCACAATGACAAGCAGTGAAATCTCGTTTATACTTTTTGTAGGGGGATGCTACAATAAACGTACAAGTCAGGTTAATGTTAAAATGAAACTTTCAGAACTGCGCCAGAAATAGGTTTGCTATCTGCATGCTTTTGTCGAAAGCAAGTCTGTAGGCATTTTCCACATCTGAAATCCTTCCTTTCTCCCCGTTTGGCCCGGTTTTCAAAGCAATGGATCTTATGTGTGTTTCATTGCCAAGGGTAGTACTTACGGTAGAGTATGAGTTCTTTGCGTTGCTCACTACGATTTCTTTTGCACTTTCCCAATTACGTTGCATGGAAAGACATCATCTTTCATTTTTTATGAACTATTCATTTTAGCGTGTTTGAATATTGGAAACTACTGTACTCTAAAATATTGAGTTCACCCGTTACAAAAAGACTCCTAGTTCCAATAACTGGCTCTGCAATCAAATGCTAACGCTCTGTACACTGTAGAGATAGGTCGTTCGCGAACGAACGGGTCCAAATGACCGGTTCACAAGAGTGAACGGAAGGACCAAGGAATTGGTTACAAGAAACATTCAATTCGGCGGTCCCGGTTGCGTGGCCGCTTTCGTTCCAGTTCCAGGGTGGCCGCACGGCCGTTCCCTTTTCGGTCAAATGTTACAGTTCCAACTCAGCATCCAGCTGTCTATATATATATATATATATATATATATATATATATATATATATATATATATATATATATATATACCACCGTGACGCTGCGTGCTCATTGTTCTGGAAGGAGCAGCGATTTATACCGGTGCTTCATCGATTATAAGGAATGAACTTTTGTAAAATGTATAAGACGGAGTTGGTGAGTGCAGAGCCAATGCTATTTGTTTGCAATTACGACTGTTATGAAAACCACAGACATTGATAACTCGATAAAAAAAGGAACGGTGAACGAGGGGAAAGGAACAGTTCCAAAACATGAACGATCATCAGTGAACTAGGTTCCAAAAATGAATGGGTTTTTCCGTCTCTAGTGTACAGCACTGTGTGATTGCTGGACTTCCCCTCCTTAGGACCTCGTTACACTCTGCGGTGCTCATGTATTCGCACGGCGCGGCGCCACATGAGAATGGTGCAACTGCTGTGTTGTTCTGGGCAACTTTGATGCCGCCGCTACCGGGTCTGTCTGCTCTGACGTAGCGTGACGTCAACAGCAGCCAGGTGTGGCGTCGTGTGAAGGTCGATATTGGATACATCGTTCGCCAAGTTATATCTGAAACAGACTGCCAGAAGGTCGCCATGTGTTCCGTAGCTAAGGCCCGCAATAGTAACTAACGTTTTGCATGCAGACAGCAAACCAAGTAACTTGCCACATCACATATGACACATTTCGAGACAGTTTCTGGGTCTTTATAATGAATAAGTGCGACAAAAATTCACTCAAAAAAAGTCAGTGTCTAGAAGAAAGGAACGAGTTTCTCGGGGACCCATCAGGCAGGGGGCCCTGGTCCTGTGCCCCTTGTGCCCCTATGGTAGAGACGGTAGTGGCCATGTCTCTGGTTCACGGGTGTAAGAAATTTTGCACAAAATGGTGACAATCGGCCACTGCACTGTCTAACAAAGAATTGAGCAACTAGATAACATGATAGAACGTAAATGAACGTCGTGCACATCTGTGGGTTGTCCCCCCCCCCCCCCCCCCCCGCCTTTTAGATATATCTTTGTTAAAAGATCTGCAGAATATCTGTCCTCAGCTTGTTTGCACTTGCTTCAACTCGAGTTGATGCTTTGGCCTACCAACTTTATTTATTTCACACTTTTGTAGCAAGCTTAAAGCTGCGTAATTTGTTTCTAAAAATTACTGAACGTTGTTAATTTTTCTTTGATAATAAACACCAAGAATACATTAACTCTGAAACACAGTATGTAACGGATTACACTGATAAGTGACTAACAATTGAATCTGTTACGATGAAGACACAAGTTACCTTTGGGTCACATGACGCCGTAAGCAGCATCCCCCTCCACTATTCTTCTCATGCGCAAAGGTTGCACTCCCACACATCTCTTCAAACAGTTAGATATTTGTATACAATGAAGAGTATAAATGTCATTTCGCTTCAAAATCGTGACACGTTTGCTACATCATCCAAACATATGTGGCAAGTTACAAAAGTCATTGTTGTTCCCGTATCTGTTAAAAAGAAGATTGGGTTAAAAAAATGTAGTCGGTCTCCAACCCACTACCTTCGACGGCACAACACGGTGCCACTAACCACATGGCTATTCTTGCAATATGGAGCGTAATGACATCATTATTATTCATGATCGTATCTTCTGAAGGCTTTTGCAGTTGAGGCGTCTTTAATATATCGTTATAAGATATTTTATCAAATATGACGTGTTTTTGATTAATCTTCAATGCGCCAAAAACAAATATGAAAGACTGATGTTGATGTAATGGAGAATTCGACGCCGGCCGCGGTGGCCGAGCCATCTGCAGCGCGCCAGTGACGTTCAGCACGGCCACTACTGTCGGTAGTTCGAATCCCCCCTCGGGCATGGATATTTGTGCCGTCCTCCGTATTAGCTAGTTCATAAGTAGTTTGTAAGTTTAGGGACTGATGACCCCTTAGTTCAGTCCCATAAGCTCTACAAACATTTGAACATTTGAGAATTCGCCGATGCGCAAGGTGAGGTGCGCATTGTCTTTGCTTCGGGATCATTCATGCGTAACCGCTAGAGCTCGAGTAGCTAGGAGCTGACGTCTCGACCAGCTCCAACGCCAATTTTAGAAGAAGCGTTTCCCCTCGCCCCACCCTGCCACGCAAGTACCCGTATGCTGCCTCCAGGGTGTTCAGAAGAGAATTTGAATCTCAGCCACGCATGCGCACTGTAACGCTGCGGGCACTGCCGTCTTTGTTAAGCGGCCGCTCTACGACTCGTATACGTGCTGCTCCACGACGTAAAAAGTTTTTCATGCGATAAAAATACTTTGAATGCACATAAAAATGATCTGATAGAAGAAGATAACGAAGAATCCTTTGTATTTCATTTATTTATTTACTTTTTTTCATTGCGAGTGTTTTTCCGAAGGTTCACTGAACCAGTGAAAACATAGGACGCACCGCTACTGGCATTTGTCATCCACAACATACTTACCTATTTGCAAGAGTTTGTCAACGCCGGGGTAACTTTACAGGCTCATGACTGTTGAAATATCGTGACTTTGAGGCACAGAACCCTTAGAGGTATTTTCGGAGCACATTTTCCTCCAGAAAGGAAGATACTTGAAGATTGTTAGAGAGAGAGCGGACAAAGAGCAATTCTGAGGTACAAAAGATAATGGCCGGCCGCGGTGGCCGAGGAGACTGAGGCGCTCCAGTCACGGTCTGCATGGCCACTACGGTCGGGGGTTCGAATCCCCCCTCGGGCATGGATATTTGTGCCGTCCTAGTTCGTAAGTAGTTCATAAGTAGTTTGTAAGTTTAGGGACTGATGACCCCGTAGTTAAGTCCCATAGACTATACAAACATTTGAACATTTTTTGAACAAAAGATAATGTAAATAAGCTGTCTGCAGAATGGCTTTCCGAGCAACTGCTGCACAGTGTTTTTGCCAGCATAGTTGGACATGATAGGACGTTAGCGTGGAGTGCCACCACTTCATTGAGTCTTCCTGGTCATTGTCCTTCGATTTAGTCAGCTAGACGTCTCATTTATTGGAAATAAATATCATCAGTGGTGGTAACACCTATGGGAAGCATTTCATAGTACACCATGCCGTCGCTGTTCCCTTGTATGCAGAACATTATATTTTGGGGGTGAGTGCAGATCTTTGTATGGTGAGCTGCTGCTTTGTTTGGGTTCAGACATTCTTCTCTTCCTTTACATTAACATAAAAACCTATTTATAGTCACCAGGAACGAAGTAAGATAGGGATGGTAGGTGTATGTTAACAAGAATCTTACGAGCAATCAGATATTGAGGTACGGGCACACGTTACTTTCTGTGATTTTGGCTTTGAGCATGTGGTACCCATACACCTGGATTTTTAATAATCCCCAATGCATGACTATCTCATAAGATGATGTAATTATCACATTTCACCTCATTTGCTGTGTTGGACCATTATGATTAATGCCTTTGAAGGATCTACATCAAAACCTGAATACCTTCCTGAGCGTGAAGAAGGACTAAGGTCAAAACTTCCTCCTTCAAAAAAGACAACAATTTTATGGCCATGCTCGTCAAGTAGTATTATCTGCATAAATGGTGCATCTGTTTCTGGCTGGCTCTGCTGCTGACATCATTCTACTGAACTAATACTATACTGTATGAGGTAAATGTTCCGATTCCTTCGAATGGCACACAGTTTTCTAGCGTCTGCAGCGCCACACACTATCATCAAATGACAATTTATAAGCATAAATAATAACAATGAACTTAAATTAAAAATAACAATTAACAAATAAACCCTTGTAACCGCACTACAAACATTCAATACAAACACGCTCCGAATTTACACTCCAATGTAATAGAACCGCTACAAGAGATGTATCATCCTTGTTCGTATTTAGCAATGTTATAAGAACTCTTAAGATGTATATGCGGCATGAACACCATAAATTTTCAGCGATCAGTGTTAAAGGCATGATACTGTCAAGTACTCATTAAAAAAAAAAAAAAAATAGACTAGAGGACCTGTGCGAATTCTTCGAACCGTTAGTGGCATGACAAAATAATTCTTCCGAATCAATCAATGCAAGTGTTTAAAAGCGCAAATGAAAGAGTTTGATCCGATGAGTGTTTTTAGGTCACAAAGAACTGCGTACCTTATTAGAACCGAAGATATCGTAAAACAAACTGATTAAAATATTCAATGCAAGGACAGAAGGATACTGAGTTTGAATTAAGTTAATTCTGATACTTGGTGACAAATCTGCGAATGAATACTTTTCGTTTAAAACAAACGACGACAGCCACGAGCGCCATCTGCGACAACGCCGCTCGTGGCCACCACTGAAGGACATCGGTCACTTCGGACTGAGATAGCAACGAGTTAGGACCTTCGTAATCAGATAGGCACCATGGAAGACTTTGCTATCGTACAGGCACTAGGCAGGCCTCTAACAACTATGTATCAACATTCTGCAGTACTATGTAAAAGTTAAGTATTGTTACATTCTGTGCAATATATATCTCTTTCTAATTTACTCGAGTGTTTTTAGTTTCTGGCTGCTCCCCTCCGTACCTGCACCAGCGTGTCGGTCTCATTCCACTCGGCCACCGACACCTACGACGAGGCTGGGACACAAAAGCGGCGACGAAGTTGGGACACAAAATAATGGATTTTTTTTCTAAGAACACGTAATTTCTGTTAATACAAAAAATATTACATGCACAAGAAATCTGTTAATAAATTCAAATTCAGTGGAAAAGTTCCGTCTAAATACAGGTTTACAAGTAGTTTTTCAATAAGAAAGAAGAAGTCTTGATCGCTAAATTGTATTTATTTATTACGGAGTTTCGTAATCTGCCCTCATAAAATCTAAAGAGTTACTAAGTAGAGATTGTATTACTGACGCTGAACTTTACTTCTAGAGTTCAGAGTTTTCTGAACCAGATGATGGGAGATGCCGAAACGCCTTAATGAATGAATACAGTATTTGCGATCTAAGGGGATTTTAATTATTACTGAAAGGAAATGAAGATCACGGACTCGTGAAGGATATTCGTTTCCATTATACAAAAAGACAAGCATTTTTCTTATTTATATTAGGTAAAAAATATGACTTTTGTGTAGAAAATAACTTGATTTGACTTCAGAGTAGCATTGCCAACAGTATTTTAGGGTGGCCATTTTATTCGATTCGGGCAGGCTGTTTGTGGTTATCAAATAGATAAGGTGTGTTCATGGACGACAAAGCAGTCGCGTGAAAGTTGTGAATTTTATTTATTTATTTTAGCCCAAATTTTAAAGTTGGACTGTGAAGTACCGCGAACTTTAATTTAGCAATTGCTGAATGACTTTGTTTAATTTTCTTCGCATTGCCTTTCTAAACTAACTCAGTCACTCACTGAAGTCATGGATACAGCAGTAGTAGTGTGTTTCCTAATATCAAAAAGAAATCCTTGTGTAAGCTCGCAATATGGGTGCTCGTGTCCGGGATGAAGTTGGCAGTCTCGTTGGATTAGTTTCCGTGGGAAATGGCCTGGGAGGCAGCGCAGGAATAGAGCAGGCAGAAGACAGTGCATCAAAGTAAAATTGGCCGCTTGCTGTGCGTCAATCGCCCTCACCGCGGCCGACAACGCGCCGTGCAGATATCTATCTCCGCAGCTGCCACCCCCATCTGAAAGCGCCGCCGCGCAGTGTCGAACGATTTCCGGACCAGCCTGTGCGGAGATAAAGAGTGCCCGCCGCTGGGAAACCAGCGTAGCGTCACGTCGCACCCACCGGATATAACTCCAGCAGAACCTTCGACGTCGATCTGTCGCAGAGTCTCAGCAGAAGTCGTGCAGCAGGCACTTGATTTTATTTCGCCGAAATTTTGAGCTCTTTTGTTGTCCAATATGCCGGAGACTGACATAAAATAATCACCTAGTTAGTGTGGGTCGACGGGGAGGAGTGAATCTTAGAGTCCAGAGAGGCCAGTGAAACCAGTAGAAAAGACGGAAAGCCGGCCGCGGTGGCCGAGGAGACTAAGGCGCTCCAGTCACGGTCTGAACGGCCACTACGGTCGGGGGTTCGAATCCCCCCTCGGGCATGGATATTTCTGCCGTCCTAGTTCGTAAGTAGTTCATAAGCAGTTTGTAAGTTTAGGGACTGATGACCCCGTAGTTAAGTCCCATAGACTATACAAACATTCGAACATTTTTGAAAAGACTGAAAACTGGGGAATAAAACGGAGAAGGCAAATAATAACGTAGGTCATAAAATAGATCATTTAGAGGGTTTGTGTATAACAAAATTGGGGAGGTGCATGCTCAATTGAAAGTAATTAATAGGTAACTTGAGGCTGTAGAAGAGATATTAGTCATGAAGATTGAGAGAAATGAGGATGAATTAAGGGGTGAGATTGATTTGGGAAGGTAGGTGTGTGATTCTAGGGCAGATGAGATAAGAAAAGCTGTAATTAAAATAGATGAAAAGACAGTGAGGCTAAGGCAGTGCTGATAATACAGTTCTACAGCGCAGGATAGAAATAACAGCAGCTGCCACTAGAAGTAATGAAGAATTTGAAGAGACAAATACTAGAATATATCATTTGAAAGTGTGCAGTGTTTCAATTAATGCTGGGTATCCAGTAATAATGCAGGTGGCAAAGGGTAAGACATTTTCCGGGGAAAGTGGATATCATGAAGCGGACTTATTTGCCAGCTGCAAGGACTGCTTCATGCCTGGAATGTCAGACCAATCAAAAACAAAATTAACAAAAAATACTGTTGGAAGTGTCCTCTGAAACCTGGGAAAATTGAAAATCTGAAATCATTTATTTCTTTTGAGTTGTTTCATAGAATTTTTCTTGAAAAGTCTTGGAGTCAAAATGAGCAATGCAAGTTAGAAAATAATTTTTAATATATTTGTCTACAGGAAAAGCAGACAAACAGTGAAGGAATTTTGCCAAGATGAACTGATAAAATAGTGCATATGGATAAGCTTTAGGAATGTTGAAACTTCCTGGCAGATTAAAATTGCGTGCCGGAACCGGGACCCGAACCTGGGACCTTTGCCTTTCGCGGGCAAGCGCACAACCGACTGTAATATCCCGACACGGCTCACGATGCCGCCTCACAACTTTACTTCCGCCAGTACCTCGCCTCCTACTTTCCAAACTTCACAGAACCTCTCCTGGTTCGCAGGAGAGCTTCTGTGAAGTTTGGAAAGTAGGAGGCGAAGTACTGGCGGAAGTAAAGTTGTGAGGCGGCATCGTGAGTCGTGTCGGGATAGCACAGTCGGTAGTGCGCTTGCCCGCGAAAGGCAAAGATCCCAGGTTCGGGTCCGGGTTCCGGACGCAATTTTAATCTGCCAGGAAGTTTCATATCAGCGCACACTCCGCTGCAGAGTGAAAGTTTCATTTAGGAATGTTAACAGAAATATCTACTTCAAGGAGGAGGTAACCTGAGTATTTAAAATGAAACTCAAATATTTCCCACGGAATCCATGGGAGATTTTTCAGATTTTGTTCAAAGGTTGGTGCTGGCAGTGTGTTACAGTCCAGGTCCAATTGGAAATAATTCATGTAATAACCAGCAGCATCATGAGCAGAGAAGAAAAATGAACTGCAATAAATCACCAAACTGAGCAGAGTGATAGGAATAATCATAAGAATCGAGAAAATAGAAATTGGTGGAAAAATCAGCAGTACTACAACAGGAAGAGAAATATGAATGAAAATTGGAGAGGATATAAGGAGGGATACTATGAAGAAACCAGATGTCAGAGAGAATCAAACGGCGACAAAAATAACAATGGGTCATGGCCAAGGTAGGAAAATGGATTTGGCATGGGAAGTCAGAATAACGGTGGGCAATAGGCAAAGCATTCTTGAAACTAAGAGCTGACCCAAATGTGGTCCACTCTGGAGCAAAAAAAAAAAAAAAACTTAAAAGAATAGGGCCAAGAAGAGGGATAACTATAATTATAATGAGAACCGGGAGGTACAACAAAATGATTCTTGGCAATCATGGTAGAGGCCACTTTTTTAAGGGACTTATGGGACTTAACTACGGGGTCATCAGTCCTTAAACTTGAAAGCTACTTATGAACTAGTTAATACTAAGGACGGCACAAATATCCATACCCGAGGGGGGATTCGAAACCCCGACCGTAGTGGGCGTGCAGAACGTGACTCGCGTGCCGCATACCGCTCGGCCACCGCGGCCGGCAGAGGCCATTTTAAACTATGAAAATCTATTAGGTGGTTGGCTTATAGAACATGTCAGAGGAATAAGAGCACAAGAGGAACAGATCTACGTTGAGGACCTATTTAATAAAGATTTTTTGAAATATAAATTGAGAGAGGAATAGTGCAGTAGCCATTTTTAACATGTCAGGAACAGAGTCGCTGTCTGTGGGTGAATAGGAGGTTGTCATGACCAAAATAAGTGTAGAAATACTAGAAAAAAGCTTAATGAGTTGTGTGTGGTGGAACCAGTGTGCTGAACCTAATGTTTTTGTGGGCGATTAATAAAGGTAAACCTAAGGATACATCTGGTGACAATTACGCGGGTATCTATAAGTAGACAGAGGCCCTGTATCTAAGATGTCTAGCAAAAAAGCTGAAAACTGTGTCTCTGTTGTAGCAGCTGTATCTTAGTTCCTGATACGTGATGAAACAAATTGTGCTGATATATACATGTGGGGGTTGTGCAATCACCGGTAGCTGATGAATTATGGGAGAAGCACAAAGAACGTGATTCTAGTTTTTAAGGACTTGATTAAAAAGGCCAAATGGATACACAAGTGCGTTTCAGATGACTGGACACTTCAGAAGTATTTTTACGTCAAACGATTAGTGGGACAAGGCATATGAGGAATACGTTACAGAAATATTTGATAGGGATAAGGAGTTTGATGATGTGAGAAGGGGGTCAAGGAATGAGATGGTAAAATGTGAATTGAAAAGGGACTATAGAAAGATAGATTGTAAAGAATTAGTGTGTAAAAATGGAGATGAGTTTGAAGAGATAAATGATTATGTAATGTATGATGGCTAGCAATATGTGGATGAGAATGAGGCTGGATGGAAGACTGATTTGAAGCGGAAGAGTGAATGTGATTTTGATGCCAAGTGGCGGTGTAGACTTGTTATTGTGGCGTCGCTATTCGCTACAGCGCCGGCGGTCGACATAAGTCGCCTCACAACTTCAACAAGAGGTGAAACGTCCCTGCACAATTATTCGGCCGCCGCAGCCTCGTTATCTCTCTGCCTGCTTCGCGTGCCGGCCAATAGGAAAGCCGGCCGCGGTGGCCGAGGGGACTAAGGCGCTCCAGTCACGGTCTCCACTGCCACTACGGTCGGGGTTTCGAATCCCCCCTTGGGCATGGATATTTGTGCCGTCCTAGTTCGTAAGTAGTTTGTAAGTTTAGGGACTGATGACCCCGTAGTTACGTCCCATAGACTGTACAAACATTTGATCTTTTTTTTTTTTTTTTTTTTTTTTTTTTTTTTTTTTTTTTTTTTTGCCAATAGGAAGAAAGGGGCGCGGCTGTTTATGTTGGTGCACCACAGCCACAGCCACGGCAGTCAGTACGGCAGTTGTAGTCAGTACCACGGAGTTCAACGAGTGGCCGAGAGGACCGAGGCGCTCCAGTCCCGGTCTGCACGGCCCCTACAGTCGGGGGTTCGAATCCCCCCTCGGGCATCGATATTTATGCCGTCCTTAGTATTAGCTAGTTCATAAGTAGTTTGTAAGTAGCCGGCCGCGGTGGCCGAGGAAAACGAGGCGCTCCACTCACGGTCTGCACGGCCACTACGGTCGGGGGTTCGAATCCTCCCTCGGGCATGGATATTTGTGCCGTCCTATTTCATAAGTAGTTTGTAAGTTTAGGGACTGATGACCCCGTAGTTAAGTCCCATAAGCTATACAAGCATTTTTGGAGTTCAACGAGTCAACAGAAGAGTGCCATCAACGCGAGCCAGCAGTCTTAATACAAGCCGTAATATTTGCTATTGAAAGAACTCAAAGTGCAGCACAGTACAACTGTATATTAGATAGGACGTTATACCATCACAAGCACATCAAAATTAATTATTACTTTCATGTGTAATAAAATTATATGTGAGTTAATCATTTCTTTTAGTTGCAGACCTTGTCTACATCCTCGGTACTCACAGGCCACCTCCAGAACCTACCGCTCACAGTACAACATCCCGAGGTCACAACACTTTCCTAAGTACATTGAAAAGTGGGAAACAAAGATATGGGAGAAGGAGGAACTTAGTTTTTCCAGAAGCTTAGTTGAGTTAGATTTGGAAAATAAAATATACAAAGAACCTTTTTTTAAAATTATTGACAGGGGATAATGAAATAGAATCATACATCGTTGACAGGTGTGCACTATTAAGAGTAAATCGTGTGTTAGCTCGCAATGTGCATGGTGGGGGTAATAAATGTGGCCCGGATGAGTGGGTGGTATTTTTGAAACCAGTTGTGCCACTGTTAACGGACAAGGAACTTCCAACACGATGGAGCAACTATCCACACAGTTGGCCGAATTTTGAAGCAGATTGACACAATGTTTAGGCCTGACAGAACTGTTAGTAAGGTCAATCTGGTCGCATTTCTAGCTGGCCACACTAGTCGTCTGAACTGTCAGTGTGCTGAAGTAGCTCCATCTTGAATGGATGGCAGCGATAAACATGATGCATTCGTACAACCAATGACTGGATTAATCCTCACTCTTCTGACAAAAGTCGTTTGCTACTGTGTGGGCTCTTTACGGAGGACGTCAAAACCACTGTTGAAGTTGTCTCGTCAATAGCTCTTTTTGGATGGCCAATCTGTGACTTTTCTGCTACAGACTCAGTTACTTCGAATTAATAAATTGAGCGTCTGGCAGTGCTGAGTGAAATTAGAGATCCTTCTGGGTGCCGGCTGTTAATAAAAACTGGCGATATGCCCCGTAAATTTAGTTCGTCAGTTATCAAAATTACCTCATTTCTCTCCTCCTTAGTCAAAACATCTACAGTTACTTGTTTTGTGGTCGATATCTACCAAGATTGGAGATAACAGAGATAACACGCAAACTGACTCCCACCGTCACACTGTCAGAGGGCGTTGACAGTAGCCGGAAATAAACAAGAAACATTCTACGGAGACAACACGGCACATTCATAAGTCCGAGAGGACTACCAAACGAAAATCGCGACGTACCGAGTGCAAAAACCGAAGCAACGATGTTAACGTTAACAAAAGTGCAGTCGAGACACGACTGACAAGGAGAGTTTTGTATCCCATCCTCGTCGCCACTTTTGAATCCCATCCACGTCGCCACTTTTGTGTCCCGACTTCGTCGCCGCTTTTGTGTCCCAGCCTCGTCGTAGGTGTCGGTGGCCGAGTGGAATGAGACCGACACGCTGGTGCAGGTACGGAGGGGAGCAGCCAGAAACTATAAACACTAGAGTAAATTAGAAAGATATATATTGCACAGAATGTAACATTACTTAACTTTTACATAGTACTGCAGAATGTTGATACATAGTTGTCAGAGGCCTGCCTAGTGCCTGTACAATAGCAAAGTCTTCACTGGTGCCTATCTGATTACGAAGGTCCTAACTCGTTGCTATCTCAGTCCGAAGTGCCCGGTGTTCTTCAGTGGTGGCCACGAGCGGCGTTCCAGCAGAGGGCGCTCGTGGCTGTCGTCGTGAGATCGCCGTGCCGTGCGTGCATGGCGGCGCGCGGCGAAAGTAGGTGGCGCGCACTTTGTACTTGTGCGACACCACACCCCTCCCCCCCAAACCGCCGCGCCGTCGTGGCGTAGGGCTGAGGGCCACGGCGACGGCACTGGGAGGAGGGCCTGGGCGGGGGCGTTACTGGTGGGACGGGCGTCGTAGCGGAGGCCGGGATCGAGACGCCGTCCGCGCCCCGGCATCCGCCTTGCGATCCTCCAGGGAACCCGCCGAAACCTGGGGAAGGGCGCCCGCCCCCGCCCAGAGGGAGCAGGTCATCTTCTGAGGTGCGTGGCCCAAGCTGGGGGGGCCCGCACGGTCCCGGAGTCCCTCTCGGTGACGCTGTCATCTGCGGCGGCGACAGCGGCGGCGACGACTGCGTCGGATGTACGTCGACGTCCATAGGGATCTCGTAGTCCGGGGACGAACGATGTGGTTGTGCTCCCTGGCGGTGAACTGGGTCTGGAATCAAGAAACCGGAGACAGGATCGCGCGGTCTGTGCAGGCGCAATTGGTTTGCGTGGCGCCGCAGCTCCGACCCTGTGGAAGAACGTACAACAAACATATTGCGCCCAAGCACGCGTTGAATGGTGCCCGGCAACCATGTCTTCTTGTTTCCAGCAAACACCCTGTACAGCACCGGCGTGGAAACCTGAAAACGCGTAGCGCCATACGAACCGACTCGGTGCGTGGGAGGCTGCAGCAGGTGAAGGAGAGTGCGGTGACGGCGGCCGTGTAGCAGCTCGGCAGGAGACGGGCCGTCACGTGGCATGCACCGATACGTAGACAGGAAAATTTGAAGAGCTTGCTGCCTGGAGTGCTGACCTTTCATCTTCTCCATGTGAGACTTGAATGTTCGAACGAAACGTTCTGCTTCACCATTGGACTGAGGGTGAAAAGGTGCGGTGGTGATATGCTGAATGCCATTCACACGACAAAACTGTTGAAATTCCGCACTAACAAACTGAGGTCCATTGTCACTGACGATAGTTTCAGGCAAGCCTTCGATGCAAAACACTGACGTTAAGGCACTGATTGTACTAGACGCTGTTGTTGAGTTCATGGCAATCACGAAAGGAAACTTGCTGAAAGCGTCTACAACAATTAACCAGCGCGTATTCCAGAAAGGTCCGGCAAAGTCAATATGTAAACGTTGCCATGGTCCCTTGGGGCGTGGCCAGTCTGAGAAACGCTGTGGAGGAGCCGCCTGATGCTCCGCACAAACTGTACACTGTGATGTCATGCTCTCTATCTGAGCGTCCATACCAACCCAGGTACAATGACGTCTGGCCAATTGCTTTGTCCTAACAATGCCCCAATGTCCTTGATGCAGGAGGCGTAACACTTCTCGTTGCAGGGAACGAGGAACAATCACTCTTGCTTGGTCGTTGTCGGTATGCAACAACAGTACACCCTGACTTAAAGATAATGCATGACGTTGTGCAAAATAACGTCGAACCAGAGGCCGATCAATGTGTTTGGCTCTGGCAGGCCACCCTGAGCGAACAAAACGTGCTACCACACTTAGGTCTGCATCCGCAGCTGTTTCCTGTGCAACCCGACGAGAGTTCAAAGGGAAGTCTGCGACAGCGGAAGCATCTCTGGAGTCTATCTGACAACATGCCATTTCTAAAGAATCAAATGATACATCCTGGCCAACCGGAAGTCGGGAAAGTGTGTCCGCGTTGGCGTGTTTAGTGGTAGGTCGGTACAAAATCTCATACTGATAATTAGACAATATCAAGGACCATCTCTGAAGCTTTTGTGCCGTTCGTGGCGGAATTGGCTTTGTGGGTGAGAACAACGACGTGAGAGGCTTGTGGTCTGTCAACAAATAGAATTTTCTGCCATAGAGATAATGATGAAACTTTGTGACGCCGTAAATGATTGCTAAGGCCTCCTTTTCTATCTGACTGTAATTCTGTTGCGTCGGCGTCAGTAGCTTAGATGCAAAGGCAATAGGACGATCGTGAGATCCAATGCGATGTGAGATTACCGCGCCTAGACCATACGATGAGGCGTCAACTGCTAACACTACAGGCTTCTGGGGGTCAAAGGGAATCAAACATGCATCACTGAGTAGTGCAGACTTTAGTTTGTCAAAGGCAACCTGGCAATCTTTACACCATACAAAAGGAACATTCTTCCTACGTAAGTGATGCAGTGGAGCTGCAATCTGAGAGGCATTGGGAATAAATCTGAAATAATAGTTAAGCTTTCCCATCACTGCTTGCAATTCATGCACATTCTTAGGAGGAGGCAAGTCTTTGATTGCTCTAAGATGTGACTGTAAGGGATGTATACCTTGGGCATTAATCACATGGCCTAGGTACTCTATTTCAGTTTGAAAAAACGAACACTTTGCTTTATTGCAACGTAGACCTGCTGCAGTCAACACTTTGAAAAGGCACTCCAGGTTTGCTAAATGTTCTTCAACTGTACGTCCGGATACCACAATATCATCTAAATAGTTCGAACAACACGGTACAGAAACTGTCAGCTGTTCCAAAAAACGCTGAAAAATAGCGGGAGCGGAAGAACTGCCAAAGGGTAGGCGTTGAAATTGAAAAAGGCCCATGTGAGTATTAATGACGAAAAACTTTTTTGACTCGTCGTCAAGTGGAATCTGTAAGTATGCCTCCGCTAAATCAATCTTAGAAAAGAAGCGAGACTGTCCTAATTTGTCCATAAGTTCCTCAGGTCTGGGCAGAGGATAAGTGTCGACAATTGCTTGACTGTTCACTGTTGATTTGAAGTCCGCACAGAGACGAAGTTTTCCTGACGGCTTGGGTATAATTACTATAGGCGAGGCCCACTGACTCGCAGAAACAGGAGAAATCACCCCACTATCTTGCCAACGTTTAAGTTCTTCGGCAACTGTATCACGCAATGCGATAGGCACTGGTCTAGCTTTACGAAATTTTGGAACTGCAGATTCTTTTAAAGTTACATGTGCCACGAAGTCTTTTGCACAACCTAGTTCCGGCGAAAACAAGTCACTATATTTGTCACACAATGCATTGAGTTTATCCTGAGGCACTACTGACGAAATTTGAAGCACATCTCTGCGAATTGATAAACCAAACAAGTCAAAAGCATCTAGTCCAAAAATGTTCTGTGTCGATTTGGCCTGAAGAACAACAAAAGCAACTGTCTTTTTAACACCTTGAAAAGAGGCAGGCAGGCTACACGTTCCTAACACGGGAATATTTTGACCTGTATAAGCTGTTAACACTTGCTGTGACGGCGACAATTTTGGCGAACCCAGAAGTTCATATGTGTCTTTATTTATTAATGTAACAGCGGAACCAGTATCAAGCTGAAATTGCACAGTCTTATTTTCTATAGAGAGAGTAACAAACAGCTTGTGCTTCTGGCGCACGACCGGTGCGCGAATGTGGGCAACGTCTAATACATATTGTTTTCTGCGCTTGCGCGGGTTGCGTGCGGTAGGAAGCGGCGCATACTCGGCACACAGCGGATTAACCACACTGTCACTAGATGACACTACCGCCGGATCGGCGTCCGCGCAATGCGATGCTACTGCACTAAAATTACTTTGAGTAGCTACACCAATTCTACTGTCACTAGCTACACAGTACTGGGCACTATTACAATTAGAAGTTGCAGAAGGCACTATTTTCACTACAGGAATGCACTGTTCATAGTCATTTTGCGTGTCCCGAACCCTTTTCCGTTGCACTGTTTTACGCGCTCGTCGGCGCTTGCTACGTGGTGCACTATATAGTTTTGCAATAGGTGCAGAAGAACTTTCTTGTAATTGAGAACCAACTAAAGCACTGTTCAATTCCACAGCCCGTATAACATTTACAGAATGAACTGTTCTCGCACTCTGCGAAGCACTGTTTCTAACGTTACCGTTCTTTGAGTTTTTAATTTGCATACACACAGACTGCACATGTCCCAATTTGCCACATTGATAACAGGTTGCGTTGCGACTAGGGCAATGAGCACGCTTGTGGCGAGACACACACTGGGGGCAAGATTTACGTACATTTTTCTGAAATGAGCGTTGGCGCCCGTTATTCAAATTACTGTTTCTAACACGACGGGGCGACCTTTGCGTCGCACTTTTACACTGGCTACTGTTCACTGTCTGTTCAGCACGGCCGGTAGAAAAATAAGAATCACTAGTGCTATACTGAGAACTACGGCTAGGAAAGCGTCCGTTGTGGCGGACTGAATTTACACTATGGCTTTGCATTTCTACATCTGCTAAGTCAAAAGTATCATGCTCTTCTATAAGCTGCAGTACACTGTCTAATGAGGGGTCAGACTGTTTCAGAATTGCTGCTCTAATTCTGGGGTCCTGAATATTCTGCGTAATCGCATCCCTCAACATCACGTCACTATACGAAAGTCCACAAGAGCAAGTAAATTTACATTGGCGGGTTAAGCCCTTCAGTTCCGTAATCCACTCTTGGTGTGACTGCTGCGGTAATTTTTTAAGTCTGAAAAATCGGTATCGTGCAGCGGCTACAAGAACTTTTCTCTCATAATGAGCATTCAGTGCATCTACAATTTGTTCAAAGTCTACATCACGAGGAGATGCTTGCGGAAAAAGTTTTTGCAATAATACGAAGGTCTGGGGGCCCACAATCGATAAGAAAAGGTTCTTCACTCTCTGACCTGTAATTTGATGAGCCGCGACGAGTTCTTGAAACTGTGCGAAATAGTCGCTCCATTCTTCCTCACGTTCGTTGTACTGGCGGAACGTCGGAAGCGGTGCGGCGGCAGGTGTGGGCTGCTGATGTGACGACTGTTGTTGTTGGTGAGCAGCCTGTGTCGTCAACTGCGACACGGCCTGGAGCAGTTGAGTGATTTGCGCCGTCTGTAATTGAATAATTTCCATTAAGTTTGGGTTCGGGGTAGTGGCCATGCTGACCGATTAGGCGCCGCGTATACAAGTAACTTATAACAAAACACAAATGCAATATGTAAGAGGACTCGCTCTGCAACAAAAAAGTCCACAAAACACGTAACAAAATATCTTCCCCCAAAAATCTTATAATAAGGGTGGGTGGGCGGGAGCAATTTTTGCGTGCTCCGACTGCTGCTGTCTGGCTGCTGCAAGCGGGCTGGTCCAAGGTTCTATCACTCCTCGTCGCCACTTTTGTATCCCATCCTCGTCGCCACTTTTGAATCCCATCCACGTCGCCACTTTTGTGTCCCGACTTCGTCGCCGCTTTTGTGTCCCAGCCTCGTCGTAGGTGTCGGTGGCCGAGTGGAATGAGACCGACACGCTGGTGCAGGTACGGAGGGGAGCAGCCAGAAACTATAAACACTAGAGTAAATTAGAAAGATATATATTGCACAGAATGTAACATTACTTAACTTTTACATAGTACTGCAGAATGTTGATACATAGTTGTCAGAGGCCTGCCTAGTGCCTGTACAATAGCAAAGTCTTCACTGGTGCCTATCTGATTACGAAGGTCCTAACTCGATGCTATCTCAGTCCGAAGTGCCCGGTGTTCTTCAGTGGTGGCCACGAGCGGCGTTCCAGCAGAGGGCGCTCGTGGCTGTCGTCGTGAGATCGCCGTGCCGTGCGTGCATGGCGGCGCGCGGCGAAAGTAGGTGGCGCGCACTTTGTACTTGTGCGACACCACAGAGAGGATGCCGACTCGTCATCGCCGAATTCGTCCAAATTTATGGAACATGTGAGATATGAAACTGCACCAAATGTTCAAATGTTTGTATAGTTTATGGGACTTAACTACGGGGTCATCAGTCCCTAAACTTACAAACTATTTATGAACTACTTAAGAACTAGGACGGCACAAATATCCATGCCCAAGGGGGGATTCGAACCTCCGACCGTAGTGGCCGTGCAGACCGTGACTGGAGCGCCTCAGTCCCCTCGGCCACCGCGGCCGGCGAAACTGCACCATCTGGGAATTCCAGATGGCTAAGCTTTTAGGAAATAAAAGGAATTTTGATACGGATCGATCACCATATGCACCTTATCAACTGCCCCTGTGATAGTCTGCTCAGAAAGCTGTATTTGGCTCAGCGGTAAGAGATCGGAGTTTTATAGAAAGGTTCGCGGGTTTAATTCCGTCCGGCGGCAAATATTATTTTTCTGCTTGGCAATGCGTACACTACTGACTTCACAATTAATTGCAACATCATATATGTTATTTTATATTTATATGTACACAACATCAGCATCGGGTGACATTATTTAAAACAAGCATTTTATCTTGTAAAATTGGGGTTGTGAACGGTCCATAAAGTGCAAACACTAATAATCGTGAGTTTAATTTGACCTTGGTGGCGTAAACGGACAACAGACATGTACAAAAAGTATTTAACGGGTGTGACGAAGCCCTAAGTGCACGAGAATAAACGTCTTCTGTCGATTGACTCGTGGGGAGGACAAACAAATCCACAAATATATTACGAACTGTTCCAAGATGCAGTATCAAAGTAATTCCCCCAAACTGTATGCCACTAGTGCAACCATGCAATGTATATTTTTATCGTCAGGTAAAAAATGTAATAAAAAAATTTTCAAAACTGCACTTACCTAATCGAGAAAGAAGAAGAAATCACTTCCCTGGAAAGTTGCATAAAAACTACTTTCCATTACACATCACCAGCCGTCCTCGCAAGTATTCATCGACATGCGTTACGCGTGGTTCGCTGCTAGACTATGCGATGAAAGAAGCTGTTTTCAGAATGTCAATCAAGTTTGTTTTTTTAGGAAGACATTTAAAAAGACATGTAGCTACAAAAGGGTGGCATTCATAACGTGCGCAAGATGCGGTCAAAATTATTGCTTCTCCAGTTTATTCTATAAATATCACTGCGGTACATGTAATTGATCAATTGCAAATAAATGGAAGTATTGATTTACATACACGACGTCCCCAGGTACGCGTTAACTACAGTCCCTTTTTAATTCATGATTTTTTCGATTTCCGTCGTCCTTAATTGCATATGAAATTGGTGGAGGTGGAGGTGTTCTGCAAAGGTGGAGTGGCTATTTTCATACTTCCAGCTTCTTATATGTTCTTTATATCTGCTTTTGAAGTTTCTGCCTGTCATTCCCAGATATACTGATTTACATTCTTGGCATTGAAAATAGCCACACTACCTTTGCAGAACACCTGATAGAACACGGACATGAACCATCCACCATGGAACAAGAGATGAAAATTATCAGAACCAATAATCGAGACAGAAAAATCCTGACACTTCAAGAAAACTTTCATATACAGAGAGCCTTGGCAATGAATAAGAAAGTGATCAATGATCAGATCAACATAAGTAACAACTCACTGATCAAGCTGGCCACAAAAACAGTGAAAAACAGTAATGAAACATGAAATGCCCTACCCCTTCTCCCTCTCGCTCCCCTCCCCCTTCCCCCTACTCCTATATTCACAAAAAACTAACACAAATGACAATACACACACACTGGCATAAACAGGAACATAAACAAGAGACACAGTGAAGTGTTGATGCAAGGGTTTTCATCAGGACCGAAAATACCATATCCAACTGAAGACCTCATAAACATCTCCATGAAGACACACATGGAATAACACAGAAAACTGTAACTAGGGTCAAAAACTGGATAATTAAATTAACTTTGCAAAAGCTAGTGCTACAGAAGTTGTTTCTAACCTAGTAGATCCGAACTTTAAAAATTGTAGCAAGACTGTTAATTGTCATACTGTGAAAAATACCTATAATATTCGGTCGGTCGAAAATTGTCTTGTAAGTTGATAGGCGAAAAATTCTTCGTTAAATGGCTCCGAGCTAGTGACTTCACATTTTATGTGGTTCGAGGTACTACCTTTAATATGATTGGACAGGGAATTAAATATCACTCTCACTTCGATAACTCTATTCAGGAAATTTTCAATGAATTTCAGGGCCCCTAAGAAGTTCCATGGAGGAATTCTGCTTGTGAGATAAGATATGGATGAAAGAGAGCCTTACAGAAAGACAAGAAGTCACAAAATTAATCAGACTAACAAGTGGTGACATATGAAGAAACAAATTCACTATATCGAAAAAGACTTCAGAGGTTGCAAGCAATGAGTCTTCTATAAGATGTTCATAGGGAAGATTGGCAAGTAGGTCTTACATTCCTTTAAACATGTTCATGCGACAACAAGATGCTACACTTGCACCGACTAACCAAGATAACCTCACAGGGAGGCTCTTTAGTTATCAGAGCTACTCTAATTTCCAGTATCACCATCAAAATATCATGAAGAGACTCCTACGTACATACGCGTAAACCATGGATCTCAATCACTCACCAAACATGAAATCCCCACAAACATCCACAGTCTCAAAACCAACAGAATATCTGGAGAATATGATGTAATTTCGTAACTATAGAAGAAGCTTGACACACTTGACAACCTCACAGAGATCCTACTAGACATGTCACAAATGGAATCCTATAAACGGAACACATGACTGGAAATGTACACTCGTTGTTGTTGTTGTTGTGGTCTTCAGTCCGGAGACTGTGATACAGCTCTCCACCCTAATCTATCTTGAGCAAGCCTCTTAATCTCTTCAGAAGACTTGCAACCTACATCCATTTGAATCTGCTTACTATATCCATCACTTGGTCTTCCTCTGCGTTTTTTACCACAACACTTCATTCCAACGTTAAATTCACCATTCCTTAATGCCTAAGTTATGTGTCCTACCAATCGATCCCTTCTTTTAGTCAAGGTATGCCAGAAATTCCTTTTCTCCCCAATTCTGTTCAGTATCTCATTAGTTACGCGATCCACACACCTCATCTTTAGCATTCTTCTGTGGCACATTTAAAAGGCCTCTATCCTATTCCTGTCCACACTGTTTATCGTCCATGTTTCACTCCCATACAAGGCAACACTCCACAAAAATGCCTTCAGAAATAACTTCCTTACGCGTAAATTAATATTCGACGTTAAGAAAATTCTATTTTTCAAAAACGCTTTTTTTCCCATTGCCATTCGGCATTTTATAGCCGCTGTACTGCGACCATCATCTATTATTTTACTGCCCAAGTAGCAAAACTCATCTACCATCTTTATTGTTTCGTTACCTAATGTAATTCCTTCAGCATCGCCCGACTGCACTCCATTACCCTTGTTTTGCTCTTTTTAATGTTTATTTTATACGCACCTTTCAACATACTGTACATTCCATTCAATTGCTCTTCCAGATCTTTTGCTGTCTCTGATAGAATTGCAATGTCATCGGGAAAACGCAAAGTTTTTATTTCTTCACCTTGAACTCTAATTTCTTCTCCAAATTTCTCCTTGCTTTCCTTTATAGCTTGCTCATGTACAAATTGAATAACATTGGAGAACGGCTACAACCCTGTCCTACTCCCTTCCCAACCTCTGAATCCCTTTCATACTCTGAAAATCTGATAACTGCTGTCTGGTTTTTGTACAAATTGTAAATAACCTTCCGTTTCCTACATTTTACTCCTGCTGATTTCAGAATTTGAAAGAAAGTATTCCGATCAACATCGTCAAAAACTTTTTCCAAATCTACAAAAGCTAGAAATGTAGGTTTGCCTTTCCTTAATCTATATTTTAAGATAATCCGTAAAGTGAATATTGTCTCCTGTGATCCTACATTTCTCCGGAATTCAAAGTGATCTTCCACTAGGTCAGCTGCTACCAGCTCTTCCACCCTTATGTAAATAATTCGTGTTAAAATTTTGTAACCATGACTTATTAAACTGATGATTCTGTAATTTTCACATCTGTCAGCACCTGATTTTTTTGGAATGGGGATTATAATTTTTTTCTTGAAGTCCGAAGGTATGTTGTCTGTCTCGTACATCTTACGCACCAAGTGAAATAGTTTCATCATGGTTGGTTCTCCCAGAGACTTTAGTAGTTCTGAGGGAATGTTATCTACTCCAGTGACCCTGTTTAGACTTATGTCTTTAAGTGCTCTGTAAAATTCTTCTCTCAGTATAGTATCTACTATTTCATATTTATCTACTTTCTCCTGTCTTATTACAATATTGTCTGTAAGTTCATTTCCTTTGTAGAGCCCCTCTACATACTCTTTCCACCTTTCAGCTTTCCTTTCTTTGCTGAGAACTGGTTTTCAATCAGTGTCCTTGATATTCATAGAGCTGTTTTTCTTATCTCCAAATGTCTCTTTTATTCTCCTGTAGGGGAAATATTTTACCCGAGAGGATGCCATCATCATATGTTCATACAGTAGAGCTGCATCTCCTCGGGAAAAGTAACGACTGTAGATTCCCCTTGCTTTCAACTGTTCGCAGTAACTGTATGGCAAAGCCACATTAGCTGATGTTACAAGGTCAGCTCAATCAATCTTCCAGACTGTTGCCCCTGTAACCACTGAAAAGGCTGCTGCCCCTCTTCAGGAACCACACGTTTGTCTGGCCTCTCCACAGATACCCCTCCGCTGTGGTTGAACCTACGGTACGGCTATTTGTATCGTTCAGGCACGCAAGCCACCCCACCTCGGCAATGTCTGTGGTTCGTGAGGGTGGTACACGCATCCACCGAATACATAAAAATTATTATTAATGTTATTAGCTAACCACAGTGGAATTGCTATGGCTTAGGTCATTTACATGAACATCTCAGCTTGACTTCGTCATAGATCTGAAGGGGAGTTGGAAGACAGGACTGGATAATACCAAGCAAACTTCGGAACAGTATGATGTCGCGCAGAGCAATTTTTCAACCTGTAAACAAATATATTTGTATGATCCTGACTTCAAAAAGAGTACGATTCCATCAATCGGCAGTCCCTCTTCAATGTTGTAGACATTGATTGACACAAAGCACTACTCCTCATCAAATAAACTCTTACTCATGAAGTTTATTTTCATATTATACCAAAGTCTTTAGACCTAAAGACCGGCGTGCGACAAGGCGACGTATTGTCATAATTGCTCTTCAACCTTGATAAGGTCATTAGATAATGGGACAAAGAATTGAAAATCATAACTACTTCTAACTCACTAATCGTCGAGAAGTAAAAGACAGACTCATGGTTTGTTACGTCGCCTTCGTAGACAATGTAGCAATCGTAGTGGACAGCGGATTCACAGCTATCAAACGAACATGGAGATTCTCAAGGAATTTACTGAAAACACAAGCGGACAAATTTCATTGGAGAAATCCAAGTTAATTTCCGCGATATTCACGATATGAGGTTGAATGTTGGGGGTCTCGAGCATACCAGTCACCTCATTATTGGCGCCAGTTGTGTGTCTTGGATGGCGAACGGAAGCAAATGCAATAAAATAACTGTAGCACAGCTCAAAACTAAACACGTCAAATGGCATTTAAAGATTACTTTTATTATTTAATTAAGTGATTTTATGGTGTATAATGTGTTAATGATGAGTTGTAAGAATAGTGGATATCGTAGATCTCATCTGAAAACGAAAGCGGTGCCACTCTTGTCAGTTAAGTGTGTGCATTAAAATATCAACAAAAGTATTGTACAGCAAACTTAGGCTTCCACTGATAAAAAGGAAAGTGTGCTGGAAATACAGGAAATGCAATTGAAATGAACCAACATATATCTAAAAAAAAAAAAAAAAAAAAAAAAAAAAAAAAAAAAAAAAAAAACACACAAAATGGAATCGTAAAAACAGCAATCTAACAACACAAAATAAAATAGTAGAAAACAGGAATATAATAATTTATTAATCGTTTCTAACATTACGCTAATAACATACGATTTGTGGATTGATTTTAGTTGTGTCTTTTACGAAAAATTACTAAATATTTTCCCGAATATTTCAGAAAGATCTTCCTTACTTCTGTTAAAATAGTTTGTACATTTAACATATCCCTCACATTATGTTATGAAGTATAACTACGCGGTTGCAATTTAGTTTGCAAAATGAGTCTCAAAAAGTATGTCGGGATTTATAAAGTTTACTAAAATGTTTTCAAATCGAAAATTTAACAGCAAACGAGCATGGTCTGATTTTATAATGTGTAACAAATACTTTCAGTCGAGATAAAAAATGTTTGTAAATCTATCGAACCAAACTGCGTGGTCATCAGTCCGTAGCTTACAAACTACTGAAACCTAGGTAAACTAACCTAAGGACAAACACACACACCCATGCCCCAGGGAGGACTCGAACCTCCACGACGAGCAACCGCGCGCTCCGCAGCGAGGCGCTTTAGACCGCTCTTCAGTCGAGATAAAGCAGATTACTACATATTGCAACTGCTGGGAGCTGTCACCGAAGATTACCTGCCTATCTCGTAGCTTACGCCGCACATAGTCTGGCGTTGTAGGAGAGAAATGTTAATCTGTATTGTCGCCAGTTCACTTGCAGTGAGACTGTCACGGTATTCGTCAAAACTGTCCGGTTTAGGAAATGCAAAATAACTATTATGACTTCTACAACATGAAGACTGATGTGTAGGATTTCTATTAAGATCTCAAATTTTTCTTCATTTAGCAACGAACCAGACTGTTATTTACGTTAAGTCAAATACTGTCAGTGATCAGTATTAGATCCTCCTCAATTTTGAGCCCCTCTCAATTGCGCCCACTTCCTCACTCCCGTCCCCCCTTCATTCTTGGTGCCCTACCATTAATCTTTGTGCCTCAAGCAGGGGCGGTTTTTCTGAAACCCTGCCACACATCCAGCTGAAATCGTTCGATGTATTATTTTCTACGTATAGGAGATCTATTTCCTTTCACCAATTTACGAACAAAGTTACTAACCTTGAGGGTACTGCTTCTCTTACAAAACAGATAAGACACAGTCATATTTTATCTAAAACATAGCTTTGATGGTTAAATATGGTCCCGAGCCCACATCTAAATCTACATAAATACTCTGCAAGTCAGATTGAAGTGCATGGCAGAGGGTTCATCGAACAGCTTTTATGATATTTCTCTAAAATTCCGTTCCCTAATAGCTCGCGGGGAAAAAGAAACACCAAAATCCTTTCGTTTTGGATCTGATTATCTTATTTTATTTTGATGATCATGTCTCCCTATGTAGGTGGGTGGTAACAAAATATGAGCGCATTTGGAGGAGAAAGTTGGTGAAACAAATTTCGCTAATAGATCTCGTCGCAACGAATAACACCTTTCTTTTAATGATTTTTACCCCAACTAGTACATCATTTCCGTGACACTCTCTCCCCCACCCCTATTTCGCTGTAAAACAAAACGAGCTGCACCTTCTCTGAACTTTCTCTAAATCGTCTGTCAGTCCCACTTGGCGTGGACCCTACAATGAATAGCAATACTCCAAAATGGGACGCACAAGAGTAGTGTAGGCAGTTTCTTCAGTTGCATCTTCTAAGTGTTCTGCCAATGAAACGTAGTCTTTGGTTCGCTTCCCCTACAATATTTTCTGTACGTTCTTTCCAATTCAATCTGTTCGTAGTTGTTGCTCCTAGGTATTTAATTCAATTTACGGCATGTAGTTTTGAGTGATTTATCGTTTAACTGTAGTTGAACGGATTTCATTTAGTAGTCATATGGATAACTTCACACTTCTCATTATTAAGGTTCATTTTTTTTATCATACAGATATCTTATTTAAATCGTTTTGCAGTTCCTTTTGGTATTCTAGTGACTTTAATAACCGGTAAATGGCAGCAGCATCCGCTAACAGTCTAAGAGAGCTACTTAGATTGTCTCCTAAATCTTTTATAAAATAACGAACAGTAGGAGCCCTATAACACTTCACTGGGGTCGCCAGATATCATTATCTTCTACTCGATGACTTTTCGGCATTTACAACGCGCGGTGTCCTTTCTGACAGGGAATCACGAATCCAATCGCAAAACTGTGGCGATTTTCCATAAGCAAGTTATTTGATTAGAGGACACTTGTGAGGTACAGTTTCTAAAGCCTTCCTGAAATCTAGAAATATGGAATCTATTTAACATCCCTTGTCGATAGTACTCATCACATCATGTGAGTAAACAGCTAGCTGTGTTTCACAAAAAACATTACTCTCTGAATCCGTGTTGACTATGGATCAATAGGTCGTTCCTATCGAGGTGGTTCATAATATTTCAGGAAACTATATGTTGTAAAATCCTGCTGCAAACCTACGTAGCATCAGCGTACTCTCAAAGGAGCCTAATTGGGATTCAGTCGAGACCGAGAGACTTACTTTTGGTAAGTGATTTAACTTGTTTGATACACCAGGGGTTTCAACTTCTAAATTACTCATGCCGGGAGATGTTCTTAATACGAATTCTGGAGTATTTGGTTCGTCTTATTTCGTGAAGGAATTTCAGGATACTGTTAAGCAATTCAGCAATAGCAGAACTGTCATCAGTACCATCCCTGTTTCTATCGCGTAGTCAAGGTATTGATTGTGTTTTACCGCTAGTTTACTTTACATACAACCAGAATTTCTTAACATTCTCTACCAATTTACGTGACAGAAATTCGTTGTGGAAACTATTATAAGTTTCTCTCATTGAAGTTCGACCTAAATTTCGAGTGTCTGTAGAAGACTGCGAGTCTTGAGGATTTTGTGTGCGTTTAAATTTGACACGCTTTTCTCTTTGCTTTTGCAAGAGTGATCTAATCTGTTTTATGTACCAGGGCGAGTCAGACACCACTGTTGTTAATTTGTTTGGTATACGTCTGTCAATGGTTGCAGATTTTATATCTTTGAACGTAAGCCACATCTGATATACACTAACATTGATACTTTCGAAAGACTGGAGATTATCACTCACTCAGGAAAGCATTAATGGAATTTGTATCTGCTTTTTTGAATAGTTACTTTTTTCGTTTAATTTAGGTAAATTTTGGAAATCCGATGTTCGTTCTCGCTACGACAACTCTGTGTTCACTAGCTGAGTCTGCATACAGCTGTCGCAGTCCCTTTCATGATTTCAATACCCATAAAAGCTGACGACTAGAAAGATACGATGTAGACTCGACAGAGGGTAACTAACGTAAACGAAGACAATTAGACTTTGTTTGTATTATGAGGAGGCGATCCAAGTATATGTTCCAAAAATGTTACAGCCAAGATCGCTTGAAATTAATTTTATATCGACGACCGGTTTCACTGGTTCTGCCAACATCATCTGGTCTAAAAAATCTTTTTAAATGGCCGTCATCTTGTAAAAACAAACAGTTGTTATATAAAATAATTTAGAGTCCATAGGTGCACTATGTCATTATAACAAATGTGTACATATCACTGTGAGAGACAGTAGGATACAGAACGATAGAGTATCCTACTGTCTCTCACAGTGATATGTACACTTTTATTATAATGACACAGTGCAACTATGCACTCTAAATTATTTTATATCACAGCTGTTTCTCATTACAAGATGACGGCCACGTAACTAGATTTTTTGAACTAGATAATGCTGGCAGAGACCAGTGAAACCGGTCGTCCAAATAAAATTAATTTCAAGCGATCTTGGCTGTAGCATTTTTGGAACATAGAAGACAAATAGAGCTGGTACTAATGCAACGAAAACAAAACAGACGACTGTCAGGATTCATACAGTGGAAGAATACACTAACCAAATATTTAACGCGAAACCGAATATAATATAACGCGAGCACAAGATAAATTTAATAAACTGAAGCAATAACCTCACAGAACAGTGAAAATATATCCCTTCTAGTAAGAAGCAGGTTACACTTACAAGTGTTCTCTACTGCCTAAGATAATTAGCTCAAACCTGTCCTTGGATGCTCTATATGCAGCTACACGGAAATTTTTATTGAAATCAGATTTCGAAATGTTATTAAACTGTTCTCCATCTTGGAGCCTCATAATAGTTACACGACTGCTCCTCTGCTGTTTCGCAGCTTCTTCACAACTACAGTTGACGTTCAATTATGATCAAGAATGAATATTATTAGAATTTTTATAATACTTAAGAATTATTATTAATATTATTATTATAAAGAATATTATGTAGAAATCCCATTAGTAGTAGAAAAATTCGATTGTATCTAGTTGAAATCCAATTATTTGGGAGGGTGTCCGAGCAGCCGGTGTGCCTCTCCCCCCCCCCCCCCCCCCCCCTCCCCCACGACCCACCCGGGTCAGCGTGCGGGCCTGGTCCGTTAATTTACTACCTTACGACATCTACAACACACAAACCCATGCACAGAGGGAGGACTCGAAACTCGGACGGGGAGCGGCCGCGGAATCCGTAGCATAGCGCCTTAGACCAGGAGGCCAGTCCCGTGTGGCCACAATGAAGTAACATTGTAGGTACGCTTCATGCACGTTAAGCAACTCTTACGTGCTACAAACAGCAACCCAAGTTGCTGAAAAGCTAGTCTTAACTTTAAATTTTCATTTATGAATTCTGCAAGCGTGTCTTGCGTAACTACTGAACATGGAAAATGGCAACTGTTTCATTTCGTCATCTGTATTTTTATCGGCTGTGTCACACTTCCTTTTCCCCGTCACCTTTTTCTTTCCTTGTGACAGTGGGTGCATGTAGTGTGGCTGTGCTGTGGTTTCTCAATGTACTGGTAGGATAGAACAGAGTTTCGTAGGTATTAGATGGTAGGGTAGTTCAACGATGCTTATGTAGCGCACGGAAGGAAAGCGAAGGACTCGCCACAGAAATGGCTGTCGAAAGTTTGCGGGGGTGGATTCGCAAGGTAGAGAGGGCGGAGGCGACCGCCTCAACCAATCAGGACAGGTCGATTCAAGTGAGAGCCGTTGAGGTCAACGGAAAGAAAGTTGCGGTGACTGCTGGTGGGGCGACAGGACGTGGAGCACGGAGCTGCGAGGTGTTGGTAAAAGCGAGCTTGCAATGCTGCGCGTTTTGGCATATTTTGTTATGCTATCATTTCATCGGGATTTCAGTGGTTGTAGTAACGCGAAAATATAATATTTTGTTGGTTAACTTGCTTGATTTTAATAGTTTTCGTTGTACCCTGCAATTGGAGCACTTGCCTCATGGCTGGTGGGGTCCTTTACTTGTTAATTTGGTTTGAACTTTTTGTTATAAGTAATGGTAAATATTTGGATTAATTTGGTAGCGTAAAGTTGTTTCATGCTAACGGTTTCTTTGCGCTCCGTACTTGTACACGTGGTTGCGTCTTGGTTGCTGTATGGTATAAAGTTATGTAATAAAACTAATGCTGATTGAGTTTAAGCAAGGTTAACATAAAGGGAGAGTGTTTTACTATCAGATTATTCAATACAAATAAACAATCCCTGAGACGGATTTTCGTCTCGAATTTGTCAAAGACAATAATGATAAATCTGAAGCATAGAATTAAAATTTGTAGTGCGGCCGGGAATCGAACCCGGACCTCCATGCTTACTAGGCAAACGTCTTGACCGTTGTGTTTTTTGTTGTTGTTGTTTTTTTTTTTTGTTCTATGGGTAGTTCTGTGTGTTGCGGACGCTGATTGTGTTTGTTCGTTCATGTTCGATGTTCTTTTGTCTCAGCTTTTTTATTACAGAGGGCGTTGAGCCCTCTGACCGGGCGCGCTGAGCCACGGCGCCCGGCACCGTTAGACCACCACACCAACAAGGATTAATGCGCCTCGTAATAGTCTTAAGTACGATTTCCTTCCACGTCACAAACTTTAATTCAGCTTCTGTGTTCCAAAGATTATTGGTGTGCGGCCGCGGCGGAGTGGCCGATCGCATTGAGGCGCTATTCTCCGATGCACGAGGCCGTTCCCTGTCGGAGTTTCGAATTCTCCCCCGAGCTTGGATGTTTGTGTTGTCTTTAGTATAAGGTAGTTAAGTAGTTTGAAAGTTTAGGGACTGATGACCCCGCAGTTAAGTCCCATAAGCTTAACAAACGTTGGTGTTTGAATACGGGCTGTTTCTCAGTAGGTACCACGCGGCCTCATAATGAATTGTTCATGTGCGATATGGCACGCCATACTCTGCCTAGTGGTGTTTCTATTATTTGTATAATTGTTGGCAGGCTTATTTTATATGCTTTTGTGTTAATTATGTTCATTTTTTGTAACGGCATTTGTGTCGTTGCCACGTGATGCACCACAGATAATCAGTCAGGTTTGGAGGTGCTTAGTGGCATGTTCTATAATTTATCAGCTCCAGCAGAGCCATATTTAGGAAGTGATTTGTACGGTGAACATCATATCAAATTGTTCAAATGTTTGTATAGTCTGTGGGACTTAACTACGGGGTCATCAGTCCCTAAACTTACAAACTATTTATGAACTACTTACGAACTAGAACGGCACAAATATGCATGCCCGAGGGGGGATTCGAACCCCCGACCGTAGTGGCCGTGCAGACCGTGATTGGGGCGCCTTAATCCCCTCGGCCACCGCGGCCGGCTGAACATCATATTCTGCTCAAAGTTTGCTTTAGGAGCGACAACGTTTTCTGCTTTGTTCAGGCATTCCTATGTTTAGCTTTCTTAGCTCAACGTATTTTCACTTGATCTGCTACACACACGCAATAGTTCACCTTCCTTAGTTGGTTTGATGTAACGTGTTTATCGCATGGTCCTGCATGAGAATGCTGAGTGAGATCCAAGTGTTATCTTCCACTTGGTTCTATATAGTGTAAATACGAAAAGCGTTATTTCGTAGGGGAACAATAGGATCATCATTTGTCTTTTCTTTTACTGCAATAATAACGAAATTTATGATATTTAAACTATTTGTAATAAATGAAATTGCTACCCGCACTTTTGAGTGTAATTATCCCAGGCAATCCCTGTACCAAAATAATATAATCAGTGATAAAATAGTAGCAATGATAACATACTTGCTAGACAATTAAAATGTTTTACTCCCTTCTTCGGCATGAACACAGAGGGTGGGTACCAACTCGTTGCTACTGCGTTGGCTTGGTGTGCGTGTCTTTATTATCCGTTGTGCATATTAATATTTAACTCATGTTAAGTTGTGGTTTGGACGTAAAACTCATAGAACATACGACAGTCAAACCGAATACGCGCACATAGCCTTATCACTATTGCGCCTTTTGTTGGGATTGGAAAAGATTTGTGGCGTAGAAAGGTATTTTCCTGTGTCATGCCAAATAAAGTCTACTGGAATAGGACCAAGTTCTCTCCACTTAGTCAGGAACAACGAGAACTGTAACTAAAAAATCAAATCCACATACGCATAAAAATTTACAACGGTAACCGTGCAACGAGATTAGTATCAGTTTCGTATCATTTGAAACATGTTGGTTTTTTTAATAACATGTTCCTTCATTGGTGTGTGTGTGTGTGTGTGAGTGTGTATGTGTATTCACGTTTAAAACATACTTTGTATTTATTGGCAAACTGCAGTATTAATTGTAATCGTGCATGGGAGAGGTGTAGCGTGGGGTCTACCCGAATATGAAATTTGGTTCCTCAGTGATTGTTCCATCGGATTACATCAAGGAAACTGAGTGATTCACACTAAAATGGGTAGCTGGGCGGGACTATCGTTAGGTTGGATAAATTGCCTTTACCGGACTCTAGCACTATTTGCTACTGGTCAGATATTTCTAGTAAATGTTTTATTATCCCTTACCAAAGGTAGTGTTACAAATAAAAGTTTCTTCTGCAAGCCACAGTTACTCCTCGTCTGAGGTTTGAGTCCTCCCACGGGCATGTTAGATTAAGTTGAAGTAGATTGTAAGCCTAAGGGACTAATAACTGCAGTACTGAAGTCCCATAGATTTACGAACATGTGATTTGGTTTGATCATTTACAAGCTGGGTTAATTCCGATTTCGTAGGTATAGAGGGGCTCAAACCCGTGGTAAGTCTGTGTTGCTGTAAACGACACAAAGGCAGGCATTCGTTTAGAAATATCATACAACTGCAGACTGTTTCGGGTGTGTTTGTGAGAGTATGAGTATACTTGCATTCTCACCTGTACTTGACTGGCTATTATAATGTTCAAATGTTTAAGTTTATGAGACTTAACTGCGGGGTCATCAGTCCCTAAATTTACGAACTACTTATCAACTAACTTATACTAAATACAACACAAACATCCCTGCCAGAGGGGTGATTTGAATCCCCGATAGGGAACAGCCTCGCGCATCGTAGCATAGCGCCTCAGTGCGCTCGACCGCTCCGCCGCGGCGACTGGCTATTATCTGGACTGATAGTCGATAGAAATTATGATAGGAAAATATCATAGTATTTCATTTAAAACTGTATGCATTATTTTCGTTCCATTAGGTCGAATGAAATATATGCGTAATAACCAATGGTCAGGATTGGGTAAAGATTTCAGTTATAGTCTTTTCTAAGGAGTTTAGAGATGCCATTGGTTAGTTCCGCATACACGTATTGACCAATCAGAATCCAGCTTACAATCCGAAACTTCAGCAGAACAGTCAGCAGCTACGATATGTTGGTTATGCATGCAGACATACTGCAGTGTATGTTGGGAGTTGATGGCCGCAATGTCTATTGGAGTGCTGAAGTCAAAATACAAAATGGATGTATTTTAGAATCGTTGCTGATGTCTGTAGCTAGAATAAAGTTTAGGAAATATTATTTGATAAATATTTCTTCATTAGGCTCTAATTCAGCAAAACGAACCATTATTGACGTTTTTCTACGTTATCCACGTAAGCAGTACATCTAAAATTAGCAATACAGTCTAAAATAGGGAGTTCAGTCTAATATAACTTTAGTATGTTGCTTTGTAAGTCAATTCAAAATGTGATCTTGAATATGTGTTGATAACAGTGTTGAATGCATTTTCTTTACAGAAGTAGTGAACATTGGTTTCATGAGAATTTACTCTTCACAAATGTTCTGTTAATGCAACATCAAATTTAGTGATATGTTCTCTTAGTTTCAGAATAATCCCATTATTTTCTTTAAAAAGAATATCAGTACATATAATGTATAAAAAACACGAATACAAAAAAAGTTCAAATGTTTGTATAGCTTATGAGACTTAACTACGGGGTCATCAGTTCCTAAACTTACCAACTAGCTAATACTAAGGACGGCACAAATATCCATGCCCGAGGGGGATTCGAACCCCCGACCGTAGTGGTCGTGCAGACCGTGACTCACGCGCCGCAGTCCCCTCGGCCACCGCGGCCGGCAACACGAATACAATATTTTTCAAAACGTACAAGATTTATTTGATGTTGCTACGAAAATCAAGCACTCTGTATGTCACAACACTCCGTTGATGGCGGCACTATAACCATTAAACGTACCTGCTACTTTTCAACAAAAACCTCTTGAATTCATACTTTTTGTGTCCCCTTAACAGGGGCCAGTACTTCTACGAACAGCAGCGTACGTTTTAAAAACTGACTATAGTACACCAAATCCAAGAATAACACTACATATTTCAAGATAAATGTTATAATATTTAACAAAATTAAAGGAACTGTAAATAACTCTCATAGTACACCAGAAAATTAGGATTTTCCATTATGCAACAGATTTGCATGCCGTACTTGTGGAATCAAGACACGCCAGCTTTCAGTGCATTTATAAACCTAAACTTAATTTTTCTAAAGTCTGTAAAGTATGCACGCCTGGATAGTCGCAAGGAAGGTAGGTAGCTAGATCATATCATTTCTACTTATTTGATTACAAACCATTTGCTGATCAAATGTTTGTACAACTTTTGGGACTTAACTGCTGGCCATCAGTCCCTAAACTTGCAAACTACTTATGAACTACCCTATACTAAAGACGGCACAAGCATCCATGCCCGAGGGGGGATTCAACCCCCGACTGGGAACGGCTTCGCGCATCGCAACATAGCGCCTCAATGCGCTCGGCCACTCCACCGCGGACATTTGCTGATTATAATAATAAAAATACTCTAATAAATAGTAATTTCTATATAAAATTCGGGTAATATTCTAGAAGAACATTGGCAACAATCAATTAAGATAAGTTCTTGACTGCAACACCATTGGTTCTACTCTTGAACAGGTAGATGTCGTGAGGTCCTCAAATAAGCTCGCATTAGTATATCTACTTAGAGAAGTATCATCTCTGCGAGTTTTTTGCTGCTTATAGAGGGCGATGTAAAAAAAACTGTTGTTGTAGACTTAGCTTGTATCTCATTTTACTTCCTTTCTTGTATCCTTTTCTGATAATAAACACTAGATTCCTTTTTTAGACATATCTTCGTCAAATATTTGTTGTTACGAAGACACAAAAAATGCAGTCACATCACAAAAATACTGAACAAGACGACACAGTACCTATTTCCGAACACTAGCTACCTCTTTAAGACACTCAACACTTCGGTCTGAAATTGTTACCATATTGTTTGGATGTCATTATTTTTGCGATGCATAGGGGAAAGTGAAGAGGGACGCCATAGCTGGCTAAGTGCGTTACTGCATGTCCGTAAACAGTTAATTCTTTGTTAATGAGCATTAAATAAAAAATGTTTGTAAATCTATCGGACCAAACTGCGTGGTCATCAGTCCGTAGCTTACAAACTACTTAAACCTAGGTAAACTAACCTAAGGACAACACACACACCCATGCTCCAGGGAGGACTCGAACCTCCACGGCGAGCAACCGCGCGCTCCGCAGCGAGACGCTTTAGACCGCTCGGCTACTCCACCGCGGCTTAATGAGCATTAACGAAGAGCTCGGTAAATATATAGGAAGGACAGTAGCGTGTTATAACTCAAAATGCGAGATAATCCTTTCCCAGCTGAATGGTAACTTTTAGGATAAAGTTAAATCGACACGCAGTAACTGACTTGGAATCAGTTGTAAACCAAGCTGTGATTGGACCCTGCAAATATGAACTGTTTACAACATTTCTGCGAATGTGCGCTTACAAGCCGTCACTAATTTCAGAAACATGTGCTAGTTCATATTACTGTACTTGAAAATAAAGTCTATCAGTGACAGAACAGAAAAAGAACAGTAAATATAAAATACTTTTCTAACGTTCTGCAAAACAGTATTTATTTGGTTACGAACTGGCTTTCGACTAGACCAGCGTCAGCTCTACATCCAAATCACATTTAAGTGTCTGGCTATTGAATGTCACAAAACATCTTTGTATTTCTTTCATTTCTTTTCATTTTTTTTTTTTTTTTTTTAATTTAATTCGTAAGGGATCAAACTGCTGAGATCATCGGTCCCTAGACTTACACAGTACTGAAAGGACAACACATACACCCGTGCCCGAAGGAGAACTCTTGAACTTCTGGGGGGAGCGGTGGTGCAATCTGTGATGAGACCGCACTACCATCGACGCACGCTATAACAGAATTTGATGTATGATTTACACAGTTATTACTAACTTGAAAGATACAGTAAACCGTGTTATATCGAGTTTCTACGACGGAAGGTATTATATGGTTATGTTAAGCAAATTATTTTAATTCTATTATCATTTATTTTGCACTTGGGCGTCGTTTCCTCCCTCCCCATTTCCCAGCCCCTCGGCTTGGCACCGCAAATGGACACTTGTGTCGGTTGTGCCTTAAACCGGCCCTGTGTATGTCAAAGGAGAAAAGGAAGCACTTAAGGGTTAACATCCAATTGACAATGTTGTCATTAGAGATGAAAGTTAATGCTCAAATTTTTGGGGAAGGATATCTGCAGTGATCTTTCAAAGGAACCAATCCGTAATATGGCTGTAGTGATTTGTGGAAATCATGCCTTTGCATATAAGCAAATCAAAGGTGAAAGATCAATGTCTATAAAATTCGCTGTTGTATTTTTACTCGTAACAATAATTACAAATCTCGACACCGCAGAAAACTCACAGGACAGTTCTACACGATGAAATTACGCATCTGGTAAATAGCTAACGTTTCATTGGCGTTGGAAAACTATTTGTTGTAGGAACTCATCAAACGCACAATGTCTGCATTGTCACTGCGGCAACATGCTTAGTAATCAGTAAACCTGAGATGGTAATATAACATAAGCCGGTGATGTATGCCATCTTCATATTGCAAGGTAATAATTTTCAGAAATACATTGTATTCACATAAATGTACACTGCCATTGGATTCATCTCCCTATGTAGGCACAATATATATGTTTTCTCTGTCTCTTGTGCTGATAATTTCTGTTTGTGTTTACCTTCCAGAGTGAATTAGATCCCAAATCGCGGTTATTATATAAATGTGAGTGCCGGTTCAAACTGTAGATTGAAATCTACTTGATGAAACCAACCTCTGCTAACATTAGTTTCAGTTCATAAAAATATATAATTAACAACTGAGCCAATTCTTAACCCATGCTTTAATTTAAAAAAGAAACAGCTTCGAGCAAATAAAACCTTCGTTATTGCCGTTTTTATATTCAGAAAAATATCTTAACACTGTTGACTGCAACACACACTTCGAAGTTTGCAAGGATAAATTATAGCGCGAGAAATTACCTACTGCATGTACAGATGTGCGGAAACTAGACTGGAGTTATAACAACCGGACAAGAAATGGAACCCTGTTTGATGAGCAATCCATCGACAGAAAGTTAAACCCTAATCTCCCTTCCTTCGTGAAAGGGAAGTTATAGCTGAGAAGAGAGTAAAACAGAGTTGTCACGTCCCCGCTGCGTCTGTCGTTTCATCTACTAGTAGAGGAAAGGAAGGAGGAATATGGAAAAGGAATTAAATTTTTGGAGAAAGAAATAAAATTTTTGAGGTTTGCAATGACGTAGTTCTATCAAAGATTGTGGATGACTTGACACGGTATGGATACTGTTATGAAAAGCTATTATAATGTTAAATCCAACTAAAGTGAAACTGATATATTTAAATGTATTCGGATTAATTCAGGAAATTCTGGTGGATTATTTAAGGTAGGGAGACAAAGTAACTAAAGATAGTTGAAGTAGGGAGGATACTTTAGGCAGACCATACCAGTACGAAAATTGTTTCTAAAAATAATAATTTTGCTGTTATAAACTGTAAATATAAATTTGAATGTTACGAATTCTACAAGATTTAGCTGTGTAGCTTTGTAAAATACATTAAACGTGAATAACAGTAAACTTGAGACGATAAGATACTAGAAACTTCCAGAATGTGATGCTACAAAACAATGTTAAAGACTGGATGAGTAGATGGTATTAATAATAAGGAAGCACTGGATTGAACTCGGCGAAAATATTTTGGTGTCATAACTTGGCGAAGAAAAAGTATTGCTTCTAAAACACACCCCGATACATGAAAAATCGACAGATTGCTACTGGAAGTGGTGTGGTGGATAAGAGGTCTACAAGGAGAGCATTGCTGTATTGACGTATACAGGTTCAAACGCACGTTACGAAGATATAAAGACGCTTTCACACAGTAGGCTGTTGTGGAGAGCTGTAACATTCTTTATCCGACCTGATGACCGCAACAACAACAACAACAACAACAACAATGCTTCATACTACAGGAAATAAAACTAGCCAATAGCGTTGTCAACTGATGTCTGTTAATGACAATTAAGAGATATAATACAATACATTATATTTGGAAACTACTGTCACGACGAAATACTCAAATCACAAGGTAAAACCATTGTTCAAATTCAAATTTTTGTAATTCTATGGGACCAAACTACATTTGTCATCAGTCTCTTGACTTACAAATTACTTAAACTAAGTTAAACTAACCTAAGGACAGCACATACCTCCATGACCGAGGGAGGATTCGAACCTCCGACGCAGGAGACGCGCGATCCGTTACGTGGCGCTCCAGACCGCTCGGCTACTCCAATGCGGCGTGTTTTCACTGTAGCGCATTAGTGGATATGTCTACCCTTACCTTGGAACGTACTACTAAGACTAAAGCGTGTTACTAGTAAATAATTCAAGAACATTAGCATTTTGAATGATTTATACCCTTAAACGCCATTTCCAATTGAGAAAAATTTAGAATTTATCGAAGAGATAATTGTAAGTGCAACGTAATTAATTTGTTGTTTTGGCAACTAATAGTAATCACGTACTTCAAAGCTGTTACGCTCATACATTTAGACATTGTCAGGATAGGAATTATCATAGGAGATCTAGCGATGTAACGAAATTCTTCACCTACGAACGAAGCATTTTCTTTTTTCTTTAGGAAGGTGCGGCTGCACACTACGTAGTAAGGGTCGCATAAAATGTAAACCTGAAAGGCCGCGGGCGGAATAAAATCCCCCCGCGGGCGCTGAGTCGTATCGCCGGAGCCCAAGTAGAGCCCGCCGCGGCTTATTCGCGGCGCAACGTGACCAGCCGCCTAGAGGAGCCCGCCGCACCTCGCGCCTATACAGCCACGTGGCCACGGCCTGCTCTCTCGTCCGTTACGGAAAATACATCGTCCGTGGTTACTTCAACAGGTAAGTTATAAGACTGTTGGCTTTTTGTCAATACTCTTAATAGTTTTTATGATAAAGCTTACTATAGACGGAATACAGGTACCGTTGAGTAAGTTACTGTCAGATATCTCGCTAACTTACAAGGAAAGTACTTGGGCTCGAACAAAAACATATACACCAAAATCGTACGATAGATAATTTAAAGGTCCGTTATTACACTAGTGATACCCCCGCATCTGCAAAACTCTGCAATCGTCCGTTAGAGGCCTCTCCGTGTGCCATGCCACATTGTACTTTGAGTCGTCGGTTCGCCAGTAGGGACGGTGCAGTGTGCCTCCGAAGTTGCGTTTTCTGACGTTATTTGTGTGGTGAAGCGTCATATGGGGTGGCGATTGGTAATCAATCCTGCTAATGTATTGAGATGAAGTTAGGAAGAACCCTTCTTCGTGAAGATGGTATTAGTGTAGAAGATAAATCATTCGCATGCTTTCTCGTATCTGTTATGGTACAGAAATATGAGCATAAGTTAAATACTGTCGTAACACTAACGCATAATAATGATAACAGGGATGATAATGACGAACAACTATTGCAAGCGGTAGTGCAACGGTAAGTGCGGGAAGAGGCATGGGAGCAGTGGCAGTGAATACCAACAGTCTTCCGAGAAGAAAATTTAAATTGCAACTATAATCACGGCTTTTGATGACAATATGCTAGAGAACATGTACACTGATTATTACATAAGTATGGCATCATTACATTACCTATGGCGTCTACAGTTACATCTAAAGTGCTATCTGAAGCATGATTGCAGAGTGTTTCATAAAAACGACACCCACCAGCACATTGAGGTGTACGTAGAGATCCTGTAAGCAAACGTTCATACAGATATGGCCGCCCGCGGTGGCCGAGGAGACTGAGGCGCTTCAGTCACGATCTGCACGGCCACTACGGTCGGGGGTTCGAATCCCCCCTCGGGCATGGATATTTGTGTCGTATTTAGTGTAATGTAGCTCATAAGTAGTTTGTAAGTTTAGGGACTGCTTACCCCGTAGTTAAGTCCCACAAGCTTAACAAACATTTGAACATACAGATGTGTTTGTTCGAGCCCATGTACTTTACTTGTTAGTTGTTAGATTTTCGACGTGCATCCAGGATGTAAGTTTCTCTATTAGAAAAAAAAATTAAAAAATAGACAAAGAGAAAATATTTATATGAAAAAACGTATTGGTAATACATAGAGCAATGTTCGAGTGTTTCTATCTTTCAACATCGTCACCATAAAAATTGGGACACTTGTCATATCGCGATATCAACTTTTGTATTCCTGTGTCGCAGAATCTGCAGACAATGATTGGAACCAACGTGTGAAAGTTGTCTCTAGTTGTTCATCGCTGTTATTCAGTAAAAGAGGAGTACAATACACATCATGTTTTGCACTGCTCAGTGACTACAGCAGCTGTTTCGCAGATGTTCGGCTGCGAACTATTTGATAATTCACCATTCAGTCCTGATCTTGGTCCAATCGGTTTCCATCTTATATTGCACCTGAATAAAAGCCTATCCTCTGGCCAACGGTTTAACGACTAAGAGTTGATGACGACTGTCTCACGCTGCTTCCATTCACAGGTGGCAGTCTTCGACGACACAGGAATACAAAAGTTGATCTTACCATATAACAAGTGTCCAAATTATTTCGGTGCCTGTGTCGAAAAATAGTTCAAACTTTTCTGCAGTTTCGCCAAATTGCAAATATACCGATGTTGTTGTTTTATGGAGTTGAAGCCTGTTGATTTTGCAGGTTAATAGACTAAGGAAGAAAGATTAGAATTTAACGCCCCGTAGAGAGCGTGGTCATTAGAGACGGAGGTCACCCTCGGACTGTTTGGGTAAGAATTGGGAAGGAAATCGGCCGTGCCCTTTGAAAGGAACCATCCCGGCATTTGCCTGGTGTGGGTCAGGAAAACCACGGGAAATCTAAATCTGTATTGAGTCATAATAGGAATGAGTAGTGTTAAAAAAACAGTCATATATTCAACAATAAAGCACAATTCAGCTGTGATGTTTGGACACATGTGGGCTGTTTTTCTCCGTGTCCAGTAGAAAGAAAATGGATGCACTTACATTAGCCAAACATTCTTCTAAGACGATAAACTCTGCTGTTGTCATCTTGAAACATAGAATTACTGTTAACGCATTCGTCATGCTGAAGTTGACTGGAAGTTCCTGTGGCAATGTTCTCTCACTAACAGCTTGGATGTACGTTACTTCACTGCATGTTACAATTCTTCCTATGCTTAAAATAAGTAATGATTTACGAGCAGTGAAACCCGTCTCCATTCTTTCTTTGTCAGAAACATTTACGGCCACAAGTCGGATGTCTCGTTTCGTGGCCACGAGTCTGTCACTGTTTGTAGAGTCATTGAATAGTTCGCCTAGAAACACCACAAATCCAGCAACATCACTCATCGTATAGCCGTGATCATAACCATACACGATTTCCCCTTTTCATCACTCTATCACATCCTAACATTTACCCATGCTTTTATACACGTCTGCTTGGAATATGAGTGTCTCAGAGATGCAACTGCATTATGCTTATGAACAAGCTGTGCGCTGGTCCTGATCCATACGTAAAATCTTAATGATTCGTCTGTACGCGTGCAATTGGGTGACCAATCTTTCGTCCGTTGAGCTCTTATACTCCGCAAGCCACTACACATTAAAGACGGAGGGTACATCGAAACATTATTATTGATGTTCTGTGCTCCTCCATTCCCATATTCAGGAAAGGAGAAATACCTCTCTAAAACTCACCCGTCTCGCTCTCATGATTTCAGCGCGAGATTTAACATGGAGACGTTATAATGATCGCATAGGTATTCGAACCGGGTTTCTCAAAACTGTCGAACTGTGTTTCGTGACAACGACGTCTTCTCCGTTACAAGGATTTCCGTTTACGTTCTCCGAGTATATATGTTACAAACTCCCATGGGCTATACCGATCTATTACGATCCTGGAAGAGCATCACTGAACTTGTTCCATATGTTTTTCGGTGATGAGTGACTTAATAGATCAACGCACAACAGTGCACCGTACCACTCTTCGAAGAACCCGCGTACGAAAGTGTACTTCTTCAATAGGCCATATCTCTAGATATATGTATTGATTACAGTGGTAACGAACATGAGGTTTGGTTAGGAGTTGGCCTGTGACTATTTTTATACGAACCGAAAGAATTATGACACTATAAATATCCCAGAGTACAGGGTCAAAATGAGAGAAAAAAGGGTTAAACATCCTCAAGCTCAAGAAAATTAGAGAAGTTGGTTGGTTGTTATGCGTTAAGTGTTGTCTACGACGGATGTTACAGGAATTACAAGCCGCGACGGAGTGGCCAAGCGCATTGAGGCGTTATGCTCCCATGTGCAAGGCCGTTCCCCGTCGGGGGTTCGAATCCCCCCTCGGACACGGATGTTCAAAATGTTCAAATGTTTGTAAAGTCTATGGGACTTAGCTACGGGGTCATCAGTCCCTAAGCTTACAAACTACTTATGAACTACTTACGAACTAGGACGGCACAAATATCCATGCCCGAGGGGGGATTAGAACCCCCGACCGCAGTGGCCGTGCAGACCGTGACTGGCGCGCCTCAGTCTCCTCGGCCACCGCGGCGGGCGGACACGGATGTTTGTGCTGTCTTTAGTATAAGTCAGTCTATAACTAGTTTGTAAGTTTAGAGACTGATGACCCCGCAATTAAGCCCCATAAGTTATCAAACATTTGAACGAATTACAAAAATTGGGTCTTTGGCCACTGCTGATAAAACACGGATGATTTCGAGTGGTATTTATGGCCGTTAGAACCCAGTTGGGAACATGTTCGGCCTGCCTGGTGAAAGTATTTAGGTGACGCCACTGGGACGATTTGCGTGCTGAAGACGATGACATGATAAGTAGGAAAACACAACAACCAGACCCCGAGTAGAGAAAATACCCGACCCGACTGGGAATCTAACCCGGCCTTGCTACGTGCTGTGTGCCAAAATGAAAGAAGAAGGAAAATTTAGGTACCAAATTTAGGTACCAAAAGTGTCAATTGTGGGGAGGACCACTTGTACATATATTTTTTAAATCATTGAAATGTGTACCTTATATTTCTATATTTATCTCGGGGATTATCCGTTACCGACATGTAGTGTTTATTAAGTACTGTACTTATGGAGAATATGAACAGAAATTATCTAAAACAACTAACCATAGCAAAAGGCGCAGACCTTCACTATACGTTCACTTTACATTCCCGTTTCGAGAAATATCTATCCTTTTGCAAAGAAGAACCGAAAGAGTGAATTTGCGGCTCGCTAACTACTATTTGTATACTTACCGAAATAACGAACATACTGTAGATATCCTACAGTACAGGGACCTAATTAAAAAATAATTTCGCATCACCAGCCCAAGATAATTAGCGAGGTCGGTTGGTTGTTGTGGATTAGGTGTGGTCCACGATGAACTTTAACGGACATGTAACAATTGTTTCATTGTAAGCTCCTGAGAAAACACTGAAAACCACGAATATTTTATACCAAAGGTATATTAAATTTGTTCATTAGGCGGATGCCAACGTGTATAATTTACGTTCACGACAAATCATGAAACTTTATACTAGTAACCTATATAATTCGTTTTATATAAGCAGCAAATCCTGAAGTAACAAGGAAAAGAAAGTTAACAGCTGAATAATGATCCTGATGAACAACAAAAATGTTAATATGTATTTATTTAAAAGTATGTGGTAGAAAAATAAGTAACCAGCTGGCACACTTCATTCCGTTTCTTCACGAAAACTTTTGGAAAACGTATTCACGTTTCTTGTAGTAAAAGAGTGTCACAGAAAGTGACGGTGGAAGACAGAGGAGTTAATGCCAGTGCGGGTGAAAGAGCTAAAGACTGCGATGTAGCGAGAGAGACAGAGGCAGTAATAGGAAAGAGCGATGTATGCAGATATTAACAGCGTAAGGAAAGGAGAGAGGAGACTAAGTTTACAGGGTGTGGGGGCTGAACTGACCAAATCACCGAACAAAACAAGAAACAGTTTGTCCAATTTCTCCCATCAACTATACCCACAAATTAATGTTTCCCGGACTAGGAGTCAAACCCACAAACAAAACAAAACGTTCAAACGTTTGTAGAACTTATGGGACTTAACTACGGGGTCATCAGTCCCTAAGCTTACAAACAACTTATGAACTAGCTAAGACTAAGGACTGAGACTGAGACTAAGACAGCAGACTGCGAGGAAGAAGGAGAGAGCGTGGAGATGAATGAGAAGAAAATGAGACAAACATCTTGGCAGTGTGACACAGAGACAATGACAGCGACGGAGAAGAAGACAATGGTGAGGAAGAGAAGGACGGAGGAGCGAAGAGAGTGACAGTGAGACAGACAGAGAGGAGAAAGTGCTAGTTAGAGAAAAAAGGAAACGCTGCTGAGAAAGGAATCGGGTATTCGATTCTTTTATCGATAAGTGCCCTGCGGTGGAAACACCTTGACGCCTTCTCTGAAATTTTATTACACTAAGTTCAGGATACCAAATCTTGTCCAAATTGAAGCCTGTTTATTAAATTGTCAGTTAATGTAATATCTATTGCTTACTTGAAACTTAAATGCAAAAATGAAGAGATGTTCGTTAAAATCTTCGCATCACTAAAATTCATGGAATGACCTGTATATAAATAGTTTTCTGCCACAGCCGACTTGTCGGGTGAGTATATCGTCGGGGTTCAACTCATCTTTCTTGGACAGTGGGTGTAGCGTACGTTGTGAATAATAACACAGATTTACTGTTTACGTTCTGTATTTTCAAAGATAAAACTACATCCAAGATTCAATTATTGATCCAGAGATATTTACAAAGTCATTACAAAATAATATATTATCAATTCCTAACATCCTCCCCATCCTGGTCAACCTCCAGGGGGATGACCAGTTGAACGGGACGAACTATTTGGTGTCCTGGTGTGCATAGAATTACTGTTCGTACTTTCTGATCTCTTCCTTCGACTTCCTTCGACTATTCTTGCTTTCTTCCATAGGTGGCGCGGGCGTCCATCTTCTAGTACCAGAGCAACATCACCGGGGTGGAACTTGATGACTCTTGTCGAAGTACCCCGAACTTCGTGGAAGCTTCTAAATTGCAATAGATATTCTTTAGTCATTCTTTAGTCCATCGCTTCCAGTCAACTTCTGTTGCAGTCTGAATTCTGTTGTCAAAACAGATTTAGTCGACGGTTCTGGTCCTGTGGGCACTGTCAGTAGTCCTTCACCAATAAGAAAGTTGGCTGGTGTTAAAGGTTCATCGTCATCTCCTTGAGAAATTGGTCTCGAATTCACTGCGGCTTCGATGTTAATCAGCGTGGTATTGAGCTGCTCTTCCGTTAACCTTGATTGACCAAGTACTTTTCGTAGGCATCGTTTGATGGTACCCACCATCCTCTCCCAAAACCCTCCCCACCAAGCCGCACGGGGGGCTATAAATTTCCATGAAATGCCATCCCTGGCTAGGACACGCTGAGTCTTTGGGTTAGATAACGCACTCCATATTTCAGACAGTTCAGCATTAGCTGCATGGAACGTCTTTGCATTGTCTGTGTAGATTGTATGGGGTAGTCCACGTCTACCAGCGAATCTTTGAAGAGCCATGAGGAATGCGTCTGTTGTCATGTTAGAGCACAATTCCAAGTGAACTGCACGTGTCGTCGCTCAAGTGAAGAGTGTTATGTATGCCTTTTCCATGGTAGTGCCAACCTTTACATAGAGAGGGCCTGCAAAATCTATGCCAGTTATAGAAAATAGCTTGGATGGTCTTACTCGATCGGCTGGTTGGGGTCCTTCAACTTGTTGGCCCCGTAGATTGTGTAGAAATTTGCATGGAAGGCAGGAGTGCAAAACTCTCTTGATAACTTGACGGGCACGCAGGATCCAGAACTCTCTTCGAAGCTCTGACAACACTAATCTCACGCCAAGATGATGTAGTCGAATGTGCGTTTGCTGAAGCAGCAAAGTTGTGAAGTGATGTCTACCGTCGAGGAGTAATGGATGACGTTGCTCGTTAGGGACAGCTGCGTAGTGTAAGCGTCCTCCAAGTCGGAAAAGACCATCTTTTAGGTAGGGATTGAAGCATGCTATTTTTGAGTCTTTCGGGACAGGTTGATTGTTATTGAGTGCATGGAGCTCCTGTGAGAAACATTCCTGTTGAACAGCTCGTATCCAGTAATGACGTGCTTGAGCAAGCTCAACTGCCTTCAGCTCTCCCTCGAGTTTCGAACTTTGTCGAATGTTGTGAATGAATCGTTGTATGCACCCTGTTACGCGAATCAGTTTCCAATAGGAGCTGAATTTGGAGCAGTCCATAAGGTTAGAAGAAGTGGCTACTGCCATCACATGCCGTAAGTTCTTCTTTTCTTCTGGTAGGTTATCAGTCATGAGTGAAGCGTTAGATGGCCATCTTGATTCTGCAAGTGCAAGCCATGGAGGCCCCTTCCACCAGTAGTTCACAGATTGTATTTGGTTACCATAAAGTCCTCGTGTAAGATGGTCGGCAGGGTTCTCACTCCCAGGGCAATGTCTCCATTGACTGGGATTTGTATGCGCGTGAATCTCTGTAACTCTGTTGCATATAAATGTCTTCCACCTTTTTGGGTCACTGCGTATCCAACCTAAAGTCACCATAGCGTCTGACCACAATACTGCTTCATTTATTTTATACCCCTTTGCTGTGCAGTAGTAATACAATAATCGTGATCCTATTAACGCTGCTAGAAGTTCAAGCCGCGGAAGAGTTAACTTCTTGATGGGGGCGAGTCTGGTTTTGCTACATGGCAAATGAACAACAATATGGTCTTCCACGGCCGTGCAAATATACAAAGCCGCTCCATATGCTCTCTCAGGGGCATCGCAGAAGACGTGGATCTGAGTATTGCTCTTTGTTGAAGTTGCTAGCCATCGTGGAATTTGTATTTGAGACAGTGAAGGTAGGGTAGTAAACCAAGTGTTCCATCGGGATCCAATATCGGGTGGTAGCAACTCGTTCCAATCAATACCTCTGCATCGTGTATCCTGAAATAACAATTTTGCGCTAAGAGACACTGGAGAGAAAAATCCTAATGGATCATAAAATTTGGCTGTAATCTGCAACAGTGTCTTCTTAGTAGTGGGGCCTACAGGAATCCTACTAGTAATATCCATTGCGTTCATGTAGAAGCAGTCTGTTTCTGTATTCCAGTAAACGCCAAGAACTTGCGTTTCCGGGTTTATGTCTTGTCCTTCAGCCCTCCATATGGTCTTTAGTTGATCCGAATTGGTGGCCCATTTCGCTAAATCGAAACTCAGTAGTTTCATCATTGCGCTGAGTTCATAGTACAGAGTTATAGCATCATTATCATTCTCCGTGGCAGAAACGAAATCATCCATAAAGAAGCTGCTCTCAACAAGAGGTGCTGCAAGGGGAAACTTAGTTCTATGTCGTTCAGCTAGTTCTCTCAGTGTTGCGGAGAGTAAAAATGGACTGCATGTTACTCCAAATGGCAGTCTCGTGAAGCAGTAAGTCATTACTTCGTCTGTCGTCTGGTAATTCCCATCACTGTCTTTGATTACGCAGTACCATAAGAATCTGGTTAAGTCCCTGTCACTTTCATGTAAGACTAATTGCAAAAATGCTTGTTTAATATCACTGAAGATTGCTATCTGATGTAGTCTGAGTCGTAACAATATGGCGAATATCTCTGGTAGAAGATTCGGTCCCGCTTCTAATGCGTCATTGAGAGAAGGTGTATTGGCTTCATGCGATGATGCATCAAAGACTATCCTCCACTTCGTCTTACCAAATTTCTCTCTTTTCACTGCTTGATGTGGAAGATAGAATATGTCATTTCCAAGATCTTCCGTGGGGGCACATTCAATATGACCTTTTATAATGTAGTCCAACATGTGATTGCAGTACATGTCCTTAAGGTTTTCGTTATTGCAAAGTCTTTTACGTAATGTGTTAAATCGACGTTCTGCGTTGAGTCTGTTACTTGCCAGGGGAACATCTTGTTTTCTTGGGAGACGTACAACTCTTCGATGGTCTCGCACACAATAGAATGAACGAAAATCCTCAATAACTGCGGAATCAATTTTACTCAAAGCTCGAGGAGGGTTTGCCGTTATTCCAATCGTTTATAAGTCCCAGAACTTCCGTAATTCATCATCAGATGGTGAGTATGTTTCATGGATGAGATTTACAGCAACTGAATGAGCACAAACTCCCGAACGATTTCCACTTAGGACCCAACCAAATATAGTGGGAATTAGAACAATCGACGGAGCCTTGACTATCCTCCAGTAATGGTCACTACCGATTAAGATCTCTATTGGTAAGTCTTCTTGAGATCCAGTTTTAGGATAAGCTAACTGAACTCTGCAAAGATTCACTTTGGTTACAATGTCTTGTGAGATCACTGGCTGAGGTGAGAAAGAGTGATCACTTTCGTAAGCAGTAATAGAGACATTCGAATTTGCCCAGGCTCCTTTAATATTAAAACGAACGAGTTTACTGTGACATGAGTAACTCTTCTCTGCCTCAAAAGTACAAACAGTCATCTCATGTTGGTCAGTGATTTGTAATTTTAACTCTTCTATCAGTGACTTTAATATAAATGTAGCTTGGCTTCCGCTGTCCAGTATACACCGAGTCAAGCGCCTTAGGCCGGTCGGCCCTATGATGCAAACCTGAGCTGTTTGCAGGAACGTGAAATTTCTGGTCGTAGCATCGATTTGACTAACAGAAGCAACATTTATCTGATCCTCTGTTGCCTTAAGGGTATCCTGATTCGTGCACAAAAACCTATGATGTGACTTTTTACAGTTAGTGCAAAGTGCCTTGCCTTTCTTCCCACAGTTAGCTGCTTTATGTCCTCTGTTCAGACATAAGAAACAACGGTTAAAATTTTTTAGTGTCTCTTTTCTTTTCGCAACGTTTGTAACTGTCTTACAATCCTGAGCCCAGTGGTCACGAGATTCGCAGAAAACACAGAACGGTACCGGTTGTTTAGTTACCTTTGTTGACTGTTGTTTGGATTTAGTGCGAACATGGAGAGCTGCCGCGGTAGAGGTGTAACTTGATGACGTAGGCGTCATGCAACGGATCTTTTCTGTGGTGAGAGCTGCCTCAACTTCTCCTATAAATTCAATTAGTTTAAGAATATCACCCTCTGACAGACCTTCACGTTTAACATGTATGATCCAACACCGACACATGTCGTCTGGAAATGCTCTAAGTATTTTCGGTGCGAGCACTCGGCCATAGGCATTTACATCTTCTACGAGTGCACGCAGAGCTTGAATACGGCGATTGCAGTCAATAAATGTGGAGTTAAGCACATCTGGAGTCACAAACTGTATTGGCTTAATACTTTCGAGATAATCCAAGTGAGCCTGTATAATTCTATCTTTGTCACTGTAGCGAGCCTTAAGCATCTTCTTTGTCTCCTCATATGTTTCGGCTGTCACAGCGATACCTTCCACCAAACTTTTTGGTTCCCCTTCTAAATAACCGCGCAAAAATATGTGCTTGTGAACGGTTGACAATGAGGCGTTCTTATCAACTGATTGCTCAAACTGTTCCCAAAATCGAGCCCATGATTCTGTATCTCCTGAGAATGACTCAAGCTTTATGGAGGGAAGCTTAACTGTAGTTACTGGAGCAGCAGAGGCAACAGTTGCTGCAGGATGAGCGTCGTTAACTGAAACATGTGACATGGCTCTAGACAATTTTTTTTTCCATTTCTTCAGAAGTTAGTATGAGGACACGCTTGGCAGTATCTATGTACTCATCGCATTTGGATATGTCAGCGGCGTAATCATTATCGTCAAGAAGGCTGTGAATTTCGTCATCAAGTCGTATCAATTTATCTAAGGTCTCCTTTAATCGTTCCCTACAGTACTCCACGTTCTCCACGGACGAAGAATCGGCAAATTCTTGTATCTCTTTGACAAACCGCGTAATATTGGCTCTTTCTCTAGTTCGTCGTCTTTTCAGATGATGCAAACGTGCGCTTGCGTCAGCAGTTTCGACGTCAGACACTTTGGCTATGTTATACGGCACTTCACAATGTATGGAATGCGTAACTGAAGCAGAACAGATTTACTTTACTTCGTAGTAAACAGTGAATATAGCACCACTCAAAGAACTGCGTAAAATATTAACGCACGTTGCGTACGCTATTTTTAATAACTTCGTACTACGATACTGTTGTGAATGCCAAACAAACAATCGACAGTGCGTGTGACGTCATCAACTGCAATACCTATCTGCTGTCGGAGATTATTACGTATGGTATTCAAGTTACAACAATATTTATTTCTGTGAGGCTTCTACTATTCTTTGCTACTTCAATAATATCTCGCCGTGAAGCAAGGCTACAAATAAGTAGTCATTGTACTTATCTCAGTCAGCTGTTGAGACGATGTCGAAGTCGTGACGTGATTCCTCATTCACAGCTCCATATTACTCTGATACGGCGTGCAGTATGCTTACACAATTATCACTGAATCTTGAATCTGCGTTATTTTTCCCTTTCTTGCGTTCTCCTCCCGGGTTTCGGCACCAATTTTTTTATGTAGCGTACGTCGTGAATAATAACACAGACTTACTGTTTACGTTCTGTATTTTCAAAGATAAAACTACATCAAAGATTCAATTATTGATCCAGAGATATTTACAAAGACATTACAAAATAATATATTATCAATTCGTAACAGTGGGTGTTATTTGTCCTGTATATGAATGGTCACGATTTTCGCATGGAAGTTGTTACACACCAGACTTGCGAACTAAAGAATCTTCTTTCACAGATCGGAGTAAAGCTATCTTCATAGGTGTCCGGAAGATAACCTGTTTCTCAAGAATGCACCTATCTTTGAGGAAAGAGAACCTACGTAAGGCAAGAACGCTGTCGACAAGAAGGTATCCCCTTCTTGCAGGTCACGTATTTGCATATTCGGATTCACAATAAATGTTCTGCAAATTTATTGCTGTGAATGTCCATTCTCTTTAAAAAGGCTCCTGACGTGTGAGATCTCCTTTTGCAAGTTCTGACCATCAGATAAACAGTCTGCTCTGTGCCTCAGTGATTTAACAAACCCTACGGATTGTGAAGCGTAATGGCAGCTGCTGGTATGTATATATAGATTTGTTTGCGTAGGTTTGCGATATACTACATACCCGAATGTGCCATTAGTTTTACGCCGTATGAGGAAATCCAAGAAAGGAAGGCAGCCATCCTTTCTATTCCATAGTAATTTCATTTTGGTATGTATGGAATTTAAATGGTCAAGAAATCGATGTAACGCCGGCCGCGGTGGCCGAGGGGACTGAGGCGCTATAGTCACGGCCTGCACGGCCACTGCGGTCGGGGGTTCGAATCCCCCCTCGGGCATGGATATTTGTGCCGTCCTTAGTCTTAGGAAGTTCATAAGTAGTTTGTAAGCTTAGGGACTGATGACCCCGTAGTTAAGTCCCATAAGTTGTACAAACATTTGAACTTTTTTTTTTTTTCGATGTAACTCTTTCTTTCCGAGACGCCATACTAAAAACGTATCGTCCATGTATCTCCAAAAACGAATGGTTTAAAATTTGTCGAGTCCAATGTTTTGTCCTGAAAATCTTCCACAAAGGTTATCCAGCAGAGGGGGGAGTGATCTTCCCGAGAGAACTCCGCCAATATGCTCATAAAATTCACCATTAAACTGAAAGTAAGATTACCGCACTACATACTCAAGTAAGACTGCGATGTCTTCGTCGAAATGTTTGCCAATAAGAGACAGGTAATCTATTGAAGGTACCATGGTAAGTAATGATACGACGTCAAAAGTCTCCAAAACATCCGTTCTATTAAAGCTGAGGTTGTTAAGTCTCTGAATAAACTTCATAGAAATAGGAATGTGGTGACTGCATTTTCCCAGTAATAATTGTAATACTGTAGCCAAATACTTGGCATAAAGATACGTTGATGAATCAATAGTGCTTGTTATTGACCACATACCCAGATCCTCTAGAAGATCGCCATTGTCCACTTGAAGAACTTTAGGAATCCCATAAAATCTCAGTGGCACCACACCTACAACTTTTAAGCTTCTTGTAACTTCCTTTTCCAGTGATGAAGCATTCAGTAATTCAGAAGTTGTAGTCACCTTCGTAGTTGGATCTTCGTTGATCTACCTTTACGCACCAGAACTTAGCAATCTAAGGATCTTCACTTGACAAAATTTCTGAGGCAGTAAAACAAGAATGTTCTAGCGAAGTTTTGTGCACGATATTTCATATTTTCCCGGCAATAATATTCTAATTTTTAAAATTATGAGGGATATCGGTTGTGCATTAGAAAATGCCGTCTAAATGTGGTTGACATTGTGTTCTCTTTGTGTAAAAGCAGTGGAGACCATGCAAAACGCATGTGCCCAGTATGGAGTGAGAGCTGTCGACAACGTCAAGTTCTACTGTTTCGATACTAATTATTCACCACCCAGTCCAGTGCCAATAGTTTCATAATCTGATGGTATCAGCATGTATGAAATATAGGTCCTAACACCTCACACGGCGAGTAGTTCGTGGACAAAAATAACATTACTACTGTAGAAAAGCTCACTAGAGACAAAGTTTCTGCAAGCAGTTACTTCCGCAACTGACAGACGAAGTAAATCCAGTAGCAAGTGAGCATCTAAAAAGCTGATTGGAACCACGGAAGAGTCCTGCGTTCTTTACTTGGCGTTACTGGAGATGAAGACGTATGGTGTTTGTGGCTGTTAAAATTTGTTATCCATAGTGGGAATCAAACCAAAGCCTCTACCATTACAAGCCAGCCTTCGTTCAACCAACCACTGTATTTCAAAAGAGTTAGCCTCATGGATTTTTATTTTTATTATAATGGAGTGCAAATAACTCGGTACCGTGCGAGATGTATTGACTGCTACTTGTTTGTCGTTTAGCTTATGGGAGTTAACAGCGGGGTCATCAGTCCCTAATCTTACAAACTAACTTATGCTAAAGACGGTATAAACATCCATTCCCGAGGGAGGATCGAACCCGACGGGGAACGGCCTCGCGCATAGGAGCATAGTGCCTCAAGACGCTCGCCCACTCCGTCGCGACGACTGCCACTTTAGCCATTGTTGGGAATAATAGCCATGGCGGAGTGGCCGAGCGCTCCAAGCCGCCCTGCTAAGGTGCGCGCGGTTGCTCGCCGTTGGGGGTTCGACACCTCCCTCGGGCGTGGGTGTGTATGTTGTCCTTAGCATAAGTTAGTTTAAGTAGTTTGTAAGCCCAGGTACTGATAACCGCAGCAGTTAAATCCCTTAGATTTACAAAACATTTGATTATTTGAATAATATTCAACGTCAAACATTGAGAACGAAAACATTTAATTACAAACCCATCATTTTTAAACTTTATCCCATCATGCTGCTAACAGCACAAGTCTGATTATAGGTAAGAGATAGTTTCATTTATATTCTAATCAGCCTATAACAGAAAAATCTGCAGAAAGAGTTCAGTAGTAGGGCTGGTGGGTGTCAATCATGAAAAGACCAATTTTAGCTCCATCTGCTGACCTGAATACGCCCAAGTGACAGCGACGCATTGGGTACAGAGCCTTCAATCTGTAGCGGACGTTTCTACACTCGAAGTAGCAAGTATTAAATTATGTAACGTTAACTTTGTTATGATAGTATGTTTCAGAATTGTCCTGGATGAGTTTGTATGACATGTTGTAATAAGCGTATTTAACTATGATCTAATTTTGTTCGATTTTATGGTACAGTTTTTTCCATGACATCTTGAATATTTCCAATTTTTTAAATTATGAGGGACATCGTTTACCCATTAGAAAATGGAGTCTAATACGTGGTTAACAATGTGTTCTCTTTGGGTAAGAACAGTGGAGGCCATGCGAAACGCATGTGCCCTGTTATGAGTGAATGTCAGGTTGTATTGTTTCAAGTAGGATTGTTTTGATACTAATTACTCACCACATACAGGAAGATAAACAGGTTTTAGTAAGAGTCGTTTTTACGATTTCCTGCTATCATCTGTAACAGTCTATCCAATAACTGGGAGGTGTCATTACCAATTACCATTCGTGGGAATCTTCAGTCGTCATATTGAGTTTAAAAGCAAAGGAATTGGGCAACTGTCGACAAAACTGACGTCAGGTAATTGTAGCGTGCCAATAATTTAGGAAACGTTAGAAATCTAATTCATACTCTGAATTAATTAGGAATGAAATACATAATTCAGTAACATTTTTTCTGAATTCGTCAGTCTACGCCTTTTGAAACTTGAAATGATAACTTTGAGCTTTTTAGAATGAATATTACGGTCACTCTTCCAAGAGTGGGTGAAATCAAGTGCTCTATAAATGAACTGTCATCTCAGTTACTTATGGCCTAGTGTTTACAGGCATGGAGTAAAAACTGAAGGTGCCGAGGTCAATGCTACTCGTCTCCATATATTGTATTGTCGGTACTAGGTCTCTAGAAAAAACCGTAATTTTAGATATTATGAAATTGAATCTGAGAACAGTTAAATAACTGCCTTTACTACATATCGGATTATCAGTAATCGAAATATTTTTCCTGCAGTAACTACAGCCGTCAACGGTTGAGCCGCATTGGATACATCGGTTGCTATTGGATCGGATCACCGAAGGTAAGGCTAGCATGTGGATGGGTGATCGTCCATGTTTGCTGAGTGCTGTTGGCAAGCGGGATGCAGTCAGCCGTTGTTAGGGCAAGAGAAGATCTACTTGATTGGGATGTAGCGGCTCAGGTCTGGAAAACTGACATATAGGCGGGAAGTGCAAGAGAGGAGGGGTGTCCACGTACCGCTCAATACTTCATCAATGACGCCTTAGGGCGTAGGACGACACCGTGGCCGGTCGGTACCTGATGGGCCCTCGATGCCATTATGAGAGGCAGTTTACTGTATTGGTAACTACAGTCACGAAAGTATTTTCTATTATGCCAGGCAAATTATAAAAACGAAAAATTAATTTGTAGTCCAATTATTATATTATTTACCCAATTCTCGCACCAGTTGAAATTTATATAAAATTGTCAGATCGACATATTTTTGGACCAACATTATCCCATTATCAAGTCCTACAAGAAACTAGCGAACACACGAAGCAATTATCCTTTCTAGGATAACTTACCTAAAAAATTAAAATTAATCATCCATTAGGCAACGTCCGCCTTAAAATATATACAGCATGACTAAAGTAGTTTGGTCCCATAGAATTACATACATTTGAACATTTTTTTACGTCGTCAGTCATCTTTGATTTGTAGCTGTGAAAGGAGTAAGCAATATAATTTTCATTTAATTTTTTTGCCTGTCATATAGCCTTGAACATGTTCTGTTATAAAAACCTAAGCTATTATTCTGTAGAAAATAAATTTATGTAATATTTTGTACCATTTCATTAATCGATATAACACACTGTACTTATTTTCATATCTTTGCTGCAAACCAAAGACTTTGTTTTATCTTTGGAATGTGTCTTGCACTCGCAGTTGTTGCGTTTAAGGAGTCGTTGTGCGGGGGTCGATGTGTGACTGTCGTGGAGAGCAGTCGTCGTGTGATTATGGGAGAGTTGAGTCGATGAGTAGTAGTCGTGGAACTGTCGAGTTAGTCTGTCTGTGTGTTAGACTCGAAGCGTAAAACTTCGGAAAGTTTAAACCAAGTATCCAGATTGTAATTTTTGTATGGAAATTAACCTGTCTCAAATAAGGTAAAACTTGTATTTTTCTGTTGTTATGTATGGTAGCCTGTATTTGAATTATTGTAGCTGGTGTTTGTCTTCTTTTGCTAATGAATGCTGTTTAGCGCAGCTTGCAGTTTTCATTTAACCCTGAGTCATTTTACCAGTTCCTAGTCCCTCTCACCAATTTGAATTACAATGCGTTCTGATCATTGTTTCTTGTAATAGTGTTGAATAATTATCGTGTTTGTAAATTTGTGTGCTAATTAGAACAGTTCAGAGTAGGCATTTTGTCATGTTAAATTGGTCTATTAATGAGAGCAGGAAGTAGTTGGTTCATAAATCCAGTAAAGTTCATAGTTAAAGATTTTCTCTGTCTTTGTGAAAGTTCAAATTATTAAGTCAGATAATGTTAGTAACTGTTAAATTTATTTGTCTGATCAGAAGAGAAGTAAATCACGTAAAGAGATAAGAAATACTTGCATGAGTGAGACTTGAAATGTTTGCCAGATTTGTAGCACTTTTTTATTATTACGTTAAATCAGTATAGTAATTGTTGTTCAGATAGGCACATTATCAAGTGCAGTGATTTTGGTACACAATTAATATCAAATATCTTTGTTTGACACTCTGTTTATTCAAGTGTCAACATCATCTCGGTAGTAGCACGCTGTTTTGTTGGCTCTCGCAGTCCAATTGTGCATGTACAGTCGGGTTACTGGTATATGGTGCACGTTAACAGATTTGCTCTTTTCATTTGCTCATAATGTTTCTCACACACGAGATTAATGTGTTGACCAATTACGAATTTAATTGTTGTTAACTTCTCAACTACTGTACAATTTAAAGTGTTATCCGTTGCGCATCAAACAAAACGACATACATGTAAGATCATTGCAGTCAATGTCAGTTAAAATTTATTCTAACAGGGCAAAGAAAGGTACTAAGTTTCATTGCTTACTCAAATTACTTTGTAGCCCAAACCACAACAGAAAATTTATTTGTGAATTTTAGCGGGCATGGTCACTTGACACAAACTGTGACACGTTTGTTCTCACACTCAGACACACACATACTACGTTTGGAATTCATACAAAAAAACCACACACCACTTTTATCTGTCGACCTGTCTGCCAGGATTCACGCACATATATGGGATTTGCTGATTTTTGTAGTTAGATTAAGTTGTACAGTTATTTATTAATTTTTTTTTGCTTGATTGTAGACACGTAGTCAACAATAGTGATTTTGAAGTTGTACGTTGAACTGGCTTTGTTGTAGTTTGCATCTGTAGCATTGTATATGGTGAATATGGAATATGTATTTAATTGTGTATTTTTGTCATACTTTTTTGCCGTGAATTATTGAGTATTGTGTTTTGACTGTTTTACTGAGAACGCGTGAACCGCGTAGCGAACATTGTCTCAATTATTAGCTCGCGTGATTTCCCACATTCATATTCAATTTATCGACGTTGTGAAAGGCTGCAGTCTATGCAAAATTTTTTATTGATCAAATCACTGTAGCTCAATAAATACAATGCCTAGAACAATTAAAACCAGATAAATGTTAGACGAAAATACTGTCGAATGTGCAGACAGAGAAGAAAATAATGAAATGAGGTGTTCTCGCTGCACGGAATTAACTGAAAGTAATGAATATGACAGAACTGGCGATTCTGCCGTGGGCGGTGAGCTCACTGGAAATAATTCGCCGGCACAATCAGGATCGGGAATTCAGAACACAGGTACCGCGCCTCCTGAAGTTATGACAATGGACCCAATGTTTCAGCTAATTAGCTCACAGTTTCAGAGTGTCAATTTACGTTTTGACAGGATAGAAGAAAGCAGTAACTCACGTCTTGACATGATCGAACAATGTAACAAAGAGCTCAAAGAAAGCAACAAACGCATTGAGGAAAATTGTAATTCACGTTTTGAGAGTATTAAGGACAACAAAAATATCAGAGAGAGCATTGAAAATATTAAGAAGAAAATTGTCAGTCGCGTTAATCAACATCTGCAACAAGCTAAACAATATATCCGTGATGAGCTCTATCCTGTGGTAGAAAAATCACATTACGTATTGAACAAATTGAGACTACGGAAATAGCACAACTTCAATCGCAAGTGCAAAGCTTTCAGACTATTACCAGTGAACAGCTAAGCACTGTTGCGAAACAGGTAGATGAGCTTTCCGTAACAGTGAGCCAACTAAGCAATAATATTGACAAAAACTCTGACGTCACGCAACCAACACCATTTGCGGAAACGGAAGAGTTTCTTTCCCTTGACCGTTTCAAACAGGGAAAATGACTATTAATATACAACACAAATCCGAAGTAAAGAAATTAGATGACCGCCTGGCGCGTGTTGAATGAAAAATTAATCTTGCGGCTGTTAATATGCCCAATCAAATCCGCGACATGATATTGATTCAAAAATGTTCAAATGTTTGTATAGTTCAAATGTTTGTAGAACTTATGGGACTTAACTACGGGGTCATCAGTCCCTAAACTTACAAACTACTTATCAACTAGTTTACACTAAGGACGGCACAAATATTCATGCCCACGGGGGGATTCGAACCCCCGACCGTAGTGGCCGTGTAGACCGTGACTGATGCGCCTCAGTCCCCTCGGCCACCGCAGCCGGCTGAAAATGATTTTTCGGATTCGTATGAATTAGTCAATTTGACACGCGAACACAGTCTGGTGCGTAGACAAGACAGTGAAAGCACCTCACGCAAGTCTCGATCACACACACCACCCCCCAGGTAATCAGTCATTTGTAGGGTTACCAAATGACGACCTTCAAGAAAGAGGACATTTCTAGAGTCATAGAAAAATTTTCAACGGTGGTATAGGTTATTCGACATTTACCTAACGGACATTAAGGTAAATTATAATATTTACATGTACAGTGTACATCATGAAAATATTGTGTGGCTTTTCAGTCACATGTGACATTATTGTCATTTTTATTACCGTTTGTTTACTGCCGACAGTCGCCGAGTGGATGTCGTCCAGTACACACGTGTCCAGCGACAGCAAATTTTCAGTTGTAAGTGTAACCGGCTTCTCTCTAGAAGCTACATATTTTGACTTTTCAGTGCGCTTTCTCTTCAGTTCATTAAATTTATTGTTTGCTTGCGTTTTTATTTGATTCATATTCGCGTTAAATATCTGGTTAGTGTCTTATTCCGCCGCGTGAATCGCGCCGCGACAGTCGTCTGTCTGTTTTCTGATTAGAAGCGACATATAGTATTTTGATTTTTGTCTGTGCGTTCTCGTTTCAGTTTGTAAATTTATACTGTGCTCTCGTGTATATTAGATTCTAATCCGCGTTTTAACAAGCAGTGTAGTCTTCCTCTGAGCGCATCGCGACTGTAGTTTTTGTTTTCTCGGCACTGTAATCATGAATAGGGACTGTGACTGTTGTGTGCGGATGCAGTCTGAGCTGGTGACACTTCGCTCCCCAGCTACAAGCCGTGTTAACCTCGGTTTTGCACAGCTGGAGGCTGCGATCGAGGGGCGTCGTTGTTGTTGGCCGGCAGTGGGGACCGAACGGACTTCCGTCGTCTCCACCGATCGGCATGCCCTGATACAGCTAGCAGTGAGGCGGACACTCCACCCGTGGTTGCGTGGGAGGTCGCCCCAGTGCGTGGCAGGCGGCGCAAGACATTCCGGGGGGCCGATCGTAAGGCCTCCTCGTTTCGTCTTGCGTACAGGTTTGTGGCGCTATCTGTTCAGTACAACGTTCCTGAGTCGGATGGTGTCTCTCATCCTGAGGTCACCACCCAGCCTGCAAGAACCGGGCTTTCACAGAGGGTGGGTTTGCTTATAGTTGGGAGCTTCAACGTTAGGCGGGTGATACAGCCCCTTAGAGAGATGGCTGCCAAGGAGGGGAAGAAGGCCAACGTGCACTCCGCATGCATACCGGGTGGAGTCATTCCAGATGTGGAACGAGTCCTTTCGGAGGCCAGAAGGGTACGGGGTGCAGCTAACTGCAGGTGGTAGCTCACGTCGGTACCAAAGATGTGTGTCGCTTCGGATCTGAAGAGATTCTCTCAGGTTTCGAGCGGCTATCTGAAGTGGTTAAGACTGCCAGTCTTGCTTGCAAGATGAAAGCAGAGCTCACCATCTGCAGCATAGTTGACAGGACCGACTGTGGAACTCTGGTACAAAGCCGAGTGGAGGGTCTGAATCAGAGGCTCAGACGGTTCTGCGACCGTGTAGGCTGCAGATTCCTTGACTTGCGCCATCGGGTGGTGGGTTTCCGGGTTCCACTGAATAGGAGTCCACTATACGCAGGAAGCGGCTACACGGGTAGCGGGGGCTGCGTGACGTGGACTGGGCGGTTTTTTAGGATAAAGAGCTACGGGGAAAAACAAAATGGGCAATCTCAAAGGGTGCAGGTGATCACAGGAGAAATGTATATCTCGTAACTATCGGTATAACAGTTGTAAATTATCGTAATTGTGTCGGGAAAGTACCAGAACTCCAAGCGTTAATAGAAAGCACCAAACCATGATCGTGCTTCATTAAGCTCATCTTGGAAAAACACGTTAATCAAAATTGGAATTTCATCCTGAGACATGAAATATTATTTCAGAGCAGGTTACATTTCAATTACTCTTTTAACACAAGAGAAAAGAGACAGCCACCTAGTCTTAGAATGACCCAGCAGTTGCCTATATTGTATGTCTACAAATTCACTAAAGTCCTTCAGACTTTCAGTGCATACTGTGTAAACAGAAAAATAATTAAATATTTTTAATATTGTGGAATCACCTTCTAAAGTGAGTCCTGCATCAATACCACATTGAATACAGTTATGTAGGCCTAAAACGTGAGCAGGGCAGCCTATTCCTACTATGCTATTATTTAAATTGTTTTTCAGGTGGGTGAAAACGTTATTTACCGACCTCTTTCCAGTGCCACTGATTCCACAGAAATTGTTACATGTATTGTCTCGAGAGAAAAGAACACATTCGCTATCAATACCTCTACTTCTGAGAGTATCACAGGTGTAAGATGCAATCGTTTCAGATGTTTCATTTGGCATACTTGTAAGTTCTATCACCTTTGTTTGAAAGCCTCCAGATTTTACTTCATAGTACTGAATGAGAATTAGAAACAGTTTCGTAGAACCATGGTTACTGCCGTCTGTTGCAACACCAAAACATAAAATACCCTTTAAAATGTCAATAGACACATTTACAGAGTGGGGTGACAATATGACAATACAGAATTAACAATTGCTTCTTTTTTAGTGCGAGTACATGACATTTCTTTAGCTATATTACACTTTCTGTAATTTTCCTGTACAGTACATTGATTTAAAACTTTGATGATCTTTGACCGTGTGAAAAGATAGGGCGCTTTCAGCTGCACGTACCAAATCACTATGTTCAGAATCCTTTTTTGCAAAAAAGTGATCATCTTTGGAGTAAGATGCTGCAGCACGAACTCACGTTTCGTGTTCATCCATGTTTTGGTGAGCTTCTAAGTCCATCCCCATGCAAAATAATAATTAAACGCTTTATCATTAATGATTTATGACATAAACACTGAACGATTTTAACCGAATCTCCACGCTCATAATTGATGATTACGCACGAACGGTTGCAATATAATAAAACATACCTTTATTGGCAATTGAAAGAAATGTACCAGGTGGGCAGATAAGACATTCTGCCTTGGAGCTGTTTTCCCGGGCCTGAAGTCAAGAAATCGTTTTTGCACTTCCTCACTAAAAACACATTTGCGGTTTGGCATGATATCGATGAAACGTGACCACTGCTTCTCTTCACAGCAGCCAACAGACAACTGAGAGTTAAGCAGTTGTAAATAATCGTTCTAACGTGAAATTCTTAGAAGCCGGTGTATCTTGCATTGTTGCAGACCTGTGTTCTTAATTGGCCGCCTCGCAGCTCCTATTCCGCGAAAATTGCCATGCCAGTTATTTCAACTGTTCTAAAGTAGCTTTACCTAAGAGCAGCGGCGGCATAGAGGAGAGAGAATTCTAGACAAAAAGTCACATTGTTTCATGAACGGTTAATATATCTAGATTTAGTGATTGTGACACTTCATAGAGTTGTATTTACGCATTTCCAAGTTGAAACAGATTCATAACGCAAAAAAGAGGACATTTGCCCACTTTCCTTAAACCCCAGTCGGACCATTTTTACGGTCCAAAAAAGAGGACAGGTCCGGGTAAAAGAGGACGTCTGGTAAGCCTAGTCATTTGATTACAAATATTTTCTTACGGTGCGGAAATTTAAAGAATTTCGCAACTCACCAAACGGCATACATCCTCTAGAATGGTTGCAACAATTCGAATACCTGCCTTCCACCAAATTGGCAAATTGGCAACAAATTGGAATTCATATGCGGATACTTAGAAGGCGAGCCCGCCACAACAATGAGAATGCATGCGCGAGAATGTCGTAATGAAAATAAATTCCGATGTGCATTCTTGGGAGCTTACTGGTCAGAAGCAGCCCAAGGCAGAACAAAGAATCGCACAGCAATGTTTAAAAACTTTGCAAATTCAGACTTTACCAGCCCTGCCGATTATTTCCAACACATGGTTTGGAAAAACAGCTTTTTGACTAATCTTTACATCCCACCAGAACTAATGAGACTTTGTTTAAACAAATTACCTAGAAGTTTGCGCAACATTGGTTTGGCAGCACGTTACAAAAATGACATTGAGGCGTTTCAAAATTTATTACAAGACTTTGAGGAGGATAATGAAGAAGGTCAAGGACGTTATATGCGTAAAGACAACAATAGGCATAATTCTCAGTCACAGCAAAACTCGCCACGCGAAAGACACTCCGCGGAACAAAACGATAGACCAGATACAAACAGTCAAGCGGGTGTAAGTTACCAACAGCCCGGTACAAATGATAATTACAACAGTATAAATGACGCACACTCACGTAATCATTCAATCGTGGTGTAACTATCGAGGCCGAAGCCGTGGGCGTGGCTTTGGTTATCATAAGCGTTTTGGTACTTACCATAATTTTAACAGCCACAACAGTTCAAATGACACAAATTGGCGCGAAAGGCGCAATTCTGGCGCAGAAGAATCAAACGAAGGTGTAATTATCGTTCACGGGATAGTTCTCGTGACAGAAACGAGACATAAGATTCAGGTAACCAAAATTGGCGTGATAATGTTGACCAAACCCGGAGCGACGGGTCGAAATCGTCGAAATTCGACCACCTAATCCACGTCACAAATCAGTACGTGAAGGACCGCCACAAGGATGACTCGCAATGCCCGCGGCAAATAATTTCCCCGCCAACAGTTCGTGCCGCACTGATTACACAGTAAAATTTATGGAGTGCGAACATCCCAACAAACAACAGATGCAGCAAAAGAATTCTAACAACCAAACAAAATCTAATCAAGGACACACACTAGCCCCTGAGAGCGATATAACAATTCCACATTGCGAATTAAATGGTGAACAGTCTAGCTGTTGCGAAAGCAACAATACTGAAAGTGCAACATCCGCTGTAAATAAAAATAACGTTGATTTGATAGACGCACGGATTGTGCTCGAAAAATCTGCAGAAATAGAACCAAAACGCAACGTAAGTGAAACAGTTCCGGTTTCCGTTGAATCACACAGTGACTCTAAGTGGGAAACAGAGGATTCCTACAGTGACACTGAACAATGTACTACACACAAAGTAAATTTTATTGATCACAAATCTTTACTGGTGTATGATAAACCCCGTAACACCACCAACAATCGAAACGTAACACAAGTAATCAGTGAAAACGAGCACAGCACACAAAGTGACGTATTTAAACATTTAAATCTAGATGAAATTAGTGTTGTGTCACCAATTATATGTCCTGTAGAGCCCGTCAAACCGGCCGCCACTCCCGCTCGGTTCCCGCAGCGCTCGCACGTCGCCCTCGAGGGCTGACGGCGGGTAAAGGGTTGGTAGAGGGGGAGCGATGACGTCACACTCGCGACAGCGAGACGTTTCGGGCAGGACGAGTCACGATACTCCCGGGTTCACGTCGCGCCCGCCGCGCCGGGACGAGCTGAGCTTGGCTGAGTCGCCTCAGCCTAGAGACGGGCAAAACCGATCTTTTCAGAGATCGGATCAGAAATTGTCATTCACTGGGATGAACTAGTTCTTTTTCATGGTTCACCGACTCACCAACTGATGTTGTTGTTATGGTCTTCAGTCCGGAGACTGGTTTGATGCAGCTCTCCACCCTACCCTATCCTGAGCAAGCCTTTTCATCTCCTCATAAGAACGGCAACCCACATCCACTTGAATCTGCTTACTATACGAGTCTCTTGGTCTCCCTCTGCGATTTTTACCCCACACACTTCCCTCCAATGCTAAATTTACGATTCCCTGATGTCTAAGAATGTGTCCTACCAAGCGATCCCTTCTTTTAGTCAGGGTATGCCAAAAATTCCTTTTCTCACCAATTCTGTTCAGTACCTCTTCATTAGTTATGCGATCTACCCACCTAATCTTCAGCATTCTTCTGTAGCACCACATTTCGAAAGCCTCTATTCTCTTCCCACCAACTGATATAAAACGTAAAACGATGTCACATTGCTTTTTTGTCACTATACTTTTATCCGATTTGGCCATATTGTGAAACAAGAAAGAAGAGTAATAATTTTATTGTAAGTCAGTAGGTTCGAGAATTAAAATTTGTTAGTTACACCTACATTAAAAATTAAACATGTTATAACAGAATTTAAATATTTTTGCAGGTGAAATAATTGAAAAAAGAAAAAAAAAAAAAAAAAATTATAATTTTTATATTTTCATACTTTCATTAAAAAATACAATATTTTGCAGAATAAAAATACTAGTTCCGTATTTATACAGTGAGTAGTTTAAGCGAGTTGAATGAAACGTGATATATCGCGAGAGTTCCGTGCAGAACGTGGCAACTGCCGCAGCGGAATAGCCGTGCGCAGTAAGGCCGTGTCCTACGTGAGCGACAAAAGCGAGCGACAGCGCGCGATGTTCAGCGACGCGACACGGCAGCTACAAGCAGCGACATTCGGCGACATGGTCGGGTGTCTTACGTGAGCGCGACAGATTCTCGCTACAAGATGCCCGCTAGAACCCATCACTTGTTATCTAAAAACTAAAGTCTGGCACCCATAAACAGTAAAATAATGATAGCTCCAGAGTAAGCAATAAAGTTTTATTTAATTTCGAAAATAAGGCGTCAAAAGAGTAATGTCCATTAAATTTACAAAGCGAGGAATGTTCGTGGACTATTTCATTCCTAACTTCAAGTACGAAAAAAAAAAAAAAAAAAAAAACTGTGAAAATCTCCAGCCAAATTCTTCGAAAATACGACGACGAGTACAGATACTTTCGACTATGTCGTCAACGAGTTTTTCTTTTGTGAGTACAAACCATCTACAATTGATTAAGTTCGAAGAGTGTCTTAGCTAAAGAAATAATTAGGTAAATAACTGTGCTGATACTCTTACAGTCGGCGTAGTACAGGGGTAGCGTTCTGGGCTCCTATATTCTAAGTTTTGCAGTTGCTGGTAAGATTTCCATTCCACCTTATATTTTTAGTTCCTGTAATTACAACCCTTTCACCTGTTATTTGTGCAAAGTTTTATATATTCTCTATACAGAGGAATGCGAATTATTTTTTTAAGTGCTTCCCAATATAGTTTATCTTTAATTGCAAACACACACATCCTACTGTACCAAACACATTAAATTCGTAATGAAACATTATAGCAAGATATTTTACTCAGAAACGTAATTATAGACATTTCGTTTGTCATCCTAGTGTTATCTCTCTTTTTGAAAACAAGTTTGTTGTTACTGTCAAAGATTTGATGCCAGCAGCAAAAATTTCAAATGGACACATTCCCGAAACTGAATGGTTTCAGATATAGAAAACATTAACGCACATTGTTGTTTTCTTTGTTATTCAATTATATAGTCATTGTTTTCAATGTGCCAAAATAATGTAGATACATGAAAGACGGATAATTTGTTACAGGACATTCGTCTATCAAGTCAGGAAACTGCGTTATATGGGCTTACAAAATTTAAGCAACAGAATGCACATTGCACAAGACTTTGTCTCTCTTGCTCCCTTCATACAAACTACAAGTGTTCCAGAAAAATGGAGTAGGATCTTTTTCGCAGAAATTTTATATAGTTTAATTTTGTACTGTAACGCGTTTTTGCTACCGACTGCAGATTTCCTGTTAATAAGGAAAAAAAAAAGTGTAACATTAAATAAATACGTTTCATCTCGAGTACTATTCGAAATAGGAATATGACGGTTTCTGTTGCTTCAGATGATCGTTTCTGTATGTGAGCTGCAAGCGTTATCATAACACAGGAGTCGAGAGAACAGAGAAATGCGCGGAGTCGCTTTGTTCGGCACCAGGAGGTTCGCCAGAGGAGTGGGGGGAACAATGAGCAGCGCACCACACAGGCGGCTCCGCAAGCGAGCGGAGTCGGGAGAGTGGTGGGGAGAGGTGAACCGGTGAACCAGCTAACTCAGCGACTCAGTTGGCGGTCGGATCGCCTCGATCGCCGGAGTCGTGCGGAGCAGCGAGCTATCGGGAGTCGGGAGCCGCGCGCTCACTGAACCGCGGAGCTTGCGCGACTCACCGATTCTCGACTCGAAGCAGGAAGGCGCTGCACGTGTTTAGGCGCTCATTTTTTGCGTTTTATACTTCCACATGGTCTATAGCACATTTATTTTGTAGCTTAGAAAACTTCTGAAGCATGTAGCAAGGGGTTTAGGAAACTTCTGAAGATTGTGGCAAGGGGTTCTTATGCAGCTCATTGCTGTCACCAGAGGGACTTTTCGGATCAGATGAACTACCACTCTTTTTTTTGCATTCATCCATCACTCACTCCTTAGAAGGATCTGGCTCTTTGAATCAGTTCAGGAGCAAATTGCCCATCTCTGCCTCAGCCTAGCCGGCGCACGCCGCCGGTTGCGTGTTCACACTGTGAGCCCGGACGTACTCGAGACAAAAAAGAGTGGGAAAAACACTTTTTCGATTTTCATGTTGTAAAAATTGTTGATGGTATACACGATCACGCTACATCGGTTTATGAAATTAGTTTATCCTTACTAGCTTCGCCTTGCCTGTGAAAAAAAAAAAAAAAAAAAAAACGGCTAATTTTCATTCCGCACGAGTTTTTAGTTCCGTAACGCTGCTCACTCGATTTTGATGAAAGTATGCGTTTAAAAAATCTGATTTTTTGACACATTATAGTAAAACATCTTAGCTTTCGTATAAGACATTCACCTTTTCATAATTCCTAACAGTCGTTTTCAAATGACGCTACTTCTCACGTATATGCACTTGATTTACAAATCGTGTATTGAAAAAGTTAGATAGCGGGCAGGTTACTGTTCTATGATTTTTAGACCATATATTGCAGCAAGTGAAATGGAGCTAAAAGAACAAAAAAGTTTTTGAAATGGTAATCACACTGATATCTACCTCCTTTCACAAGTAATTGCAAGTTATCTGAGCGCCCTCGGGCCGCGATCACAAGTCTACGAACTCAGCCTGTGTTGGGCGTAGCGTGAAACACTGCAGTGCCGAAAAATCTGAATGCTGGCTACATTTGTCGGTCCCTCGTGACGTGTTAAAGATCCATAATCAGAGAACAATAATGAACTAATTTTTCTTGGGTGGCAACCGATTACAATGGACAACTATCTGCTACGGTTTTACAGCAGATCATACTTGACTTTGAGAGGCATACATCTGGTTTTCTCCACCTAATGCTAACTAGAAGAGAAGAACGAAGTAATGTAAACTGCGACTTTGCTCTTAATGGACTGAAATAAAATTGTGACATTACAGTTAACGGCTTTCTAGTTGCAGATGAACGAGAAAGTCAAAAGATATTTATATTTATTGATGCATCTACTCCTAAGACACAATATATACCTTTTCGCTTTTGTAGCTTTCGGAAAATGTGTTCCCACAGGGTGAAAATAATTATATACAATGTGTCCGACATAAATGTGGTACTTTCACGCCTGAGATGAAAGTAAGAATGAACTGAGTTGCTTTTAGTAACCTTTCTGAGACGGACAACGTTTCTACGAACCTGCAAGATAGTACTTTCGAATTTTCAACATACGCTGGTTTACTTTAGCCTTAGACACTGCAGGAGAGGTCTGTAAAGGATGAGAAGCGTCTGTCACATTTTTCTAATTTTTTTCCGAGGGAAGGGGAGAGCTTGTCCCCAGCTATAAGGAATCCCAACCCACTGTCAGCAGAAGATCGATTGCTGGCCACTTCAAGAATCCAGCTAACAGTTCATTGATTTTATTATATTATATATTAAAAGAATCTACGAAAACTAAAGTCAGTCGGACAGACTAAACTACCCAGCTGATTTCCTTCATTTTTGTGTAAAACTAAAGGTATTCATCCATTTTTTCTACAATCAAAGGAGATTTTCTTCTGTATATTTCTTATGGAAATGTACTGGCTTTAAACTAACGTCATTCTGTCAGGATGTTCTATCAGACCCATTTTCTTCATTTTCGCTTTAAACGAAATGTTCAAAATGTTCAAATGTTTGTAAATCTATCGGACCAAACTGCGTGGTCATCAGTCCATAGCTTACAAATTACTTAAACCTAGGTAAACTAACCTAAGGACAATACACACACCCATGCCCCAGGGAGGACTCGAACCTCCACGGCGAGCAACCGCGCGCTCCATAAAACGATATGTATTTATTCGCAGATTCGTCATCAAGTATCATAATTAACTTAAGTCTCTCCTTCCTTTACTTTCATTCAAACGCGGGATCCTTATATTCCTTGCATTCAATATTTTAATCGGTTTGTTTTAGGATATCTTCGGTTTTAAATAAAGTACACAGTTCTCTTTGACCTAACAACGCTCATCAAAATCTTTCATTTGTGCTTTTAAACACTTGCACGGATTGATTCTGAAGAAAGCTATGCGTGAACATTAAACTTTACTTCCATGTCTTCCCAACGTTTTAGTCAATCCACTAACGGTGCGAAGTATTCGCACGTGTCCTCTATCTTTCTTATATATTAAAATAATCTATTTTATAATTATAATTGATTTTAAATAAGTGTTTTGATATGAATTTAAGAAAACACAAGCTTATATAATATTCTGTATACTGTTACTATCTATAATAAATATTTTAAATGATAAATATTTAATTTTACTTATTTCCATTTCACATGAATGGCCACTAATGCTGCAAAGTATTTGCACAGGTCGCCTAGTTTTATTACTATTGTTCTCACACTGTAGTGAACCGTCGAATTTTATGAACATAAGAAATAGGTGGTAATGCAGTCGTTCCATCCATGTAGATTAACATTCTATGAGTAACTACAGTGTGCAAACAATAGTAATAAAATTATAAAATCAATTAACACTTAGCTGGCTCAAAGTAGATGGCAGTGAACCAGTACTGGTCACACCCGTGTTTCCTTCGATCTTCCAGTGACAGTGGGTGACGATCCCTTGTTGCTGGCCACAACCCCACTAAGAACGAAAAAACAAATCACAACATGAAACAAATGACACCTGCTTCTCGTCCTTTACTGATCTGCAGTGTCTGAGCCTAAACTAAATCTGCGCGTTTTCCTTTCATTTAAAGTATAAAAATCGATATGAAAGTACCACGGAGAGAGGAAAATTGTGAGAATCAGGAAATGTTCATAGAAAAGCAGTTCCCATCAGACAGCTTCCTAACAAAATAAATAAAAATTCTGAGAACCGTGTAGAGTTCTTTGAAAGTGGAGATGAGCTGAAACATAGTACAGCGTGTTCCACACAAATCTGGCACACCTGACTTACCCCCATGGCTATAAGTTGCAGCATCCCTTATCAGGAGGTAACTAAATGTCTTTAATTTTACTGTTATGTACTCCTACTTTAGTCTCGGTGTGAGGGATAGCGCTTTTATGTGAGACACTGTATATAAATTGTTTCACCTTGTGGTAGAACATTTTCTGCGAGTTACAAAAGCGAAAATTAAGAGAAGGTTCAAATGTTTGTTAAGCTTAAGGGACTTAACAGTGGGGTCCCTAAACTTACAAACTACTTATAAACTACCTTATACTAAAGACGACACAAATATCCATGCCCGATGGGGGGATTCGAACTCCCGACCGTAGCGGCCGTGCAGACTGTGACTGGCGCGTCGCAGTCCCCTCGGCCACCGCGGCCGGCTTAAGAGAAGGCTAAATAGTGTAATCTTAGGTGTAGATGTATCAATAAATGTAAGTATATTTTTGGGTTTCTTCCGTTTATTATCCTCAACTAGAAAGTCATTGAGTAGAATTTCAGAAATTTTTTTTCAGTCCATCAACAGCAAATTCGCAGTTTACATTGTTTCTTCTCTTGTAGTTTGAAACATGAAATATGTATTCCATTAATTCTACAATGTGGACAACAAACTACTTGTATACCTCTTTAATGAAGTATTACCTTACATAAAACCATAGCAGATCATTGTCCATTGTAATCGGTTGCCACCCAAGAAAAATTAGGGTATAGCTATTTTTTGGCTATGAATTATTAACACATCACGAGGGATCGACATACGTGGGCAGCAAATAATTTTTCCGGCACTTCAGTGCTTTACGCCACGCTCAACACACGCCGAGTTCGTAGGCTTGCGGACGCGGCATGATGCCGCTCAGATAACTCACAAGGAGATAGATATCAGTGCGATGACCATTTCAAAAACTTTTCTGTTCTTTTAGCTCGATTTCACTCGCTATAATGTATGACCTAAAATGCATAGTAAAGTAAGCTGCCTGCTATCGAACTTTTTCAATACACGATTTGTAAATCAAGTGCGCATACCTGACAAAAAGCATCATTTGAAAACGATTGTTACGAATTTCGAAAATGTGAATGTTTTATTGGAAAGCTAAGATGTCGTACTACCCTGTGTCCAAAAATCAGATTTTTTAATCGAATGCTTTCATCAAAATCGAGTGAAGAGCTTTACGAAACTGAAAACACGTGCTGAATGAAAAGTAGACTTTTTATTTTTTCACAGGCAAGGCAAAGCTTGTAAGGAAAAAATAAGTTGATAAAACGATGCGGTGTGGTGTTATATACCGTCAAAATTTCTTAAAACTTGAAAATCGGAAAAGTTATTTTCCCCCTCTTTTTCGTCTTGGCACATCGCCGCTCGGCTCGGCCCGGCCGGCAGTGTGAACGCACCGTCGCGTCGTAGACATGTGCCGGACGTGTGCAATAATTAACGGCCTCGTGAGGGGGCTGGCCGTGCGCATGCGCACTGCTGTCGGCTGTTCCACATGGCAGCCGGGAGTACCGAGTCTTCTCGCTCCCGAGACTGCATTACCGGCACGGCCGGCTCCAGGGTACGGCGGTCTCGCTAGCCGCTCCCTCTGGCGGGAACGAGCGGGAGCCAGGCCACTTTTGACGGCCTCTAATGTCCTGGTCGGATAACGATAGTGTGTGCTACCAATAGATACCTGTGCGCAGCAATAATCAACCACTTGATGAAATCATGGATGATTTTGCTGACACTATTATTGGGAGACAAATTTCGGATAATTTGTGTGATACTTCCGTTGGTAGTAAAATCTCCTTGAATGATTGACATGAACAGCCGTTAAATTTTGTACATTTTGATGATGTTAGAGAAGCTTTACTAGAAGAGAAAACTGAATCTCAGAACATTCCCATTCATCCTGTTGTTACTGTCCAAGTTGGTCAGGTATCGTTATCCGCTGTACTAGATTCTGGCAGTCCCATCTCTGTAATTAGTGAAACCACATTCAAACGATACCAGGAACTAATCTATTGCCCTACGTTGCCTCTTCTGCGTACAAGACTTAAAGGTGTTATTTTAGGAAAAGCTGTAGAGGTCAGACGTCAGACACATCTTGATTTCATTTTTCGGTTAATTTCTTGATCGTACCTCTCCTTACCACTGAACTTATACTAGGTGTTGATTTCCTGACAGAATACAAAGTCATCTTAAATTTTAACGTTGCCAATGCAACAGTTGTAGTCGATGGTTAATTAATCTATTTAAAGTTCGAAGATTGGATCACGAGAGAAGAGGAGGAAGTCAACTGTTTAAAATTTCTGTCTTCATGTAATTTCAGTTGTGAGAAAGAACGTTTGTGTAATGTAATGAACAACTTTCAGGAGACGACACAAGCTAAGAATATCGCTGAAACCATTCAGGACAAAATAATTAACATTGAAGATGCGTTTGAGCAGGACAAACGAAAGTTACTTCACATTCTGCACAAACCAAATTTCTCGGACACATCATCTCAAATGAATGACTCCATCCCGATCCTGATAAACTGGAAGCTATAGAAAAAATGACTGTCCCTACTACAAAGCAACAATTAAGAGGTTTTCAGGCCTAATAAATGTTTACAAACGTTTCATAAGATTAAAGGATCTGACAACCCCTAGACTGTATCAATTAACAAGTAAAAATATTATCTGGTGTTGGGATAAAACTGCACAACATGAATTTGTAAGTTTAAAAGAGGCGCTTCTTGCTGCGCCAATACTACACCATCCCGATTTAACAAACGATTTTTGTATTTCCACAGACAGTTCCAAATTTGGTCTAGGTGTTCATGTTTTCCAATAATGTGAAGAAAACGGCGTTGTAGTACAAAAAACAATAGCATTTGCCAGCTGCGTTTGGTCAAAATCAGAACGCAACTACTCAATCACTGAGATGGAAGCATTGACAAATTTCGTTTTCTTTTGTATGGAAGACACACAAAAGTGTATACCGACCCTCGTGTCCTCCAATTCTTAATGCCTGCAAGATTGAATCACGATCGACTTAGACGTTGGGCTACAACCTTGCAGGAATTTAATTTCACTATCATTCATAACCCTGGTAAGGTAAACACTGTAGCCGACGCTCTGTCCCATTCGCCCGTTGAACTTGTGAAGGCAACGGAAGAATCCTACCTTGACAACAATTTTAGTATCTTCTACATTCAAAATGTGGCTTTTGAAAATTACATCTCTGCTACGCTCACTGGCATAGCGAAGGAACAAGATAGAGATCCTATTTGGAAACACGTTAAAACAAAGTGGCACAAAAAAAATAATGTATCCATTAGGCAATTTTACACCGTTCGTAATGGTGTTCTTTTTCAAACGCAGATCACCTGTGTGGACGGTGTGCATCCCGGAAGTTACTGTGAATAAATTAATGTGGTACACACATTTAAGTTTTGGCCACTATGGCGCCAAGAAATTCTTTGATAAATTACGGGACACATGTCATTTCATTAACATGAAAAAACGGATTCGCAATGTTCTTTCGAGATGCAAACTGTGTCAAAAAGCGAAACCTCCAACTGTTACACATTCGGCTCCATTGTTTCCGATAATCCCTAATAAATTGAAACAAGCTGCTGCCGTCGATTTATTTGGCCAATTGCCAAGAACTGATAATGAACATTCTTTTGTATTTGTCGGAGTCGAACTAACGTCAAAATTTGTATCTTTTGAGCTTCTTCCCGTGACACGGCAAGATCTGTTTCAACTGCATTTGTGAAATATTTTCTAGAAGAAGTTGGTCATGTGGATAAGGTTATATCCGATAACGGACCACAATTCTGATCGCAGCATTGGGTACGCATGTTGCTACGTCGAAAGATGAAACCAGTATTTATCTCGTTGTATCACGCTTCTTCCAATCGCTATGAGCGTATTATGAAAGAACTTGGAAAGCTTTGCAGATTATATTGCTATCGCCGACATAGTTCCTGGGACAAATATCTTCACTTATTTCAAAATATACTAAATGAGCTGTCAAATGACTCTACATCTCTTCCACCGATTTTGGTGCTAAAGAATAAGCAACTGCCTGATCGTATTAAATAACTTGTACCTTTTCCCAAACGTAGGCGTTTACGTCATAATGAGATAATTGATCTGGCTCTGACCAGCATCAAAAGAGCAGCGGACAAGAGAAAAAGTCTACAACGGCATGACAAAATCAAACTTCTATACATATGCGAAACAGTCTTAATTAAATCCCACCACCTTTCTCACATAGGTAAATCACTTATAAATAATTTTTTTCTGCTGTACAACGGGCCATATCGCATAAGATGCATTATTCACGACAACGTCGTGGAAGTCGAGACTCTGAGGACACATAAGTTAAAAGGAATACATCATGTCTCTAACATCAAGCCCTTCTAGGAATGAACTTAGAGGGTAGAGAATCCACCAATCTATGATGGATTCACCAACTGGCGATTGGTGCCCTTTCTCGAGCTGGGTGTTACTATTTCTTCTAATTTCCGTAGTGCACTCTCTCTCGCAGCTATTCTCTTTAGTTGATAAGTATATATTTTTCTCTTGCACTATCCTAATTTAAGCACGACCTCTTGGTACTGACTTCAGTTTGCTATGACCAGACGGTACTAAACAACATTTCTTGAATTTTTACTAATAAACTATTATTGTTCAGATACCAACCTTTTTTGTTATAATGTAGTTCATTAGCACTGTACAGGAGGTGAAGACAAGGCAAAGAAAAATTCCAACGCTTCGAAAAAGAGAACAACTTACAGCATAAATTGCATGGAGGTGTACAGTATAAACAAGAAGTGAACCACTGAAAATAAGGGAAAGATATGTATTCAGTAAAATGAAGGGTAAGATACATCCACGACTAGAAAACTGAGGTAAAGGAATGACAAAGGAGCCACAGGTGAAGTATGTTGTTGTTACGTAGATGAAACAGCGTAGAAGAAGTTAATTAATATAAGGAAGCTAATAAATATTTATAATAATTGATATAAAGTGTATGCACTAATGAAGTTTTATTGAAGGATGTGATATTTTCAGGTGGTTAAAGAAGTATGGAGAAGATTAAATTTTATTGTCATTTTGTCTCAGTGATGTTCTGTGCAGGTAACTAATGGACTTTAGCCCTGACATAAAGATTTTCAGATAACTGAGGAACCATGAAGTGGATCTTTGCTTCAGTAATGGCATTATGTAATGATGATAATAATAATAATTAATGAAGTATCTTTGCAGATATACATCCACAACAGCTGATATTTTATAACATTTTTGTGTGTAAATTTTGACAACTTTGAAGGTATTTTATGTAGCAACAAAATGAGCTACTAATAGCATTTGATCAAAATTGCCTTTACTGTACAGGTTAGCAGCAGTTATAGCAGCAATTAAGGGAAAAAACTATTTCATTCATTAAATTGTATGCCATAAGCATGTGTCTTAACTAAAGTGCTTAAATTTACCTTATCCTTTTTCAGGAATACGCACTTAGGCTATTTACTACATTATTCTTACTGGTACTATATTTTACTGTTCTGTGTCACAGAAAGTAAGCTGAATATGCAGTGCTAGCTATACTAATATGTTCATTCCTTAATATTCCCTGTGACAATGACAAAGACGGACTCCCTTGCCCCACTGACCTTTGACGGTATTTGGTACAGCTTGGTAGTTTCAACCACGGGATTAACATTAGCATAATTGTTTATTATAGTGTTAAGCCTATTCGTAATACATTATGAAGGCCTGGGCAATTGAATATAAAAATGTATGAAAAATTGACAAAATGAAATGACAATCTTGTGCCACCAAGGTGAACCACTATTGAAATTTATGTTAACAAAAATGTGGTGATCCCACAGTAATTCTGCATACTTGTACATACGTATCTATTTTGCCTAATATGTTATTTTATATGGATCATAAAACTTTGACTTACATATGTACCATGAGACTTTAAACTGATTTACTAGTCTATTCCGGTATCTAACAATATCTTTGGAAAACATGAGGTTCCACAACACTGTTCACATACTTGTAAGATAATCTTTTCATATGTAACTTTAGAATAGCATTCCTAGAAGCTATTTGAGTTAATAACAACTATTTTGTCTGATGATGATTACATACTATATGTTCGGTAAAGTAATAGGTAACTTGCTGAATTGTTGTTGACCAACTGACTGTAAAGGAAGCATGTGACAAAGTGTAAAATAGCACGTGAACCAATTCTGCATGTCAAGACAAAAAAATGCATATTTTTCATATTTTGAGGATATATGTAAAATATCATAATGGACGTGTCTCTTCCAGCTGGAGAGGAGATAACACTAGAAAATTTCTAATTTTGGCTTTGATATATTTGTTTCATATTTCTGGAGATTCATGTGAGCTGGTACTACGCACACGTAATCTGACAAAAAGTTGACCAGTTGCCACTGTTCACACTGATGGAATTTGGAGAGCTGAGTCTATGAGGGGAAGTCGCTGGCAAAAACATTCCACATTCCCTGTACCTGCTCAGCCACAATCTTGGGAATATGTGGGTCATGCGAAACACAACTAGGTCTTTACTTACATGAAGTGATGGGTGCTATCGACAAGGGTTCGCAAATCGATTCCGTATTTCTTGATTTCCAGAAGGTTTTCTCACCGTACCTCACAAACGGCTTTTAATCAAATTGCGTGGTTAAAGTATATAGCTCCAAATTTCCGACTGTATAGGGTATTTCCTGTCAGAGAGGACACAGTTTGTAGTAATCTATTGTAAGGCATCGACTAAAACAGAGGTGATATCGGGCGTACCACAGGGTGGTGTTATTGGTCCTCTGCTGCTCCTTATTTACATAAACGATATAGGGAAAAATCTAAGTAGCTCTCTTAGGTTGTTTGCAGATGACGCCGTCATTTACCGTCTAGTAAAATCATTTTTGTTTACAAAATAAATCAATCAAACGTGAAGGCCGTGAACTCCAAAAAATACCTAATTACTATTACCTCAGACTTAAACTGGAAAGAACACGTAGATAATTCCACAGCCCGTATAACATTTACAGAATGAACTGTTCTCGCACTTTGCGAAGCACCGTTCCTAACTTTACTGTTCTTTGAGTTTTTAATTTGCATACACACAGACTGTACATGTCCCGATTTGCCACAATGATAACAGGTTGCGTTGCGACTAGGGCAATGAGCACGCTTGTGGCGAGACACACACTGGGGGCAAGATTTACGTACATTTTTCTGAAATGAGCGTTGGCGGCCGTTATTCAAGTCACTGTTTCTAACACGATGGGGCGACCTTTGTGTCGCACTTTTACACTGGCTACTGTTCACTGTCTGTTCAGCACGGCCGGTAGAAAAATAAGAATCACTAGAGCTATACTGAGAACTACGGCTAGGAAAGCGTCCGTTGTGGCGCACTGAATTTACACTATGGCTTTGCATTTCTACTTCAGCTAAGTCAAAAGTATCATGCGCTTCTATAAGCTGCAGTACACTGTCTAATGAGGGGTCAGACTGTTTTAGAATTGCTGACCTAATTCTGGGGTCCTGAATGTTCTGCGTAATCGCATCTCTCAACATAACGTCACTATAAGAGAGTCCACAAGAGCAAGTAAATTTACATTGGCGGGTTAAGCCCTTCAATTCCGTAATCCACTCTTGGTGTGACTGCTGCGGTAATTTTTTAAGTCTGAAAAATCGGTATCGTGCAGCGGCTACAAGAACTTTTCTCTCATAATGAGCATTCAGTGCATCTACAATTTGTTCAAAGTCTACATCACGAGGAGATGCGAGAGGGAAAAGTTTTTGCAATAGTACGAAAGTCTGGGGGCCCACAATCGATAAGAAAAGGTTCTTCACTCTCTGACCTGTAATTTGATGAGCCGCGACGAGTTCTTGAAACTGTGCGAAATAGTCGCTCCATTCTTCCTCACGTTCGTTGTACTGGCGGAACGTCGGAAGCGGTGCGGCGGCAGGTGTGGGCTGCTGATGTGACGACTGTTGTTGTTGGTGAGCAGCCTGTGTCGTCAACTGCGACACGGCCTGGAGAAGTTGTGTTATTTGCGCCGTCTGTAACTGAATAATTTACATTAAGTTTGGGTTCGGGGTAGTGGCCATGCTGACCGATTAGGCGCCGCGTATACAAGTAACTTATAACAAAACACAAATGCAATATGAAAGAGGACTCGCTCTGCAACAAAGAAGTCCACAAAATACGTAACAGAATATGTTCCCCCAAAAATCTTATAATAAGGGTGGGTGGGCGGGAGCAATTTTTGCGTGCTCAGACTGCTGCTGTCTGGCTGCTGCAAGCGGGCTGGTCCAAGGTTCTATCACTCCTCGTCGCCACTTTTGTGTCCCAACTTCGTCGCCGCTTTTGTGTCCCAGGTTTCGGTGGCCGTGTGGAATGAGCCCGACACAGGAACAAGGATAGCCCGCTGGTGCAGGTACGGAGGGGAGCAGCCAGAAACTATAAACAATAGTTGTTAGAGGCCTGCCTAGTGCCTGTACAATAGCAAAGTCTTCACTGGTGCCTATCTGATTATGAAGGTCCTCACAGGTTGCTATCTCAGTCCGAAGTGACCGATGTCCTTCAGTGGTGGCCACGAGCGGAGTTGTCGCAGAGGGCGCTCGTGGCTGTCGTCCTCAGATCGCCGCGCCGTGCGTGCATGGCGACGCGCGGCGAAAGTAGGTGGCGCGCACTTTGTACTTGTGCGACACCACAGATAATATCGTGGAAACAGCGAACCAGAGACTGCGTTTTATTGGCAGAACCCTTAAAAGATGCAACAGAACTACTAAAGAAACTGCATACACTATTCTTTTCCGTTCTTTTTTGGGGTATTGCTGCCCAGTGTGGGATCCTTATCAGGTGTGTTTGACGGAGGACATCGAAAGAGTCCAAAGAATTGAAGTTCGTTTCGTATTGTCACGATACAGGTGAGACAGCGTTACGGAAATGATACAGGATCTGTGATGGGAATCATTACAACGGCGCTTATCGCTGCAGCGTGGGCTACTTACGAAACTACAATCGCCAACATTCTTCTACGTATGCGAAAATATATTGTTGACTCCCACTTACATAGGTAGAAATGATCATCAGAATAAAATACGAGAAATCAGAGCTCGAACAGAGAGATTCAGGTGTTCTTTCTTCCTGCGCGCTATTCGAGAATGGAATGGGAGATAAATAGTATAAATGTGGTTCGATGAACCCTCTGCCAGGCACTTAAATGTGATTTGCAGAGTATCCGATGTAAATGTAGAAGTCATCACAGGAGAAACTGGAGGTCAAGACATCCCATTCCCGAACCTTCGACCACAGATATGCAGTCTGTCTATCATGTCGTCACAAATGTGATTAGTGTGCGTGTGTAAAATTAGTGATGCGTGTGACATTTAAGTGCCGCCATTCACGTAATTTCCCCCATTGCAAACGTTGTCCATAATAAAGTGTTCTGATAGGATTTTTCCTTTCAAACAACCAAAAATATTTATGTGTACAGCCATATAAATTTTCATTATTCATTTAATCATCATATGCTGGCAGGACAGACATACGAATATTATTGTTCAATAAACCATATGACATGGTGGAAGCACAGCCATGTAAGTTGTCATTGATCCTCTAACCATTCATGAACAGACTTGTAACCACTTATCAAGCATCGGACAAACTTACAGGCAAATCTTGTAATTTGTTTGTAAACACTATGAAACTGTTGGGATATATTTTGTAATTTTCATTACAGGGGAACAAATTTGTAATCTCAGTGTGTAATTGTATGTAAATGTAACCCATTTCTATTGAATTTGATACTCAAGATATACTGTATTAACTGACTTACAATCTCAAAAAAATTAGACTAAACCCTCAAGTGGTTTACGTATGTAAATTGTTCACCACTGACGTGTGTAGAGCACTGATACACTAATCTTTGGTGTAGATCATGCCATAATGTATAAACTTTGTAACTATATATCACACTAGTATTCACACGTAAAGGAAAATGAGAACTGAGATTCTTTCGGATGTGGCCACTAAATATGTTTATGTCCCTATACAAATGACTTTCGTTTCATATTGAATGCTAATTGAACACTTTAATTAATCATTTTAAAGAACAATGTACAAACGTAATCGAACCCATTGATCACACAATTGGTTTGATGATGTGTCTTGTACTGTTTAAGAATTTCTTGGCTAGCTGAGGCTATCTTGTCAGCATCACCTACCCCGCAAAACTCTTTTCCCTTAGGGGATGGGTGATGAAAGGATTACGCAATATAAATTTCACTTAATTTTTTGCCTGTCATACAGCCATGAGCATGGTTTTTTTTTTTTTTTTTTTTTTTAATAAAAACCTAAGCTATAATTCTGTAGAAAACAAATTTATGTAATATTTTGCACCATTTCATTAATCGATATAACATACTGTACTTATTTTCATACCTTTGCTGTAAACCAAAGACTTTGTTTTATCTTTGGAATGTGTCGCAGTTGTTGCGTTTAAAGAGTCGTTGTGTGACCTTCGTGCGGGGGAGTCGATGTTTGACTGTCGTGGAGAGCAGTCGTGTGATTATGGTAGATTTGAGTCGATGAGTAGTAGTCGTGGAACTGTCGAGTTTGTCTGTGTGTTACACTCGAAGAGTAAAACTTGGGAAAGTTTAAACCCAGTCTGCAAATTGTAATTTTTGTATGTAATTTAACCTGTCTCAAATAATGTAAAACTTTTTTATGTTGTTATGTATGGTAGCCTTTATTTTAATTATTGTATTTGGTGTTTGTCTTCTTTTGCTAATAAATACTGTTTGTGCAGCTTGCATTTATCATTTAACCCTGAGTCATTTTACCAGTTCCTCGTTCCTCTCACCAATTTGAATTGCAATCCGTTCTGATCATTGTTGCTTGTGATAGTGTTGAATAATTATTGTGTTTGTAAATTTATGTGCTAATTAGAACAGTTCAGTGTAGGCATTTTGTCATGATAAATTGGTCTATTAATGAGGGCAGGAAGTAGTTGGTTTATAAATCCAGTAAAGTTCATAGTTACAGATATTCTCAGTCTTTATGAAAACTCAGATTATTAAGTCAGTTAATGTTAATAACTGTTAAAGTAATTTTTCGGATCAGAAGAGAAGTATATCACGTAAAGAGCTAAGAAATACTTGCAGTGAGTGATAATTGATATCTTTACCAGATTTGTAGGACATTTTTTATTACGTTGAATCAGTATGGTAATTGTTGTTCAGATAGGCCCATTATAAAGTGCAGTGATTTTGGTATCCAATTAATATCAAATATATTTGTTAAAAATCCTGTTTATTGAAGCGTCAAAATTATCACTGTAGTAGCGCGCTGTTTGGTGGCTCTCGCGGTCGAATTGTGCATGGATAGTCGGGCTGCTGGTATATGGTGCACGCTAACAGATATGCACTTTTCATTTGCTCATATTGTTTCTCACACACGAGATTGATGTGTAGACTAATTACGAATTTAATTACTGTTAACTTATCAACTACTGTACAATTTAAAGTGTTATTCGTTGCGCATCAAACAAAAGCACATACACGTAAGATCATTGCATTCCATGTCAGTTACAATTTATTCTAACATGGCATTGCTTAGTCAAGTTACTTTGTAGCCAAAACCACAACAGAAATATTATTTGTGAATTTTAGCGGGCACGGTCACTTGACACAAACAGTGACACGTTTGTTACCACAGTCACACACACACATACTACGTTTAGCATTCATACAAAAAATACACAATACTTATAGCTGCTCATAGATTATCACTGAAACAACAGTGCAGCTAGTCGCAGTTCAGAGTGGTTCTTCAAACCGACTAAATGTCGGATTATTGCTTGACAATGCACCGACGCTGCATATATTTTAAAGTGGACGTTGCCTAATGGCTGATTCATTTTAATTTTTAGGTAAGTTATCGTAGTAAGAATAATTGTTTCGTGCGTTCACATCTTAGTTTTTATGTCGTATATTACGTTCTTACCTTGTTTCTTGTAGGACTTGATAATGGGATAATGTTGCTCCCGAAACATGTCGTTCTGACAATTTTATGTAGACGTAACTGACAACTGGTACGAGAATTGGCTTTGTGTGATGGTGTCAAAACAGAATATTAAATTATTATTGTTTTATATTTAATTTCAACGCTATTATTTGATCACTAATTCGTATGCACATTAGGTAATTGTGCTGTAAATGTGAAACCATCAGAATCAGCAAAAACTTCCAGAAGTAATTTCACGAAAGATGTCGCCGTCGTATCTAGATAGAACACTTTATTTTCGGTGGTCCAAATATTCATTTGTTTGTAATGCTAGCAGACCAGAATTCTGTGGTCATCGGGCCCTAGACTTACAAACTACTTTAACTTTATAGCGAGGGCAACACACACACACACACACACACACACACATGCCCGAGAGAGGACTCGAACCTCCAACACGAGCGGCCGCGCGATCCGTACACTGGGGCCTTGCAGACTACACGGCCTACGCCACGCGGCGTTCGGGCAGTTCGGGGGTCTCCTCGCCGTTCTACATCTACGTGGGATATTCTGCAAATCACATTTAAGTGCCTGGCAGAGGGTTTATCGAACCACCATTATACTATTTATCTCTCATTCCATTCTCGAATAGCGCGTGGGAAGAATGAACACCTGAATCACTCTGTTCGAGCTCTGATTTCTCGTATTTCATTCTGATGATCATTTCTACCTATGTAAGTGGGAGTCAACAATATATTTTCGCATTCGGAGGAGAATGTTGGCAGTTGGAGTTTTGCAAGTAGCCCAAGCCGCAGCGATAAGTGCCGCTGTTGTAATGATTCCCATCCCAGATGCTGTATCATTTCCATAACGCTGTCTCCCCTGTATCGTGACAATACGAAACGAGCTGCCCTTCTTTGGACTCTTTCGATGTCCTCCGTCAAACCCACCTGATAAGGATCCCACACTGAGCTACAATACTCCAAAAATGGACGGACAAGCGTAGTGTATGCAGTTTCTTTTGTAGTTCTGTTGCATGTTTTAAGGGTTCTGCCAATAAAACGCAGTCTCTGGTTCGCCTTTCCCACGATATTATCTACGTGTTCTTTCCAATTTAAGTCTGAAGTAATTGTAATTCCTAGGTATTTTGTGGAGTTTACGGCCTTCACATTTGATTGATTTATGTTATAAACAAAGGTTAACAGATTTCTTTTCGTACTCATGTGGATGACTTCACACTTCACGTTATTTAGAGTCAATTGCCAATTTTTACACCATACTGATATCTTATTCAGATCGTTCTGCAGTTGGTTTTGATCTTCAGATGATTTTACTAGACGGTAAATGACGGCGTCATCTGCAAACAACCTAAGAGAGCTACTTAGATTTTTCCCTAAATCGTTTATGTAAATAAGGAATAGCAGAGGACCAATAACACTACCCTGTGGTACGCCCGATATCACCTCTGTTTTAGTCGATGCCTTACCATCGATTACTACGAACTGTGTCCCCTCTGACAAGAAATCCCCTATACAATCGCAAATTTGGGGCGATATACCATAACCACGCAATTTCATTAAAAGCCGTTTGTGAGGTACGGTGCCAAAAGCTTTCTGGAAATCAAGAAATACGGAATCGATTTGCGAACCTTTGTCGATAGTACCCATCACTTCGTGTGAATAAAGAGCTAGTTGTGTTTCGCATGAACGATATTTTCTAAATCCGTGTTGACCTTGGGTCAATAGATCGTTCTGTTCGAGATAATTCATAGTATTTGAATACCGGATATGTTCCAAAACCCTGCTGCAAATTGACGTCTGTGAAATAGGCCTGTAGTTTAGTGGGTTACTCCTACTGCCTTTTTTGAATGTAGGTGTGACCTGGGCAACTTTCCAATATTTTGGTACGGATCCTTCTATGAGAGAGCGGTTGTATATGACTGTTAAGTAAGGAGCTATCGCTTCAGCATAATCAGATAGAAATCTAATGGGTATACAATCGGGACCAGAAGACTTGTTTTTGTTAAGTGATTTTAGTTGCTGCACTACTCCGATGATATCTACTTCTACGTTACTCATTACCGCATCTGTTCGTAATTCGAAATCTGGAATATTGGTTTCGTCTTCTTTGGTGAATGAGTTTCTAAAAGCTATGTTTAGTAACTCTGCTTTAGTAGCGCTGTCATCGGCAGGATCGCCATTACTATCACGTAGTGATGGTATTGTTTGTGATTTGCCCCGAGTATATTTAACATATGACCAAAATCTTCAAATTTCGAGAAAGAGTTCCGTTGTGATAAATATTGTAGGCATCTCGCATTGAAATCCTCGCTAAATTTCGAGCTTCTGAGTACGATTGCCAATCCTGGGGATTTTGTGTTCGTTTAAATTTAGTATTCCTTTTCCTTTGCTTTTGCAACAGTGTCATGACCTGTTATGTGTACCAAGGGGGATCGCCTCCTTCTTTTATTAATTTATTTGGTATAAAACTGTCAACTGCTGTCGATACCACATCTGGGCTACACCTACGTTTAGTGTTAGAAACGAGTGGAAGCTGTCTTTCAAGAAGCAATGTATTTCATTTATATCTGCTTTCCTGAACAAGTATACTTTGCGTTTATTTTTGGTAACTTTGGGACTTTCTATATTTGATTTCGCTACGACAGCTCTGTGTTCACTAATACCTGTATCCGTATCTCTTCCAGGGGTGAACGTCATGCGCATGCCGACTGCTACCCTACACCGCCGCCCTCCGAATATATGGCAGTGGCGTGGCCCTGTGAGTGTATTTATCAGCTGTTCTTTCGTCACTGGAAGTTCTAAGACTCGTATGCCAGTTTCATATTCGATTTTGTTTCGCTGGAAGTAAGTAATACCATCGTTTAGGCATCGCGAAAGCAGTAGCAATAGGAAAAAGTATAACATACACAGCATATTGTTCACTTTTAGTTTAATGAAGTGGTAAAGGCTTTGGAAGCAGCTCTAAACGTTTTTAGTGTGTGTTGACTTTCTGATTTTGGGCAAAACACGTTATAAAATTGTTTCCTAATATATAAATCAGAGTGTCCGTATGTTGGTACGTGTTGCATACAAATCTACAGTTTTCTTCCAATCTTTATGAAATTTTGTACACCTAAGCTTGAATCCATGAGGACGGTCTCCGTAAGTGTAAGAATCACATAAGATATATAGTTCACGAGATATAACGTCATACACAATGAGATGCGCGAGAAACTGCTGTTGTTTGAGACGATGCTGCTCATTTTCTCCTAAACCATTGGACTGATTTCAACCAAATTTGGTACACACATTCCTTACCGTGAGGTAACAATTGCTGCATGGTTAAGAATCACATACAGCACATGGTTCAAAAGATATTACGTCATAACCAATAGAAATCGCAAAAAATGCCATATAATGCGGCGAGACTTTCGAAATACACTGTATGAGAATGATAGTACTTAGCGACTTGCAACAAACTTTAAAGATAATTTCAAACCTTTATTAAACTCTTTCTCGCTGGCAACCATAGTAAAATGATGAAAGGAAAAATGTTTCTCGCTTACTACTTTTCCGCTGTTTATGGAGGAAAACAATGGCTCTCGGTATGACGTTACAATTTATAATTCGAACACTACAAATTGTAGCGACAGGAAAGTTTACAGACAGTATACCCATATGTAGTTGAATGTACCTTGGAAATTGTATCACAGTACGACCCGTAGTTCATGAGATATGAGCACATAAACAGTAACGATCCGCTGTTGATGGACTAAAACTACGAATTCCGGTATGACGTTACAATTTATAATTTCTACACTACAAATCGTAGCCGCAGGAGATATTACAGACACTATACACACATATAGTTGAGTGTACCTTCTAAATTGTATCACCGTTCAACACGTAGTTCATGAGATATGAGCACATAAACATAAACCTTCATGGCAAACCGCCCCATCACGCACGAAGTTTTAATCTATTACTTCTTTACTACTAACAGATTTTATGGACAAACAGCTCTTATACAACTGAATATATACCTGAAAAATGGCAGGAATAAATAAATAAATACCCGTGCAACGCCGGATTTTCAGCTAGTCTTTCTTTAAGAAAGGTCGTAGTGGCCTCGGTAATTTACCATGAACAGGAAGTATTGAATCTGAAGTGGGTGCTGAACAATGACATACAGTCATCACGCGATAATTTCATTTAGTAGGTATTGCTCGTACGTCCGACCTAGGTGACTAGCTAAACCTTATTTTAATCACCACACCGAAAAATGAATTTGTGACTATTAATACATTTCTCAGCCTTTTCAGTCTGATCAGTTAATTATCTTTCCAAACAAATATTGGTAATATTTCATTGTGTCATTAGGTAGACATCGTAATAGAAGTTGATGACTGAGCGTTTCCAAAGGTCAAGTGAATACAATGTTTTGTTCAAAAAATGTTCAAATGTTTGTAGAGCTTATGGGACTTAACTACGGGGTCCTCAGTCCCTAAACTTACAAACTACTTATGAACTAGCTGATACTAAGGACGGCACAAATATCCATGCCCGAGGGGGGATTCGAGCCCCCGACCGTAATGGCCGTGCAGACCGTGACTGGAGCGTCTCAGTCTCCTCGGCCACCACGGCCGGCACAATGTTTTGCATCGTACATCAAAAAGTGCGTCGTCCATTACGACCACCTAGCCAGGAGTGCCTGCATCGCGACTGCTATTTGTTGCCAACAACTGAGGCGCTGTTCGGCTGCAGTCTAATGAAACTATCCCACAGTTTCTACAGTATTACAACGATTTCTACAGATTTTTATAAACACAACAATCAAGCAACCTATTTCGGAATACATCACTATCACACTTATACTTCTATAACATATCAAATGTTCCTAAAAGAACAGCCGGCAAGTAAATTTCTTTCCAGGCAAAAATTCTCACAAACTCTATTTGATGACAAATTTAACACAGACTCAATTAGTTTACAAAGTCATTGATCGATTTACTGCGTGAGTATTATCAGACTGTTTCACATAACGGAAAAAAATATGAAATTGCTCCACGACGTTTAATACAGAGGATTTGTTAAGATATCCATACCGACATTCGATATGGGTATATACGGCTCTTTACAGAAGAATTAATAATTTGTATCCGAGCGAACCTGGAATCAGCCCTTCGTTATTGCCTCAGTACTCACTATAACATGTAAGTATCAACGCTAAGGACAGGATTAGTTGGAATTACGACGTGAAGCATCTTCCTGGACACACAAACATGAATTAATACCCTTATGCATCACCGTAAGTGAAAGTCATCCAGATTGTTCAATTATCTGAAAAGTCACGTGAACTTATCAGCTTAATTCTTTGTCAGCCAGGGTTGTCTACTATACCCTTGATGTTGCCAAGATTCACTCATACAGTCAGCGGGGAGAGTACCATCCGATGTAATACTAGCTGATGTAATCATCGAGCAGCCGACAAAATTGACTACAGCTTGTGGCTCAATGATCCAACATGAGAAGATTTTGTAACATACAAATAACACACAGATCTATATCAAGAATATCTATTCTTGTCAGTACCGAGCGAGGTGGCGCAGTCGTAAGACCCTGGATTCGCATTCGGAAGGATGGTGGCTCAAATCCACCTCCGGCCATCCAGATTCAGGTTTTCCGTGATTTCCCTAAATTCCACGAAAATCCGAGCGTAAGCTCCGTCTCTAATGACCACTCCGTCGATGGGACGTTAAACCCTAAGTTTCCTTCCTCCTTCCTCCTCTCTGTTCTTGTCAGAAAGTATCACACGGTACACAGAACTCTGACAGTAATATCTAAAAACATTCATCCTCAAGCCAAACTGTCATCCAGTCTACTAATACCGAAATAATGACAAGTATCAATTGAGTTATGTAAAAAACAAAAAACGAAAATCCGCTTCTGATAAATTTAACAATACATGTGTTCAAGATATCGGTGACACCACTTTGGTGCTGAGATTCTATACCGCAACTACACATTGTAATATTTTTGCCCCTGATGTTTTCTTATGAATACACTAACCGTCCTCTACAATAATCATAAGAGAACGCGACAATACAGATTAACAAATGTCCCAGAATTTCCAAAGGCTATCCATAAGTTAATTATGGATAACAGAGTAGCCGGACGCGGTGGCCGAGGGGACTGAGGCGCTTCAGTCACGGTCTGCACGGCCATTATGGTCGGGGGTTCGAGTCCCCCATCGGGCATGGATATTTGTGCCGTCCTAGTTCCTAAGTAGTTCCTAAGTAGTTCATAAGTAGTTTGTAAGTTTAGGGACTGATGACCCCGTAGTTAAGGCCCTTAAGCTTAACAAACATTTGAACATTTGATAACAGAGTACTTATATTCGAGGAATTATAGCCTAGACGTAATATTTGCTTGCGAAAGAATTACTCAACAATGGGTGAAAATGATCAAAAACGTCTGCATCCAACTTATAACAGGACCCATTGTATCCCAAATGTTCAGAGCAAAATGTTCCAACATACCATCTTTCTGCGAACGATTAAATTTCTTTCCCAGTGTATTGATTTCAGATCATGCTGTTTGTAGCTGTACCATAGAACGCCTAAATTTTATATGATCTTCGAGACACATGCAGCGATCTAACACAGTCTTCTATTAATAGGCCGCCATGCTGCCTCAGAGCTACGGAGAAGCTTGTAACGAAACTACTCGTAATTGATAAAAATTTGTAATAAAGTTTTGGTTTGGTGCAGTATACTGCACTATAGATCGAAAGCAAAGACCAATACTAGAAGTAATTTAGTATTAGTTTCAGGTTGTCAATATGTGTAGGAGCCACGGCGGAGCGGCCAAGCGCATTGAGGCGCTACACTACGATGCGCGAGGCCGTTCCCCGTCGTGGTTTCGAATCCCCCTTCGGGCATGGATGTTTGTGCCGTCTTTAGTATGAGCTAGTTCATAAGTAGTTTGCAAGTTTAGGGACTGATGACCCCGCAGTTAAGTCCCATAAGCTTTACAAACATTTGAACATCATATGTGTAGGAATGGAACTGTTTATAAGTTGAGAATTTGTAAAATAATTTTGTATAAATTGACAGTGACTGCAAGTTTTCACGGTTTAATTAACAGCGGAGATTAAAAGAAGAGTACTAGAGTAGCAACCCCCACCTCGCGGAGCTATCGGTTGTGTGGATGGACGTCCGGCTAGGCATTGAGCAATAGTATCATTTCGTGGGCTAAAAAGTGCTGAAATAGTTTCAAGTGTGGTGTGGCGTTGCTAGTGGTTACTAAAAGTCGTCACACGATTGTTAAAGGTAGTGTGGAAATGTTGGACCCACAAGGAGTGCGTAATAGCGACAGCGGACACCAAGTCTCGTTGTGTAAAGTTACAACGGCTTAGAGACGTGAAGATTTCATCAGCGCCTACCAAAACCGTCGGCTACGACACTCAAGGCAAGAACTCATTTTCTCAGAATGTGATGGAACTTGCAGTCGAATTGTTTGTTTCCTAATTCCAATAATGAGTTTAAATGGCTGCAGTCGGGGGTTCGAATCCCCCTTCGGGCATGGATGTTTGTGCCGTCTTTAGTATAAGTAGTTTGTAAGTTTAGGGACTGATGACCCCGAAGTTAAGTCCCATGACACTTACAAACATTTGAACATTTGATTTTGAGTTTAAATTTGAGAGTGCTCTTTTTCCGACACTCATGCAATATCTTTAATCCACGTCGCTTGGTGTTCTTTTACATGAAGTATACGAATTCGGAAAGTTCATAGTGTGCATAGTATTTCATTTTTTAAGAAATTAATTTTAAAACATCAAAGATGGTGACCCACTCAAAATGGCACACACAATGGCATAGCTCTACAGCTGGCATTTTTAAACAATAAATAATACGAAATGTATGTTACGAACAGGTAATTGTCGCCTTGCATAGTTTTTACTAGTTTTCCTAATTCGTATCACTACAAAAAAGTCAAACTAATTTGAAATTTAATTGCATTTTCAGTAATAATAAACGCAACTGCTACTCATAAGAACCAAAAATAATTAAGTAGCACAAGTATACAGTCAGTGGCGGACTAAGGCTGTCGGAGGTCCGGGCTGTCGCAAAACAAAATGAGGCCCCCTGTTCAGTTGAAAATACAAAACACATGTAACTTCTGAGATCTGGAGGCCCCCTAGGACAAGAGGCACAGGACAGACTATATATCTTCATCTAAGAGCAGTTTGAAGCCTAAGTACAGAAAGCGTATTGAGTCAAAAGTTTATTTTATTTCTCACTAATAATCTTCAACAAGTTAATAAAAGACATTAGTTTCGACATCAAATGTTAAACTATATAATTGCACCTTAAGAGCTGGCAACCAAGTACTTTATTCAAGTAATACCTTTTACAAGGGGATAATCAACCACTTACGTCCAGCCTGCGCATATACTTGTTTGGAACCAGGAAGCAGGTAGGCAGTGAATATGTCTGTAGTCGTCGGTTTAGGATCGATCCTTCCAATCGTTTTCGTCCATTGACTACAAACTTCCGATTTTAAGAGATCGCCTTATTTGTTAAAATATTTATTCCGTAGGGTACATAGGCAAATACTAAACGTGTATTTAATTAAAGTTAGTAGCTTATATCGTCAATGGTACTACTATTATTCTCGGTGTTAAACAGGTCGAGTATTACGAGAGTGGCGACAGGGAACTGGATGCGAGGCTGTCCGCGGCCCCGCAGTGAAAGCAATTTTTTTTATTTTTTTATTTTTATTTTTATTTTATTTTATTTGGCCAGTCCCGCGTGACGCCGATGCCACCACCTGCCGCATTTGACCGATATGGCGTGCGGAGTTGAGTGCCAACCGTTAACTGCATTCCACAATAAAACTGAGTATTCTGACAGTTACGAGAACTCTCATTTAACGTCGAAAAAGCTATAGGTAAACTGATTCAGTAATGAGTTAAAAATGAGAGCTTAATTGTCTTCAATACGATCAGTTGTTTCGTTTGTAGGCAAGAAGTATATTATTTACTTCAGATCAAATTCGTGGGTAATTTTACAAAGGAAGATGGGTTCGGTTAGACATGGCGACCGTCACAGGACATATCATTGGTAGTTACCACTCGAAATTTAAAATTTATTCAATTTTCTTAAGCAAGCAGATAACTTAAATGGTAAGTTTAAGACTACAATTTGCTAAGTAGTGGACAAGAAATTATTCTGTTAAACAATTAGTGCTTTACTTGGTGCACATAACTATTAAAACATGTCTAGAAAGAAGCGTAATGACTTCCAACATAGTTCCATTGGAACAAACAAAGCCTTTGAAACCAATATTGAGAATTAGAAAGACGGGAATGCATGGTGAAAAAACATTCGGAGATATCAGCAGTGTGACTGGACACAGTCCAGGGCACATACATCCGCAACGGAGAGCGGAGGAGATATAAACTCTTTTTCGAAACAGTTGAGTGAATCCACTCTGACTAGACCGGAACAAGAAACGAAAAACGGTTCAGACTGAAACCGTAACGAAAGCGAAAAGTTGTAAAATTGAGGCAACACCGCATTCGTCCATGACAGACATTGTAAACATGAGACAGAACATGGCAGGAAAAATGATGGCAATGTACAATATTGTAACGACCATGAGTAATAATATGGTCGCAAAAATCGATAAGACTACCATTCAAAATCCGTTAACTCAGAAAACTGAAGCGAAATTTGCTGTTTCAAATACTCCAACTCAGCGAGTTACTACACTCAGTGAGTCAGTAAAAGCAATAGAGAGCGAGGAAACAAATGTTCAAACGCAGGTTACCAATCTCACCACGAGATTCGATTCAGAAATATATAGAATCGAAAATCATCTAGAACTGATCATCATCATCATCATCATCGTTAGAGACTGATTATGCCTTTCAGCGTTCAGTCTGGAGCATAGTACCTCTAATAAAATTCCTCCATGATCCCCTATTCAATGCTAACATTGATGCCTCATCTGATGTTATGCCTTTTACTTCAAAATCATTCTGCACCGACTCTACGTACTTTCTTCTTGGTCTACCTCGACTCCTCTTACCCTCCACTGACGAGCTCATGAGTCTCTTAGGTAACCTTGCTTCTCCCATGCGTCTAACATGACCCCACGATTTCAGTCTGTTCATTCTAACTGCTTCATCTATGGTGATCATTCCCATTTCCTCATTATGGGCACCCTCCTGCCATTGTTCCCATCTATTGGTACCTGCAATCATTCTTGCTACTTTCATATCTGTAACCTCTATCTTATGAATAAGGTAACCTGTATCCACCCAACTTTCATTCCCATACAACAAAGTTGGTCGAAAGATAGAGCGGTGCACTGCTAACTTAGTCTTGGTACTTACTTCCTTCATGCAGAAGAGAGTAAATCTTAGCCGAGCATTCACTGCATTAGCTTTGCTGCACCTCGATTCCAGTTCTTTCGCTATGTTGCTATCCTGTGAGAAAATACATCCCAGGTACTTGAAAATGTGTGCCTGTTCTAACTTTGTTCCTCCTATTTGGCATTCAATCTGTTTAAATCTCTTTCCCACATACATTACTTTCGTTTTGGAGATGCTGATCTTCATATCATAATCCTTGCACCTCTGATCGAGCTCTGAAATATTAGTTTGCAACCTTTCAATTGTATCGGTCATTACAACTAAGTCATCCGCATATGCGAGACTGCTTATTTTGTTTTCACCTACTTTAATCCCGCCCTGCCAGTCTACTGTTTTCAACATATGATCCATGAATAGTATGAACAACAGTGGTAACAGGTTACAGCCTTGTCTTACCCCTGAAACTACCCTGAACTATGAGCTTAATTTACCATCTACTCTAACTGCTGCCTGACAGTCTACATAAAGCCCTTTAATTGCCTGCAGACGTTTTCCTCCTATACCATAATCTTGAAGAACTGACAGTAGCTTCCTCCTAGGAACACGGTCAGAAGCCTTTTCCAGATCTATGAAACATAGATACAATTCCCTGTTCCACTCTTAGCACTTTTTCATTACCTGCCGTAAGCTAAAGATCTGGTCCTGACAACCTCTAAGAGGCCTAAACCCACACTGATTTTCATCTAACTTGTCCTCAATTAATACTCGCACTCTCCTTTCAACAATACCTTAGAAAATTTTGCCTACATCGCTAATTATAGAGATACCTCGATAGTTGTTGCAATCTTTTCTGTCTCCATGTTTGAAAATTGGCGTGATTACCGCTTTCGTCCAGTCTGACGGAACTTGTCCCGATTCCCATGCCTTTTCAATTATCCTGTGTAACCATTTGAGACCTGATATTCCACTGTATTTGACGAGTTCCGGCTTAATTTCATCCACCCCAGCCGCTTTATTCCACTGTAATCGCCGACCGCGGTGGCCGAGGGGCTGTGGCGCGTCAGTCACGGTTTCCACGGTCGGGGGTTCGAATCCCCCATCGGGCATGGTTATTTGTGCCGTCCTTAGTCTTAGCTAGTTCATAAGTAGTTTGTAAGTTCAAGGACTGATGACCCCGTAGTTAAGTCCCATAAGCTATACAAACTTTTGAACTTTTGAGCACTGTAATCTACTGACCATTTTCTCCACTTCCTCAAATGAGATCCTGTTTCCATCATCGTTCCTATCCCATTCTACCTGAAACTCTGATACATCATTGCACGTTTCACCTACATTGAGCAATTCTTCAAAATATTCCCTCCATCTGCCCAAGGCATCCTCAGGATTAACTAGCAGCTTTCCTGACCTGTCCAAAACACTTGTTAATTCCTTCTTACCTCCCTTTCGAAGATTGCTAATTATGCTCCAAAATGGTTTTCCCGCGGCTTGGCCCAGAACTGATTATTGAGAATAAATTGCAGGAGATTGTTACTTTTATTTAAAAGAGAAATTTCGAACGTGGTTTCTGTAGAAACCAACGCGTTATGCCGGAGTATCGATATGTGTGTGGAAGTAGATGGTCGGAATCAGAATTAGATATTAGTCATTACAAACAAAATTACAAAACCAGATAATGAATGTCTGTACCGCAACGGCGGTACAGAAACACGAGATATTTAGCAAAAAGGACAAATATGATCCACAGAAGAAGCAAGATGAAGGAGATTGGAATCCGGCCGATTTCACAAAGAATTGTGAATGGATGATACCGGCAAAATGGAACGATAAGGAGAGGATTAACCTAGTAATTGATTATCCATCAGTTGTTGCAAAACGGTGGTGAGTGAATTTGAACCAAACAAACATGACGTTTAAGGAATTCGAAGAGACGTTTCCGGTCTATCCAGAAGCAGTTAAATTTGTGGCGAGAGTTCGTAGTCGCCAGAATGTCAGATTATGGAAGAAGTTCCATGAAATAATATTTTGAGACTAGAGTATATGAAGAGTAGAAAATCTGAACAAGAGATGGGGAGAGTATGGGAGAGTATGGGAGATGTAGGAAAAACTGGCCGACGATTCGAAACAATATGTCGGCAGCAACTACAAAACGTTTGAAAATTTCTGAGAGAAAATCTAAAATGAAGATGGGTGGCATGAAACAAGTGACCATCGAAATCTCAGGAACAAAAGTGGCCGTGAAAGAGATGATCACCAAGGTCACCAGGTAAATATGATTAGTAGGAACGGAAGAGATAGCGGTTGCGGCAGAGGGAACTTTAATAAATGGGATATGCAAGAAAATCACGAAATCTAAGTACCGCACAGGTCGAGGACCTAGCGGGCGAGAAAAAGAGAGCCGCGTGGGAGTAGCGTAGCGGTCTGGAGCGCCAAGTTGCAGACCGCGCGGCCTCCTGCGTCGGAGGTTCGAATCCTCCCTCAGGCATGGATGTTTGTGTTGTCTTTAGTATAAGTAAGGTTATAAGTAGTTTGTAAGTTTAGGGACTGAAGACCCCGTAGTTAAGTCCCATAAGCTTTACAAACATTTGTACATTATAGAAAGAGAGAATGACCCAATGACAAAAGAAGAACACGAAAGTACTCGTGCGAAATAAACAGCTATGACAAGATGTGTTGTCGCGCTAAATGCGGGTTCCTAAATCGAAATATTTCCACAATAAATGTGGATATGTGAACAGTACAGCAAGGCGAGCAAACCATCGCTCGTGATAGAGATATAGTTGGATCGTATCAAGCGGAAATACGGGCCGCAAGTAGTGGAAGAGGGAAGTTTCTTGGCCGGAATGAAGTGCTAAGAAGGACGCATCCTAAACAGAAAATGATCGTAATAGAGAACTATTTCGTCTTCGACAGGATAATAGTAGAGGCTGAAGTATATAGTAATGGAGGCGACTTGTTTGAGAACCAGAGCGAAGAGGCATCCTAGACAGAACAACAAACTGAACAAGTTAGTACTTTCATGGATCGCTGGAATAAATTAAGACATCCAGATCTGATGCAGACTGAGTAATAAGGAAAGGACGTATGATTTCGGCGATGAAATATCGGAGGATTCGGCAAATATTAAATAAATACTGGGAGGATTTCTAAAGCCTTATCATACCGAAGGAATTGAGATAGATGTGAAAGTAGGTAAAGATTATATGCTTGCGTAATCATAACTAACATAAGTCTAACGTCAGGGAGATGGGTATGTAGAAGGGGAAAATAATGATGAAAAGACGTTACTGAAAAGCAGCAACAGTAAAGTTCCTCGAACAGTTGATACTGACGAAACATGGGATGCTCATGTGGAGGGGTAGAAATAGACAATGTTAAAAATATGCAAGGAATGTCATTGAATTCCAGGTTCAGTCATTCAGTCTTCTAAACCGACTACGCTGAAAACGTTGATATTTTACACGTCTTTATAAACTGTAGAGTCTCGATCAGACAAGCAAGCTTTGTTTGGTCAAGAGATCAAGCAAGAAACTCGTCACGTCAGTTGAGGAGTGCGATAAGATAACGGACAAGTCATTTACTGTAGTGAAATTTTTTTTGGAAGTCTTAAGGACTGTATCTACTAACGTGTTTCCTAATATTAGGTATATAATGGTATTTGTTAGCCTCTAGACTGACTGTCATAAAGAGCAGTGTTCACTAGTATTTTATTGTGGTAGCCATTGCGTATAGCCGCGGTGGAGTAGCCGAGCGGTCTAAGGCGCCTCGCTACGAGCGCGCGGTTGCTCGCCGTCGGAGGTTCGAGTCCTCCCTCGGGCATGGGTGTATTTGTTGTCATTAGCATAAGTTAGTTTAAGTAGTTTGTAAGGCTCGGGACTGATGACCAGAGTAGTTAAGTCCCATAGATTTAAAAACACTTGAACATGCTCTACAAAACAAACATCATGTTGCCGTCGATGAGATATGAGTCACTACCAGATCACCACTTTCTGGGATAGCTTAATAAAAGGGGTAATCTAAATTGAAATATGTGAAAAAACTCTTAATAAACACGTAGGCTTGAAGCTAAAAACAGCTTGGGACTCGGCCATCGAACGGCTGAAGTGGGCACAAGTAGTCACGCGACCTAAACATTGGTATATATGGCGATACCGCGAACCCCACTGACGTCGCAGGAAGCCGTGCAGCTATGTGAGGGTGGCAGCAGCAGTGACTTGATTCTGCATATGCATGTTTTTAAGTTATCATTTCATTGTGTTTAATCCATCATTTTTATCTCCTGTTTATAATTCAAATTTTGCATTATTTCCTACTTTTCATACTTCTTAAAATCAACTTCTCAAACGTAAATGTACATGGGGCTCAAGAGCGGCGTACTAAACTGCTGTCAGACTGTCCAATAGGGCGTTGGAATAACCAATAAAGAAAAGAACATAACTTGATAGTTACCACTAGACAATGGCCGAGGTGATCTCGGCCAAAAGCTCGTAGATATCAAATCACTTGACGCAGCAAGAAACCACAGACAATGTTTTCAGTAATACTCACCGAAAAACTATACATTCATACAATTCAATTTTTTTTATCTTTCCAGAAGAACGACTTTTTCAAGAGGTGTCCGGGCGCATAGCTATGTGGCCTACCAGACTTAATCTCAGTACTTTCAGTTTCTGGTTGACGTTTATATACCTCATCAGGTCATAAAATTTTCTGAGAGTTAATGACTACGAATGTTTTATTACGCACTTACTATGAGTTGATATATTACATGCCATGCATATCAATCCGTCAACTTTTCTACTTTGCCGCTGAAAATATCAACCAGCTGCCGATAGACAGATCAGGATTGTAGGGTGGGACATAATGGTGTGTAAAGTAACAATTACAAAGCGTTAATAACACTCAGAATACTGAAAGAGTTACTTCGAAGAGTTGTCCCACACACTAAGCAGCCTCTCTATCGGTATGATAGTGTGAGAATACGTACGACCGTTATCACATCTGTAAGATCTAGTGGGCGCCTTTCGTTTCTCTAATATTGGACGTCCTATATTGAGTTCCGACATGTTTCATGAGATTCATAGGATCTACATCTGTTTCTTAACACTGGAAATACCACATGGGACATTTTTGACTCATGGTGGTGTTTCGAGTTCCTTACGCCCCGCCATATTCATCGCAGGACCTAACCCTCTCTCGGCTTTAAATCATTTTTTGAGTTGTACAATACACAAAAGCTTCATCTTCCTAGGCCACCTAGAAGTATGAAAAATTTATCATTATACCAACAGTACTATTTGGATTATTTCTGACCCATACACAGTGTAACACATTTTGATATCTGTTACGCCTGTTTTTAGACACGATATATTTTCTGGGCGTCCCTAAAGGTTTTTGACGTGAGGATAGAGTACATTACGACACTATAGGCCAAAAAGAAGTAGAAAAACGAAAAATTTGGAGGTCGGTTGACGCCTTAAATCAAAGCAGAGTTTGGTTTTCTATGGACTGGCGACATGCAAACCTATGAAGTAACTCTGGAAGCCACAAAGTAGCTGCACCTCTGTTTAAGGCACTGATAATAATTCTTTGAGACGACAGCAGATGTTAGGCGCGTCGCCCTTACAGAAGTATCTTCAATACGTATCTTTCTCTTTTATGAAGCCGAGCGCGCTGAGGCATTCCCGGTGGCAGCGACTCGAGCGTGTGGTTTCTTTTCGCGATTTCGCGCTGTTGAAACTACGATGGCAAGACGATGCAGTCTTATTCTCTGCTATCCGACGAACGGTACACCGACACAAAGAAGTAACAAATCTGGAGTGCGGAGGAGTACGTTGGTTTTGTTCCAGTGGAAACTGTTGAGTCAAATGATTCACACGCATCAAACAGAATATGAAATATCTGATGATAATTTCAAGGTGATAATTTACTCTCAGAGTAGCAGATGGGCTTGTTGCCCCCTACAAGATGCAGAGAGGAGACAATCTCCCCTTGCAAGCACTCGGCGCAGGCGTTGTCTAAAATGGATGTAGAAGAACGTTCTCTGACTCAACGTTTCGTGCAAACAATAAAAAGGGAGAAAAATGAAACGTAGGTTTCAAGTGCAACAAGTGTCTGAGCAAAAGCTGTCTAGCCAAAATTTTTGTCCAATGTCTGAACTGTAAGCCCACCGCTCCTAAGAAAATAATGTGAGCTATTTGTTCCTAAATATTTCCAAATACATTTATCTACAATTATAAATTGAAATGGTTTGTTCTTACGTGTTTGTCCCTCATGTTGTATTTTAGGATCTTTTACAAACACTCGGTACTTACCTTCTATGTCTGTAAAAGTAAAAATACTTTTAGTAGTTGCATAAACTGTATATTGTGAGTCTGTTTCAGTCAAAAACATCGTATAAATTTTTAACATACTCGTTTAACGATGTTTGAAAGAATAATGTGGAATTTCTTCTGTAAATTTAAAAATAAAAACAACGTTTATTCCTGAAAATTTACTTTTTATTGTGTACTATTCATTTTAGGAAACAAACTATCGTCTTCTTCCAATTTATAATCTTCTAGAATGTAATGTCAACATACCAACACTCAAAATACCACCCAAATACCTATAAAAGTGCAGTTTATTCCTATGGGTCAAAAATGACCCTCATGGTACTACAAGTGGTACGGATAAGTCTGGTTCTTATAGTGTTAAAGTAGACGTTTGAGGACTTACGTTGGCGATGAAACTGTAAAGTCAGTATTGAGACTATGGCTCCGTCAACAAAGTTAAATATCTCCCAGTGAAGGGAGCAGTAAATTGGTGTCTCATTGGAAGAAATGTGGTCGTCGCCAGGGTTATTATGCTGAGATACAGGTGTGTGGATAAGAGAAAAAAGGTGTAGCATGCTAATTAATTATGTTTCGTTTAGACGGATTTAGGAATTTTCACTTTAAAAATTCGGTGCATTGCTTTTAGGCACATCCGCTTACATTTAAGTGAAAATAATTTACTTTAATTGGTGATATAATCACATGATTAATACTACAAACAAAATTTCATCCAAATTGTTACAAATTTCATGATGAGGAGATAATTATAAATATTTCATTATATTATAAACTAACAGTCAATTAAAACATATAACTTCGTAAACATCGCAATAAATTTTGTCACACACAGGCCCTTAGTTTTATTGTTTGTTTGCGAAAAGTATTTTTCAAATATTTAGTCTCTGCGAAAAGTATATTTAATTGGTTACGCTCTTGTAACAGAATCAATAAATACTATAAAACTGAACGTAATAATAGAATATTTTTATATAAAAAATTTATTTAATGATTATCTAAGCGAGGATAAGTAGACAAGGCACTTTCATAGAACATAAAGGACTAATTTTAATATTTCAATGTGGCAGTAATTGCGTTTACTACATTACGCACTTACTGTTAAACGACTTAATGACGTAACAAGTATTACGTATCATCTTAATGGCCGGCCGCGGTGGCCGAGGAGACTAAGGCGCTCCAGTCACGGTCTGCACGGCTACTACGGTCGGGGGTTCGAATCCCCCCTCGGGCATGGATATTTGTGCCGTCCTAGTTCGTAAGTAGTTCATAAGTAGTTTGTAAGTTTAGGGACTGATGACCCCGTAGTTAAGTCCCATAGACTATACAAACATTTGAACATTTTCATCTTAATGTATTTCATTCATCTCTACTATGAATGAGGGCACTTGAAAGCTATCTCAATGAAAAAAGTTAATATTGTCCCCACGCTTTTCCTGGAAAAAATAAAAGTGTAAGTTGCTACAGCAAGTACATAATCGATCCGTACATATTGACACAAGCAGAGAGGCTGGCGCTGAATTGAAGTACGGCAGGCGGGAGCCGTCACTGGAGAGCGGGGCCGGCAATAAACGCCAGGCTGTTCGCTGCCAGCGACAGCCTGCGAATTTATGCCGCTGTGCAATGTGTCGCAGCCGAGCAAACAAGCGCAGCCGCCGGCTTATGCTGCATAATGCTAAGACTCCTCATTTCTACTGTGGACGCCAGTTTGTCGCATTTACCATTCAGTCCGCATAAGATGCCGCAGATGATTCGTTGCTGTTTCTCTTTATTTACTGTTCCAAACTGGATCATTAAACTAGAGCAACTGTTTGTGCTTACCAACTAATGACGTGTTGCGTTTGGTTATTAGACCAGTGATTTATAACATTCATTGAAATATTTAAGCTTAAATCATGAATTCAGTGTTTTTAGTCTTATAAATTATTATTCAGAATTCCTACTGTGAGTGTATGGAAGACATAGTAGATAACATTTTAACTAGGAACATACGCACGGAATACACAGTCTGGGTATAAAATAAGTTCAAAGTTAGGATCACTTTCCACTTTCCATCTTCATCTACATACATACTCAGCAAAGAAATATATTGGGCGGACTTTGAACATCTAATCATTTGCCTTTATATTGCACTCATAATCAGAGTGACGAAAAAAGGAAAACGATTGCCTGTATGCCTTCGTATGAGCCCTGCTTTCTTTCATTTTTCCTTTGTGATAATTCAGTCAAATGTAAGTTGGCGGCAATCAGCTTTAAATGCTGGTCCTCTCATATTCCAGAACAGTATTTTTCCCTCGTAAAGAACCTTTTGATTTCTCGATCCATCTCCTACACACTCGCTTGCTGATCTAACCTACAAGCAACAAGTACAGCAGCCCGTCCAAGGGCTCTGACTTACTTCTATGTCTTCCTTTAAACCGATTTGTTGGGAAACCCAAACACTTGAGAAATACGCACGAATGGCTGGCACTATTTATTTGTGCGCGGCCTCCTGTACAGGTGAGATATATCTTCCTAAAAGTCTCCCAACAAAGGCAACAATTTATCTACCCTACAACTGACCTTACACGGTCGTTCCATTACACATCACTCTGCGAAGTTACTCCCGTATATTTAATGGATACGACTGCATCAAACAGCTCATTACTAACATTCCAGTCGAACGTTATGAGGTTATCGCTCCTACTCATCTGTATCACCTCGATTTAATTTTTACATTACCAATTTTGTCAGAGTCATCTTACACCCCGCTCACTGCCGACACCTTCCTATACACCACAGCATCATCGGCAAACAGTCGCAGATTGTTACTCACCCTGTACGTCTCATAAATTATGTAGTCAGAAGATAATAGCGACCATGTCATCTGACAGTTCCATTTTTTCTGATAAGCACTCACCACCGAGTACAACATACTGGCTTCTGTTGCATAAGAAGACTTCCTCCCATTCATACATACGGGTGTAAAGTGGGAGTATTGTTTCCGTTAAAATACTTGCAACCCAACAAAAATACAACACTAGGAATAGGAATAGAGTAGTGTAATTAGGAAGATGGAGAAAGACTAACTTCGTCATGTATGTTTTAATACAAATAATTAAGCTTTAATAATTGTATGCTGGATGGTTGCACGTTTGTAGGAAAACTGTGAATAACTCAATGGAAATTTGGGAACCTGGTCAACGTAACGCAGTAGCGAGGACAGCGTTTGATAAGGGCGGCTTACGGAGGTCTGACAGAGCATTGCTTCTGAGGGCAGGTCGGTAACCTGGAGGAACCGGAATCATAACCATAGCGAAATGAGTTTGGCGTTTGTATCGCAATGCGTCAGGGAGACTGGACGCATGACGCCAAGTTGGCGAGACGGCGACACTGTCAACATGTTGACGACGGATGGCCTCTTCCGTAGTTATTTCGATGGAACCTATCTCAGTGGAGTTTTCTAGCAGAATGTAACGGGGACAAAAGAAATCGTTAAGTTGTAATGAGGGATGCGATAGGTTCCGTGGGAGAAGCCAAACTTGAGTATGTTTTTGGATGGAGCATTTTTTCAGAAAAGAGAATGAGAGTAAGAACAAGAGAACCTGAGACTTTGCGTGGACTGGCGTATACTTGTAGGAGAGTAAAGTAGAGGCATGCAGGAGACAGCAGTTGTTGGTAGAGGACAGTTGTCTGAGCTCCCTACCAAGAAGATCTCTCCAGCATGGGTTGCAGAGGACTTTTGTAGATCCTATGGGTTCGTTAGATCCTATATTAACTATGTTAGGTTGTGACCGTATCTTGTTGTCCGCAAAATAACGATTGTGAACGTCGCCTGTTAGGCTGCAAGGTCTCCTCTTGTATCTGGCATACTCTTCTGAGGAGCTCGTTCGCTGTTATGTACTGAACGTTACTGAATTCCGCGTTTAGGTGGGAGTTTCCATCGTATGTTTGGGTGCACAGTTTAGTAGTTAATAGACCGTGAGCTTCTGTCTGTGGGATCGAAGTGATTTAGGACACACTGGACATCCCATCCAAACAAAGAGGAATACTCAAAGAATCATCAGTATAGTACGTCAGTGCGCTGTTGATACTGTAAAATAGCCATGCCCTCTAATTTTAAGAGCATATGAAGTAAACTGATGGGATCAGTAGTTAATGTTTCCCCACTGAGATTTCAAGGCAATCGATCAGATTCTTCAATTTCTGTTACAGAACGAAGTAAGTCATTCCGGGCAGAATGGCGCGTGTTCTAAATTCGTTATTGTATAAACAGTGTAGTTTTATCAAAATGTTCCAATGTTTGTAAAGCTATGATAGCAAATTGTAGTGTCATCAGTCCTTAGAGTAACAAACTTCTTACACTAACTTATTCTGTCAACACATACACCCTTTCCCAATGGAGGACTCGAACCTCAGACGGGACACAGCCTCGCACTCCGCAGCAAGGCGCCTTAGTGCGCACGGCCATTCCCGCGCGACATTAGTTTTATCTTTAAAAAACATTATAGGGTAAATACTTCGATTTACCCTTTGACGTGAGTTATTGCTTCCCTTCAAGGATTAAGTATTAATATATATTTTGGCTCTTAGTGTTAGGAGGAAGGATCCGAATGTAGGAAGCCATGCATCAGTTAATATTCATAGAAATAATTACCGATACTGTCCCGCTGGCCTACTTAATTTCAATCAATTAACAGCTTATATTTTGTGCTCTAAGCTTCTCTCCTGGAGGGGGAAGAGGGATGGAGGCTTTTTATGAGTGACTGGAACAGTTTTGGATCGCCTTTTTGATGATTTCGTTGCGCAGTTAACACTCATAGGTATCCATAGTTCGCACATCTTAAACCCGTAAAGTATTAAGGTGAGAAAATATGGATACTAACCGAAAAATGAGAGGGGGGTCTTAGAAGGGAACCTATTATATACGCTCGTACCTCCGTTCTCCGTTAACTTCACTGTACACAGACAATGAACTCGGACCTCTTTGCTCTAGAGGAGCCATGGCATGGAAAAAATTTTGCGTACTCGTATTCGGTTTCCCTTTTGAGAATGTGGCGCTTCCGTGGAGCACTGCAGTCAGCCTCATTTCGAACGTACAAGTTCGTGAAAGCCTCTATTGTAGTTGAACGGAAATAGTGTGTGACGTTATATTACAAGAGGGACTTTCAGCGATACCATTTTGCCATTTGTCTGCAAAGTATAATGTGAGATCTTTGGAAGTAATCCAAACATATAGTTTATTTTACATCTAAATGGTTCATTTCTAGATTTGGAGTTCTTACAGAACACTTCCTTACGTACTACGTTTCATTGTGAGACCCTTGAAGCTATATCCTCTTTTCTTTCTTAAGCACTTTATGGATTAAATTGCAAACAGCGAACCATAGGCGTATTCTGAGTTTAACAAAAGCATTTGATTCTGTTGATCACAAGATATTGTTACAAAAGCTGGAACGTGATGAAGTAAGGGGAGTAGCTCACTGTTGGTTCACCTGTTACTTAATATAATACAGCAGAAGGTGATTCTATGCATTATTGAAAATAGCTACGTTAAGAACTCACAATGGAGTTAAGCTGGGGGTCCCCCAGAAGCTGTTCGGCTATATTGGTTGTATGTGGGCGAGCGTTGTAGTCCCACTTCAACGTACACGAAGCTCGCTGGACCTAAATCATCCAAACGTCTTTATATTCCATCGACTTAAACTCGCTTTGAAAGCAAAGAGATTTGACGATATTCCTGACATCTAAAGAAAAGTGACGAGGCATTTGAAGACCATCCTAAAGGAAAACTTCGCGCAAAATTTGAAGTACACGTATCGCAGAGATCAGCGGTGAATAGTCATGGAAGGTTATTAATTCGATAGACAGTTCATAATTCATCTACGTTAATTGATTATTGACCAAAATGTATTGTCAGAGGTTGTAAATTATACGACTTCTAGCATAACAATGAATTCTAATGAGACCTGCTGGGTGGTGAAGGATGTCGTTGGCAATTCCGAGAAAGTGTTAAATAACGCGTATAAAGAAATGAGTACATGGCTTGTAGAAAATAAATTGATGCTAAATCATATTGAGACAAAAACTGACATTTCCATTACACAGAATGGGCGCATGATAAGTGAAACTTGACATTTAAAAATACTATGCGTTCAGATAATAAGCTGTCGCGGCAAGCCCTTGTTAAGGATCTTGTTCAAAATCAAAATATTGCATTGTTTACCATTAGAAGGGTATGTGAAATAAGTGGTATTTCTGCACGAAAAACAGTCTACAGTGTTGATTTTTCATTGGCTTATTAAGTATCGTGTTACTTTTTGGGGTAACTCCCCTGGTTCAACAAGTTTATTAGTGTGCAGAAACGGACGGTTTGAGCAAAATGTGCGCCAAGATCGCGAACATTTTGTGATCTATGTTTAGTAGCCTGGGAATTCTGAAATTTTCATCTCAATACATATTTTCATTACTGTCATTTGTTGTTAATAATATTTGGTTATTCTCAAAACTTTTCAGTTTTCATTCAGTTAATACTGGACAGAAATAGAATCCGCGTTTGGGTCACACTTCTTCGTCTCTTGTGCAGAAAGATGTGCAGTGTTCTACAATAAAAATTTTTAATAAACTGCCACAAGCATTCAAAAAACTTAGTAGTAATAGACGAAGTTTCAAGGCTAAACTGAAGAGTTTCATCATGGCCCATTATTTCTGTTCTGTAGAGGAATTCCTAAAAATAATAAAAAAATTCTGCTAATTTCGGTGATTCGTGGTTGGTACATTTTATTTATTCTTAGGCCTCTCATGTGCATTATATTGCTATACGTTTCACTTATTACTACTTCTGTATTACAATCTGATGTACTGACTGGCCATGAGAATGGAGACCTGTAACATAATTTGATCCTCAGGAGTGTGATAAATATAAATAAAAACTGTGCCCCCAAACCCGTCAGTAAGGATAAAGTTTACAGCATAGTTGTAAATTTCCACAACAATTTAAACCCATATCTACAAAAATAAATGTGTGTACGTTTGGTAGCAATCGGACCAAGATATTTATCAACATAATTATACGTAAACTTTACATCTGCACTTAGACCGCCAGTATTGTTCTTAGCGTACAAAGCGTCAACCATTTGTATCATTCCGCTCTTATGTAACTGTAGAGCCGCGACTTGGAGCGCTAACGTTGATTCCATGTTAATATCGCTGCTATGGTTATCTACCCCGCTAGGTGCACTACTTTCGTTACAACTGACAGACGAAAACTATAAATATACATTAAAAAGTAATATATTAGATGAGTGCTTGTTCAATACGACATGAATACATTTCATAATGACGTGGAAAGAGTCAGATAAATAAAAAGTATCGTTACATGATATTTGAAGACATACATTCTTTCATTGATGAATGTATTATTTTATTTGTGTTCTTTTATTATTATTATTATTATTATTTGTATTGTTTTCCCAATTTTTCTTTCTTTTTCTGTAAATTTAATAATCTATATCTAAAAATTAATCTAGTTAGTAGAACGATTGCCATTCAAAACGTCTTTTAATTTCTTTTCAAACGGTAGTTGCGTATCCATTAGTCTGATGCTACTTTTTAAGTGATCGAAGACTTTTCGCCAGCATAATTCTGCCCTTTCTCGGCGAAGTTTCAATTAACCTCGAATAGTGAAGACCAACCTTTCTCCTTGTGATGTAGTTATGTACGCTGTTATTACTTTTGAACTAGGTTGGTTATTAATAATAAACTTTATAATTGAATATATATATATATATATATATATATTGAGGCTACTGTGTAGAATCCTAGTTTCTTAAATAAATGTCTGCAGGATGATCTTCAGTGGGCTCCAGTAATTATTATGACTACACACTGTTGTACTAAGAACGCTTTTGTACTCATTGATGAATCACCCCAAAATATGATGCCACATGAGAGAAGTGAATGATAATAGGCATAGTATGATAATTCACTAAGATGTCTATCACCAAAATTTGCAATAACCATTACAGTATAAGTAGCAGAACTAAAACGTTTCAGTAGTTCATCAATGCTTTTCTTACAATTCAATTTTTCCCAAAAGTATACTCCAAAAATTTTTGAATAGTCTATCACAGCTACAGACTTCTGTCCAATGTCTATGTTTATGAATAGTGTCGTGTAAACCTCATTTCGAACGTACAAGTTTGTGAAAGCCGTTATGGTAGTTGGACGAAAATGATATGTGACGTTATATTACAACAGGGACTTAACAGCGACATCATCATCCCATTTGTGTGCAAAGTGTAATGTGGGATCTTTGGAAGTGATCCAAGCATATAGTTTGTTTTACATCTAAATGGTTCATTTCTAGACTTAGAGTTCATACAGAAAACTTTCTTACATACTACGTTGCATTGCTCGACCCTTGAAGCTATATCCTCTTTTCTTTGTAAAGCGCTTTATGCGCTCTTAGGAGGGTCCTCGCGACGGAGAAGGTAACATCGCGTCAGTCAAGTATGTCCGATACAGAGTCGGCAAAGGCTGATAGAGTCCCTGAGAGGACTCCACATAGAGACCTCCACAAGTTCGTTGTATCCTTTATTAATGTCAATTTGTTGGGTGTTTGTAGGGTGCGCCAATCAGTATTCAAATGTTTGTTAAGCTTAGGGGACTTAACTACGGGGTCATCAGTCCCTAAACCTACAAACTACTTATGAACTACCTTATACTAAAGACGGCATAAATATCCATGCCCGAGGGGGGATTCGAACCCCCGACCGTAGTGACCGCGCAGACCGTGACTGGAGCGCCTCAGTCTCCTCGGCCACCGCGGCCGGGAATCAGTATTCCACAGACTGAGTAACATCGAATGGAAGTCAGTAGCTGAGATACCTAAATCCGTGGTAGGTTTATGAGTATCCTCTTTTGTTACCCTGTCAGACAGCTTTTTTCCATCCATCCTAACTGGACTTCAGATAAATACTACTGACCGCCCATGTTGGTCAATGGCATATACGGACTCTTGGATGGCCTTTATGAAAGATTGGCGAGGGAAGCACAGATTGAGGGCTTGTAGAACGCTTAGGGACTCACTGCAGATGAGGAAGGACTATCTGGGGCAGGAATGAATATGATTGAGTGCGCGAAGGATGGCTACCAGCTCTTCAGTGAATACACTACAGCCATCCGGCAGGGAACGCAGTTCTTTATGTCCTGCATGTGTACAAGCGAACCTGAGACGACCTTCTACCATCGATCCATCAGTGTAGATCACTCTGCAGCCCTGGTATCCTACAAGAATTGACAAAAATTGGCGGTGAAGGTTCTAATGGAGAACTGAATGTTTGGAGTAGTGTGATAAGACGCCAATTCACTCAGACGTGATCTGATGACAACGCCAACGGTCATACCTAATCTTGGCCGCCGTTGTGGATTATGGAGCGTTTTACTAGGGAAAAGTGTTCGGTGGTTTGGATGACCTGGCAAACCACCGACGTTAGTGGTATTGTTGGGCAGCAGTTGTTGCCGCCTGATCCATAGTGGAGGAACCCCTGCCTCCACAGGGAGACTGTTCACAGGACTTGTTCTGAAATCCGCTGTTACTAGCCTCACTATACAGTTGTGGATGGGATAGATCATCTATAACACACTGAGGGTGAAGCTTAACCATATGCTACACTCCCACAGTCGAGTCGCGAGGGAACAAGGGTTTTGTAACAATGCAGTAGTATATGGCGGTCTGCATCCAAGAGGTATTGCTAAGGCGTTGGAGGGCGTTAAGATGCTACCAGCACTTCTGTTTAAGATCACAACAATGTCATAGTCATGTTAGCAGGTCGTTGCGTCCTGGGTGACCCCATTCTCCCCCTCAGGGGACTTACCCTTAATTTGCTGAGTACCGGCTTGGCGAACGCAAGTTCCCTGAGCTGGGGACTACATCGCGACAACAGTCCAACAGCTCTGTGTGTGTGCCTTAGTGAACACCGTGCGGCGCGACGGTGGAATATTGTAGGTTACAGAGCCCGGAGATCTTGACTTAATCGCCCGCGTTCCGAGGACGGTAAAAAACTATCGATTTCAAGATGTGCTACGTGCCTAGGAGATGCATGGCAGTTCAGGTGGAACAGTTGCAAGCGGGCAAACCTGCCGTACCTCATTTGTATTATGCTTACCCAGGCAAACGAGGCTTTGCTGGGTGGACTTTTATTTATCTAGCCTCTCGTGGGCCGCCTCTGAACGCGGAAAATCTGATGTCGATGCCAAAACATACAACCCCAAGACGTTTCCTTTCCTGGCTAAGCCATGGGAGGAATGCAGGGCCTGAAACCTCGGAGACCCCACCCATGTAATATGCTAAGGATGTGGTGTCACAGGGTCCTGTCGTAAGCCCTTGGTAAGTCGAAAAAGATGAGTACCAGGTGTTGATATCAAGAAAAGGCTTTCCAGATGACAGATTCGAGGTAGCGCCCCTTGCGGAAACCACTCTGGCACGGAGCCAGCAGTCCCTGAGATTCAAGGAACCAAAACAACCTCAGGCAGTTTACAGAGAACGTTGGTAAGGCTTATGGGCCGGTAACTCTCCAAGTCTCTCCTTTACCCAGCTTAAGGACTGGAACAATGGTACTATCTCTACATTGTGACAGGAAGAGACCAACCCTACAAATGCAATTAAACAAGACTACAGGACATGTAGCTTGGAATCCTGGCAGATGTTCTAGCACTGGTTGTGGATTCTGTCTGGTCCAGTGGCGATGTCAAGGCAATGAGCAAGGGAGCTGAGGAACTCCCACTCACTAAACGGAGAAACGGAGCGTTATACAGCTCAGGGTAGCGCGTGGTGAATGAGAGGTGTTTGCTTTCCATCCGCTGTTTTAATGTACGGAAGGTGGGTTGATAATTTTGGGATGCAGGAGGCTCACCAATTCCCAGGTACCAAGCGTTAAGTTTTTGTTCTATCCGCAGTTGGCTTGAAAGTATATCGCTTGATTTTGAAACTCTTCTCTGACGCTAAACCGGAGGCAATAGAGTTTAACACTCTTGTGGAGAAAATTGTACGTATTATGAGGATCAAATCTTGGTAGCTGCGGCAAGATAAAAGTATTTCCGCCTTCAGCGGGCAATGTATCCGCACAAAGGGAATTGTAGGGTTTAACTAGACATTGCAAATTTTTGTGATGGTGTGGACAATCCTATAGCAATTTTGTACTACGGGATGTACTTACCCAATATATTAGTGATGACAGAATTCGTGCTGTAATCGTCAAACGGCCTGATCATTCCTTAGATGCAGTGATACAGTTAATTAAAACTCAGGACACAATGGATTTAACTACGTGTGAATTGCAGATGTCCAATATTAATCAACTTCACAGTGACAGTAGCTGTAATGTGGTAGACAGTAAACATTCCCGAGACCGCTCGACCTGCAGGTCACAAAAGATGACGTCACGTAGTTCTGTGAACAGCTCTGGGCCGCGCAGACACTACGTCGGTGATCAGAAAAACAGTGTTAAATCTTGTCCCCCGTGTTTTCGTAGCCATCTGCGATCACAATGCACACGTTGCGACGCGACGTGCTATTTTTACAGTAAGGTCATGTACAGTCTGTTTGTTTGAAAAAGGAGTGTAGACAGCAACCTCAGCAAAACGGGTCTGGTAAACATGTGGACAATATTAACGTTGTCACACCACTGCCGGCCCGAAAGCAGATTGCCCCTGCAGATGTAGTCAATGTGACGTACAGTAATTCTCCCTTACAACTTTGCGACTATCGGTCAGGTGACTTTTGTCTCCTGCACACAAAGCTACGTCGACGTAGATTTACGTCCGCGATTCAGTATGTGACTGCTTCAAATGAAGTGCAGCTTGGTAGTCCACAAGCACCCTTAGGCATTAGTGGTTCGGACTTGGACTTTATTCAACATTGATGAAATATTGAGTGTCAGTTGTTCAGGTTCCGCAAAACGCATAATACGCTTATGTGTTAGGTCGTGAAGCTGGGACCTTTTACTAGTTTTTACTCTCTTCATTACAGAAAAAAGTTGTACAGAACAATAGCTTGATAACAACAAATGTGTTACTCTATGTAATTTTGGAATGTGATGTTTCTCTTGTTTTGAATTTCAAGTCGGCAAACTTTCATCAGAGTAAAAACCAAGTCTGGAGCTGAAATTTGTGGTTAAGTACTCTTCGCCGTGCACCGTGCGAATTACTGTAATGATACTGCCGCTCCACTTGATTTTATGGTTAAATGTGTGCCGTTCTTCGAACCACATTAAAGAGCTGCGATTCCTCTGTTACTTCGTCTACGTTGGATCTGACCGCGGGACAGTCCAGCGCAGAGCAGTGCTGTGCGATCTCACTCTTTCCACAGCTATCTCTCTCGCTCCGTTGCCGACACTAGCGACACACGGTGGCAGCCAGGGCGGTGAATCACAGTTTACTCCGCCCGCGGGGCGCGGGCGTGCCCACAAGGCGGAAATGTTTGCCATGCCTGTACTAAAGAATACTGCAGAACCGAAATTTCGGCGTGCTAGGTAAGTGTACGTAGCAAAAATTCAAATGTTTATATAGCTTATGGGACTTAACTACAGGGTAATCAGTCCCTAAACTTACAAACTACTTATGAACTAGCTAACACTAAGGACAGCACAAATATCCATGCCCGAGGGGGGATTCGAACCCCCGACCGGAGTGGCCGTGCAGACAGTGACTGACGCGCCGCAGTCCCCTCGGCCACCGCGGCCGGCTGTACGTAGCCCTTCAGGAGCATGTTGTAGATTACGTAGTGCAAGTCATTGGGTGTCGCCCTTAGTCATTCTTCGTAAACCATCTGGTCTACTCAGAATTTGTGCTGTTTCAAGTCGACAGTGAATCCTGATCCAATGATAGACACATTTCCATTGCCACACTGAAAGTAGTCTGTTATTAAAATCAAGCAATATATCGGGCAACTGAGATCTGCAAATGTAAATTAAATCGCTAACTGCTGCTCTAAATTACTTTATGAGTGGCCACAGTACATGCGCAACGGAAATTTATCTAACTGCTCACTCCTTAAGGGAGCAGACAACGTTTTAACAAACACAAAATCAACGTTAAAAAATAAACGAATAGATAATTAAACATGGGACGGAGGTCATGATATCATAAAGCAGAGGTTTGTCTCTTTAAAATCATAATCTATTCAATAAAATAACAAGCAAATAACTTTGGGGAGACCAAATTAAGCACACACCTTGTACAAAAGTGAATTAAATCATATATTACTGCGCATATAAAAATAATTTCTGCCCTTTATGAATATGGAGGTAGTGTGGAAGGAAATTTTCAAATACACAATGGGCAGCTGAAAGCACATTCATTCATTCACAGACACACACATATTGCTTGGCAGTACATTACAATCCTGGAACAAATGAAAGCAGCGGTGTTGGTGGCGTCTTGACGAGATAGCTGGTGTCTTGATCACAAATTTTAAATTATACTGGGTACTAAATGAACTCGTGTGGGGAGACAGTAGCTCACTATTCTTAGGTACCACGTGGTGTGCGAGCACAGTGAATTACATAGAATGTACAAAGGAAATTAATTCAGAATAAGCGAATAGAGCGCGCATGACAATTTGTATAGAAGAAAGTTAGTGTCAATAAAACCATGGCTGAAGGCCAAAGTAACGACCGTTACGAAAGCACATGTTGCAATCAGTCATACAAGACAGGAAAGACGGAATCAAACAAGAAAATCTAAGAAATATTTAGCATACTCGTGCATACAGACGTGACTTGAAAACTTTAGTTAAAAACAGCAAGGAAATTCAATCACACTAAATTTACACCTAGAGTAAAGGCCACACACGTGTACTCTAACTTGAGCAAAACCGGACACACAATCATCACTGAAATGAAAATGTAAATAATACATTTACACTGAATTTTCTCGTGTTCTGTAAATTAAGAAGCACTTCGCCTCTCATTGTGAAAGAATTACTCAAAAGAACTCTCACGGAAAAACCAAGACTGCCTGATCACGAAGAAATCAAAGTCCTAATAGGATGCCTTCCCCCACAGCATGATTCAGCGAAGTACTTACTTCCTCAGTCGTTGGAGCCAGAATGAAGAATGAACACTGAAGCTCTAACGCCTCGGAAAAACCTCCCCCCGCCATACATAGGATGTAGAGCACGCTAAACGCGACTCAGAGTGCGTGCAGAGACTAGTGTTTACCAACCCTTGCTACCTGGCCAAGACAATTCCCTCTTCAACCGCTCCCAGAGATTAGGTTGGTACTACACTAAGAACGCGGCCACCTCACCATCTTGGCAAGTAAGCTTGTCTCTGGCCACCCAGCAGACACTTGCGCAGACGACAAAAGAAGCAAATCAAATGTTCAAATGTTTGTATAGTCTATGGGACTTAACTACGGGGTCATCAGTCCCTAAACTTACAAACTACCTATGAACTACTTACGAACTAGGACGGCACAAATATCCATGCCCGAGGGGGGAGTCGAACCCCCGACCGTAGTGGCCGTGCAGACCGTGACTGAAGCGCCTCAGTCCCCTCGGCCACCGCGGCCGGCGCAAAAGAAGCCATGCGTTCTTTACTAAAGCTAAACGAGGCCTAAAGCGGGAGGCGGCGACTGTAAGCCATTGCGCGGCAGTCAGTCAATATTAAGAGCACACATTCACATTCATAAGAACACACAATTTCAATCACACGTGTGGAAACACATATAAATGGGGAGCAAGCATGTATAAACATGGGGCATTGATCATTAATAAAAAGAGAAAAATAATTAACGAGCAAATAGATAGCATTAATGTTGCAGAAACACTTTAGGTTAATGAACCAATCAAAATGGAACACGACCACACATTCGGTGGACGTGTTCAAACACCCCAAAAAACTCATGGACAAACTGGGAGCAGGACGTTATTTTTCTAAATTTGACTTGATGCATACCTTCCGTTACCTTTGGACGAACATTCCAAACGATTTTTTGTTATTAACACTCCTCTCAGACTGCTTGAACTTCAACACCTCCCATTCGGACTTGTATCAAGGCTAGCTATTTTCGAAAGTGTTCTGGAACAGGTAATTTGCAAGGTGCCTACTTGTCCTAATTACCTGGTTGACATAGTTGTGTCCTGACGTTCTGAGGAAGAACATTTAGTCAATCTTAAGTGCCTATTACAAGTTCTCTAATCCACTGGACTCAAGTGTCGAAAAGAAAATGTTCATTTTTTTTTTCAAACTGAGACTAAGTATATTGGGCATATGATTAATTTACAGGGTATCAACCCCACTCAGGACTATTTCCACGCCATTAAAGGATTGGCCTGCTAGCATAAACGTTGAAGAATTGCAAGCGTGCATCTCATATTGCGCTCCACTACAGACGTTGCGTCAGTTTGTGCGGTCTAGGAATGTCAGTTAGAGCTGGATCGTCTGAAACAGCCTTTCCTTGGCAAAACGTCTGTCATGCATTTTTAAACCAGTGGTGTCAGCAGTCCCCGATTGGTCTCGGTGCATTCTTGTCACAAATGATTCAATTGCCTCTAAACTCTTGACAAAGACTCAGGAACATTATTGTTTGTCCAATTTTAAAGGAAATCTTGGCGATCATTTATCGAGTCACTAAGTTCCATTATTATCTATATGGAAATTTTTTTTTTGCTCACTGAACACAAGCCACTGACTTCCCTCTTCCAACCTGGCAAGCCACTACCGCCGCTCGAGTTGCAGTGATCGGTGCTGTGGTTGCTACTGTTGTCATACTATCGTTATGAAATTTTGTACCGCCTCACAGCCCAACATTTCAACGCCGACGTCTTGTCCCGGTTGCCAGTGAGGGGCAATCAACAGTACGACTCTACCGAAGCATCCTGTTGTAACGTCGATGCAATTGACGCTTCCGCAGTCCAAGATTTTCCCATGGAAAACTTTTTCTTTGAGTAACTCAGGGAACTTCCACAAATAGTGATTTACGTGGGGTGCTTCTATTCATTCGCAAGGGGTGGCCGTGGAAAGGGTGTCGTGGGGTTTCCTATCGTGGGGTTTCCTACTGGCCCGGGCCGGCATAACAAATTGAAGCTCCCCTTTCCTCTCCCCATTCCCTCCATGCACAGGAGTTCTGCGAGAGTTTCAAATGCAAGACGGAAGTAAGTCCCACATTGGTTATCATTTTCATTTTCTGTCGTAAGAAGCTATTACGTAGTTTTACCGCAGTAACATTGAAATTGAGTGTATTCGTCATCTCGTTGCTATTCTTTAATAGCTATGTTGCTTATACGAGAGCAATCATTACATGATTTCTATTGTTCGCATCTGTTCTATATGTTTCCCGATTAAGTCGTCATAGAGCGAGCGGATTGCACCCCTTTAAGATGCTGACCGTAATGAAATAAAGATTTATGCAATAATGGGTGTGTTCGTCTGAAAAAAAATCTTACTGACGAGTTTTACGGCCCACTTTAGATTTGTAGTTTTATAAGTTTTTGCAAACATTTTGGACCAAAATAATAATCTAAATAATATAAAGTTAATTAATAAGAGTGACTGAAATCCTTTTAGAAAAAAAATTAAGTTGTGGCGGGTTCTGAACCACGGACCTTTAGCGTCATAGTCCAACGTCTTGTCCACTCATCAGTCAAAAGATGAGTTCTTTAATCTCATACTACTGATGGCCGTTGTTAACTGATGCTAATATGGCATTTGTAGACACTAGATAATCATTTATCGTACGAAGAACGTTGTGTTTTTTGTTAATTCTTCAGTGCGCCATTGCTTTGAAACGACAACGTATAAGTTAAAATAAGAAAATCATCAACTACGCAAAGCAAGATGTATGCCAGAGAGAGTTCTGGGCGAGGAATGTCACGTGACATCTCCGAACGGCAGGTTTTCGTTAATTCAATAGAGTGTCAAATCTCCGTTATTTTTGCAAATATGTCAAACGATACGAGATATGAAAAAAACATAAGGGAGCAAAGTTGTAGAGAATTTTCTCCTCTACCAATTAGGTTACTCAGTTTTCGTGTCAGATCAACACTTCGTTTGCAATTACAATTATATTACAAACGGCCTTTTTGGTATTACTACCGTATTTTTTGTCCGAAAAGTTTGAAAAAGGGAGGTTCTGGTCTCTGGCGGCCTATAATCATGCCTGTAAAATTTGGTGCTGATCGGTTGAAAGGTTCGTCTTAAAACAGGGAACACTTTACGGACAGACAGACAGACATCCCAAAATCGCCGTTATTTTTGCAAATTTCTTTGAAACGCTACGAGATATGAAAAAAACATAAGAGAGCAAAGTTGTAGATAATTTTCTCCTCTACAAATTCGGTTATTCAATTTTCGTGGCAGATGAATAGTTAAGCCGTTATTTTCATTTAAATTTCGAGCTGTCAAAAGACGATCGCAAAGGCCCACTTTTAGTGTTACTACCATAACCTACCGTAACCGTGGGCCAAAATTACAGAATGTTTTGCTACAGTTAGGTCCGGCGTATAAAATCTAGAGATGTCTACAGATGATAAAATTCGTTGCTTAATATATATGAGTCCACGCAATTTCATCCAGTTGGAATTTCATCTTTATAAAATGAACTATATAATAATTATGTATGATCTTTGAAGAAGTAATATTTTGGAATAATTAAGCTGAAAAACTGAAACACTGGCAACCATTTCAATGCACAAGTGTGCTTATTTTTATACTATGCAGGTAGTACCGGTATCAAAAACGTTTCACACAGAATACTTGAGTCTGTCTGAAAACTGGTAATTATTCTATGCTATTTAAGTTTTACTCAATGGTTTAGAAACATTCTAAAAATTATGAACACATCTTACAGACGCCATGACTTGATAATAGGGACATAGGTTGGTATGATATTTTCCGAAGGTTTGGGGCTACAAACTTCAGACTGCGTTCTGTTAGTAACTTTAGTTGAGCTGTACTACACATTGGAAATACAAACACCAGACTTTCAACCGCTATATAAAAGGTTATTCAGGGGACTCAACCTTGTTGTTGTGAACATTACATTACACTGGGGTTATTGAAATGGTTGTCAATAGTTGTTTATTTGCCATTATGATGGGAGAATCTCCGTCAGCAACCTGGATAACGAATTCGTCACCAGCTGATCAACATCTAGCAACTACAAAGGTATACTGGTATGTTATAACATTTCATTACAGACAATTGAGCTTAGGTTTTAATTATTGAAGAACCAGGAGGTCAATCGTAAAATCGTTATTTTTTAATTGTGTGTAAGATTATATGAGAAACTTGTATGCTTCAGTAATCGTTTTTAGTGACGATTATATTAAGAATTGACGGTGTTTTGTATGTCTTCGCTAGAAACTTCTTATTTTATAACTGTCTATCATGAAACACTTGTCTGCTGTCTTCAAAACAGCTTATATTTTCAATGTCGTGACATTAGATAATCCACAGGAAGACCGGAGAATAATTAAGTCCTTTTGAGAAATATCAAGTGAAAGAACTCTAGTTGGCGAATGGAACATCTGTGGTGTTCAAGAGTTTCGATTCCCGATTGATACTCTGTATCTTCTGAAACAGTACAGACATACAGTTCACGCGATTTCCATCCATCAGGGACTTTCAGTTTACCTCCAACTATACTTGTTCCTCTGGCATTGTAAGCCATTTACGTTGGAAATTTCACAGGACGAGTAACGATATTATGTAATAAATTTACCAAGTAAAATTTTAGTTTTGTTGAGTTAAGAATTCAGTAAAAAGCAGATTAGGTATTAGAACTTTAGAAACACTGTTATAATCAAACTTATCTGAATGAGACCTGCCAAATACAAATAAGTATTTTCGTGTGATACATATGACGAAACATTACGAAATTATTGATGCTGACATTAAGTGACTCCTCCTTCAGCTCTTGTATCAGAAAGTACACATTTGGGTGTTTCTATGCCAGTCTTCGTCAGCGTTCGTCGTTGTGTGTCGTTGGTTAAAAACAAACGTTTCCATAGGTCTATTAGGATTTTCCATCCACTGATCCAATATAATATAGTCTGTAAATGATTGGATCGTCTCTCCACTGGGCATTTGTTCCATTATTAAAATCCACGCATAATTTAGAGTGTTATGTGGAAGTTACGCCATTGTAGAACACATGCGATGAAACAATCGGACTTCCTCCCTATCCTTGTAGTCTTCCGTTAATCCCAGTTCTTGCATCTTCTTCCAGACGCTGGTTGAAGTGAAAATTACAACCGGAAAGCTGTATTTCAGGTAACACTGTGTTCATTGCTTTGATTGCAGCCATTTCAAAATCTAGCACTGCTATTTTTGGAGACCACACAAGCATCCTACTTTTCAATCCAGAAACAAGTCTTTCGTATGAAAGAAACTCATTCACCAAAGAAGACGAAACCAATATTCCAGATTTCGAATTACGAACAGATGCCGTAATGAGTAACATAGAAGTAGATATCATCGGAGTAGTGCAGCAACTAAAATCACTTAATAAGAACAAGTCTTCTGGTCCGGATTGTATACCCATTAGATTTCTATCTGATTATGCTGAAGCGATAGCTCCTTACTTAAGTCATATACAACCGCTCTCTCATAGAAGGATCTGTACCAAAAGATTGGAAAGTTGCAAGGTCACACCTATATTCAAGAAACGCAGTAGGAGTAACCCACTAAACTACAGACATATTTCATTGACGTCAATCTGCAGCAGGGTTTTGGAACATATCCTGTATTCAAATATTATGAATTATCTCGAACAGAACGATCTATTGACCCAAGGTCAACACGGATTTAGAAAATATCGTTCATGCGAAACACAACTAGCTCTATATTCACACGAAGTGATGGGTGCTATCGACAAAGGTTCGCAAATCGATTCCGTATTTCTTGATTTCCAGAAGGCTTTTGACACCGTACCTCACAAACGGCTTTTAATCAAATTGCGTGGTTATGGTATATCGCCCCAAATTTGCAATTGGATAGGGGATTTCTTGTCAGAGAGGACACAGTTCGTAGTAATCGATGGTAAGGCATCGACTAAAACTGAGGTGATATCGGGCGTACCACAGGGTAGTGTTATTGGTCCTCTGCTATTCCTTATTTACATAAACGATTTAGGGAAAAATCTAAGTAGCTCTCTTAGGTTGTTTGCAGATGACGCCGTCATTTACCGTCTAGTAAAATCATCTGAAGATCAAAACCAACTCTAAATAATGAGAAGTGTGAAGTCGTCCACATGAGTACGAAAAGAAATCCGTTAAACTTTGTTTACAACATAAATCAATCAAATGTGAAGGCCGTAAACTCCACAAAATACCTAGGAATCACTATTACTTCAGACTTAAACTGGAAAGAACACGTAGATAATATCGTGGGAATGGCGAACCAGAGACTGCGTTTTATTGGCAGAACCCTTAAAAGATGCAACAGAACTACTAAAGAAACTGCATACACTGCGCTTGTCCGTCCATTTTTGGAGTATTGCAGCCCAGTGTGGGATCCTTATCAGGTGGGTTTGACGGATGACATCGAAAGAGTCCAAAGAAGGGCAGCACGTTTCGTATTGTCGCGATACAGGGGGACAGCGTTACGGAAATGATACAGGATCTGGGATGGGAATCATTACAACAACGGCGCTTATCGCTGAGGCGTGGGTTACTTGCGAAACTCCAATCGCCAACATTCTCCTCCGAATGTGAAAATATATTGTTGACTCCCACTTACATAGGTAGAAATGATCATCAGAATAAAATAAGAGAAATCAGAGCTCGAACAGAGAGGTTCAGGTGTTCTTTCTTCTCGCGCGCTATTCGAGAATGGAATGGGAGATAAATAGTATAATTGTGGTTCGATGAACCCTCTGCCAGGCACTTGAATGTGATTTGCAGAGTATCCCATGTAGATGTAGATGTAGAATTTCGACTTTTTTTGGGAGAAAAGCAAATAAAACAATATCTTCGTTGTCTCTTCTGTACTTCCGATGTCAAAATGGGATGGGTTTATACAATTGTTTGTCTTGTTTCGAACAACTGTGAAATGTCCCATCCATAAACACAGTTCCAGTTTCGTAAAGGAGTTTCTATACTTCTTCACAAGCGAAGACCAGAATTGTCTTTTCTGGAACAGATCTATCTATCTTCAAAAATCTATTACCTTCAGTTAATTTTAAAAGGTCTTCGCTACGTAGAATTTCCGAACTATAGCCAGGGTTCTGGCTTGTACCAGTTAGCCCCTTATACAACTAAGTCTTGGAGCTGTTGTAATTCGGAATATTCGCAACGAATTCCAATCCTTTATCTTTCAGATCTTGAAATTCCTGCTTAAAAATTTTGAATACAGGCACTGTCGTTTCTTCACAAACTCTTTTTCTGGAATTATTCATTCTTTTCTTTAACTCCACATTTGTTTTGTCGGGTGGACAAGATTGTTGCTGTTGAGCAACTATTTCACCATTTGCGATTTTTAAAAGACCTCTGCACACACTTCGTCCTAATTGACGCACAGACAATACGTATAGTATTGAGTTTTCCTATAAATACGGTAACGATGAGCATCTTTGACAAACACACGGCCTCCCTTTCGTAGTTGTCATCACTTCCAGGTTGGACAATGCACTGAACAGGAATCGCGTACGAAAATTCACGGAGCGAAAGCTGTCGGCGATCACACTGTCTGAGAAACGGTAACAAAACCTGCACTGATGCTGAAAGACTGGGGGAGATAGGCAGTAAGGTAGGCTCCGTTCGCAAACACCCCTGTTCAGGAACCGGTAGGTCGGGACAGCTAAGCTTTCTGAGGCACCCTCCTAGGAAACCGTACAGTAGGAAATCCCACATAATCGCGGAAAGTTAAAGACCTAGTCCGACCAGAAATCCGGCGCTATATTGCCAGACGTCATGCATTATCGGGGAGGAGGGGGGGGGGAGTACTGCTGTTGGAGAAAGGACATTCATGAAACAGATGAACAAATATCGTGGAACCCACCCCAGGGAGCAAGCCTTGAAACTGTTCACCTCCTGTTAGCGAGCTATGCCTCGCTATGCCTTGGGGTGTCAATTGCAGCCGAACTGTTACACAGCCACAAGCATCACACCCTCCATCTTCTGCTCCCAGGAACACTGAATATAGGTCAGTATCACGCTTCTGTTTTTTTGGTGCAGGACACGGTTTTCTACAGGACTTTTCGGGACGACCAGAGTTGGAAGCAGAGAAACATTTCGCGTGTCTTAGGACACATGTTTCGTGTTTCTTCACCTTCAGGGTCGCTCCTGAAACGCCAAAGAAATCAGCTCCATCCTCTTAACTTTCGTGATCCTGCTACTGGGTTTCCCATATCAGATAAGGTACACTACCAGGAGACGTTGGCGGGTTCCAGCGCCGCAGTTCCCACAGCATCCGTTCCGGCGGTACAGCCCATGGAGGTGGACACACCCTTAAATGAGAGACCCTCAACGGATCAACCCATAGCGCCTGAAACAACTACGATGCGACCCGCCGACTTCCTCGTTGAGGGAGGCCCTAGATCGGCAGCGTCTCTGACGCTGGGTATAGGCGTGCGCTCTCCCTGCGGTTTGCCAGGCGTTTCCGTGGGGGCGCAGGCGGATGCCGAAGTGCGGACCCGGTGTCCGTATCTGACTCCAGTCTCGGTAACCATTCCATCAACTAAGCCTGCATGCAGACCTCCTTCTCGCCGTAGGTTCACACCGCAACCATTATCACCACGGAGGGTGGAAGGGGGGGGGGGAGTATGGTGTCGCCAGCCTAACGCGCAGCACCAAGTAGCAGCACCGCTGTAGGTAGATCCAAATGACGGCCGACGGACAATCTTTGCGCAGCGGGACTACAGTAGTAGCGCCGCCGAAGGATAGATAAGCGCCGGTGCCACGATGAGTTGTCAGTTCCCCGCTAGCCTTCGGATGGAGGTGCCTCCAAGGAAACAGACTATTGCGGTGCTGCTTATGAACGATGTATCGTCTGTACCTGCTGCCAGGCATCTCGTGCCTGAGTATTGCGAAGAACATGGGTGTGCGGTCTTGTTAATATATACTTCTCAGAGTTTCATTCGTGCGTCTCCCCTAAAAAGTGTACCCCGCAACGGCACAACCAAGTTGCAGGTGTCGACAAGATTCGACGTAATTTATGTCATGGGCGAGACACAACAGTGCCACTCCTCCCTTTGTAGAATTATAAACAGATTGAAACGGTATTGTTTGTAACCTTTCAAGGTTATGAGTGTTATGACAGTTTACAATCGATTCGTTCGAAAACATCAATCAAAGACGGTGCCGTTAATGAAAAAAATTAAACAGATCATTTCTTTATTTGTCAACTTCAAGTTCATTACGCCATGCGGGTGGAAGCAGGAATACTTGTTGCAGCCTGTCGGTGAAATAACAAGAAAAACAAGGAGCCAGGCTCAACAGAACCCATATTTCTGCCCTTGTGTGTGTGCATGAGGCGTGATTCGTTGTGGTATGAGTACGTTAGTATCGTCTGCTCAGCGATATTGCATGCTTCGGCGAAAGATTTGCCAACTTCTGGTTTGTGCCAGAATTCGCAGAGAGGTTACTTTGAGTCTGGGAGGCGTAAGCCGCGGCGGAGTGGCCAAGCGCATTGGGGCGATATGCTACGATGCGCGAGGCCGCTCCCCGTCGGGGGTTCGAATCCCTCCTCGGGCATGGATGTTTGTGCCGTCTTTAGTATAAGCTAGTGCATACGTAGTTTGTAAGTTTACGGACTGATGAACCCGCAGTTAAGTCCGATAAACTCTACAAACATTTCAACATTTTGGGGAGGTATAAGTCGATAGCAGGTAGTCGCAAGCAAATGTACAGGTTGGTAGGTGGCTCGAGTTTGCGGCAGCTAATGAGAGCGCGGCTCCTAGCGAAATTGAAGGGAAAAGTCGGTTGAGAGGGAACGGCCATGTTAGCCAGAAGTGGTCGGAAGTTTGAGTGAAGAGGATGTATCAGTAGCTCCGAGGTGAATGTGTGAAATATCTCTTAAGTCTGCATTTACTTTGAATGTATTAGATCAGAGGATGATTTATTAGACGTTTGTTACGAATTCCGGGTAAATATTAGTGATTTTTATTGCAGAGCGATATGAAATGGATCAAACATGTAAGGACAGTTGTAAGGCAGACAGCCGACTTCGGTTTATTGGGATTATTTTCGCTGTCTCTGGTGTCCACAACAAACACAAATTCGAAATTTACAGAAAACGAACCACTACTGATACTATCACAAATGCACATTCCTGTAATCCAAAATCCGAATACAAGCACTGTATGATCCACAAAATTTATAAAGGAGACAGACACTAGTATAGAATAATCCGTATATCTACAGAATTACGTGTAACACCTGACAATAGTCATATATAGGCCAAACTGGCAGAAATTTCCAAGTTCGTTGTTTAGAGTTCATTGATTTCATCTGATTGCTTCGTTAATTGATATGGAGAATTTTTATGAAGTTGAGGAGTATTTTTAATGAAACTAAAGCTCTCTGACGATTTTCGTAACAATTTCACAAGTTATATGCATGTGACAGTAGATGCAGCATGCTAACGATAATGAGTCGAGATTTGCGTGTATACGATAAGCGTTCCTTTTTGTCCCCTGCCCACAGTCATTTTGATTGGTAACAAGAGTAAGGAAACAAGCCACGGTTTTAGTAGACCAAACAGGTTGTTAGTGATATAAAACTGTTGTCAGTTTATGTCAATTCTGAGAGGTTAAATTCTTCACAGTGAATAGAATAAATGTACAATAACATTCAAAAGGCACTCCCGTCTTCTTAATTGAACAGCAATCCCCTCTATGTCATATAATAAATAGTGAGTCAAAAGATAATCTTTTCCAAACAAATGAGAGTGAAATAAGAATCTTATAGTTTAGATGCAATGATTCACAATGTGACTAGCAGGCGACTGGGTTCAAGTTAAAAGTCGTTATCCATTGCGCGATCCAGAATAATTTTAGGGTCATTTCGTAAATAGTTAGATTCACTATTACACTACTGATGCAAAACCTAAGTGACTGATAGCTACCTTCAGTGATTATTCTTATTCAATTCACCCAATGCTGGAAAAGAATGGACAACCGGAAAGAAAAATAAAGAGCGGAAGTTATAAAGAGGTGGCCGCTCAAGATTTATGTTCGTATTTCTTGACTTTTCACTAAACACCCCTTTTGACTGATAACGTGAAACTATCGATAGCAGTCGCTTTGGTATCTCATGGACTAGAGTTAAATGAGAGTAATTGGCGGCCTCTGTGTCTCAGAGGCATAATATGCAAAGATAAATGAGTGTTCAAGGCGGTCAGTTGTAGTATTCAGTTCTTCAGGTATGTGTCGTCTGTTTGCCTGCAAGATGCCAACAGTGTGAAGCGAAAATCATTCTGTAGAGTCTCAGAAAGCTCCAGTGAAGTGTATCACTTATCCGTGGTAACATTGCGGCCTGATTTGTCAATGGGTTTTATTAAGAATCTTTACAATTTCAATTGGTTCAGTTGGATGCTGTACATTTCCAGACTTCCCTGCATAGAAGGGATGCTGAGCACAATCTAGTCTCAGAATCAGTTTTTCGTTTATAAATACCTTGATTGGGCAGCGACAAGGAAAAAAAAGTATCATCTCATCCACTGTTGTTTGAAGACGAGGAATGAAATATAGTGGAAATGAAGAATTGAAGCTTTCAAAAATTTACCTCATTGCAGCAAACTGGTCAGTCTGATGACGAATTTCACTTGTATTCTTATCATCAGACGTCAATATATATTCAGTTCGAAAAATCAGGCCCGTGTCATTGCTAGATAGTACAACTGTCGGCCCTAAAGCACAGACCACAATTTTTTTACATGTGTCTTATTGTCATGATTTCAACTCAGGAGTAAGAGCCCTATATAACAAAATTACTCATCGTCATCGGTATGTTGAATACCTAGTCGAGAGACCTCTTCATTTTTGTGTAGTTTTATTAGATTCATATCATAACAGGAGGTCTTAAAAGAAGCTCTGTAGCCTCTTTCGGGAACACAATTCTTCTTTGTTGTCTTAACCCCATATAAGTGTATATCGCGCCACCATTGTTCCAACAACTTAACATTTAATTCACCAGTCACTGATTCGCTTTTTCTAATGAACCCCCTTTCCCGCAACTCTGGAAGTGTGGGACAACCGCTGTGTTCATTATAATGTTCACTGTATTCCGGTAATAAGTCCTTCATCCACCTTACGTCTTCCAGTCCTTTCACGAAGACTCGCGATGTACGTGGGATAACTGGTCGTAAAGAGACGTGTGGCCAGGCACCCATTCTATTTGATTATGCTGCTGCGATAGCTCCTTAACAGCCATATACAACCGCTCGCTCGGCAAGTTGCATAGGTCACGCCTGTATTCAAGAAAGGGAGTAGGAGTAACCCACTAAACTACAGGCCTATTTCATTGACGTCAATTTGCATCAGGGTTTTGGAACATATCTTGTATTCAAATGTTATGAATTAGCTCGAACAGAATGATCTATTGACCCAAGGTCAACACGGATTTAGAAAATACAGTTCATGTGAAACATAACTAGCTCTTTACTCGCACAAAGTGATGAGTGCTATCGACAATGGAACTCAAATTGATTCTGTATTCCTAGATTTACAGAAGGCTTTTGACACCGTACCTAACAAACGGCATTTAATCAAATTGCGTAATTATGGAATAACGCCCCAGATTTGTGACTGGATAGTTCATTTCTTTTAAGAGAGGACACAGTTTGTAGTAATCGATGGTAAGGCATCGACTGAAAGAGAGGTGATATCCGGCGTTACACGGGGTAGTGTTACTAGTCCTCTGCTGTTCCTTACCTATATAATCGATTTGGGAGAAACTATGAGCAGCTCTCTTACGTTGTTTGCAGATTACGATGTCATTTATCGTCTAGTAAAATCATCTGAAGGTCAAAACCAACTGCAGAACGATCTAAATAAGATATCAGTAAGCTGTAAAAATCGGCAATTAACTCTAAATAATGAGAAGTGTGAAATCGTCCACATGAGTACGAGAGGAAATCCGTTAAACTTTGTTTACAAGATAAATCAATCGAATATGAAGGCCGTAAAATCCACTAAATACCTAGGAATTCCTATAGCATCAGACTTAAACTGGAAAAAAAGATGTAGATAATGTAGTGGGAAAGGCGAACCAGAGACCGCGTTTTATTCGCAAAACACTTAAAAGATGCAACAGAATTACTAAAGAGACTGCATACACCACGCTTGTCCGTCCTTATTTGGAGTATTGCTGCTCAGTGTGGGATCCTTATCAAGTGGGTTTGACGGAATCCATCGAAAGAGTCCAAAGGAGGGCCGTCCGTTTTGTATTGTCACGATACACGGGAGACAGCGTCACGGAAATGATACAGGCTCTGGGATGGGAATCATTACAACAACGGCGTTTATCGCTGCGGCGTGGTCTACTTAAGAAACTTCAATCGCTAACATTCTCCTCCGAATGCTAGAATATATTGTTGACTGCCACCTACATAGGTAGAAACGATCATCAAAATTTCATCAGAAAACACGAGAAATCAGAGCTCGGTCGGAGAGATTCAGATGTTCTTTCTTCCCGCGCGCTATTTGAGAATGGAATGGTACACGAATAGTACACTCTTGGCTATTAAAATTGCTACACCACGAAGATGACATGCTACAGACAGGAAGAAGACTCTTTGGTATACAAATTATTAGATTTTCAGAGCATTCACACATGGTTGGCGACGGTGGTGACATCTACAACGTGCTGATATGAGGAAAGTTTCCCATCGATTTCTTATACACCAACAACAGTTGACCGGCGTTACCTGGTGAAACGTTATTGTGACGCCTCGTGTAAGGAGGAGAAATACGTACCATCACGTTTCCGACTTTGATGAAGGTCGGATTGTAGCTTACCGCGATATCGGTTTATCGTATCGCGATAATGATGCTCGCGTTGGTCGCAATCCAAAGACTGTTAGCAGAATATGGAATCGGTGGGTTCCGGAGGGAAATACGGATCGCCATGGTGGAACCCAACGGCCTCGTATCACTAAAAGTCGAGATGACATGCATCTTATCCACATGGCTGTAACGGATCGTGCAGCCACGTCTCAATCCCTGAGACAACAGATGGGGACGGTTGTAAGACAACAACCATCTGCACGAACGTTTGCAGCAGCATGGACTATCAGCTCAGAAACCATGGCTGCGGTTACCCTTGACGTTGCATCACAGACACGAGCGCCTGCGATGGTGTACGCAACGACGAACCTGGGTGCACGAATGGCAAAACGTCATTTTTTCGGATGAATCCAGGTTCTGTTTACATCATGATGGTCGCATCCGTCTTTGGCGACATCGCGGAGAACGCACATTGGAAGTTATATTCGTCATCGCCATACTGGCGTAACACCCGGCGTGATGGTATGGGGTGCCATTGGTTACATGTCTTGGTCACCTCTTGTTCGCATCGACGGCACTTTGAACAGTGGCCGTTACATTTCAGATGTGTTACGACCCGTGGCTCTAACTTTCATTCGATCCCTGCGAAACCCTACATTTCAGCAGGGTAATGCACGACCGCAATGTTGCAGGTCCTGTATGGACCTTTCTGGATACGGAAAATGTTCGACTGCTGCCATGGCCAGCACATTCTCCAGATCTTCACCAATTGAGAAAGTCTGGTCAATGGTGGCCGAGCAACTGGCTCGACACAATACGCCAGACACTACTCTTGATGAACTGTGGTATCGTGTTGAAGCTGCATGGGCATATGTACCTGTACAAGGCCGTTATTTGGGCCAGAGGTGGTTGTCCTGGGTACTGATTTCTCAGGATCTGTGCACCGAAATTGAGTGAAAATGTAATAACATGTCAGTTCTAGTATAATATATTTGTGCAATGAATACCCGCTTATCATCTGCATTTCTTCTTGGTGTAGCAATTTTAATAGCCAGTACTGTTTAAAGATGGTTCTATGAACCCTCTACCAGGCACTTAAATGTGATTTGCAGAGTATCCCACGTAGATGTAGTTTCTGTACCTTTAGAGTTACCATGGTGATATCCTATTAACCATATTGCTGAACGTACATTTATCTCATTGTAGGGAGATGTCCAATGGAGGATGAAGACAGCTGAGTTCTATTTACTGCTCATTTGCATCAACTTTGATTTGTCTACATTTAGAGCTATCTGCCATTCCTCACACCAACTAGAAATTTATTGTAATTCATCCTTAATCCTACTTCAATGATTCAATGATGACACCTTCCCTTATACCACAACACTATCAGCAAACAGCCGAAAACACTCACCCTGACTGACAGACCATGTATGTAAATAATAAGTCTTATCACAAATATTTGTTACACTGCTGACGGTACCCTTGTCTCTGCTGAACATTTCCCGTTGAGGAGAACGTACTGTTTTATATTTCTATAGACGACCTTGAGCTATTCACATATGTAAGAACATTTTCCACCTCCTTCCGTAGCAGTCTGCAGTGCGGCACCGTGTCAAACGCCTTTCGGAAACCGATAAATTTGCAATCTGCCTGTTGCCCTTCATCCATGGCTCAATACATCATGTGTGAAAGAGGCAAGCTGAGTTTCACAGGAGTGATGCTTCGTAAAGCCATTCTGGCGCATAGTCACAAGATTTTCCCTCGCAAGGAAATTTAGTATTGTCGATATGCGAATGATTCTAAAGGAAACTAATGTTAATAATAAAGGTCTGTAATATTGCGGACCTGTTCTTTTCCCTTTCATACAGACGAGTCACATGCACTTCCTTCCAGTCGCGTGGGATTTAGTTTAGAGATATATGCAAGCTACGTGACGGGCCAGTGCTGTGGAACATTCCCTTTGATACCGAAGCTGCGCGGGAATGGTTGCTCTGTCACATATCAAGGATCGCGTGGCCGCTCCATTCAGAGCTTAGAGTCCTCCCTCGAGATTGAATGTGTTTGTATTTTGCTTAGGATAATTTAATTAAAATAGTTTGTTGGTCAAGTGGTCGATCACCTTAACACATTAGTCCCTTACGTTTACAAACATTTTAATTACTTATTTTATTTTTGTAATGTCGAATTGGGATTTCTTACAGTCCTGGCGACTTATTTGTTTCAGCTCCCTTATTTGCTTCTCTACACTGGTGATGCCTCTTACATCTACATCTACATCTACATACATACTCCGCAATTCACCGTAAGGTGCGTGGCGGAGGGTACACTGTACCACTACTAGGCATTTCTTTTCCTATTCCACTCCCAAATAGAACGAGGAAAGAAAGAATGCCTATATGCCTCCGTACGAGCCCTAATTTCTCTTATCTTGTCTTTGTGATCTTTACGCGAAATGTATGTAGGCGGCAGCAAGATCGTACTACACTCAGCTTCAAATTCCGGCCCTCTAAATTTACTTAACAGAAATTCACGAAAAGAACGTCATCTTTCTTCCAGCGATCCCCAATTGAGTTGCCGGAGCATTTCCGTGACACTCGCGCATTGGTCGAACCTACCGGTAACAAATCTAGCTGCTCGCCTCTCAACCGCCTCTATGTCTTCCTTCAAACCGATCTGCTGCGGGTCCCAAATACTTGAGCAACACTCAAGACATGGTCGTACAAGCGTTTTATACGCGGTCTCCTTTACAGGTGAAGTACATCTTCCCAAAATTCTCCCAATAAACCGAAGTCGGCTGTCTGCCTTACTCACAACTGTCCTTACATGCTCGTTCCATTTCATGTTGTTGTTGTTGTGGTCTTCAGTCCGGATACTGGTTTGATGCAGCTCTCCACAATACCCTATCCTGTGCAAGCCTCTTCATCTCCACATAAGAACGGCAACCTACATCTATCTGAATCTGCTTACTGTATCCATCTCTTGGTCTTCCTCTGCGATTTTTACCCCACACACTTCCCTCTAATGCTAAATTCACAATTCCTTGATGTCTAAGAATGTGTCCTACCAATCTATCCCTTCTTTTAGTCAAGGTATGCCAGAAATTTCTTTTCTCCCCAATCCTGTTCAGTACCTCCTCATTAGTTATGCGATCCACCCACCTAATCTTCAGCATTCTTCTGTAGCACCATATTTCAAAAGCCTCAATCCTCTTCCTGCCCGCACTGTTTATCGTCCATGTCTCACTCCCATACAAGGCAACACTCCATACAAATGCCTTCAGAAAGGACTTCCTTAGGCTTAAATCAATATTTGATGTTAACAAATTTCTCTTTTTCAAAAACGCTTTTCTACCCATTGCCATTCTGCATTTTATATCCTCTGTACTGCGACCATCATTTATTATTTTTCTGCCCAAGTAACAAAACTCATCTACCTCCTTTATTGCTTCGTTTCCCAATCTAATCCCTTCAGCATCACCTGATTTTCTTACACTGCACTCCATTACCCTAGTTTTTCTCTTGTTAATGTTCATCTTATATGCACCTTTCAGCACACTGTCCATTCCGTTCAATTGCTCTTCCAGGTCCTTTGCTGTATCTGATATAATTACTATGTCGTCGGCAAAACGCAATTTTTTTAATTCTTCACCCTGAACTTTAATTCCTTCACCAAATTTCTCCTTGCTTTCCTTTATAGCTTGTTCAATGTACAAATTGAATAACATTAGAGAAAGGCTACAACCCTGTCTCACTCCCTTCCCAACCATTGCATCCCTTTCATGCCCTTCAACTCTGACAACCGCTGTCTGTTTTTTGTACAAGTTGTAAATAACCTTACGCTCACTATATTTTACTCCTGCTTGCTTCAGAACTTGAAAGAGTTTATTCCAATCAACATTGTCAAAAGCCTTCTCCAAATCTACAAAAGCTAGAAATGTAGGTTTGCCTTTTCTTAATCTATCTTCTAGGATAAGCCGTAAAGTGAGTATTGCCTCCCGAGTTCCTACATTTCTCCTGAACCGAAACTGATCTTCCCCGAGGTCGGCTTCTACCAGTTTTTCCATCCTTCTGTATATAATTCGTGTTAATATTTTGCAACCATGACTTATTAAACTGATGGTTCTGTAGTTTTCACACCTGTCTGCACCTGCTTTCTTTGGAATGGGGATTATAACATTTTTCTTAAAGTTTGAGGGTACTTCGCCTGTCTCATACATCTTACACACCAGATGAAACAGGTTTGTCATGGCTGGTTCTCCCAGAGACTTCAGTAGCTCTGAGGGAATATCATCTACTCCAGGGGCCTTGTTTCGACTTAAGTCTTTCAGGGCTCTGTCAAATTCATCTCTCAGTACAGTATCTCCTATTTCATCTTCATCTACATCCTCTTCCCTTCCTACAATATTGTCTCGAAGTTCATTTCCTTTGTAGAGCCCCTCTATATACTCTTTCCACCTTTCAGCTTTCCCTTCTTTGCTGAGAACTGGTTTTCCATCAATGTCCTTGATATTCATAGAGCTGTTTTTCTTATCTCCAAATGTTTCTTTTATTTTCCTGTAGGCTGTATCTATTTTTCCCCTATTTATACATTCTTCTACATCCTTGCATTTGCCTTCTAGCCATTCCTGCTTAGCCATTTTACACTTCCTGTCAATCTCATTTCTTAGTCGTCTGTACTCCATTTTGCCTGTTTCATTTACTGCATTTTTATATTTTCTCCTTTCATCGATTAAATTTAGTATCTCCTGTGATATCCAAGGATTTTTTGTAGGTCTTGCCTCCTACCTATTTTGTCCTCTGCTACCTTCACTACTTCATCTCTCAATTTTACCCATTCGTCCTCTACTGTTTTATTTTCCCCTGTTTCTGTCAATTGTTGCCTAAAGCTCCCTCTGAAATTCTTAAGAACCTCAGGTTCCTTCAATTTATCCAGGTCCCATCTCCTTATTTTCCTACCTTTTTGTAGTTTCTTCAGTTTCAGCCTACAGTTCATAACCAACAAGTTATGGTCAGAGTTTATATCTGCCCCTGGGTATGTTTTACAGTTTAAAACCTGGTTCCGAAATCTATGTTTTACCATTATAAAATCTATCTGGTATCTCCCGGTGTCTCCTGGTCTCTTCCACGTATACAACCTTCTTTTGTGATTCTTGAACCAGGTGTTTGTTATAACTAAATTACGTTCCGTGCAAAATTCTACCAGGCGGCTTCCTCTTTCATTCCTTTTGCCCAGACCATATTCACCTACTATCTTCCCTTCCCTTCCTTGTCCTACTACCGAATTCCAGTCTCCCATCACAATTAAGTTTTCCTCTCCCTTAATTGTCTGAATAATTTCCTTTAGCTCCTCATATATTTCTTCGATTTCCTCATCATCGGCAGAGCTAGTTGGCATATAAACCTGTACTACTGTTGTCGGTGTTGGCTTCGTATCTATCTTGACAAGATAATGCGATCACTGTGCTGGTCATAGTAGTTTACCCGCATTCCTATTTTCTTATTCATTACCAATCCTACTCCTGTGATACCCGCAATTGATTTTGTATTTATAATCCTGTATTCACCTGACCGGAAATCCTGTTCATTCTGCCACCGAACTTCACTAATCCCCACTATATTTAAATTCAACCTATCCATTTCCCTTTTTAAATTTTCTAATTTTCCAACTCGATTAAGGGATCTAACATTCCACGCTCCGACCCGTAGAATGGCAGTATTGTCTTTCCTGATGATCACATCCTCTTGAGTAGTCCCCGCGCGGAGATCCGAATGGGGGACTATTTTACCTCCGGAATATTTTACCCGAGAGGATGCCATCATCATATGTTCATACAGTAGAGCTGCTTGTCCTCGGGAAAGGTAACGGCTGTAGTTTCCCCATGCTTTCAGCCGTTCGCAGTAGCTGTGTGGCAAAGCCACATTAGCTGATGTTACAAGGCCAGCTCAGTCAATCATCCAGACTGTTGCCCCTGTAACTACTCAAAAGGCTGCTGCCCCTCTTCAGGAACCACACGTTTGTCTGGCCTCTCCACAGATACCCCTCCGCTGTGGTTGCACCTACGGTACGGCTATCTGTATCGTTGAGGCAGGCAAGCCACCCCACCTCGGCAATGTCTGTGGTTCATGGGAGTGGTTCCATTTCATATCGCTCTGCAATGTTACGCCTAGATATTTGAACGACGCGACAGCATCAAGAAGCTCACTACTAATGCTGTATTCGAACATTATAGGATTGTTTTTTTCTACTCATGCGCATCACCTTACATTTTTCTACATTGAGAGCTAGCTGCCATTCTTCGCACCAACTAGAAATTTTGTCTAAGTCAACCTGTATGCTATGACAGTCAGTTACAGACGACACCCTCCCGTACACCACAGCATCATCAGCAAACAGCCGCAAATTACTACTTACTCTGTCCATCAGATCATTTATATAGACAGAAAATAATAGCGGTCCTATCACACTCCCCTGGGGCACGCCTGACGATACACTCGTCTCTGATGAACACTCTCCGTCGAGAACAACGTACTGCGTTCTATTACTTAGGAAGTCTTCCAGCCAGTCACAAATCTGTGAACCTATTCCATAAGCTCGTATCTTCGTTAGCAGTCTGCAGTGTGGCACCGCGTCGAACGCATTTTTGAAGTCGAGAAAAACACAATCCGTCTGTTGCCCTTCGTCCATGGCTCGCAAGATGTCATGTGAGAAAAGGGCAAGTTGAGTTTCACATGAACTATGTTTCCTAAACCCGTGCTGATTCATGGAAAGAAGCTTTTCCGTTTCAAGGAAATTTACTATATTCGAACTGAGAACATGCTCCAAAATTCTACATGAAACCGATGTCAACGATATTGGCCTGTAATTGTATGTGTCAGTTCTCTTTCCATTCTTATACACGGGAGTCACCTGCGCCTTTTTCCAATCACTAGGAACTTTGCGCTGAATGAAAGATTCGCTATAAATGCAAGCTAAGTAGGGGCCAATGCCGCAGAGTAGTCTTTGTAAAACCGAACTGGTATTCCATCCGGACCAGCAGACTTTTTCGTATTTAGCTCTCTCAGCTGCTTCTCTACACCGGAAATACCTATTGCTATGTCCCCCATTTCGGAATTAGTACGTTGATCAAATGATGGTATATTTGTGCGGTCCTCCTGCGTGAAAGATTTCTTAAAGGTTAAATTTAGAACTTCAGCTTTCCGTTTGCTTTCTTCTATTACTGCCCCGGAATGATCAACTAGTGACTGGACAGTGGGCTTTGACCCGCTTATCGATTTTACATAGGACCAGAATTTTTTCGGGTCCTCGGTAAGATCTTTTGGTAAGGTATGGCTGTGATAATTATTGTATGCTTCGCGCATCGATCTTTTTATAGACGCACGAATCTCTACTAGCTTTTGCCAGTCATCATTTGCGTGTTCTTTTTTGAATCGAGAGTGCAACAGCCTTTGCTTTCTCAGCAGCTTTCTAAAATTATTATTATACCACGGTGGATCTTTTCCATCCTTAATCTTCTTTACTGGCACATATTTCTCTAACCCTTTATTAACAATGCACTTAAATTTAGTCCACAATTCCTCTACATCCATAGTCCCAGAATTAAACGATGCCAATTCATTTTCTAAGTGCGATCGTAACATTTGCTTGTCGTCTCTTCCCAACAAAAACACGCTCCTAGCCTTCTTGACTGGTTTATGAACTTTGGTCACCATCGACGCTATGACGATATCATGATCACTAATTCCTGTCTCTACACAGACATCGTTAATAAGGTCAGGCCTGTTTGTGGCTATAAGGTCTAGAATATTTCCATTGCGCGTGGGTTTCCGGTTTAACTGCTCAAGACAGTTTTCGGAGAATGTGTCCAAAAGTAGGTCGCAAGACTGCTTGTCTGTACCGCCTGATATGTAACTATCGAGGTCCCAATCTATACTCTTAAGGTTGAAGTCACCTCCGACTAATATTACATGGCCCGGATACCTATGCACTACCTGGTGTAGACATTCCTTGAATGATTCTAAAACTGCTACAGCAGCACTGGGGGGGGGGGGGGGCGGTAAAAACACCCAACTATTAACTTTACTTCTTTTAGACCTGTTATACGTGCCCAGATAACATCACAGTTACTTTCAACCTCGATTTCAGTAGAAACAATATCTTTGTCCACAGCGATGAACACTCCTCCACCAGTTGTATCAGATCTATCTTTCCGATATACATTCCACGCTTCGCTAAATATTTCTGAACTTGCCACATCATCATTTAGCCATCTTTCGGTGCCTAAAACTATCTGAGCGCAATAACTTCCATGCAGCGCTGCAAATTCGGACCGGCCGCGGTGGCCGAGGTGACTGAGGCGCTCCAGTCACGGTCAGCACGGTCACTACGGTCGGGGGTTCGAATCCCCCATCGGGCGTGGATATTTGTGCCGTCCTAGTTCGTAAGTAGTTCATAAGTAGTTTGTAAGTTTAGGGACTGATGAGCCCGTAGTTAAGTCCCATAAGCTTAACAAACATTTGAATTTTTGCAAATTCGGGAACTTTGTTTCTAACACTCTGTAAGTTCGCGGCTAATATTTTTATGTTCGAATTTTTGTTCCGAACGTGGCCTGAATTCGCTGTTTGAATGTTGACAGGCGAGTGCTCATCAGAGTTAGTGCCTAGCCCAAAAAAAACCATGTGCACTCCACAAGTACTCTGCTACCCGAGTAGCCGCTTCCTTAGTGTAGTGCATCCCTGATCTATCTAAGGGCACCCTACAATTCCCCACCCGATAACGCAGATCCAGAAATCTGCAGCCATGACTGTCACAGAGTCGGCGAAGCCTCTGGTTCAGACCCTCCACTCGGCTCCAAACCAAATGACCCTGATCAACCCGGGGAACAATGCTGCAAATCGACAGCTCTGCTTGCACCCCACGTGCGAAGGTAGCAGCCTTCACCAATTCCGCCAGCTGCTCGTAGGACCTGAGGATGTCCTCAGAACCCAAGCGACAAGCGTCATTGGTGCCGACGTGAGCCACGACATGCAGTCGACTGCACCCCGCACCCTCGATAGTCGCCGGCAAGGCCGCCTCCACACCTCGGATGAGGCCCCCCGGCAGACACACCGAGTGCACGTTGGAATTCTTTCCAGATCTGGACGCTATCTGCCTAAGGGACTCCATCACGCGCCTAACATTGGAGCTCCCAATAACCAATAATCCCCTCCCCCCGTGCACCTGCTCGGACCCTGCTGAAGGAGTGGCCACACTTTCACTCACAGGACGAACGGGCGCGAACGGACGTCCATCCTCCACATTGGCCTTCCGCCTCGAGCGACGCGAACGCCGTACAACCCGCCACTCCCCTTGCGGAGAAGGCGGGTCGACGACGTCCGGTACACCTGAAGGTGCCTCGGTAGCAGGGACAGAGAGCGAAGCGTGAGACACCTGAGGTGTCCCACTCGACGCACCAGACTCCCCACCATCGCTGCACCCCGAGACAGCAGCCTGAAGACGGCTGACCGTAGACAACAGCACGCTCAGCTGTTCGCGAACCTCGGCCAACCCCTACATCTACATCTACATGGGATACTCTGCAAATCACATTTAATTGCCTGGCAGAGGGTTCATCGAACCACAATTATACTATTTATCTCCCATTCCATTCTCGAATAGCGCGCGGGAAGAAAGAACACCTGAATCTCTCTGTTCGAGCTCTGATTTCTCTTACTTTATTCTGATGATCATTTCTACCTATGTAAGTGGGAGTCAACAATATATTTTCGCATTCGGAGGAGAATGTTGGCGATTGGAGTTTCGCAAGTAACCCACGCCTCAGCGATAAGCGCCGTTGTTGTAATGATTCCCATCCCAGATCCTGTATCATTTCCGTAACGCTGTCTCCCCTGTATCGTGACAATACGAAACGAGCTGCCCTTCTTTGGACTCTTTCGATGTCCTCCGTCAAACCCACCTGATAAGGATCCCACACTGGACTGCAATACTCCAAAACTGGACGGACAAGCGCAGTGTATGCAGTTTCTTTAGTAGTTCTGTTGCATCTTTTAAGGATTCTGCCAATAAAACGCAGTCTCTGGTTCGCCTTTCCCACGATATTATCTACGTGTTCTTTCCAGTTTACGTCTGAAGTAATAGTGATTCCTAGGTATTTTGTGGAGTTTACGGCGTTCACATTTGATTGATTTATGTTGTAAACAAAGTTTAACGGATTTCTTTTCGTACTCATGTAGACGACTTCACACTTCTCATTATTTAGAGTCAATTGCCAATTTTTACACCATACTGATATCTTATTCAGATCGTTCTGCAGTTGATTTTGATCTTCAGATGATTTTACTAGACGGTAAATGACGGAGTCATCTGCAAACAACCTAAGAGAGCTACTTAGATTTTCCCCTAAATCGTTTATGTAAATAAGTAATAGCAGAGGACCAATAACACTACCTTGTGGAACGCCCGATATCACCTCAGTTTTAGTCGATGCCTTACCATCGATTACTACGAACTGTGTCCTCTCTGACAAGAAATCCCCTATCCAACTGCAAATTTGGGGCGATATACCATAACCACGCAATTTGATTAAAAGCCGTTTGTGAGGTACGGTGTCAAAAGCTTTCTGGAAATCAAGAAATACGGAATCGACTTGCGAACCTTTGTCGATAGCACCCATCACTTAGTGTGAATATAGAGCTAGTTGTGTTTCGCATGAACGATATTTTCTAAATCCGTGTTGACCTTGGGTCAATAGATCGTTCTGTTCGAGATAATTCATAATATTTGCATACAGGATATGTTCCAAAACCCTGCTGCAAATTGACGTCAATGAAATAGGCCTGTAGTTTAGTGGGTTACTCCTACTGCCTTTCTTGAATATAGGTGTGACCTGTGCAACTTTCCAATCTTTTGGTACAGATCCTTCTATGAGAGAGCGGTTGTATATGACTGATAAGTAAGGAGCTATCGCTTCAGCATAACCAGATAGAAATCTAATGGGTATACAATCCGGACCAGAAGACTTGTTCTTGTTAAGTGATTTTAGTTGCTGCACTACTCCGATGATATCTACTTCTATGTTACTCATTACGGCATCTGTTCGTAATTCGAAATCTGGAATATTGGTTTCGTCTTCTTTAGTGAATGAGTTTCTAAAAGCTAAGTTTAGTAACTGCTTTAGTAGCGCTGTCATCGGCAGGATCGCCATTACTATCACGTAGTGAAGGTATTGTTTGTGACTTTCCCCGAGTATATTTAACATATGACCAAAATCTCTTTGGGTTTTCAGTCAAATTACGAGAAAGAGTTTCGTTGTGATAAATGTTGTAGGCATCTCGCATTGAAATCCTCGCTAAATTTCGAGCTTCTGAGTACAATCGCAAATCCTGGGGATTTCGTGTTCGTTTTAATTTAGTATGCCTTTTCCTTTGCTTTTGCAACAGTGTCCTAACCTGTTTTGTGTACCAAGTGGGATCGCCTCCTTCTTTTATTAATTTATTAGGTATAAAACTTTCAATTGCTGTCGATACCACTTCTTTGAATTTGAGCCACATCTGGTCTACACCTACGTTTAGTGTTAGAAACGAGTGGAAGCTGTCTTTCAAGAAGCAATGTATTTTGTTTCTATCTGCTTTCCTGAACAAATATACTTTGCGTTTATTTTTGGTAATTTCGCTACTACAGCTCTGTGTTCACTAATACCTGTATCCGTTTTGATGCTCATTATGAGCTCAGGATTATTTGTTGCTAAGAGATCAAGTGTGTTTTCACATCCCTCCTGCGTCCGCACACAGCAGGCACACATCCTATCCATCCTATCGATACAATTAACTGCAATTAACAACTTTAAAGAAGCCTAGTACTCTAATGAAGGCGGCTGGCTGCTGACCGAACTGTGGTCAGTCAAATTAACAAAACTGAGTCCGGCAGGTTAGTGCTGTTAACGCTGCGGAACTGGTGGCAGCTGGCACTGTACTGACTGATAACGAGCTTAGTAACGATCACTGACTTGTTTTGAAATACACTGGTCAAAGATGAAGACTAAACACAACGGTATTTATCAAATACGATAGAATAAACTATTAAAACAGTAGTACAAACGAAATCTGCAAATACGCGGAAATAAACCTCTTAAAACAGAACACTAACGAAAATGAACTAGACTGGCAAATTAAATATTAAACTACTCTTAATATGTCAACGGACTGGGAGTTGTGCGATAATCAAATTACGGTATTTCGTCTGATCCTCTTTGCGTTCTCGGCAATATCGCTTACTACGATATTACTGTTGTAGGTGTTATAAGCTTCGCGCATCTTTTTATAGGCGGGTGAATCTACTTTTTTTTTCTTTTATTGCCTGTCTTGATTTTATTGTTTTTCATTAAGCAGAGAGTGCAGCTGCCCTTATTTCTAAGAATTATTCAAATATTATTATTAAAATTGTGGTAGATCTTTCTCAGCCTTAATCTACTTTGTTGGGACATATGTCTCCAGCATTTTATTTATATAGCATTGAAGTTTTGCCCATACTTCTTCAATTTACATTGTGCCGCCGCTGCCGAGCGCATTGAGGCGCTATGCTACGATGCGCGAGGCCGTTCCCCGTCGGGGGTTCGAATCCCCCCTCGGGCATGGATGTTTGTGCCGTCTTTAGTATAAGCTAGTACATAAGTAGTTTATAAGTTTAAGGACTGATGACCCCGTATTTAAGTCCCATAAACACTACAAACATTTGAACATTTTCTTCAAAAATGTTTGAAAAGACAGAATGAAGAGCATTACCTTAATTTTCTCATATTTGCCTACTTACGTGTATAAATAAACAAAATTCTAAGTGGCTCATTCAAGGCTGTTCGCACGATATCGCTTTACAACCCCTAGTATCCGTGCACGACACGCAACTTTATATTGTGGGTATGAGAAAATGAGCCACGGTGGAGTGGCCGAGCACTCTAAGGCGCCTTCTACATCTACATAGGATACTCTGCAAATCACATTTAAGTGCCTGGCAGAGGGTTCATCGAACCACAGTTATACTATTTATCTCCCATTCCATTCTCGAATAGCACGCGGGAAGAAAGAACACCTGAATCTCTCTGTTCGAGCTCTGATTTCTCGTATTTTATTCTGATGATCATTTCTACCTATGTAAGTGGGAGTCAACAATATATTTTCGCATTCGGAGGAAAATGTTGGCGATTGGAGTTTCGCAAGTAACCCACGCCTCAGCGATAAGCGCCGTTGTTGTAATGATTCCCATCCCAGATCCTGTATCATTTCCGTAACGCTGTCCCCCTGTATCGCGACAATACGAAACGTGCTGCCCTTCTTTGGACACTTTCGATGTCCTCCGTCAAACCCACCTGATAAGGATCCCACACTGGGCTGCAATACTCCAAAAATGGACGGACAAGCGCAGTGTATGCAGTTTCTTTAGTAGTTCTGTTGCATCTTTTAAGGGTGCTGCCAATAAAACGCAGTCTCTCGTTCGCCTTTCCCACGATATTATCTACGTGTTATTTCCAGTTTAGGTCTGAAGTAATAGTAATTCCTAGGTATTTTGTGGAGTTTACGGCCTTCACATTTGATTGATTTTAGTTGTAAACAAAGTTTAACGGATTTCTTTTCGTACTCATGTGGACGACTTGACACTTCTCATTATTTAGAGTCAATTGCCAATTTTCACACCATACTGATATCTTATTCAGGCCTTGCTGCGGAGTGCCCGGTTGCTCGCCGTCGAAGCTTCGAGTACTCCCTCGGGCAGTGTGTGTGTGTGTGTGTGTGTGTGTGTGTGTGTGTGTGTGTTGTCCTTAGAATAAGTTAGTTGAACTTAGTTAAGTAGTTTGTAAACCGAGGGATTGATAACCGCAGCAGTTAAGTCCCTTTGATTTACAAAGATTTGAACATTTTTGAGAAAATAATGGAATTTTCTTGAACTTTCCAATGATGGTCGCAGCAATCAAATTAACCGCTACGATGTTCCAATAATTAATAGCAGTCAGTCACAAGAACATATTACAAATTTTATCTTACTTCACTGCTGCATTTTGTACTTGGAACAACTAAGCACTTACATGGAGAATTTGGCAACACGGACTCACTTATTGACAGCCAGAGAGTGTCTTTAATTGGTATTCGGATCATCCTGCTTACTAGAAATACGGATGTGTCCTAAAGAACAGACTATATGAACATAAATAGGCTATAACAGCCAATGTTACTTTCTTCAGTGCGAATGCGCACCAGGTTCTAATCCTTACGGGAACCGGATACATGCCGCGAGTAGCGAGTATGAGTGATAATATGTAGGGGCATTTCATCAGAAATGCGTACATAAAAGCTGCAAGTTTGCGTCTGGTGGGAGGCGAGCTGCGCAGATTGGAATATCCCCAGTGGCAACGCCTGCCCAATCTGTAACTAACTGCGACCATTGATCTCCGAGAGTATTGACAGATGTCTGGTGTCGGCAATATAACGATGATCATAGTGTTAACTGTGTCGATCCTCCTGTCTTGAAGTGAAGTGCTGTGGATTTTTTAAAACTGCTGGCTAGCCTCATACGTATTTTTCAAATAAGACGGGATGCCAGTTGTTTCATAATGTTTATTTATATGTCGTGAAACAACAAGCGACATATGTAACACTATCCATGATTTTCGTACTTTTGAATCCTAATCACAGTAGTTAATTATATGAAGTTTGAACAACCTAAAAGGCTATTTTAAGAGCGCGACTGTCATAGGTGTTAACGCGAGAGCAGTCTGTTAAACTGCCTTGCAACTGGGCAGAGCTAGTCCCGCGCACAATCAATTTTGGCGCGAAGCGCACTTTCTAGAACACCTACATACAATTCTTTCTTGAAACTAGAGCATAATTACATAAATAAAATATACCATAATAAAGATTCATGAAAATACATTAATTACAAAAAATCACGTTATGTTCTGTACAACAGTTCATCTAATATTTATAATTAAGGAATCATAAAGGGGACCTTACACAGAGTTGTGTGCAGCCAATCAGAATAAGTCTGGGCAGTATTGGACAGTTTCTCACGCGAATGCGATATATTACACCATTAGTCATCGTTTCCAACCCATACCACCTACGACGTAAGGTACTAGCTATGAAATTTCTTAGCAACTCAATACCTATTACCATGAGCTGGCCGTCCTACAAAGGTTCTGATTTCGTAATATAGTTTTAACAGATAACACAAAATTATTTTAGTGGTTAGCGCGTCTGCGAAGTAAGCAGGAGCTTCATTAAGCATTGTTTTATCGTAGGTAATAAATAAAAGTCCCCTGATGCTACCGCCCTGTAGTGAATTAGGTTTAGGTGAAATCGAAGGAAATTTTCTTTCTGCTAGTCTGGTAATCCTTTTTATTTTCATCGATTACAAAAATATAATTCAAAATTCGACTGTGGTAATATTTAAAAAAAAAATAGATACTCAAATACAAAAATGTTTTACGCAATACAATTAAGCAATCATTGTGTCCCAGCCATCTAGACTGAATTTGCATGCTAAGGTAGATTTATTTCTGCTGATGCAATATTGCTCCAAAGCAAAACGCATTTGGTGCCATCTCTGTGAAGAGCAATTAAGCCGTTGCCTGTGCTGCGATCAGCGGTGGTGTGGCTATTAGCGGGTGTGGCACGCTACTGATGCGCGGAATTCCGCGCGTCTCCAAACAGTTCCAGCCAGGATAATTATTTCCACCCAACGCCCAGCTGCCTGCTGCGCCGTTTGACATTGGCGCTTTGGGGTGAGTTCTTCGTGTAAAGCGATTGCTGTGGTTGTAAGGAAGCTTTTCTATGTAGTAATGTCTCGTTTGGAATTATTCCGAGTAAGAATTTTATTGGTGGACCCAACACATACGCAGTATTCTCGTACAACTATATTATAAATTATTTTTATAAGGTACAACTCTACAAAATAAACACGTGTTTATCATCTCATTTCTTCCTAATCACGTTCTTGTCATCTGTTTGTTGTCAGTCGTTGGAAAGTTCAAAAAATGTTCAAATGTTTGTAAATCTATCGGACCAAACTGCGTGGTCATCAGTCCGTAGCTTACAAACTACTTAAACCTAGGTAAATTAACCTAAGGACAACACACACACCCATGCCCCAGGGAGGACTCGAACCTCACGGCGAGCAACCACGCGCTCCGCAGCGAGGCGCCTTAAACCGCTCGGCTACTCAACCGCGGCGTTAGATAGTATTTTGGCAAATGACGTCCCAACAAACATGTCGGGGCTGAAACCTGGTAAGATCGTCCAACATTTTTATACTAATAGAATGAAGTGATCTGTACACCATATTTTTGTAGCAAACTTTCAACAATTCAATGTCGTTTTATAATTTACATTGGGAAAGAAGCTTTATTCGAACATCGATATAGTGAATGTCATATACTGTCAAAAGTGGTTCTGCCGTTGCAGATGTATTTTGTTTACCGACATGTTTAAATACAAGTTTTCAGCTATTGGATTTTCTCGTTTCTCAATACAATGCGTAAATTGAAAGCTTTGGTACCCATTACTTCCTTCACAAAAGAAAAGTCATTTAATAACAAAGCGAGCCCGATTCTTTCTTGTGTCTTTCTTGATTGGGAAACGCCATTACACAGTAACAGTGATTCACAAATTGATACATTCCGCCGGCCGCGGTGGCCAAGGGGACTGAAGCGCTCCAGTCACGGTCTGCACGCCCAAAACGGTCGGAGGTTCGAATCCCCCTCGGGCATGGATATTTGTACCGTCCTTAGTGTTAGCTAGTTCATAAGTAGTTTGTAAGTTTAGGGACTGACGGCCCCGTAGTTAAGTCCCATAAGCTTTACAAACATTTGAACATTTTTTTTTTCTACAAACATTGGAACATTTTGATGTATTCCAGTTCATAACTATAAATCTCTTCAAATTTGTTACATAGATGACAAGTTACGAGTTTGAATTTATGTTCAAATGTTTGTTAAGCTTATGGGACTTAACTACGGGATCATCAGTCCCTAAACTTACAAACTCCTTATGAATTACTTAAGAACTAGGACGGCACAAATATCCATGCCCGAGGAGGGATTCGAACCCCCGACCGTAGTGGCCGTGCTGACTGTGACTGGAGCGCCTCAGTCATCTCGGCCACCGCGGCAGGCTGAATTTATGTAGTTTAGTGGGACTACCAAGGTTTCTGAATAAACGCTGTTTCTATCAAAATAAAGCACTATTACGAGAAGACTAAATCAGATTTTCGAAACAACTTCCATAAAACGAGTGTTGTTAGCGCTTCTTTCCTGGAATAATAGATCTCAAAATCTGAATAATACATTGGAGGAAAGCTAGTGACATACAAAACAAGCAGTAAACTTCAATATTATGGAACAATAATCATTACACAGCATTAGAAGCTAAACCAAGATTGAGATGCTTTACATCACAGGAACAAAGGACACACATTTGTCAACAAACTAACACATTGAGCGTGAAACATTATGATAAAGCATTCAATACAGGTTGAAAATAAAACAGACGAACTATAGCAGGCAGGCCGCTTTAACTGTGTTATAGTTCTCCGTCCCACCTGAAATCTTGATTCCGACAGCACACCAATCCTTAGCGTAGTACGAGGACTAGGTTATGTTGGAATGATTTAGTTGTAAGTTGGTGAAGGCAAAAATTAGGGAAGTCGTATAAAAGATTGTGTTTACATCTTATTTAAACACACGCTCTATCACATTTAACGCACTTTTCGTCATAAAACTTTTTTAACTGCAAGGTATTATCAGAATTCATATAGTATGTTCGATAATGCTACAACTAATATATGACTTTTTATGCAGGTTATGTACACTTGACAGCAAAAAACGTGGATCACTGCTGAATGCAACCCAGCTTACGTAGTAGAGATGGGCAAAACCGATCTTTTCAGAGATCAGATCATAAATAGTCACTCACTGGGATGAACTAGTTCTTTTTCATGGCTCACCGACTCACCAACTGATAAAAAACGTAGAACGATATCACATTGCCTTTTTGTCACTATACCTTTATTTGGCCATATTGTGAAAGAAGTTATAAGTGCTTAGTAGTTTCGAGAATTAAAATTTGTTAGTTACACCTACATTAAAAATTAAAAATGTTATAACAGAATTTAAATATTTTTCCAGGTGAAATAATTGGAAAAATAAAAAATTATTATTTTTATATTTTTATACTTTCATTCAAAAAATACAATATTTTGCAGAATAAAATGATACTAGTTCCATATTTATACAGTGAGTAGTTTGCGAGTTTGAGCGAGTTGAATGAAACGTGATAGCGCGAGAGGTCCATGCAGGACTTGGCAACTGCCGCAGCGAAATATCCATGCGCACTAATACCGCCTACTACGTGAACGACAAAAGCGAGGGACAGCGCGCGATATTCAGCGACGCGACACGGCAGCTACAAGCAGCCACATTCGGCGACGCGGCCGTGTGTCCTACGTGAGCGCAACAGCTACTCGCTACAAGATGTCCGCTAGAACCGATCACCTGTTTCTAGAAACTAGTTTGGCACCCATAAACAGTAGAGTAATGATAGTTCCAGAGTAAGCAATAAAGATTTATTTAATTTAGGAAATGAGGCGTCAAAATAGTAATGTCCATTAAATTTACAAAGCGAGATATGTTCTGGGACTATTTCATTCATAACTTCAGCCGGCCGCGGTGGCCGAGGGGATTGAGGCGCTCCAGTCGCGGTCCGCACGGCCACTACGGTCGGGGGGGGGGGGGTCGAATCCCCCCTCGGGCATGGATATTTGTGCAGTTTGTAGTTGTAAGTAGTTCATAAGTAGTTTGTAAGTTTAGGGACTGATGACCCCATAGTTAAGTCCCATAGACTCAACATTAAACATAACTTCAAATACGTAAATAGACTGAAGATCTCCAGCCAAATTCTTCGAAAATACGACGACGAGTACAGATACTTTCGACTATGTCGTCAATGAGTTTTTCTTTTGTGAGTGCAAACCATCAACAACTGATTAAGTTAGAAGAGAGATATGCCGAAAGAAATAATTAGGTAAATAACTGCGGTGATCCTCTTACAGTCGGCGTAGTACAGGGGTAGCGTTCTGGGCTCCTATATTCTAAGTTTTGCAGATGCCGGTACGATTTCCGTTCCATCTTATATTTTAATTCCTGTAACTACAACCCTTTCACCTGTTTTTTGTGCAAAGTTTTATATATTCTCTATACAGAGCAAGTCAAATTATTTTTTAAGTGCTTCCCAATATATCTCATCTTTAATTGCAAAAACACACATCCCGCTGTACCAAACACATTAAATTCGTAATGAAACATTAAAGCAAGATACTTTACTCAGAAACGTAAGTTTAGACACATCTCGTTTGACATCCTAGTGTTGTCTGTCTCTTGGGAAACAAGTTTGTTGTTACTGTCAAAGATTTGACACCAGCAGCAAAAATGTCAAATGGACACATTCCTGAAACTGAATGGTTTCAGAGATAGAAAATATAAATGCACATTGTTATTTTCTTTGTTATTCGATTATGTAGTCATTGTTTTCAAAGTGCCAAAATAGTGTAGGTGCATAAAAGACGCATAATTTGTTATAGGAAACTTGTCTGTTAAGTCAGGAAACTGCGTGCTTTGGGCTTACAAAATCTAAGCAACAGAGAATGCACATTGCACAAGACTTTGTCTCTCTTGCTCCCTTCATACAAACTAAAGTCTTCGAGAAAAATGGAGTAGGAACTTTTTTGCAGAAATTTTATATACTTTAATTTTGTACTGTAAGTCGTTTTTGCTACAGACTGCAGATTTCCTGTTATTAAGAAAAAACATATCACATTAAATAAATACGTTTCATCTCGAATACTATTCGGAATAGGACATTTGCCTATACGACGGTTTCTGTTGCTTCAGACTATGGTTTCTGTAAGCGAGCTGCAAGTTTTATCACAACACAGGAGTCGAGAGAACAGAGAAATGCGCGGAGTCGCTTTGTTCTGCGCCATGCGGTTCGCCAGAGGAATGGGGGGAACCGTGAGCAGCACGCCACACGGGCGGATCTGCGAACGAGCGGAGTCGGGAGAGTGGTGGGGAGAGCAGAACCGGTGAACCATTTAACTCACCGACTCAGTTGGTGGTTGGATCGCCTCGACCGCCGGAGTCATGCGGAGCAGTCAGCCAGTGGGAGTCGGGAGCCATGCGCTTACTGAACCATGGTGCTTGCGTCACTCACAGATTCTCGACTCGCAGTGCGGAGGCGCTGCACGTGTTTAGGCGCACATTTTTTGCAGTTTTATACTTGCACATGGTCTATACCACATTTATTTTGTAGCCTAGGAAACTTCATAAGCAAGTGGCAAGGGGTTTAGGAAACTTCTGAAGCATGTGGCAAGAGGGGCTTATATGGTTCATTGCTGTTGCCAGAGGGACTTTTCGGATCAGATGAACTACCACTCTTTTTTCGGATTCATCCATCACTCACTCCTTAGAAGGATCTGGCTCTTTGAATCAGTTCAGGAGCAGATTGCCGATCTCTATTACGTAGCTGTGTTGCAGGTCCTCTAATCACCAAACCCCTGTGGAGTACAGTCGTTCGACTGTACACAATGGGTACCAAAGAAGCAGTAGAGAATATTCCTCCTTATGGCAGTCAGTCCACGTGTAATCCAATACCGTCATACAACAAGTATTAGAATACAATTTATTAGAGACCATACAGCAACATAAATTCAATTTCATTACAATAAGTGACAAATCAGATACCTTATTAGACTCATTTAATGACATGATGAGTCTTTGTTCGTGCTCTGAATTTGAACCAAAAAAAGAATAAAATCTTGCATTACTATCTGAGAATCGATTAGGCATAAAGAGAAATAAAACATTGACGTTTTTATTAGTATCGGCTTACAAGGCCAATGTCCGAACCCAGAAATGTATGACTAAATTTAGTATTGCACCATGAATTGCATGAAGTTCAAATTGTTGCTGAGAGGCAACCACCAAATGTCTATAATACAGTGCAACTCACAGGTGTCAAACATAATAAAACTGTAGAATAGAAGGCAGTACTTGTATGAATCGTTAACTAAGAAAGATCACATGTCAGATATTAAATAAATTCAGAAATAGCGCTATATTTGAACCTGAAACGACGATACAGTTGACTTCTTTCCTGGAAGAGACTCAAACCTGGCACAATTCGGTATTGTATTATATATATATATATATATATATATATACGCATAGAGACGAATTGTTCAATTTGTATATTGAGCAGGCAGTGAAGGAGTGGAAGGAGAAATTTGGAGAGGGCATTTTAAAGTGCAGGGAGAATAAATAAAAACATTGCGGTTTGCTGATGACATAGTAATTCTGTCAGAGACCGCAAAAGATCTGGAACATCAATTGAATAAAATGGAAAGTGTCTTGAAAGGAAGATATAAGATGAACATTAACAAGAGTAAAACAAAAGTAATTGAATGCAAGTCAGAAAATCAGGCGATGCTGAAGGAATTAGATTAGGTAAAGCGACAATAAAAGTAGTAGATGAATTTTGTTATTTGGGTAGCAATATTACTTCCGATGGCCGAAATAAAGAAGATATGAGATGCAGAATGGCTATGGGGAGGAAAGCGTTTCTAAAGAAGCCAAACTTGTTAACATCCAATATTAATTTAAATGTTAGGAAGTCCTTTCTGAAAGCATTTGTCTGGAGTGTAGCATTGTATGGGAGTGAAACTTGGACGATAAGGAGTTCAGATAAAAAGATGATAGAAGCTTTAGACATGTGGTGCTACAGACGAATGATGAAAATTAGATGCGTAGATCACGTAACTAATGAAGAGGTGCTTAACCGAATCGGGGAGAAAAGGAGTTTCTGGCATATCCTGACTAAGAGAAGGGATAGATTGGTAGGACACATTCTGAGACATCAAGGAATTGTCAACTTAGCATTAGAAGGAAGCGTGTGGGGTAGAAATCGTAGAGTGAGATCGAGGGACCAATATAGTAAGCAGATTCAAAAAAAAAAGGATGTACGTTGCCGAACGTATTCCCAGATGAAGAGACTTGCACAGGAGAGGGTAGCGTGAACAGCTGCATCAAACCAGTCTTCAGACTGAAGACCACAACAACAACAGAGACGAATTATTTATTTTTTTCTCACCATTAGCGGGATTTGCACATGTTCGGCTAGAAGTAGCGAAATAAATAACTTTGTGATACCTGGAACTCCAACCGCGCGCCTATTGTCACCATTGACCTCAGACGATAAAGTAACAACTTTGCTCTTCTCGTTCACTAGTAATTATGATTGCACCGTTCATAGAGACCTGGAGAGGTTTGGAATTTTGGGGAAGCAAAGAAAACTAATCCAACCTTGTTCTACTCAGTAGCGAATGGACATGCGTAATGTTGATTTCAAACACGCCACAGTCCTAAATTCTTTACTTGGAGATACTGGAGGTGAAAATGTTCAAATTTTTGTAAAGCTTAAGGGACTTAACTACGGGGTCAGCAGTCTCTAAATTTAGAAACTACTTATCAACAACCTTATACTAAATACAGCACAAACATCATGCCTGAGGGGGCATTCGAACCTCCGACGGCGAACGGACGCGCGCAGCGCAACACGGCGCTGCAGTACGCGCGGTTAATCCACCGCGGCCTGGAGGTGAAGAGGGGGAAGTTTGCGATTATTAAAAATTTACCCCAGCAGGGATCAAACCATATCTTAGCCATTACAAGATAGTATCAGCCCGACCAAATACCGATTTTCAGATGTGGTAGTATAATGTTCTTATCAAAATGGAGTGCAGAACACATGGTACAAGAAGTAAAAAAGTTCGTCGGTATGTCTATGTAACAGTAATTTCTTGGACGGGCGGTCTCAGGCGTCTTGCTGCGGAGTTGCAGCTATCAACTGTTTGGAATTAAAACAAAAAGTTATATACAGTATGTAGAATTAAGTAACATTGCGTGTGATTAGTATACATTTCAGCATACTCCACGGTGATTTTGAATGGCATGTTGCTATTTGCTTATTTAACTATGGTCTCATTTTGCTCAAGTTTGTACAAAAAATGTATGTGAAATATTATGGGACCTAACTGCTAAGGCCATCAGTCCCTAAGCTTACACACTACTTAAACTATCTTGATATAAGGACAACACACAGATCCATATTCGAGGGAGGACTCGAACCACCAACGCGAGTAGCAGCCCAATCCATGAAATCATGCCTTAGACCGCGCAGTTACTCTGCGCAGCGCTGAAGTGTGTAGCATAGCTCTTACCATAATAAATGGAATATTACCCATCATAAAAGTTGCGAGGAGCATTGTTTACGCATTAAAAAAAGGATTCTAAAACGGCGAAATGCATACCATTTGTAACATTTGGAATGAAAGCAGAGGAGGTCAGTCGAAACACCAGTGCTCTGTGTTTCACAGAACCAAGAATGGATTATCGGCAAAGAGATAAGAGAGAATATGGTCTCATAGAGAGGACTGGTAGACAGTAACGAAACCATATATTAAAAGAGAAGGTATGCTGTCAACAGAAACCAATAGATTTGATCATAGCGTTTTGAGGGAGCAGACCAAAAGGTAATCTGACATTATTGTGAGAGACAAGAAGAGAACAATAAGTATCTATAAGTGAAATCGTTTGCTTATTTTGTGAAGGGTGGAGAGTGTATTAATGGGTGGAGGGGAGGAGAGAGACATATTTGAAATAACAAAAACCATTTTGACAGCGTCCATCTAACCTGATTACTCTGTATGCATGGAGGCTGGGTATAAGTGAAACGATAAAAATAGGATAATGAGTGAAAGGAGAAGCATTGAATTAAAACTTGTGCCATAGGCGGGAATCGAACCCAGACTTCCATACTTACTTTAATTCAATAATTCTCCTTTCACTCAATGTCTTTCACATACTGACACGGAAAACTGTCTGTAGGTATATAATTTTTTAATAAAAATAGAATAATAAAGGAACTGTATATTTATAAAAAACTTCAATTTAAAGGTACCTCAAAGGAAAAAGAAACTCATATTTTATTTCAGTTGCCAAGAGATCTTCCATAGTATCTCTCTTAGGAAATATGAAAACAGAGAAGAGATAAAAATTGAAGAATAATAATTTATTCAGAATCCCCCATTATTTGTTTCTTTTATGATGCATCTCAGCATATAATCTATAACGTCATTGGACCATCTTCTCTTCAGTAAAAGCAACAACTCTATCTCTAGTTGATTGCTCTCAGTGAAAGGGCCTGATTTGTATTTCTGCTTTCCACTCTTACTATGATGCCAGGAAATAAAAATCTGTATTTACGTCAGAGCCCCGTTTGCGCCATGCCTGGGGCTGTTGGACGCCACCGCGACCGCCAGCTGGCTGGTTTCCGCCAAGCCTCACCTCGGCACGCGCTGTGGTTGACCGGCCAGCCCATAGATCGCAATTCACGGCTTATACAGGCCCCGGTAACAATGCCAGGCTGAACCCTTCAGGTATCAAAATTTTCTGCAAACCTACCCTAATGTGTAGTATAAACTACAACAGCTAGAGCTATTTTGTTATAAAATGAACAGCCACATTATCTTTTGACACTTCATTCCAATTTTTAACGAAGTTAAAGAGTAGAATCATGATAAACGTAGCTATTCACCGGAATAGCAATCATATGACACAGGAAACTATTCTCTCTTTTCAGTGGAATGAAATATGTATTCAGCTTAGAAATGTAAGCATGTTGTAATATTAAACAGTTCTGGTGGCAACAACACAAATGTATACATGTAGTATATCACTCACATTATGTGCACTTATAAAGTGTTCTCAATGTGTCTGAAACAATAAGTGCTACGCAACGGAAATTACCATCTGCTGGGGCCCTTCAAAAATGTTCAAAAATTTTAGTGTATGGGACTTAACTACGGGGTCATCAGTCCCTAAACTTACAAACTGCTTATGAACTAGCTAAGACTAAAGACGGCACAAATATCCATGCCCGATGGGGGATTCGAGCCCCCGGCCGTAGTGGCCATGCAGAATGTGACTGACACGCTGCAGACCGCTCGGCCACAGCGGGCCTTCATTTACACGATTATTCTGTTATTCACAGTGAAGTGTTTCATAATGGGTTGATAGAATCGCTTCATTTTCTCGACTGTTCCATGCTTATATGAAGCTCGAAATGATCATAATAATAATAGATACAAATCTGATATATTCTTTCAATTTTTTTCGATGTCCTTTCTCTATCCCGTTAGGTAATAATCGCACACTGCTCAGGAATACTGCATAAGAGGTGGAACAATTGTAGGGTTGGCAGTCTTCTTAGGAGACGTTTAAATCTTCTAATGGTTGTGTCAATAACAGACCGTTTGTTTCACCTTTGAAGAAACATGTATTATTTACTGTTAACATTATTTTTAATTGCACCATCAGGAATTTCGTTATATCTATACCTTCAGATTTGTTTTGCTTATCGATTTCTATAATGCTCCGTGAAGTTACAAATTCAAAATCATTTGCAATTGACTTTACTTTTCTGAGTTTAGTAGTCGACAGTATTAACTGCATCAAATCTAAGAGCAATGTTCTGATTGCTCATTAAATATTTCGAATATTTTGCTGGAAGAATTACACTCGCCACATACTTTTCAATAGATGACTCCTCGTCAGTTACTGCAAACTATTACCTTGCAGGCAGCTCATTACGATCTCAGTCGCACAACTGTGAATATACTCCTTTTAAAGTGATAGGGTTCGAAGCTCATTATGGCTGAAGATACCAAATATCGATTTGGTACTCTGTAAATACGTAATTAGTTTAAGAGTAGTCAATAGTTCATGCAAATATAGTATTGCCAGTCTCACAAGAGTAAAGATTTCGAAATAAATGCTGGTTTGATGTTAATGTATGTGAATATTATGTAAATTTGTAATATCTCACGACCAGCATGATAAGTAAAAGATGTAGTGATTCCAATGTGAACGGAATTCCGTTGTAAATGAAAAGGTGGTGTTGGCGCACAGCTAACGCTGAGAGAGAAGTCAGTATGAGTTGGAAGTGTAGAGTAGTAGTAAGTCAGTCTGTGGTGCGAGCTCACAGCAGTAGTGAGCCTGAGTTTGGAGTGCACAGCATCAAGACGTAGTGGCAGACTTGTGCTACTGTATTCTGGGCCAAATATATGCTTCACTTGAGGCAGAAGACCAATCTACTTACAATGGCCTTGGTGAACGTGCAGATGCAATGGTAACACTTATACTGTCTGCATATGGAGCTAAATGGAAGCTACTGGAAACCGCTGCTATAATGTCGGCTCACAAACTGCATAAAGATGGAATCTGAGCTGTATACGCTGCGCCGCCACCTCGCCACTACTCCGCATTAATAACAGGTCATAATATTTATTGTTACTGTTTATTAACAGGTCGTTGAGAGATTTAACTTGTGTTTTGAATGTTTTTCGATAGAGGTTAAAAGTAGTGTGTACGTAACCCTAATTTATCCCACGTCACATAACCTAGTAGGGATCCTCTCCTGTTAAGAATTATTAACTGAGTCATCCTATTTTTTTAAAGCAGCAATAAATTTTAATAATGTAAATTTTAGCAGAATCGTCTTAGTACAACATACAGTGCTGCAAGTATAAATTTCATTGCTCTTTCACAGTAGTGCTGGTAGGAATAAGTTACTGTTTTGCCACATAACCAATTTTAATCAGTTCATATAATTGAAATAGTTCAGACACGAACTTCTGTTTGTGGTACTAGTCGAAATTTCTTACAGTGTTCCTATAACTTGTCAGTACAGTTTGAATGACCCCATTCTAGATTCCTTTTCAACAAAGTGATACATAATAGTCAGTGTTCTTTAAGTAGAGTTTTGAATAGAGGTCATAATCGTAACCAATTTCTCACTTATTTACAAAGAACATTAGGAACAGCACTGGCCATCAGTAGTTTTTTTAATTTTTTTTACCACTAATTATAAGCCTTTCAGTAACTTTGTTTTTGAGTGTCATTTGCATTGCAATACTGCATTCCATGCTATACTCTATAGTAACAGAAAGTAACTGATGAGGTGAGTCTTACTGTTACAATAATTTAAATAATTACTGCTCTCATTTAAATCTTTATTATTTTTGTGATTGGTATTTTTTTATCTCTAATGAAACAGCTGACAAAGTTTTTTCCACCCTATACTTATTCTGCACCAAGCTTCTAAATTTAACTCCATTTTTAATTTATCACTGCTTGATATTCTTATGCCTCATTAGGCTGGTGGCTGTGTATAAATTTTTATTAATGAAACACTTTGTTAATAATTTTAATTGGCACAACAATAGTATTGCAAGATTACGTAAGTTAATTTTTTGTTTCATAGTAATCAGATTTCGTTTACTGCTACAGGCTACACCTATTTCAAACGTAGTTATCGCCTTCCACAATTTATTTCGTGTTTGGATAAATCTTTGGGGAGTTTCGGTCCAAGTCTTGTCCTTATGCTAGCACGGGTGCCACACTCAGTGGCACATGACTGTTCGATTAGTCGCGGTTGTATCACGTATGGCGAACGTGACAGGACCCGAAACGAATAGAGAACGCGAAATTTTGAATTTTACGTAATTCGACCTAGCAAATTCGCGTAAAATAGGAAAAGAATAAAAAAAACGGGAACCGAACACGAATCGGTTGTGGAACATAAACGTGTTTGTTAAAGGTGTTGCATAAAATGAAGTAAAGTATAGTTTCCTATAAATAATCTAAAGTGGATCAGAAAGGTTTTAGTTGCCAGAACGTTCTAGACCGCGAAGTAGCGAAGGCAGGCAGCCAGGACGCGGCAAGCTTGTAGAACGTCCGAGACCGAGCGACAGGTGGTCTCGCAGTGCAGCCACCTGCAGTAGGCGCACACACACAACAGACGAACGGAACTATGCAAGTTTACGAAAGACCAACTGTGATCAATATAAAAACCGAAGTTAAAGAAGAAATGTTAGTTGATGATAGTGGATATGAAAATACATCTTTTGACATGTCCCGTCCTCGTCCTTACAAAAGTGATACAGGCGAATTATTTGATACCAAATCTAACGTAGACAGCATTCCCGAACTCGAAGATGAAGAATCTTTGAGTCTCAAAGACATGTGCCGATTATTAATGAAGCAGAATGATAAACTTATTTCTGAAGTACCTAACGTGTATTCGAAAATGGAATCTAGACTTACAAGTTTGGGATCTGAAGTAAGTAGTTTGGATTTGAAAATATATGCTAGGATTAAATATTTGGATGCAAATCTTAATCATCAAATATCCGAGTTAAAAATTCAAGGCACTGCTATTCAAAATGAACTCGGAAAAGTTAACCAAAAAGTGGTCTCACTAAACAATACTGTTGCAAATATGCAAACAGAAATGGGTACTTTAAAGAATGATGTAGCATTAGTCCAAAGACAGGTGAGAGACATCAACGACAGGTTTGGTGTCGAAATAATTAAACTGCAGGTCAAGGTCGAACCTTATCTCCTGTAATAATGAAATATCAAAAGTAAGATCTGTTGTTGTCAAATGAACACACAACCTGTCTGTATTGTAGATAAAATAAATGCATTTAAAGTACTCGAAAATGAAGAAAAATTTGATCCAGCCAAAAAAAACACAACGATTGGCATCCGTTGGATTTTTTACGTAATTGTGAACGTATTCTGACTGATGAATATTCAGACAAGGAAGATTAATGCTGTTATCACTGCAATGACCGGTGAAGCAAAAAGCTGGGCATTGAGTTTAGACATTGACAGTATGTCATTTTCTGAATTTAAAAGTAAATTTACCGAAAAATTCTGGACAGAACATAAACAAGAGAGCCTTTGGCGAGAATATACGATGACCAGATTAAATGAGAATAAAGGCAGAGTTTCTCTTAAAGCATTCTGCGAGAGACGGTATAAAAAACTAGTTCATCTCCGTTGAAGAAGAACGGATAGTGAAATTATCTGGGAAATGTGTAAAAACCTTCCCAGAGAATCAAGTAGGTTTATTGGAAGTAGTCATCGAAACTTCCAAGAATTCCTTAAAAAAGTCGAAGACGAAGATAATTGGCGCAGTAGCCATGAGGTCAGTCATTATTAAAACCAAAATGATAATTGTAATGACGAGTACGATAATAGTAATCGAGTTAACGTAAATATCATCCAACGTGGCAGAGGAAGAGGCCGCGGCAAAGGTTTCAGACGGGGCCGAGGTCGTGGGTTCGGAACCCACAAATCACCGATGGAACAACGTTGGAAAAAATAACGCGTACGTCGAGGGTCGGACAAACGCGCATAACTGTTATAGACCCAATAAATGTAATAACAGAATCCGATTCGCAAAATTAAATCAAGAGTGTCCTGGTAGGAAATGCCGCTGGGGCAGTAGCTTAGGAGGCAGAGAGCAGACAACAGGTGTTGCGGCAGGAGAATCCCCAACCGCTGGCAAGTCTAACAGAGCACCGGAGGGTGGGAAAGTGTTCGCGCAGCTGGTTAAAGAAGGGGCTACAGATGTAGGTCAAGATACTGACCTGAATAAAGCTAGCAATATCAAGGGCAATGAACCGACCGCTGAAATAAACTGAATGTCGGAAGACAAATCCGACTCAAATCAGGTTGCACTATGCGAGAGGAATAGTGTCGTAGGGAATAGTAGTCACGAAAATGAGCAAGTAGATGCCCCGGAAATTACAACGGGAATGAAGTCTACAGGGGGTATGTTAACCGGTCCTATATCATTTCCTTTCCTCCTCCATGTTGCCATGGATGACGCACAACAGATTTCGTTTGTATCGAAATGACAGTGTACGCGAGGGTTGTAGTTACTCCCCACTGTACTGTGTGAAGAGTAGAAACTCTAAAAGTTCACCAACTTGACGTCTTCTATAGATGTCCCCACGCAGATGATAGCACGCATGTCGGAGTTCTTGATTGAGGCTGAAATTGCTAAACTATTGGTAGGAACTGATCTAGTTACTGAATAAAACTGAAATCCTCGGGATGCCAACTGATTTTATTTAAAGTTAGCAGAAAACCAGTAAACTGCATAATAACATCCACTTGACACCGATTGTTTTAAATGAAATTAAATATAAAGTTATTTCCCTTGATCTAACATGTTTAAACAATGTTTTATGACCGCCTACGTATGCACGGAGTGCGCGTACTGAAGTCACATGTTAATCTTCCGAGTGCCTGTTCTGAACTGAAGAGTGGCGGCTCGATGCAAGACTGTCTTCATTCCGTAATTTGGCGCGCAAACATGGCTACCGTGCATTGTCCGTCTCAAATTAATTGTACTGTTTATAGAATTAGCAATTATTAATATGTTTTACCTAAGCAGGGCATAGCTTAGCTTTGAGGTGTTTTTATGAACTGGGTTTGACATAAAATATATTATTAGTTTATTAAATATTAACAAAAATATGATTGCCTTTTGGCGCGTGACCGCCAGTGCTACAGCCAATCGGCGTCCAGTGCCTGCCGCTCGGGGACTTCCCTAGAATTCGGGGAGATTTCCCAGTGCTCTTTCCCATGAGAACCCGACCTATTGTACCACCTGTCGTGATTCTCATCAGCTTTTACCATCTGTCGCCTACTGGTCCTAACCGGGTGCACTGAAGCAATACTTCGATCTTAATATTATGGCTTCAAGCCAGAAATATTACACATCCTCTTAATTCTATCATTTTCCAGAATTGGAGGTTCTCGAAGACAACTAACAATTTGGAAAAATCAATAATTTTGATCTCAAATTTATAGAATTTTTAAATCTCTCAAATGCCTCGTTATGTCCTTTAAATCTGTGAATTTAAATTTTTTTCGTTTCTGCAAAATATAATGAAAATTTCAATCTGTTTAGTTGTTAACATTACTAACTACTTTCCTGAAAAGAGCTAATTAATGGTTATGTTAGTACATACAAAAATACTGTACATACATAGTACTCAAGTTTCAACATACTTACAAACATAATTCATATACATATATACACATAAACATAACTGTCAGCACATTGCTGTGTTTTGGCTAGTTTGCCACATTAACATATTATTACAAAGATGATTATCACCAGAGTCACATGACTCTCAAATGCAGGACGATACATCATCCAAATAAAACTTTTCATATACCCTATATGAATGCACTTAATACAGGAAATTGCTGTCCACACTGGTATAAACTACTAAGATTCGGCACTTTGCCGTCCACATTGGTATAAACTACTAAAATTCGGCACTTTGCCGTCCACACTGGTATAAACTACTAAAATTCGGCACTTTGCCGTCCACACTGGTATAAACTACTAAAATTCGGCACTTTGCCGTCCACACTGGTATAAACTACTAAAATTCGGCACTTTGCCGTCCACACTGGTATAAACTACTAAAATTCGGCACTTTGCCGTCCACATTGGTATAAACTACTAAAATTCGGCACTTTGCCGTCCACATTGGTATAAACTACTAAAATTCGGCACTTTGCCGTCCACATTGGTATAAACTACTAAAATTCGGCACTTTGCCGTCCACACTGGTATAAACTACTAAAATTCGGCACTTTGCCGTCCACACTGGTATAAACTACTAAAATTCGGCACTTTGCCGTCCACATTGGTATAAACTACTAAAATTCGGCACTTTGCCGTCCACACTGGTATAAACTACTAAAATTCGGCACTTTGCCGTCCACACTGGTATAAACTACTAAAATTCGGCACTTTGCCGTCCACATTGGTATAAACTACTAAAATTCGGCACTTTGCCGTCCACATTGGTATAACCTACTAAAATTCGGCACTTTGCCGTCCACATTGGTATAAACTACTAAAATTCGGCACTTTGCCGTCCACACTGGTATAAACTACTAAAATTCGGCACTTTGCCGTCCACACTGTTATAAACTACTAAAATTCGGCACTTTGCCGTCCACACTGGTATAAACTACTAAAATTCGGCACTTTGCCGTCCACATTGGTATAAACTACTAAAATTCGGCACTTTGCCGTCCACATTGTTATAAACTACTAAAATTCGGCACTTTGCCGTCCACACTGGTATAAACTACTAAAATTCGGCACTTTGCCGTCCACATTGGTATAAACTACTAAAATTCGGCACTTTGCCGTCCACATTGGTATAAACTACTAAAATTCGGCACTTTGCCGTCCACACTGGTATAAACTACTAAAATTCGGCACTTTGCCGTCCACACTGGTATAAACTACTAAAATTCGGCACTTTGCCGTCCACATTGGTATAAACCACTAAAATTCGGCACTTTGCCGTCCACACTGGTATAAACTACTAAAATTCGGCACTTTGCCGTCCACATTGGTATAAACTACTAAAATTCAGCACTTTGCCGTCCACATTGGTATAAACTACTAAAATTCGGCACTTTGCCGTCCACACTGGTATAAACTACTAAAATTCGGCACTTTGCCGTCCACACTGGTATAAACTACTAAAATTCGGCACTTTGCCGTCCACATTGGTATAAACTACTAAAATTCGGCACTTTGCCGTCCACACTGATATAAACTACTAAAATTTGGCACTTTGCCGTCCACATTGGTATAAACTACTAAAATTCGGCACTTTGCCGTCCACATTAGTATAAACTACTAAAATTCGGCACTTTGCCGTCCAGACTGGTATAAACTACTAAAATTGGGCACTTTGCCGTCCACATGGGTATAAACTACTAAAATTCGGCACTTTGCTGTCCACACTGGTATAAACTACTAAAATTTGGCACTTTGCCGTCCACACTGGTATAAACTAAAATTCGGCACTTTGCCGTCCACATTGGTATAAACTACTAAAATTCGGCACTTTGCCGTCCACACTGGTATAAACTACTAAAATTCGGCACTTTGCCGTCCACATTGGTATAAACTACTAAAATTCGGCACTTTGCCGTCCACACTGGTATAAACTACTAAAATTCGGCACTTTGCCGTCCACACTGTTATAAACTACTAAAATTCGGCACTTTGCCGTCCACACTGGTATAAACTACTAAAATTCGGCACTTTGCCGTCCACATTGGTATAAACTACTAAAATTCGGCACTTTGCCGTCCACATTGGTATAAACTACTAAAATTCGGCACTTTGCCGTCCACACTGGTATAAACTACTAAAATTCGGCACTTTGCCGTCCACATTGGTATAAACTACTAAAATTCGGCACTTTGCCGTCCACATTGGTATAAACTACTAAAATTCGGCACTTTGCCGTCCACACTGGTATAAACTACTAAAATTGGGCACTTTGCCGTCCACATTGGTATAAACTACTAAAATTCGGCACTTTGCCGTCCACATTGGTATAAACTACTAAAATTCGGCACTTTGCCGTCCACACTGGTATAAACTACTAAAATTCGGCACTTTGCCGTCCACACTGGTATAAACTACTAAAATTCGGCACTTTGCCGTCCACACTGGTATAAACTACTAAAATTCGGCACTTTGCCGTCCACATTGGTATAAACTACTAAAATTCGGCACTTTGCCGTCCACATTGGTATAAACTACTAAAATTCGGCACTTTGCCGTCCACATTGGTATAAACTACTAAAATTCGGCACTTTGCCGTCCACACTGGTATAAACTACTAAAATTCGGCACTTTGCCGTCCACACTGGTATAAACTAATAAAATTCGGCACTTTGCCGTCCACACTGGTATAAACTACTAAAATTCGGCACTTTGCCGTCCACATTGGTATAAACTACTAAAATTCGGCACTTTGCCGTCCACATTGGTATAAACTACTAAAATTCGGCACTTTGCCGTCCACACTGGTATAAACTACTAAAATTCGGCACTTTGCCGTCCACATTGGTATAAACTACTAAAATTCGGCACTTTGCCGTCCACACTGGTATAAACTACTAAAATTTGGCACTTTACCGTCCACGCTGGTATAAACTACTAAAATTCGGCACTTTGCCGTCCAGACTGGTATAAACTACTAAAATTGGGCACTTTGCCGTCCACATGGGTATAAACTACTAAAATTCGGCACTTTGCCGTCCACACTGGAAAATGCCACTAAAATTCGGCACTAGGCCGTTCAAATTTTAGAGAATGCCCTACATCACTTCTTTTAAAGAAAAATATTGTTCAACATCACTTTGCTTTCTTTGCCATTCATTTCACAAACACTCGCTGCACAACACTAACGTCGCACTAAATATGTGGTTTGGACAGTTCTAATCTGTCTACCATTTCATAGTGCAACAAATGTTGCAATACAATATAACAATATGCAGATGTCACATGAAGATAAATTTTACAAAATTTTATCATCATACATAATACAAAAATTACCATGAAATATATAAGTGAAATACAAGAATACACAATAATTCAAAAATAAGTTTAAATTATGTTAAACATCACTACATACATAAAACACAGGAATTCAAAATCAGTCATCTTATTTTAAATAAGCTTAAGTTTTGACTTATAAATAAAGTACCAACATTAATAAATTAGATGGCTAAATGTTAATTCGTGAATGAAATAGAATAATGTATAAATAGTTGACAAATGTCGACTCATTTGACAGGTCATCTATCTTTTTATCATATCTGTGTTTGTTTTGTGTTGTCAGGGTCAGTGCCCTCCAGGCATTTACAATCTTTGTGTTGTGGTCTGAGTCAGTGAGCTCCAGCCATTAACCCACTCGCCTACAGGCACCACCTGCTCTACCCCTTCCTCCGCACCATGTTCACAGCGTCAGCTGGCGCTGCGGCCCAGCCTACTGAAATATATTGGCGGCCTGCCGTTTCATTTACTGTATATAGTAGGAATTCTTATCCATTTACTTGACTATGTTGTGGTTCTATGATCTTATTTTAATACAGGCAAGCAAATACATTTCATCGTATATTGCGAGAATGCGAACGTTTTTATGTTAAAATCAAAAATCCATAAAACGCAGTACATATACAGAATGGACAGCCAGTTGCTTTATTCGACACCCAGGTTTTTTTCTAAGTAATATGTGCGTGCGCGCGCACGTGTGTGTGTGTGTGTGTATGTGTGTATGTGTGTGTGGTTCGCCGTTTTATCTGTTGTGTATGTATTTTATGTGAAATTGTAACATTCCTTCATACTCTTCAACTAACCTCATTCTTCTTACGCTTCTGAACTAGTGAATATCTATAGATCTAATCGTTCTTAATAACAGAGGTAACATTTCTACTACTACGTGTTCAGTGAAAAGGAAGGGCGTCCACTTTATAACGTTTTTAAGGTTCGACGCTTACGTCGCTTTAATACTGCAACTTTATTTCTCGTAAGTGTGACCGACTTATCGTCGCCTGAAGATTCTCAGCACCTCCTTCACTACTCCCACTTTATTAATATAAATTAGTCGACTTCTTGTCGCCAGAAAACTTCAACTCACCACAGCCTCACATAATTGGTCAACTTATAGTCTCCTTAAATACCTCTTTATACTACCGCTACTATTACCTTTCTTACGTAAATTTACCGACTTTCTGTCGTAATTCCGTAACACCTAATGATCCCTTGTTCCTTCACATCTCACACAAAGAGCAGACCATCTACCTTCTCAAATACTAAAACCATACTTCATTAAATTATCCACTTACCTTGTTCACAAAATCTCCTCTTCTTCAGCTTCAGCTCTTTATTATTACTAATATATCAAAAATTGTAGATAAAGTATCAAATAACACTTGTTGCTTTGCTTTTTACCTGGTGTCTGTTCGTTGTTGTCGTTCTGTACTGGCTTTTAAAGTAGGTATAGGTATTATACTTGTATACCTTGTCTTAAGCTTGAGCCTGCGTTTATTTTTTAAAGTAGTACTACCTTTTGGTTGATTTTGTCTTTTTTTTATTTTACGTCACTGTCGGTACTTTACGTTTTATTGTCCATTTCGTGTGATAGAGAAGAAACTTAAAGACGATAGATAATAGTTCCGAATGATGAAGAAGGAAGAACTAACAGCGTGAAAAGAAAAGAAGTAAGCTGTTAGTTAACTCGGTTTCCTGGTACCTAGCGATGTAAGGAATGTTATCGCCCCCTGAGATACGTGTGATAGAGAAGAAATTTAAAGACGATAGATAATTGTTCTCAGTGATGAAGATGGAAAACTAACAGCGTGAAAAGAAAGGAAGTAAGCTGTTAGTTAACTCGGGTTCCTGGTAGGCGTCAACTACCTACCGATGTAAAGAATGTTATCGCCCCCTGAGGTATGTGCTTTCTATTATTTCCGTGTATAATACTTTTTGATGTCAACAATGTTGTACAAACCTTTGCTCACCCCTGTTTTTGTGTTGGCTACTTCCACAGCGTTAGAATGTGCGATTCTGATAATTCTGTATGGACCTTCATATACTTCATGAAACTCTTTTTTATTTCAGAGTTTAACTTTGATGATCTGTGTCTAGATCTAATTAGAACCAATTCGCCTGTTTTGTATATTATCTGTCTGATTTGCCTATCGTGTCTACTCGTTCTTTTATCTGCTTTATCTGTTATCCTTTTTAATGCCAGCTCTCTTTTCTCTTTCAATGAAATTTCATCTGTAGGTGGAAATGTTACTATTTGCTCTATAATACTATGTATCCTTTCACCTGTTAATAATTCTTTCGGTGGTATTTATGTGGTTGAATGAGGCAACTCGTTTAAGACCCTCTCGAATTCTTCCACATAATCTACCCAAGTGCAGTGTTTTTTAGCACAATATGTTCTGAATAATCTGTTTAGTTTCCTCATAACTCTTTAAGTCATGTTTGACTGTGGATGGTATTTAGAAATGTAAATAAGTTTTATGTCAAGATCTCGTAACATCTGCTTCCACTGTTCTGAAACAAGTTGTATACCATTATCACTAAGTAGCCTATCCGGCTTACCAACTTTGTTTACATAATCATTTTTTATTTTCTCTGCGACAGACTTACCTGTGGCCTTTCTTAAAGCATATAGGTTTTCATGTTTCGACAGCATGTCAAGTGCAACAAACAGGTATTTATAACCACCTCGTGATGTCGGCAGTGGGCCATATTGATCGACACATACCTTGTCTAGAACGTTAGTAGGTATTACGTTGTACATCTTAGCCTTATTGCTTACATTAGAAGCTTTTGTCTTGTGGCATTTACTACAGGTTTTAAGAATTTTGCTTACAGTTTTCTCCAAGTTACTAAAGTAGCAGCTTTCCTTAATTTTGTCTGCGCATTTCTTAGCACCAAAGTACGCATAGATACAATGAATGAACCACACTAGACTTTTGATACACTGTTTCGGCCAATAAATTTTCCACTGTTGCTTCTCTGGATCATACCTACGATAAAGTATACCCTTGTATATAATGCAGTATTTCCTAACTTTGTCATTTGTTTTGCGACTCCATTCTGCTTTTAACATTTTAATAATATCATCTTTGTTTTGTTCCCTTCTTCAATTTTGAAGAATACTCTTTATTTTACCCTCTTTCTTTACCTGGGTTAAATATAACATGGAGGCTTCTATTTCCCCAGAACAGTTAAAATCTGCTTTATCCATTCATATTGGTAATCTGGATAGAGAATCAGCTACAGTGTTGTCTTCGCCTTGGATTTAAAATCTGCTTTATCCATTCCTATTGGTAATCTGAATAAAAAATCAGCTACAGTGTTGTCTTCACCTGGGAAGTACTCTATAGTGAAATCATATTCCTGCAGTGCTATAGCCCATCTTATTAACCTATTGTGGCTTAGCCTGCAGTCCATAAGGAATGATAGGGCCTTATGTTCTGTGAATACCTTGACTTTTCTTCCCATAACATATTATATAAATTTTTTAAACGCCCATACCACTGCTAATGCCTCTTCCTCTGTCACTGAATATCTGCGTTCCCATATATTAAGTATTCTGCTAGCAAAAGCAGTCGTCCTTCTTTCTACAGAATCTCCTTTTTCAATGAACTGGCAAAAATGAGCCCCTAACCCATCTGAACTATCCGTGTATATACAAAAAGGAATATTTAAATCTGGGTGAGACAACACAATGCTGTTACATAGTTCATCTGTGATTTTTTGAAATTCTTCCTACATTCATCAATCCAAACGCAAGGGGTATTTTTCTTAGTTAATTTTAACATGGCCTTTACATTAAGTACTCGATTGTTTGCAATTTTTCTATAGAATCCTGTGAATACCATGAAAGCTTTTATTTGTTTTCTATTCTTAGGTTCAGGAAAATTTCTAATCGCCTCAAGCTTTTCAGGATCGGGTTTAATGCCCTCCGCTGAAATTATGTGCCCATCTCATTATGTTATTTCCATGTTTTGGTAGCTATAAGAATATCGTCTATGTATACTGTTATTTTGACAAGCAATTCCTCCCCCAACACTTGATCTAGCATACATATGAAGGCCGATGTTGAAATTTTCAGACCAAATGGTAGTACTCTGAATTTATAGCTTCTTCCTCCATACACAAAAGCAGTATACTTTAGGCAACTTTCTACTAGAGGGGTTTGCCAGAAGCTGGCAGTCAAGTCTATACTGGTTAATATCTTGACACCATTTCTGGACAAGCTCCTCCAGTTCTTTTGGCCTATCCATTTGTGGCAAAATTATTTTGTTTAAAGCTCTGGCGTCTAGTGTATCTCTTACTGAATTATCCATCTTTGGGACAATGACAAGGGGACTGCAGTAATTACTTTGTGATATTTCTATAATTGTCCACTCAATCATTTCCTTTATTTCTTTATCTACGACTTCCCTCTTTGCTAATGAAATGGAATATGGCTTAAATCTGGAACTCATATTCATAATTCTTCATGCACCCTGGTTTTTTAGAGAATGCTTTCCTATGCTGCAGCAGTATTTGTTCTAACTCCCACGCTTCGTTTTCATTCAAACCCTGTACGTTAGCGATGTTTTCCTTGATATTGACTTCAATTTACATTAACACCAATAAACAAACAAGATCTTTCTCCTGATTCCGAATTCCAACACGTGTTTTCTCTGATTATCTGTACTGTAGCTTCATTGCTGCTACACTGTGAGTTCTTGCTACCAATTAACTCAAACACCTGCTCCTCCTGTTCTTCTTGTACCTTCATACAACCTCCATTAAAATCTAACATTGCTCTATTATGTATGAGCCAGTCAGCTCCGAGAATCAAATTAATGCATAAACCTGTTACCACCATTGCATTTACTGTAAACAATATCCCATTTATTCGGAATTCTAACAGTATTTGCTTCTTAATAACCTTGCTCCTTGCCCCACAAGCTGTAACTACCTTGATGCCTTGCACTGATAATTCTGGAACTTTTGTGCTACTTTTAGTTTGTCATAAAGACTTTTTGATAAAGCGCTTATTTCACTACCAGAGTCAAAGATCGCTACTGTTTTCATATTATTGATTTCTACTTCTACTGCTGGCTGATATGTTTGTGTTATTTCCTGCGTATCCTCTTCCAAGAGTGCTTCCTTTATGCCATCCCTTTCGTCATATCCCAAGAATCTGATCAGTGGTCCATAGCATTCGGCCGTTCTGGGATTGGACCAGGTCCGAACCGCCCCTTAATTTTCCGGATCCCTTTGATCTCTGTCTATGTCGTTTTCCTGATTCCTCCCATGATTGTTATTGTTATTATGAAATTCTCTATTTCCTCCAAAGTGACCACCTCTACCTCTATTTGCCACACCTATTCCTCTAGTAGATGGGTTATGACTTTGTCTGGGAGGTCTGTTTTCCTCCCACCTATGCTGCGCACTGCTCCTATCAGCTGTTTCCTGTCTTCCAGACTCACGATCGTTACGACGATCAGTGCGCCACTTTGTTTTTCTCCACCTTTCTGCAACCTGTTTGTTACCTGACAGCGCATCCAGCTGTTCCAATACATGCAATTTGTTGTTGACACCACTCTTGTTTACACTTATTAATTTCTCTTGTACGGACACAAGGAACTTAAGAATAATGATTTCTACTAAATCAGATTCTCTCAGTGGATCTGTTAGATACTGGTTCTTTTCCCAATAATACTAAAAGAATTGCTTATAACTACGACAACCACTATTGCTGAAACTTCTGCCTTTAAAAATTTCCGTCCTTACGCTATTCTGTGTACTTGTTGACCAATATTGATTTAGGAACGCCTTAACAAATTCCTGGTATGTGTTACAAGTGTTTGTAACCCTTGTTCCCCATGAGATAACATCTCCTTCAAATCTGCTGGCTACAAACTTTAATTTTTGCTGTTCTGTCATGTTTTCAGAAATGATTCCCTCGAACTGTCGAATAAAAGCAACTGGGTGTATATTTCCCTGACTTGAAAAATGATGGAATTTATAAACATTTGCGTGATTTACTGCATTCACTCACATTAACTGTCCCCTTCCTTCTTTCTTGTTCTACCCACGTTTCAAACTTTTGCTTCAATTCGCTTCCTATATTACTTAAGTTTTTAGAAACACGCCTTCTGCAAAATCGCTCTTCTCTTGTTACAATAAGAGAAGGCACCTTAAACTTTTTAAACTGTCAAAGCCTAGCCTGTCCTTGATAGATATTTATCACAAATTCTCAGCTCTGAATAATTAATATTTAGTATATAATAAACAAAACTAATTTCAAAAGAAATCACGTGACGTGAAATGCAGCAGTCAATGCGAGGAGAGTACCAGTAACATAGGCGGGCTTTCCCATGGGAACCAGCACCTATTGAGCCATATGCTACTGCTACCCACCCCACATTTCAATATATGCTGCACTTCTGTCTTTCTTCCGCGTTTTAAGACACGTACAATGTTAGCAAATAAACGGCCAGCGGCAAGAAATATGAAGTGGCTATAGGCCAGGAATATTACAAACTGCATTATAACATCCACTTGACACTGATTGTTTTAAATGAAATTAACTATAAAGTCATTTTCATTGTTCTAAGGTGATAAAACGATGTATTATGACCGCCTACGTATGCATGTTACTTCACCAAGTGCGCGTACTTTAGTCACTTGTTACTCTTCCGAGTGCCTGAAGAGTGGCGGCTCGTGGCAACACAGTTTTCGTTCCGCAATTTGGCGCGCAAACATGGCTGCCATGCATCGTCCGTCTGAAATTAATTGTTTTGTTTATATAATTAGCAGTTATTAATATGTTTTACCTATGCATGGCATAGCTTAGCTTTGAGGGGTTTTTATGAACTGAGTTTGACATTGAATATATTATTAGTTCATTAAATATTAACAAACATATGATTGCGTTTTGGCGCGTGACCGCCAGTGCTACAGCCAATCGGAGTCCAGTGCCTGCCGCTCGGGGACTTCCCTAGAATTCGGGGAGATTTCTCAGTGCTCTTTCCCATGAGAACCCGACCTATTGTACCACCTGTCGTTGATCTTACCAGCCGGTCGCGGTGGCCGAGGGGACTGAGGCGCTCCAGTCACGGTCTGCACGGCCACTACGGTCGGGGGTTCGAATCCCCCCTCGGGCATGGATATTTGTGCCGTTCTTAGTATTAGTTAAATCATAATTAGTTTGTAAGTTTAGGGACTGATGACCCCGTAGTTAAGTCCCATAAGCTATACAAACATTTGAACATTTTTTGTTCTCACCAGCTTTTACCATCTGTCGTCTACTGGTTCTAACAGCTTGCACTGAAGCAATACTTCGATCTTAATATGAAGACTTTAAGCCAGAAATATTACAAAATACAGGAATGGCTCGCACGTGTAGATGGGAAGACTTTAAGCGGGATTACGCAATCCGACCTATCTCTGGGAAAGAGTGGATAAAGAAGTACGCTAGCGAGCTAGCGTTTAAAGATAGTAGGAAAAAGCAAAGGTCGCGAGCGACTGTAACCGAAAATGATAGGGAAAATGGCACTGTGCATTGGGCTCAGTTTGCCGAATTAAAAGCCAACGAGTCGATGCGTATCCGCTTAGAAAAAGAAAATGAAATTTTGCACATAGCAGAAAACGAAATTCCGGCAAGCCTAGAATGTTCTGAATTGACTACTGTTATATGCGATTACTCGCATGGCAATGATGATTGTTGCATGAGAGGCATTGAACAAAACGATGATTTTTGCACATACGAGGTCGCGGCCGATGTTATTAGAGCCGATGGAAAGTACACAGAATGTGATCACAAAATACACATAGATCCCGAAAGTATTAAAATCAATACGGTTTCTGTTGAACCGACAGAAACAAAATCAGCTGAGCTATATGAAACCATATTCCTTGCTGATTTAGAAGACGCGAATAAGGAAAAACTTGCTGATGCATCAATATGCAAAGCAGTATTTTGCGAAGAGTCAGATAGTGATTTAAATCTATCTGATAATGACTCTTCTGTAGAATGCGAAGAAGGATGGGCGAAAGTGAAACAGAAGAAATTAAATTAGATCTTGATGATCAAAACCAGCCATTGAGAGTAACGTAAGGCCCTAAAATAGTAAGCTTAAACGCAGACGAACTGTACCAGTTCAGCTTCAGTCATGATGGGACGCTAGACACGGTAGAACAAATAAATATCAGTATCGTGGATCCTAGTACAATCACGGTACAAAAGAAATAAGAACCTTCTGACATAACAAACGAGGAAATGGCAATCCAAGACTTTGAATTGCCACGAATCAAAGAGCCTCCCGATAAAGTAATTAAGGAAGGTTCAAAGAGAACGCACATCCGACAATGTACCGCCGGATAGCAACAAAACTACAGTACCTGATATGACTTGGAAGGATTGTTTAATTGACGATGATCTCCTACGAGAAGAGCAAGAAGCGGAAGAAGTACAGTACACTAAACAGGCAGTGGTGCCAGTAGAGTTATATGGAATAACACTAAATGTTTTGCTTGATACGGGCACGCAGATTAGTGCAATTTCTCAGTCATTCTTTGAACATATTGCAAATGAACCAGAACTGGTAAACATGTCCGTTACCGGAGTCAAGGTAGTTGACGCCACTGGAAAGACGAGTAAACCTATTAAATTTCAAGTTCTGATAGAATTCAGCATTAAAGTTCGAGAATTTGAACATGATTTTTAGTGGTTCCGGATTTAAGTTCAGAAATGATCCTTGGGATAGACTGGCTTAATAAAGAAAAAGTTGTCATTAATTGTGAAAGGCAATTAATAGAAATGAATAAAGGGGAAGATAAATTAGAAATACGATTCGAAGAGAATGAGGTCACAGTTGGCGAAGAATTCGAATCGATGTCATTAAAATTTGAGAATGAAAATGAGGGTTTAGGGTATATGTACGAGCTTTACCACGTCAAGTCATTAATTGACGATGAAAAGACGGAAGTAGAATTTCACAAACTGGTTGAAGAAGGTGAGGAACCAAACGAAGAACAGATGTCCGAATTAATAACCATTTTGGAAAGAAACAAAAAAAGGGTTTTCAGACAAATCGGGAAGGGTGAAAAATTTTCAATATAAAATGGAAGTTCTACCTCACGAACCTTTTTTCGTGAAACCTTATTCTGTACCGATTTCTAAGAAACAAGTCGTTCAAGAAGAAATTAATAAAATGATGGGCTGGGATGTTATTGAAAGGAGCACTAGTGAATATAACAGCCCGCTTATTATTGTGAACAAAAATGATGGGGGCGTAAGAATAGTAATTGATGCAAGGACCCTAAATAAAATAGTGAAACTGGAAGTAGATCGACCCGAGAACATCTACATCTACAACCATACTCCGCAAGCCACCCGACGGTGTGTGGCGGAGGGTACCTTGAGTACCACTATGGATTTTCCCTCCTATTCCAGTCACGAATTGTTCGCGGAAAGAAGGATTGTCGGTATGCCTCTGTGTGGGCTCTAATTTCTCTGATTTTATTCTCACGATCTCTTCGCGAGATATACGTAGGAGGGAGCAATATACTGCTAGACTCCTCAGTAAAGGTAAGTTCTCGAAACTTCGACAAAAGCCCGTACCGAGCGACAGAGCGTCTCTCCTGCAGAGTCTTCCACTGGAGTTTAGCGATCATCTCCGTAACGCTTTCACGATTACCAAATGATCCAGTAACGAAGCGCGCTGCTCTCCGTTGGATCTTCTCCACTTCCTCTATCAATCCCACCTGGTACGGATCGCACACCGGTGAGCAGTATTCAAGCTGTGGGCGAACAAGTGTACTGTAACCTACTTCCTTTGTTTTCGAACTACATTTCCTTAGAACTCTACCAAGGAATCTAAGTCTGGCATCTGCTTTACCGATGACTGATTTTATATGGTCGTTCCATTTTAAATCCCTTCTAATGACTACTCCCAGATAATGTGTGGAATTAACTGCTTCCAGTTGCTGACCTGCTATAGTGTAACTAAATGATAAAGGATCTTTCTTTCTGTGTATTCGCAGCACATTACACTTGTCTACATTGAGCTTTAATTGCCATTTCTTGCACCATGCGTCAATTAGATGCAGATCCTCCTGTAACTCAATACAATTTTCCATTGTTACAACCTCTCTATATACTACCGCATCATCTGCAAAAAGCCTCAGTGAACTTCCGATGTTATCCGCAAGGTCATTTATATATATCGTGAACAGCAACGGACCCACGACACTCCCCTGTGGCACACCTGACATAACTCCTACTTCGGACTTAGAGGAGATGCTCCAAAAATTCCACAATGTAAAATACTTAACTAGTCTCGACTTGACATCTGGTTATTGGCAAATAGGGCTGCACAAGGAATCGAGAAAATATAAAGCTTTCCTATTTGCTGGTAAGTGCTTTCAGTACAAGGTCGTTCCTTTTGGGCTAAATACGTCAGTGTCAGTGTTTATTAGAGCTCTGGACGAAGTACTGGGATCAGAGCTCTGTAGCAGATTAACTATTCACGTAGATGACCTTCTAATTGTGACAGAAACAGGGGAAGAACATTTTGAGCTACTCGAAAAGACATTTCGGGGTTTACAGAAAGGAGGGATGTCACTAAAGTTAAAGAAATGCGAATTTGTAAGAAAAGAGATTAAATTTCTAGGCCACATTATTTCATCGAAATGGATAGCTAAAGATCCAGAAAAATTATCGGCCATAAAGAACTGTACTACACCACGAACTAAAAAGCAATTAAAATCTTACTTATGGCTCTGTGGATTCTATAGAAAATTCCTACAGGGGCAAGTGTTGAATAGTATACATTTAAATGGGTTACTTAGAAAAAATAGTGCGTATATTTGGACAGCAGACTGCCAAAAAGACTTTGAGGAACTTAAAGAGGAGCTGATGAGGAACATAGTGTTATACCACCCTAATCTTAATGATCATTTCCACTTAAATTCTGACAGTAGTGACTATGGCATAGGTGTTGAATTATTCCAGGAAATCGAGCAAGACGGGGTAAATAACACATAGAACCATTGGTTTTGCTAGTAGAATGTTGACAAAATTCGAAAGAAACTATACTGTATCAGAAAAAGAGGCACTTAGCATAATTTGCGGATTAAAGAAATTGAGGTACTATTTATGGGGAAATAAGATAATCTAATATATAAAGCAGAGTGTCCGTATATTTGTACGTGTTGCATACAAATCTACAGTTTTGTTCCAATCTTTATGAGATTTTGTACACGTAAGGTTCAATCCATGAGGGCGGTCGCTGTAAGTGTAAGGGCAACAACGCACTGGCCGCCTCTCGCGGCGGTTGGTGGGTAAGCGGCTGGCCGCTTATGGTGGACAACGCACTGGTCGCCGCTTCGCCGCGCGGGCGAGCGGGCGGCGTAAAACTCGGTAGCCGCGCGGTTACGCGGTCGCGCGGTTTTCGACAGCTGGCGTGGGGCAAGGCAGGGGGGGGGGAGTGGGTATACGACGTCAGCACACTTGCACCGGACACAACAGGTCGACTCGTTTCACCCGTGACCTCTGCTACGATCACGCTGTGATTTGAAGAAACTTATTTTCGAAGTGGAAAATCGTCCAGTCGTCTGGATATGAAGGCGAACGAATATAGTGACAGAAATTTAAAGTTTAAAATGTGGGAAGAGATAATAGAAAAATTTGGAGGAAAAGAGTTGCCACAAGTGCAATTGGTTTTTATTGTTAACAATATCATTACATATTTTAATGGGTTTCAAACTGGGACATCAGATGTTAAGCGAAGCGATCTTGCCATTCTAGTGGTTTTACATTTACAAAGTAATCTGCTAGTACATCTCTGATGTTAATAACTGATCGGTTTCCTCTCTCAACTGGTGCTTTTCCAATATCTTGCAAGCCTTCCTGTGGCGTGTTTACAGTATGCTCGAGATTAACACCGTGTCTTTCACGTGTGAAGTATAAAACAACATTTTACAATTTGTTTTACCAAATTTATGTTAACATTTAGAGGTCGATGTAATATCCTCCATTTATTAGCCAAAATGCCAAAAGTGCATTCAATGTACCTACGTGTTCAGCTGAGCCGATAATTAAATATACTTCTGTTTTTACTTAAATTATTTCCTGCTTAGGGTCGCAAAACTTGTCCAGATAGGATGAATGCCTCGTCACCAACAATAAAATAGGGAACTTTGCTTTGAATTCCTTATATTTTTCATCGTTAGGTATTCCTAAATTTCCATTCATCAGTTGTTTGTACCAGAACGAATCTTTGAAAACAGACGAATCACTACATTTTCCAAATGCCCCAACATCCACATAGATGAATTTATAATTGCTGTCACAAAGTGCCAGTAGAACTATTGAAAAAATGTTTATAATTGTAATAAAGCGATCTTGTGTTGTCTGGTTTTATTACACGGATATGTTTATTATCTATAGCTCCTATAATATGAGGAAAATTAGCTCTGGATTCCAATTGTTCATCTATATCTAACCAAGATTCTGTCGTCGGTTGAGGAAGGCATTCTGCTTTCATGTTATCCATATCGCCTGACAAACTTGTTGCACAATTTCGCTGACTGTAGTACTTCCCAGACGATAAGCGTAGTGAATATCAGCAAAAGAGCACCCAGAAGGCAGATACCTAAAATATAAAATCACATTTTCAGATATTTCGCTGCAAAAGAAGTGGAAAGTTATGAGAGATAGTTTTGTGAAAGAATATCGGAAAGTCAATAGTTTGAAAAGTAGATCAGGTGCTACAAGGAAATCCACTTATGTTTACTTCAACCAGCTAATGTTTCTAGCAGATGTTGTTGCAAGAAATAATACGGATGACTGAGTCAAAGTGGAGTAGTACATGAAGATACACAAGTTCAGCCTACTGAAGAACCATATGACACACATATAACGCCATTAAGAGTGAAAAAGTGAAAAAGTAACGACACAGAAACGGAGAACGTAGAAGAACAGATAGTTGGGGTACTGAAAGAAAGTCTGTCATGGAACGACGATGACCCTGACCGTCACTTTCTATTGTCACTGTTGAACGATTTTAAACGTGTACCTGACCATTTGAAGACAATAACGAAAATTAATATTATGAAAGTAATCATGGACGCATGTTGTGAGCCGGCCGCGGTGGCCGAGGGGACTGAGGCGCTCCAGTCACGGTCTGCACGGCCACTGCGGTCGGGGGTTCGAATCCCCCCTCGGGCATGGATATTTGTGCCGTCCTTAGTCTTAGCTAGTTGATAAGTAGTTTGTAAGCTTAGGGACTGATGACCCCGTAGATAAGTCCCATAAGTTCTACGAACATTTGAATGGATTTGCATCTTGTGAAATGAACACGTCACCCAATATCAGCCTACTGAATACGAATGTCACAAATAGTGGTCATGCATCAAGTAACTACCCAAATATGTATGGAAATGTTGCAGACGTAAGATCTCCAGAAGTTCATCTCATGTATCGGATCATTCTCAAGCAAGTGACCATTATGAACTATTTAACATGCATAATAATGTAAACAATTAGTGTTAAGTTTCATTATAAATGTTTGTTATGTTGATTTATGTTTTTCATCCTGTGAAACGTTATGGTATTAAAATATTTAAACGGAATAACAACATTGTTACCTAATCGTTACCAGCAGCTTTTATTCAGGGTCTGTACATGACCCCAAGTTTGTCGTCACTCCAGTTATTGTTCCATTGATTTTGGAAAGTTGTTCGTCGAAGGAAGATGTTGACATCCTGGTGTAGTTAAAAATGTATCATCATAGTTTCGTAACTGCCTGTAAAAAGTGACGGAAGCTCGTTTAGTACTTCTTTCTTGCTGGATAGGATGCACCCAGTATCTATGTTTTCTGTTTCTCCGGCGTCTTTCCTTTCTCAAACGTCGTAGCAAGAGCCAAATGGCCACTACACCCTCTGCAGACACTTTCATTTTTGTGTATTTTCAACTACCCAAACAAAAAATTTTAGTTGATCACACGTACTGCTACATAAACCACACCAGAGCGAGCACTCTTGCGGCTCCCGTTGAACAGGTGTCAGAGCTGGTGTAGCCGGCACACCGCGGGGCAGTGCGGTCAGGGCCGCGGGAACCGAGGCGGCTGGCGGTGGTGGGCCACCAGCGGCGGCGACCGAGCACCGTGGCCCAGTGCGTGCTTGCTCTTAACAATCACTAAAATACATACTTCACGAGATATGACGTCATAAACAATGAGATCGAGGCCGACGAAAGAGACAGGCCGCGGCGCGCACGTCATATCACGTGACTAAGTGAGGCCTGTGCCAGCGCGATCGCTAACAGATTGGCCGGCCGCTGGGGCACAGCCCACTGTCTCAAAGCGGCTAGCCAATCCGCTAGCGATCGTGTTAGCTTAGGCCTCACTTGATCACGTGATATGACGTGCGCGCCGCGGCCTGTCTCTCTCGTCGGCCTCGCAATGAGATGCGCGAAAAACTGCTGCATTTTGCGACAATGCTGCTCATTTTCTCCTAAGCCATTGGACCGATTTCAACCAAATTTGTTACACACATTCCTTACCGTGAGTTAACAATTGCTGCATGTTTAATAATCACATACCGCACATGGTTCAAACGATATTACGTCATAACCAATCGAAATCGCAAAAGATGCCATATAATGCGGTGAGACTTTCGAAATACACTGTATGAGAATGACAGTACTTAGTGACTTGCAACAAACTTTAAACCTAATTTCAAACATTTATTAAACTTTTTCTCGCTGGCAACCATAATGAAATGATAATAAAATGATGTAAGGAAAAATGTTTCTCGCTTACTACTTTTCCGCTGTTTATGGAGTAAAACTAAGGCTCTCGGAATGACGTTACAATTTATAATTGGAACACTACTACAAATAGTAGCGACAGGAAATTTTACAGGCAGTATACACATATATAGTTGATTGTAGCTTCTAAATTGTATCACAATCCGATACGTAGTTCATGAGATATGAGCACGTAAATAGTAACGTTCAGCTGTTCATGGACTAAAACTACGGCATTTGGTATGATGCTACAATTTATAATTTGTACACTACAAATTGTAACCGCAGGTAATTTTTCGGACAGTAAACACACATATAATTGAATGTACCTTCTAAATTGTATCACATTATGACACTTAGTTCATAAGATATGAGCACATGAACAGTAACGTTCATGGAAAACCGCTCACCAAGTTTTAATCTATTACTTCTTTAGTACTAATTGTATTCCCGAGTGATTTTACAGACGCATAGTCCTTATACAAACGAAAAATGGCAGGAATAAATAAGTAAATACCCGGGCAACGCCGGGTTTTCAGCTAGTCATCCATACAGACCATGAAGCCCTGACATTCCTACGTGACTTTAGACTTTTAACGGGAAGGTGACACAGGTGGGCACTGCATCTGCAGAAATTTGATTACCAAATCTATTATGTTAAAAGAACAGATAATATAGTAGCTGATGCTTTATCGAGATTGCCGAATGGCATGAATCAAGTAGAGAAAAACGATATTGGAGAAGGCACATTTGCTATAAATAATATGAAAACAGCACCAGGTAAAAAGTTAATAGAGAAAATTTGCAAGAATATGCGAAGGTACCAAAATGATGATCCGGTGTGGGTATCAGTAAAGCCAAAATTGGTAACCCAGATTTTCCACAAATCCCTCGCCACTATAAAATTTTCCAAAAGGTACTGTATAAAAGAAAAATATTAGATACCGAAATATGGAGAGTATGTTTGCCTGCTAATTATGAGCTTGAAATTATTGATTATTTCCATTTATCCTTAGGGCACTGTGGGCCAAAGAAATATATCGAAAAATTGTCAGATGTAGTAGCGATAAACAGTGGTTTAAACAGAAAAGTCACAGAAAGGATAAGGAGTTGTGACATCTGTCAAAAGGCTAAGTCAACTAATAAGATTAACCGTTGGTTACTGCAAAGTATCATCCCAAAGGATACTTTAGAGCTTTTATCAGTAGATTTATTGGGGCCATTACCTAAAACCTCAGGGGGATGTACTTACATATTTATTATCCTTGAAGTATTTTCTAAATTTGTAAAATTGTACCCATTAAAGAGGGCAACAGCTAGAACAGTGTTTTCCAAAATGGAGGATTATTTTAAAAACTGTTCAAATGTTTGTAGAGCTTATGGGACTTAACTACGGGCTCATCAGTCCCTAAACGTACAAACTACTTATGAACTACTTACGAACTAGGACGGCACAAATATCCATGCCCGAGGGGGGATTCGAACCCCCGACCGTAGTGGCCGTGCAGACTGTGACTGGCGCGTCGCAGAGCGCTCGGCCACCGCCGGTGCATTATTTTAAAACAACTGGAAAACCAAAATCAGTTTTATCGGATAACGGTCCGCAATTTAATTCTAAAATCTGGAAAGAAGTTGTGAGTAAAAACAACATTCAGGCTATATACATTAGTGCATATCATCCGGCTAGTAACCCGGTTGAAAGATATATGCGAGAGATTAATAGACTCTGTAGAACCTATTGTCATCATAATCATAAGTCATGGGGTAAATATGTGGCAGAATTCGAAGTAGTGATGAACACCTTATATCATGAGTCTAAAGGCTTTACTCCTGAAGAAATTTTGACAATCCAGAAAATTGGAAGCCTTGTGGAAAAAATTTTAACCTTTCCTCCTAACACTGAACTATCATTAGACCAAAAGAATGCACTGATTATTGAGAAAATGAAAATGAAAGCAGAAAGTAGGGCTAAGAGACACGATAAGGGCATTATCCCAGTTCAATTCCAGACTGGTACGAATGTCGTAGTTAAGACCCATGAGAGGGCTAGTGAAATTAACAATGAGATCTCAAAATTTAAATTTGTATATAATGGACCTTATGTAATACAAGGGGCACCACACCCTAACGCATACTTTCTGGTACATCCGAAATCTTAAAAACCATTGGGCAACAGAAATGTAGTTGATTTAATACCTTATTATGAAAAAGAGCAATATAAATGTTTTTGTATACCTTTCATATATATTTATATTTTTGTATACATGTATAGTTATGTATATGCACAGGATTCTAAGACAAGTTTCTAGTTTCAGATGCTTAAATGTAATAAAATATGTAACCAATCAAATGCAGATAATAATATGAGGACTGCCTAAATGCAGCCAGTAAAAATGAGGACTGCCTATATGTAGCAGCCCAGTTATTACAATTATGAAGGCTGAAGATAAAGTGGACTGCCATAAAGGGCAACCTGGGACAGCAACCTTGATTTCGCAAAAGGAGCATTAAAAAGTTAGTATCCATTAAAATGTCATTGACGTGTGCTAAGCGCCAACAGTAGTGTTACGTGTGTGGGCTTTTTTTTATGTGTGTGCATAGTGAAGTAGCCAAGGCTACAAAAGCTAAGACTACTTTTGAAAGTTGCAGGCAGCAAATTGTGAAGATAAAAAAAATTAAAAAATCAGGTTAAAGTGCTATCGAAATTATTGAACTGCCTTTGAATGCGCCAGGCAGTGGTGGGTATCCTAACCTATTTAAAAAAGTATTATTTGAAGTTAAAAACTGCTTGAATAAAAATCAGCAGTGAATATGTGTAAAAAAACACACTGATGTTTGTAAGTAATGACAATATTTTCTTATTATGTCAATGTTAGTGTACCTTTAAAAATTGTATGTATTATTTTTGTCTTGGTATAGTGTTATGTAAATTTTCTTGTTGGATATTTTGTTTTTGTGCATTTATGTGTGATTGTGTAACTACTCCTTTCTGTCAAAAATACTCAACCTGATGGATAATGTGACAGTTAAATTTAATGCATTGTTCAGTTGATAAATTTGTTTCTTTGTATCAAAATTGTGCAATTCTTTTACTTTCGTATTACAATTCTTATCATTAAACAATTCAGTTACTTTGATATTACAATTCTTATCATGTTGTTGTTATGGTCTTCAGTTCGGAGACTGGTTTGATGCAGCTCTCCACCCTACTCTATCCTGAGCAAGCCTTTTCATCTCCTCATAAGAACGGCAACCCACATCCACTTGAATCTGCTTACTATACGCGTCTCTTGGTCTCCCTCTGCGATTTTTACCCCACACACTTCCCTCCAATGCTAAATTTACGATTCCCCGATGTCTAAGAATGTGTCCTACCAAGTGATCCCTTCTTTTAGTCAGGGTATGCCAAAAATTCCTTTTCTCACCAATTCTATTCAGTACCTCTTCATTAGTTATGCGATCTACCCACCTAATCTTCAGCATTCTTCTGTAGCACCACATTTCAAAAGCCTCTATTCTCTTCCTGTCCGCACTGCTTATCGTCCATGTTTCACTCCCGTACAAGGCAACACTCCACACAAATGCCTTCAGAAAAGACTTCCTTACCCTTAAATTAATATTCGATGTTAGCAAATATCTCTTTTTCAAAAATGCTTTTCTTCCCATTGCCATTCTGCATTTTATATCCTCTGTACTGCGACCATCGCATGTTATTTTACTACCCAAGTAACAAAACTCATCTACCACCTTCATTGTTTCGTTACCTAATCTAATTCCTTCAGCATCGCCCGACTTTCTAAGACCCCAATCCATTATTTTTGTTTTGCTCTTGTTAATGTTCATACGCTCTCTTCAACACCCTGTCCATTCCATTCAACTGCTCTTCCAGGTCCTTCGCTGTCTCTGACAGAATTACAATGTCATCAGCAAAACGCAATGTTTTTATTTCTTCCCCATGAACTTTAATCCCTATTCCAAATTTTTCCTTACTTTTCTTCACCGCCTGCTCGATATACAAATTGAATAACATCGGAGAAGGGCTACAACCCTGTCTTACTCCCTTCCCAACTGATGCTTCCCTTTCATGCTCTTCGAGTCAAATAACTGCGGTCTGGCTTCTGTACAAGTTGTAAATAACTCTCCTTTCCCTGTATTTTACCCCTGCTGACTTCAGAATTTGAAAGAGTGTATTCCAGTCAACATTGTCAAATGCTTTCTCCAAATCTACAAAAGCTAAAAATGTAGGTTTGCCTTTTCTTAATCTATCTTCTAAGATAAGACGTAAAGTGAGTATTGCCTCCCGGGTTCCTATGTTCCTCCTGAATCCAAACTGATCTCCCCCGAGGTCAGCTTCTACCAGCTTTTCCATTCTCCTGTAGATAATTCGTGTTAAAATTTTGCAACCATGACTTATCAAACTGATGGTTCTGTAATTTTCACACCTGTCTGCGCCTGATTTCTTTGGAATGGGGATTATTACATTTTTCTTAAATTCTGAGGGCATTTCGCCTGTCTCGAACATCCTACACACCAGTTCAAATAGTCTTGTCATGGCTGGCTCTCCCAGAGACTTTAGTAGCTCTGAGGGTATGTCATCTACTCCTGGGGCCTTGTTCCGACCTAGGTCTTTCAAGGCTCTGTCAAATTCATCTCTCAGTATAGTATCTCCTATTTCATCTTGATCGACTTCCTCTTCCCTTCCTACAACATCGTCTCTAAGTTCATTTCCTTTGTAGAGCTGCTCTATGTACTCCTTCCACCTTTCAGCTTTCCCTTCTTTTCTGAGAACTGGTTTCCCATCTGAGTTCTTGATCTTCGTAGAGGTGCCTTTCTTGTCCCCAAATGTCTCTTTTATTTTCCTGTAGGCAGTATCTACTTTTCCCCTTGCTATACATTCTTCTACAGATTTACATTTGGCTTCTAGCCACTCCTGCTTAGCCGTTTTGCACTTCCTGTCAATCTCATTTTTTAGTCGTCTGTATTCCATTTTGCCTGTTTCATTTACTGCATTTTTATATTTTCTCCTTTCATCAATTAACTGTAGTATTTCCTGTGATATCCATGGATTTTTTGTTGGTCTTGCCTTCCTACCTATTTTGTCCTCTGCTGCCTTCACTATTTCGTCTCTCAATGCTACCCATTCCTCTTCTACTGTTTTATTTCCCCCTGTTTCTGTCAATTGTTGCCTAAATCTCCCTCTGAAATTCTCCAGAACTTCACTTTCCTTCAATCTATCTAAGTCCCATCTCCTTATTTTCCTACCTTTCTGCAGTTTTTTCAGCTTCAGCCTACAGTTCATGACTAACAAGTTATGGTCAGAGTCTATATCTGCCCCTGGGTATGTCCTGCAGTTTATAACCTGGTTCCGGTACCTATGTCTTACCATTATAAAATCTATCTGATACCTTCCGGTGTCTCCTGGTCTCTTCCACGTATACAACCTTCTTTTGTGATTCTTAAACCACGTGTTTGTTACGATTAAATCATGTTCCGTGCAAAATTCTACCAGGCGATTTCCTCTTTCATTCCTTCTTCCCAATCCATATTCACCTACTATTTTTCCTTCTCTTCCTTTTCCTACTACCGAATTCCAATCTCCCATGACAATTAAGTTTTCCTCTCCCTTAACTGTCTGAATAATTTCCTTTAGCTCCTCATATATTTCTTCGATTTCCTCATCATCGGCAGAGCTAGTTGGCATATAAACCTGTACTACTGTTGTCGGTGTTGGCTTCGTATCTATCTTGACAATGATAATGCGATCACTGTGCTGCTGATAGTAGTTTACCCGCATTCCTATTTTCTTATTCATTATCAGTCCTACTCCTGTGATACCCCCAACTGATTTTGTATTTATAATCCTGTACTCACCTGACCAGAAATCCTGTTCATCCTGCCACCGAACTTCACTAATCCCCACTATATCTAACTTCAACCTATCCATTTCCCTTTTTAAATTTTCTAATTTTCCTACTCGATTAAGGGATCTAACATTCCACGCTCCGACCCGTAGAATGCCACTATTGTCTTTCCTGATGATCACATCCTCCTGAGTAGTCCCCGCCCGGAGATCTGAATGGGGGACTATTTTACCTCCGGAATATTTTACCCGAGAGGATGCCATCATCATATGTTCATACAGTAGAGCTGCATGTCCTCGGGAAAAGTAACGGCTGTAGTTTCCCCTTGCTTTCAGCCGTCCGCAGTAGCTGTGTGGCAAAGCCACTCTAGCTGATATTACAAGGCCAGCTCAGTCAATCATCCAGACTGTTGCCCCTGTAACTACTGAAAAGGCTGCTGCCCCTCTTCAGGAACCACACGTTTGTCTGGCCTCTCCACAGATACCCCTCCACTGTGGTTGCACCTACGGTACGGCTATCTGCATCGTTGAGGCACGCAAGCCACCCCACCTCGGCAATGTCTGTGGTTCATGGGGGTGGTAGCACATTATCATTGAACATGTAATAACTGTAATAGGGGCATATATAACGCCATTGCCCAATTTTGACCATTTTTTGTAATAATATTTCATTTTTATGCTACGTGAGATATTAAATTTCATTCATGTTACAATCGAATCCACTATTGTATGGTATGTGATGTCTGTACTTAGTGTGCTTTGTATGTTTTATGAATATCTATATCATGTTTATTTTTGTAATTTTAATTGGCTTCGCTAACGTCAATTTCATATTTGAATAGTTTTATGTTTGTGAATATTATGTAAATTTGTAATATCTCACGACCAGCATGATATGTAAAATATGTAGTGATTCCAATGTGAACGGAATTCCGTTGTTAATGAAAAGGCTGTGTTGGCGCAGAGAGAGAAGTCAGTATGAGTAGGGAGTGTAGAGCAGTAGTCAGTCGAAGGTTGACTTTCGTAGCAGTCAGTCTGTGGTGGGAGCTCACAGCAGTAGTGAGCCTGAGTTTGGAGTGCACAGCATCAAGACGTAGTGGCAGATTGTGCTACTGTATTCTGGGCCAAATATTTGTTTCACTTGAGCCAGAAGACCAATCTACTTACAGTGCCCTCGGTGAACGTGCAGATGCAATGGTAACACTTATACTGTCTGCATATGGAGCTAAATGGAAGCTACCGCTGTTATAATGTCGGCTCACAAACTGCATAAAGATGAAATCTGAGCTGTATACGCTGCGCTGCCACCTCGCCACTACTCCGCATTAATATCAGGTCACAATATTTATTGTTACTGTTTATAAACTGGTCGTTGAGAGATTTTACTTGTGTTTTGAATGTTTTTCGACAGAGGTTACATTTTTGTTACAAGTAGTGTGTACGTAACCATAATTTATCCCAAGTCACATAACCTAATAGGGATCCTCTCCTGTTAAGAATTATAAACCAAGTCATCCTATTTTTTTAAAGCAGCAATAAATTTTAATACTGTAAATTTTTAGCAGAATCTTCTTAGTACAATATACAGTGCTGCAACTATAAATTTCATTGCTCTTGCACAATAGTGCTGGTAGGAATAAGTTACTGTTTTGCCACATAACTAATTTTAATCAGTTCATATAATTGAAATAGTTCAGACACGAACTTCTATTTGTGGTATTAGTCGAAATTTATTACAGTGTTCCTATAACTTGTCAGTACAGTTTGAGTGACCCCATTCTAGATTCCTTTTCAACAAAGTGATACATACTAGTCAGTGTTCTTTTTTTTTTACCACTAATTATAAGCCTTTCAGTAACTTTGTTTTTGAGTGCCATTTGCATTGCAATACTACATTCCATGCTATACTCTATAGTAACAGAAAGTAACTGATGATGGGAGTCTTACTATTACAATAATTTAAATAATTACTGCTTTCATTTAAATCTTTATTATTTTTGTGATTGGTATTTTTTTATCTCTTATGAAAATGGTGACAAAGTTTTTTCCACCCTATATTTATTCTGCACCAAACTTCGAAATTTAACTCCATTTTTAATTTATTACTGCTTGGTACTCTTATGCCTCATTAGGCTGGCGGCCGTGTATAAATTTTTATTAATGAAACATTTTGTTAATAATTTTAATTAGCACAACAATAGTATTGCAAGATTACGTAAGTTAATTTTTGTTTCATAGTAATCAGATTTCTTTTACTGCTATAGGCTACACCTATTTCAAACATAGTTATCGCCTTCACAATTCGTTTCGTGTTTGGATAAATCTTTGGGGAGTTTCGGTCCAAGTCTTGTACTTAGGCTAGCACGGGTGCCACACTTAGTGGCACATGACTGTTCGATTAGTCGCGGTAGTATCACAAACTCTAGAAGACATTGTCTTTAGGAAAATAATCTTCCTGGTACGACTATGGTAGTGAAATGACTACATGGTGCATCATGTCTTGTGATAATGGTACTGATTGTTGGAATGACAGAGAAGAATCTATATTAAAAGAAATAATCCGACACATGCTGCTTGTGGCCACGGAGTGCACATATTGTGGAAGTTGAACAGTAGTGCCCAGCCGGAATTCGGCCCCAGTTCCTACTGCTCTTTGAGTAGTTACGGTAACCACTGCACGAGCGGGAGAAGAACGATCATAGCAGGTGCGCTCCCCCCCCCCCCCCCCCCCCCCCCCCCCGTCGCACCCTGCCCAATTCGTCTCCCACAAGACTCTGTCTGTTCTTTCGAAAGAACGGTCACACATATATGAATCTTTCAAGATTCGTTCATTGGTGGTATTCCAATTAAAATGTCTGTAAATTGAACTTCGGTGTGTCATTTACTTATCACCTATATGATTACAGACAGTGGTGATGAAATTCACGTAGCAGTTACAACTATTCTCGTTCCCTACTTTCTGAATTATCTTCATCAGCCGTCACAAGGGCAATGAGGGGGCGATTCTCGGTGTGGCTGTTCGCTTCCTACACGAAAACGTCGACGCTCTCTAAAGATTAAGAGACAGCAGCTCTCCATTACAAACTGGAGCGAGAGTAACATTTTACCCACTCTCTGACAGAGCTACAAACTGCTATATCCAACTGAGAAATATTTGTGGCATATTATGCTGCTGCGTAGTAAACACCTCAGAAAAGCAAAGCCAGTTTTAAAATGATATTGAAGTTATATTACCACGGAGCAAATTGAGACAATTGAACCTAAACATAAATATTTGTATAGTTCACCACATGATTACCAGAAAATTTTCGTCAGGCCTTGAGAAATCGAAAAATAAAACAAATTTCAGCATTATACTTCTAACGAAATATCTGGTGGGTACAATTGAAAACAACGTTAACTGGGAAAAATAGATGTTTTGGCGAAGATAAAACAAGCGGTCTGTTATTGACCATTAGAAGATTCAAACGTCTCCCAAGGAGACTGCCAACCCTAAAATTGCTCCACCTCTTCCGCAGTATTGCTGAGCAATGTGCGATTATTACCTGACGGTATAGAGGGAGTTTCAATTGAAGTTTTTTTAAATATTTTTTAAATATTTTTTATTAGCCCATTTATTATAAATTTATATACCTAAAGACAATTTTCCGTGTCAATATGTGAAAGACAATGAGTGAAAGGAAAAGTATTGAATTAAAGTAAGTATGGAGGTCTGGGTTCGATTCCCGCCCGTAGCACAAGTTTTTATTCAATGCATCTCATTTCACTTAATATCCTATTTTTATTTAATTCATACCTAGCCTCCTTGCATACAGAGTAATCAGTTTAGATGAACGCTGTTAAATTAATTTTTGTTATTTCAAATACTGCTCTCTCCGCTCCTCCGTCCAGTAATACACCCTCCGTCCTTCACAAAATATGCAAACAATTTGTCTTGACCCTATTCGTTGTTGTTTTTCCCTCCATTCTCTCTCTCTCTCTCTGTCGCCTCCCTTACATTATAACCTCAGTTGCCCTTTTGGTCTATGCCCCATAACGCTGTAAAAAAATTAGTGGTTGCCGTTAGAACAAGATTGTCTCTTTTAATGTCTGCTTTCTTTACTGTCCATCGGTCCTCTCTATGGAACAGTGTTCTTTTATATTTCCGATAATCTATCCTTCGTTCTGTAAAACATTCGTTCCTTTTCTCTCAGCCATAAAACAAACTGTGATATATGTCTAAGTAAGGAGTATTTTTCAAGCATTGTATTCTTTTATTTTCCAGTTCTGCACTGCTATTCATTCATATATCCCGCCCTCCCTCGTACTACCCCTCCCTTGACATATCTATCTGCATCTACGTGCTTCTTTTCATAATTTTGTGCTTGGCAAGTTTTTTTTTTTTTTTAATCACTGTCGTTATTTCTCTGCCGTTGACTCTCGAAAGCACGTGGATCTAATGAACATCTGAACCTTACCATGCAATCACTGATGTCTCCATTAAAATGGACATCTATGCCGAAAAATCCCAGTATCAAACCTTTGAAATGGCAAAGACTGAAGTTCTCCCCCATTCTTCCCAGTTGGATATTATGCTTAGCATGAAATCGCATTTTCGATGCGACATTGTATCGGAATCCACATTGCTGTTTTTAACCTCAATACCTACTGAAGGCAACCACACCGTGAAGAATAATTGCTCGACACACTTGCCAGTTATCGGATATCTTGCCATTGACTATACTAGTAAATCACATAAACCTCCTTCATCGAAGTCTGTTTGTGTTACTGAACGTGGTGAATAATAGATGTCAAAACTCAAATGTTTGTAAAGCTTATGGGACTTGACTGCGGGGTCATCAGTCCCTAAACTTACAAACTATTTATGAACTAACTTATACTAAAGACAGCACAAACATCAATGCCCGAGGAAGGATTCAAACCCCCGAGGGAGAACGGCCTCGCGCATCGGAACACAGCGCTTCAATTCGCTCGGCTGCTCCGCCGCGGCATAATAGCTGTCAAAACGAAGTTCCTTTCCCAATTTCAGAATCCTTTTTCTGTTGCATAATCGACGCTCCTCATAACTTTAAAAATGCGTAATATTCAAGCTATCGTGGCAACAGCTACCTAACAATCTTGATTTAAATTAGCCCATAGTTAAATAAGATTATGGGAAAATGCCATATCAATCGTAATGTAGCACACTAAACCCTAGTATAATATCATGCAAAATCCGCGATAAGGCGCTTCAGACTGTGTGGCCATCCCGTGCGGCCAAGGCACCTTTGAGCTCTTTGACTGGTTGTATCATCTAATGTGCACTCCATTACGACAAAACATTATGCTAACACATCTGTAATTCGCTGGAGGCCGGGGTGAGGTTAACTTGTAATGGCTATGGTATGGGTCCGATTTCTGCTGGGGGTAACAGCCACAAAAATACCATCTGCGCCTCCAGTAACGCCAAGTAAAGAACGCAGGCCTCTGCCTTGTTTCAAATCAACATTGCACATGTCCATGCGCTACTAAGTTAAACAAAGTTTTCGGAAAATACGAAACCCCTCCACGTCTCTACGAACTGCATAATCCTAACAACTAGAGAACGACATCATCGTATGAGGTCAAGAGTGACGGTATGTGCGGGTTTGGAGTCCCCGGAAGAAACAATAAATATATCAGCGGTATTCCTTCCTATTGTACAATAGCAAATGGTGCCGGATTCGAGTCCCTGCAGGGTAAAAAAAAAAATATCGTCGTTTCAGGTAATAGTATAATGCTATTTGTAAACGTATTTAATATCTGACATCTTATTGTGCTTAGTTAACAAATCATCAGTATATTGCATTCTATTCCACAACTTTATGATGTATGACATCTGTGAATTGCACTATATCACATACAGGGTGTTTCATTAAGTGTGTTTGCCTCTGTAACTTATAAAATGATAGGTGACGGGAAATTTTAATGCGGTAGGTCAACACAAGAAATGTTACCCTTTCTGCGGAGCTATGAACATAGTTTATTGTATCATTTTCCAAAGAGTTACAGCACAAAGATACAATTTTTAAATGGAACAATAGTTTTTTCTATCGTGCATTGGAATCGTTGACACCAGCTGCGTCCAAATCAATTTAAACTACATTCCTATCACTGTTAGTTTGGGAGCTACAACCCTTCATAGTTTCAGGGGCAGATACCACAAACGCTGCGCATAATGCCGGCGACGTTACAACTCGGCCGCACCACATTTTGAAGGCGCATTGCATTATGCGCAGCGTTTGTGGTTACTGCCCCTGAAACTTTGAAGGGTGGTAGCTCCCAAACTAACAGTGATAGGAATGTAGTTTAAATTGATTTGGACGCAGCTGGTTTCAAAGATTCCAATGCACGATATAAAAAAAATATTGTTCCATTACAAAAATTATATCTTTGTGCTGTAACTCTTTGGAAAATGATATAATAAACTATGTACATAGCTCCGCAGAAAGTGTAACATTTATTGTCCCGTCACCTATCATTTTATAAGTTACAGAGGCAAACACACTTAGTGAAGCACCCTCTATCTTCAGCGGTTACCTCTCAGCAACAATATGAGCTTCATGCAATTCCCGGTGCAGTGCTAAGATTATCATTTATTTCTGGGTTCAGACATCGGTCTTGGAAACCGTTACTAATGAAAACGTCAGTGTTTTACGTCTATTTATGACTAGAGATCACGCTCTTAAACGTGGTCCCTGAGCGGAGAATGTTGGGAGCTGAAGCTTGCATTCAGCTCGTAGCACATTGACTGTTAGAACAAGCCTCGCCTCTTTCTCCCAATGCCGCCAGCTTACGGCGTATAAATTACAGTTAAAAAAAAAAAAAAAAAACAGAGCATGTAAGGCGTCACAGATGGAACACGAAATTATTTATCACTTTAATGTTTGAGTAATAGAAAACTGGAACGTATATCTACGAAATATTAATATTTTAAAGGGACTTATTAAGCGGATGTAGCTACGCTTTCTGCCTCTTTTTATTGTCGTAACTAAATAACAATCAGATTCCTCTCAGAGTATGCTGATGCAATAGCTCCGTACTTAGCTATAATTTACAACCGATCACTCAGCGAAAGATCCGTACCCAAAGACTGGAAAGTTGCCCAAGTTACTCCAATATTCAAGAAAGGCAATAGGAGTGATCCTCAAAATTACAGGCCTATCTCATTGACGTCGATTTGCAGTAGGATTTTGGAACATATACTTTGTTCGAATATTACGTATTACCTCGAAGAGAACGACCTATTAACCAATAGTCAGCACGGATTCAGAAAGTATCGCTCTTGCGAAACACAGCTTGCCCTTTATTCACATGAAGTGTTAAGTGCCATCGACAAGGGATCTCAAATCGATTCCATATTTCTGGATTTCCGAAAGGCTTTTGATACTGTACCCCACAAGCGGCTTCTAATGAAATTGCGTGCTTATGGAATATCTCCCCAATTGTGCGATTGGATTCACGATTTCCTATCAGAAAGAACACAGTTCGTTGTAATTGACGGTAAGTCATCGAGTAAAACAGAAGTGATATCTGGCGTTCCACAGGGAAGCGTTATAGGTCCCCTACTCTTCCTCGTGTTTATAAACGATTTAGGAGACAATCTGAATAGCTCCCTTAGATTGTTCGCGGATGATGCTGTCGTTTATCGGTTAGTGAAGTCAACAGAGGATCAAAAGCAACTGCAAAGCGATTTAGACAAAATTTCTACTTGGTGCGAAAATTGGCAATTGACACTAAATAAAGAAAAGTGTGAAGTAATACACATGACCACTAAAAGAAACCCGCTGAACTTCAATTACGCGATAAATCAGTCAAACCTTAAGGTCGTAAATTCTACCAAATACCTAGGAGTTACAATTACGAACAACTTTGACTGGAGAGAACACATAGAAAATATTGTGGGGAAGGCGAACCAAAGGTTACGTTTAATTGGCAGAACGCTTAGAAGATGCACCAGCTCCACCAAAGAGACTGCCTACATCACACTTGTGCGTCCTCTCCTGGAGTACTGTTGCCCCTTGTGGGACCCTCACCAGGTGGGACTGACGGAAGATATTGAGAAGGTTCAGAGAAGGGCAGCTCGTTTTGTTTTATCACGTTACCGGGGGGGGGGGGGGGAAGCGTCACGGAAATGTTGCACGAATTGGGGTGGAAATCATTAAAAGAAAGACGTTATTCATTGCGGCGTGATCTGTTTGCGAAGTTTCAATCACCGACTTTTACTTATGAATGTGAAAGTATTTTGCTAGCACTCACCTACTTAGGGAGACTTGACCATCCCAATAAAATAAGAGAAATCAGATCGAAAACGGAACGATTTAGGTGTTCTTTCTTCCCGCGCGCTATTAGAGAATGGAACGGTAGAGAAAAGTTATGAAGGTGGTTAATGAACCCTCTGCCAGGCACTTAAATGTGATTTGCAGTGTATCTATGTAGATGTAGATGTAGAATTAACATTCTTCATACCGCTTTCAAGGACAGCCTTCTTTTTTCTAAAAGAAGTCGTTGGTGTATGTGGACTTATTTTAGTAAATAAAAAAGTGGAAGGCAATAATCAATCCAAGCACAAATCAACAATACATTGACGAGGTCTATGGCGTACAATGCTGTTACGAGGTAAGGTTGGTAGAGAGCATCAACATTCCGTAAACACACGAACTCAGCCGACCTTCGCCGAGCAGAGAGGGGCCACGAAAATGTTCGTGACCTGTAATCGCATCTCGATCAGGCACACAACTGTTGTTTACTTAACAGTGCGTTCAGATTCAGATCACGAACAAAAATATATCATGTCATTAATCAAGTGTAACTGTCTTTACACCTCTCCAGCGCCAGCACATATTCAGTTGTAAGTGAAACCGGCTTCTCTCTAGAAGCTACATATTTTGACTTTCCAGTGCGCTTTCCGTTCAGCTCATTAAATTTATTGTGTGCTCGCGTTTTCATTTGTTTCAAATTTGCGTTAAATATCTGGTTAGTGTATTATTCCGCCGTGTGAATCGCGTCGTGACAGTCGTCTGTCTTTGTTTTCTGATTTCGATTTTTCCCTGCGCGTTCTCGCTTCAGTTTAAAAATTTATTCTGTGCTCTCGTGCATATTAGATTCAAATCCGTGTAATCTTCCTTTGAGCGCATCGCGAATGTAGTTTTTATTTTCTCGGCACTGTAATCGTGAATAGGGACTGTGACTGCTTTGTGCGGATGCAGTCTGAGCTGGTGACACTTCTCTCCCAGCTTCAAGCTGTGATAACCTCGGTTGCACAGCTGGAGGCTGCGATCGAGGGACGTCGTTGTTGTTGGCCGGTAGTGGGGACCGATCGGGCTCACGTCGTCTCCACCGATCGGCCTGCGCCATCGACATGTCCTGATACTGCTAGCAGTGACGCAGACACCCCACCCGTGGTTGCGTAGGAGGTTGCTCCAGTGCGTGGCAGGAGACGCAAGACATTCCGGGGGACCAATCATGAGGCCTCCCCGGATCGTCTTGCGAACAGGTTTGAGGCCCTGTCCGTTCAGGACAACGTTCCTGAGTCGGATTGTGCCTCTCATCCTGGGGTCACCAGCCAGTCTGCAAGATCCGGGCTTTCACAGAGGGTGGGTTTGCTTGTAGTTGGGAGCTCCAACGTTAGGCGGGTGATGGAGGCCCTTAGAGAGATGGCTGCGAAGGAGGGGAAGAAGGCCAACGTGCACTCTGTGTACATACCGGGTGGAGTCATTCCAGATGTGGAACGAGTCCTACCGGATGCCATGAAGGGTACGGGGTGCAGCCAACTGCAGGTGGTGCCTCACGTCGGTACCAATGATGTGGGTCGCTTCGGAACTGAAGAGATCCTCTCAGGTTTTTAGCGGCTATCTGAATTGGTAAAGACTGCCAGTCTTGATTGCAAGATGAAAGCGAGCTCACCATCTGCAGCACAGTCGACAGGACCGATTGTGGACCTCTGGACAGAGCCGAGTGGAGGGTCTGAATCAGAGGCTCAGACGGTTCTGCGACCGTGTAGGCTGCAGATTCCTTGACTTGCACAATCGGGTGGTAGGCTTCCGGGTTCCGCTGAATAGGTCAGGAGTCCACTATACGCAGGAAGCGGCTACACGGGTAGCGGGGGCTGTGTGGCGTGGACTGGGCGGTTTTTTAGGATAAAGCGCTTCAGGGAAAAACAAAATGGGCAATCTCAAAGGGTGCAGGCGTGTTTGTCGCCGTCAAAAGTAGTATTTCGTGTAGCGAAGTTCAAGTTGATAGTTCCTGTGAGCTATTATGGATTGAGGTTGTACCTGGAAATCGTAAGAAGTTAATAAATGGTTCCTTTTACCGGCCTCCCGACTTTGACGATACAATAGCAGAAAGGTTCAAAGAAAACCTGAGTCAAATTACAAAAACGTACCCGACTCACACGATAATAGTAGGCGGTGATTCTAATTTACCCTCGATCTGTTGGCGAAATTATATTTTCAAATCAGGAGGTACGCATAAAACATCGTGCGAAATTGTACTCAACGCATTCTCCGAGAATTACATGGAACAGTTAGTTCAAAAGCCAACTAGAATTGTAAATGGATGTAAAAACACACTTGATATCTTAGCAACAAATAATCCTGAGCTCGTAACGAGCATCAAAACGGATACAGGTATTAGTGAACACAGAGCCGTCGTAGCGAGATTGAATATCTAAAGTCCCAAAGTTACCAAAAATAAACGAAAAGTATATTTGTTCAGGAAAGCAGATAGAAATAAAATACATTGCTTCTTGAAAGACAGATTCCACTCGTTTCTAACACTAAACGTAGGTGTAGACCAGATGTGGCTCAAATTCAAAGAAGTGGTATCGACAGCTGTTGACAATTTTATACCAAATAAATTAATAAAAGAAGGAGGCGATCCCCCTTGGTACACAAAACAGGTCAGGTTACTGATGCAAAAGCAAAGGAAAAAGAACACTAAATTTAAACCAACACGTAATCCCTAGGATTGGCGATCCTACGCAGAAGCTCCGAAATTTAGCGAGGATTTCAATGCGAGATGCCTCCAATACTCATCACAACGAAACTCTTTCTCTGAATTTGATTGAAAACCCAAAGATATTTTGGTCATATGTTAAATATAGTAGGGGCAAAACACAAACAATACCCTCATTACGTGATAGTAATGGCGATGCTGCCGATGACAGCGCTACTAAGGCAGAGTTATTAAACATAGCTTTTAGAAACGCATTCACCAAAGAAGACGAAACAAGTACTCCAGATTTCGAATTACGTAATGAGTAACGTAGAAGCAGATATCATCGGAGTAGTGCAGCAACTAAAATCACTTAACAAGAACAAGTCTTCTGGTCCGGATTGTATACCCATTAGATTTCTATCTGATTATGATGAAGCGATAGCTCCTTACTTAACAGCCATATACAACCGCTCTCGTAGAAGGATCTGTACCAAAAGATTGGAAAGTTGCACAGGTCACACATACATTCAAGGAAGACAGTAGGAGTAACCCACTAAACTACAGGCCTATTTCATTGACGTCAATTTGCAGCAGGGTTTTGGAACATATTCTGTATTCAAATATTATGAATTATCTCGAACAGAACGATCTATTGACCGAAGATCAACACGGATTTAGAAAATATCGTTCATGCGAAACACAACTATCTCTTTATTCACACGAAGTGATGGGTGGTATTGACAAGGGTTCGCAAATCTATTCCGTATTTCTTGATTTCCAGAAGGCTTTTGACACCGTACCTCACAAACGGCTTTTAATCAAATTGCGTGGTTATGGTATATCGCCCCAGATTTGCGATTGGATAGGGGATTTCCTGTTAGAGAGGATACACTTCGTAGTAATCGATGGTAAGGCATCGACTAAAACAGCGGTGATATCGGGCGTTCCACAGGGTAGTGTTATTGGTCCTCTGCTGTTCCTAACTTAAATAAACGAGTTATGGGAAAATCTAAGTAGCTCTCTTAGGTTGTTTGTAGATGATGCCGTCATTTACCGTCTAGTAAAATCATCTGAAGATCAAAACCAACTGCAGAACGATCTGAATAAGATATCAGTATGGTGTAAAAATTGGCAATTGACTCTAAATAATGAGTAGTGTGAAGTCGTCCACATGAGTACGAAAAGAAATCCGTTAAACCTTGTTTACAAGATAAATCTATCAAAATTGAAGGTCGAAAACTCCACAAAATACTCGGGATTTACTATTACTTCCGACTTAAATTTGAAAGAACACGTAGATAATATCGTGGGAAAGGCGAACCATAGACTGCGTTTTATTGGCAGAACCCTTAAAAGATGCAACAGAACTACAAAAGAAACTGCATACACGCCGCTTGTCCGTCCATTTTTGGAGTATTGCAGCCCAGTGTGGGATCCGTATCAGGTGGGTTTGACGGAGGACATCGAAAGAGTCCAAAGAAGGGCAACTCGTTTCGTATTGTCACGATACAGGGGAGACAGCGATACGGAGATGATACAGGATCTGGGATGGGAATCATTACAACAACGGCGCTTATAGCTGCGTCGTGGGCTACTTGCGAAACTCCAATCGCCAACATTCTCCTCCGAATGCGAAAATATATTTTTGACTCCTACTTACATAGGTAGAAATGATTATCAGAATAAAATACGAGAAATCAGATCTCGAACAGAGAGATTCTGGTGTTCTTTGTTCCCGCGCGCTATTCGAGAATGGAATGGGAGATAAATAGTATAATGGTGGTTCGATGAACCCTCTGCCAGGCACTTAAATGTGATTTTCAGAGTATGCCATGTAGATGTAGATGTAGATGAATTTGACTATATTAGAAGGACTACTGATTTAGTAAGACTGTAATTTGTCAATCCAAAATTGAAAATACATGATCGTATTTCCATCATAAAACTTCAATCTCCAAATTTCTATCAATTTTCTGCACCAAAGTATAAGCCCGTTTTCAATAAGCTTCGCGAAACGCAAGTTATGACACTAACATATGCATATCACAATTTGTAAGCGTAAATAATGTCGCTTTTCGTATTGTAATGCTTGAAGGCGAATGTGATTTTTAATGTTAAAACCTGCCTTTATTGAAGCTTGTACATTTTTGTCTTCCACTTTGTTTTAACCACTTCATCGAAATCCAACATCTGCACTTTGAGATTAATAAGCACCGTCACGTGTGCAGGATATGTGAAGTTTGGACCATAATAATTAACTTAGGCAGAGGATTTTATATATAGAAGCAGACTAGAGAGCAAGATTGGTTGTTTATTACCAACTACTTCAGGCTATTATTGGGCCATCTTCAGGGGGTTTCTCCAAGATGGTGTGCAGAGCGCAGGAGCTACGGGTGCTCAGGTACTGTCACATCGCAAAGAAACAAAATGCTTCCAAAATATTGTGAGCAGAGGAGTTGTGGCACTGTTGAATGTAAGTGTAATGATACACTGACGTCCTTCAACTGCGTACCATTTCCCCCTAATGTTACTGATATTTTGCTACTTTGTATGAAACTGTCACTTTTGCTCGACCTCTGAAATGATAGAGTGTTATTCGGAACATCTTTTCATGCGGTTGCGAACGTTAGAAGTCAATCTTGTCTCTTGTACGTAGTATTACCGTGTGGTAGACTTCTATTACGGGAAGTATCAGTTCTGATATCATTGCTCTTTATGCCGTTCTCGTTCCATGAGTTGTCTCCTCGCTATGACGCACTAAAATTTATGATATTGTTCTATTCATAATATGTTATGACTGCTAGACCGGTGTTGCGCCAGTGATGTTATTCAATTATAACCAATTGATAACTTTTTATAACACTTACAGATGATAGCTAGGAGAACAGTTATTTCTGCGAAGTAGCTGGTGTAGAAGGAAAACTATCGTTTACAATGCCTCCTTCATTTGCAATTTCATTGGAAGAGAGAGTACTTGTTGGTTGGCCAGTCGGAGTGGAAAGTCGTATTTTGAATTGCTAATTTCTGGAACCGCTGAAGCTGCTCGAAGTTACAGTACAGTCCCCTGACAGTACTCTCAATGGTGAAACGCGGGGATACATAACAACTTTAGTGGCTCAAGGAATGGTTTAAGTGTCTCGGATTATTTTATTTCTAGTTAAATAGATGCTTTTCAAAAAGGTTTACAGCTTACAGTAGTCAAACAACACTCCGTATACTTGGCAACTGCTTTATCACTTTCAATTTCGGCAAACTGAAATACAATATTATTTTAAATCAAAATGTTCAAATGTTTGTTAAGCTTATGGGACTTAACTACGGGGTCATCAGTCCCTAAACTTACAAACTACTTATGAACTACCTTATACTAAGGACGGCACAAATATCCATGCCCGAGGGGGGATTCGAACCCCCGACCGTAGTGGCCGTGCAGACCGTGACTGTAGCGCCTTAGTCCCCGCGGCCACCGCGGCCGGCTATTATTTTAAGATAGACACCTTCGTACTCATTTCTCACGTGCATATTAGAAGGAATAAATATAACACGCCAAAGTAATGTAGTATATCTAAAATAATTTTTGAAACATTAATACTCAAACTTTTGGCTGCGAAACGATAATAAGACTAAATGCAAACGTAGGCTTCCGCGGTTGTTGTCACTATCAATAAAATTCTTCCGGGTATGAGACCGCGTCGTCATTTTATAAACTATACCGACGTTTCGGCCAATATTGATAGATAATAAGACTATTTACTAGCTTCCAATACAAGTTTTAATTCCGTTTTCTGTGTACGTTACTCTCATTCTCACTGTGTAATTTGAATACTATTACCTTCGTCACATTCGTTTTATGTTTTTCTTCTCTTTTTTGAAAATCACTGTTTTCAAGCATTAGGCCAATTGGCCTGTCCCGGCATCACTTTTACTTATGGCGTACGATCCCTTCGCCCGATTTGTCGTATGATTAAATACAAAACTCCACACAAATTATTGACAGGCAATTTAGCGTGTGTGAGGGCGTTCCAGTGGCCTTCGAACAATCTGAACTAGATACGAAACTATTACATACACTTCAAACATTATGATTATTGTATTGATAATATTTTAGCTTGATCTGGTGGACCTATTAGCTGCCCTCTTACGAATGTTGGTTTACGTCAAGAACTTGTTGTTTGTGTCACCTTCATGAAAGCCCGCAGCACAACACGCCTTCCAATCCGTTGACAAGTGCATTGAAATAAAAATAACAAATAAGAACTGAGGGTTTAACGCCCCACGAACAGCCTGGTCATTACAGAGATGCTCGGATTCTTTGGTAAAGATGGGGAAGGTTATCACCCTTTCAAAGGAGCCATCCGGTCATTTTCCAGTAATGATTTGGAGAAATCACGGTAAACCAAAATCTGTATGGCCGGAGGCAGAATTGAAACACTGTCCTCCCGAATATAAGTCCAGTGTGTTATCACTGCGCCACATCGCTCGGTCCATTGAGATGCGTGGGGGGGGGGGGGGGGGATTTTTATAACACCTCTGCCCCACCATTGAGCTGTCTACCACAGGGCCTACACAGCATTTCGGTCGGTATTATTCACTCTTGTATACATAATCATTCATATGTGTGTAGTCTTCAACCCACTCCACTCCGGCAACGATTGAAAAGCGAACACACGTTCATCGGATTTGTTCTGTTTGTTTTGCATTTATAATCACGTCACAAATCATGTTACATTCCACCTGAATTACCCTGTATGTTTACACACTTACCAACCACTACGCTTACGTAATATATGTTATACCAGACTAACAGAAAATAGCGCATTATCTAAAAAACAATCAAGGTATATCTTACGGTATTTTTCTATTATTTGTGTTGCAGTTTCAATAGTACTTTGGTATGAAAGTGTCGGTGTCTGTCACTTGTTTAGATTTCCTCGCTGAAGTAAATACCAATTATCTGTTGATGTCTTCAGTCCGGAGACTGGTTTGATGCAGCTCTCCACCCTAGTCTATCCTGAGCAAGTCTCTTCATTTCATAATAACGGCACCCTGCATCCATTTGAATCTGCTACTGTATTCATCTCTTGGTCTTTCTCTGCGATTTTTACCGCACAAACCTCCCTACAATGCTAAATTCACGATTCCTTGATGTCTAAGAATGTGTCCTACCAATAGATCCCTTCTTTTAGTCAAGTTATGCCAGAAAGTCCTTTTCTACCTAATTATGTTCAGTACCTCCACATTAGTTACGCGATCCACCCACCTAACCTTCAGCAGTTATCTAGCTGTGATAATTGCGCTAGAAAGGCTTATATACCATTACACTCGATATTAGATGACTTAGCAGGTTTAGTCAGTTAGAAAACCAAAATTGTACTCCTATTTTAACCGTATTTCAATTATTTCCAAACGTTGTTTCACCCATATCGAGAATCTTGCAGTCCTTGAAGAAAGAATCTATTGCTATCAGTCGGCATCACAACCGAGCAACAGAATTTCACAAAAAAGACCTCGTGGACAGAATTTGTTGATTGGCAAACTGAAAATAACAGTACACCGACTTTTTCGAGGAACACTTCCAGCAACAATGATTACAACTGTATTAGAATAACCAACCAAAACGAACAAAAATTCAAAGTCTCACGACGAATTCCTTACACCGTAAAAAGTTGTGAGACCTCGTGGAAACCAAGTCGGTTATTTTAGTTAGTGTTCATGGAACCATCTGTACAACGCCTTGTCATAATTTGCCGTCTAATTAGTTACCTACCAACATTTATAGCGACTTTAACAATATTACACAACTTGATTTCTATAAATATACTGATTCGGAAATCGTACCATAATATAAATATAACAGAGAATAATAAAGAGAATAAATATAACAATATGGCGATTGCACATCAACATAATGAGATAACAATTAAATTGTTCAAATGCTTGCAAAGCTATCGGACCAAACTACTGTGGTCATCGGTCCTTACACTTACAAACAACTTAAACTAATTTAAACCTATCCTAAGGACAAAACACACACATTTCCATGGAGGACTAGAAACTCTGGCGGGAGTGACAACAATAATTCATATTTAGTTCTGTAGCCAAACTTAATCACATAAAATATGCATAAATTATTTTAAATATTAGTTTATGTTGCCATCCGGTTGCCAGGCTATTATATTTATTATAGAATAAATTTGTATAATATTGGTATAGTTGCTATAAATGTTGGTACATAGCTAATGAGATAACAAATTATGATAAGGTGTTGAATAGGTGGTTCCATAAATACTAGCTAAAACAACCGATTTGTATTCTCATGAGATATCACAACTTACGGTAGAAATGATTTGCATTTTTCTGCATTTTATGATTTTGATGAGTTCTCATTTTCTTTTGTAGGTAGTCCTTTCTCATCTTGGGTAACATGTTTTTTACATAAGCCACTGATTTCCTTAAAACGCATTCCCTGTCTCTTCAGGTTTAGCACAGAGGCTTTGATGTAACATTATTTGGGAAGTCTGGATAGTTGATTATATTGTTAATATTCAGTCATTGCATCATGTACTCTCACTGAAACCTGTGGTGGATAACTGTAAAAAATATCAACAAGTCAATCTTGTATTTCACATCAGTTTATGAATTTCGTAAAACACGGATGTTGCGGATACGTTATATTTCCTTGTATAACTGAAAGTCCTAGTTGTTATTTTGCGTCACCGTACTTATTGAATGATCAGCTTATCTCATACAACAGTTACTTCTCCAATATTAATTATTTTAGTCCGTAGAAAGAAGTGTTGTTTTTCAGTGTACAAAGTGTATGGTATTGAAATGGTTGCATATAATCGTATAAATCTTGGTCCTAGAATCAGTACAGTTGCACCTTACGAGAATTACAGCATCAAAATAATTCTTTTCTTGAGAAAAATCTAGTCTGAGAGGGTTAAGAATAACTATTTATAAAAAAGAAGAATTTCCTTATTATTCATCATTGTGGGCTTTGGCTGAAAGTTCTTTTGCACAACAATCTCATTTATGCACTACTATTTAGTGAACTTGTAGTATAGTGCACACTGCATTAGATCCGTACTTCAGTTCCCACATTTTTGTAATATATAAATCAATAACTTTTATTTCAGGGAGTTCTGTAGACCTAATTCTGCACCTTCACCTTGAATATCTAACCTGTAATTCTTTCTTCTGTGTTCATATGTGGCATAGCGTTTTGAAACAATTTCACTTGAGTTCATAAGAGAATTTTCTTCAAGACGTTCTAAGTTTCTGGTGTTATTCGGCTCGAACCAAGGTCAAGTTTCTACAACGGAGGCTATCTGGTGGGAATATTTGTTTTATGTTGTTCCTGTATGTGATACATGTCTTCCATACTTAGTGATTTCCATAAATCTATTCGCAGCAGCATCCACTGCACATTCCACGTCTAACTTCAGTACCAGCACCAGCGATGAGATTTATTTGATTTTCTGTCTTCACGTCTACATTAAGTCAACTGGTTTGAAGAGAACAATACCCTTAATTCCTGTCTCCATGGCGTCCACTGTCATAGATAAATACTGCTACATTTGTACGTGATTTTTTTCAGAGCATCTCTGTCCACTGTATGCTAAAATACCTTCCACTGCACTACATCTGAATTTTGCAGTCCACAATCCGAAATGTTTCACACTTTTATGTTATCTGCATTGCTACACTTATGGTATTCTTTTGAACAAAGTTTGTCACACAAGCCGTTGATTTTAGAGTTTTCTTTCTTCTTTTGTATGCGTGACTTTCGTTTCTCTAATATGAAGTGCTTTTTTATCTTGTACCTTGACTCTTTCCTTGAACTAGCATAATCAGCTGGTATGTTTAGATCCTCTTTCGTCAATGTAATAGCCACAATGTATCACGCTCATTTCTAGTTGATTCAAGGAATGTGTTGGGATGTCATTTCATTTTGTAGGTAGTCCTCCGTTTCTTCACTGGTAACATTTTGTAATGCGTCAGCTACGGATTTTCTTAAGGCCCACTCTTTACCTCTTTTTAAGTGCTTCTTAGTGATGAATAAAAAAGTCTGCTTCTGATGTTTTACAGCTGTCTTAAAAAGGACGACCTGTTTCATGACCTGTTGTCAGATCATCAGGTTTAAGACCAGAATAAAAATAAACCACAACAGCGCTAGTAAAGCGACAAACCTGATTATAAAACTTAACTGCATAGATATAAATTGGCTAACAACAAGGTAATACATAAGTGAAAAATAACTATTACACTGAGTTGAACGGTTATATATTATTAAAACATACACCTCTCCCCACGATTCCTAAAATTGATTTGGAAGTAAACTAATTACTGTCCATCGATAAAGGCGTGTGGTCCATTGTTGTTTTATTTTTTCCCCCTTTTTCCTTTGGCTGGGGCGAGCTAAAATCCCGAGAGAGTCACCAATATCGGAGAGGTGACATTCAACGTCGCAGTCATCAGTTTTGTATCGCTGGACAGACTGCATGTATCTTCAAAACACTTGTAATTTTTCCTCACTAAATGAATTGCCAGTATCAATTGCGAGTGAAAAAGAAAAAAAGACGTGCGCAGTAATAGGCTTTGTGTTAAGGATCACCTCCGTCAAAACGCCTACTAACCGGAGCCAGTCAGAAATTAAAACTGGATAGAAATACGCCGTTAAAATACGGAGGGACCGAGGTACAAGGTGCGTCTGAAACGTTCGGCGAATGGTCTCTGGAAATATAGGAAACAAGAGTTAATATACAAAATACCTTTACTGGCCTTCAAAGGAATAGTCATTGGCTACAATACACTTCTGACATCGGTTGTACAGGTGCTGGAAACTGTGAGCAAACACTTGTGAAATTGCTCGGAGCACTGAAGTCACGCCGTGCTGGATCTCCGCAACCACTCAAACACACACATTTTACTCATTGCTTGAACACCATACAGTTGCGGTAACATTCCATGGTTCTCCGTCGCCGTTGTGCGTAATTTGAAACAAAACTTGATGTTAACGCGTTGCTCCATTTTGCGTTCCATGTTGCAATGACACGAGTTCTCATACTGACCCTGTTAGCTGGGTCGAAGCGTGTACCACGTGCTTGTGGACATGTTCCTCAATGTGTATGCGCGGACGCCTCATCCGCGCCAGAGCTGTTTATAGCCGGCCGCGGTGGCCGAGGGGACTAAGGCGCTCCAGTCACGGTCTTCACGGCCACTACGGTCGGGGGTTCGAATCCCCCCTCGGGCATGGATATTTGTGTCGTCCTAGTTCGAAAGTAGTTCATAAGTAGTTTGTAAGTTTAGGGACTGATGACCCCGTAGTTAAGTCCCATAGACTATACAAACATTTGAACATTTGAGCTGTTTATAAAATATGGACCAGTCACCGAAGTTTCCAGACGCACCTTGCACAACCCAAAGAAAGTAAACGGAAACTCAGCAACAGCATTGGCTGAGTCGTTGTGGAGCGGGGCAGTGCCGTGGCCGAAAGCAAACTGAAAAGAGACCGTGTGATAATCCAAAATTCCGATTTTCACGCTGCAAAGATTGTTCACGATCCTTACGACCACCCCACATCGGTTTATGAACTTAGTTTTTCGTTACAAGCTTTACTTTGCATGTGAAAAAAATAAAATATCTACTTTTTATTCCGCGTGAGTTTTTAGATTCATAATGCTCATCACTCGATTCTGAACAAACTATGGCGTTAAAAAATCTGAGTTTTGAATATGTGATGGTACAGAATCTTAGCTTCCTACCAAAGCATTCAATTTTCCATAAATCGTAAATTTCGTTTTAAAATGACGCTAATAGTATGTGCACGTCAGTTACAAATCGGGTATTGAAAAAGATAGCAGGCAGCTTAAATGACCTATGCATTTTAGACCATACATTACCGCAGTGAAATAGAGCTGTCTCATTTCACGAGTAATAGCGAGTCAATGAGCATCAGTGCCGCGATAGCAAGTGTATTTATTCAGCGCGTGTTCTAACATCGTTTCTGTCGACATTTCGATAAATTGCTTGATGTATCCTTACTGAAAGAAGAAAGTTCAGTTGCAATCGAGGTCATTAGAAATGATTAACTTGTAGAATGTTGGAAGGTTCAGCTTACGCTCAAGCACTCCAAGGGAAGTAAACTAGCCGGCCGCGGTGGCCGAGGGGACTGAGGCGCTCCAGTCACGGTCTACACGGCCACTACGGTCGGGGGTTCGAATCCCCCCTCGGGTATGGATATTTGTGCCGTCATTAGCATAAGGTAGTTGATAAGTAGTTTGTAAGTTTACGGACTGATGACCCCGTAGTTAAGTCCAATAAGCTTTACAAACATTTGAACATTTTTTGATTTGGAAGTAAACTAATTACTGTCCATCGATAAAGGCGTGTGGTCCATTGTTGTTTTATTTTTCCCCCCTTTTTCCTTTGGCTAAGGCGAGCTGAAATCCCGAGAGAGTCACCAATATCGGAGAGGTGACATTCAACGTCGCAGTCATCAGTTTTGTATCGCTGGACAGACTGCATGTATCTTCAAAACACTTGTAATTTTTCCTCACTAAATGAATTGCCAGTATCAATTGCGAGTGAAAAAGAAAAAAAGACGTGCGCAGTAACGGATCTGGTAAAAGCAGACAGCAGATGCTCAATTTTGTGGTACAGAAGCAAAACTATAGCCATATCGGCTCGCGCTGTAAATATTGAACCTGTTGTAAGTCGTCGGCTTCGCGTTAGCCGGCTCTGATACGTTTGTAGGCAGTTTCATACTTTTCTCAGTATTTACTTACACAGTGTTTCAAAGGCATAACATCACACGAGGCATTAATGTTAGCATTGAATAGGGGATCATGGAGGAATTTTATTAGAGGTACTATGCTCCAGATTGAACGCTGAAAGGTATAATCAGTCTCTAATGATGATGATGATGATGATGATGTTTCACTTTATATTAGACTAAGTGATGGCTCTAACATGAAGAGCAAGATGAGACCTTAAATCTCTTCAGTTCCTTGTTCCTGGTAAATCTACGTATTGTCATGTATGTGACGAAGAATGGTATGCCCTACGATGATGTAATAGTATTTAATTTTATTCAAGGTTGTCCTACTAATTATCTAGCTAAAATTCTGTCAAGGTGAACAGGAACTCTTTAAAAAGCCAGTAGTTTGCGAAATGAGTAAGAATTTCATTCAAAATGAGTGCTTCAATAACCTCGACGACTTGCTGGTAGAAATCATCTTTCTTTAGAAGAAAATGTCAAGAAGATAACTGTAGAAGATTTGGAGGGACTTGAAAAACTTACAAACATTATTTCCCTTTCTTGTCTACTAATAGCAATGAGATTCGCAACCTCTTGGAAGGAGCAATAATTTTAGAATCCACATAACTGCAAATTAATACTAATAGCTTCTGGAAACGTCTATTAACTTCAGGTCACATAAATCTTTAGTATTGCAAAGAGGTAACACATTTATTACATGTCTCGTTCACTCGTTGTGTGAAAAGCCTTTCACTTCTAACACTTTGATACAAATAAACACAGAAACACTCTTCTCGTTGAAAGTAACCGGAGACTCGCTTGAACATCTGTAGATCTTCTACTAAAACGTTTAGCCGCTTAATTCCATAAAGAAAAGTTGTAGGTTAATAGACAAGTGTAAAACACTTTAATACTGTATACTGCACCTCTCCATTATGCAAAAGCCTGCCTCTGCCCTTTTGATACGGAACCATTGATGCGTAAACTACGAAAACCATTACTTGTACGTACCAGTCAGAGTCTATTATTGTTGTATTTCACTTTAATTAATTTTAATAAGGTGGAGTTTAAACTACTATATATCTGCTATACGGTAACAGGACAAAAACGTTTAAGAGGCACTGTGCTTAGGAATTTAAAAATTAAAAATTAAACTCTACATAACATCACAGGTTTACGACAGAGCCTAATTGTTTTTTGGTTGAATATATGGTTGTTACAATTAAAAAATGAACTAATGAAGGAATATTAGAAACTTCAAATCAAATGTTCAAATGTTTGTTAAGCTTATGGGACTTAACTACGGGGTCATCAGTCCCTAAACTTACAAACTACGTATGAACTAATTACGAACTAGGACAGCACAAATGTCCATGCCCGAGGGGAGATTCGAACCCCCGACCGTAGTGGCCGTGCAGACCGTGACTGGAGCGCCTCAGTCCCTTCGGCCACCGCGGCCGGCATTAGAAACTTTCTTGTTTTACATAGCGTCTACTGTTTTCACATTGATATGATCTGTCCTGTTCGTTATTTATTTCAGACTTAGCAATAACGTATAAATTTCTACGTAGGTAATCAAAAATGTGCGCAATGCCTACGCTGTGATTAATACATCGTGTTGCGCAGTGCTGCATTCCAGCGCTCGCAGCGCCGTCTGTAGCGCTGTTGCACGGGGCCCAGAGGTCATGGGCCCGGCAAGTGTCGGGACCCGACGGCGCACCGCCGCTCGCTGTGTGCTACAGGCGGTGCAGTGGGGCTCCACTAGACTACCCGCGGTGCGGGCAGCAGAGCGCAGCGGCCGGACGCAGGCGAGCTCTGGCAGCACCCCCTATAGAAGAAAACCTGCGCACGACGTCACAACATGGCGGCGGTGAGCGGCTTAGAGTTCTCTGAAAGATTGTAAACATTAGCAGTGCACGCTGTGCGCAGGCTTTCTTCTTTAGGGGGTGCTGGCTCGGGCGGGTAAATGTGGCGCGCTGCACAGCTCTGCAGTGAACATTGGGTCTATGAAAAGGTTAAAACCATTGAGTAAGAAATAACAAAATTCAATAAAAAAATTAAGGTTGGGAAGATATAGAGGGGCATTATGAAAACATTGCATGGGGCGGGTTAGACATCGAGGTAGTAAAAAATAGCGAGAATAGATTTGCGTATAAGTTGAATCAGGGTGTTGAATGTATGAGTAGGTGATTGTTTTAAAGCACGTTACATTTCAAGCTATTCAAACTGTTTGAGAACATTTCCTTTCCATTCCCTATGTAGCACTGATGGATTGGACGTAATGCTAGTAATCAAGTGACCCGTTGCCGAAAAGTGGTTACCTAGAGCTGAATTAGAGCAGGTAGATATAGATGTTCATAGAAACTGACCTCGAATGTTAGAGCCGTCTGGTGGATTTAATTAGACGGGCAGTCGTTACATTTGAATTTGTAAGCTCCAGGAGACTTAAATGGATCATTTTTCACTTTTACCCTCTGTCTGACTTTCTACCCCTTATTCCTGGAACAAAAAAGCTGGGTCAAGATTACTTGTAGAAACACGTTTACCTACATGGCTTGAAATCTTACCAAAGTATATAACTCTGTGGTAATAACTATCATAGCGTTAACAGGAGTATTAAAACAAACTTAAAAGTTCTCCAACTCCACCCTCACACTGGCAAGAGGGCCTAATAACATTAGTTCCTTTCCGTAATAGCACAATAAGAATGTATTTTTATCACAGACTTCTATAGTTTGTTAGGATTTCGAGTCGTATAGGCAAACATCTTTCCACTAGTAATATTGTCGCAACTTATTATGCTCGCGAGTATAACGGACAGTCACACATAGGGAAAAAAATGAAACATGATCGTCTTAAGTCTGCGGGCGTTTACAAAATCACATGTAACTACTGCCCGTACGGCTTCATCGGCCAGACGGCTAGAATATTCGAGGTCAGATTGAAGGAACATGTATATCGGCCTGCTTCTAATTTAGCCAGAGGTAACCATTTTTCTACAACAGGTGACTAGATTACTAGCGTTACTTCTCATCTTTCAGTTTTACATCGGGAACGGAAAGGTGGTTAAGAAAACATTTACGGCGCAACGGAAATAAGTCGCATATAAATTGCATCTGATCTTGTTCTCAGCACTTATGAAGAACAATATTAAATAAAAGAGGGAAGGTGCTCTAAAACTACAGTTTATAGGCAACTTACAGATTATACTTAACTTAAACTTGTTTATTCAGATAGAAAACAAACAAAATGAGGAAGCAATTTCGTTAATACAACAAAAATGCATCTCTTACATGGATTAATGCTATGGTGCCCAGCCTAAATTATACATGATTTAACGCTAGCCGGCCGAGGTGGCCGAGGAGGCTGAGGCGCTCCAGTCACGGTCTGCAGGGCCACTACGGTCGGGGGTTCGAATCCCCCCTCGGGCATGGATATTTTTGCCGTCCTTAGGATAAGCTAGTTGATAAGTAATTTGTAGGTTTAGGGACTGATGACCCCGTAGTTAAGTCCCATAAGCTTAACAAACATTTGATTTTGATTTAACGCTACTGGGGGAAAGGATTCACAAATAACATTTATTCTCACACATACACGCGATGCCACAGCGAAACTCATCAAAATCAGCGTGCTGAGACGAGGCGGAAGCAGCCGCCGCTATCGTCGGCGAAATTCAGCATGCCGGAGGTAGCACAAAACACAATATACAAACACTTTGAAACTGGCTCTGGTCTGTAGTGCCTGTTTTGAGATGGTTCGCGTGTATAGCCAAGTTAAATTACACCTGAATTGGACCGCGAGCAAACACGCTAACGATTTCACACGGCTACGTTACATGAACGCACTCCACTGAAGGTGAAGTGATTGAAAATCGGATTCATTATACTATATCACGGTGGATTCATAAATTGCAGTCTGTTAGAAATCGATCTAGGTACTGGTTTTATATGAGAAGTGGCGTGAACTCAGGCGACTAGCTGCAAACCCCGGAAATCGAAAGTCGGATCCATGTGGTTCCGAATACCGATAAAATTGAATAAATTCAGATTCCGAAAAATAAAGAAAATTAACTACAGCATGCAACCCATAGAAATGCTTAGAATTATATAAGGAAGCGATTGAAATACAGCTACACGTCATAGGGGGCGATTACAGAGACGGATGAGTTCCTGTCTCAGGATAGATAACCACAAAAATGAAATAATTACAGAGTCGGAAAAATAAAAATAAGAATTACGCCATGCAACCCATAGAAATGTTTAGAATTACATGAAGAAGCTATGGAAGGAGGTTGTACAAAGCTCGGAGACAATTACTGACAAAGAAAGAGAGCGAACTAAAAGTCGGAGAAAAAACAGCGAAATTAAAATAGGCTGGGAGAGAAGATCGCGAAATATTAGTGGAAATCAGAAGGATACCCACATAGTTACTTGCCTAAAGGGCATGGAACAAACAAGAGGGGAAGTTGAAGGCTTTGTTCTATGGACCAACCATGTGGCACACGTATCACTCACAGAAGGAAACGATGAGAAGATTTTTACATGCACTGTACAAAAATGAATGTATCACCTATTAGAAATCAGGACCCACAAAGCTAGAAGGTATTTACACAGAGTTCATGAACCATCACATGATCACATAAGGTTTTAACATACCAAGCCGTTATCAAACTGTAACTAGAATCACACACATCATGTTTATCTATTAGAAATCACTGAATTGAAAAACTATATCACATTTCCGCACACGATCGGAGAAAATATTCCCAAAAAAAAAAAAAAATGATTCTAAGTTCACGAATCTAAGTTAAACATGCTAGTCAATGAAACACTATCATCTCCAGAAACAAGAGCAGAACCAACCTTACCTCACCATATGACCAGCCCAGAATGAATCGCCAAACGGCCACCGGGGCGCGGGAAACGACCGGAAGCCGGAAAATCCAAGAAGAAGATGTGGTGGGGACGGAGAGTGAGTACACTCGCACTGGAATAGGTTCGCTAACTAGCTCGGAACTAAATGGTGTGGAAACCTCTTTGGTCACCTCAGCAGCTATCGACCCTGAGCCAGAGAGAACGATGCAAAGCGAGCTATCACTCTGTTCATTCGAACAGCCATAGATTCTCGCACACACTTAAAAGTACAACTACTGCACATTCACTCAGAGACAGTGGCGTAGCGGAGAAGCCGTAGTTATGCCACATTAATTAATATAATAACAAATTGTTAACATAACAAAGTATGAAAAACCTAGCAATATCAACTAGTAATTTAACACATGAAATAAAAATGCTATTCCTCAAGCCTAGAAAAGAGTGGGGTTCAAGTTTTAACAAAATGATAGTCTATCAACGTTAAATAAATTATAGCTTTACAGAAATATACAAAAATATATGGAAGATGACAGACGGTCGTCTTTCAATCTCGTTTGCGCCTTTTCCACCAATGTTTTTGAACTACCCGACATTCAGTTGCTCTTTCTCCCGAGTATTCTGCAAACGTCGAGTCATGGGTCTGCCTTAATAGCTCGTTTCGTAGTTTCTCCGGTAGTGCTAATGGACGGCCGTTTCTTGACGATCTGTACAATATTCCGTCCTCTACGCGGAGCTGTGGCTGCTTTGAAAATTGCTGACAGTCCGGATCCGCAATTTGCGCTTGTTGCCATTCTCGCCTGTCAATGCTTGCGCATGCCAAGCTAGGTATCTTTCTGTTGACAAGGGACACCTTTGATCTAGAACGCTCGGAACCGCACGAAACCATGCATAGAATAACAGGCAATCTTAAACAGGACAGTGGTGTGCGTAATTTCTGTGCCAAACGTTCCATTGTACCTCAATTTAATATTAACATAGATAAATAAAGTACAAAGGTATTAATACCATAGGAAGGAAATTATATGTAATTTAATGGAGTCGTTGGATAATTACATATTCAGTTAGCAATGCCAAAAACTCTCTGCATAAAGTACTTATAATAACGCAAAACACACATATACAGCAATATCACACATCTGAAAGTACTGTAATTAGTCTTCAAACTGCAGATGCAAGATTTCGATGATGTGGTTAAAACAAAGTGGAAGAGAACAATGTGCACGCCTCATTAAAACCGCGTTATTATATTCCAAATCACTTTCGCATTCACGCAGTCCAATATCAGAAGCCACATTAATTAAATTTTCAAATAATTATGTTGATATGTCAATGTGATATTGTATTTTTCGCCAAGAATATTGCAAAATAGTGTTATACGTAGGTTATTTCGGGTTTGCAGCTGGTCATCGTAAACTTCATTCCACGATATTTCAACTGGACACCTGCCAGTCATCTTCCGGTGAGCCAACAAGGACTGACGAAACGGTTTTTTCCCCTTTATTGTAATTTTAATTCCCCTAGAAAGGAGCGGGCTGGCAGCGCTCACAGGCGCTCTTCAGCCTACAGAAATAAAATTGGAGAAACATACTAACATAAAGGAGATAAAATTTTGGAGATAACACATACATAAAGCGGAGATGTAAAATGGAGATAAAACAAAGTATATAAAATGGAGGGAAACGGTGGCGTCATAAAAGATTTGGAACGGTGATAGTGGTGAATAAAAACAGCTGCTCGAAGGTCAGTGGTACACACACAATTAAAATGTGCGTAGGGCGGCGGCTATGGTTAGACCGTCCGCTATTGTGGAGTTAAAACGAGAAACACAACACACACTTGGAGAAAGACACGCGTTAAAACTGATGGTGTCGGCTGCGGGTTGGCCGTTCACTGTTGTAAAATAAAACAATGTAACTAAAAGTCACCACACTTGTCGAAGAACTCACATGGAAGTACAAAGAAGGTTCCACAGATGGCGGAGCACTTACAGCATTGAAGATGTGGTGGGGGGTGGGAGGGGACGAATGGAGAGGGAGAGGGTGGGGAGGAGCCACAGGGCAAGTGAGGAAGGAATGAGGGGGGGATAATGTCCCAGGAAGCCATGTGGAAGAAGGAAAGGGGGACGGTAAGAGGAGGATCCAGAGGGACAGCTGGGTGGAATGAGGAGGGGAGAAGGGATGGGAAGGGAGGAATAGTCTGGGCCCTCAGGGAGAGAAGGGGGAGAGGGAGCAAGGGGAAGGATCACAGTTGGTATGGAGGGTAGATGTCAGGTCGGAGGGCATCATACGGGAGGGGAAAGGTACGGAAGTTGCCACGGGAAAGGATCTGCAGTGTGGACAAGTGGAGAGCAGAGGGAATACAGTGGTGGAGGTGCGGCAATGGACCAGGTGCAGAGAGGAGAGGATGGACTAGAGGATGAGGCGGATCTGATTTGCAGGATATATAATGGAGGAGGAGATGTTCAATAAACAGAATGAGTCGGGGGAAAGGAATGAGATCATAGAGGATCCGCGTGGGAGAGGGGGGGATAATGGGGGATACAGAAGGTGAGGCGAAGGGCATGGCACTCCGGTATCTCCAGAGAAGGATGGGGGAGCGGAGATCCAGGCTGGATGGGTGACACATAGGATAGGATGGATGAGGACAGTAGAAGGGTTGAGGCCCCATGTTCGACCAACAAGGAATTTGAGGATGTGGAGGCGGGAGCGGGCTTTTTCTTGGATAGTACGTAGATTGGGAGTCCAGGAGAGGGTGCGATCAATAGTGAGGCCCAGGTACTTTAGGGTAGGGGTGAGGTAGATGGGACAGTTATGGAGGGTGAGATAGAAATCTTGGGGACGGAAGGAAGGGGTAGTACGACCTACTATGATCGCCTAGGTTTTGGTAGGATTTATAGACAGGAGCCACTGGTTGCACCAAGCGCGAAAGAGGTCAAGGTGTTCTTGGAGCAGGCGGTTGGAACGGGCGAGCGTGGGAGCTAAGGCAAGGAAAGCAGTGTCATCAGCATATTGGAAGAGGTGTACGGGAGGGGCAGGCTTAGGCATATCAGAGGTATACAGGAGATACAGGAGGGAAGAAAGGACAGAGCCCTGGGGCTCACCAGTAGAGAGATAGAAAAGACGAGAGTCGATGTTGTGGATGGTAACATAGGTGGGGCGGTTGGAGAGAAAGGAGGCAATGACCCGGACAAGGTTGATGGGACGAGCATAGGTTTGGCGTTTCAAGAGCAGGCCAGAGTACCATACCCAATCGTAGGCCCATTCGAGGTCTAAGATGGCAGCATGACAGGAATTTAGCTGGAGGGAAAGTAGTTGTGTAAGTCGAATGAGTTGGTCGTCATTGGAGAAGGAAGGACGAAAGCCACATTGGGTGTCTGGGAGAATGTGGTGGAGCTGGAGGTGGTGATGGAAGCAAGAATGGTGAGGAAATGGAGGGGACATTCCTTGAGGTGGCGGTATGTGATGCAATCGTGGCCAGGAGCCGTGTTGTGTTTGGTGCTCAGGATCAACTGTATGTCGTGTGCAGTGATAGGGGTGTTAATGTCTGATGGGGGGATGTGGTCCAGGTATTGGAAGCCAGGAGCTAGGGGTGGGACGGAGACATAGGTTTTTTCATGGACATCTGGGAACAAGGAATAATCAAAGTTAGGACTGTCAGGGATGGAGAAGACATCAGAGAGGAAAGAGGCAAAATGGTTAGCCTTACTGCCATTATCAGGAATGGGCTGGTCAAGGTGGAGGAGAGGTTACGTGGGCGGAGGTTTTGATCCAGTGAGGAGGTGGAAGGCATTCCAATACCGCGACGAGTTGATGGGGAGGTGGGCATTAAGCCGTGTCACTGTCTGATGCCAGTCCCGGCGTTTTTGGCAGTCATGTGTCGCTGGAATTGCCAGTGGCGGAGGCGTGTATTCTGGTCACGGGTACAGAGGAAGGAGCGGTACAGGCTGTGGGATTCCCACAGGAGAAGGACAGCCTGTGGAGGAAGTGTGGGACGGTGCGGCTGGACGCTTTCGTAGGGATATGGGAATGGATAGCATCAGACAAGGTCTACTGAAGGAAGAAGGCAGCTTGTTCGATATAGTCTGGAGAGCGGAGGCGGAGAGGGTGGCTTTCGACCTGATGGGTGATGGAGAGGCAAAAGGCATCCAAGTCTGATTGGGAGTAGTCATGGACGAGTTTAGGAGGTGGAGGTGGATGAGGATTCCGTGGGTGGTGGATATTGGGGGTGAGGGTAAGGAGAACAGGGTCGTGATCACTGCCTATGGGGTCAAGGACGTCGGTAGTGATGCGCCCAAGGTGATTGGGAGAGACAATGACGACATCTGGGGTGGTGTTGCTACAGGGGCGGGTGTCGCATGGGAGTGGGACGACGTCGCCATTGATGGTAGGAATGAACTGATGCCACCGAGGGAGTTCGGCAGAAGTGCGGAAGTGGATATTGAGGTCAGCGGCGACCATGTAGGTCGTGAAGGTGCTATCTATGTGAGCAAGGAAGTCATAAGGGGTGGTAACATGGGAGCGGACATAAATAGTAGCGCAGGTGTCAGTGACGGAAGGGAGGAAGAGGGTGTGGATTAGATGTTCATAAGGGATGTTGAGGGGCTGATATGGCTGAACCGGGTGGTGTCAGAGATGGCCAAAAGCTACTCCACCTCGTGCAGGGGGATGGGGAGAGTCATGACGGTGTAGGATATAGGTTACCAAAGTTCATAAACCAATCAAGAAGGCTAGGAGGGTGTTTTTGTTGGGAAGAGCCGATAAGCAAATGTTACGATCGCACTTAGAAAATGAATGGACATCGTTTAATTCCGGGACTATGGATGTAGAGGAGTTGTGGACTAAATTTAAGTACATTGTTAATAAAGGGCTAGAGAAATATGTGCCAGTAAAGACGATTAAGGATGGAAAAGATCCACCGTGGTATAATAACAATGTTAGAAAGCTGCTGAGAAAGCAAAGGATGTTGCACTCTCGATTCAAAAAAGAACACGCAAATGATGACAGGCAAAAGTTAGTAGATATTCGTGCGTCTATAAAAAGGTCGATGCGCGAAGCATACAATAATTATCACAGCCATACCTTAGCAAAAGATCTTTCCGAGAACCCGAAAAAATTCTTGTCCTATGTAAAATCGATAAGCGGGTCAAAGCCCACTGTCCAGTCACTCGTTGATCATTCCGGGGCAGTAATAGAAGAAAGCAAACGGAAAGCTGAAGTTCTAAATTTAACCTTTAAGAAATCTTTCACGCAGGAGGACCGCACAAATATACCATCATTTGATCAACGTACTAATTCCGAAATGGGGGACATAGAAATAGGTATTTCCGGTGTAGAGAAGCGGCTGAGAGAGCTAAATACGAAAAAGTCTGCTGGTCCGGATGGAATACCAGTTCGGTTTTACAAAGACTATTCTGCGGCATTGGCCCGCTACTTAGCTTGCATTTATCGCGAATCTTTAATTCAGCGCAAAGTTCCTAGTGATTGGAAAAAAGCGCAGGTGACTCCCGTTTATAAGAAAGGAAAGAGAACTGACCCACAGAATTTTAGGCCAATATCGTTGACATCAGTTTCATGTAGAATTTTAGAGCATATTCTCATTTCGAATATAGTAAATTTCCTTGAAACGGAATAGCTTTTTTCCATGAATCAGCACGGGTTTAGAAAACATCGTTCATGTGAAACTCAGCTTGCCCTTTTCTCACATGACATCTTACGAGCCATGGATGAAGGGCAACAGGCGGATTGTGTTTTTCTCGACTACAAAAAGGCATTCGACGCGGTGCCACATTGCAGACTGCTAACTAAGATACGAGCTTATGGAATAGGTTCACAGATTTGTGACTGGCTGGAAGACTTCCTAAGTAATAGAACGCAGTACGTTGTTCTCGACGGCGAGTGTTCATCAGAGACGAGTGTATCGTCAGGCTTGCCCCAGGGGAGTGTGATAGGACCGCTATTATTTTCTGTCTATATAAATGATCTGATGGACAGAGTAAGTTGTAATTTGCGGCTGTTTGCTGATGATGCTGTGGTGTATGGGAGGGTGTCGTCTGTAACTGACTGTAATAGCATACAGGATGACTTAGACAAAATTTCTTGTTGGTGCGAAGAATGGCAGCTAGCTCTCAAAGTAGAAAAATGTAAGGTGATGCGCAGAAGTAGAAAAAACAATCCCATAATGTTCGAATACGGCATTAGTAGTGAGCTTCTTGATGCTGTCGCATCACTGAAATATCTAGGCGTAACATTCCAGAGCGATATGAAATGGAACGAGCATGTAAGGACAGTTGTGAGTAAGGCGGACAGCCGACTTCAGTTTATTGGGAGAATTTTGGGAAGATGTACTTCACCTGTAAAGGAGACCGCGTATAGATCGCTTGTACGACCACGTCTTGAGTATTGCTCAAGTGTTTGGAACCCGCAGCAAATCGGTTGGAAGGAAGACATAGAGGCGGTTCAGAGGCAAGCAGCTAGATTTGTTACCGGTAGGTTCGACCAATGCACGAGTGTCACGGAAATGCTCCGGCAACTCAATTGGGGATCGCTGTAAGAAAGACGACGTTCTTTTCGTGAAATTATGTTGCGGAAATTTAGAGGGCCGAATTTGAAGCTGAGTGTAGTACGATCTTTCTGCCGCCTACTTACATTTCGCGTAGTGATCTCAAAGACGAGATAAGAGAAGCTAGGGGTCGTACGGAGGCATATAGGCATTCTTTGTTTCCTCGGTCTATTTGAGAGTGGAATAGGAAAGGAAATGCCTAGTAGTGGTACAGTGTACCCTCCGCCACGCACCTTACGGTGAATTGCGGATTATGTATGTAGATATAGATGTAGGGTGTGGTACAGAAATGTAGATGACGGAGGAGAAAGGTTTCATTCAGGAGAAAGGCATCCACGCGGTGATGGGTTAAGGTGTTCATGAGGAGAAGCTTATTGGTGGGATGGGAACGAATATTCGAGTTCAAGATGTTAATCGCCATAATGAGGGTGAAAGGCAGGGAGAGGGAGAGGGAAAGGACGTGGGGGCGGTCGATGCGGGAGAAGGTGAAGTGGATGTGATTTTGGGAGTTTGTAGCCTTAAAATCAAGGTTCAAGAGGGAGAGAGCGGCCATGGAGACTTGTTGTAGGGTGTGAGGGCGTTGGAAAGGGTGAATATTTTGGAGGGCGATAGTCCGGAACCGGATGATGTCCTCTGCTGTGGGGGGAGGGCATAAGGAGTTATTGGCGGGAATTGGGGGATCAGTGCGACGGACAGAGATGGTGAATTCTTCTTTGGTGGGAGGGGGGCGGGACTTACATTTGTAAGAGTGCGTGGGGTGTGCTCCATCGCAGGTGTTACAGGAGGGGGTGGCCGCGAGGCTAGGGCAGGAGGTTTGAAAGTGTTGGCCTTTGCAGTGAGGGCATACAGGGGGGAGACGGCAATGTTCAGCAAGGTGGTCATTATAGGTGATGCATCGGGAGCAGCGGTATGACTGGGGAGGTGCTCGGGAAGATTCCACCTGGTGGAGGCTGTTGTAAATGAGGGCCCCATAACAGGAGGAGGTGGTTGATTAATGGCGCGTCTTCTGTGACGACGCGCATGAGGTAGGTGGGGCCCGTTGCATTGTTAATGCAACGAGTGGATCGGATAGATAGGCGAGAATCTCGCCGGAGTTCCTCCGGCACCTCTTCAAAAATGTTCATATGTTTGTTAAGCTTATGGGACTTAACTACGGGGTCATCAGTCCCTAAACTTACAAACTACTTATGAACTATTTACGAACTAGGACGGCACAAATATCCATGCCCGAGGGGGGATTCGAACCCCCGACCGTAGTGGCCGTGCTGACCGTGACTGGAGCGCCTCAGTCACCTCGGCCGCCGCGGCCGGCGGCACCTCTTCCTCTGTTATCCCTGGGTTCAATTTGGTCATCACAGCAGTGAGGGTGGGAGGACGACTGGGAGGAGGGGATTGGCGATTGGAGGCTGGAGGGGGGAGCGGGATAAGGGTGGCGTTGGGTCCAAAGTGGACGCGGGGGATCTTGTGGAGCATCTGTGTGTGGAGGTCGGTGTCAGGTGATTTGAGGAGAACAGAGTCACTTCGTGGGATGATTCGGGAGATGGGGGCAGAAGAGGCATACTGCCGGAAGAGGAGAGTGAAGGCACGGCAGTCTAGGAGTTGGGGTTCAGAATTATTGAGGACGAAAGTGTGGAGAGCAGGGGGTCGGGAGGGAAGGAGGGGTGGCGGGGGAGGTGGTGCAAGCTGGATAGGGGGAAGAGGGGCGGCTTCTATCGGGACCGGTGGGCCAGTGGCGAGAGGGTCGACGGGCTTTTTTGTCACCAAGGAGGTGGCGCCTGTGGATGCTCGTTTGGTCTTCTTCGGTTTTAGGAGTGCCTGGGAGACAGGAGTGGGAACAGGGGTGACGGGAAGGTGGCGCGGAGCCCTGCGGCAGCGGCGTCGTCGTCGGATGAGAGAAGAGAGGAGTCCGGGAGTCGGGGAGGGGGGGGGGAAGGAATCGAGTGGGGGAACGGGGGAAGAGGCAAAAGAGTGTGGGGCGACGGCAGCAGCTTGTGTGGGGCAGAGGAGAGGGCGACAGCTGAGGGAGTGGTCAGGGTGAGGAGGGAGGGACGCATGGCAGGAAGGAGAGGGGAGGATGTGCTCCAGGAGATGGTACTGGGGGCATGGGAGAGCGAGGTAAAATTGAAGGTGGAGGACACAGTAGTAGGGGGCAAAGGCGACATTTCAGAGTCGAACAGTCACCGTAACCGTAGAGCACTGCTGCAGGATCAGCGGCGGCGGCGGACGTGCCTCCCGGCGGCCCAGGTGGGGGCGGGAGCGGCGCGACGCGGCGTGCGAGGCGCCGGCGGTGGGACGCGCTCCGGCGGCTGGGGACGGGCAGAGCGCGCTGGGCGGCGGCGAACCCGGCGTGGGCCGGAGAAGCACCTTCCGGGGCGACAAGACGGCGGCGGCGGCAGTGAAGACACCGGAGGTGTCGGACGGCGATGAGGCGGCGACACGGCGGTACTGCAGTCCGGATCGGCCGGGCGGGCGGGCGGGCGTGCGGGCGGCGGGGCCCTGCTCGGCAGTCGGCGACAGCGGAACTTCACGGCGACAGCGGTACTTCGCAGCGGCAGACAACACGCGAAGACGACAGCACAGAAACCTGAGAAAGACGAACTGCGAAACACGAAACAACAAATACCGCACAAGCAACGTAACAGTACCGATTTGTCAAGATCTGACAAAACACGGTCTCAGATCCGTCTTATATAGCACGCTGGTGGTATTACCGCGCATGCGCCGAAGACACGGTGGCGGTGACAGAAGGACCCCTCCGCCCGGCGGCAGCGCCCTCGCTGGTGGAACTGCAAGGATCAGCTGTATTCGATAGTGCCGCTGGCCGCAGTGATCGGAGTTTTCTGGCGTCTGCGTCTAGAACAAATCTCGGAGATGACGGGATTCCACGCTTTATTCAGCTGGTAGCCGCTATCACGGTTCATAAGATTTTCCGAAATGCGTATTTCCACGGATTCTTTTATAATGGCGTCCCAGAAGGAAGTTGTTGTGGCCAAAACTGATGTTTTATCCTACTTCATTGTATGTCCGTTGGAAATACAATGCTCTGCAACTGCGGATTAGCTGGGTTGCAGAAGGCGTGTGCAAGGTTGAACTTCTGTACAACTTTCTTCCACGGTGCATCTTGTCTGACCTATATAGGCCATACCACATTTTATAAATGCCCGCCTTTCGTAGTAACAAATCATCCTTTACTGATACCAGCAAGATAGAAATCTTAGATTCTTTCTTCCTTTCTTTCTCTTCATCCCTTGTCCCGCACGTGCAGGGTCGGCTTTGTTATTGCAGATTTGGCGTGTTAGTATTGACGGGGTGGCCGGATGCCCTTCCTGCCGCCACCCCTGACCCCGGGAGGAATTGTGTACCCCAGATGTCTGTGTATAGTGTTAGACCACACGGCTAACCGAGCGGGTAAGTTAGAAATCTTAGCTGGACGGAAAATCGTGAAATGAAGTTTACGACGTCCGGCTGCAAACCCGAAATCCTTTTGAATATCTGATTCGCCGTGAAATTTTAAAATTACACACAGGGTGAAGATTCCTGATGAAATAACGATCATGTACCTTGACGTGTGGTTTGGCGCCTTGTTTTCTTACAAAATTAGTAATCCTTCTGATATAAAATTTATATTGCCGAAAAAAGACAGCCGCGGTAGAATAGCCGTGCGCACTAAGGGGTTGGCAATAGTATGTTGTTTACGGTGGCATGATCTTCAGCGTTACATCTTTGTTCGGAAAACTTGCATCTAAAAGGGTATGAGCCGTCCATGAATCACACAATAGACCACAATCCTGGGGCGCTGGCATACAAGTGCTGCGTTTTGCATGGAAATATCGCACACTATTGTTATGTTTGTGATTGCTCCTTGTTCTAAGCATTGTTTCGTGCTGTTCGTAGCGTTAGAGCTCAAAGGCGTCACCAGTGAGTTCTTCAGCGTTCGCATGCGAAACGCCTGGCCTGTGCAAAACTTTGAAACCATACTTGTACAGGCGGAGTAGCCATCTTGCCAGGCGACTGCTCGGGTCTTTTAGATTCAATAACCAGCATGGTCCGTTATGACTTTGAATCTTCGTCCATGCAAATAACAACAAAAGTCCGTTACCCGACAAAATTAAAGCTCGCATATCCGTTTCCGTGGTTTAATCATTTGTTTCCGCCCGACGCAATTGTCTTGACGCATAAGCCAAGGGGTGCTGCCGACCATTTAGTTCCTGGCTTAGAACCACGCCTAAAACGTAATTTGCTTGCATCACTCGACAGTATGATCTGTTTACTGAAATTAGGGAAAACCAATACAGGAGTTGATGTTAATAACTACATTTTTCAAATGCTGTTTTGCATTCCGGTGTCCATTGAAAGTTGACACGTTTCTTTAACAAGTCAGTAAGACTTCGTGAAATTTCGGCAAATTTTGGAATATGTTTTCTTTATAAATTTGCGAGTCATATATCTGACTGTAATTGCTCTACCGTCGTCGGTGTCGTAAAATTTTTTACGGCTTCCACTAATCGAGGGTCAGTGCGAATTCCATCCTGACCTATAATAACAGATAGATTTCGTACCTATTGTAGTGCAAAGTGGCACTTTTCCAGACCCAATGTTAGTTTCGCAGCACGCAGGCGGTCGAAATCTTCACGTAAACGTAGCAATTGCTCTTGTGCGTCTTTAGCAAACACAATTATGTCATCCAGATACCCCATACACGGGTTAGCTTTCAACCCCCGCGGCACACCATCCAACAATCAATGAAAGGCTGCTGTAACATTTTGCAGCCCAAAAGGTAGACGCCGATATTGGAAATGTCCGGTAGAATTTGAAAATGCGGTTTTGGGGCGGTCCTATTTTGCTACCTGCAACTGATGTTACCCCCTTCGTAAATCCAGGGTCGTAGTTTATCCAATGTTTCCGTTCTGTTAGGCATCTGGTAGGCGTCCGTTACCGTCTTCTGATTCAACTAACGGTAATCGCAGCAAAATTTTTATGCCTTATACCCGGCTGGTGCTTTTTTGAAAAATAGAACTACGGGTGCAGACAATGGGCTGTTATTTTCCTCTACAATCCCATCCTGAAGTTGTTGATTAGTAAATTCCCCCATAACCGATTGTAAACATTGAAAAACGTGGTACGGATTTTTATAACCGCTGCTTCATTCCCATTGGGAATATGTTGCACCAATGGTGTAGCAGATAATGGGCCTGAAGGGTTAAAAAGTCGTACGTATTCCTTTAACGGGTCCTCCATGGATAGCTTATCCTGTCCCTCTAGGTGGGCTACTTTTCCGGAGTCGCAGCTCTCTGTGAGAAATCATAGTTAAATTTGGTACCAGGTTACCTTGCGTTACCTTTAACTCCTCGTGGCCAAAATATCAGTTCGAATTGGAACTGCCTTGGTACCTTCAATTTCACGTACGTAGGACGTACTGCGTCGGACAAAACACTGAGCTGAATTCAGTTTCTCATTCTCAGCCAATGGCTCCGCGATACATGACGTATTTGCCCGCAAATCCGTACCAAACGCCACCCAGATTTTTCCCCCTGTAACTTTCGTTATGTTATACTGCGACTCAACTTTAAGGGACCTTGCACGCAGTTTCGGTGGTCTACCCGACGTCTCGGGTGTACCTTGCGGCAGTAAGTATATTCCGGCAGTAGAACCTACTCAAAACAGTGCGCCGTTACAAGTCAAGTTAGGTGTGATGCGCACCAGGAAATCCAATCAGGGGATGAGATCGTAACTCCTTCTCTCTGTAGGAAGAACTTTCACATCTACCTGAAAACTTACATATCCCAATCGGAAGTCCAGAGTTCCTGACCCGAGTTAACTAACACGTCCCATCCCCTACGCCACTTAACGTCCAGCGTGGAGCTTTCAGCGTCTTCTTCCCGACCATAAACTTGCTCCCTACCGATACATGGGAACCGGTGGCCAACAAAATTGTACACAATTTTTTCCCCACATAGCCGGTCAGAAAAAGGTCTGCCACTAATTTCACACATGTGTTAACTCTTAGCGGGAGCGTTGCACAATGGGCTCCCCGCTCCCCGTCCCGTTTAACGGCTGAGAGCGGAATTCACACTGATAATTACTCCTGTGTTTCTGCCAATTACCGCTCAGACCATTTCGCTCTAAATGCCCAAACGTTCATCACCGTATACACTGTAGGTTTTTACAGTTCCGTCACAAGTGCCGCTTACAACAGTATTTCAAAGACTGTGCTTCCTTATTAAACACTGTGATCGGTCACCTGTTTACTTTTTATTTTCGTGTTCTTTGTTACAGGTGAACTTTCTTCTCATTATTTCTCTTTATAGTTGTTCTGTCTTCAATAATGAGTGATTCAGATAAGAACCGTTTCACGTAACTTCCAGCCACCTAGGTTCAGTGTTTGTGTGGTACATGAGCACACTTGAAACGTTTAAAAAATGACCCGAAATTAATTTAGGGCATTCAAATCAACAACTATACGAAACAAGTTATTTTGAAATGCGCGACGGATAACGGTTTCATACCGAAAACCAGTCGCCTTCTAGATACTTTATTATCCTATCTTTATTTCTCATTGATATTAAACCATAAAATACTTATCTAAAAATCATTTACTCGGATAATCATTATTCGGTTCACCACTATTTACACATAACCACTTGAGGGGATAGCTGGCTTGTTCAATTAAATAAGGAAGTGCTTTAGAACATATCGGAACATTAATTAGAACTTGTAGATGGGTTTTGCAACCCTAGAATATCACATACTTATAGTATTACCTGATAACCTTTAATACTACTTGGCCTCCTAACTATTTCCATTACTTTCTCTCCTCTCTTGTACTGAATAAACAGAATGTGGTCTGGAGACAAAGAGAACATTGATTATCCACACGCACAACTTGTTTCAGAGTCGCTAACACGACACTATTAGCCCCACATCCGTATAATCTACTTTGCATTTAGGAGAATCACCAGAGAGCAGAAATAACTTTGCGGTCGCGTAACACTATAAATGCTCCTAAGCTCAGTAAAAGTTCACCACATCATTCAAAGAAGCAAGCATGTTGACATGAAAGATACGAAAAATAAAATCACTGCATTTCATAAAGCACTCATTATTGCTGTTTCTGAGGTGAAAAACCCTTCGAATGAATCAATAATCCTGGGCATTCCCTTACAATAAAGAAATGGAGCAAACATTCGCCTAAAACAATGAACACTGAAAGAAATACAATTATATCAACACCATCCTTACAATATTTACAGATTGAAATTATCCCCACTGTTCAACATTATTCCCCTGATTTCTCAATAATCATTTACAGAAAGAGACATAGACCGAAGGGTACTTTGTCTCGAGGCGAGCTCGAGATTCAGACAATAAGTTTCCATATTATTCATATAAAATTACTAGAATTTCCCCCGAATTTAACACAACCCTTAAACAAGACATTATCCTGTCCGAACTGTTTACAATAAATACGAAAGTAATCCCAATTTCACATGTTCTTCACCTTTACCTCAGAGCTCCTCTTCAGTCAACATTCAGACCCCTCTGCAAACCATGACCGATCCACCTACTCAACCGCCTTTCTATTGAAGTTGCCTGGTAGCCACGCTCTCATTGGCCCATACCAACTCGAGCCTTCTGCCAACCTACTCAATCCCCTTCGACTGCTTGGTATCTACCAAGTGCTCCGAAACTCAAAGGAACGTCTCTGCAGATCCTCGCGAAAACAAGAAATTGGCACACCTCCCCAGAATCATGCACTAGCTACCTCTGTTTGCAGTAGATACTAAAGCACAGACCTCACCACATTCACTCTCACAAGGACAGGGAAGCGGGTTCTCTGGAGCCTAGCTCCTTGTTTTGCTTGTTATTACTTACACAACTCACAATAAGCATTCCTGTTTCAACATAGCGGGCGTCATAAACTTAAAGATTTTGAATAAATAGATGCATTACATAAAACAGATTACTAACAGTACTGTAATTAAATGATGTCATCGAATAAATCGATTTGTAACTGGAAAGATCATGAAAGGGTACAAACCCTACCGTTTCAACTGTCAATTTACACGTGATTTTGTCATCACATTATAACCCAGACGCCCCATTCAAAGTTTTCGGGAGTTCCATCCATATCGTCCTCGACATTTCCAGTTTTAACACCCGCAGGAACGCATCTACAGCCCTTTATTCTGCCTCACGTAAAGTAGGTGCAATCGCCCTGTGATCAGTTGTCAAATCATAGGTGCCTCTATTTAGCTTACGAATCTGGTCCGGCCGCGCCGAGCGCATTGAGGCTCTATGCTCCGATGCGCGAGGCCGTTCCCCGTCGGGGGTTCGAATCCCCCCTCGGGCATGGATGTTTGTGCTGTCTGTAGTATAAGGTGGGTAATAAGTAGTTCGTAAGTTTAGGGGCTGATGACCTTGCTGTTAAGTCTCTTAAGGTTAACAAACATTTGAATCTGGTGTGCAAAACCTTCGATCTATTTCCTTGTTTCTGTAAAATTCCATTCTGATTCTCGCGACTGTATTAACCCCGTCCTGAAATTGCTTAAGTGTCTGAGCCTCCCGTAAATTTCCATAGTACATAGCAAATGTTGTGGTCTCCCTATTAATTTACGCTTAATTACACTTAATAACCGCTCCTCCCACAAATTCGCCAAATTGGCGGCTGTAGCCAAATTGCCAAAGAAGGCGAATATATCCTTCTCTGGGTTCCTAGAAACCGGAGTGACCTAAGTTGCGGCAAGTATCTGCCGTTAACTTACCCGAGGGTGAATCTACCCTAACAGCCTCCAGTTGCTGCAGCTGTGCTACCTATTCAACCAAATGTGCAACTGCCGCTTTAGCTGATACCGCGGTCGTCGTTATAGTTATTCACTATCTACCCAAGAGACAAGGACAAGAAAATATCCAGAAGGAAAGGAAAACCCGAGGAAAAAGAATTTCAAGGTTGGCACTCACTCTTTCTGCTGACGCTGCCTGTCTCTGGCCGACATCTTCCGTTGGTCGATCTTGTCTGCTTCCAGCCGCAAATCTCGGACACCAAATGTAACGGGTAGTCCATCAATGTGAGGGTGGCCGTAAGTTTAGTGGGAGTTTCTCTGGGTTCTATGCTGCGGAAGAAGTGGAAATGGATGGTGGACAGCACTTCCTGCCGGTCGCGGTGGCCTAGGGGACTGCGGCGCGTCAGTCACGGTCTGCACGGCCACTACGGTTGGGGATTCGAATCCCCCCTCCGGCCGTCCTTAGTATTGGCTAGTTCATAAGTTGTTTGTAAGTTTAGGGACTGATGACCCCGTAGTTAAGTCCCATAAGCTATACAAACATTAGAACAGCACTTCCTGGTGACATACAATTATTTTCTTCATGTACGCAGTAATATAAATGTCATGTTTGCCGTTTCATTCTCTCCTCAAGGCACCCACACAGCACGTCTGTGGAATCTGCTTTGTTCTGCGAGAGCCGGCATGGGATAATAACCGACGTAGGTGGCCGTACGCTGTGTCGTGACGTCAGGCGGTGAACCCTTGAAGCCGCGACACTGACAGGCAAGACTGGCGGATCGGCCTATCACAGGTGCACTAACTTCTGCTGTCATTCGAGGCGCGGCGTGGTGCTTTCTGCAAGTCGGCGGCGCCCGAGGTCCCGAGTTCGACATCCACCAGCAGCGTCGTGCAGTTTGGACTGTGCACGCTCGCCGGGGTCCCGGGTTCGCTGCCCACCGGCGGCGTTGTGAAGACCGTGCGGACGGTGGCGGGTTGCGGCGGCGACTGCCAGAGGGCGTGCCGTCCACAATGGCCACCGCACCTCCGATGATCATGGCTGGACTGGTGTCCCTATAGTCTTAGGTCTGTTCTAATCCAAGTAGAACTTTTTCTGACCTTATTTTGGAATATACGTGTGGTGATAACTATAGAGTCGAGGCACCGTGTGTGCAGTACTTCTGTCGTGGCTTAGTCAGAATGCCTATCGAAGGAGAAATATCTACGTATATGGTCTTGCTTCTCCACCGTGACATCGCAAAATGTTTACATTGTTTTGGGCTTTACCTGTTCAGGGGTAAGGATATTGCTGTTTTCACTGTACATTGAGTATGTAACACCTTTCACGCCTCATAGTATTTCCTATAATAGCGGGTAACTGGGCTGAGAAAACGTTTAGAAAATATAGAAACATGTTCAAAGAGGACTCCATCTACACGTGTAAGGAAGGTAATTAGAAGATTTGTTTCGCAACAGATGGAAAGTCCTGAAATTATTACACGTATATTATCTGGAAGTAATGATTTGTTATTCTTCTGATGATCTTCTCCCAGCCCAACATCAGAGTAGCCAGCTACGAGAAAGTTGTGAACACATCAAAAACATAAATTTTACGACAAAAAAAGGCCTCTAGACGAATTCCTTCTACCGTAAAAACATGTGAGAGACCTCAAGTCGCTGAATTGAGTGTTCATGGAACCACCTATTATCACCTTGTAATAATATATCATCTAATTAGTTATCTACCAATATTTATATCGAAGATATCAATATGTTGTGTTGTCTGTTGTTTTGGTCCTCAGTCCAGAGACTGGTTTGATGCAGCTCTCCACCCTAACTATCCTGACAAGGAAACCTCCCATCGCACCCCCCCCCCCCACCCTCAGATTTAGTTATAAGTTGGCGCAGTGGATAGGCCGTGAAAAACCGAACACAGATCAATGGAGAAAACAGGAAGAAGTTTTGTGGAACTATGAAAAAAATAAGCAAAATATAGAAACTGAACGATCTGACGGGGGTGCGATGGGAAGGATTGCTTGTGACTAAGTCTCTTCACTCCTCATAAGAACGACAACCTACATCCATTTGAATCTACTTACTGTATTCATCTCTTGGGCTCCCTCTGCGATTTTTACCCCACACATTTCCCTCCAACGCTAAATTCACGATTTCATGATGTCTAAGAATGTGTCGTACCAAACGATCCCTTCTTTTAGTCAAGGTATGCCAGAAATTGCTTTTCTCCCCAATTCTGTTCAGTACCTGCTCATTAGTTACGCAATCCTCCCACCTAATCGTCAGCATTCTGAGAGAGTAGGTTTGCGGGAGCGGTGAATAGTTAGTTGATGAAGTTAAGCAAGGATAGTCAGTTCATGTTCCATTTGTTATATATATATATATATATATATATATATATATATATATATATATATATATATATATATATGATATTACAATCAGAGGCTGAAGGCCCAACAAGACAGTTCAGATAAGTGATGCAAGGCAGAAGGCCAAGTTGAGAGAAGCAATTTTTTTGATAATTTAATAAGGTTCGAAATTTAGTAAAAGCAACTCTTTAAAATACGATAAAAGACACAATGATCCCAGCAATTTAAGTCAAAGTGGAAGATTTGAAATGAAAAGCAGCCCTTTTAAATACCGTATGATTTACAAATGACCCCTGCAATTTAACTGAAAACAGTTCCCCTTAATTATCAAAATCACACAAAGTGGGGCTCCAAAATTTAAGTGAACAAAGCCCTTTAAAAATACAATTACCAAGACACACTAAAGATGAGCTCAAAACAGGGTACGAGAGGGAGTATTAAAATTCAGAATTCGATAATTTTAAGTGCGACTGTTATGATTTGCACAAGAGTTGTCGTTAGATGTGGCTTGTATGTGAAAGCATGTTTACTTTTGGGAGGGAGGTCGACAATGCCCTCTGTTGTCAAAACTCAAATTCAAATGTCTGTAAATCTATCGGACCAAACTGCGTGGTCATCAGTCCGTAGCTTACAAACTACTTAAACCTAGGTAAACTAACCTACGGACGAGCACACACACCCATGCCCCAGGGAGGACTCGAACCTCCACGGCGAGCAACCGCGCGCTCCGCAGTGAGGTGCTTTAGACCGCTCGGCTGTCAAAACTCAGCTGGTTACAATTCCATTAAATAAATGCAATGCGCGCTATCCTCGTCAAAGTGGTGTGTGTGCAGAGGTCTCACGTAGAAGGTTTTGATTATTTGGATATGTAGCTCAGATGTTTTTTTGAGAGAGGATGCTGAGATAGGTATGATTTTTTTAAAAACATTTAGCATGTGCTTATTTTATGTAGCCTGTCGAAAGAACACTGTGTTTGTGATCGCGCTGGAGATCTAGCTACTCGTTTAAACGAGAATCGTTCGTACCGTTTCTGAGAGAAATTGTTAAGGAATTTGTGTTACACACCTACAGTGTTTGACACGCGGGTTTGGGATGGTCGTTCGTCGGTTGTTGTGAGCATCGTCTATACAGTTATTTTGTCTAGGGTAGCAGACGGAACATTAGTCCTAAAATGCACGGTTGGAGATCGTTACAAGGAGAGTCTTTTGACCCACAGAACCTCTAAGTACGCGACTCTTATTGGGGAATTGTGTGTTCGGGTGGTTTGTAACTATATAACTTTACATTTGTTACTCTATCGAAGTGCTGGATAATTTTACGACGTAATTGGTTGGGTGTTACGTTTGTTTATCGGTTTGTGGGAGGTGCCGCCTGTCTGGCGGCTGCGCCGGGGGTGGGGGGTTGTTTACTTGCAAGTGTTAAGTGCACCGGTGTTAAGTGCACCAGTGTTAAGTGCACTTTCATGTAACCTGTCAGTCATCCTATTTATTGTTCGAGTGTGGCGGCATCCTTTGATATGCGGTCCGGCAATTGGCCGAGCGTCTGGCGTCGATGACAAAGAAAGACGGGCGATTCTCAGTAGGTCTCAGCTCTCGTTGCTATACTACTCACGGTTAAACTACTACCATCGTTGCCTATGGCTTCAAAAGAACTTCTCATTATTGCTTTTCTTGTTGTATTTATTGTTACGTGGTTTAGATGGAATATGTAATCGTTAGTTATGTGGCAAGGGGAATATTGAGGAGGACTGTTTACTTGCACATGGCAGTTGATTAGTGCGGTGAAAAATCCATTCAGTTCGTCAGATGAAATCTGAAAAACAAGTTTTGGTTTAGCGTTTCCAACTCCCAAGCTACAGAGATTTCTACGCAGGGTCGCTGGGGTAGTGTTGCTTCAGATGAAACAATGAGTGTACGTATTGTTGAGTGCAGTAAAGTGTGTAAAGAAATTAGTGAAATTAAATGCAGTAATAAATGAAACGTAAATAATACTTGAAGCAAAAATGAAACTTTAGTTCAGTTAAATCAGGCACGGCCGAGTAAAACAGCAGACCTGCGCCGCATTCCGACTGTGCGTCGACCGGCTAACGCAGCGGATTCAGCACGACATTGTCCCGCTGAGTATTCACATGCGACAAGAAGGCCATTGCTCTCTCAACAAGAGGAAGCCGTTGATTCAGCGATCACGCCATCGACCGACTACCTCACTTGTTACCACAGGCTGTCAAACGCGACCAGCACTTCTCGAAGCAACGTGGTCAGAAGATCTTGCACCTCCATCCAGGTCCATCACATAAATACCACAGCCAAGATGACGCCACCAGAGATAGTTACAGCAAGAGATAGTTAGAGAGTTAGTATTGGCAGTAGCGGAGATAACAGCAGCAGCATCAGTAGCAGAAGTTGGAGTTTGAGTCATGATAATCCACCGCTGGTGAAAGTTGGAGTTGAAGATAGAAAAAAGAATATGGAAGAATCTGGTCGCCAGTAACAGCCGGGAAAGAGATCAACTTACCCATGATGACTGACCGGAACTATAGGATGCGGTCTGGTCGTGAAAGTCTCCTGTGATCTCCGTCAAAGGATCTGCCATTCGAAGACGTGCAGCCCGAAGGCCGTCGATTCAACCCCAGGGTAAGGACGCACCGCTTTCACGCCGCGTCGCTACCTCTGGTCAAAGCACAATCCAACACTTTTGGACTTACTAGTACTAGCTTCGACGGCGAGCGCTGTTCGACTAACGAGCAAGAAGCAGATATGCCGCCAGCTTAATCAGAGATCCACGGCTGACGCTGCAAAACGCCTCATCGCCGCCGCGCGCATTACCGCCGACGCCAACGCTCGCGAGCCATCTAGTTCATAGTAAGAATAATGTATGGCTTAATTGTGTAATAAATGTATTTTGTGTAAATGCTGTTTAATCTACGCCTCATACCCGAGCCAAGAAAAAATCCCACATCCCATATGTTTATAAGATTCCTTGAAAAAATGCTATCCTGACCATGCTAAATGTTACTTTGTAGTTAAAGGTTGCCATCCTGACAATAGAGAAATGTATTTACAGTAGTTGTTAAGTGTTCATTCTTTAGCAAAGCGGTAACAGAACTTTCCTTCACGGAAGTGTCTTCCCTAGGGTTACTTCATTTGATGTCAGAAGTCCTCTTAAGTAGGTTAGCATTTTGAACGCATTATTTTACACACTATTCCGTAGCTTTGTGACCTTACAGATAAAGGGGGAAGCTGATTGTTTCCATGTGAAAGGCGGGTTTTGTCAGGCAGGTAGTTAGGGAAATCCTAAGCTGCTCGTAAACAGGAAACGGTGGTCTTGGACGAGCCAGGGCAGCTATTCCAGTTTGCAACTGAAATACAATGTAGCCACACACATTATTCTAAAAATCCATATAAAATCTGTGTATGAGCATACGGCAAATATAATTATATGAATGGATTCAGGAGACGGGAGAATCAAACGCCGTAATTATAATTTCAATATCCCTACAGATAAAAATCCAATACATTTCAGTACTATAATAATGATATTATAAGACTTATATTTACAATTATTTATGTGTAGTGTTTATCAGTAACAGTTTAAGAAGCAAATGGGCAGCATTGCACCACGCTACATATCTTAAAAGACGCACCACATTATTTCCGTATTTTTTCAATAAGCTTTGTTTTACGCTCTTGTTCTGCTTTCCGTTGAGGGGAGTAGTAAAATTCTTGTCAGAACATAGATTCCATCACAAAAACACAAAACATAAACCCAGCAAAGAGGATTACATTTATATATGTATTTTATTATATTTAATATTATTCTTAATAACGTTCATTTTATGTTGTAGACTGCCACTTAAATATTTCATGGCCGACTAAAAATAGTAGATATACAGCAGATAATTTATACATAAACAATTGTTGATGCCACACTTTGAAGCTACCTGAGCCAAGACCTTCAGTCTCAACCGATTTTAGTATTGTTAAATATGTATTTGTTTGTTAAATGTAAACAACACTTGTAGGGAAGTGGTCAAAGAATTTAATTCTGTGATATTCAAATGTATAATATTTTGGAAGGGAAATTGTATTTTAAAGATGAAGCATTAGGATGCGCGGAAGGATACAATTTTGGTAGCAAGTAGAGCACGCTTTCGAACGCTTGGGAAGGGACTCGTAAATTCGACGCAGTGGTGAAAGGTTGTGACTCTGGCTGGTCTGAAGCCGCGTTACGAACTTGTGATTTGAAGAGACAGTGACTGTAGAACTTAGTCTCTGGTGAAAAGTGGTAAATTATGGACGGTAGTAGGGCTGTGGAACTGTGATAATTCAGCAATCGCGTACTCGTGTGATGACAAACTGTGTTGTATAACAAACACTGTAATTAATCGCGGATTAATTTCGAACTGCTATGTTCGATGGACTTCATTAATTTACGAGTGATAATTTTGAACTTTTACTCTCGAGTGCGTGTGATACTTACAGTGTCTCTCGTGAACAACAGTTAGGAAAATATTCAGTTATTTACCGATGTATTAATCCCAGAATTTTCATGTCCAAAAGAGTAATAAACTGCATTTATATAAAAATTACTTCGTGAGTAAATCTCTACTAAATATTATCTTAGAATCAATTTTGTTGGTTATTCAGAGCTTTAATTTATGTTTATTTAAATATATTTTTAGCGTCACCATCTGCGGACTGATAGACTGGCTAAAATACAGATTGTTGTTGTTGTTGGTTTGTGAGGGGACTAAACAGCTAGGTCATCAGTCCCAAATACAGATTGATTATTGATATTATTTAAACAGTTTGGGTAGCTGCTTAGGGCATAAAAGCTGACATTCATAACTCCCCCCTATGAGCATAGACAACGAGCCATAAACGTTTTACTACCCTGATTCATGTATTGCCCAAATCTTATTGGTGAGTACCGATAGGAAGGTCGCAGCTTTACGTATTATTAATATTTTTTGGGTTTCGGTCTTGGTTTAATCGTCTATGAGCAGCATCCCTATTGTTCTTTGTTTTCGTAATTCTTTTCTCAGCCTTGGAGCATTGGTTTTCTTAACGGATTATACGTAATGAGGCATGCTTGTCATATAGGGAAGTAAGTTTATTCGAAAGTGTGATTGTTATTGAAAAACTGAAACAAGTAAAATTCTGAGGGGTACGCAGATACGCTAAATGTATAGGTGCACCAGAGAGCTGTACATGTAACTTTTCCAAAACATGATTGAACCATTTCTTACCCGAGCACGGGACACTGCACGGCTGAGAACTACATTGCCATTGGACTGCATTCACACACTTCTATTTCGATCGTCAGGCGTAACCCAAATCTTGCACTGACGTAAGGTCCAAGTTACAGATCAGATATTCTCTTAAGCTATATCCACATTCCACGTTCATGAAAAATAATACGATTATTCTTAATGAATTACTAGTCGCCAAATCAACAGTCTAGAGAATGTTTTATTATGTTTGTATTTGTGAATAGCCATAGGGTCATCTACATCTAAATGAGTACTCTGCAATTCCCACTTCAGTTCCTGGCAGAGGGATCATTGAACCATTAAGAGACTTTATACCGTTCCATTCTCGAATAGCACGCAGGAAGAAAGAACGCCTAAATCTCTCTGTTCAAGATGTGATTTATTGTGATGGTTTTTATCTCTGCTACTTGGAAGTCAACAATATATTTTGGCATTCGCAGGAGATAGTTAATTATCGATGTTTCGTATGGAAATATGGTAAATGGTTTCGCCTAGCGGTCTTGGAGCTTTCGATCAACTAGCAAAGTTATTTCCTGCAGTACAAAAATAGGTAATCGTCAAATGCGTTTCCGTACATGTGAGTAAATTTCCTGATAATTCATTTGCAACTTATTTGGCGAGTGTTACCGTTTAACGAGTGTGTTCACATTCGGCAGCAATGTACGTCAGGTTACACTTTGGAGCCTATTATGCCGAGTCCGTTGATGTAAGTGACAGACATGGCATATTTAATGTATGCAAATAAATTATATTTGTACTCGCTGAAACTGGAAGCGAATTATGGGGCTGTAACCTGTTTACTTTGAGTTGTTAATTGCTAGAAGATAGCTGGAGGCAATTCATAAACTCTTGACAGTGTAATTTTTGCAATCCAGTGCTATAATTTATCTGAAATTGATTACATGGCTTCAGGGCTTCAATTATTGGTTTTGTAGTGAGAAGCTCAATCTTGTTTCGCTGGTCAAAGAGGAGCCGGCGACTCTTATTCAGACTGATTAAAGAGGGTAGCAGCGAAGAGAATTAAACCGGTGCACCAATAAACGTGTTGGAGTAAAACTGAGAGGCAGAACAAAGTGTTACGGCAGACATTATTAGGAGTAGCCGGATTCTGTCTACAGCCACTGGCGGCAGTACGCGCATCACTCCGAAAGCGCCGACGACAGGCGAGTGGTAATACTTGCCGTTGACAGACTTAACCATACACATAAACAGTATTGCACTGAATTGCCTTTATGTTCTTACAAAGTGAAATCTCACTGAACACAGTTTACCGATCATTAAGAAACAAACTTTGTAATTCAATAGCTGAAAACCTGGCAACGCCCGAGCATTTATTTATTCCAGTCTTAGGCTAGTCCACGTCTCCCTCAAAAAAATTCAAATGTTTGTAAATCCAAGGGACTTAACTACCCTGGTTACTTGTCCCTAAACTTACAAACTACTTAAAATAACTTATCCTAAGAACAACACACACAACCATGTCCAAAGGAGGACTCGAGCCCCCGACGGCGAACGGCCGCGCGCACCGCAGCAGTGGGCCTCAGTACGCACGGCTATTCTGCCACGGTTTTCTCCATCTGTCCACCTTCTGCTAGCTTCTTTCTTTGTCTGTCTAATCCTCTCCCCTCTCTCTTTCTGTTCCTGTCCTAGTCTCCTCTCTATCTATCCCCTCCTACCTGTTTATCTGCCCATCCCCACCTTTCCCTTTCTCTGCCAATCTCGGTCTTCACTTCCCGCCGAACATCTCCACCTCCTCAGTTCATTGCCTCCTCCAAATAGTCTTTACTTTTATCGAAAGGTAACTAAGGTATGTAATATTAGGTGTTCCTGTTAATTTGAGGATTAAGTTTGCAACATTTCGTCAAGATCAGAATAAAACATTAGTATTTGTTGAAATTCGTTAAGCGAAATACCCTCTGCATCTCATTATACGAAATTTTACGTAGACAGTGATTTTCTGCTAGTTTTCTAGGTAGACTGTGGAAAGTATCTTCGCATTAAGATGAACGGCATGGCAGCATAAACTTCGAACACACATGATGCTGCAGTTCCCAACACGTCACAGTGTTTATTATTTCATATCTTCTAAACTATAAGTTGACCAATGAAATAATTTTGTAGGTTTATTTATTGGAATAAATGTGCACTGTTTCCAAAATTTTGTGAATATACTTGGTACAGAAGAATTTAAAAAATTAAACGTCATGCATAATATGGACTTTTTTCGTGCATCTCCGTTTTCATGACATATCTCCAGAACTATGTATGGTACAGTGATATAATTATGCCTGTAACCTTCTCAAAAGTTCAAGCAGTGTGTTGACGAAATTTCATGGCAATCAGATCATTGGTACGGCAGTGCATAAAATACGAACAAAGAGACAGATAAACCTCCACTTTTATACATTACATGTCTGCTATGTAACATGTTGTTGTTGTGGTCTTCAGTCCGTAGACTGGTTTGATGCAGCTCTCCACAATATCCTATCCTGAGCAAGCCTCTTCATCTCGACATAAGAACGGCAACCTACATCTGTCTGGATCTGCTTACTGTATCCATCCATCTCTTGGTCTTCCTCTGCCGTTTTTACCCCACACACTTCCCTCCAAAGCTAAATTCACATTTAATTGATGTCTAAGAATGTGTACTATCAATCTATCCCTTCTTTTAGTCAAGGTGTGCCAGAAAATTCTTTCCTCCCCAATTCTGTTCATTACCTCCTCATTAATTACGCGATCCACCCACCTAAACCTTCAGCATTCTTCTGTAGCACCATATTTCAAAAGCCTCAATCCTCTTCCTGTCCGCACTGTTTATCGTCCTTGTCTCACTCCCATACAAGGCAACACTCCATACAAATGCCTTCAGAAAGGACTTCCTTAGGCTTAAATCAATATTCCATGTTAACAAATTTCTCTTTTTCAAGAACGCTTTTCTACCCATTGCCATTCTGCATTTTATATCTTCTGTACTGCGGCCATCATTTGTTATTTTACTGCCCAAGTAACAACACTCATCTACTTACTTTATTGCTTCGTTACCCAATCTAATTCCTTCAGCATCACCTGATTTTCCTACACTGCACTCCATTCAAATCAGATGTTTGTTAAGCTTATGGCACTTAACTACGGGGTCATCAGTCCCTAAACTTACAAACTACTTATGAACTACTTACGAACTAGGACTGCACAAATACCCATGCCCGAGGGGGGATTCGAATCCCCGACCGTAGCGGCCGTGCTATCCGTGACTGGAGCGCCTCAGTCACCTCGGCCACAGCGGCCAGCTGCACTCCATTACCCTAGTTTTGCACTTGTTAATGTTCATCTTATATGCACCTTTCAGCACACTGTCCATTCCGTTCAATTGCTCTTCCAGATCTTTTGCTGTATCTGACAGAATTACTATGTCGCCCGCAAAACGCAATGTTTTTAATTCTTCACCCTGAACTTTAATTCCTTCTCCAAATTTCTCCTCGCTTTCCTTTATAGTTTGCTCAATGTACAAATTGAACAACATTGGGGAAAGGCTACAACCCTGTCTTTCCAACCACTGCATCCCTTTCATGCCCTTCAACTCTGACAACCGCTGTCTGGTTTTTGTACAAGTTGTAAATAACCTTACGCTCCCTACATTTTACTCCTGCTTGCTTCAGAACTTGAAAGAGTTTATTCCAATCAACATTGTCAAAAGCCTTCTCCAAAAAAAGAAAAGCTAGAAATGTAGGTTTGCCTTTTTTTAATTTATCTTCTAGGATAAGCCGTAAAGTGAGTATTGCCTCCCGTGTTCCTACATTTCTCTTGAACCCAAACTGATCTTCCCCGAGGTCGGCTTCTACCAGCTTTTCCATCCTTCTGTATATAATTCGTGTTAATATTTTGCAACCATGACTTATTAAACTGATGGTTCTGTAGTTTTCACACCTGTCTGCACCTACTTTCTTTGGAATGGGGATTGTAATATTTTTCTTAAATTCTGAGGGTACTTCAACTGTCTTATACATCTTGCACACCAGGTGAAACAATTTTGTCATGGCTGGTTCTCCCAGAGAATTCAGTAGCTCTGAGGGAATATCATCTACTCCAGGGGCCTTGTTTCGACTTAGGTCTTTCAGGGCTCTGTCAAATTCTTCTCTCAGTACAGTATCTCCTATTTCATCTTCATCTACATCCTCTTCCCGTCCAACAATATTGTCTCTAAGTTCATTTCCTTTGTAGAGCCCCTCTATATACTCTTTCCACCTTTCAGCTTTCCCTTCTTTGCTGAGAACTGGTTTGCCATCAGTGTCCTTGATATTCAAAGAGCTGTTTTTCTTATCTCCAAATGTTTCTTTTACTTTCCTGTAGGCTGTATCTATTTTTCTCCTATTTATACATTCTTCTACATCCTTGCATTTGCCTGCTAGGCACTCCTGCTTAGCCATTTTGCACTTCCTGTCAATCTCATTTCTTAGTCGTCTGTACTCCATTTTGCCATTTTCATATAATGCATTTTTGTATTTTCTCCTTTCATCGATTAAATTTAGTATCTCCTGTGATATTCAAGGATTTTTTTGTAGGTCTTGCCTTCCTACCTATTTTGCCCTCTGCTACCTTCACTATTTCATCTCTCAATTTTACCCATTCCTCCTCTACTGTTTTATTTTCCCCTGTTTTTGTCAATTGTTGCCTAAAGCTCCCTCTGAAATTCTTAAGAACTTCGGGTTCCTTCAATTTATTCAGGTCCCATCTCCTTAATTTCCTACCTTTAGACAACGATGCATGGTGTTTGTGATTGCGGAGTTCAGTTGGGTAAACCATTCTATGCAATTGCTGCATCTATAATTTAAACTGCGAATATCTCGCATCATATCAACGGTGTATGCAGTCAAAGTGTTTGTAAGCCTATTGGACGAAACAGCTATGGTAATCAGTCCCTAGACCTACAGACTACTTAAACTAATTTACATTAAGGATAACACACATCCATGTTCGATGAGGACTCGAACCTTCGGCGGGAGCGTCTGCCCAGTCGGTAGCATGACGCCTTAGACAGCGCGGGCATTTCGCGCAGCTATGCTACACTGAATGGTTTATGGACATGCACCTGATCAGATAACGTGCCACTGCGACTACATGCAGCAACTGGTTCCAAGACTTACATTTTATCCACATTAATTAGCCTGCAATGACGATTACGACAACGGTGCAGGTTGTGGGTCTACAGCGAACCAATTTGATGATGACAGGGGTTGCATTAATACTGTAAAGACAAAGAAGCGCAATCGATTAGTATTGTTGTAATAAAGGATAATATTGCGACAATTAATCAATGACATCCTCCTTTCTCATTTGCGGAGATACACTTGTTATTCAACTACTTACGTTGTGGATGAAAAAGCGAATCTACATAATCATCATCGTTAATTCATTCCACTTTTCTGCAGAAAGTGCAGACGTTCTAGCTTATAATTCGCGCTCAACTTCTTGAGCAATATCAGCGTCGAGAGGTACTGCATGGGGAAGAAAAGATCATTGTATGTAAGAAATAAATTGTGTTGAGTAAAAGAAGAAGGCGAGGAGTATTAGTGTAACTCACAACTCAACAACTGGCGCGATACCCTTTGAGATTTGGCAGAGAAAAGGAGACATCTCCACACATTGCCACGATGGGTCCAGGCTAGCGAATATCTCTAATTTCTCGCCAACTATGTAGGAAAAAAAATTCATAGCTTATGTGCAAAGCGTGAACAAGGGGAAGCAAAAATTAAAATTCATATAAAAAAATTGTAAACTTACCTTAAGGTTCCTGAAGAATAAATGTCCTGCAATCATCATCAAAAAGTGGTGAGGGTGCTTCCTTTGCATAGGGACATTTAGCACGATCATCATCTTCCTGGAAGTGCGCGATTACTGACGCATCCTCGTACCACTCCAGGTACAAGTCAGGCAAGGGTTGTCCGGGCACAGATCAGTACGCTGTGTTTATAATGTGTAGCGCATGATGCAACCAGACAGCTGCGTATCCAAAATAATTTAATGCAACATGGCATCTGCAAAATGTTTTCTTCTCAGACAGTACAGCCGACTTAAGTACCAGCAAAGACCACGTCCGAGAAAGGGCAGTTTTAATTATTTCTGACAACGAGGGAACCATCCATACGCAATAGCAATAAGTGGTAGCATTTCAAGTAACTGCTACACAGCATTCAGCAAGGGCAGCTAACACATGCAGGCCGGCGACTGTCAAGTAGGTGGTCAGATGGTGTGCTGTGCTAGCGAAAACACGTGCGAGCTTTGTGCTCCGCCAGAACGGTAGCAAGCTATCCAGACAAGTGATCTTTGCACCTAATTCTAGTATGTCTACTAAACCGATTTTACTACATGTACTTAGTACGTGGTTCGCTTTAATTTCTGAATAGGAATCCACTAGAACGTATACCATTTAACTCTTTCACATACTATGATAAGGTCCCTGAAATACTGGAGTTTGAGCCTCTGTGCAACAAAATTCAACAGAGTCAAATGCTGTACCATCCTTGTATACTATCTAGTCAGAAATATGATTAAAGTCAAAAGACAAACAAACGAAATCAAGACAGGATTCTATTTTCATTTATGGTTGTGTTCGGTCTGAAATGACATGCTCGGGAAAGAGGATGGAAAACTGAAGACTAACTACAAAATTGCAGGTGAGAGTAGACAGCATGCACATTTTTGTAGCCCATCCTCGTCGCTATTTTTGTGTCTCGTTGCCGCCGGTTGTCCTAGGTGTCGGTGGCCGAGTAGAGAGAGACCGACACAGGGAAATAGGATGCACGCGTGTGCGGGTACAGAATATGTGACCACCCAGAGGGACAGCAGAAACTAGAAACACTAAGCTAGATTAGAACAAGATATATATTTCGTATAAATTATACAAAACTTAACTTGGAGGGCAGCAGACTAGTGGAATGCAGATACATAGTTGAACTAGGTAGAGGCCTGCCTACAGACGAGAGACTGTTCTTGCGCCTGTCTGATTCCCAAGTGACCGATCGTGACCAGTGGTGGCCGCGAGCGGAGTTAAGGACGGGAGCAATTTCTGCGTGCTCCGACTGCTGCTGTCTGGCTGCTGCAAGCGGGCTGGTTCAAGGTTCTTCTATCCCATCCTTGTCGCCCCCCCCCCCCCAAAAAAAAGGTGTGGAGTCGCACAAGTCTGAAGTGCGCGGCACGTACTTTCGCCGCGCACCGCCGTGCAAGCGCGGCGCGGCGTTCTTACGACGTCAGCCACGAGCGGCCTCTGCTGCAACTCCGGTCGCGGCCACCACTGAACTGTATCGGTCACTTGGGAATCAGACAGGCACAAGAACAGTCTCTCATCTGTAGGCAGGCATCTACCTAGTTCAACTATGTATCTGCATTCCACTAGTCTGCTGCCCTCCAAGTTAAGTATTGTATAATTTCTACGAAATATATATCTTGTTCTAATCTAGCTTAGTGTTTCTAGTTTCTGCTGTCCCACTGGCTGGTCACTTCATACTCTGTACTCACACACGCGTGCATCCTATATCCCTGTGTCGGTCACTCTCTACTCGGCCACCGACACCTAGGACAACCGGCGGCAACGAGACAGAAAAGTGGCGACGAGGATGGGATACTAAAGTGGCGACGAGGATGGGACACAAAAGTGGCGACGAGGATGGGATACAAAAGTGGCGACGAGGATGGAATACAAAACACATTCCTGTGGGTTCTAAGTGTTTTAGACCTCTGTTCGGTAAACGAACACCTCGACTGAAAAGCCTTGCTTCCCAGGTAGTTGCTGGTAACGCCATTTGTGAAAAAAAGAGGAGGGGGTCGCAAAACAAAACAAAACTTGGCAAATAAAGATAGTGCGGTAGAATTAATGGCCAATTTGAAGACTGGAGAAAGTCACTATAGCAGACAAAAAAGTAAAAGTCTTTATCTATCTTCAGACTTTAATATCACAAAACTTTTTTAAATGTGTAATGAAAGTGTGCCTGATTCATTAAAAGTAGAAAAGGGCTCTTCAGCAACATATTCTGAAAGAAATTTAATTTGGGGGTTTGGTGATCCCGTAGTATATGTTTGTAGTTACTACTGGACTACTGTAGAATGAAACATGAAATAAACTGAACTACAGAGTTGGGCAACAGACAAAGAGCACAGACAAGGCTTACTGCTCATCTTACTGCTCATAAAATGAGAGCTAAATAGTTTTATAAAATTATCAAAGAGGAACTGCCCAATAGCTAGTATTTAAGCTTTGATCTGTAGCAAGTCCAATCCTGTGTAGAACTTGTAGTGGAACATCTTCCAGCGCATCAGGCAGATAGTTTGAGAGAAATGCATGATATCTTCGTACAGTAAACCGGTTAGGCGAACACCTGTTGCCCTTATATTCCGGCCCAGACGTTGACATCAAAGCAAACTTGATATCCAAGGTTGCGGGTGATGTGCTGGTTAACCTCACGCCAATGGTGCGTTTTGTGCCTATTGAATAGACCCTAAAAATTGTATGCTGCTTCATCCGACTATATTGCGGTGTACATGAAGTCATCGTTGGCTATTTATTGTCGTTGGAACCAACGAGAGAACTGTATCAAATGTTCAAATGTTTGTTAAGCTTATGGGACTTAACTACGGGGTCATCAGTCCCTAAACTTACAAACTACTTATGAACTACTTACGAACTAGGACGGCACAAATATCCATGCCCGAGGAGGGATTCGAACCCCCGACCGTAGTGGCCGTACTGACCGTGACTGGAGCGCCTCAGTCACCTCGGCCACCGCGGCCGGCGAGAGAGAACTGTATCCGACGATAGCGATCAGCAGTATGATAGTTATGCAGCCCATACTCGTACAGCACGTGAAAGACCATGCGTTGCGAGACACGCGGATGCCTTTCTACGTTCCGTGCAGTGGGCAGAGGTTCTTGGTGTATGGCCTCAAGAATAGCTTTCTCAGTAGCTGAAGTACGGCGAGTCCGTGGACGACCTCCGTCACGCGATAATGGGAGGACAGAACCTAACTCCAAAAGGCTCCAAACGACGAAACACATTTTTAGCTCGTTGGCGAGGAAGAGGATATTTAACAGCATTTTTGCGATAGGCAACAACAATCCAGTTATTAGATGCACGAAGGATCAGAAGCAAATCCACATATTCATCGACTGTGTATACCATACGTATGACATGTTGGTTTAGAATTTACAAGTAGGAAATTCGATATGTGTGCGCATTTGCAGTGCAGCCTGTGACAGGCGCGTACTCGGCTCGCTCGCAGCTGCTGCCTGTCTGGTGCAGTATAAACACGGCGTCAGTTCTTCGCGTTGCTCCACCAAACGCGCATTATCCCCCTGACAGGTATTGTTCCGCATGATTCATCCCATCATTGCTAATTGTGAAATGTTCAGTTTCCAATTACGCTGCTTCCCTATCGGTAACAGACGTGATGTTTCCACAATCTCATCGATAGAATTATAATATTAATTATAATGCATTGAGATACGTACTAAACTTCATGCGGTTACCAAACTCAATGTTTAAAGCCATAAATACGAGGCGCGTCCAGAAAGTAAGTTCCGTTTGGTAATAAAATGAAATTGTACAGAAGAAATTTTTATTGCACAAAATTCTACAACTCTGAAACTACTTTTCCACATAACTGACGAAATTTTGCAGGCATTTGTCATAGCGTGGCACCAGGTTTTGTATACCTTCTTCATAGAAATGTCCACCTGTGTCTTCAACCAGTTGGAAGCAGTTTCTTTCAGCTCGTCGTCATTGGTGAAGTGATGACCGCCAAGGAAAGACTTGAGATGTAAGAACAGAAGAAAGTCGCTAGGAGCGAGGTCAGGGCTGTACGGAGGATGGTCAAACACGTCCCAGCCAAATCCCTGTCCGCCCGCCATTGAACTGTCGGACCCATCTTCTCACCATCGAATCACTCATCGCATTTGGTCCGTAAACATCGCAAATTTGCCGATAATTTCACTTGGTTTCACTTTCCTCGCATTCAGAAACCGAATCACCGACCTGATTTCACAGGCGGCGGGATTTTCAATCAAAGCCGACATTTCAAACAAGCACAACAAAGCGTACGTAACTGACAGTGATCTCCAAATGGCGCACGTTCTTCTCCTTGATACACATCGTCTACAGCACATGTGCGGAACTGCAATCGCAGCGCTGCAGCAGAGATAAATTGAAACGGAACTTACTTTCTGGATGCGCCTCGTAGTAGGACCACGTTCTTAAGACGTCGAAATAGTAACCGAGTTTGGTCATTATTCGCGAAGCACCTTGATAGTCCCACTAGTAAAGTAAGGACCTAGTGAAATGTAACACACCAAACGAGAAGAGAATAACAGTTGTTACTGATCTGGGGTACCATTCGACGAGGTTGAAAAAGAAAAAAAAAGTTATGCATGTAGTAAATGAAGTGGTGCGAATAAATTAACGTGGAAAGGGCTGCTTCCAAAATTGACCAATGAAAACAATTGTCCTTCCATTTCTAAGATCGTAGTATGTTAATGCAAATGTTTTCGAGAGGACCCACTGCAATCACTGTTGGCGGTTAATACACCAGATACATTACCATTTGACTACTTGTAAAAAATAAGAAACATACACCTCACCTCAGGCTCTAACCCTTGACCTCTTGAATGTTAACCCAAAACTATCGACTGCACCAACTATACGGTATAGCTATTATGACCTGAAAGAGGTAATTACTATACATGCGACTACAATGTTTCCTGATTGCCACTCTTTGATGTCCTTTTTCTGCCGTATATATTAGCAGGACAAAAACTGATGACAGATATTTTTTATCGCTGGCATATGAGGAGGCGCGCAACGATTCCCGAGTGTGCGAATTTCGCTTCACTCTGTATAGAGTTGCATTGTAGTCTTAGTCCGCAGACTGGTTTGATGCAGCTCTCCACGCTACCCTGTCCTGTGCAAGCCTCGTCATCTGAGTATAAGAAAGGCAAACTACATCGTTTTGAATCTGATTACCGTATTCGTACATCGGTATCCCTCTACGATTTTTACCCCCACACACTTCCTTCTAATGCTAAGTTGACGATTCCGTGATGTCTCAGAATGCCACCACCAATCTATCACTTCTCTTGGCCAGGATATGTCAAAAACTCCTTTTCTCCCTAGTTATGTTGAACACTTCCTATTAGTTACGTGATCTACCCATCTAATCATCATCATCATCCGTCAGTAGCACCACATTTCAGAAGCTTCTATCATCTTTTGTCTTACCTCCTTATTCCGCACGTTAAATTCCGTACAATGCTACACTCCAGACAAATGCTTTCAGAAAGCACTTCCTAACAGTTAAAATAATATTGGATATCAACAAATTTTGCTTCTTCAGACACGAACCGAGGGAGGTGGTCTGCTGGCCGCGGGGGCCGAGCGGTCTGCGGCGCACCAGTCACATTCCTGCACGGCCACTACGGTCAGGGGTTCGAATCCCCTCTTCGGGCATGGATATTTGTGCCGTCCTTAGTATTAGCTAGTTCATAAGTAGTTTGTAAGTTTAGGAACTGATGACCCAGTAGTTAAGTCCCATAAGATCTACAAACATATGAACATTTGATTTTTTTGGAGGTGGTGCAGTGGTAAGACTCCTGACTCACATTCGGTAGGACGATGGTTCAAATCCACCTCAGGCCATCAAGATTTAGGTTTTCCGTGATTTCCGTAAATCACTCCAGGCAAATACCGGGATGGTTCCTTTGAAAAGGCACGGCCGATTTCTTCCCCCATCTGTACTGAAATACCTGTGCATAAGATCCGTCTCTAATGATCCCGCTGTCGATAGGATGTTAAACCATAAGCTTCATCCTTTTAGAAACGTTTTTCTTCCCATAGTCATTCTGTATTTTATGTATTTTTTACTTCGGCCATCAGAAGTTATTATCCTACCCAAATAAAAAAACTCATCTACTACTTTTATTGTCTCATTACCTAATCTAATTCCTTCAGCATCGCCTGATTTTCTTAGACTACATTCCATTATCCTTGTTTTTATCTTTTTAATGTTCATCTTACTCCCTCCTTGAAAGAAACTGTCCAATTTAATTCCTTATCTAGCTTTCTTTTATAGTTTGTTCAATGTACAAATTGAATGACATTGGAGAAAGGCTACAAACTTGTCTTACTCCCTTTCCAACCTCTGAATGCCTTTCACGCTCTTCAACTCTGATAACCGCTGTCTGGTGTTTCTACAAGTTGTAAATAACGTCCGTTCAGTGTATTTTCCTCCTGCTGATTTCAGAATTTGAAAGAGTCTATTCAAATCAACATTGTCAAAACTTTATCCAAATTACAAAAGCTAGAAATGTTGATCTGGCTTTCCTTAATCTATTTTCTAAAATAAGCCGTAAACTGAGTATTGCCTCCCGCCTACGTTTCTCCTGAACCCAAACTGATCTTCCCCGAGGTCTGCTTCTACCAGCATTTCCATCCTTCTCTAAATAATTCGTGTTAAAATTTTACAACCAAGCCTTATTAAACTGATGGTTCTGTAATTTTCACATCTGTCTGCGCCTGCTCTCTTTGGGATGGGGATTATTACATTTGTCTTATAGTCTGAGGGTATGTCCCCTGTCTCATAGATCTTACGCACCAGGTGAAATAGTTTTGTGATGGTTGGCTCTCCCAGAGGCTTCAGTAGATCTGAGGGAATGTCTTCCACTCCAGAGGCCTTGTTTCGACTTCGGTTTTTAAGTGCTCAGTCATATTATTCTCTCAGTATAGTATGTACTATTTCATCATTATCTACTTCCTCTTCCCTTCCTAAACTATTGTCTCTAAGTTCATTTCCATTGAAGAGCCCCTCTATATAATCTTTCTATCTTTTCAGCTGAGAACTGCTTTTCCATCTGAGTTCTTTGTATTCACACAGCTGCTTTTCTTGTCTCCAAATGTCTCTTTTATTTTCTTGTAGGAGGCATCTATTTCCCCCTATTTAAACATTCTTCTAATGACTTTCATTTGCCTTATAGCCACTCCTGCTCAGCTATTTTGCACTTCCTCACTTCCTGTTAATCTCATTTCTTAGTGGTCTGCTATCCATTTTGCCTGATTCATTTACTGCATTTTTATATTTTCTCCTTTCATCGATTAAATTTAGAATTTCCTGTGATATCCAAGGATTTTTGTAGGTCTTGCCTTTCTACCTATTTTCTCCTTTGCTGCCTTCACTATTTCATCTCTCAGGGCTATCCATTCCTCTTCAACTGTTTTATTTCCCCCTGTTTTTGTCAATTGTTGCCTAAAGCTGCTTATGAAATTCTCAAGAACTTCATGTTGCTTCAGTTTATCCAGGTCTGCAATTTTTTCTTTCTGTTTCAGCCTACAGGTCATTACCAATAAGATTGATCAGAGTTTTTGGGGAATGTAAGGAATGAAAAAGATGTCACAGAGGTAGGTGGAGAAGTGGTTAGCCTTACTGCAGTTGTCAGAAAAGGATGGTAGTCATGAAGGAGGGGGTACGAGAGCGTGGGGCTACTATCAGTAAGGCGGGTGAAAGCAAATTCCTGACAGTGGATAAGTTGAGAGTTGGAGCAGACAGGAAGTACTTATGAATATTAGGGAGAAGATTTTGTTGTCGAGGAATTTGAGATCAGGGTGGGAAAGAACAATAGTATGCAGGTCTTGGTGTTGAGTAGTGGGGGGGGGGGGTATTTATGTGGTGAAGGGAGGGAGCAGGAATCTGTGGGGACGGACAATTGTGGTTTTTTTTTTTTTTTTTTTTTTTTTTTTTTTTAGGTGACTGTGGTGGGATTAGCACTGTTTCGTTTCTAGGGCTTTTTTGGAGATGGATGGGAGAGGAGGAGGCTGTGGGGTAGGTTGCAGGGACATCATATGGCGAGGCACCGGTCCTTGAGGTTAAGAGTGGTCAGCGGTAGGTGGCAGAGACGACTGTGCAAATCAAATGTTCAAATGTTTGTATAGCTTATGGGACATAACTACGGGGTCATCAGTCCCTAAACTTACAAACTACTTATGAAGTAGCTAACACTAAGGACGGCACAAATATCCATGCCCGAGAGGGGGTTCGAACCCCCGACCGTAGTGGCCGTGCAGACCGTGACTGATGCGCCTCAGTCCCCTCGGCCACCGCGGCCGGCGACGACTCTGCCACCATGAATCAATGGCAGGTAAGTGGTATCTGGGGAACTGTGCATGGCGGTTGGAAGGAAGTCTAAAACGATGAGAAGGAACAAACTTGATGTAAACTATTATGGACAACGACGAAGACAGGGATGACGACTCCATTCCAAACAGTGATGTCAGCAATGGCGAGAACGCACAGTGGCGGCTGCAGCATACAGTGACGCTGGTGACAGCAGAGAGCAGCGCCAAACCCATTAGGTGGAGCAGATGGCAGTGTCCAGGATGGCAGCGCCCAGGAAGAAGACTGCAGCCAAGACAGCGGCAGCGTTCATGAGGGCAGCAGTAACTGCGAGGGTAACAGAGACCAAGAGGGCAACGGCGACGAGAAGGGTGGCCGCGATAGGAGGGCAGCAGCGACCAGGAAGGTAGTGGCGACGAGAAGGGCGGCAGTGACAGGAGGTTGATGGGGACCAGGAGGGCCGTGGCGACGATAATGGTGGCAGAAACAGGAGGGTGGCGTCGACCAGGGGGGCAGCAGTGATGAGAAGGGGAGGAGCGACAGGAGGGTAGAAGCACAGACAAATATATACAGACGGGAAACCTCCGTAAGGACCCGGTCCTACGCTCAGGGGTGCAGGGAGGGAGGGTTTTCAGCAGTTCCGTAAGATGTCCCATGATGGCGCTGAGGTCAGAAGCAGCCGCCAGAGCAGGCGGCAGGTAGCGGCTGCCCCCACCACCACTTCCCCTCAAACGACGGCAAGCCGGACACAGCCGTGGCCTCGTGGCAGGCAGCACGAGCTCTCCCCTCAGCCTCCCCTCCACGCTACCCACTGACGTGATCCGCCAGCGATCCGCCTGACACCTGCTAGCATCTTACGGAACTACGAGGGGAGCGTAGGACAGTGGTTTAGAGGCGGCTGCGTCTCTGTATATGTTACTCTGTGGTAGAAGCTACCAGGAGGGTAGCGGCAGTGGCAGCGGAGGGAGCGGGAGGGCGGTGGCGACGAGAAGGACGGCAGTGCAGGAGGGCGGTGGTCACCTGGAGGCTAGCGGGGATGAGAAGGGCTGCAACGCAGGAGGGTGGTGGCGACCAAGAGGGCAGCGGCAACGAGAAGAGCGGCAGCGAAAGGAAGTCGGCGGCGACCAGGACGGCAGCGGCGAACAGGACAGCAGCGCCAGGAGGACGGCTGCGACAGGAGGGTTGCGACGACCAGGAGGGCAAAAGGGGTTTTTACATGAGCAGCATGTGTCGAATTTTGCGCTTTCTACGTATTCAGATCTAAACGTGGTGTGCAGATGCATACCCAAAGTTGATACTACAAGTCCGTCCTCACTTTGAACAAGCACTAAAACTCATATGTCAAATAAGGATTTATTTTAACTGTCAAATGAATGAAACGTTTTCTCTCTAAAAATATTACAGAAATCACTGGGAACCAAGCCTTGTCCAAATAAAACCGTCATCCCAATGAATAAGATCTTGTGCTAAGCGTATTTACACAGATCCTTCAATCAACGAGTCGCAATAGGATCTCGTCGTGGCCAAGATTTCTGTGGGAGAATTATTCATTCATAGAGTGGAAATACAATACTCGACTATGGACGACTTACTGGACAGCGAAAGTCGAGGTGTGACGATCATATTCCACACACCTTTCATGCATTGTGCACGTCGTCTGACCAACGTAGGCTTTGCCACACTCGTAGCGTACTTGGTAGATTCCGGCCTTCCGCAATCCCAAATGGTCCTTAACTGAACCGAGAAGAGCACTTATCTTCGTAGGTGGTTCGGTAGATTACTTAGAGTTGATGTTTCGTCAGTATCCTGCCTGATTTTAATGAGATGTTACCGATGTATGGAAGGTAGCCCAGGATCTGTAACATATGAACCCGAACTGTCAAATTACATATTTTGTAATTTAATGTGCTTCCTCAATATCATTTTGCGCGAATGTGTACAAATCTCGTAATGATCTCAGAGCATATCTTTTAGAGGTGGTGGAGCAAGAAAGTTTGATCAGAGAAACTAAAGAGCTTTATCACTCACGTATAGATGGAACGCCCTGGATCTGAAAAACTCCACATCCTGTTGATGCCACTACTGGTCACATTTTCCCTCCTTAATGCTCTGTCAATCTGACGTGGAGAATATCCATCGTCTTGAAATATGGACTGTTGATGTTCCAACTCATTAGGGAAGCTATCTTTATCAGACACAACATGTGCCCGATACATCAACGTTCAGGAGACCCTGGTGGTACGTGAAAGGTGATGACTGTTCGATGCTTGCAGATAGATGTCCGTTTGTGGAGACTTCTGGTAAGCGGAACGCCCCAATAACCAATCCACTTTCCTGCTTAAGACGTCTAGAAAGGATAAAAGGTCATTCTTCTCTATTTCCATTGTAAATTGTATTTTCTCGTGGATCGAATTCAGATGTAGCCCCCATGGGGCCTCACTATAAAAGTGTTATCTGTATATCGCCAGAAGACAGTTTGCTCACGTTCATGCAAATCAAGACCCCTTTCCTCAAAGTCTTCTATAATAAAGATCGCAACCAGAGAGGGAAAGGACTACCCATGACAACACCGTCAGTTTCCTTAAAATATTCGTTATCAAATAAGAAGTAAGTTAAGGTAAGCACATGGTGAAAAAGTGCTGTTATGTCGGCTGTGAGCTTCCTGCTCATGAGAGCCAATGAGTTCATGAGAGGAACCTTAGTGAAGAGCGAGACAAATCAAGGTAATATATATCAGATTCAAAGAGTTGAAGGAACATTAATCTGTTTATAAAGTCAACAGAGTTGCGAAAATGATGTGAGCATTTCCCCACAAATGGTCTTAGAAATATGACAAGATGTAAAACCAACTCAGATGTAGGGGCACCGATACTGTTGACAAACCGCTGTAAAGTTACCTCTTATTTTGTGAATCTTTGGAAGACGCCGTTTTCGTTTCTACTCTCCCTGTGGGAGCTTTATCAATCTTCCAATACATTGGTTCACTCAACGAGCTGTAGATCTTCTGGATCTAGATCTCCTGTGTCAACAGCACAATACCATTTCTCTTATCCGCTGCAGGACCACAGTGTGAGGATCGTCTCGTAGTTTTCTTAGTGCGTCCCTTTCCATTGCTGAGAGATGAAGCTTTTGTGAGTGCACGATTTATTCTGCAGCTTCACTCGGAAGAGGTGTGATACTTTCTTCAATAGCATAAATGAAACTGTCAAAGGTAGAGGTCTCTGTCTAGGTGCGAAGTTCCTATCTCCTCTCTTTAGATGCAAACCACTTTATAGAAGACTTTAAGGAACGGACTCTTATTTTGGATGAACGTAAGCCAACAGTCTTCTGGCGATATGTAGAGGACACTATTATAGTGCGGCCCCATGTGGAAGAAGAACTATTAAGTTTTTTGCCAAATCTGAATTCGATCCAGGACGATATCCACTTCACATTGGAAATAGAGATGGATGGCTGATTACCCTTCTTAAAAGTCTTACTTAGTATGGATGGATGTGGATGGATCATTGGGGCATTCCGTTTATCCCACACATACGGAAATATATCTGCAATCATCGAACTGTCATAACGCTGCATAAACTACAGGCGTCCTCCGAACGATGGGGCATAGGGCACAAGTTGTGTCTCATGGAGACAGACTCACTAAATAGTTGTAACATCTGTAGTCCTTGCTCCAAGACAATGGATAATCTCCACATTAGATAAAGACAACAATAAGGAAGAAGAAACTTGACTACTCACAGCATCAAGAGGATAAGGAGCTTTTCAGATCCAGGGCGTTCCATCTATACATGACAGCAAAAGCTATCAATTGTATCTGAGATCACACTTCATTGCTCCACTACATCGAAAAGATGTGCTCTGAGACCAGGACGAGATTCGTTCCATTCTCCCAAAATGATACTGAGGGAGCACCGTAAATTACAGAGCATATAATCTGGCAGCGCAAATGTGTTAAGTGATAGGCTGGGCATAACCAGCTACATGGCACCCCTTCTGATAACAATACTGTAACAAATTACGCAAGCCGCAGTGGCCGAGTGGTCTGCGGCGCGCCAGTCACAGTCTGCTCGGCCGCTACGGTCGGGGGTTCGAATCCGCCCTCGGGCATGGATGTTTGTGCCGTCTTTAGAATAAGGTAGTTCATAAGTAGTTTGTAAGTTTAGGGACTGATGACCCCGCAGTTAAGTCCCTTAAGCTTTACAAACATTTGAACAATTTGACTACGATCTATGAAAAAGAAAGGGGCATGCGGCTACGCACGAGGTAGGAACTTCATTCAGTGCTCAATGTAAACAATGATAATGGGACAAAGAGCCGGCCGCGATAGCCGCGGGGACTGAGGCGCTCCAGTCACGGTTTGCACGGCCACTACGGTCGGGGGTTCGAATCCCTCCTCGGGCATGGATATTTGTGCCGTCTTTAGTCTTAGGTAGTTCATAAGTAGTATGTAAACTTAGGGACTGATGACCCCGTAGTTAAGTCCCATAATTTCTACAAACATTTGAACATTTTTTTGGGACAAAGAAAGGAAGATTCAACAGGAATACGATCTGCAATTGTGTGTTTAAGTATAGACGGTCTTACTATGCGACAAATAGTACGTCAAATATGTACTTCATTCGGATGTGTCCATATTACCTTGTAGCGACATATGGATACTGGATAGAATATGGACCGACGTTGAAAGGATAGGCCAAAAGTCACTTCATAGAGTCATGAAAAATATGTCATAGTCACAAGTAAACGTGATTGCTTCAAATCAGTGCCACATTTAGCAGCAGAACTCAACCATAATAGGGAAAAGCCGTCTTCAGGCAGTGAATCGAAACCGGCTTATAACGGCTATAAATACCCTCACCTCACTGTGCATAACCTCCTTCCCCCTCTCTATTTCTAGAATTGTGGTAACTACTCTTCCCTTATATATAAATTCCTCCAAAATCATTAAGCGTTTGAACAGGAGAATGGATTCATAATAATTTGATATTGAATTCAAATATGGGAAAATGATTCATCGACGCTATGAGCATTTCTTTACTTCTTGACACTGAGAAACAAACCTATACAGAAAGTTACTGGCAAATTAAAGTTATGTGCCGGAACCGGAATTCGAACCTGGGACCGAGGTTCGAATTTCGGTTCCGGCATACAACTTTAATTTGCCAGGAAGTTTCGTATCAGCACACACTCCGCTGCAAAGTGAAAATTTCATTCTGAAATCTAGACTACTGCACGGTTTTTGCTTTTCATATCTTAGAAAAAAAGTAACATAGACAAAAACAGGAACAAAATGACTAGTAAACACGGGGTCTAAAATCCATGCCTTAGAGCTTTGAGCGCGTCTTCATATTCGGTTGTCTAATGTGTACACGTCTCTAGTACTGGTAAAGTGGTCGTTGTTCTTGAGGTATTCATTTAAAAAAATGTTTGGTAAGCTTATGGGACTTACCTATGAGGTCATCAGTCCCTAAACTTACAAACTACTTACGAACAAGGACGGCACAAATATCCATGCCCGAGGGGGGATTCGAACCCCCGACTGTAGTGGCCGTGCTGACCGTGACTGCAGCGCCTCAGTCACCTCGGCCACCGCGGCCGGCAAGGTATTCATTCCAGAGTCCATGTTTAATAGATTTTTTTACTTGTTTCGGTCACTGATAGCTCCTCTCAAAATATGGCAAGCAAAGAGCTTGTAGTAAGACATTTCCTTCACAATAACAAAGATAAAGAAGTGCTCATAGTGGCACTGGATGACACTTTCGTACGTGAGATCCTTATCAAAATATGTATTCAGTCTCCGGCCAGAGTACTCGAAATTTATAATGGGAACTTCCGAAAACTGTTTATTTACTGCGCATATCCTTCCGAATGTTTATCAGTTCAAAAATGTTCAAATGTTTGTAAATCTATTGGAGCAAATTGCGTGGGCATCAGTCCGTAGCTTACAAACTACATAAACCTAGGTAAACTAACCTAAGGACAACACACACACCCATGCCCCAGGGAGGACTCGAACCTCCACGGCGAGCAACCGCGCGCTATGCGGCGAGACGCTTTAGACCGCTCGGCTACTCCACCGCGGCTGTTTATCAGTGTGATTTGTTGTTGTTGTTGTGGTCTTCAGTCCGGAGACTGGTTTGATGTAGCTCTCCACAACACCCTATCCTGAGGTAGCCTCTTCATCTCCACATAAGAACGGCAACCTACATCTGCCTGAATCTGCTTACTGTATCCATCTCTTGGTCTTCCTCTGCGATTTTTACCCCACACACTTCCCTCCAACGCTAAATTCACAATTCCTTGATGTCTAAGAATGTGTCCTACCAGTCTAACCCTTCTTGTAGTCAAGGTATGCCAGAAAATTCTTTTCTCCCCAATTCTGTTCATTACCTCTTCATTAGTTACGCGATCCACCCATCTAATCCTTAGCATTTTTCTGTAGCACCATATTTCAAAAGCCTCAATCCTCTTCCTGTCCGCACTGTTTATCGTCCATGTCTCACTCCCATACAAGGCAACACTCCATACAAATGCCTTCAGAAAGGACTTCCTTAGGTTTAAATCAATATTCGATGTTAACAAATATCTCTTTTTCAAGAACGCTTTTCTACCCATTGCCATTCGGCACTTTATATCCTCTGTACTGCGACCATCATTTGTTATTTTACTGCCCAAGTAACTAAACTCATCTACCTCCTTTATTGCTTCGTTTCCCAATCTAATTCCTTCAGCATCACCTGATTTTCTTACACTGCATTCCATTACCCCAGTTTTGCTCTTGTTAATCTTCATCTTATATGCACCTTTCAGCACACTGTCCATTGCGTTCAATTGCTCTTCCAGGTCCTTTGCTGTATCTGACAGAATTACTATGTCGTCGGCAAAACGCAATGTTTTTAACTCTTCAACCTGAACTTTAATTCCTTCTCCAAATTTCTCCTTGCTTTCCTTTATAACTTACTCATTATACAAATTGAATAACAATGGAGAAAGACTACAACCCTGTCTTACTCCCTTTCCAACCACTGCATCCCTTTCATGCCCTTCAACTCTGACAACCGCTGTCTGGTTTTTGTACAAGTTGTAAATCACCTTACGCTCCCTATATTTTACTCCTGCATGCTTCAGAACTTGAAAGAGTTTATTCCAATCAACATTGTCAAAAGCCTTCTCCAAATCTACAAAAGCTAGAAATGTAGGTTTGCCTTTTCTTAATCTATCTTCTAGTATAAGCCGTAAAGTGAGTATTGCCTCCCGTGTTCCTATATTTCTCCTGAACCCAAACTGATCCTCCCCGAGGTCGGCTTCTACCAGCTTTTCCATCCTTCTGTATATAATTCTTGTTAATATTTTGCAACCATGACTTATTAAACTGATGGTTCTGTAGTTTTCACACCTGTCTGCACCTGCTTTCTTTGGAGTGGGGATTATAACATTTTTATTAAAGTCTGAGGGTACTTCGCCTGTCTCATACATCTTACACACCAGGTGAAACAGGTTTGTCATGGCTGATTCTCCCAGAGACTTCAGTAGCTCTGAGGGAATATCATCTACTCCAGGGGCCTTGTTTCGACTTAGGTCTTTCAGGGCTCTGTCAAATTCTTCTCTCAGTACATTGTCTCCTATTTCATCTTCATCTACATCCTCTTCCCTTCCTACAATATTGTCATTTCCTTTGTAGAGCCCCTCTATATACACTTTCCACCTTTCAGCTTTCCCTTCTTTGCTGAGAACTGGTATTCCATCAGTGATCTTGAGATTCATAGAGCTGTTTTTCTTATCTGCAAATGTTTCTTTTATTTTCCTGTAGGCTGTATCTATTTTCCCCTATTTATACATTCTTCTACATCCTTGCATTTGCCTTCTAGCCACTCCTGCTTAGCCATTTTGCACTTCCTGTCAATCTCATTTCTTAGTCGTCTGTACTCCATTTTGCCTGTTTCATTTACTGCATTTTTATATTTTCTCCTTTCATCGATTAAATTTAGTATCTCCTGTGTTATCCAAGGATTTTTTGTAGGTCTTGCCTTCCTACCTATTTTGTCCTCTGCTACCTTAACTATTTCATCTCTCAATTTTACCCATTCCTCCTCTACTGTTTTATTTTCCCCTGTTTCTGTCAATTGATGCCTAAAGCTCCCTCTGAAATTCTTAAGAACCCCAGGTTCCTTCAATTCATCCAGGTCCCATCTCCTTATTTTCCTACCTTTTTGTAGTTTCTTCAGTTTCAGCCTACAGTTCATAACCAACAAGTTATGGTCAGAGTCTATATCTGCCCCTGGGTCTTACACTGTAATATCTGGTTCCGAAATCTATGTCTTACCATTATAAAATCTATCTGGTATCTCCCAGTGTCTCCTGGTCTCTTCCACGTATACAACCTTCTTTTGTGATTCTTGAACCAGGTGTTTGTTATAACTAAATTATGTTCTGTGCAAAATTCTACCAGGCGGCTTCTTCTTTCATTCCTTTTGCCCAGACCATATTCACCTACTATCATCCCTTCCCTTCCTTGTCCTATTACCAAATTCCAGTCTCCCATAACAATTAAGTTTTCCTCTCCCTTAATTGTCTGAATAATTTCCTTTAGCTCCTCATATATTTCTTCGATTTCCTCATCATCGGTAGAGCTAGTTGGCATATAAACCTGTGCTACTGTTGTCCATGTTGGCTTCGTATCTATCTTGACAATGATAATGCGATCACTGTGCTGGTCATAGTAGTTTACCCGCATTCCTATTTTCTTATTCACTATCAATCCTACTCCTGTGATACCCCCAACTGATTTTGTATTTATAATCCTGTACTCACCTGACCAGAAATCCTGTTCATCCTGCCACCGAACTTCACTAATTCCCACTATATCTAACTCCAACCTATCCATTTCCCTTTTTAAATTTTCTAATTTTCCTACTCGATTAAGGGATGTAAGATTCCACGTTCCGACTCGTAGAATGCCTGTATTGTCTTTCCTGATGATCACATCCTCCTCAGTAGTCCCCTCCCGGAGATCCGAATGGGGGACTATTTTACCTCTGGAATATTTTACCCGAGAGGATGACATCATCATATGTTCATACAGTAGAGCTGCATGTCCTCGGGAAAGGTAACGGCTGTAGTTTCCACTTGCTTTCAGCCGTTCGCAGTAGCTGTGTGGCAAAGCCACATTAGCTGATGTTACAAGGCCAGCTCAGTCAATCATCCAGACTGTTGCCCCTGTAACTACTGAAAAGGCTGCTGCCCCTCTTCAGGAACCACACGTTTGTCTGGCCTCTCCACAGATACCCCTCCGCTGTGGTTGCACCTACGGTACGGCTATCTGTATCGTTGAGGCACGCAAGCCACCCCACCTCGGCAATGTCTGTGGTTCATGGGAGTGGCAGTGTGATTTAATTCATAATAAATATGTCAAGAACTTTGATATTTGATAAAAACTTATACCCTTTATATATTAGGCCCACATGTATACTTGTATGTCTTTTATATAACTGTCAAACGTGTCTGTTTTTGTTATGAAAACAGATAACAGCAGAACTGCCATACAAAATTGGACTGATTTTAACATCAGTCCGTAGCTTACAAACTACTTAAACCTAGGTGAACTAACCTAAGGACAACACACACACCCATGCCCCAGGGAGGACTCGAACCTCCACGACGAGCAACCGCGCGCTCCGCAGCGAGACGCTTTAGACCTCTCGGCTTCAGCAAACTAGCACACTATTGGCTGGATATTGGCGTTCAGTGAAAATGATTTTTAAATACACCTCCTAATTTTGATTAGCATATCATTTTTAATAATCATATAATTAATTATGATAACTGTAAACATTAGTGTATTCCCCGGCAATGTTGAAGTTATTTGGAATACTTTATAACATTAAACAAAAACATCTAAAATGCCGCAGTCCGCGCCATATAGAAACACGGCGAAATCCTACTCTGCTTGCAATGTCCGCCCAATGTCAGCTTTTCCATGGTTATCTGACCATCTGTTGCAGACGCAATGAACCAGCCTGTGCTTGTAACTACATCATACCGCATCTTACCGTGGGCTGCCAACGCCTGCCTATACAGAAACAAAGTAAAGTATCAAACGATACCTGCCATGCAAGGACGAAGAACTTTACTGTTAACGGTTTCAAAGGCCACAACTTTTAAATGCGATATTAATTGAGTCAGCCGCGGAGTTGCCGAGCGGTCAGGAGCACCACGCAGATCGCGCGGCCTCCTGCGTCGAAGGTTCAAAACCTCCCTCGGGCATGGATGTTTGTGCTGTCTTTAGTATAAGTTAGTTCATAAGTAGTTTGTAAATTTAGGGACTGATGACACCGCAGTTAAGTCCCATAATCTTTCCAGACATTTGAACTTGCGACAGTTATATAACGGGGGCCTGAAGATGGTGCGAATAAAGTGCTCAAACAGGTTGCTTAATTAATAAAAAATCTAAACACAGCTGCTGGTACTTCCTTTCAACATACACAATTATCTGAGCTGTAGTCCCATTCAATTAATTATGGAGAATTTTTTTTAAGATTGACTACATGAAATTTTGGTAATTTTAAAAAATTAGGGAACTCCAACACCACTGTGATTACACTCATGTAGCCCTAGCTAAGTGAAATCCCTGCTATCTGTTGTTCATTAAGAAATTAAGGTGCACTTCGCTATAATCGGTTCATAATTAGTCTCAAAACATAATAAACTTACAAGAGTAATTAAATAAACGTTATTTACAAAACTGCATAGAAAATATCCTAAATTGAATGTGTCTTAACTAATGTGGCTTCAACTTCCTTCAGATATTAATGGCATTACAAAAAAATGTTCGTATGTTTGTATAGCTATGGGACTTAACGACTCTCGTCGTCTGTCCCTAGGCTTACAAACTACTTTAACTTACGCTAAGCCGCGGCGGAGTGGCCAAGCGCAATGAGGCGCTATGCTACGATGCGCGAGGTCGCTCCCCGTCGGGGTTTCGAATCCCCCCTCAGGTATGGATGTTTGTACCGTCTTTAGTATAAGGTGGTTCATAAGTTTAGGGACTGATGACCCCGTAGTTAAGTCCCATAGACTCTACAAACAAACACATAGACACTCACACCTGTCGCCTACTGACAAATATTTCGGCTGCCCTGCTAACCATGTAAACAGACCTCGCTCCTCATACACGACACTCAAAAGAACAATATCTGCATTACGCATTATCACATTAAACATTATTATTTCTCCAAATGGACAAACGTAACTAAACTAGTCCACTATATTCTAATATCTGGCACCGACAGCTCTTTTTTTTTTTTTTTTTTTTTGACATTGCTTATTTGTCTCATTTCACAACGCCTAGCATCAATACTAGTGTCATTATAGATCTCTTTTGACAGATTTGAGACAGGTTTGTTAATTCCGTTGCATTTTCATGAACAATACAGGCAACCTTATACAGACCTTCATAAATATCATAGAATTTCTTGATCTCGTTTTCAATTGTTGATGATTTCACATCAAATATTTGTTAAGCATATGGGACTTAACTACAGGGTCATCAGTCCCTAAACTTACAAACTATTTATGAACTACCTTATACTAAAGACAGCACAAACATCAATGCTCAAGGGGGGATTCGAACCCCGACGGCCTCCCGTATTGTAGTATAGCGCCTCAATGAGCACGGCCGCTTCACCGCGGCTGTTGATTTCATCCATCCTCTGATCAACAGAAGTTGTCTGATATTAAACACCCTAGTTGACCTCCCCTGATTGTACTTTTCCTGTCTCCTTTCCGCCTTTTCTTTTCGTTGTTCACAAGCCAAACTCCTGATGTCATACAGTTTTCTGTGTCCTTGGTGGAAACGCAACAATTTCGTCAATGAAGGTAATAGGTTTACCCCAAACATTACCCCTTGCGATGACAATTCAGTGATGGAATGCGGAAATTCATTAATAATCTTTTCAAAGTCTTTAACGTACTGCCTCCCCCAACTCGAACGCCACTTAGCACAATATGCTCTAAATTGCCTGCCAGTCTCCCTGACAATCATCTCGGCGATGTTTGACTAAGGATGATATTTAGAGATGTAGATCATTTTTACAGTTTTATCCTGTAACATGTTTTTCCAAGTCTTTGACACAAATTTCAGTCCGTAATCACTCAATATTTACGTGGTCTGCCCAAAGTTCTAAAGAAGTCTTTCATGGCGTGAGCCAGAGGCGTGCAGCGGGCCTGCGCCGACTTTTAAATGAATGACTTTTAAATACACCTCCTAATAGCCGAATAGGACTGTGCCGGGTAGCGTGGGTACCCGCTAGAGTTCAGAAACGGGCCAAGTATGAGCCCGATCTTGCGGGTTGCATAAACTACAAACGCCTCCCTTCAAACCCGCTGTAATTGCGCGAGTACAGCGAGCCTTATAGGCCGTGTTCACACTGCCGGCCGGGCCGAGCCGAGCCGAGCCGAGCCGACCCGGAAGATTAAACACATTGTTATAAATTGCGCTGTTCACACTGCCGGCCGGGCCGAGAGGACTGCGCTTCAGCCGGCTCACTCCGAACAGACGACATTCGAAATGTTTGTTTCCGGCGCGAACCGATTGAGCTACGGTGTTACTCCTGCAGCACTAGTATCTCACGTCTCCGGTCTGTTTCCAATACAAATCTCTCTGCTTAACAGCTTCTTTTTTAAATAATACTTGTTAACACATGTTTTGTTTATTTTTTCTTTTATTACTATTAGGTCTGTAAAATGAATAAAAAATTAGTTGTTCTCATAAGGAAAAACTCTCCTAAACGTCAGTCGAAATTCATGGGACGAGTACATTACCACGTTTCTTATGTGCTTAAAACTCGACGAGTCAACATTGTCAGAACAATAGTATTAAAATTAGAGGATCCATACGAATACTTCGCACTGCTAGTGGAGGGACAAAAAAAGTCGGGAAAAAAGGGAAGTTTAATGTTCATCCTAGCGTTCTTCATAATCAATCAATGCAAGTGTCTAAAATCGCAAATAAAAGAGCTTGATCCGCTGAGTGTTGTTAGGTCAAGAACTGCGTACCTTCATTACAACCCAAGATATCGTAAAACAAACTGTTTAAAATATTCAATGCAAGGACAGAAGGATACCGCATTTGAATAAAAATAAAGGATGAAGGCTCTTAAATCAATTCTGATACTTAATAAATCTGCGAATGAATACCTTTCGTTTAAAGTCGGATAGAACGACCTGACCGACTGACTTTAGTTTACAGCA